>CM048598.1:13466250-14765000 GCA_026413675.1 Populus pruinosa | reverse complement strand
TACTAGATGGCGACTCCAAATAAAATCTTTATTTCCCCCCCAATCAAATAAAAAACTAAATTCCTTTTGTTTAAAAAAAAAAAAAAAGGAGTGGAGCCGTCGCCCGACGTCGTGTAGCGACACTTATGATCTAGAGTTTTGTGCTATTATTCAGACTTTAAAGCATTGGAGGCATTACCTCATGCAAAAGAAGTTTATTTTAATTACTGATTATGAGGCTCTAACATATATAAATAGGTAGTATAAAATAAGTTGTCAGTATGTGAAATGAGTGTTATTTTTTCAAGAGTTTATTTTTTCATTAAGGCACCAATCAAGCATTTAAATAAGGTGGTTGATGCTCTCAGTCAATACATGACTTTACTTAGTACTATACACACCCATATGCTAGGATTTGATAATTGTTGTAAGTTGTATTCAGGTGATACTTCATTCAATCAACTATGCCAAAACAACATCATTTAAGTAGTGTGAAGAGGCATAAAATATTGAAAAGAGCAATGGAAACATAGTAGAATTTGAAGGAAAAAAAGAGGCCTAGTGAGATATAATTGTTTGTTGAATCATAATAACCTAATATAGGATTTGAGAGATTTAGGGGCACAATAAAATGTCCAACTTAGGGGTATTTGAAGTGTAGTATACTACTAGAAAATCAATAAATATAAAAAGAAATACAGAGGTAATATTTCCGTTGGTACATTTCTGATGGATTTTACCGATGGACATACACTCTTAGTATATACCGAGGGAATAATGGTGGGAAACAAAAATCAAACAAAGCAAAAAAAAAAAAACAATGACATGTCATTTTTTACCAGTGGAATAAATTCCATTGGTAAGCTCTATCGATAATTTCGTCGATAAAATGTTAACACTGTTCATCATGTATATTACAAATAGAATAATCACCAATGAAAAATTTTGTCAGTATTTTCCAGAGAGCTCTAGAACTATTCAGTCCCTAATTGCACTGTTAATTATTATTTTTTAAAGACAAAATCACTAACAGATTAAAAAGTTGTCAGTATTTTCTAATTTTTTATATTAAATTAAAAATTTAAATTAAATATTATAAATGGAATCACAGATAGATTAAAAAGTCATTAGTGATATTTGGCGGTTTCTAAATTTTTTTGATTAAATTAAATATTACCGATAAAATTACTGACGAATATTTAAAAATATTAATATTTAATTATCCATCAATAAAACATCCCAATAAAAAGTTTGGAATCCCCCATTTCACAACAATCAAGGCTCCTTTCTTCATCATCATCATCATCATCATCTTCCTCCTCTTCTTCTTATTCTTTTTCTTTTTCTTCTTTTCTATATGTAAAAAACATCAATATGTATTTTTTTTCCTTCTCTTCTCCTCCCTGCTCAAGTATATATTTTTCTTCTTCTTTCTTCTTCTTAGTTTTTTTAATTAATATACTTTATGATTTGTTTTCTCTTCTTAGCTTCACTTGTTACTACATTAAGGTAAGATTTTGCTTTTTGAGTTTTTGTTTTCACTTTATTTTTTTTATTTTTTTTGTTCTTAATAATTGTATGAATATTGTAGGATTTGTTTTCCATATGAGATCAATTTTTAGTTGATTTATTTATATGATTTTTAAATTTTTAATTAGCAATTGCAACATTATTTTTTTCATTTGAATTTTTTTAGTTGAATTATTTTTTCTTGTTATTTATTTGTTGCATATTTGTTTGAGTTGATTTTTTTCTTCTTTTTTTTTTTCAAGTGTTTTGAGTATCATAGTGTTAATTATTTTGTAGTTTTGTGAAATAGATTTTTTAAAATAATTATAGATAGAATTATATACGAACTTCTCGAAAGAAATACTTACAGAATGAAGCAAATAATCTTTTTTGCATGCCTTTTCTATTAGTAAAATAACTTTTTTTATTATCAATGAAATTACCAACGGAAAAAAATTACCAACGAAGGATTCACCAACAAAGTATTTTCATCAGTAATTTTGTTGATCAATTAATTATCAAAGGAATGATAGTGCATATACCGACAGAAAATTCCGTCAATAAATATAATGATTGTGGTAGTGATAGCGATTATTTTTCATTCGAAAATATATCAAAATAATATATTTTTTATTTTTAAAAATTATTTTTAATATCAGCACATTAAATCGATATGAAAACACTTCAAACATAATTTGAAATAAAGAAAAAAAATAAAAATTTCAATTTTTTTATAAAAACATATTTAAAACACAAAAGCAAATAGCATCATAAAATCATTTTAAATATAAAAAAAAATCCTAGCATGAAGCTTAATCATATCTAATAAATGTAGCACGATTATGATTTCTTGCCTCTTCTTTTTTCTTTATTCTTTCTTCTGTCAAATCAAGAATTCCTTTTTCTCTTTTCTTCTACCATATAGGTTTCAAAAAAGAAAGAGACGAACATAAAACTGCCATCATCATCATCTTTTTCATCAGCAACTCGAGAGCAAGCCCTCTCTCTGCACCACTTTTTTCTCCCTTCTCTCCCCTCTCTTTTCTGCCTGTTCTGTTTACAAGTGAATTGCAAGATAAAGGAAAGAATTAAGACATGACATCTATGCTTCCACATCTCCCATATGAAGTGAAAATAAAAATAAAAATAAAAATAAAAAACTTAGTGCTTTTTGTGAGTCTACGTTAATAATGAATCTATATTTACAGTAAAAAAAAAAAACTTTATCGCTTATATTTTTTTTTTTGTTAATAATAATAAACAGTCTCACTATCCACTTGAGGAACTTGATGCGCAGGACAGAAATGTCATCAATTCGTCAATTTTATAGCCCCCCTATCCACTTGATACAGCAGAAATTTCAATCTCCTCAGCCTGCACGCCATCGCAGCGAGCCATTCGATAATTGAGTGTGTTTGTTTTTGTATTTATGATTGTGGTTATAAATCTTAACCACAAAAACAAACACATGTTGTAAGAATGAATAACTTATAAGATGGCATTTGATTTGAGGTTTAAAACAGTGGAATACTATTATTCAGAAATCATCAATTAGTTTCCGGGTGCTGTCAAGGGGAATGTTTTGATCACTTGTGGGTTATGTTTGAAATTAAATTTATTTTTTTAAAATTTATTTTGAAATCAATCATACAATAATAAAAATAAATATTCACAGAAAATGAATAAAATTATGGAAAAGAGATGTTACTTTCTTCATCAATTTTTTTTACAACAAAAATAGTTGTTTTTACTAGCATTATAGTTCAATGAATAAAAATATAATAAAAATAATTTTTTTTTGGTTGTTACAAAAACTATAGAGATTTGAACAAAACACAAAAGAAACAACGTGTAGCTTTAATCAAAAACCTACTTTTCTTATTCGATTCATTTCTTCTTCTTTTTTTTTATAAAAAAATATTTTTTTAATGAGAAGTTATGTTTTAAATAAAAACTTAATTAATATGATTATAAAAAAATTTCAATTAAAAACTAAAAACTAAAACATTATTAATTGATCAGAAGAAATTCAAGAATAATAATTTTGAAACAAATATATAAAAATTAAAATACAAAATATAAAAAAGATATTTTATTTTTATTAAATACTAATGAGATACGTCTTTCAAAAAATATTTGTATTAGTCAAATGGATAATTATTTAAAATCAATCAATAATATTATCATAAAAAAACACCAACTATGTGTGGGTCATTCAATAAATTAATCAATAAAATTATCAAATATATAATTATTAAAATATATGTATTAGATAAATTGGATAATTGCAATTGCTTAAATAATATTCTAATAAATTGTTTCTAAGATATATTTTTGTCAAATAACATCTAACTAATATATTGTTTCGGGAATTTGATAGAACAATAGATATAATTCATGTAAGGATTGAACATGAAAACTCGGATTTTGACATGAAATCAATACCTGACTAGTTTTATAATATTAAATATAACTCTTGAT
The DNA here is from genome assembly GCA_026413675.1 of Populus pruinosa. Classification (NCBI taxonomy): domain Eukaryota; kingdom Viridiplantae; phylum Streptophyta; class Magnoliopsida; order Malpighiales; family Salicaceae; genus Populus; species Populus pruinosa. Next base: position 14,761,031 of record CM048598.1, on the reverse strand, counting down.
TTAATTATTGGATGAGACTGAAATTTGTACATAGAGTCTTATGATATATGGTTTTACCATAGGTGATTGGAGTTCAAGAATGCCTCGTAAAAGTATTGTTGGTCGAACAAAAATGCAGAAAATCATATATGGACTTGTTAAGGTTTTTATTTATAAAATTAGGAGTATATATATATTTAAGTAGAAATGAGAAAATGAATAGGTGAAATTGGTATGAACATTTGGAATAGAATAATAAAATTTAATAGGTAAGACTTTAGTTCAAGCTGAATATTGTATTGGATAGAATACAAAAAATATGCGGTGAATATGATATGGAAATTGAGAAAAAAGGGTTGAGATAAGAGAATATTATTACCAAAGTAAACATATAAGGAAAGAGAAATATATAAGACCAAGATTGATTGAAATATGTATAAGCATAGTTTGATTATTTTGTCATGAGGTGATGACTAATGGCATTAATAATTAGTGATGATCATACATTGTTTGATTAGTTTTCTATAAGGTGAAATCTAATAATATTAGTGATTACTGATGACCGGGCATAGTTTGATTAATATGTCACTAGATGGAGATTAATGGCACAAGTAATTATTGATAAGTGGCATAATTTGTTTAGTCTATCATGAAATAGAGACTAATGACGATATCAATAGTACTGATGACCGAGTATAAATTGACTAGCTTCCACAGGAGGAGTCAATATATGAAACTTGCCAGAGTTAAATTGGCGGCCACGAGGGTTAGCAAAAGTTATTTAGAATTTATAGTGAATGATCATAAATAATTTATATCTACACAAGATGATGTTTTGATATGATTAGGGAACCTACTAAGGGCTTCAGATCTGATGTGAGGTTAGCCCTCCAAAGAGAAAGGTGACATCAAATGTGAGGTGAACCCTATAAACAGGGGGGGCGGGGGGGCGGATGTGAGGTTAGCCTATGAGAAAATAAAGATTTTGGTGGTGATTTAGAATGATTGGAACATGTGTGGATGAAGTTGGATTTGTTACAAGATGAGTGTTAATGCTTAAATGGTGGAATGAGTCCATAATATCGTTACAAGAAAAGTTGAGAAAAGTCGAGTACAAATTTTATAACGTAAAAAATATATTGTCAATTTTTTTTCCACTAGAAAACATTTAAAAAACACTTTAATTATTTTAAATTTTATCTCTAATACGACTAAAAGATTAATGTCTTCTTTCAAGTACACGAGTGTCGAAGTAATAAATAATCCTGTAAAACCGAGGTCGAACCACAAGGTGGTTAATTATACAAATTATAAACAATAGTAATAACAACAATAATAGTAGCAACAACAACAACAATAACAAGAATAATAATAATAATAATAATAATAATAAAGAAAAAAAGAAGAAAAAGAAAAAGATGATGAGAACTTTGAGATGAAATATTAATGTAAGGATTAAGTAATGATAATAACAAATGTCAAGGTTAGAGGTTCCATTAATGGTATGTAAAATAAGTATAGTATAAACTATTATTATTCAATTAGAAATTACACATAAAGGAGGTTCCAATCAGATTATAGATTGTTAACATGATTACATTAGTCATCTTATTCGATTAATGCTAATACTTGTAAATCTTGTCAAACATTCATGATTATAACTTATGGTAACAATAAATCAAGTTTCTTTCATAGTTTAGGTGTCGGTTATACCATACAGTATGAATTATAAAAGTGCCAAGCATTTGTTGTACCAAGTGTTATGCAACATAAATCAAGACTAGTTATTTAACAAGCAAAGTATTAAAGAGTGAACAAGATAACAAATACAAAATATGTTAGTATCAAACATTAAAGTCCATATTAAGTTTACATTATACTTATTTTTACACTATTAGTGTGACCTTTTCACCTTTACATAATAAACTTAGCTAAACAAAATGAAAGAAAGAAAAATAAATAAATAAAATGAGAACATAAATAAGATAAGAGTTAACTAAATAAAGGAAAGGAAATGAAAGGTATAAACTTGATATTAATGAAAGCAAAGCATACATATTACAAAAAATACAAAGAGAGAAAGTAAGAGCATGATCTTGATCTGGAAATCAAGATGCTTAAATGCATGACAAATTCCTCCTTTTATAGGCCAAAATTAGGAACTATTGATTTGATGACTAATTGATAAGTGAGTGACTAACTCTTGACTTGGTGACAATCCTTATCTTTTCTTGTCTGCCCAAAACGTTATTGATAACGTCAAAATTAGAGCCACTTGAAAACATGAAAGTTGTAGGAAATTGTCATAGATTTCTTGTGTAAAATATTCAAGTCATTTGAACTTCTAGAACTCCAGATATGGGCTAAACACTGAACAATGCTCGAGCTAGAAGATAAATTCGAACTTCTTTGTTGTTGTTACAATTTGGACTTGAAAATGATCTTTTTTAAATCTTGAGCTCCATATGAAAGTTGTAAGCCTTTGTCTTACCTTTCCATACATAAAAATTAGATCTAAAACTAAGATCTATAGCTCCAGATATGACCCAATTACCGAACAATATTTCAGTTTGAATTGCACCGACATCTCTTTTTTAAGTTTCGTCATATCTTTGTCCTTTCAACTTCAGTTCTTAAATTTATCAATCAATCCTTTCAACTTCAATTCTTAAATTTATCAATCAATCATTTCATTTATGTGATAGGCTTGCATTTGAAATGAACATTTACCACAAATTAAAGATATCTTATATTATTAGATATATTATTATAAAACATACTTTAGTTAAGGAGTTATTGATACTTCAATTGCAAAATGATGACATAAAACTTTGATAAAAAAAAATACACTTTTAAGTATTAATCAGTTTGAAAATCCAAATAATACCAAACCAAACAAAATATCTAATCTATATTTGCTTAAGATATGAATAGTAAGAAAACACTTTAATGGAGATCTCTTTGTTAAAAGAAATCCATTGATATTAAGCAAATTTTTTTATAGTTGTAATGTAATTGACTGATTATTTTCGTTTTCTTTTTTATTTTTCAATAAATATCTTTTAATTTGTAGAAATTAAAAGGTAAAACAAATAAAATTTAGAACTGAAATACAAAATGCTTAAAAACTACTATCTAAGAAATGAAACAAAAAACCTTAAGGATTAAACCATAGTTTTCTATAGAAAAATTCTTTTTGGTTTTTGTTTTTGTTAATTTTGCTCCTCATTGTTTCAAATTTTTTGATTGATAAAACTAAATACTATTTTATAAAATTAAGCATCAATATAGTGTAGGGTTGTTTTTTGACATTACAAATACAATTTATAATGAGATCTGGAATAAATTATAAGGCTTATAATCCTATAAACATGATATAAAAAGATAAAATTAAAAAACAAAAATGAATAATTACTCAAGCTAAAAAAAAAAAATCAACTCATGCACGCTAGTTGTAGCAGTCCATTTACGTCTAAATGTAGGAGAATAATAAAAGAAACAATGAAATAGGGTTTTGTTTTAGTTTATAGTGTAATAAGTTTTATTTGAGATATTTATAAAAATATAAATATTAGTAAGGATGTTGAATATGTTAATAAATTGAAGCTGAAAATAAAAAAAAATTAAATTATTAATAATAAAAATTATTTGGTGTGCATATTTTGAATAGAAAAGAGACTGAAATAATAATATTTCTTGGCAGATAAATTTTACCCTCCATAAATACAGGTAACCATACCTTAATAATCCATATTCCTAAAAAAAAAAAGAAACCCGACAAACTAAAGTTTCACAAAGCTAAATTTTATACCTCATTAAAGTTTCACAAAGCTAAATATTTTTTTAGGACGTTAATTATTAAGAAGAGTAATCATTAATCCCTAAATTGATTCTTTTAGACGGTAAATTTTACCCTTTTAAAATTTATCCTCCAAAACATAATACTTCTTTTTTGTGTCTTCCTTCTTCTTCTTTTTTTCAAAATAAACATCAAATTAATTTTAGTTATTTCATACTATACATTATTAATAATTTAATTACCTTCTCCTTTTTTTTTCTATTAACTTTTAACCCCTAAAAAAATTTGAGAATTATTTGTATAATAGTTACTCTTGTAATAAGTCCTTTTTTTGTTTTATCTTCATAACGAATATCACTTTAAGTTAAATATATTATTTCCACCTGTAACATGATACATCATATTTTTAAAATTAAAATCATTATTTTGAAATTTAAAATCTAAATTTTATCTTTTAAAAAAATAATAATCATTTTAAAAAATATAATCACCTATTTACTTGTAGGATATACTAGTTTATTGATTTGTGCTAAGCTGGGGATCATATCAAAAAGTTTTCAAGTAACAATGAATTGTTTGGTATTATTATTATACCTAACTTACTTAACAAGTTAACCATAAAATTTCTTAACCCAATTATTTATCTAATTTATATTTAAAATTAATTCATGTAAAAGTTAAAAGTAATTTGATTTTAAAATATAAAAAGTCAAAAATAATATTTTTTTTAATTTAATAATAAAATAGCAATATATTATATCAACTTAAATTAAAAGTGATTTTTTTAGAATGGTAAAATAATTATTATATTATTGTGATAATAGTGAAATGTGTTTAGGAACACAATGAATGCTCTGTACCCATCAATTTCTTTTTAACTTTAATGTGAATATTAATATGAATTTGATGTTTTGTTTTTCTTTCATTTATTCGAACATGGAAAATAAAAGGACTAAACTTATTTTATGGAATTATCTTTTGCATTAAGGATTATTAGCAAATTATGTTGTTTATCGGTATTGTGTGGTATTGTGTGTGTATATATATATAAAAGGGTTAAATTTTTCCTAATATAAAAAAATATCCAAATAATAATAATGTTTTTAAAAGAGTTAAAAACATTTAAAATCCAAGTTATTGATTCAAATATGTTCAATAAACTTAGTTAATTTGTATGATTATATATAGAAAAAAGTAAGTGATAATTAAAAAAATTAAAAAAAAATGATGTCAAATAAAAAAATAAACACTTGTCAATATTATAAATAGATATCCTATAAATCTTAAAAGGTATCAATAATTTTATTTGATGACAAAATCAAAAAATAAAAATAAAATAAGAATAGGATAACTTTATAAAAAGAAAAATAAAAAAAGAAATTGAAACTTAATTACTAGCAAATCAATCATCGAAGAACAAATTAATTTTTTTTTTTAAAAAGAGTTGAAAAAAACTTGATTCTAGTAAACCTGTTAAACTTGTAGTTTACTTACGAGAGTAAGATATATTCATACAAAATAAATTGAATAAAAAAATAGAGAACCTAAAAAAAAATGGTACTAATGTAGTGAATAATTTGTATTTTTTCAATTTATGAAGAGCCAAAAAAATCTTTCATGTCTAGGAATATAGTGAATAATAATTATACTAATATAGTGAATAATGACATGTTTAGGAATATAGTGAATCCTTCATGCCTATCAATTGTTTTTTTAAAAAAAATTAATATAGCTAGGACTTGGAAAAGGAAAACAATTTCTTTAATCATATGGTTTTGATATTTTGTTTTTCTTTCATTTACTCGGCCATATAAAACAAAAAAAGATTAAACTTATTTTATGGAATTATCTTTTGTGTTAAGGATTATTGGCAAATTATGTTGTTGCCGATACTGCAAATACATGTGTGTTCTTAGCTAAGATGACAATTGTATACATGTAAATGAAAATCAGATGCATGAAAACCCAGTGAAGCTCTTCTAATTTGTAAGAAATAGACAGGGGTGAAGATTAAGTGTGTAATGATAATGTGCTGATTGTTTCTTACTATGGTTGATTTATTAGGTAATCATATTTCAAATTTCACTAATTATTTGAAATAAATAAATAAATGAAATAGGTGGGCAACTATTGCCTACTGTTACCCAACCTAAAATTCAATCATCATTATAGTGGTTAAAAATCAAGTATCAGGTTTTTTAGATTAAAATTTATTTTGATTTAAAAAAAATCTAATAAACACTATATATATATATATATATATATATATATATAAAACCTTTTTATATATATATATATATATATATATATATATATATATATATATATAAAACCTTTTTAAACCACTCACAAACCCTAAAATAACCTTAAAAATAAAAATCAACTCAATAAAAAAAATTCAAAATAAAAGCGTACCTTTATTTTTAGTCATGTTTATAGTTTAAATCTACAACAAGCAAACTTTCCTTATTGAAAAAAATTCTTTACCATAAAAAAAGGTATTTTTTTATTTGAAAGCAAAGAAAATGACTATTATCTCTCCTCTCATCATTTTGAGATGGTTTTTTCTCTTATCTTTTTAGCTCAATGACTAAAATATTAAAAAAATAAACATACCACATGTGCTCAATATATGCCATCCAAATATCTTCGATGAGTGTAGTCATCAAACTATGAATTTACTAGTTCTAGTTGTTAGCGCTAGATTATGAGCACTTTGAGAATTGTGCAGACATTATGTGCTCAATGTATGTCATCCATATATCTCCTAAGATAAATGGTGGTTTGAATTCCCATCAAATCGACACCTCATTCCATCCATCAAGACAATTATTCCTCGCATATCTTTTTGCTTCTTTTTTTTATGTCATACCACAAATCATGCAACCTACTTCCATAGTAATGAATTAGAATTTAAAATATAAAATTATAAATAAAAAATAAATAGTATTTTTGATATTACATAGTTATTGCGTGATTCTCCTATACACCTCTCACTACATTGTTGTCTGCGTTATCCCACTCAAATTTATTCTGTATATATAAACAATTCATTTAAAATAAAAATAGTGCAAGATATAAAATTATAAAAATAATTTATTAAAAATAAGTTAGAAATTAAAAGTTAACACCCACTTGAAATCGTTGAAATCAGGCATTGATATTAGGTCTCCACTTAGGATGTTTGGAAACCTGACTCCATTAAAATAATAGATTCTCTATCGATGATTTAAATATCAATGTTATTATCTTGGCAACCTCAATGTTTGTGAACCTGAAATTAAATAAAATTAAATAAATTAAATAAACTTTAAACTTTTCATTGTACTTAGTACTTGTAGGTGAATTGACCCAATTGTGAAGGCACATCACGTCTGCGCTATGAAACCACGTTAGAAAAGACAACATCACAAGTTGACGTCAATCCATTGTCATGATCAGTATATAAGGATAGGTCTTCCTTGCCGCAAGAAGAACTATCTACAACTGTCTCTTAATGACATGTTGTAGATTTCATTATATGCATCTATACAAATTTATACAAATAATTATATAATTAACTTTGATTATTAAATTTTTTTTGACAACACCTCCCCTATACTAGAGACTACCCATAATTTTTAAACCTGCAAATCTTTACAATAACCATAACCCAATTGACTCCATTGAAATATCTTATATACAACCTAATATCTATAGAAATTCAATATCTATATATTTTCAACTAGCATCTATAAAAATGCATTAATGACAATTAAAATTAATGGAAATAATAAAAAACATAATAATCAATAATAGAATAAAATTGATATAAAATAATGAAATTTAATTTTGCATTTCCAATTACCGTTTCAATGGAAAATTCAATAATAACAATTAAAAGAGACTAAATTATCAAATAATTATTACAATACAAATAATTAAATAATTAAATTTTCATTCAATACATTTACACAAATTTATACAAATAATTAAATTCAATGATTAAAAAAATTCACCAACACCTTCCCTATATTAGAGACTACCCATAATTTTCATACCTACAAATATTGATAATTACACAAATATTACAAAATAAACTATAGAAATTCAACATCTATATATTTTCAACTAGCATCAATACAAATTCATATATAAAAATTAAAATTAATCAAAATAATAAAAACATAACAAACAATAATATCATAAAATTAAGATATACTAATTAAATTTAATTCTATATTTCAATTAACATTTTAAAGGTAAATTAAAAAATAACAATTCAAATTTAACAAAATTTTCAAGGTATTATAGCAATCCAAACATTAAAATAAATTTAACAAATAAAAAGAAAAAAATTAAAGAACACTATACAAAACAAACAACACATAAAACAAACAATACACAAAACTAAAGAACACTACATAAATTCAAAATAAATTTAGGAATGAAAAATATTTATCTTAATAGTGTGTTGATTTCAAGATTTTATTTACAAACAATACACATAAAAAAGAACACCACAAGAATAATCATAATTAAAATAAAAAAAAGTAAAAAAATACAAAGATAAAGAATTGAAAATGCGTACCTTTTAATATATTGAACACTACTAACAAAACAATAAAAACTCTTTCCCACCAACTGTATACAAATGGAAAGGAGAAAAAATGAACCATAGAGAGGGGGAGGGTTTTATACTGTAATGTTTTTGACAGAATTACCGATGGACCATAGAATAATATTTTTTTGGACAATGGCATTAAATTTTGTTGATAATGTTTGTTGGTATTTATTTTATTTTGGCACCAAAATTTCAAAAATCCCTTTAAATTTTTCCATGTTTGTTGATAGGTGTGTTAAAACATGCATGCATTGGATTTGCTGCGTCTGCTGGCAAATCTGTTGGCAATTGTATCAACGGATCAGGCAATTTGACGATCATGTGCTTTGGAATGTGCACCATCCATCGGTGATTGTGTCTGTATATCCATTGGTGACTGTGTCAGTAAATCCGTCGGTGATTGTGGCAGGGGCTATAATTTTTTTTCCAATTATCGGTTAAATTTTGATGGGTACCATTCCATCGGTGATTGTGGCAAAATTTCATAATTGTTTTGTAACTCTCAGTAAAATATCGACGGGTTCCATGTCATCGGTCTATCCGTTGGTAAAATTGTCAATCTTTTTGCAAATATTGTTTGTATGCTTGTTTATCCTCCTACACAAAAGCTTGAATTGCAAACTTACAGCACATACAGTATAATAACAAGAGTTGAAAATATCATCACAATATTATATTACAAAAAAAGGGTTTTACAACATCTTTAGTTAGAATTTTCATCTTCGTCCTTAATTAAATTGTTATTAGCTTCATCACACTCTTCAATGTTGTTATCATCTTTTTAATCAACATTCTCTAGTCCACTAGAGCTCAAAATAGCATTCAACTCCTATACATCAACATCAACAAAACTATCATTAAAAACATGAAAATTCAAATTTTCTTCTAAGTTAATCGAAGGAGCAACTCGGTATGGTTTTACCAACTCATTAGCTTGAAAGACTTCAGTTGTTACACTTGTATCTTTGTTCTCATTCTAAACAACCTCTACATGACCCCTAGGTTTGATTTTTAAAATGGATAACCAATAAACTCTTAATCAGTCCTTTCTAAAGGAAAGGGTATATATGTAATAAATTTATTGGTATTACTTTAGGGAAACAAAGACATCATTTACATTGCGGTGTCTAGCTTTTGAGTTGATTTCAACGAGACCATAGTGAGGATCTACTCTGATTTCTCTAATAGTTGTGTTATACCAAGCATTTGAATAAAAGCACTCTATTCTGCTCGCTATGATATGACAATTCAATGACCTCTTCTAATCTACTATAGTAATCAACTTCAAATCATTAGAAGTCGATCCCTTAATACAAACATCTCTTTTGTATGTCTTTCTTCCATACCCATATTCTTCAGTATGAAAGATATATCCATTGACAAAATACTCGTTATAACACTTGAGTTTTCTTTTAAGGCCTAAGCTTAGTAAAGATAATGAAATACCAGCACTACCTCCCATTTGATAAACCTTATATATCAAACATAACAATAATCAATAAATGGATATTATGTAATATTGATGCACAATTAATTACATTGCAAGAGATAATGAGTTTGTGATGGAACTTATATATGTTTTAAACCATATGATAAATTATTTATCTTGTAATTGAAAGATTTGGAATTCAGTCAGCTATGAGTTATTGGACAGTAAGTATCATCGATGTTGGTACAAGGTTGTTCCAAATTATATGAGTTTATGGTATCAGAATATATAAATAATACACTCTTGACTAAGTTTAAGTCGAACATCTACTTACTTAATAGAAGGTCTTAGCTCATCACAGTTAAATAGGACATAACTATATACTTGTCTGAATCTTTTTCAGAAAAATATCTTCCCCTTATGACATTTTTAAGTGTGGGTCGTCCAAGATTGAAAAATATTAACAAGTTCCCACTTGAAGGCACTTTACCACCATCATCATGTCGTGAAACATGGTTGATCCTCGTTCTCAAATAAGGATCGAAATAGTATAAGATAAATATTGAAATCTCGTCAATATATGCCTTGTTCTTAACCTTTTTTTTTTAAAAAAAAGATTGAACAAGTACCTGTATATATAGAATTAATAAAATTTTTCAATTAAAAAAATGAAAAAATATTTAATTATGAATTACATAACAACTGTAATATATAACCTCTCAAATGGATAAATCTATTTATACTACACCAGTCCTCCAACTTTTTCCTCAAACGGTAAATGTACAGGTAAATGCTCCATTGATTCAAAAAAGAATGGAGGGAATATGATCTCAATTTTGCATATTGTCTCGATGATATTCATTTCAAGCCTTTAAATATGATCAACACTCAACTTGCTGGAGCATATATGTCTAAAGAAATGACTAATCTCTATAAGTGTATCCCATATCTCCTTTGGCAACAAATCATGAAAAGCTAATGTGATGAGTGTTAGTATAAACACATGACAATCATTATTCTTTATTCCATATAAATTGCATTCCTCCGTATTAAGCAACCTTAATATGTTCAAGTCATGTCCATCGGGAAAACGCAAACTCTTAAGCTATTTGTAGTTGTGTATTTTTCTCTAAAATGAAGCTTGCTCTTGGTTTTACGACTTGTGACTTATCACAAACCAACCCTAGATTTTTACGATTATAGAACAACGCAACATCCAATCTAGCCTTGATGCTATCCTTTATCTTCCCTATCACATCCATGACGATGTTGAAAATGCTCTGAGATATGTTCTTTTCAATGTGTATGACGTCAAAATTATGGTAGAGAAGATTGGTCTTTCAATAAGAAAGCTCCTAAAAGATACTTCGCTTCACCTAATTATGAAAACCAAAATAAAAAAATTCTGCCTATCTGATTAGAGACCAAACACAGTATCACCATACTTTGATACAACATCATGCATTTCTTTACTAGAAAGATGCGGGGTTGCAACATCCTTTTTAACTTTACCAATAAAGAAATCCTTTATGTTCTTTATGTACTTGTGATTCAGTGGCAAGAAACGATGGTGACAATTAAAAAAAGAAGATTTACCCCTGTTTGTTAGTGTGAATGCCTTGTTGTTCTCCATATAGTATGGACATGCTAGTTTTCCATGTATACTCCATCCAGAAACCATTCCATAAGCTAGGAAATCATTGATTGTCCATATCAAAGCTGCTCTCATAACAAAATTCTGTTTCGTTGAGATATCATAAGGCAAAGCTCTAGAGGACCACAACTATATCAACTCATAAATTAACAATCGAAGATAAACATTTATATTCCACCCTAGACTGTTCAGACCTGGTATGACCATAAATAAAAACATGAACTCCAACCTCATATACATCACTAGTGACAAGTTATAAACCATCAATATAACTAGCTAACAAGAATAAGTAGTAGTAAATGACCAGAATAGGTTGAATCCATCTATACACAACCCAAGACGCATGTTCCTTGATTCAGCTAAAAAGTGAGGATATACTCTGTTAAAGTGTTTTCATACTTTGTCGTTAAAAGGATGCACCATCACTTCATCAACCGCATGATGTGATTGATACCATTTCATATGCTCACCTGTCCTTGGTGACATGAATAACCTTTACAGTCTCGGTGTGATTGGTTAGTATCTAAGTTTTTTATATGCCACAAGAGTTTTTCTTGTGCCAGTTTTGGGTTTGTTACGAGAATGCCTACATGTCATACACTCGGTCAGCTTAGCATTTTCAAGGTAGTGTAACATGTAAAAGTTAGGGCACATGTCAATTTTTTGGTATCCTAAACTGAGGGGTTTCATCATGAACTTGGCAGCACATAAGTTCTCTTTCAGCCTATTCCCTTTAGGTAAAATGCTTCTCTCCCATTCAATAATCTTGTCATAACCAGCCTTACTTAACTTGTGATCGAACTTGATGGTGAACAATTATGCTACGATGGATAATGGTTCGTGCAGCCATCCTATAATGGTTCATCAGAATCTTTCAATCAATCAAAAAACCTTGCTGCATCTGCATTAGGTTTTTCATCTATGATTGGACATTCATTGACATTACCTTCACTCATTCTCATTGCATCCATAACTATATTCCTATAAGGATTATTGTTGTCATTTCCAACTTCTTGCATGTTGCTAGCATTAGAAGTTGACCCAACAACCCTTTCAACCATGCTCTTATTAGGAACAAATAGTTTCTGTATGTATACCAACACAAGTAATACTCTATGAATCCTTTGGTTAGAAGATGCATTGTTACAACATCTTGATATAAAAACTTTTTATTTTTACACTTCTTACATGGACACCTAATACTATCATCAATAAAATTTCTTGGGATAGATGTTGCGAAATTAATAAAATCCTGAACCCTATTAAAATAATCCTTCCTTCGTAATCCTTGGGGTGAGTCCTAATACATCCATGAACGATCATCCATGACTTCTATCGAGCCTCTGTAAAATTATGATGACAACATGTATTAATTAACTATGTTATGTAAATAAACATAACAAAAATATTGATTTGACTTGACATTATCCAACAAACTAAAAAAACACTTATGTTAAATATTCATTATCAATTATCTAAATATTCATTATCAATTATCAACTATCAACATCCATACAAATCTATACATGTATAAATTTACATAAATCACAACTTCGTAATAAAATTGATAAAAATTAAAACGGACCCATTAAACAAGCTATTATATATTTCATCACAATAGATCTAATCTGATGTAATTCAAACAAAGTTTCAACACTTTATAAACAAATATAATTTGATAAAATCTAAAACAAACTATAATAACTATAAAATTATACATTTATACTACAAGTTTCTTTGACAAATAACAATCAAACACGTACATATATTAACAAAAAAATATATACTAAAAAAAATTATATTTAAATGTTAAAACTAAAAAGGATAGATTTATTTAAAAAAATGATAAAATCCATAAGAACCGATGTTATGACCATGCATAAAAGTATAATAAAATTGAGTGTTTGTGTTGAGAAGAGGTGGGAGTTGGGATGGGTGATTGATTGTAATTTAGGAGGAAAAAGGTGAGATGGGAAAGAAAAATGAGAAACAAAAGAAGAGAGTGTCGGCAGAGTAGGTATATATAGGCATAATAAGTAGTATTTTCCAACACAAAATTACTTAATGTAATCATCTTTGGAGTAGAAAGACATATTTCATAAAAATCCAAATCATTGATTTTGAAATTCATGGTTGAAATTTTGTTTTTTAAAAATAAAGTATCATTTATTTTATAAAAAATATAATCATCCATTCACTTGTAGGAATGAAATTTTAACCATTATACATCATTTTTTTATGATGTAAAATGTTGTTCGGATAAATTTAATGGATAAAAATTCTGAAATTATTTTATATGGTAAATTTATTTTTTTTATTCTTAACACATCCTCTAAAGTTTGAATCTTTTCTATGAAATTTGTTTTTTTATTTCTTTAACATCTTTAATTAAAATTTTAATGATAAAGTGTTGTTAGATTTTTTTTACATTTTTTTTAAAATGATATAAATTTCTTATTCCTAAAACACTTTTTAAATTTTTTATTTTTTTGTTGGGATTATATTGGACTGAAAAACTCAAAGCATTAAAAAAAAGCGTGTTAATCAAAGTCGTTCCTTGAATCACATCCTTTTTGATGACCTGTCTTAATCAAAGGCGTTAAGACCCGTCCTGCCATCACACTCTTTCTATATCACTAATACTTATTGATCAGTGCTTCATCCAATTTTTCACATATTTAGCACCAAAGAAAATCAAGCGCGCATAAATAGCAATTGCTAGATAGATATTCGCAATAAAGACAAAATACATTAAATGGAATTAAAAATAACTATTGCGACACCTCAACTGAATTTCGTGTAAACGAACAATAATTTAAGTAATAAGTTATTTTTTATACTCTAATTTTGGGTTCTGCTTTTAGAGTTCCGTCCCCTTCCCCTAATGTTTTTTTTTTTTAATCAAAATATAAAAAGTAAAAAAAAAAAGAAAAAAAAATAGATTTTAAAAAAATTGCAAGCCCAATTATACTTTACTGTATTCAAGATCCAATCTTTTCAATGAATGTTTTTTAAATTTCTTTAACATCTTTAATTATAAATTTAATGATCAAGTGTCGTTAATTTTTTATTTATTTATTGATATTTTGTTTTAAAAATGATATAAATTTTTTATTCAAATAACACTTTGTAAATTTGTTATTTTTTTGTTGGGATTATATTTGGCTGGAAAACTTAAAGCATTAAAAAAAAGTGTGCTAATCAAAGTAGTTCCTTAAATCGCATCCTTTTTGGTGATCTGTCTTAATCAGCTGCAAATGGCTATGACAAATTACATTAAATGGAATTAAAAATAACTATTGTGACACCTCAACAAAAATTTATGTACACCAAAAATAATTTAAGTGATAAGTTATTTTTCACAACCTAATTTTGGATTTCGTAGTTAGGGTTATGCTCTCCTTCCCTAATTTTTTTAAATAAATAAAAATTAAAAAAAAAACAAATTAAAAAATTAAAAAAACAATACTGGCAACTTAACAAGAGTAGGCTAAAAAAGTTTATTGTACCTAAAATCAAAAGAAAAAATAGATTTAAAATCAAATTAAATGATTATTGAACCAATTTATATAAAAATTAAGTCTAAGAACTTAATTAGATATTTTATAGGCCAAAATGATTTAATAATGGATACAATATTTAAAGGTTTAATTAAGTTTAAGAATTAATTTGGGTCAAATTAAAATATTTAATTAGATGCAAGGATTTAATTATACTTGTAAGGGGTTAAATTAATTTTATTAGGGACTTAATAGGTGAAAATTTAAGTTTGGAAGCTTAATTTGGGCTTAATTAAGAAAATTAAAATTTTAGAGAATCAAATTTAATTTTTCCATACTCAATTGGGTGAAATCAAGGATAAAATTAAAAAAAAAATCAAAGTTTAAATATCAATTAGAGGTCAAATTTAAAAAAAATCAAGACAAAGATCTTTTCGCAAAAGGCACATGAATTTAACGGCCAAATTCAATTAAAAAAGGGGATGAAATTAAAGAAATTAGAAGTTTTAAGATCAATTAAGAAGAAAATTAAAATAGCCAAGACTAAAGACTAAGATAGAAAACATGCTAAAATTAGGGGGGGCTTTTGAAACTTCATACGAGAGAAATTGAATTAATTCTTGTAATCAAAATTCAATTAAGACTTAGTTGAATAAATTGAAAGGTTGAGGGCTGCAATTGAAAGACAAGTTTTAACCTAGTTTAAACCTAAATAGCCAAGACAACATCATTTCATTTAAATGAAACAATGTGTGTTATATAAAACATTGCCATTTTATTAATTAAAAAAAG
This sequence comes from Populus pruinosa, assembly GCA_026413675.1. Classification (NCBI taxonomy): domain Eukaryota; kingdom Viridiplantae; phylum Streptophyta; class Magnoliopsida; order Malpighiales; family Salicaceae; genus Populus; species Populus pruinosa. Next base: position 14,745,275 of record CM048598.1, on the reverse strand, counting down.
GAGAAACTATGTTGTTTTGAAGGATACTGTTCATTGTCTTTTACCTAAAGCAAGTAGAGATAGCGTGCTTGGGAAGGGCTTTTAGACATTATTTTTCTTCTTTAGTGTAATCCCAATGATTGAAAAAACTTGTTTTACCTGATCTTTTTATGAATGAGGATCTTATAACCTTGTTTCTGTCCTACCCCTACTTTGATATGTTTGCAAAGTTGGTGCAATTATGTTTGTAGATCCAGTCTTTCCAATAATTCTTTGGGTTCTGTTTTTTGCATTAATGGCCAAAGAAGTTTGAGAGGGTTTAATGTCATGATGTATCTCCAAGTAATTTCCCTCACCCCTTATAAATATCAACTCTATGATAGCCATGAAAAGAGGGAAGGAAAAAGAAAAAGAAAATCAAAGTGAAACTCAAGAGAAAAAAAAAGAGAAAAGAGGAAGAAAACTATAAAAGAAAAAAAAAAACAAAGAAACTACCCTCTTATCCAGCCACCCACATTAATTTCCCTAAAAGATAAAAACCACCATAATCCCTTTAAGGCAAAAAAAAAAAAAAACAGAAAGAAAAATCCCTTGTTTTTTTTTTTTTGCTCCACTACATCATCTACCACCTCATCATCATCATCGTGAGCTACTACTACTAGTGACCAATACCCCAGGCCAGGTAATCTTTCTTCTTCTCTCTACCTAGTGAGTTTTGATTACTTGTATTCAGAATGTGAGTAATTCATGTTCTATAGAAAATTAAGGGCAAACATGGTCATTGGTATAGACTAGTGACCATGTAATATTAGTTGGACCCAAGCCCAACCTATATATCTACATTAGTTCTTCTAATATAACAAAAAGGACATATTTGGCATTGGGATGTTTGATGGTCCAACTCATGTCCATAGGCTTGGCCCTCAAGCCTAACAAGCCCAACCTAATCCAGACATAAGGACATGTTTGGCATGCCACTTTTTTCCTTAAGAAATAAGACCTTGTTTGGCTATTTAGAGTGTGTTTGCCAAACATGCATTTAAAGCATTTTTTATGCCTCTAATTTTGGGTTAAGGGCGTGTTTGAAAAACACGCCATAAGCCTTTTCCTTTAGATTAACTTTTTCTTATTTTGGGTTCTAGCCAAACAAGCCCTTAAAAATCTCAAACAAATCTAAAACAATTTAGGTACTATTTTAAAATTATTTTTTGGTCTCTTGCGTGTTTTTCCAATAGTTTTTGCCTAATATTAAACTATAGACTTACATTGTAAGATATGAATCTAATATTACATATACCTAATTTAACTTGATATTGTAAAAACTTCATCGTATAGGGAGATATACCCTAAACTTTAGCTGAGACCAATAAGTAGAAACAAGATTTAGATTAATAATCAATCAATATTGTGGCTTACTTTAGGTATGTTGTATTAGGAGTGATGTGTTTTTCCTTTGCAGAACTAGTCTTTATAAATGAGGTATGGTGAAATGGTGGTAGTGGCACGAAGATCATAAATGAGATGCTGCAATTATAGGACCTTATTAGAAATAGTGTCAAATGCACAATACTTGGATTCACAGTTGGATAGGGAGATAGTGGGCAAAGTGATGGGTGTCTAATCAACCAACCTAAACATCATCATAATAAGCAGAAATAGTGAAGGAAGAAGAAGTTTGAAATGTGAGGCCACAATAGAGAGTACCCTTAACATAAGATAGTATTTGTTTAACTTGAAAATGCATCTTAGTGGGAGCATGCAAGAACTACCTTATAGAGTTGACAAAATGAGTAAGATCAAGAATGGTAATAGTTATGTATTATAGCATACCAACAACCACGGGTGTGGCAACTTGTTTACATTCCAGTAGCTGAGCACGAACAAAAATGTCACTAGCATACTTAGTTTGACTAAGAAATAGATTGGTTGGAGCTGAACTGACCTGAAAACCGAGGAAATAGTTGAGAGAACCTAAGTTTTTGGTGGCAAATTTAGTACAAAGTTGATGAGTAAAGATAATAAGAAGAGAGTGGTCACTGCTAGTTATAATAATATCATCCACGTAAAGAATAAGATAAATAAGGTTGTTTTGGCGATGTAGAATAAAAAGGAAGTGTGATTGTAAATCCCTATATAAAATCTATGAAATTTATAAGGAAATGTTATTTTAAGTGTGTAAATTGAGTATTAAAATTAAAAAGATGACTTTGAATTTTGTAAATGTGAAATAAAATATTCATGTGTTGAATTAAAAATAAAAGTATGGAAATAAAGAAAAAAATATAATAAGTTTGGGGTGGAAATATTTAGAAAAGTATTCTAGAATTTTCAAATGAATTAATCTATGGTTGTACATATTTAGAAAAGTATTCTAGAATTTTCAAATGAATTAATCTATGGTTGTACATGTGAATGATTTTGATTGCCAATAAAAGCTTGTGTGTAATCGCACAATTTTCAAGTTAAAGGAAACACAATTTAAGGAAAATTTGTATTATAAATAACGATGTAAATTCCCAATGAATTAATTAGAAATCTAGGCGATTTATGTAGATAAAATAGTACAAAATTTAAATTTTTAGCTTAAAAAAATTATTACCTGCTAGCCAAGTTTAAGATATTAGACATAATTTTTAATCTAACTATTAGATCAAGCTGAAACTTTATGAGTAGCCTCCTAACATGTTTTAGATTGGGTTAAATTTTAGAATGATCAGAGTTTTGAAGGCTATATAGGAATGTGAGTGAAACAAAAAAAATGAAATGAAATTGATAAAGACTCGTTAAGGGCAACCTACCCTTTTAAATAAATACATGGAAAAGTCAACTCCTTCCTCTACTAATTGTTGATTGAAATGAAAAATAAAAAGGGGAAGAGAAGAAAAGAAAAACAAAGAGATCTTTTTCTTTATTTTTGTCCAAAGTTTCCTAAGAAATTCACTTTAAATGGGCAAATATAAACAAATAAAGGAAGAAAAGAGATAAAGAAAGGATTCTAAGAGCTAGGTTTATGAGAAGAGAGAAAAAGTGAAGGGTTTTGAAGAGGAAGGAGGAATAGTATATTGGCTTACGTGATAACGCTTGGGTTACGTTAAACAAACCTTGGGTAATTATGCTTATATTTTTTTTATTAATCATGTTTTTTGTGTAGGGAATGAAAATTCCTAAATTTTGCAAATTCTAGGGTTTATGGATTTTTGAGATTATTTTTATATATATTACTTGTTCAATTATGTGATGGTAGTGAGTTTAAATGATTAAAAAAGAATGAATAGAGAGTTTAGAAATCTTGGTTGTAGTTGCTGGCCAATAGGGGTAATTATGGAGGAAATTTGGCTTGGTCAAAAAGGGAGAAATTGGTTAGTAGAAGGCCTAAGTAAATACTATACTTGTAGAATTGTTAACTAGTATAAAGTTATTTGTTATGATGGATAGATAGGAAAATTTAAGAATGAAGTTTTGCAAATTAAATGTATTAAATGGTTAGTTTAATGCATCCAAATGTGTTTTGGTAGAAAGTTTAATGAGTTTCTATAATAAAATGGTGGAAGATAAATGAATTATGTGTTTATGACAAAAGTAAACTAAGTTGTTAACTTGGAAATTTTTTAGAAATAAGATAATGGCTAAGAATTTAATGTTTAAATGTTTTGGTTGAGTAATATATATGATTGTAAGATAGTATTAAGGATGATTAAATAGCAAAACAACATGATAGATGCTAAAATGGAATGAATGTATTGGAATGTTATGATTTTGTTTATAATTGCATTAAAAGTGTAATGTTTGTAGGAATTAATTATTGTAGCATGTATTATAAATGAAATTGAGTTGAAATTATGAAGAAAACTTGGAAAACTACCCATAGAGGATGTGTGTGGGGTTTTAGTCAAGATGGGATCTTATTGAAGATGTTTGGAAAATTTTGGTGTTGTGTGGAATAATGTTATATGTTGAATGAAAACCCTTGCAAGAATGGTTTAAATGTGTGTTATAAGTTTAATTATTTTGTCTAAATGCAAAGGGATGGAGTAAGAATTGAATGATGAGTTAATATATGAATAAAGATGAAGGTTGAATCTAAAAGCATTGAAGCATACTTGAAAGAGCAAATGAATATATACGAAAGAATTTAAAACATATTTGTGAATGCATGAAAATAAATAAATAAATATATGTATGTTTGGAAATCAATACATTGAATGAGAACTAGTGATTGTGAAATATTATGTAAAATTAAAATAGTGGTGTAATGATTAGTGCTTAAAAGTAGGGGTGTTCATAAAAACCAATTAACTGAGAAAACCGATGAAAAATTAATTGAGAAAATCAAACCAAGATGGAAAAATGATTAAACCGATTTTTAAAACCATAAAAGCTTGTCGGTTTGGTTCTGTTTGGTTTTGGTTTTACCACTGAAACTAGTGAACCTAACCGGTCCACCCATAAAATAAAGTTAATAAACAAACCTATAAATAATACAGTAAACCTAACCCTAGTTGATAACATTACATGAAAAGTCGCCGCCCACAATAAAAATGATTTATCATCTTCTTTCCCTTTTAATTTTCATCCATCCTACATCTCTACTCCTTGTATCTGTCTCTCTTAAGCCAAACAATAAATCATTAACCCATGTCTCCGCATCCATATTTATACTTGTAGTCAAACAAAAACTCTTGGCTTCTCTCTTCACTTGTTGCAGAAAGAGATGGATTGTACTGTTCATCATCTTTGATAGTGCTTCCATCCTCAAGACATGGATTGTACTATGTCAACTACAAGCAAATCAGAAGAAGCCACTAAAAAAAAGCCATTATTTAGCAAAGAGTTGGATGATGAAAAGCCAAATGGGACCGAGAGGGATAATAGAGGAAAGAGAAACCAAGGGGGGAAAGGAAGCATGTGGAGAATGAAACTTCCAAAGCTTGGGATTCTATGTTCATGAACATGATTAGGTTTCTTGGTTTTTAAGCTAAAAAACTGAGTTTAACCAAACCGAACAAGTTTGATTTGAACTGGAATTCGGTTTGGTTTGATTTGAATTTTAAAAAATATAATTTGTTCAGTTCGGTTGGTTTTTATGGTTCAAACCAAACCGAACCAAACCATGAACAGGCTTACTTAAAAGTATATTTTTATCAAGGTTTTATATCATCATTTTGCACTTGAAGTATCAATAACTCCTTAAGTAAAACATATTTTATAATAACAAGTCTGATACCATAAGATATCGTTAATTTATAGTAGATGTTAATTCTAAATACGGGTCTATTATATAAATAAAAAGATTGATTGATGAGTTGAAGTATTGAAATTAAAATAACAAAGAGAGGGTTAAACATAGAAAAGAGATGCTAGCGCAATCCAAACTGGAACACTACTTGGTAATTGGGTCATACTAGAGTTATAGATCTTAAATTTAGGTCTACTTTATATGAATGGAAAGCTAAGACATAAACCTAAATTTTCATGGGAAGTTAAACTCAATTTCATTATTTGGAAGTTCAAATCTTAGTAATAATGTAAAAGTTCGAATCTGTCTTGCAACCTAGACATTATTCAGTGTTCAACCCATATCTCGAGTTCTTTAAGTCCAAATGACCTCAATTGTTTTTCTTGAAAAGCTGAGATAATTTCCTAGAACTTTCATGTGAAAATCTAGTTTAAATTCTTATGTTATCAATGACATTTTATTCAGACAAGAAGATAAGCATTGTCACCAAGTCAAGATGTGATCACCTACTCATCAATTAGCCATCAAATCAATAGTTCCTAATTTTGACCTATAAAAGGAGGCATATGTCATACATTAATATCTTGTTTATGTCTTTCAATTCCTTTCCTTCACTTAAATAACTTTTATCTTATTTATGTTCTTATCTTATTTGTTTATATTTTTTTCTTTCATTATATTTAGTTAAGTTTATTATGTCGAGGTGAAAAGGTTACACTTGTCGCACGTTAGAAACTCCGTGCGGCATCGGCTGACAATCTTTTTATTGTTATTATTTGTGTTTTGCTTGGTTCTTTGGAGTCGACACCTAGTATTATGGTCACTAGGAACCTATGGTCTGCGAGAGTCTGAGTAAGGGACTGGTTGTGTAGGGGGAAGACGGATCACCCCAATGCACCCTACCTAAGGTAAGCTGCATTGTTGTTTGATCATTTTTCTAGGTTAAATTTTTATTCGTTGGTCTTTTCTAAGGTTTAAGGCAAATCTCCCTTCATGAGGGAGTCTCTATCTTATTGGGTTAAATCCTAACCATTCTAAAGTCCGAATTTTAAAATTACCTTTATTTACACCTTGATTTTACACCCCACAAATATTAAAGTCTACATCTTAATCCTAAAAAATAGGTTAAAAAAGAAAAAAAAGGTTTTTGATATTTTGGTCAAATAAATATTTTTTTCTTTTTCTTTTTGAATTTTTTTTTGAATATTTTAGAGAAAACCGGGCATTTTAATACTGGACTTGTATCTTACAATGTAAGTATACAACCTAATATAAAGCAAACTCGGTAGAATAATATTTAAGAAAATCACAAATTTCTTTGAAATGTTTTTTAAAATTTTTTGAATTTTTTTAACATTTTAGTGAAAATCAGGTATTTTAATATCAAACTTGTATCTTAACATGTAAGTATACAACCCCATATTAAGCAAACATTGTAGAAAAATATTTAAGAAAATCACAAATTTTTTGAAATGATTTTTTAATTTTTTTTTGAATTTTTTTGAATTTTTTTATATAATATAATATAATTATTAAATATTAAAAACATATGGGCTGGGTCGGGCTCAGCCCATGAAAAGTGGGCCAAAATCGGCCCAAAATAGGTTGGGCTGTTTTTGGCCCAAGACTTTTGGGTTTGGGCCGGGCTTGGCCCAGCCCAAGCAGATGGCTAATTAATTAGCCACTGCATGCAGAAATGAATTCTGCATGCAGTGGCTACGAGGAACAAAGAAGGGAAAAGGTGGAGCAAGAATAAGAGAATTACCTAGCGTGGAGAAAGTCAGCGGCCTGGCTGGTGGTGCACGATGTGACTGGAGGCGGTGAGGCCGGTAGCGTGAGCTGGTTGCTGTAGTGGTGGAGGCCGATTGGAGGAAGAAAAAAAGAAGAAGAAAAACTTGTAGCGAAGAGAAAGAGAGGTGTTGCAAGCTTCAGTGAGGTGGTTTTATGGCTTCTGGAGGTAGGATGATGGTGTAGTGTTTTGTGGGAAGGATAGCAGCAAGGTCAGTGGTGGTGGCTGGAGGCCACGGTGGAGAGAAAAAAAACAAGGGGTTAGTTGCAGGAAAAACGAGCAGAAAAGTTGATTTTCGGTCAACTTTGGGTTCGCTTTTCTCCTCCCTCTGAGCATGAAATTTGCTCCTATTTATAGGGATGGAAAGAGAATAATCTCGTCTTCAACGGGGAAAAATTCTCATCCCTTGATTCGACTCAATAAATCTAGGTCGTTGGCTCAAAGTGTGCACCTCGAACTGCCAAATTTAACAAATCCCAGGCTACAGGCTACCCAAGATGACCACTTTATGCCGACCAACAGAGCCATTTTGAATCTTATAAACCTGACCGGACAATTCACGAGGCTAGAGAGGTTGTAAGTGGATATTTTGGTGCACGTGTTGTCGGATTTCATGGCCAAATGAAACAGAAAATGCATCTTGAGATTGAAGTTACCATAAATGATGGAATAATAGAGATATAATTTTGATTGGGTTGTCAGGTGGATGATTTGGATGATTTGAGATTGAAGTTACCATAAATGAAATGTTTAATGGAAATGAACATGGAAATAATATAAGAGGAAATAAATGAATTGTGTCATAAATAGATATTAAAAATATTTATTTTTAAAAAATATTGAAATATGCTTCAAACGGGTATACAGGATAACTGAGTTGAAGAGTAATGCAACATGGATGAGTATACAAGATTAATATAATTGAAAGAAACAATTGAGAGAGTCAATTGGGTGTTTAGAGGAATTCACATTATTATTTGGATGAAATAAATTATATAATTGAAAAAAAATATCAGACAACATTATAGTATTTGTTAAAAACAAAAGGGAAAAAATAGAGATGATACAAATTAAATATGTTGTGAATTAAATAATGATGTGAATTAAACATAGTTATATAATAAATTATGATATTAATCAAAGGTGGTTGAGAGAGAAAAATATTATATGAGTTGTATGCGTTGAGGGAATAAATTGTAGCGTAAATTATATATGTTGCAAAATAATAATGTTAATATAAATAGAATATAATCATAAAATGAAAAAAGTTATGAAATAAAGTAAGTGTAAAAAGGAATGCTATATGAAAATCAATTTTAAAAATGAAAGGAATGATTTGTATAGTGACGAGTTAAATTAAGTTATGAATGAAATAATTATCTTGATGTAAAGACAATAAGATAATGAAATTTATTTGAGATTGATAAGAATTGTATAATGTTAAAAATTGTTATAAGATTAATGTTCTTAAGGTAAAATCTATGAAATGAATTTTTTTTACCATGTTTAAATGTTAGCAATTGATATGTTGTAAATGTTTAATATGCTTTATTTTAAATTGTTGTGTATGCCGCAAATAAATTACTTCGAGGACGATATATTTTAAAAGTCACCAAGTTACCTAATTTCGTACAGAAATAACATTTGTAATTTTGTAAGTCTGTTGAAAGATTGATGAGAGTTTCCTTATAAAAAAATAATTATCCAAATTTTTACATGTATGGTCAATGGCCTGAAGTATTATTGCATGAAAGTACGGGTTGTTACAGGGGCATGGCTACTAGAGAACCCAAGCTAACTTAAAAAGGAGCTGAAACGTTACAACTGGGCACGTACACATGTTTAAGGAACCAAGGATTAATATAATCGGGGGCTGATCCACTTAGACATTTTCTTGCAAAACACCATTAAAGAAGACATTCATGACATCAAGTTGACGGAGTGGCCAGCCATGAGTAATTGCAAGAGAAAGAATAACACGAATAGTAGTCGCCTTGACTACTAGACTGAAAGTATCAGTGTAATTAAGGCCAGGGAGCCGAGTATATCCCTTTACAATAAGAACACCATTAAGACATTTCATAGAGCAATCAAAGTGATATTTAGTTTTGAAAACCTACCTGCATCCCATAACATTGGTGTTCTGAGGTTGCGGCACCAAATCCCAAATGTAGTTGTTATGGAGTACTTTAATCTTATCATCCATAGCAACAAGCCAGACAAGATTCTTAGTAGCAGATTTGAAACCACGAGGTGTTGAGGAGGATATCAAGGCATGAATGAGACCAAAGATATGGTGACTGAGATAGGCAAGATGGCGTGGCCTAAAGACACCTGTTTTGACACGGGTGACCATTAGATGGGTGGAAAGAGTGACAGGTGGTACAGGTTCTGCAAAAGCAAACTGATCAACACAGTAGTGGATTCGATATATGAAACCTACATAGGCCTAGTAAACTGATCAACACAGAAACAACGGGGAGTGGATGTTGCTTGGACAATAGAATGAGGCAGGATGTTGGATGGGAAAAAGGCAAAAGACAAGGAAAAAGAGTTAACCTGCGTGGATGAATGAAAGGTGGAATAGTCTACTATAGTGATGGATTAAATTAGAAAGTTGGGAAGGAGCGGAAAATTGGTTTCATCAAAGCGAGCATGGTGAGCTATATAAATGTTTATGGACTAAGAAAACCATTATAGGTAGGACTGTATACAAAATAATAATAATAATAGAATGCTACATTGAGAAAATTTATGGGGAGCATAGGCACACGAGCAAGGAAATGCCCGACAACCGAAAGGATGAAAAGTGATAAACTGAGAAGCCTTACCATATAGTATTTTGAAAGGAGAAATGTCGCCAAGAAATGGTATAGGCAATCGGTTAATGATGTAAGTCATAGTATTAAAGGCGTCAACCCGATAACAAGAGGGGAAACATGGATGAAATAAGAGAGCAAAACCCATTTCAATGACGTGACGATGCTTACGTTAAGCATGTCATTTTAGGATGGTGCATAAGGGCAGGGCATTTGATGGTGAATTCCTGAAGAGCGAAGATGAGACTAAAACAGTAAGCTACAAAACTCATCACCATTGTCACTTTGTAAAGTTTTAATTCGACAAGAGAATTTATTTTCGACAAATTTTTGAAATTAATGGAAAATAGCATGGAAATCAAATTTTAACTTCATAGCTTAAGCCATGTAAACCAAGAATAGTCATCAATTAAAAAAAAACATAATACAAAAAACTCATTATTGGTTTTACTAAAGAAAGTAGACCCAAAATTTTAGATGATAATACAAATTATATCCTGCGATCTCACTTAACAGTTTAAACTTTTGAGCTGAGATGATTTTTTGACATGGTATCAGAGTTTTGATGACCAAGTAGTTACGAGTTTGAATCTTATCATCGCTATTTATTTGATAAAAATTAAAATACAAGGTAAAATAAGTCTATACAAGATTCAAGTTCAAAATGCTTTCACTTAAGAGGATATGTTAGAGAATAATATAAATTATATTTTAGGACCTCACTTAATAATTTAAACTATTGAGTTAAAATGATTCTTTAACATAAAATAATATTAGAACTACTAGCATTTTTTGAAAATACGAGCCTATGGTTGTTTATGGTTGTTGACAAAAAGACATGTAGAACAAAAGGAAGAATTGGTAATATGGATGTAAAATGAAGTTATTGTTTTTTATTTAATAAAAAGATAACATGGTTGACATGCCCAAGACATACATGTCACAAATCATAGATGCCTTAACGGGATATTTATCGAGGATATAAATAAAAGAAGTATTATCATGTTCTGATATATAGAGACTGTTAAAGAACTATCTCAACCCAAAAATTTAAACTGTTAAATGAGGCTCTAAGATGTGATTTATATTATTTTCTAACACACTCCCTCAAGTGAAAGTCTTTTGAGCTTGAAACTTATACAGGTCCACATTACCCTGTGTTTAATTTTTATCAAATAAATGAGAATGGTGAGATTCGAACTCGTGATCGCTTGGTCATCAAAACTCTGATACTATGTCAAAGAACCATCTTACCTAAAAGTTTAAGTTATTAGATGAGCTTCTATGATATAATTTATATTATTTTCTAACAAAGATCACCATCATATTTTTTTAGTTGCCACAATCTTCATGTGATATGATTTTAAGCAACAAAGGAAGAACCAATAAAAATAACTTATAAAAGGAAATCAAAAGTTTGTTTGCTGATGGATAATGAATTTTAGGTGAGACAAAGAACGACTAAAACATCAAGTAAAGGCAAATTAGAAAAAAATAAAAAGAGCCATTGCAGGTCATAAGTAAGGAGGCCTCATTTTAACAATATCGTATTTACCACTATATTGTTTAGAAGAGTTTAAGGATGTCGTATTTAGTGTCATCTAAGTAGAGGCACCAGTGTCAAAATACCAATTGAAAAAGGAAAAACCATCAGTTTAGGAATAAGAACTTTGAAAAGCTTCATCTATGTGTGTGGAAGGATGACCTACTATAATGATTCAAATACCAATCATCTTTGAGATGTATTTTATGAGTCTTCAATCCATGGTTGAAGACACGCTCAAGAGCCAACCAAACATTATAAAAGATAGTAAGGCTTATTGTGACAGCTATGGCTTCTTCAGAGAGGGAACGAAGAATGAAACTCAAAATTTATTGGTCTTTAGCTTTCAATTTCAAGAATTTTAGATTTGTTCTTGGCAAAGATCCTTCAATGGTTGTGGTAGGTTTTGGCAGAGATCCATAATAAAACTAAGGTTTTGACAGTAAATAAGAGGAGTATGTTGGCTCTTCTGAAGCAAGTAATTAGTGGCTGGAAGTTTAATGGTAACCGTATGGACCATGGTATTAAAAAAAGAAAGTCTTGGCCATGAGAAAATAGCGTTAAACATATCAAAATATGTTAATCTAAAAAAAAATGTTAATTTATTGAAGGCTCTCATATCATGAAAATATTTGTGAAACCTCCAATACTATTAGAGGTGGAAAGACCTTTTATTTATATAGAAGTACAAGATTGTGCATTAAAAAAAATAATATAATAGAAATAAATGAAAGCAATGAATATTGCATCTCTATAATTGTGGGTCAACTAGTATAATTATGGAAATGATTGCTTAACATTAGGATAAGATTTTTGAGTATCCTTTAACAAATAGGAATTTCCTAATTACGTTGAGATACTTTGATATTTTGATGATTTCCTTAATATATTTGTGTTATATGTAGTAGAAATCTGTTCTTTTTCTCTCTTATTATCTATCACTTTATTATTTAATTAAGGAAGTGGTAGGGCTGGTGGTGTAAAAGAGAGAGGAATGTTGTAACAAAAAATAAAATTAGAAAGGTTGTTATGTTGGTGATGGCTAATTGTTGTTAGATTAGTATGAGAGGTTGGTCGATGGTGTTAGTGTGAGCAAGTGCAAAACCTCTCAGCAAAAAATTATAAATTGACTAGTTTGATGTAAAATAAAAAAATTAGTAACTCTCGATTAGGTTATCAGAAAATTCTAAAACTTTATGTGTAGCCTTTTAGTATGATGTCTTAGCTTGCATTAAAATTTCAGAATTTTTAGAGAAATTTAAAAATTTGATGACAAATTATAATTGGACTAGTTTTGTGTTATTGTATGTAATTTTCAATTTGAGTATTAGATTGAGCTGAAATTTTACGAGAGATTTTAAAATATATTGAATAAAATCTTGTTAAAATTTTAGGATAAACAAAGTTTGGTAATGCTAGCTAAAAAATAAGGACTATTAAATAGAAACAAAAAGACTTATTAAGGATAAAATAGTTATTTACAATTAAAAATAAAATAAATCAACTGCTTTTATGTTAAAAGCTGCCAACTGGGTAGAAAAAAATGTGAAAAGAAAAAAAACAGAGAAGAACATTAGAAATCAAAAGAAAAACAAGAAAAAGTGAAAGAGAGCTTTGAAACTTGTAAGATTGAAAGACTTGGAACATTAAATTAAGGAAGAATCAAGTGAAAAAAGATATAAAAAAGGAGAAGAGGGCTAGCCACACTAGGAGGAAAAGAGAAATTGGGTGAACTTAGATTGGTAAGCATGAAAAATTAAGGTTCTTACTCGAAAGAAGTATTTTTGAGTTTATTTGAGTAAATTATCAAACAATGACAATTAAATTTGATTTAATTTCTTATATTCTTGACTTTTTAAAGTAGGGTTTGTACGAAAATTTAGGGATTTTGAGAAAAGTAATAAATATGATGGAATTGAGGTAGAATAGTATAGAAATAGTGAATGTAAGTAGCAATTAAGAAAGAAATTAAATAAAATTAAAGAAATGAACTTGTAACTAAGAATGAGAAAATAAAGGAATGAGGTTTTGATTGTTTTATGTTTGAAAAATGATGTTCTTTATCTTATTTGAAGTATTCGAAATATGAAAAAGTAAAAAAACATCATAAAAATGTGAAAAGAAAGAATACATAAATGGTAGGAATAGTTCATGGAAGAAATTTTTAAGTGAGTTAAAAGAAAAAAAAAATGATTAAAACTATATGTTGAAAATGAGGTGACAAATGAACAAGGTGCAAAACCCAATTAAATAAAAGATATCACTTGCTTCAAATTTAGACACATAAGAGAAATAATGGATTAATAATGTAGCACAATTTGATTGATTCATGATTTTTTTCGGGAGCAAGGCATCAAGTAGAAGGAGTTGGGCCATCACAAGCAGACAGTAGGTGATTCATCACTTTTTTTTTTAATTCAAAGTTTTATTATTAGTTATGAGTTGTTTATGATATATTGATATATATATATATATATATATATATATATATATATATAAGAAACTTGTTTGTATTATAGCAGGATATTGAGTAATTTATATGGAATTACCAATTATATCGGCTATTAATGAAGAATAATCTGATGTTGAGTAATTCATATGGAATTACTGGTTAGATTGGTTATTATTAAAGAATAGCCAGATGTTAGGTAATTATTGGTTAGATTGGCTATTAATGTAGAATAACTAAAAATTGAATAATTCATATGGAATTATCAATTAAATTGACTATTAATGCAGAATAGCCATATGTTAGGTAATTCTTATGGAATTATTGATTTGATTGTTGGTTATCGGAGAGGGTTAGCTAGGTTTGAGATAAAATTGAGAATAATCAAATTAAAAATTAAGTAATGAGTGTTGGTTGCAGAAGTCCTATAAATATAGGATTGATAAATTATGAATGAGTTATTAATGTTGATATGTAATAAATTAGTGATGAAAGATAATTTGATATATTTTAAAGAATTGTAAATAGAACAGTTTTATCATTTTTAATGTGTTATCTTCCTTATTTTTTATTAATGTTATGTATAAAGGTTTTTCACGAGGTCATGCAAAGCATTAAATATGGAGTTTGTATTTAAATCTATTTATTTTATAGGATATAATATTTTTTGTTTTATATGTAATTTATATTATATCTAGATTTTAATATATGTATCCTAAAAATATTTGCTTTTGGTATTTATATATTTAGAAAGTATATGTAAAGAACTAATGTTAGTAAATTATTCGTAAAGAATACTTAATAATTATAATTATATATGTTTAAAAGATGGATGTATGTTTAAAAAAATCTCATAATCTTAGATATATTATTTAATAGTTGATATTAATAAAAAAAATTGAAATTTTATAATATTATAATTTTAGGGTATTACATGATGAGAGGAATTTGAGGAATATGCAGGTTAGTGGTGGTAAAAAGGGGTTGGTGTAAGGCTACTATTAGTGAAAGTAATTGTAAAGCCACAGTTTTCTGTGCTGGGAGAGTTTGTATTTATAAAAGTTGTGCAGGTATAGTTACAATAGGAAACAATAACTGAATAACGTAAGTCTATCTAGCTACATTATCTCCTATAATTATGGAGAGCAACGTGCTGTATTACATCCCTTATCATCCCCCTGCAAGGTGAGTGTGGGATTAATATGAACACAAAGCTTAGAGTGAAAGAACATGAGCAATGGCTGAGACAAACTCTTTGTAAAAATGTCAGCAATTCGCATGTTGGATGGCACAAATTTAGGTTGGATGGTCCCTGATGCTGCTAGCTCACAAATGAAGTGATAGTCAAGTGTGATGTGTTTCGACCTTTTGTGGGAGACTGGATTGAGAGTAAGAAACAATGGACTTTTGTTATCACAGAGTAGTAATGGCTGGTATGATAAGGAAACATTGAGATCACGTAGCAGATGAGTTAGCCAGATAACTTCAGAAGCCGTATGAGCTAAGGCACAATATTCTGATTCACAACTTGAACAAGAAATAATGGGTTGTTTCTTAGCACTCTATGATATGAGATTGTCACCTAGAAAGATTGCATAGCCAGAGGTGGAGGGTTGAGTGTCAGGGCAACCTGCCCAATCAGCGTCAGAATAGGCAGTAAGACTAGTTGATGATGAAGGAGAAAAGGAGAGACCATAGTGAAGAGTGCCTTTAATATACTAAAGGATGCGTTTGAGGGCTTGAAAGTGAGGCACTGTAGGAGATTGCATATGCTGGCTTACAGAATTGACAGCATATGTTAGATTAGGACGAGTGATTGTTAAATATTGCAAAGCACCCACCATGGAACGAAATAACGTGGGATCATGAAAGGCATCACCAGCACTAGACAATTGTTGTGAGACAACCATAGGAGTTGGCATTGGCTTGCATTCTAGAAGCTGTGCACGGGCTAGAATATCATTTGCGTATTTTGTTTGACTTAAGAAGAGGCCATTTTCAGAAGAGGAAACCTCCAAGCCCAGGAAATAATTCAATGTGCCTAAGTCTTTCATGACAAACTCATGATGAAGTTGTTGAATGAAATGCTGGAGGAAGGGGATATTGTTGCCAGTAACTACAATGTCATCAACGTAGAGTAGGAGGTAAAGCATGATGTTGGAGCGAGCATAGACAAAAAGAGAGGGGTTTGTAGTGCTGTATATGAAACCAATTTGAAGTAGAAAAGTACTAAGCCGATGAAACTAAGCCCGAGGAGCTTGCTTTAAGCCATATAGTGCCCATTTTAACTTACATACATGATGAGGAAATCGTGAATCAGCATAACCTTGGGGTTGCTCCATATAGATAGTTTTATCCAGCAAAACATTTAGAAAGGCACTTTTGATATCTAGTTGGTGGAAAGGCCAGTGAAAAGAGACTACAAGGCGCATAGTAGAGGCCTTAACGACAGGGTTGAAGGTGTCATAAAAATCCAAACCTGAAAGTTGGGAATAGCCTTTGGCAACAAGGCGTGCTTTGAGACGACCAACAATGCTATCAGCTAAATATTTGACATGGAAAATCCACTTTAAACTAACAATGTTTATATGAAGTGGAAAAGGAACCAAATCCCATGTGTCATTAGAGGAAAGGGCACCCAGTTCTTCATTCATAGCAACAACCCAATCAGGGTGTTTAGAGGTAAATGAAAAACTGTGTGGTTCTTGTGTAGTAATCAAAGCATGGACCAATGATGAAGGCATCAAAGTTGTAACATATGAAGGATGTTTGCGCTTGAAGACACCAGTCTTAGCTCTAGTGATCATCGGATGAAGATTAGCAGGAGCTCTAGAGAAAAGTGCAGGCTGGTCTGATGGCAGAGAAGCAACAGAAGTGGCTTCTATTATATAACACGACCAAAATATTGATGTCTTCTCTCAAGTGTAGGAGTGTCGAAGTAATAAATAACCCGGCAAGACCGGGATCAAACCACAGGGAGGTTAATTGCACAAATTATAAACAACAACTATAAATAACAACAATAATAACAATAACAACAACAATAATAATAGTAGCAATAATAATAATAATAATAATACTAGTAGTAATAGTAGTAGTAGTAGTAGTAATAATAATAAAGAAGGAGAAGGAGAAGAAAAAGATAATGAGAACTTCGAGATGGAATATTAATGTAAAGATTAAACAATGATAAGAACAAATATCAAGGTTAGAGGTTCTACTAATGGTATGTCAAACAAGTATAGTATAAACTCTTATTATTCAATTGGAAACCACATACAAAGAAGGTTCCAATCAGATTATATATTGTTAACATGATTACATTAGTCATCTTATTCAATTAATGTTAATACTTGTAAATCTCATCAAGCATTCATGATTATAACTTATGTTAACAACAAATCAAGTTCCTTTCATAGCTCAGGTGTCGGTTATACCATATAGTATGGGCTATGAAAGTGCCAAGCATTTGTTGTACCAAGTGTTATACAACATAAATCAAGATTAATCATTTAACAAGCAAAGTATTAAAGAGTGAACAAGATAACAAATATAAAACATGTTAATATCAAACATTAAAGTCCATATTAAGTTTACATTATACTTATTTTTACACCATTAGTGTAACCTTTTCACTTTGACATAATTAACTTAGATAGACATAATGAAAGAAAGAAAAATAGATAAACAAAATAAGAATATAAAAGTTAACTAAGTAAAGGAAAGGAAATGAAAGGCATAAACTTGATATTAATGAAAGCAAAGCATAAAAATTACAAAAAATACAAAGAGAGAAAGGAAGAGCATGATCTTGATCTGGACACCAAGATGCCTAAATGCATGACAAATGCCTCCTTTTATAGGCCAAAATTGGGAACTATTGATTTGATTACTAATTGATAAGTGGGTGGCCAACTCTTGACTTAGTGACAATCTTTATCTTCTCTTGTCTACCCAAAACGTCATTGATAACATCACAATTGGAGCCAGTCAAAAACATGAAAATTGTAGGCAATTGTCTCAGCTTTCTTGTGTAAACAATTCAGCTCATTTGGACTTCTAGAACTCCAGATATGGTCAAAATATCGAACAGTACTCGGGCTGGAAGACAGATTCAGGCTTTTTTGTTATTGCTACAACTTGGACTTGAAAATGACCTTTTTAGATCTTGGGCTCCATATAAAAGTTGTAGGCCTATGTCTTACCTTTCCATCCATATAAATTGGATCTAAATCTGAGATCTATAGCTCTAGATATGACCCAATTACCGAACAGTTTTCCAATTTGGATTTTACCGACATCTCTTTTCCAAGTTTGGTCATCTCTTTATCCTTGCAATTTAAGTTCTTAAAGTCATCAATCAATCCTTTTATTTATATGATAGGCCTGCATTTAAAATGAACATTTACCACAAATTAAAGGTATCTTATATTATTAGATATATTATTATAAAACATGCTTTAGTTAAGGAGTTATTGATACTTCAAGTGCAAAATAATAATATAAAACCATGATAAAAATACACTTTTAAGTACTAATTATTATAGTAAGGGAATCAGTTGTTTCATCTGGAAAGACACCTATGGCAGTGGGTTTAGAGGATAAATGCTGCACAAAATCATCAGCAAGATCAGTGGTACAAGGAACACAAGATGATATAGAAGGTGCAATAGAAAATGATGGAGAATTTTGCCATTTTATAGCGGGAATGGCTGTGACAACAAGTTCATTAAAAGATGAAGTAATGAGGGAAGTGGGATCACATGAAGAGGATGTATTAGTAAATTGAAAATTAAGCTCATCAAATCGGGCATGACGGGTAATGTAAATGCATTGTGTAGAAGGATCAAGACATCTAAATCCTCTGTGAGACATGCTATATCTAAGAAAAATACAAGCAGTGCTACGTGGAGCAAATTTGTGAGGTGTGTAATGTCGTAAGTAAGGAAACACAACAATCAAAAGGATGGAATTCACCATACACAGGTGGCTTACCAAATAAAGTCTCATAGGGAGAAAGATTGTCAAGGATAGGTGAGGGCAACCGATAGATGGTAAAGACAGCAGTATTAAATACATCAACCCAATGTGATAAAGGAACCTGAGAATGAAATAACAATGCTAGACTAGTTTCAGTGATGTGATGATGTTTACGTTCAGCACGACCATTTTAGGAAGGAGTGTATGGACAAGACATTTGGTGATGAATGTTGGAAGTATGGAGATGAGATTGGAATTGATTGCTTGTAAATTCAGATCCGCCATCGCTTTGAAATGTTTTGATTTTGCAGGAGAATTGAACCTCAATAAGAGTTTGAAATTGCTTAGAAATCATAAAAGTTTGAGATTTTAATGTCATGGGATAAAACCAGGTGAACCACAAGTGATCATCAACAAATATAATGTAATAATAAAAATTTGATGAAGAGTAACAAGAGCAGGGCCCTATATCGCAATGAATGAGATTTAAAACATAAGAGGCAAGTTGATCATTGACATTAAAAGGTAGTCTATGACTTTTAACATTTTGATAAGGAACACACAGGTTGGGAGAAGGTAGTAGAGAAGTAACAGAAAGATAACCTTTTTTATTTAATAAGAAAATAATAAAATGTAAAACACTACCTAAATATGCATGCTAGACATCGTAAGAGGCACGCAGAGAATTATTTGTAAGGGAAGAAATAAATGCAGATTGATTGTGTTCTAGCATATAAAGACCATCTTTATGATGACAACCGGTTGCCACCACCTTTCTTATATTGTGATTCTATATGAGAAACAATGTGTCAATGAATGTAATAAATAAGGGATAATTAAAAGTTAATTTGCTAATGGATAACAAATTTTTGGTGAGCTGGTGAACAACTAAAACATCCGAAAGATTAATATTTGGAGTGAAGGAAAGAGTACCAAGGTGAGTAATTGGCAAAAAAGCTCTATTACTTACTATTACACAATCCTTACCATTATATGGTTCAACCTTGTCTAGTTGAGAGGAGTCTGGAGTCATATGTGTAGCAGCTCTGGTATCAATATACCAATCGGCTGCAATGTAAGGTGAAGAGCAGGAATAGGCGGTTTTAGCAACATTGGCAAAGTTAGTAGACTTTGCATAGCGATTAGGACGATTTGCAGCTATATGACTAATAGTGCGACATATCTGACAGCGTGGTGAATAAATAAGAGTTTCCACATCCCTTGCCATGTCCAGGATAGAAGGATCCTCATCCTCTGCCATGAAACTTACGAAAAACTCCATTGCGTTGCTGATTGAAGTGGCCTTTAGTGACAACAAAGGCAGCATATGGGAGAATAGGTGTTTCAAGTGACTTTTGAAAAATTTCAGAACTTTTAGCTTTTGAGATAAGATCACGGAAGGAAGGTAGAGGAGAAATAGATAGTTGGATGGTTGAGAAGTTTGCAAAGTCAAAGCCTAGGCCACGAAGAAACCAATGAATTTTATCTATGTCATCAACAAGAGAGCCCATGGTAGCAAGTTGATCACAAAGTGCTTTAAAGGAACGAAAGTACTCAATAACACTGCGAGATCCTCATTTTAGATGTTGCAGCTCATCTTTAAAATGAATTTCATGAATTTTGGATCTATGACTAAAGGATGATTCAAATGCAGTCCATACTACATGAGAAGTGGAGAGACCAAGAACTTCAGCCATGGCTTCCTCGGTCAAGGATGAAAGGAGTATAAGTAGGTGTTGGTCTTCTTATTTCCAAATGGCATGTTTGGGATTGAGAATACTGATTGATTCAGAGAGAATGGATTCTGGGGGCTCATGTAAGGATCCATCTATATAACTAAGTAAATTTTGGGAGTTTAGGAGTGGCAAAATCTGATTTCGCCAGAGAAGATAGTTGGTAGAAGAAAGTTTAATGGTAATCATATGAAACATTGTTTGAAGAGAAAGGGAAGAATTGAGAGCAGTTGAAGCCATTGGATCATTGGACGTTAATCCTATACTGTTCTAATACCATGAAAGTAATTGTAAAGCCATAGTTTTCTATACTAGGAGAGTTTGTATTTATAGAAGCTGTGCAGGTATAGTTACAATAAGAAACAATAATTGAATAACGTAAGTCTATCTAGCTACATTATCTCCTACAATTATGAAGAACAACGTGCTGTATTACATCTCTTATCAGTTAGTGTGAAGGCAAGTGGTTAGTGAAGGTTTGATTGTGCTATACAGAGTCTCTATAATGATTTATAGGGAGTGAGATGGCTCCTAGAGACAAGAAAAAACAAAAAGAAGAAAAAAAATGGGTGTGGTTTCATTTACCTGGTTTCGTTAGGCAATATGGAGAGAGAAGAAAGGAGGAAGGAGAAAGATATAAGAAAATAAAAATGGGATAAAAAGAAAAAAGAGATAGAAATTTGGATTTAAAAAACAAGAGATGGATGTTTTTATCTTTTCATTAAAAATTTAAAGTGGTATTGACCTAGGATATAAAATATAATTTTTTAAAATGCAAAACAAAAAAAAAATATATTGTGTTTTTAAATAATTTTTTTGGATAATATTTAAGATATCATGGTCAAATAATTTCAATTTAATAACTTTTATATTAATTTGTTTTTGATTTTTAGTAAATAAATAAAAATAATAAGATTTAAATTTATAAATATTTGGTTATTAAAGTTCTGATAATATATTAAAGAAATATCTCAATTTAATAATTTAGATTATTAAATAAAATTTGAAAATATAATTTAGAATATTTTTAAATATTTATATAAGTTGAAAAATAAATAAAATAATAATTATTGTGGGAAGACATTTAAACTCCATATCAGCAAAGTTTTTGATGAGGTGTGGAAAATGCCTCATCCTTCAGATGCGCTGAAACATGTCCGAGAACTTGCTCACAATTACAAGACAGAATTATCTCAAATCATCCCATTTGCTCTGTTTGCCAACAAGACAGAACTTGCTAACAAGGTGGGGAGATTTGTTGGGTAGATCTGTTGTCTCCTATCATCTCAATTTGTTTTATTATAAAAAAAATAGTAATTTCAATAATTACTAAACAAAGTACAATAACTTAATACTTTAATATATGAAGAGAAATTACTTGTTATTTGGAAAGATAAAAGACAACATCACCAACCTGATCGAAACCATTGAAAAAGCAACCAATTGAAAGCTGAAACTAAACACCCCACCTCAAAACAAAACAAAGAGAGCTTCAGTAGCCATCTATCGGTAGGCTCCAGGACAGGTCGATGACGAGACATCACAATCCAGAATGATGATTAAGGACCCAGTAACCTGTTGAAACTTGGGAAGAAGTGCAAACATATTTCTGATATAGCTGATCTCAGCACTACTGATTGGTGTCTATATGCACACTCTACCAATAGAAGTGCGCACAAAGAGTGGTTATCCCGAGTGCAAGGCTACAGAGAATACCTGTGAGGTGGCCTCATCCTTCAGATGCGTTGAAAGATGTCTGAGAACTTGCTGACAAGAACAAGATAGAACTAGCTCAAATCTCCCCACCTTCAGTGGTGATGGATTTCATATTGCTCTGTTTGTCAACAGGCCGACTGATCACGACGCATGAAAAATGTCATCTTCCTTGCTCATAAAAAATTAGCGTTTTTTGAAAAAAACGCTGTCGTGCTGTAATTCCAAACAGTGCCTGTTGACAAACAGAGCAAATGAAATCCATCACCAGTGAAGGTGGGGAGATTTGAGATAGTTTCTGTCTTGTTCTTGCAAGCAAGTTCTCAAACATCTTTCAACGCATCTGAAGGTAATTTTTGTGGAAAAATGATGAAAGAATTTGTTTTCTTAGCAATTGGATTAAATTGCTTAAGGAGTGCATTGCTGTTCTATTACAAGTAATGATGAACCATATGAATTTAGTTATTAATCTATGGCCAGAGATTTGTTAAGGAGATCCATTGTCTCCTATCATCTCAATTTGTTTTATTATAAAAAAAATAGTAATTTCAATAATTTCTAAACAAAGTACAATAAATTAATACTTAATATATTAAGAAAAATTACTTTTTATTTGGAAAGATAAAAGACAATATCAACAATTTAAGATCATCTTTAAGCAATAGATGGTCGTTTCAATAATTTAAAAGATAAAGAAAACTCTCTTAAATTCTCATATCAGGTTCTATGTAGGAACTGATTGTATCTCATTAATTGATACAAATAACAGTCAATCAAGAAAATAATTGTATTATTGAACTTTATTTTAAAATATATATATATATATAGCACTTTAGTAGAAACCATTATCTTCATATTGAAAAAAAATAATAATCTTCAACTATATATTAGAATAATTCTTTAGAGCAGATTCCTCAAATTATCTTTATCTATCCACTGCGATGAGATCTCTACATCAAGTCCTTCATATAATCATTTTAATTTCTATGGTAATGGCATTTACATTCCATTCTTCAATAAAAAAATACATCAAGTAATTTTTTTTATTATTGTAAAAACAAAACAATTATTTTTAAAAATTAGATTAATATCCTTTCAAGTATTTTTGTTATCAGTTTTATCACCTCATGTTAATTTTAATAAAACATAAGATGATTATAAGTTTCATTTGTTCAGTAATATTGCCAACTCAAATAAATTTTTATGTTTTAGTTGTTTTTAAAAATAATTTTTTTATTATTGATTTTTATTATGTTTGAAAACAGTGAATCATCTCTATATTATATATATTAAAAGAGACTAAAAATTTTAAAATATAAATTAGTTCAAAAAATTTAAGTAAAAGGTCGGTTGTGTATAAAAAACAAATCACCATTAATACATCTTTTTAATGGAAAAACTACCTTAGCAATATGTTTTTTTTTTAATTTTTTTTATGTTTTCTTGTAGAATCCTAATTATTTTCTAAGATTATTAGCAAGTTATTTAATCTTAAAGAATTATTTAACTTAATCTTAAGAAATTATTTTCCAAGTTTATTTTCGTGACACTTGATGATTTTTTTAAAAAAATTTTAATATATATATATATATATATATATATATATATATATATATATATATATATCTTGACCAGGTTTGTCTATAGCCTCTACTATATTGAATCCAAAATGTTTCTTTCTTTTTCCATTCTTTCTATAACAACCAAAAAGATGATATTTTCATAAAGAATTAATGCAAAACATAATACATCCCATCATTTGTAGATACACTTACTATATTTAATACACGTTATTCTCTCCCTAGAAAACAACACCCTCATCTTATGGTACTGTAGCATAGCCCTTTCATTGTTATTGAGAAATCAAATTATCCAGCATTCAATTTCTTACTAACAAATGCTAATATTAATGATGGTAAAATCTCTGGTTTAGTGTGTTTTTTGACATTATTTTATTGTTGATTTATTGAGTCAAAATCTTAGTTCTAATTAAGCTCAACCCAATATAAATTTATTCATGGATATATGTAATCTCCATAAAAACTTTAACGCATCCTTATATATCCAATACGCTTGGATTTAAAAAAAATTGAATGATTTGAGTTTTAAATTTATAAAATATTATAATTTAGGTAAATATAATTATGAGCTAAAACTCAACCTAACTAACTATATTAATGAAAACCTTTAATTTTCTTGAATAAATACGAAAGCAAATTCCTACCGAGGACTAAATGCTTTAGAGTTGGGAATGCGATATTTTTCTTTCGGGTCTTATGGGTAGGAATTTGTTAATTTTTGTACTTTGCTTTAATTTGGTTAAAGAGAGCAACTACTTTGTTTTAATTCAAAACAAGCAAGATAGCTTCTGTAAAAAAATAATGTGTTTAGCTGGAAAGCAAATTATTGACAAAACTCTCATTTTATTTTAGACCAACTGTTATTTGATGTTATTATTGATAAAACTCTCATTTTATTTTAGACCAACTGTTACAATCTAATGTTTTTGAAGTGTTTTTTTTAATGATTTTGATATATAAATGTCTAAAATAAATAAATAAATATTTTAATACATTTTCAATTAAAAATATGCATTACTAAATACATACTTAATTAATTAACAAAGATGAAGATTAGCCCAACCATCACACTTTATAAATATAGATTACAATTTAATTTGAATTTGATGAATACTACCCTAAATCTAAATTAGTTAGTATTTTTTGGATAATTATCTTAATTAATAAGTAATGTATAGAATATAAATATTATTAAACTCAACTCAAAATTTTACATGAAACTAATCCAAATCTAACTCAAAATAAATATTTATATTATATAGATATATTTGAACAACATTTAGATTTTGTTTCAATACAATATGATATATACTATCTTAACATAAAACACACACATATATATAGATAGTTTATGAATATCCAAAGTTTTTACTTGATAAATAATGAACAAGATATAAATATAAAAAAATCCCACCCATGAATACCATTGTCATCCCTATTTTTAAATCATTAATAATTATTACTCAGTGTTTCATCTGATTTTTCACATATTTAGCACCAAAGAAAATCAAGTGCGAATATCTACCAGTTAGGTTAACTAGAGACATTAACATTTCAAAATCGCATAGTTGAAGAAGTTTATTCACGTTACACAAGTAAGCGTGGAAGAGTTATTTAGTTCACATAAAATTATTTTATTGCCATGATGATTATTTTAATAACATATTGAAAACATAAGCCCATCAAATACAATTACTTGCAGAGAAGCAAGAACTAAGCTTACACTTGCAGGCACAAACTCTGGAATCAAAGTCCAGAATTGAGCACGCATAATTAAACACAATAGCCACAGGAATTTAAACACAACTCCAATCACGGAAAACTACTTATTCAGATTTCAGATCCATTTCCTTGAAAGAGTGACCTTTAAGCCATGCTTCATATGAAGAATGATGGAGCTACTAGGAGCCACAGGGTGGCCTTCCACCACGTGAACCTGGTAGTTGTGGATTATAGCAGCTGCTACTGCCTTCATTTGAGTGAAAGCAACACCTCTCCCCAAACAAGTCCTTGGACCAGCATTGAAAGCTAAAAACTTGTATGAGGGTTCATGTTTGATCTTTCCACTGTCAGAGATCCACCTTTCTGGCTTAAATTCTAAACAATCTGGTCCCCATATCGATGTCATCCTTCCCATCACATACACGGAAAATAGCACCATCGTGTTCGGACCGACACAGTGCCCCGATGGAAGGACATCTGACTTTAGAGGTTCCTTATGCTGGAATGGGACAGGAGGATAAAGCCTTAACGTTTCACACAGGGCCCCATGGAGATAAACTAGATTGCTTAGCTCTTGTGTGCTAAATAGCCTCCAATTCTCCCTTTCTTCTGCTGGCATGGTTGATTTTAACTCTTCCCTAATCTTGCTTTCTACTTGAGGATTCTGAGAAACAAGCCAGAAAAACCAAGTAAGAGCAGAGCTAGTGGTGTCTCTCCCTGCCAGAAAGAAATTTAAAATGGTGTCTCTTAGAAATTTGTCGTCTGTTTTTAATCCCATGATTTCAGGATGACTCATGTATGACGTTAACAAGTCAACACCATCTTCATCTTCTATCGTTGTGTTTTTCTTGCTGAGTTTTTCCCTTTTCCTTGATATATATTCTGCTACCATATGATCCAGCGTTTGCCAGGCTTCTTTCAGTTTCTGCTCTTGTCCAAATCCTAGCCACCTTTGTACCTTCAAAAAAATTTCTGGCCAGAGATGCCTATAAAATATTGCTTCTTCAGCATCATCCATTGCCTTTGAGAATTCAACTTGAGGGAATTCAATGGAGAGGCATCCTGGGTCATACCCCGTTACCAGTATGGAAGTGATATCAAATGTAAACCTTTGGAACACATCTTGTAAGTCTACCACTGAGCCTTGCTTAGCCACATGCTCAAGGACTGGAATGAGCCCTTTCTCTACCTTGCTCCAGCTACTATTCACCAAGAACCTCTGAAACTGCTGGTGATTAATCAACATGTGAGCAAGTTTCCTCTGATTCTTCCACAAGTGTGAATCAGCATTGAAAATACCATCTCCAAGAATATCAAATATTCTAGAGAACATAGACCCCTTCGGGAAGTTTGAGAAGTTTGAGCTCATTATGTAGTGTATGTTCGCTGGATCCACAGTGTTCAAGACGTGAGGGCTAAAAAACCAGAGGCTTTTGTATATAAAACTGCCCCCACTTAGCTGTATAACCTCTGCGATCCTTTCATATGGCCGGTGAAGGTTCCGGATAGAATCTGGCAGCATTCCTACAAGCGGCCAGTTCGTCGGCAGCCTCTTTTTTCGGTTGCCGAAACAGCAAAAGATGGCCAGGGTAACAATTGTTAAGAAGATTTCAAGAAGCCCTAGTGATGCCATTGAAAGTATCCCACAAGCTATCATTGATAGAGTCCTGATGCACTGGGTGCAAATATATAGTATTTATTTTGTAATTTTCTTCTAGCCACCCAGATATTTGTTGTGATTGAACGCGCATGCCAACTTTCTCAGTTAGGATTAAATTTCAAATCTCAGTATAGTATCGAATTCAATGATTTGGATAAGGTAATAAATATAACAATAAGTTAAGTACTTTCCAAAATTTTCCAATGACTAAATCATATTCAATGAGTCATGTTTTACATTGCGTCATCAGTTTAGAATTTAATGAATTTGATTAAAAAATAAAGATAAAATAATTAGGAATTAAGTTTTTGTTTCCTTTTTTATTTGAATTAAATGTTTTGCGTTAGACAAACAAATAAAATAATAAGTAGTTACTTTGTTATCGTTTTTAACTTAAAATAAATCATATCCATTTAATTTGAATCAATAATTTAGATTTAATTAAGAGCATGGTAGAAGATAACATGACAATCTTAGCGACTAGCTACCTTAATTTACACAGTTTTCTTTCTGTCTGTCTTTTTGACTAAACGGTAAGAATGTACTCAAGTTAGCTTGAGAATTATTAAATTTATTTTATTTCATGAGGCTGATGTGGGACATCGTCCCTAAGATTGTTTAGAGAGGACTTTAAGCTCTGATCATATGTGAGTTGATCAGAGGATACCTTCACCATCGAAGGAAAAACACAAACATTATCACATATGATGGTAGAAAATTGTTTCTTTTCAAAATTCAAGGCCATGTATTAATTAAATAAAAAAAATAGATAATGTTTTACATGCATTAAAAACCATCAAAAATCATTAGATATGGATCTAATTAACTAGATAGGTGTACGGATCGAAAATCTTTATGTAACGTGGAGAAAGGATGCTTAGGCATTGTTCGGGTGCTTTATAGAAGAAAAATATGTGACTCGAGTTGTAGACATAACTTGATTTTATAAGTTGATTTTATTTAATTATATATATAATAAAATAATAATAAAAATAAATGAATTGAATTAAAAAAAAAAGTGATCATGATGACCTATACTAAAAAAAAAACTTGTCATTAAAGAAATAAATAACAAAATTCAATTTATATACAACTCAATATTGAACGATAAAATAAAATATAAAAGATAAAAATGCAATCCAAGTCAACCAAAGTTAGTATATCAAACTTGTAACTCGGATCATAAAATCATGATAACTCATATAAAGTAAATCACAAAAAACTATAATAGTCAATTCCCAATAATTCATTTAATAAAAAAGATTAAAAAACTATGATAGAATGATTAAATAAAAAAATCATTTAATAAAAAATATTGAAAATAAAAATCTAGCAATGAGATAATTAACAAGAAACAAATTATAAAGTTTAATTCAAACGTAACTCAATGTTGATGGATAAATTGAAAATAAAATGACAAAAAAAGCAATGAAAGTTAGCAAGCCAAAACTATAACCCAGGTCATAAGATTAAGATAACCCCATAAAAAGTATATCATAAAAAAATTATGAAGATCAATTCTAATCAACAATTCAAATATAGAAAGATAAAATAAATAAATCATTTAACAAAAATGACCAAAAAATGCTTTAGCTATTGGATAACCTAATAAAAAAGCACAGTGAGAAACATTATGAAGTCTAATTCTCAAACTAACTCAATGTTAAATAATAAAATTAAAAAAATATTCCATCTTAAAAAAATAATCAAAAGAAAAAGAAATCAAATCAACCTCAGCTAACTTGCCAAATTTGAGATTTAGGCAATGAGACCATGATAAACACATAAAAAGAAAAGCAAAGAAAATCATGAAGCGAAATATCTAAACAATTCAATATTAAAGAATGAAATTGAAAATAAAAACCATTGTAAGAAAATATCTAAAAAAAATATGATGTTAACTCGGGTTAAGATATCGGGATTACGCCGTCAAGAAAAATATGATACCTAATTTCTAACTAAAAATTTAACAATCAAAATAATAAAAATAAAATTTGATATAAAAATAAAATTATAGGTCATATTTAGTTATTTAACAAATCAGCGTGAATCTTGAGAGGAGGAGAAGGAAAAAGGTTGTGAGATACTAATTGTTGCTCCTTTGTTTACATACCCCGCCTCACCAAAAAAACCTCGTTGCTCCACTTCCATCACCACTAAATAAGAAGGTGTTTGACTACCGAAGAAAGGTGTATTTGCCTCTATACCACATCAACCTTCTTCACCAGCTCGCACGTGGATTGCACTCATTAGCCAAGTTTTCTCTACCATTGGATTACTTGTGTAATTTTAATTTTGGTTCCTTAACACTTCATTGTTTCACATCATTAAAATTTTATTATATTTTGTCAAACTGAGCATTAACCTAAACAAATTACTTTTTCAAATCTCAAATAAATACAATATGAAAGGATCAAATTAAAAAAAAAAAGAGTTAAGTTACCAAAAACAATATTAATATTAAAGTATGAAAAATATTTGTTATGTAAATCATGTTTGTTGTTTATATAATAGGTATAAATCATTTGAATAAGATTCTAAACTCTTTTCAAACTCATTTCACTTTGGCTAAGGATTTCTTAGTTAATAGTATTTGAGAATAGATAAAATATTTTATCTAATTCACCTAAGGTGATGAATCCTCTCTTAATCACTTAACTACCTTCATATAGCTTATGTTATACCCAATGTTTATCCCTTTGTTACCTCGATTAAGATAAAATTTAATAGGATCAAAGCATAATATTATTTATATAAGATAATTTAGTAATCTCAAATCTAAGAATCACTTACACAGCTATCATGTAAGCCTTTTTGTAGACATTATTAATCTCTCTAATGAAATTCACATACATATCAGTTTAGTAGACATGTCTTATAACAAACACCTACATATTAGTTCTAGGTATCTCCTTACTTATGTGAACAAATGTTTCCTTTCTTAAAAGAAAGAACATAATATGTTAGTTACTATAACTCTGATAAATATTCAATATATAAAAGAGCATTGATCAAAAATATTTTATAAATAATAATTTGCTTCAATAGAAATCTTATAATTACAACAATGTTATAATTATCTTTGCAAAGTATTTTTGTTTCATGTACTATATCTTTACTCTAAATTCATTAATTTAATATTATATGAATATTAAAAATAAATTAAGTATTTATTAATAATTAATATATATATATATATATATATATATATATTAATGTAATAATGTCATATGTAACCAACCAATTGGCTACAGGACATATGAAACTAATAATCTCACACTTGTTCTAAAGGCAATCGTGTATCTATTTAATACCATATTACTCCATGTAGTTTTAATGCTTCTACATGGATAATGACTTAGTAAAAAGATCTTTTAGATTCTCTTCAATGAGTAATCATTTTATCTTTATATCTTTCATTTCATCGATTCTTCAAATCAAATTAAATTTCTCAAATGCTTTTGTTTAGATCATTGATAAGACCTTGGTTTCTTTGTTTATGTAATGACTATATTGTTATCATAGTATAGGGCAACTAGATCAAGAATATTAGGAACCAACCTAGTTCATTGATGAACTTCTTGATCCAAACAACCTCTTTGTTTTCTTAAATATGGAGGTATACTCTTATTTAGTTGTAGAATCAATTATGTTCTCTTATTTGAAACTTTTCCAACTCAAACCAATACCATTTAAAATAAAACATAAAACATATATTAACTATTTTTAAATATTTTTCAAACATTTCATTGAAAAAATCTTAATTCAAATAATTTTAAACTTCTAGTTTTTCTTCTTCATTGATGGATCCTAAGCAAAGCATAGAATACCATTTCCCTCATATCTTTCTCTTAATTTACGTCTTAAAACATATGTCTTTGGAAGGAGGTTTCCTATCAAAATAGATAAGAATCAATCTTAGATTCTTCATTTATAAGAAGCTATTTTAGCATCTAGTATATACGTATGGATTAAGAAAATCTAAGAAACTTTCTAAATCAATCTCTATATATCTCTATATCCAATATATAGGTTGTTTCTTCTAATTTTTTTATGAAGAAATCCTTCAACCACCAAAAATTTATTGATTAAAGTAAAGATATGTTGCTTTTTAATAATAATTTATCATTTACATATAACATAAGGAAAACGATACCATTTTTGTTAACCTTTTGTAAACATAAGGTTTATCCATATTTTTTATAAAATAAAATCTATTGATTATACCATCAAAATTAAATACTCTTACTCCTTAAAGCTTCCATTTTTCATTTGTACATTGTCTTTTATGTTAATCTTTCTCTTAAAGACCCACTTAGATTTACTAGGTTTTATCACTTTGTTCCAAACTTGGTTATTACATGAAATCCATAGATTCAAGTCATTTCTTAGAATAAATATCATATATTACTTCCAACTAATTGGTAGGCTCATTAATATACAACTTCTATGAGACGTCCTTAACTCATTGATGTATGACGTGTCTTACCAAATTTATAGAGATTTTGTGTTTCTTAAAGTTCAAGCTAAACATCTAATGTTTTATCCTTGGGAATATATTTATTGATATATTCGAGGTATGTCCATTAGAAAAACATAGATTTTTAAGTCATTTATAGACAACTAACCATGCATTCTTCTCTAAGGTGAAGCTGGCTTTGGACTTTGCGACCCATAACCCAACATAAACCAATTTCATATTTTTACAATGATAAAAAAAAGATATATCCAACCTTGATGTTGTCCTTTATCTTTCTCTTCACGTTTATAACCATGTTAAAAATATTCTCAAACATATTCTTTTTTATGTGCATACATCAAGATTATAGCAGAGGAGATTAGTCTTCCAACAAACAAGCTTTTAGAAAATACTTTGTTTTACCCAATTATAAGTCAAACCAAAATCAAGAAACTTTTGCTCAGTGAATTGAAAACCAAACATAATGTCACTATAATTTGACACCATATTATACAATTCTTCACTTCAAAGAAACAGCGCTGCAACATCCCTTTCAACTCTGTCAAAAAATAAATCTTTTATGTTCTTTCTGAACTTGTAATCTATTGGCAAGAACTAATTTTGGTAGTAAAAAAAAGATATTTTACTATCATTTGTTAGTGTGAATGCCTTGTTATTTTTCATTTAGTGTGGACATGCTAGTTTTCCATGTGCACTCCAACTAAAAACCATTTCATAAACTGAAAAATCATTGAGTCCACATTAAAGCTGTTATCAATAAAAAATTTTGTTTTCTCAATACATCATAAGTCAAAGACCTGGATGACCACAACTACTTTAACTTATCAATCAAAGGTCAAAAATAAACATCTATATTCTGACTTCGACTATTAAGACTAGGTATGATCGTAGATAAAAATATGAATTTCGACCTCATACATATCCCTAATAACAAATTATAAACCATGAGTATCATCAGTCAACAAGAATAAGAAGCAGAAAATGACTCAAAACTATTGAATCCATCTGTATTTAACTTATAACACACACATTTCTTGTTTTCACTTAAAATTAGAATGATACATGATCACTCTATTCATCGCATCATGTGATTGGTATCATGTCATGTGCTTAGTAGTCTTTGAAGACATTAATAACCTCTATAGTCTAGGTGTGATTGGGAAGTATCTAAGTTTTTCATGTGCAACAAAAGTCATTCTCATTCCAGTCTTGAGTTTATAATGAGAATACCTATATGTTTTGCACTCGATCAACTTTGTATTTTCAAGGTAGTGTAAAATATAGAAGTTTAGACACATGTCAATTTTATGGTATCCTAGACCAGGGGCTTTCATCATAAACTTAGCTGCATGAAAGTTCTCTTTTAGCCTTTTCCTTTTAAATAAAATGTTTCTCGTCTATTTGATAATTCGATCATAATTGACCTCACTCAACTTATGATTTAATTTGAGGTTGAATACTTGTTCAATATCTAATAATTTACTATGATTTATGCAACCTGGTTCATTATAATCTTTTTAAAGATAAAAAAAAAAAAAACTAGTCTTCTTTGCTTTAGATTCTTTATTTACAATTGGATATTGACTAGTATGACCCTAATTAATTCTCATCGCATCCATAATTATATTCTTATAAGGATTAGTATTATCATTTATAAATATACATGTTGCTAAAACTACAAGTTAACCCAACTATCCTTTCTACTATGATATCATAAGAAACATATAGTTCTTCATGTACATACCAACATAGGTATTTCACTGTGAACCTTTTTTTTATAGAAGATACATTGTTACAACATTTGAATTATGAAACTTTTTATTTTTACACCTTTTACATCTAATACCCCTTCCATTAATATTTCTCAAATTAAATAGTGTTTAATTAATAAAACCCTGAATCCCATAAAAATAATTTATCCCATGTAACCCTTATGGTGAATCTCTATATATCCATGAAAAATTATTCATTACTTTTATCAAAACTATATAAAATTATGATGACAATATGTATTAATTAACTATGTTAACTAAATAATTTGCAAAAATATTGATTTAGCTCAAATATATTCAATCTATTTTAATATTACTCTTAATTCATTATCAATTATCTACTTAAATTTAAATTTCTACACATTTATCAAAAATTTCAATTCAGTAACAAAATTGACAAAATATAAAATTAACCCATTGAATAAGCTATTATTTATTTCATCACAAAACACCTAAGTCAAAAATTTGACATAAATGTAATCAATTTATGAACAAATATAATTTCATAAAATCTAAAACAATCCCTAACATATACAAATCATAAATCCATACAACAAATTTATATGAGAAAAAAATATAAAATAAGTAAACACCTAAACAAAATACATATACTACAAAAAGTATGCAAAAAATTGAACATTTTAAAATTGAGTTCAAATTAAAAAAAAAAGAGAGAGTAGATTTGCTTATTTAAAGTGGAGAATTCTCAATAAAAATTGAATCATAATACAGATGCTAACACATTAAGTGTTATGGTGGCTAACATTATTGTGGGAAGTTGAATTGTGTTAAGATGAGTGGGAGGGGGTGGTTGTTTATTATAGAAAAAATACACAAAAAAGAAGGAGAAATAAGGGAGGGAGGGAGAAGGATTGATTATTATTAACAAAATTATTAAATTAATCATTTTATCGATAAAAATATCAAGTCTGTTAGAATAATTAAGATCAAATACAAAAAGAAGGCTAGAATTCTGAATAATCTGTATATTATGAGTGTTTAGCCTTAACCTAAATACAGATAAAGTATATATAGGTTAAACTGAAAGTACTATTATACCCTTAATAAATAAGACTACATAAATATTATTTAATAGCGTCAACATATGATTTGTCTTTTTAAATTTTACTATAATATCCTATGTCATTCCTTCGGTATACACCAAAAGAATTTTTTATTGATGTTCACCA
The DNA here is from genome assembly GCA_026413675.1 of Populus pruinosa. Taxonomy (NCBI): domain Eukaryota; kingdom Viridiplantae; phylum Streptophyta; class Magnoliopsida; order Malpighiales; family Salicaceae; genus Populus; species Populus pruinosa. The sequence goes on along the minus strand of CM048598.1, from coordinate 14,710,630 downwards.
ATGGATAGAGGGATGAAAAATTTTATCAATAAAGGTCATCACAATATACTAAAAGAATGTTTTTATCCATGTTTCTATTTATATTTCTCAATATTTTAGTTATGTATATGTCACACGTCAAAAAAAAAAATATCCACGCAGCGTCAACTCCGGTGATTTTTCTTTCTGTTATGTTTGATTTGATCTTGTTGGATTTGTTGGGAGTCGTCACCTAGTATTTAATTGAGGGTTACTAGGAAACCCAGTTGTATTGATCTTGTCAGAGATTCATGGGTAAGGGACTGATTGTGGTTAGGGAAGGTATTAGCACCCCTAACACACCCTACCTGAGGTAAGCTGCTTCGTGGTCTCATGTATTAAAGAATTTTTAAAAATTTTATCTTTTTATTGAATTTTAAAAATACAACTTTCATACAAGTTTGTACTTCTACACCATGATCCAATCAAAATAGTAAATCCTTCTCTATTCTATTACACACTTTATAAATTATATAATAACCTAAAAATTTCATAAGGGAAGTTCTCCTGAATAGTGTGAATAGTATGTGTGCTTATTTCTTTTATTAAACGTTAAACTAAATTCTTATATTTCTGATTTATTAAAAAAATCACGATACATATCTATAATAATGACACATTCTTTTAGAAATTAAATTGAATCCTACCGGCAGCGGGTTATAAGACTGGTTTATATACTAAACTAACATGTATGCAAAATGACATTAAAGGAGGGACGTATTTTACTAGGTCAAGCAACATCTAGTGCATTATTAAAAATGGAAAAAGAATCAACAACTGACTAAAGTATCGTACCTAAAGCTTATGCATGCAGAACTGGGCAGCCGACCTGCACGTAGTTTTATTGAACTCTGAACTAATGACCTGAAAACGTTTCAATCTGTATGTTAATTAGCCGAACTAATTACCTAAAAACGGGAAAGTCTTGTTTTCAGACAAATCGTGCGAAATCTGAACAGCTATATTATTTAATACACTTCGACTCTTCGCGTTTCATTGTCCTAAATTTTACAAGTTCTGAAGTGAAAATGATAAACGCTAAAGACAGGTATTAACTGATTTGAGGAAATGTTCGGTTAAGGATGTGACAGAAGCATTAATTTTCAAGTGACCCCTGAAAGATATAGCACAGCGAAGACTCCCAAACTCGCAAGCAAATATTCGAGTCTTCAATCAGTGCTTGATTGAATCAGTGGAAAAATTAGTTGAGTAATTTGGGATTTAATAGGATTTATATGATATAGCAATGGCAAATCTCCAGCAATTTTTAAAAAAACATGAACTAAATGATATCAATTCAAAACATAATCACAAAAATATAATATGCAAATTTATTAAAATGAGGATATTAGAATAACAAGTTCAAGAATAAAATTAGTTCGACGAGTGAATTATATAAAAAAAAAATATAAAAATCTCACAAGACTTCACATAGAACAAATAATCACTTTTATGTCCAAAAAACACATAATTAGGACTGCGTCGAATGTGATAAAGTCATCAATTATAGAGAATTTTCTCTAAACGAGAGAAAGCAAAGGAATGAATATATTAGCTGGGAAAAAAGATAATCCTAAAGAAATGTCAATGTCTTGCAACATGTGAGCAAAGTTTAGATGCTTCCAACCTGTGTTATACAAGCTTTTAATTAACAGTAATAAAAAAACATTTGATGATATTCTCCAGCCATTAAAGTCGTTAGTCAAGAAAAAATACAAGGCACTGGCAAAGGGCAGAAAATCAAGTTGAAAATTAAAATAAATTGGGCACAAAAAACTAATTAGATGGATATTGTATAAACATTCTACTTGCATTTCTTAAGACACCAACCATCCAACCAAAAAAAGAAAAAAAATTCATCTCAATCCGAAGAGATAGCTTAAGTAGTCAGTTATTAGGTTTGTTCCCAATAAAGTTCACTCATGAAATTAATCGAGATATATATAAACTGATCCAAACACCTATCATGTTAAGCAACAAGAAAAAAAATTCATTTCATAACAATACAAATAAATCAAAACATCATTCATTTTTTTCATAGGTATCCTATACTTGGCATGGATAACACAACATCTTTTGACAAAATAAAAAATTATTGTTCGCGGTCCTCCCAAAACAGCAGCAACATCTTCTTGGAGGATTAAATTAGCATAAGCATCATTGAAAATGCTAATCGGGAGAATGGTGTCAATCAAAGATTTAGCATCTCCGGCAATGAAAGTTGTCTCTTAATGTACACTTAAGGCCATATACACTGCAGTTCTCAAAGCAAGAGATCCTAAAACGGCAGGGTGATTTGCATGACCTGAAAAGATACTGATTAGTAACCAGGAGGTAATGATAAAAGGTTAATTATTGGAGAGCACATATAAACATGAGCAAAAGTGGGCAGTTCTCGGTAAAGGAGGCTTTGATCTTTGAATTATTTTGATTAATGAAACAGGCTAGATAACTCATCACCAGAATTTATTAAATCATAGATAAATTAATATAAGAAAACCAATAACATATTTCCAGTGTCAAAGGAGAACATATTTCCAGTGTCATTGGTTTTCAAGTTGGGAGGAATATGGTTCTAATTACAGAAGTCCATAAACCAAAACCATTGTCGGTATTTTAAATTCCAACTGTGATAAGATAAAATGCCATAATATGAGAATAAATTAAGAAGTGCCTAAATCTAGGGCTTAATTGAAAAAAAAAATTGAAATTTAGAGTAAAATTGCTAAAAAAATAAAAGAATTAAAGGACCAAGAACCAAAATAGAAAAGATACTAAAATTTAGGGATTCTGTTAATTTAATCAAAGGAGTAATTGAAGAGAAAAATAGAGATTAAAGGTAAAATTGACTAAAAACGCACAAATTAGAAACTTAATGACCAAATTGAAAAAGACATCATAATTGAAGGGCTATTTTTAATGAAATCAGGGATGAAATTATGAAGAAATTGAGAGAAAAAAGGTGAAATTGATTAAAAATTGATATTTTAAAAACCAACAACCAAGGTTTAAAAGGATCCAATATTGAGAAACTATTTTGAATGCAATCAAGGGCTAAATTAAAATAGATTTTAGGAAAAAATTTAAAATTGACCAAAAAAAGGGGGGCAAGGACCGAACTAAAATATAAAAAAGAAAAGAAAAAAGGAGCATTAGTGAAGGGGTGTGTTTCACCGAAAAAAAAAGGAGGGCATGTAAAAAAAAAGGGGGGGAGTAAGTCCAAAAACATCTCCCCACTAGCCATCATCACTGCCGCCAATAACCACCATAGCATCTCCCAACTCATCCATAACCAAAATTAATGTCAGTCTACCCTCTTTTTCAGTCCTTAGGGTTTTTCTAAAAATGATTACTTATATGTGTTTTAGATTTTTCCTAGAAAATAATGCGTAAAAGAAAACTTAAAGTTTGTGTTTAGAAGTTTTAGCTAGGTTTAATTTTTATTTTATATGTTTTTTATTCACAAAATATGAAATAAAAAGATAGGGACTATCTATGCGTCTTGGTTCCTTCTAGAAAATAATGCATGAATGGAAACAGAAAGGTTATGTACCTTTTTTATTTATTTAGTTGGGTTCGATCTAGATTTTATATATTTTTTATCACAAAATATGAAAACTTGAAGGGTTAAATATGTGTTTTAATTTTCTTAGAAAATAAATGCATGAACGGAAACTTATTTTTAGAGTTTAATTGTGTTTAATCTATATTTTAAACATTTTTATTCCAAAATATGAAAAAAAAAATGGTTAAATATGTGTTTTTTATTTTCTTAGAAAATAATGCATGAAGAGAAACCTAAAGTTTGTGTTTTTTGGGTTTAGTGTGATATAGAATTGGATGTTTCTTTGATTCAAGAAAATAAAGAATTAAGGTTTAGAAATGTGTTTTGTCTTTTTAGATGATGGTACATGAAAAAAAAAAAAACATTTTAAGTTCAATAGGATTTAGTTATGTTTGAATCCAAAATTTGTGTATTTCTTTGATAATGAATATGAAAAGTTATGATTAAATTTATGTTTTTGCTTGGTAAGATGATAAATGAATGAAGAAAAACTTGAAGTTCTTTTAGGGCTTAGTTTGTTTTTTTTTGTTTTTAGGGTTTATTATTTAAGAAAGAATTAGTTTTATTGAAATTTATGTCTGAATTTTTTTATATTAATTTTAGGCTTAATCAAAATTGAATTTGTTTTCATCAACAATAAAAATAATCGGTGAAATATCATGTTTCTAAGGATTAATGTCAAAGTTTTCATTCAAAATCCTAAATCTAAGAAATCTTCTATTTTTAGGAATTAATATCAAACATTTTTGTCCAAATCAAATGTCATAACCTTTTTTTGAGTTATTCCCTAAAATTTTGCTCATTTTTCCTTTTAAAATAGATAATAAATAATAATAGCAATAAGACTGGTATTTTGAAAACAGTAGGCTGAAAAAGATTCTAAATATATAGAAAAATCAAACTGCAATGGAATTGGAAACCTAATTGTATCCCGTTGTACCCAAAACTGAAAAGATAATATAAATTCAAGGCTAAATTAAATCATTATTAGACAAATCTTCATAAAAATTAAGCTTAGAGATATAATTAGATTTTTAAAAGGCTAATTTGATTTAATTATGATCCAAATGAAAATTTATTTATATTTAAGAATTAATTTAGGTCCAAATAAAGAATTTAATTAGATGCAAGGACTTAATTATACTTTAAATATGTCAAATTAATTTTATTAAGGACTTGATTGGTGAAAAATTAAGTTTGAGAGCCCAATACAGGTTTAATTTAAAAATTAGAACTTTAGAGGACCAAACTTAATTTTTACAAATTCAATTGGTTCAAATCATGGGTGAAATTGCAAGAAAATCAAAACTTTGGGGTCATTTAGAGGTTAAATTGAATAAATTCATAGTCAATGATCTTTTTGGAAAAGATGTTGAACTCTAGGGTCTTAATTGATTTAAATCAAAAGTTTAATTGAAGAGAATTGAAAGTTTAATGATTAATTAAGGATAAATTTATATAAATTCATGATCAATGACAAAAATGAAAAAACATTGAAATCTAGGGCTAACAATGATGTTTGACATGAGCAAAATTGCAGAAAATTGAAAGTTTATAATCAATTAAAAATGAAATTAAAATAAATTAAAAGTTAAAGAACCAAATTGAATTTTGGCCAAACCCCTAAATTAAAACCCTAAAAGTCCAAAACAACATCATTTTAAATAGGAAAAAAAAAAGACATGTAAAACAATGTGTTATCTGGTTATTGTTTATTATTCGACCTTTAAGAAGTTGTTCTAGTAACTATTTTTTAAGAGTATTTAATGCTTTATATCTCATCCAAATTAGATAAATAATACACCACCATGATGACCTAACATTATACTACACCTCGGTATGTTACTTTCTAACCAATTTGATTTACCATTATTAACATAATTATCATCAAAATAAACATTATGAATTAGTGAAAAATATCAATCCATGTATATCTTATCATAAACAGATCAATAAAATCTCTAAGATACTCACCTTGATCAAGTACTTGTCTCCTCCACTCATGTCTCTAAAATGGATTCTAAAATTTAGTTATGGAGTCATGATCACTCTTCTCACAATCGACTAGTTTTCTTTTTCTCCTACATCTTCGCTAATTGATGGATAATTTTTTTAACTTGTCTATGAAATTTTATCATTATCAATCAATAAGTTAATTTTGCAATCCGTTTATAAAAAAGTATTTGTTTATATAGTAATTTTTGCTTTCAAAGCTTATTGAGTAAACATCATGTTTGGTAACATTAAAATGCAATTGACAATTTGTATAGGATCTATGCAATTGACAATTTGTATAGGATCTATATATGTTTTTGTTGAAACTCATGTTCCTCTAAAGCAGCAAAGAGTTGCTTCTCAAGTCTGCCAACTTGGATATTTTATGTATATACTGTTCACGTGAACAATGCTATGAATATATATATTACTCAAAAAATTAATGTTTAATATTATTTAATAATGTTACATAAATTAAAAGAATATCACATAATGATATAATATTTGTGAAATTTAATCGCAATTCTAATTTTATTTTTGATGATATTTTACTTGATTTTGTTGCATGTTTAAAAAATTATAGAAACTATAGTTTTTATCCGATGAATTTATTATATAATGAAATTGTAGATAAGTTAATGGAATAATAAAAAATATTTCACATCTATATATATATATATATATATATCTTTTTTAATTATTTTATAACCTCAATTTGAAAAGTATGTTTAACCAAACACATTAAATTATTTTTATTTAACATTAATTTCAACTACAATTTTAGCCTAATATATATAAATACTAAATTAATATCAACTGAAAATATTTTTTATAAAACAACTTTTTTTAAATTACAACTATAAAAATTACCACAGTACCAACACTTTAGTATAGATTTACTTACCATTATATATGTCTTCTATGGCATCTCTTTTTCATATATATATATATATATATATATATCTTTTACACAACTTAAATAAACTATAAAATTCAAAAATAAAGAAAGAGTAATATAGTTCCTACACAAACTGAGAAAAAAAATTGTTAAGTATAATATCTAATTTCTTAAATTAATAAAAATAACTAAGAAAATTGTTTTTTCTTAAACCCTCCGGTATCAAGAAGCAGCAACGGATCGAGAAGGTGAAGAATATCTTATATATATCCAATACGAATGAGCAGGAGAGTAACATTCATGATGCCCTAGACATGGTTTTGCCTCTTGACATGCCTTTTTGGCAAGTTCCTGTTTCCTTTTCGTGCTTGGTTTTTCTAAGAGATATATTGTCCCTGTGAAAAAAATATATATATAGTCTTCATTGGTTGATGGCATGAGTTCTTGCATCCCCATGCTTTTATTGATCCTGAGTTTTTGAATTATATGATAAATTAAATTATGGAATGGGTTTAATTCAGTAAAACTAACTTGGAAAATCTTCCCCGTCAGTGTGAAAATATGCTGATGGAATAGGTTTCAAATGCATGTAAATCTTGGTTTTTATTTCCTAATATAATCCTTTATTTGAAAAGCAAGGAGCACAATCACCAAAACTAATATTATTAATTGTTAATTTATTAATTATTCACTCATATTTATTTTTCCATTAACTCCATGAGTTACGCAAATCTTCGTGCGTGAACATAAAATAAATGCGTATCTCAGCGAGCATTTGTTTTCCTTCAATGACTAAACCCTTCCCTCCCTCTTCTTGAAGAACCCAGGAACAAGGAAAGGAACCCCCGCCCAGGTACTTCTGCAAAACATTCGACTGTATATCAGCTTTCTTTTGTTAATCTTATAGAATCTGAGAATTACTTCACACTTATATATATATATATATATATATATATATATATATATATATATATATATCCCATGCCTTTTCCTATTCTATGATCAAGAAAAAAGATCTTTTTTCAGTTTTTTTTCATTTATGAGAAAAAACATTTACAAGTATGAATTTAGGAACTGTTATTAAATAAAGTCAGTTCCTAATTTAGTAATGTTCATGAGTTAGTGGTTAGCCAAAAGAAAACTGAAAAAAGATCATTTTTCTTGATCATAGAATAGGAAAAGGCAAGGGATACATATATATATATATATATATATATATATATATATATATATAAGATGGAGCCAGAGTTTTATGTTCCACTTCTACATATGAAACTGCCTACAATGAGAAATTAACCATTTGTCGGGTCAGGTGTTGATAATATGGCTAGAACTACAATGAGCAAGCAAAGCAAGAACAGCACGAGGAACATTTCATTGAAGGTGCCACAGCCGGCAACAAAAACAAAAATAATCGAACCAGATGTTAGCTGCAACACAACCGGGTCTTCATATATGGAAGTTGGTAATATGGCTAAAACAACAGGGGGCAGGAAGAGTAAAAACAGCACAAAGAACATCCCAAGGAAGGTGTCGCAGCTGGAAACAAAAGTAAAACGCGAACCACAAATTAGCAGCTATGGAACCTGGTCTCCGTATATGGATGGCATAGTTGGAATGCCAAAATCTGTGGCTGAGATAGTAAGCACTGATGAAATGATCAATGCTGTACTCTATGGCCTGAGAAACTCCCCTCCATTGCCGATTTTCAAAAGAGCATGTCCTGCGGACAAATAATAAGAACAAGAGATTATCCTTCAGCGTGTTATATAGATAGACAAGAATGATTTCGTATTACTTTCATTAGTGTTAAGCAATTCTTACAACCTTTTTGTATAAATCATCATACTGCTAGTCATCTGAGTCGTTTTCTTATATGGGTGCGTTCTTTCTGCAGTTGTTTACTACCATCAGATCAGAGATGTCTTTGGATTTATTGTTTACCACCATCACAGATGGCAATGGATCATGGAAATTATGTCTATTTCATCGCAACATAAAACAATGCTTATGCAGCAATAAGTTTCCCTTTTGGGAGGGAAGGAGAGGTAGGGGGTTAAAGATTGAGAGCCAATTTGTTTAAACAGAATTTTTTTGAAGCAGAATAACTAGGATACAAACAGTTTTACGAGTATATTTTCCTCCACAAAAACCACTACAGAGAAAAAAAAAGAAGAGTTCCGACCTCCGTGGAGATTAATTGCCACTACTTCAGGTTGACCAATCAATCAATATACATGTAAATTGCGACCAAACTGTAACCCAAAAACTTACAGCGGTGTAGGCCATGAAAAAAGAATCAATTGAACGGTTTACAAGCAAAACAAGACGAATTCCGTATTAACAAATAGAGCTCAGCACCAAGGGAAAGTGCATTCTTTGCACAGCAAATCCAGAGCCCCAGATCATCAAACATTAATATCCATTCGCTTCAATCTTGCAGTGTTGCTTATTTCTTGAGAGCCAGTCAGGGTAAATCTTGGAATGCTGTAACTCTCTGTAACTGAAACCGGCTGCTGTGGGTAAAGTGTTGGAGGTGGTGTCAGATTTCTTTGAGCTGGCAGGGGAGGGAGCGTATTGTATTTGTAAGGATCGCCAGCTAAGCTGCAATAGCAGAAGACTGGTCATATCCCCAAATGGAACACAAATCACGTTAAAAAGAAGAAAATCGAGTAGATGAACATTATGACATGATAAAAAGAAGCTGAACATAGTAACAGCAAAACCAAACTTCTAAATTGTATCACCATTCACCAAGCCACAAAGGACATCAATCAAACACCAGTAACCATTCCAACAGTTCTCTTTCATTCATAAGCAGAACATATAATGAATGCCAGCAAAACTCAGTCCCCCAGCCCCCCCAAGAAAAGATCATTGGTGACATGAAATATCAGCAAAGCAAAGTACATAATAAGCATGATATTGGGATATGTTTGGGAAAAAAAACATTCCCAATGCAAGCACAACACAGATTTTCTGCATTTGAGAAAATCACCTTGGGCATCTTGGTGACAAGGGAATTCTATGTTCGATACCCTTTATAATGTGAAATGCAGCTTTCATCTAAATTTAAAAAACAGTGACTTTTTTTTTGTGGCACTCAGACATAGCTGACATGAATATCTTGCAACATACAGTAATATCATTAGTTTAGGGTACCTTGTAGTCTTGTAAAATGGATCCTCATCACTTGTATTTTCATCTAAACGTTGGACAGATCTCTGAACTGGATAAGCAGACCATGGACTTGGTGCAGGTAGCTCGTCTGAAAAATATCTTCTCCTGATCAACTGAAACAAAGTGATCCAAAAGAAGTTGGAAAGTGTCCAACATGAATAATGAATAAATACATCCACAGACACACTAAAAGATGAGGATACAAGAGCCAAATACTTACTGTTCGAAAAAACTTTACCACAGCTTCTTTGTCATACCTTGCTTCTTTGGCAGCCTGCCCATGTTAACAAAGCCACCATTATGAAGAGTTCAAATCAGATAAGGAAAGGATGGGATAAAGTTGATTGACCATGATTTTGGCTACCATACACAACATATTTGAGATAGTTCTTATTCAAAATCCTGTCTCACATTTATTAATACATCCTCTGTTAGATGTATTAACTAAGGAAAAGTCATCTGATTAGACCCACTACCTAAATTTTGCCCAGCAATTACATTGACTACTGATAGTTTAAAAAACAATCTAAGATAGACTCACCACTCGGATTAGTACTCTTCTACTCAAAAGTTCAAGGAAAATATTCTTTTCAAAGTACACTTTCAAATGAAGAAAAAGGAAAGAATAAGACAATAAAAAAGGAGGTGAAAGGCATAAAATTCCAGCTACAGGAATCTAGAATAGAAAATATTACACCTAAAATTCTACTCCCTGAAACATATACATAGCCAACTACAAAGATATCACTCTATGCACCATATCACTTTATAAGTCCGAAATCTCCCAACAAATGCATAAATAACTAAATCGCTGATTTTGGCATGACTCACCAAATGCCAACCAGTGACAAAACTAACAACCTGAACTGCATGGCCATTGCACAATACAAGGGAAGTTACACCAACTTGCCACTTATCTTAGACATGCAATGCCAAAAGTCCCAATACATAATAATATGTTTTCTCCAGATTTGTGATCATGTTTCTTGAGTGTCCTATCATACAAACCCCATTTAGTTGCATATAATGTGCCCTTTTGCATGTGAGTGTGTGGAAGAAGAGGAAGAAAGCTAGGGGATTCAATGATAAAAGATAAAAGAAAAGGATGCAGACTAGTCTAGTCTCTCAATAGTCGACAAGTTGATAGACAAGCAATATCCTATAAAAGAGCAAGTTCTTCTGTGCAGTGAAAGAGAGACACAAAGAAGAATAGAAGGAGCAAATATAAGAGGAATAGGATAGGGAAAGCTGTGTTCTTCCAATAGAAATTTTACAATTTCCACATGTACTAGTTAGAAATATTAATTCACACACAGAAACGCTGACCCCAATTTGCATTAAATAAATCTTTAAATGAGGAAGCTTAAGGTAAAATGCTTACTGCAATAAGACCTCCGTTTCCAGGAAAACTTTCTGTCAATGGAATTTCCTCACTGGAAGGAAGCAGACCCTGCTTCTCAACCCACTGCCGTGCTGCATCAACAAGGTTGCCACTGCTTCCCCTGGTACCCTCTTTGGCAGCAACATCAGATTTGTTACCAATAACAATATAAGGGACAGGAAGACCACCAGGACCTCCAGAACTTAGAGGAGCTGAAAATGTTCCAGTTGCAGCAATCTCAGATGCCCATTTCTGCAAGCTTGTTTTGGTCCTTCTCTGGGAGAGATCATGAACAAAAATAACCCCTGGAGAAATTAAAGCAAGAATCATATGTAAAAGCCAAAGACAGCACGTCTTGCAAGTCACACAAGGGGAAGGGCTGCGATGGTTATGACAAGGAATATTCAGAAAAAACCTGTCTGAATATTTTTGGATAAGAGGTGCGGAAATGAAAATGATGGCGTAACTATCATAACAAGCTTTATGGAATATCATTTCCACATTTACTTATCAGAATTGCCTCTAAAGAACCCAATTTATCAGATAAGTAAGAAGTGGAAACAAATCTCTATACCATTTTCTAAATCTACTGCACTGCACTGCACCTTCAAGTGCATCGTTAATGAAATTTAATAATTGAATTAGGATGCAAACACAAACTTGCTTCCTGTAAGACTGGCACAAAAATAGTTAATGCCTGATTAAAAACCAAAGCCTTATCCAAATGATATCAACAAATAAGGATGCTTACAAGAAGGTTCCAAGGAGACAGAATAATATCAAACTCTTTTATCAATGAAAATCTACAGTGTAATTGTAGCTAAACAGAACATTCATGCCTACAAAGAGATGTAAATGTTTTTAACTGATGCATGCATAGCCAACAAATGCTGGTTATAACTAAATATGCATATAGAAAATGACCAAGTTTAGCAAATACAGTTAGCCATAAAGAAAAAAGGGCACTCACCATTAATTTGAGAATAGAATAGAGACCGGCAATCTTTGTATCGGTCATGACCTGACACGTCCCAGAGTTCAACGAAGAAATCTCTCTCAGAATCACGTTTAATACTGCTTGATGAGCTACTGGAATTACCATAAGAAATGTGCTGTAAAGAAGTGATGGTAAGAACTTGGTTAAAAATTTTGAACTCCAAACAATATACTACAAAGTTAATGTCAACTAACAAAGCCATATTAAACCATACCTTCACACCAACTGTGCATCCAATTGTTTGAGAAGGGCGAGCAGAGGAAGAACCTTTGACAATAAGATGAACAAGTGAGCTTTTACCCACACCTACAAAGATAAAAATAAAAAATGGATTTGATCTCAGCTTCCAAAGAGGAGGAATATGGTATGGATCATAGAGGAGAAATGACTTCCACTTCTTACAAGCAACCCACAAATCATGCAAGCAAATCACATGTCCTCCAACAAGTCACAATCAATGTGTGAGTTGAACAGAAGCAGGCACACTTGAGTTTACATTCTTTTATTTTGAGAAACAATATGCGGCCAACTGTTTTAACCTGTTACTATTTATTATATGGCTAAGAACAAATATTGAGCCCCACACATGCCAAATAATCCTAGAGGAGCCTCAACTGTTTAACATTATATCATCCAATTAACGTTCTTCCTTAAAGAGAGATTTACTAGGCCCAAAAATATAAACTTAGAGGAGTCTGAAATGTTCATGCCATCTGCATAACATGCTCTACACAGCTCCTCTATCCCTGCCGCACCAAAACACCAACAACCACAAAGGTATTTGTTCTATTGTCCCTTATTTGAACAAAATCCAGAGCTGATTTCCCAAACAGAGACTAGTTTTCTGTGAACAAAACTGCTACAGAGATAACCACAGAAATTCATAAATATTGATCAAGCTCCAGTTTTCTTTCCTTCTTCCGGCCTCAATCTGAAATATACTCTCCAGCCCTATAGGTTTCCAGTAAATTAAAATAATAACTAGTCAGTGTTCCTGGGGATTAAACTTGCACATCATGTTTGTAGAAGATGTTGATAATTGCAGCTGATATTTCACTTTACTATTAAGGCAATGCCTAATCTTGGTGATCAGAGTTGAAGCAAAAACCCTGGAGAGATTTGAAGGCCTAAATCAGTCTTAAAGTGCAAAATACTACCCTCAACTCCGAATCTATAACAGAAACAATATCTCCCTACAAGCTCTTTAGATCTCACACTAAGAATGACACATGGTAACTATTGAATCATCATCAACTACATGTCATGCAAAGGATGATCAGCCCAACGCACATCACCCATCTTTTTTCGGTCCAAAATGGAGTATTTAGACCATCAATTAGACATATTGGCAAGATTACAGATATCCAATCAGACCATCTGATTCCAATGGATTCCAGCAGAAATTGCATATGTTACCACTCAAAGTCCACTAGAGACATTCACTTCTATTCTTTCAAGAACCCTCTAAAACTATCCAGGTTCTATCTAAACTAGGATATAGCAGAACCATAATTCACCAATATCCCCTTACATAAAATTACCAATAAAACACGCATTGCAAATTCAATAAACTAAACAATAGAGAGTGCAAATTAATAAAAAGAAAATTACCTGAGTCACCAACAACAAGAACTCGAACCTGACCACAAGGTGGTCCACCATTTTGGTCCTTGTTTTCTCTCTGACGGTCCCTCCAAAACATAGTAGTAATGGTTTTCTTCTCCAAAACAAGCATAAATCACTCCTTTAAAACTAGACCAGCAAAATAAGTACCATAAAAGACACTCAATCTCGACAAAGAACAATAAATTCTCCAAAAGGGTACCCCTGCATTCAAGTCCATATCAGTACATTACAAGCAACCTAAAATGATCTAAGCTCATGTTTTCCTCGTATTGAAACCACCCAAAAATGGAGGGAAAACAAAAAGCTATGATAAAAATGAATCTTCACAAAACCCAATAATAGTAACAGATCCAGCAACAAATTCTCAGATGGCTTTCAAGAAATACAGAATTAAGAAGTGGGTTTCTCTTCAAATTCGCGATAGAATAAAGTAAGAAGTGAATCTCTCAGTTTAAATTGAAGTTAAAAACTGATCAATCAGATCATAGAAGATTTAAAAAAAAAACATAGAGAGGAAAATGACATATTTGGCCCGCAACTATTACGTGATCCTCAACTAGAACATAAAACTAAAATTATTTCCAATTTAGCCCTCCAAAAAAATCAGGCAATGCTATTTGTTGAACACTAGGGCCTTAAGCAAATTGAAATTGTGCTAGCCGACAAAATCACCCTCATTGATCGGTATCAATTGAATTTGATAGTTGAGTGTGAGTTTCATTAAAAAAAAAAAAAAACTCTTAACTGTTTTTTGATAGATATTTCATTCTCGATCTTTGATCTTATATATTGTTTTATATTTTTATAATTGTTCTATACGTGGATTGGTTCTTTAAAATCCCCTCAATTGCAATCTATCTTCTAGGAAGTGTTTAAATGAGCTCTGAAATCTTTTACGTGAAGTTCTTATATCATAAGAAATTGAATAACCCATTCTTAATTTTTTTATATTCTTGTAATTATTCGAGACAAGGAATTGGTTTTGAAATAATCTCCAGGCTAGATTATGACCTCGCGTTATGTAATCGGTTAAATTTAATTTTTTTAAGTAAATTTCCATATGGTTAAAAAACTTTTCTACTAGAAAAACACTAGTAATATTTAAATATTTGATTTAAAATTTGATGTAGGATTTTTTCTTGATTATTCCTCCTCTAGTAAAGAATATAGAGTTTTATAACAATATAACATTTTATCTTGAAAAATCCATATATGTTGTATTAAAAAAAACTCAAATTGAAAAAATTATTAAGATTCTAAATGACATAAATAAAAATGTTCATCATTTAAGTATTAATGATAAGATCCCTGACATAATTAAAAGATTGATATCTTCTCTCAAGTGTAAGAGTGTTGATGTAATAAATAACCCAACAAGACCGGGGTCAAACTATTGGTAAGTTAATTGTACAAATTATAAATAACACAACAACAATAATAATAATAGTAATAGTGATAACAATAATAATAATTACAATAATAATAATAATAATAATAATAACAACAACAACAACAATAATAACTAAAATGAAGGAGAAAAAGGAGAAGATGAGAACTTTGAGATGGAATATTAATATAACGATTAAACAATGATAATAACAAATGTCAAGGTTAGAGGATCCACTAATGGTATATCAAATAAGTATAGTATAAACTCTTATTATTCAATTGGAAATCACACACAAAGGAGGTTTCAATCTAATTATAGATTGTTAACATGATTACATTAGTCATCTTATTCGATTAATGCTAATACTTGTAAATCTTGTCAAGCATTCATGATTATAACTTATGTTAACAACAAATCAAGTTATTTTCATAGCTCAGGTGTCGGCTATACCATACAGTATGAAAGTGTCAAGCATTTGTTGTACCAAGTGTTATATAACATAAATCAAGATTAGTCATTTAACAAGCAAAGTATTAAAGAATGAACAAGATAACAAATATAAAACATGTTAGTATCAAACATTAAAGTCCATATTAAGTTTATACTATACTTATTCTTACACCATTAGTGTAACCTTTTCACCTTAATATAATAAACTTCGTTAAACATAATAAAAGAAAGAAAAATAAAAAAAATAAGATAAAAAGTTAACTAAGTAAATAAAAGGAAATGAAAGGCATAAACTTGATATTAATGAAAGCAAAGCATAAACATTACAAAAAATACAAAGAGAGAAAGCAAGAGCATGATCTTGATCTCGAAACCAAGATGCCTAAATCCATGGCAAATGCCTTCTTTTATAGGCCAAAAATGGAAACTATTAATTTGATAACTAATTAATAAATGAGTGATCAACTCTTGACTTGGTGACAATCCTTATCTTCTCTTGTCTGCCCAAAACGTCATTGATAACGTCAAAATTGGAGCCACTTAAAAACATGAACGTTGTAGGAAATTGTCTCAGCTTTCTTTTATAAAACATTCAGCTCATTTAGACTTCTAAAACTCCAGATATGGGTCAAACACTAAACAGTGTTCGGGCTGGAAGATAGATTCGGACTTCTTTGTTGTTGCTATAATTTGGACTTGAAAATGACCTTTTTAGATCTTGGACTCCATATAAAAGTTATAGGTCTATCTCTTACCTTTCCATCCATATAAAGTAGATCTCAATCTGAGATCTACAGCTCTAAATATGACCCAATTACCGAACAATGTTCTAGTTTGGATTGCACCGACATCTCTTTTCTAAGTTTGGTCATCATTTTGTCCTTTCAATTTAGTTCTTAAATTCATCAATCAATCCTTTCGTTTATGTGATAGGCCTGCATTTAAAATGAAAATTTACCATAAAATAAAGGTAGCTTATATTATTAGATATATTATTATAAAACATGCTTTAGTTAAGGAGTTATTGATACTTCAAGTGCAAAATGATGACATAAAACCTTAATAAAAAAATGTACTTTTAAGTACTAATCACTCCCCTCAACTAACTTATTACTAGTCTCTAGTAATCAAAGCGTTAAAATAGAAAAATAATTTGCAAATTTCACAATGCAAGGTATTCATCATTCAACTTCCATTAATCTATCCAGATAAACAAACTCTCATTAAATTTATATATTTGCTCAATAACTCTTAACAAGATATTAATAAACCTTTCTTTTGTGCTCAATATATCAACAAATAATTATGGGGCTTTTCTTGGAAGAAAATAAAATTTTTGTTCTAATGTTTAAAGTTAATTTCCTTGGGTTGAGATTATTATTATTATTATTTTCTTTTTTTTTAATATATATACATATAACTTAAAACACCATGCATTTTTAACCCATGTAATGTAATGAGCTTTCAGCTAATGACTCCCAGACTAGTTGGTCTTAGGGTATTAAGTGTTGAGACACCCCTACGAGCTTAGTAACTTAGGTCACAGATACTGATACATAGATAGTGCAATGTTTGACTCCCTTAAGCTTTTCTCCTCAACTCATGTAACAAGCGTTGGACCAATAGATCCCTAGTCAGTTGACTTTAGGGTATTAGGTGTTAAAGTACCCCTTCAGGTTTAATTGCTTACGTTAAGGAGGCTACGAAATCAAACTTATCTATATTTTTATTATCATCATTTTTTTCTCTTTTTTTTAAATTATATATTATCCATTTCCCTTAGTTGTTACCTTTAACAAAAAAAAAACATAAATAATGTAATAATCCATTGTGCAACCCACAATCATATGTTAAAGTGTGTGTGTGTGTGTGTGTGTAAATTAAGGTTTAAGAATACATGTTAAATAAGTATATAAGCAGAATTAAGTGATAATAATGCGAGAGTTTATAAACTTGAATATTTCAAGAAGTATCATGATAGACCTTATTAAGAATGGTTACTAAAATG
The DNA here is from genome assembly GCA_026413675.1 of Populus pruinosa. Taxonomy (NCBI): domain Eukaryota; kingdom Viridiplantae; phylum Streptophyta; class Magnoliopsida; order Malpighiales; family Salicaceae; genus Populus; species Populus pruinosa. Next base: position 14,693,122 of record CM048598.1, on the reverse strand, counting down.
CGTCTTAAGAGTCATAAAAAGATTTCATTTACTCTGTCATCATAGTAACAACAATTTTGCACATGCTTTATGAAATAGAAAACACATTTAGTTTTTTTTTTAGCTACTATCCTCTCTCTCTAACCAAAACGAGACATTGTCCTCAATATTCTAAGGTAAAAAGATAGAGTATAAAAGATATCACCTGAAATAACAAATACTAACAAACCTGAAACACACTGAAACAAATATAAAAAAACAACAAAACACAATAATAAAAACAAAAGACATAAAGATTCACAAATAAAAACTCAAATCTAATCTAAGCTTTTTACAGCTTTCCTTAGATGACCAATTTATGCGACTCTTTGAGGGATCAATTACAAAAATGAAATATTGTAGTTGGTCAATCAATTATTCAGCAGTAGTAGTAGAGATTATGATTTATCGTGTAGAAGATGTTAGAAATTCTTGTTTCACAGCATGAAACTTATCATAATAACCATTAACATTTAACAGACCTATAGGTTTATGGTGAATGTGTAGTTGGGCTAAGAGGAAATATGAAAGATCTCTTCCAATGTGCCTAGACCACCTGGTAAAGCAATGAAGGCATCAACATGCTTAAACATTGCATTCATTCGAGCCAATATTGTGGAGACTTGAAGTTCCTCTCCAATTGTTTTTCCAATGATGTCCTCTTGTGCTAAAGCTTCGAGAACGACCCCCAAAACTTGATTACCTCCTAAAAATACAGCTATTGACACACTTCCCACTAACCCAAGACTGTCTCCCCCATACACTAAATGAATCTTTCTCTCAGCTAGCACCTGACCAAGATGATTTGCTGATTCTAAAAATTTCTTTTCTTTCCCAAGACTAGATCCACCGAAAACACACTTTTTATTTGATGAGTTGAGGAACTTTCCATTTCTACTCACTTCTATATTTGATGAATGTATGGGTTGAGTGGAAATGAAGGGAAGGAAGAGAGGATTTTATAGATGAGAAATTAAAAGGGCAATCATACCACCTATGTGTAGGCCAGCTAGAGTCTCACTCACTCTCTCTCTCTCTTTATTTATTTATTTTTGAAAAAGCATGTGTATGTACAGGTAGTTATGATTGTGGCTCACATCTTCCCTTGGTTTTACATCCAAGAACGACTTAAACACCCTCCATGGGTCGAGGATAGGCTTCCCATCTAGTTTTCTTAAAAACTAGCAAACAAGATCTTTTTTAGTTAGATTCCCAAGACTAAGTCGAGCATGTTCTTTATAAAAATGGGACCATAAATCATAAATTGCACGATGCACATCTCTATTAGGATACGTCTCATGAGTCAGTAGAAGATTATCTAAAGAGTCTTTACTCAAGCCATCCTTAATGAATTGTATTTTATCTTTATAATTTATAGATACCATTCCTAAAAAACGACATTGTATATTACAAGTCCATCTAGCACATCGATGATAGACTTTCAGTCATTTTGCACGATATTTCTTTGCAAAAATGCTTTTACCTGTTCTAGGCATGTATGAAATGAAGGAATTCGAGGACTCACCTGATAATCGGACCTTTACTTCAATCAACCAGTGAATATCTTTAGGAATTCCATGATTCATTAATAATCTCAACCTTGCATATCTAGTATGGTAAATTTTTGTAATCGTATTCTGAGACAGAGCAAGAAAATACTTTTTTAATTTTTCAAGATTAGTGTTCATTTTCAAATGAGAATTGGAAGAGAGATTCATAGAATTGCACAAATATATATATACATATATTAGTTATTATAGAAAACTAAAAGAACCGACTTAACTCATGGAATACCGTTGCCGTCATTTGACCGGGGTGAGAGAAGCTAGCAAAAATCACTCAAAAAGAAACACAAAAACAATGTAAGAAAAACAAAATAATCAACCTTTATCTACAAGATCATTCAAACTAGTTTATTTATTTTCACTGGGAAAATTATCAAAGTAAGCTTTCAAACGATATCCATTTTCCTCAAAAACATTATCATTCATTGAATTCTCAATATCACAAGCCCCATAAGGATTGCTCTATCTTGATCTTAGCTCTCTAGGGAATGCAAAGAGTTGAGAATTATAAAACAAAACTTTTTGACCAGTATTAACTTTTTGATAATTTTTATAAGTTTTGCAGAATGCATGCATGTCCTTGAATATGGTGGGCCAATAAAATCCATTTTGAAAGATTTTTATAGCTGTTGTTTTTAGGAGAAATAACTTCCACATGCATTAGAATGACAAAGTTTAATGACACTACTTACCTCATTGTCGGGAATGAATCTTTGAAATATTTGATCAGGACAACATTTGAATAAGTTAGGGTCATCACAATAAAAGTTTTTCACTTTGTTCAAAAACTTTTCTATGTCTTGGTTACTCCAATCAGTTGGAAAATCTCCTAAAGTAAGAAAATTGATATTTTTATCATACCAAGACATTTGACTAAGAGAAAGTAAAGATTCGTTAGGAAAGTAATCATCGATTGATGTGATGTCAGATGTCGAATTTGTTGTCACTTTTAACAAAAGATCTACATCAACATTTTCGATGCATTTTTCATCTGTGATTTCTTCCTCAGAATAAATCATTTACAAATCTTCAGATTCATCCAACTTATTTTTACTTAAAGTAGATTCAAGTTGATCAAAAACTAATTCGTCAATATGATCTACTTCTTGTAAATTATTATCATCTCCAGGTTGCTTGCAAATGTTAAAAATATTCATCTCTAATGTCATGTTTCCAAATGATAGTTTCATCAGTCCATTCATACAATTAATCAATGCGTTAGAAGTTGCAAGAAATAGACATCCTAAAATAACAGGAAATGAATTACATGCTTCAACAGGTTATGTGTCCAAGATAATAAAATTCATATGATAAATGAATTTATCGACTTGTACTAACACATCTTCGACTATTTCTCTAAGCACTTTTACAAATCTATCAGCAAGTAAAAGAGTTATAGACGTTGGTTTTAACTTAGCTAGATTAAGACATTAGAAAATTGAATATGGAAGTAAATTCACACTAACTCCAAAATCAAGTAAGGCTTTTTTAATTTTATGTTCTCCAATAAAGCAAGAAATTATAGGACAATTAGGGTTTTTATATTTCAAAGCATTATTGTTCTGAAGAATGGCACTTACTTGTTCGGCTAAAAAGGCTTTCCTTTTCACATTCAGTTTCCTTTCACCATGCATAGATCTTTCAGAAATTTAACATAGGAAGGAACTTGTTTAATAGCATCCAGCAAAGGTATATTGATTCTTACCTGTTTGAAAGTTTCAAAGATTTCAGAGTTGTGATTGACTTTCCTTTGTTTGGTCATGGCTTGAGGAAATGGAAGTATTAGCTGGGAATCAATCGTTTCTTTGCAATTTTCAAATTCAACCCCTTCCTTACCCTCAGAGATTGACTTATCATTTTTCTCATAAGGTTCAAGAGTGTGTTTTTTAATAACCTTACCACTGCAAAGAGTAGCGACTGATTTGACTTGATCCATGTGTTAGCTTCCGGAACTACTTGCATTTGCATTATATTACCCCTTGGGATTTTATTATAATTGAGATGAAAACTTACCTTTCTATTGAAAACTAAGAGTAGATGTTAATTTTGCAAGAGTATCTTTAAAATTTGTCATGTTTTAAGCAAGTTGAGTATTGATTGTCTCTTGCTTTTCAATGAATGCATGCAATGTTTCCTTAAGATTTCTTCTAGGAGGTAAAGCATAAGGAGGTGCATATCCATGAGAAGTTTAGAAATTATAGTGTGCTTGAAATGATGGTTATAAAGTTTGTACATTATTATTATCACTTTTCCAACTGAAATTTGGGTGATTTCTCCAACCAGGTTTGTATGTTTGCGAGTATGGGTTATGTTTAGCTCTTTAGAAACTGTTTAAAGTATAGGCTTATTCATGGAGACATTCCTTAAAAGAAGGTAAGGTTTGATAGTTACTAATTGAGTGTTCATTTGTTTTACATATTTGACACACAATGTTTTCCACAGATTTTAATTGACCACTCTTTTTTAATTTTAGTGCCTCGACTTTTCTAGCTAAAGATGCAAACTTAGCTTGGAGGTCATGATCTTCCCTAAAGTTATACATACCTTCACTAGATGTATCAAGTTGAGTTTTACTCGATGCCTCATAAATACCAGCGGTGTCCTAATTTTGAGCATTTTCAACTAACAAGTGTAAGTACTCTATTGCTTCATCAAGGTCTTTATCTGCAAAAGTTCTATTGCACATCAATTCAACCATCTGCCTATCTTTAGTTGTTAACCCTTCATAAAAAAATGAAACTAATCTTCATGTTTCAAAAGCATGATAAGGACAAGTATTTAACAAGTTTCAATACTTATCCTAATGTTGGTAAAATCTTTCTCTTAGTTTTTAAATGAAAATGGTGATTTGTTTTTTGAAAGAGTTTGTTCTGTGAGATAGGAAAAACTTTTTTAAAAACTGTTGTTGCATTTCATCCCCAGCACGATTGGATCCTGGTCTTAAATTTTATAGCCATGTTTTAGCTTTATTTTTTAATAAAAAAGGAAAAAGGTTTAATATGATGGTATTCATGCTATAATTTAAATCATTATATATGTTACACACCTCCTAAAATTCCCTTAAATGCAAGTATGGATTTTCAAATTCTAAGCCATGAAAAGAAGGTAAAAGTTAAATAATACCTGGTTTAAAATTAAAATGAGATGCATCAGGAAGAAAAACTATGCATAATGGTGCACTTGTTCTTATGGGATTCATGTGGTCACTAAGTGTTCTAGCACAGTTATTTCCATTATTCTCATTATGAAGTGATTAATTATCTTCTTCAACCATATTTTCTGAAAATGATGAGGATACCCTACAAAGTCTACCACTTGATGTACGTGACCACACTCTCATGCACTTATAGAAATAAAATAAAAGAAAGAAGAAAACCAAAGAAGAAGAAATAAGAGATAAGAAACAAAGTTATATACAAGAAAAATAAAAATAAAAAATAAACTAAATACTATAATTTATACAAGAACTTATCTCCCTGGCAACGGTGCTAAAAACTTGGCACGACTAAAAGATTGATCTCTTCTCCCAAGTGCAAGATTGTTGAAGTAATAAATAACCCGGCAACACCGGGGTCAAACCACATGGAAGTTAATTATACAAATTATAAATAACAATAATACAACAACAATAAGAACAACAACAACAACAATACTAATAATAATAATAATAATAATAATAACAACAAAGAAAATAAAGGAGAAAAAGAAGAAGATGAGAACTTTGAAATGGAATATTAATGTAACGATTAAACAATGATAATAACAAATGTCAAGGTTAGAGGATTCACTAATGGTATGTCAAACAAGTATAGTATAAACTTTTATTATTCAATTGGAAACCACACACAAAGGAGGTTTCAATCTAATTATAGATTCTTAACATGATTACATTAGTCATCTTATTTGATTAATGCTAATACTTGTAAATCTTGTCAAGCATTCATGATTATAACTTATGTTAACAACAAATCAAGTTCTTTTCATAGCTCAGGTGACGGCTATACCATACAGTATGAACTATGAAAGTGCCAAGTATTTGTTGTACCAAGTGTTATACAACATAAATCAAGATTAGTCATTTAACAAGCAAAGTATTAAAGAATGAACAAGATAACAAATATAAAACATGTTAGTATCAAACATTAAAGTCCATATTAAGTTTATACTATACTTATTCTTACACTATTAGTGTAACCTTTTCACCTTGATATAATAAACTTCGTTAAACATAATAAAAGAAAGAAAAATAAATAAACAAAATAAGAACATAAATAAGATAAAAAGTTAATTAAGTAAATGAAAGGAAATGAAAGGCATAAACTTGATATTAATGAAAGCAAAGCATAAACATTACAAAAGATACAAAGAGAGAAAGTAAGAGCATGATCTTGATCTGGAAACCAAGATGTCTAAATGCATGGCAAATACCTTTTTTTATAGGCCAAAAATGAGAACTATTGATTTGATAACTAATTGATGAATGGGTGACCAACTCTTGACTTGGTGACAATCCTTATCTTCTCTTGTCTGCCCAAAACGTCATTGATAACGTCAAAATTAGAGCCACTTGAAAATATAGAAGTTGTATAAAATTATCTTAGCTTTCTTGTGTAAAACATTCAGCTTATTTAGATATCTAGAACTTCAGTTATGGGCCAAACACTGAACAGTGCTTGGGCTAGAAGACAGATTTGGACTTCTTTGTTGTTGCTATAATTTGGACTTGAAACTGACCTTTTTAGATCTTGGGTTCCATATAAAAGTTGTAGGTCTATGTCGTACCTTTCCATCCATATAAAGTAGCTCTAAATCTGAGATCTACAACTCTAGATATGACCTAATTACCAAACACTGTTACGCTTTGAATTGCACCAATATCTCTTTTCTAAATTTGGTCATCTCTTTGTCCTTTCAATTTCAGTTCTTAAATTCATCAATCAATCCTTTTATTTATGTGATAAGCCTACATTTAAAATGAATATTTACCACAAATTAAAGGTAACTTATTTTATTAGATATATTATTATAAAACATGATTTAGTTAAGGAGTTATTGATACTTCAAGTGTAAAATGATAACATAAAACCTTGATAAAAAATATATTTTTAAGTATTAATTTATCCTTATGAAGGCAAATAATAAAGAAATGTACAAAGATCAACCAAACTCAAGCAAATAACAAGATATAGTGTGTAACGTTGTACCTCTATATGAACTAAAATATATAAACTGCCACCTTTCTGAATTAATTATCAGTAATCCTTTTAAGGGACTAAGATTAGAGCTTCACTTGGAAACACTAGTGATCACTTTGCTTTCATTTCTCATATAGAACCCAAACCATTTCTAAAATTTAAAAAGGATAAAAAATATATTTTAGTTATGTAAGATGAGCTAAGCCAATTTGAAAAAAATGATGTTTGGGAACTAGTCTCTAGACCTAATAATCGATCTATTATTAAAACAAAATGGGTGTTTAAGAACAAAGTTGATAAACATGGAACAACAATTAGAAACAAAGTTAAACTAGTTGTCAAATGTTATCATCAAGAAAAGAGTATATATTATGAAGAAATATTTGCACTGGTAGCTAGACTATAATTAATAAGAATGCTTCTAACCTTTATTTGTCATACTAACTTCACTTTGTTTTCTAAATGAATGCTAAAAGTGCATTTTTAAATAAATTTATCATGGAGGAAGCGTATGTTGAGTAACCATATTATTTTGAAAATTTTCAATTTCCTAAACATGTTTTCAAACTCAAAAAGGTCTTATATGGTTTAAAACAAATAATTAGGGCATGATATGATAGATTCAAGTCTTTTCTTATTGATAATAATTTTGACATTAGTAAAAATTGACACTACCTTTTTTATAAAAACAAAAGATAAAGATATCTTAATTATACAAATTTATATTGATGATATCATATTTGGTGTTATTAATAAATCACTTTGTAAGGATTTCGTTAATTGCATGCAAGATGAATTTGAAATGAGCATGATAAGAGAGTTGGACTTCTTCATCAAATTACAAATTAAACAAGCCAAAGATGACATCTTCGTTAATCAAAGTAACTATATCAAGGATCTTTTAAAAAAATTAGGATGGAACATATCAAAAAAGCCCACACACCAATAAAAACAACAACAAATCTAGATATGATGAAAATAGTAAGAATATAGGCATAACCAAATATCAAGATATGTTTAGTTCACTCTTATACTTAACTGTATGTAAACCCTATATTATGTTTTATGTATGTTTATTTGCATCCTTTCAAGCTTGCCCTAAAGAATCACATTGTGGTATTGTAAAACACATATTTTGTTATTTGTATGGTATTATAGATTTAGGGTTATGGTATCTAAAAGGAAACAAGTAAACTTTGATAAGCTATTTGGATGCGAACTTTTCTGGATATAAAGTTTATAAAAAGAGTACTAGTGTAACATGTATTTTCTAAAATCCTCACTGGTATTCTAGGCTAGTAAAAAAAAACATTTATAGCCCTATCAATAACTAAAGCAAAATATATTATAGCAGATAGTTGTTATGCTTAAATTTTATAGATGAAACAAGCTTTAGAGGATTATAGTCTTGAATTTGATCATTTATCCATTAAGTGTGATAATATTAGTGTGACCAGTCTTTCTAATAACCACTTCCCAACACTTTAGTACAAAACATATAGAAGTGAGACATCACTTCCTAAGGGATCACATTGTGAAAAGAGATATTTTACTTGAGTTTTTGAGCACATAATACCAATTAGCTGATATTTTAACAAAGCCCTTAAATAAAGATTGCTTTTGCAAAATAAGAATAGACTTAGGCTTCATTCATGCTAAAGATATTTAAGGTGTTATTTTTATGTGTATACATTAAAGGAAATAAATTGGACTTGTTTGAGTGATAAAATATATATCTAAGCAAGAAAACCATGAAATATTTGTTCTGCTATAATTTTTATTGTTTGTCCAGGTTTGAGAAGAACAGGTTGATTGGTTCATAATGGTTAGTTCAATTACCCGACTAGTTAATGCTGAAAAACAAATGACAACTATTATGTGAATAAAACTTATAAAGATTTTAATTAGAGATTTTTTTTAGTCTAAAAGTTGAATAAACATGTATATGTGATCAATCGATTCATATAATTAGATCAACCAACCAATTAGTTATGCTAAAGGATTAGCAATGAGGCTACTACCTAAATTTTAGATTTTTTACCCCTTAATTTCTTTACTTTTTGGAGAAAATTTTTACAATGAAATGTTTCATTTAAAGTGCAAAAAAAAATCACAAGAGAAATTTAGAAAATTCTCAGCTTAGGTTTTAACTGATCGACCAATTGAACTTAACCTATAACAATTCATTTAATTTTTGCTCATTGTTTCACCATATCAATCATATTTTTAGGTTGTTTCTTGAATATAAAATAGACATAGCACCTAGAAAACATTAAAAAGAGGTGAAATTGCACAGCAAAAAGGTGAAAGATCCAAATTTATATCAAGGTGATAACATTTAAAGGTTCTAATCTCTTTTTTCTAATAGATAAATGGTTATAAAAAGAAGGAAATTATTTATGTGCTTTTAGGATTGATATTATTTTTTAAGAAACAAGTTGGAGTATACTTTTTTATATGAATAAACCTTCTTATCCTAAGCTCATTAACAAAAAATTATTAATACACATTTTAGTGTGAAACCAAGGTAGCTACTAGATTGCAAGATAAAGCCATTGAATTTTATTGTTAACCACTTGCTAATATTTTAGGTATTAATAATAATAGACCTAAAGTGTTTGAATTGAAGATTATACCTATTATAGAAGGTTTTATGTATAATGAAGCAATTGCATTGCATATTGATAGGTATAATTTTGCTCTAGATGCTAAGATTAAGAGCTAAGATATGCTTTTACAATTTAAGATTATCTATAGAATCATAACACTTAACATTTTGTCAAAGAAAAGATACTATGATGAGGTTATATATATGGATACATGCTTGATCTATTGGATGATTAGAGGTCATCAAATAAATCTTATATACATGATGATTAGAAATATGATTATCACACATGATCAAAAGCATAAATCTCTTTTTTTATGGTCAAATTTTCACATATATATATTTGAGCATTTTAGAATTTTTTTTAACAAGCACAAATAAAAACTCGTATTCTAAGCTCATAAAGATAGATAATATAACTCACACCAAAATGAAGTATATTTTGAATGAGGATGGTACTTGAGTTTCTAGGGACAATATAGGAGCATATATTGGGGAAGAGTATGATGTTGAGTTTCTAAAACATAATGTTGATAGTGATGTTAATTTGAAGCAATGTTTGAGATATCACTAATAGCTTTCTCATTAAAATAGATTTTTATGAGTATTTTGACATTTAGGATGGAAAACGGTGTAATGCATCTCAAGACAAATATGCATTATCTTAGAGAAACTCAATCGCACATATTAGCTACTCAAGAGGAAATAAAGAGTGACTTAAAAGATATCAAAATCATGATGGCTAATCTTTTATCTCGCTATCCACCACCCTAGATTGTATACTAGAGTATATGCACTTTGTTTTTATATTTTATCATTTTTTTATTAAAAAAAACTTTGTATTATTTTGGAGATTATGTAATGAACTTATTATTTCTAATTTCCATTACCTCTATTATATGTATTTTTTAATGACAAAAAAAGAAGAGAAATGTAATTTGCATGTGTGCATTCCATTGCAAAAGGAGAGAAAAATGTTTGATAATATATGCTTACATCTACGAGGAGAAACTTGATACATATGTTATTACATTACTTTGATTATGCTAAATTGTTAAAGTTTCTTATATATCACATTGCAAAAGATATGAAGAGACACATTTTAAGCATTTAAGATATCTATTTATTGTCATCATAAAAAAAAAAAAGAGATTGTTGATCTTTAGTGTCACACATTCATATTTTTATATATTTTGATAATAAAAATAAAATAAAAAATGAACTAATAACATGCTTGGTTAAAAATAAGTTTTAAACAGGTTTTAGATTAAAAAAAGACAAACAAACATATCAATAAGCATGATAGATTTCATGATGAAATCAATCAAAAAGAAAGCAAAGTGAAGACTTAGATTAAATATTCATTTTAGTGATCAAATTTAGATCTTTACATCTTGCTTGGTAGCACAATTAAAATGAACACACACACCTCACTCTACATGTATTAAAAGACTAATAATAAAATCTAAAAAAGATAGTTAAATTGATAAATCTTGAATTCTTTATAAATCAGTTGATCATTTGGTGTGATCAAATGAATATATTGATCTTTTATTCATCAATGCTACGGTTTTGTACTTGAAGTGTGGGTTTAAACTTGCCGAACTATAATTAAAATAAATTTGCAAATTTTATTTTTTATATCTTTACTTTAAATATTTTAATTATATTATTGATTATTTTATTTACTTGAAATAATTTGTATTAAGTTTTGAATTTAGAGACACTCCTAATCCATCCCTCATGCTTTAATTCTAGAACAACAATCTCTAGTATCAATTGAATTTGATTTTCATATATTGTTTTTTTAGAAGATAGCAACTTATGAGAAGGATATCTTCAGTGTCCTTATTTTTCAAAGCAAAGTAAGGATTGATGTTGGTTTATAGAGATATAATATAAAATCTTATAATATTTTGGTTTTTTTTAGGCAATATAACACCAGTAAAGAAAATAATATGAAAGGTTATAAAGTTGATAGAGATTAAAATCTGTTTGGAAAATATTAATTCATCTACCCTAATTGTGTTGGATGATAATGAGATGAAGGTCAAAATAATGGAGTAGAGAGTAAAATGAAGTAGTATTTATTAGATAGTAAAGTAGTAATATTTAATATAAGAATATTTTAGTTATTAATTGAAATATAATGTTAATTTTGTAAATAAATCAATTTTTATTAACTTTTTCTTAACACTACATAAAATGTTATAAATTTATAAACTCAAGGATATAAATTATAAGTTTTAAAAGAACATAGGCATAATAGGAAGGGAAAAAAATTAAACTACATGATGGTATGATGGTTAGGGTAATTTTATCTTCATTTAATATCAAAATATTTATGATGCATAAGGTAAATAAGAGAAAACATATCAAAACATATATAAGTACATAAAATCATGGAAATATAACTTTCAATGATGAAATTAAAATGAAAAAAAAAATTAGCTATTGGATTATAAATGTTGCAACCTATAGGGATTAAAGTGTAAGAATCGAGGAAAAAATACCAAGTGAATTATTAGTATTTTGTGAGTGGTCAAAATGGACATTGTCTTAATTTTTTGCGCTAGTTGTATGTAAGATAATTTTTAAAATGTATTTTTATTTAATTGTATGGTAATAAGAATAAATATTTTTTTTAGAATTACAATGATACTATAAAGAATATTAATATTTTTAGTCAAAAAATAATTTTCTTATTAATGCATTTATTTTTTATTTTGATGAAAATATGTTTTTTTATTAAGTTGCATGATATTTTGAATGAAAATCCAACTCGAAATAAACATTCACAAGAATTCAAATGTTTTCAATCGAGGAGAAAAAACGTATTTCTTTAACCAAAAGTCTAATTTCTTATTCATGGTTTTTTAGCGAAAATGTGTCTGCAAGAATGATTTTTAAACAGAAACTTGGCATACAAAAAGTGGATTTCAATAAAATAAATGTCATAATAGCTTTGACGCAGTAGTAAAAAAAAATAAAAATAAAAATTAATTTGATAAAATCATATAAAAAAATAACGTGTAAAATAAAATAAATTATCATTGAATATGCACCAGTAATCTCTTAAAAAACATTTTAAAACTAGATATATATATATATATATATATATATATATATATATATATATATATATATTGATAATGTTATCATAAAAAGCTCAAATCTTACTTTAAAAGTAAAACTTTTTATTGTAAAATGAGTTCTTAAGATTAATTAAAGACTAAAATAAAAAGTTGAATTTTATTGTAAAAAGTAGATGTATATGCAAATATTTCAAATGTCATTTTTATTTTATTCACTTTCTCTTATTTATTTTAGAGGCATATATACCCCCATCTATTTAAAAATTAAGAGGAGCAAGTTATTTACATATTTTTTGAGTAATTAAAATAAATAATCATAAAACGTTTTCTCATTTAAATTCTTAAAAACATTATTTCTCTTGTCAATATTCATTTTTGTTTTTTATATTTTTTTTATCACGATAAAGCAATAATTTCTCATTATTAATAACATAATTCTTTGAAAAACAAAACTTAGAAAAATTAAAATAAATATATACATCAAAATTCAAATGATTTAAACTAAGTAGAAAAAAACACATTTCTTTAGCCGAATCCTCATTTTCTCTATTCGTTAATGTTTTAAAAAACATTTTATAGGAAACATGTTTTCTTTATGTTTTTTTTTTTATCAAAAGAACAAATATTAAGAAAACTTATTATGAGTTATAAATAAATTATAAAATAATATTATGATTATTTTTATATGATTGTATAAAAGAATAATTGATTAGGAATATATATATATATATATATATATATATATATATATTATTCTCAGTGAATATTTCTACGAATTTATTTTAAACATGTGCTCATTAGTTTCACATTTAATTATATAAAAAAGTAAAAATTAGAATTTAAAAATATTATGATAAATAGCTAAAATACTATTAAAAATCATGGAATAATTTAATAATTTTAAATATTATTATAATTAATTATCTAGATAGTATTTGATTTAAAGATATAAAAACAAAAAAACAAAAAGGCTTAGAGAATCAATCTCACAAGTAGTTACGCTTAAAAAGATGGCACATATGTGTTCGGCCTTATAGCCAAGCCCATACGCATGAGATTTAGAGTCTACGCTAGTTATTTTTATTGATTATAAATAATGTATTGTTTGTCTCAATTATTTTTGGTTATTAGATTTATTTTTAGTTATTGAAAAATTAAAATCTAAGTTTTTAAACTAAAAATATTAGATTTTAACATTTCTCATTGAAAAAAATAAATTATATGAACCTCTAGAACCTCATTTCTAATTATAAAACATATTTTAATGGGACTAAAGTCTATATATATATAATTTAAAAATTATTCACGAAGCCTAATCTAGCTTTTCCAACGTCATTGAAGGTCAATATAAGTGTGTGAGGGGTTTTATGTAAATACCTAACCAATTAGGATTGCAATATCTGCGCGGAATCTTTCCCATAAATAATAAAAAATAATAAAACAGAAACTTCTCTGGAAAAGCTAGTTCCTGGGGTTGAAAGCGAGGGAAGTGGATCACGCGCAAGATTAACGCGTTGTTGTATCCATAAGAGAAAAGGGCAAAATGCCGCTGTTGAGAGTGGGATTTGAACCCACGCCCTTTCGGACCAGAACCTTAATCTGGCGCCTTAGACCAACTCGGCCATCTCAACTTGATAATGTGGTGTTCGAGTTCGTATTATATAATCTATACCATATCAGGATCGCTATTCAACCTAGAAGAAGGAATCAATGGTGAACGTCTCTCACCAGCCTGCATTCTTACAGGGTTTCTTGTCTGAGTGAGTCAATCATGACATTTAGTTTCCAGATTTATATAACTAATTTTTATTTTTATTGATGGGTCATTTAGAGAGATTGAGCAGAGGTAAAGGAGAATGTTAAGATCGATTACCTAATCAAACTAATGGGGTAAATACACTCTTACATCATTTAATTTGAAATTTAAATTAAATAAAAATTATTAATTTTCTAAATTTTTTCCTCAAAATTGTTTTTCCTGCAGGTCAATAAGTCTAACCAAACTGTTTCTACACTGAATAAACCAATCACATAGTATTAAAATAATTTCTAAATAATTTATTTTGAATTAAGTAAGGAATCAAGACTGCAGATTTTAAGTTTCACTCAATGGATCACCTATATTAATGATATTAAATAATTATTTACAATTTAAATATTTTTCTATGGTGTTAAAAAGAGTTGCACTGGAATTATGGGATTGATAGTTTTTAGGACGTTGAAACCTCGTTGACTTGGCTGTGCTGCACTTGAATTTTCATAGTTTCTTATCAGTTTAAACTTACCATTGAGCCCAGCCTTGTGGATATGACCATAACCAAAACTTTATGTGTACCCGCTAACGCATCATTCTCACCCAAATCACTATATTATAGGGAAGAAATCACTATAATATAATATGCATGATGATTTTAATAGCTAAATAACACTATCAAAAATTAACAAATAAAAAAAAATATTGATGATATTTTTCTGTTGATATATTATAATGATATTTATTGATTGAATTTTTTCATCTTTAAATCCATTAGTAAACATCCATACATAGATTTTTTGAACTAGGAAAAGGAAGAAAAGTGGAGAGAAGAAGGTTGCAAGGTCCAAGCATTAGAAGCCATGAGAGGCATCTGGTTATTGTAATAGACCATGCAAGGGCTTTCATGGTTGTGCACTCCATCATATGAGGTCAACACATATCTTGAGTCTTCTCTATCTCTTTCTACTCTCTTCTTTACATTGCATCCACTACTTGAGCATTTGTAGTAATTCCTGCACAATTAATTACAGAAATCAACTTAGATAACAACGATATATAAAAACCATGTTCATTAATTATCAAAGCATGTGTATAGCTAGAGAGTCTAGAGACTGATAATCTTTTCATAATCCTTTCTATTCTTTTAATTTGTTTCTAAGCATGACTGTGCAATCTTTTCATAATCCTTTCTATTCTTTTTTAATTTTTTTTCTTCCAAACAATCACTAAATCTATAAATTAAGGAAGATGCATGTAGGTTTGGGTGGTGGTCATGATCATACGAATAATGCGTTTTCAGCTGTAAATCTTAAGAAATGGGATCGTGGGCCTGCCACATAAATCATTGCTATGTTTTCCTGCTTAAAGTGCTAGGGGAGATTAACTAGACTCTTCACTCTACTCACAGGTTATAAAGTACGCTCAATGCCGATGTATTTGCACCATAACGATTGATGGAGACTTTCATTCCTGTGGATAATGAGTGGGCTTTCATATATATATATATATATGGTTGTTACAACTTGACAGATGACAAGTCATTATAATTTATAATAGTTTATTTCATTATAATTCAGAAAATTACAAAACTAAACACAAAAAATCAATTGTTGGAGTGGCGTGGTTCCAATAATCTCATATTGGAACCACTATTGTGAACTTTTGTATTCAAGCATGTATAATTGCATCAAATCCATCCAATCTCATGCCATTTTCCTCGGGGCATTTTTCCTACACAGTCACAAGTGAAAGTCTATAAGAATCGAAATATATATAGAACAGTCCCTAGCGACTCTTACTTTACTCTGATTAATTCATAAAACAAATGAGCTGTTTGCTGGTCCATCTCTAATGGATGCAAGAGATTAAGTTAATGGTAGAGTCTAAAACACCGAGAGAGTGCTATGAAATCAGGTAAGATTCACTTGAATAAGACTACTATTTATCAATGAAAAGCCCCGAAAGCAGGACATTATTAAGTTTCCCAGCAAGCTCCTGGACCACATGCATCTAGCATATATATAGTAGATATATGCATGTAGAGCCATGGCAATATCCCTTCATTACTCTCAGTGCACTGGCTGCAAAAGATGTCTTAACTGGCAGGACTAGTGTGTACATGTATGCTTATCGACGAATAAATGGAGAACTCAAGCAACACAACACGTACAGACACTCGGGCTAGATGTGTGTGTGTGTAATGTGCAGATAGGGAGATGGGGATAAAAGGCATGTTGATATCTTCTTAGCTAGATAGGTGCGCTGGCACTCTATATGATGTGATCGGTGAGCCTTCAGTGCTGCGAGAAAAAGTTTTAGCTAGCTAAGACACGAGTGCATAAAACCATGGGCTGCTTTTTATGGGTTTCATGTGAATGATGCCCTTGGTCGCTCTTCAGCCACCATCTCTGGTCTCTCAACTGCGGTGGTGACTGTGAGTGTGTGGGCAGTAGTGGCCTAAGAATCCCAAGTGCAAATTGCAAAGTAGACGATAACTAATGTTTTATGAAGGCTAATTAGAGAAGTTGTTGTGCCTATTCAAATTATTAAAAAAAGGTTATATTACCGCAGCCAACCTAATCTAAGGCCATCAATTAAGAACTTCAGAGAAATGGATCCTTGAGCATTAAATATTTCTTATGTATTATAGTTATTTAGTACGAAAATTTTGAGATAGTTGAGAATTGCTTTATCAAAGCCATAAAGATCATGTACATGAGATCCCAGATAGCTTGACCACCTATGAAAATCTCCTGAATTAACTCCTTTTATAAATATAAATTTTTTTTAAAAAATTATATTTCTACATTCTTACCTTGGATTTGGGCTGTTCTTGACTGACTTCTTTCCATACTTCCTCCATTTAAATCCATCATCCATGATCTCCAGCTCAGATTTTGTTCTAAATGCAACTCTATGCTCCACTTCTCTCTTGTTTTTCTTCACTCCATTCCTGCATTTTCTGTACAGATACCAAAAAAAAAAGTTGTAGAAAAGATTAGCATCTTGGATCTTCAAGAAACAAAATGAAAGTTAAATCTTTATTTGCATCTTCAGTTTTTCCTTAGGAAAAAAATTAAAGAATTAGCAGTAGAATAATCTAAAATGGGCATCAATATCATCACTTGCATGCTATTATTTCTTGATGTTGCACCACTGTATCCGGTTGATGAGCCACTGGCAACTTGCTCCGATGATACCATATTTTGCGAGGATGAATCATCTTCACCAAATCCATCATCAAGCATGAGATAATCCGACGGCTGAAACTCAATCGTCCACGGATCTAAACCTTCTTTGATATAAGAATAATTACAGCTAGGTTTAGGGTTCTGAGGATAGTCCATTACTCACAGAAATGGCGAGCCTCTGGACACAGTGGTGCTTATAGAGAGGGACACGTATTAAATATGGTGGGCATGCTTCCAATATATATATAATAAAGTGAAAATATCAATTACAAAAATATGGTTATTTTTAATTCTTTTGATCTGCTCTCCTTCCTAGACACCTTCCTGGTGAGTTACAATGAAGGTGCCTCAAGCGTGCCACGTTCCTACTCTTGGCAAGGCATGGTGATGTCATCAAGATGACGTCATTGTGCTGTATTGGGATTTGGGGACCACATGGCAGCGTACGTGGATTATAATTAATAATTCGTGTTGTTGATGGAGGGTAATTGATGGGGAGAAAGGTATTGGGTGTTGATACTCATAGCTAAGGAATATATATATATATATATATATATATATATATATATATATATATATTCCTTAGCTATGAGTATCAACACCCAATACCTTTCTCCCCATCAATTACCCTCCATCAACAACACGAATTATTAATTATAATCCACGTACGCTATATATATATATAATCCATCAATTAAACAGAAATTTTCAATCACTTTCCTATGTTACCAGGAATATTGCACGAATGAGCATGTTTTTACGCTCATATAATTAGGATTTGCTAAATAAGTTGTTTGTGATACATCGTACTCTCCTTTTTAGCAGGCACGAGAAGTTTCATCGCTCTAGTGTTGAAAATGTAGATAAAGTTGTTAGTGTGTTTTCGGAGGTAAAAAAATCTAAAAAATAATAATTAAAGAGCACTTTTTATATATTAATTAGATAACAATATATGTGATAGATTTAAGTTAATTTATTAAATATATATTCTAGATAATAAGTTGTGTTAGGTTTTTTAATATTTTTTAAAATATTTTTATTTAATGATACGATAACAAAAATAAATATTTATATTAAATATCAACCTAACAATAAAATATTTATTTAAAATTATAATAATTTTATAAAAAATAAATTAAAATAAATTAGGAAACATACAACTTTCAATTAAACAAATGTCTAAGAATGATATTGAAAACAAAAATAAATAAATAAAAATCTCATATTTAAGGATGAAAATAAATAGAACAAGAAAAGGCAAGCATTTTTTGAACATTTTAAGAAATCTTTGTAAAGTTAACCAAGAAAAATCATTAATTTTAATTTTAAATCAAATAAATATTTAAAAATAACAATAAAAACAAATTAAAATATACAAAAGAGAGGTCATAACAGGTGCATGAGCTTAGTTTTTCAAGTGTATCTAGGCCTTGTTAGTAGAGTAAGTTTAGAGCAAGCTGGTATGCCTAAGTCAATTTATTTTATTTATTTTTTAAAAGATCATCCTTTTTTATATATAAAAGCAAAAGACTTGTCACCAATTTGCTTGTAATATGACCATCATAGAGATGTCTAAAAAATCGCGGGAGGTTTTTTAGCATAAAAATTTATTTCAATTTAATTTTATTTAAAAATATTTTTAGAATTCTAAAAAAAAAAATCTGTTAACCTAAGAAAACCAAAAATTAACATAAAAACATAAAACCAAATGGGTTAAAACTTTCTCTCTCCATTCTAATCTATTTTTTTAGGTATACAAAATCCTAAAAATATTTCAATAACACTCTTCTCATTTTAGAGGGACACTTTAACACTAATTTTGTCAATTATTTTGGACACAATCAGACCAATTATTATTACTATTATTTTGTTTTTTTCTAGCAACTCTCTTTTCTCTCTGAAGCAAAAAGGACCAAAACATAAATAAATTAAAGTCTTAGATGAAAATGCAAAACCTCAACAAAATAGGGTTTAAATTAAAAATAAATGAAATAAGGTATAGGGAATAAAAGTGCTAATAACGTGCCCCAGCCACAGTAACCCCATGAAAAGAATATAGGAATCTGTTTGCAATTTTAATTATATTTAATTAATAAAAATGAATTTGGTTTTATCAAATTGATCGTTGATTTAATTGAGGAAACCTTTTTTCAAATGTTGTGAGAAACCCATCTTTAACCCTAACCTTAAATTAACTAAATTTAAAAGGATCAAATTGAAAAAAAAATCCTAAGCAATTAAAAAAATAAAAGGACCAAAACAAGGAAAAACATTATCTTGTTTTGGTTTTTTTTTATTTTGTTACTAAATTTTAGTGAGTAATAATCTTTTAATTATGTTATTTTAATCATTAACACATGGATTTACTGTAATTAATTTAGTCAATTGAACATGAAGATTTTGAATTATCCTTTTATACAATAATTACTTTTTTTAGCTTTTATAATTAAAACATAGTATATATCATACACTACTATTGGGTGAAAAATCTTTTAATATAAAAATAAATTAGGTCAAAAGAAACTTTTTGATAATATTATTAAATCATGTGTAGTATGGCATCCTTGAAATCTCTTAACTCAATTCCTTATTTAATTTGGATTATTAATTAAATTATTTGGAAGTTATTCTAATATGATCATTTTGACTTGCATGTCTATAAGTAATCTTGAAGATCAATAAAAATATAATTTGAATTTATAACAAAAATTTAAGATGTTTTTTTAATTAAAAAAAAAAAGATGAAGACAACGGCATAATAGATAGATTCAGATTTCAAGGTTTAACTTGTTAAATTCACATCTTGGTCATGAACTCTATTTGGTTTAATAACTTCTTATATAATATATTTTTTACTTAATTATATGATAACAAAAATAAACATTCACATAATTGAGCACCAACTAAATACCATGATATTTGTTTGGGGCTACAATTATCCTATAACAAGAAAATCAAAACATTCATAAAATTAAGCACCAATCAAATGTCAAGATATTTTTTGAGACTGCAATTATCCTATAATAAGAAAATCAAAATAAGTTAAATTTAAATTTAAAATCAACCAAATATTGAAAGGTAAAATTAAAAAAATATCAATAAATAATTTTAAAAAACCCTAATTTTCAAGGATAAAATTAAAAATTAATAAAGAAAAACCCAAGCCAAGCATTGATAAGCCAAACCCAAGCCGTTAGCCTTAATCAGGAGTGGACAACGAGTCATCCGCTCCTATGATTTTTTTAAAGCGAGTGATAGATCACCTAAAATGATAGATAACCTCTTATCTACTAGGCGCTAACCTAGAATTTTACCACCATTGTGATGCCTAAAAAATCCAGGGGGTGTGATGTCTACTCTTTTCTTGATTATAACTTTTGACAACTTATATAGCTCTGTTTCTAATTGTTATCTCATGTTCATCAATTTTGTTCTTAAATACCTATTTAGTTCCAATACTAGATTGGTTGCTAGCTCTAGGAACTAGTTCTTAAATATCTTTTTTTTTTTAATTGGTTTTGTTCATCTTGCATAGCTAAGATATAATTTTCATTCTTTTTGGCTTCTAGAAATGATCCAGGCTTAATACGAGGATCAAATACATAATAAGCACTTCTATTACGAAGAGGTGCTTTAGTTTTAATACTTTTAAAATGATTACCAATAATTAACTCTAGATAATAAAAGCTTACATTCTTTAGTTCCTTTAAAAGTACAAATGAGTTCTTTGTCATCTTTTATTGATTGCTTGAGCTTGGTTGGTCTTTGTTTATTTCTTCATTGTTGGCCTCCAAGGGGTCTTATTATTAAGATTTAAATGTTGAATATGCTCATTTATATCAATAATTTTGTTATTTTAAATTTCCTCAAAGGCAACATGCATGGATTTTTCAAGACAAAGGGTTATATTGTTGTAAACTTTATAAGCTTTGCTCGAGGAGAAATAACCAAGAAAAATTCCAACATCAAAATTATCTTTTTGTCAAGACAAGTTTACTTATTGGATGTAACTTTACCTTTTTGCAAATAAGATTTCCATATGGATTAATGCATTACTTTATCTTTTTTTAGAATCTATATATCCTTTTTTTTGCCAAAATAAAAAAAAAACATAAAAAAAACTCTTAATAATCTCTGTTAATAGAGACCTTGATATAAATAGTAGGATGATGAAAATGCTTTATCACCACCATCACTATCACCATCATCTCTTAGTAGAAGCAAAGAAGCATGAAAATTTTAAAATCTTAATTTTTAGTTGGATTAAAATGTTTGATTAGGTCCTTCAAAATTATTGAATTTTGGTCAATCTATTCAGCCAAGTTGTAAACCTCAAACTTGTTAAACACAAAATTAGGTATACATATAAAAGAAAGAAAGAAAATAATATTTAGAGGTAAAATTGGATAAATAATGAAAAATTGAGCAAGATAAAAAAGGAAAAAGTTCAGGAATAACTTGGGTTATAATCATGAATATAATTAAAAATAAATTGAAGAAAAAAGTTGGAATTGGTTGTAATTGAAAATTAAAGGAATAAAAACTAAAAAGAAAATGATGAAAAGATTTAAGGGTTCTATTAATTCAATTAGGGATGAAATTAAAGATAAAAATTAAATTTAATATCAAAATAAAGTAAAAATAAAAAATCAAAAGACCAAGAATGAACTTAGAGAAAGTAGAGAGATTGAAGGACTAGCTTGAACTATGACATTTCAAAACAATATTATTTTAGGCTAAATCTAAATCAAAACCACATTTTAAAATGAAATTGTTTTATTAATCATGAAATAAAATAATAAAAAATATCATATTATTTCAAAAAGAAAGAAAAATGTTATTTTCCTGCTCCTGACTATGAATGGAATAAAAGGGTTTTAACCCTTTATGAGGAAGAATTTTGGTCCATTATCCAATGATCTTATACTTGTTATTAAAAAAATAAAAAAGCACTAATGCGCCCCTTAACATCCCACCTGCAAACCCAACCCTAAAAAACCTACACCTTTTAGCCCTGTAAATAATGCTTAACCATGCCAAAACCACCCTGCAAAATACATCACATAAGTTAGGACAATGATTTTGCCACATCAGGAGCAACCTAAGATTTACTTTTCATGTTCAAGGGCCTCGATATAGCCAAATCAAGGGCTCTAAAGCTTATGGGAAAGACAAGAAGAAGAAGAAGAAAATGAGAGTTTTAAATAAAAAGAAGTTGAGACAGAAAAAAAAATATAAAACTAGGAAAGGAAAGAGAAAAGAAGTAAAAAGAGACTGAGTTAAGTTGAGAATAAGTTAGGGAAAGGGTCTTCAGGTCTGTAGGAAGAAAATCTTCAAAGCAATGATGGGAAATGACATTTGGTTAATGATGGTGACAACAACTTAGTCTAGTAGCAACAATCCCTTGGGTCTTTCTTGAGACTTAGACATTAAAGAATAACAACAACATCCCCAGGTAGAAACAAGAACAACATAAAGCATCAATAACAGCATCAAGAACAACATCAATCGATAGAATCAACAACATTATTTCGCAACAACAATAACAACTTTGTTTAGGTAGGTCTTCCTCTTTCTTTTTTGAGTTAAATACCTTTATTTATGCCTATTTTATTTGCTATATACTTGAGTGTATCTTAGCTTTAAATATTAAAAGCTAAAGATTGTAAAGTTTAAAAATTTTATATCGTGAATGTGAAAATTGTCAACCATACATATGCATAATGCTCTAGTATGTATCTTATCATCTACATACTTGAGTGTGTATTAGCTTGATATATTAAAAGCTAAAGATCGTAAAGTTTGAAAATTTTCTCTTGTGAATGTGAAAATTATCGACCATGTATATGCATAATGCTCTAATTTTCCTTCCCGTGCGAGTCCAACACTTAGGTAAGAAAAATTTATAGCTTTTGGAATCATGACCAGATTTTGATGCATTCTTGGTATTGACCTTGCTTGCCATGAATAGTAACAACCTTTTAGGGTTCTAACTCATGCTTTATTGATCATAGATAATGAGAGTTTTGATTTTCTTTTTTTGTTTCATGTACATAAAGCCTACAATAAAGACATGTATAGTGTTGGATTTTTGTTTTACTTTTGTTTCTTTTCTTCATATAATCTCATGCTTAATGAACTTGAATGAGTTTTCATTTCATGCATACTAGAAATAAAAAATAAATCGACGTCATGCTGGCAACCATTAACTTTAGAAGTCTGTAAGTATGTTCTTTTTACTCTTTTCTCTATTCTGGTTAACTACATAACATATAATCTTTAGCTTTTATACAAAGAAGGATTTTAGTTTTCCTATTAAATACAATCTCTATTGCGGAAATAAAGATTTCCCTTAACATATAGGATTTCCTTTATGTAATAGAGTCCTATTTTTTATTTTTTATTTCTCTACTTTGACAGCTCATGCCAACAATTCCCCTCAAGTTGGTGCGTATATATCTCTTATGCTCAACTTGACAAGTGAATTGTGGAAGATTTTAGAGGACAATATCTTTGTAAGTATATTTGCTAACTGGTTTTTTGATTTGATGAATAATAACATAATAATTTTTTCATCCAGGTTCTATTTAATAAAATGTTGATCCGCTTTAAAGTGTTTAGTGTGTCCATGCTGGATAGGATTGTGGTAGATGTTAATGGCTGTCTTGTTATCATAAAACAATTCATTTTAGAGCTGGGAGCAATGTCAATCTCTGCGAGCAACCTTTTAAGCCAAAGAAGCTCATAGAGACCTGTAGCCATTCCTCTAAATTTAGCTTCAGCGCTAGAGAAAGCCACTACCTTTTGCTTCTTGCTTCTTTATATAACAAGGTTACCTTCTATGAATGTAAAATAGCCTAATGTGGACTTCTTATAAAAAATATTTTCTGTCTAGTCAACATCCATATATCCATCAACATGCACCTGATTATTTTCTGAGAACATAAGTCCCTTTCTAGGAGAGGAATTTAAAAAGCTTAAATTTCGAATTACAGCATCCATATGGTCTTCACTAGGACAATGCATGAACTGACTCACTACACTTATAATGTAAGCAATATCTAGGTAGGTATGAGATAAATTGATACATTTACTTACTAACTATTGATACCTCTCTTTGTTTGTTGGCATATAATTTATATACTCTTCAGGTTTATGATTCTAAATAATAGGAGTATCTGTTAGTTTACATTCCAATAACCTTACTTTTATCAGCAAGTCTAGTATATATTTCCTTTGAGAAATAAATATACCTTATCTTGACCTTGCCACTTCAATCCCAAGAAAATATTTGAGCTCGCCTAGGTCCTTCATTTCAAATTCAGTTGATAATTATTCTTGGAGTCTAGATATTTCTTTTGTATCATCTCCTGTAATAATCATGTCGTCTATATAAACTATAAAAGCAGTTACCTTTCCCAGTTGATGTTTTAGGAAGAGTGTATGATCTAAGTTGCTTTGTTGAAACCCATATTTTCTCATAACTGAACCATGCAAGGGGTGACTGTTTTAATCCATACAATGCTTATTGTAGCTTACATACCATTCATGCCTTTAACGAAGATAAGCATCTTAACAAAATATCTATATAAACTTCCTTCTGAAAATCACCATAGAGGAAGGTATTTTTTACATCAAGTTGGTATGGTAACCAAACTAAATTTTCTACAAGAAATAGCAAGACTCTAATAGTATAAGAGATAGCAAGACTCTAATAGTATTTAGCTTGGCTCGGATGAGAAAGTTTTTTAATTATCTATGTCATATGTTTGTATATACCCCTTTTCCACCAGTCTTGCCTTGTGTCAATTAATGGAGCCATCTGCTTTGTATTTAGTGGAGAAAATCCATTTACACCCCACGGTCTTCTTTCCCTCAAGTAGATCCAACAGTGCCTATATTTTATTTTTATATAATACCTCCAGGTTTTCCATTATAGCGTTAGCCTAGTGTGGATCTGTCAAGGCTTCTTTATCGTTGCCAGGTATTTTACATAAGGACAAGATGTGTGCAAAAGCTCTCAGGGGTCCAGATAACCATTGTGTAGACACATAATTGGTGACTAAATATTTGAAGCGTTGTCTTCTATGTGTGAAGAGTACTTGTTTGGCGGCTTACTTCAATTATGTCTGTAAGGTAGAACATGACTAGCAGATTTATCCATGACATTAATGTGTAAAGGTGTAGTATGAGAGCTTACCTCAAGATTATTCTTAAATGAGGGTCATCGAGGTCAGGTACTAAGAGGTGGGGAAAGTCATCTTCAAATTCTGCATTTATCACTGAAACTGACTCATCTCTTGGATCCACAGGAACCACTAAAGAACCATGATCATTTGGCTCAATTCTTCCATCCTCACTATGCAGATATGTTGGATTATTTTCAATATTATCCCTTTACTGGCCAATAGGTGTTGCTGTCCTCTCAACCAATTATGCTCTTTATCACGATGCTTCCTTTAAAGAGTGGAATTGGATGTTAGTGATGGGAAGAAGGTGTTAGATTCTAAGAACATGACATCCATGGTAGTGTAGGTATATTTTGTGGTAGGATCAAAGTAATGATATCCTTTCTTATGTATTCCATACTCCACGAATAGGCATCGGACTGCATATGGATCCAATTTAGATCTCTGATTCTTATAAAGGTGTACAAATACAGCGTAACTAAAAATACAGGGAGGGAACAACAATATAATAGGCAATGGAACATGATCAGATAGAACCTTTAAAGGAGTTTGAAATGTTAATACCTTAGTAGCCATACAGTTTAGTAAGTGCACGGCTATAGCAATAACATCAGCCTAATAACAACCAGGCACATGTGCCCTGATTAATAAAGCACGTGTAGTTTCTAAGATATGTCAGTTCTTTCTTTCCACAAGGCCATTTTGTTGTGGGTTCTAAGTACATGAGGTCTCATAGAGAAGATCATGATTCTAAAAGTATGCATGAAACTGCTGATTAACATATTCCCCTTCATTGTCAGAACAAATGACCTGAATCTTCATAGAAAATTAAGTCTGAACCATGATATGAATGGATTTGAACACACTAAATACTTCATCCTTGTGTTTCAGTGAGTACATCCATGTCATTCAAGTGCAATCATCTACAAAAATCATAAACCAACAATGTCTAGAAGCAATAGTAATAAAGGAAGGTCCCTACACATCAGAGTGTATCAATGCAAACAAAATTATACTTTTATTCATGCTCATAGGTTATAAAACCCTATGACTCTTGGCTAAAATGCAAATATTACATGTAAAGTTTGAATGCATTCCCTTGAAAAATAAATCTGGAAATAAATGCTTCAAATAACCAATTAAAAGATGTCCTAAGCGATGATGTCATAACCAAATCTGTTGTTCTTTCTTGCTAACCGCATGATCCATGAGGTTTGCTCTGCCTGAATTGAGGTCATTGACATAGTATAATCTTCCTCTCTTAGTACTATACCTAATTATTTCCTTAGTGAGAATATCCTGAAGGAGACAAAATATAGAGTAAATTAATACCACATAATTAAGATCAGCAGTAACTTGGCTTACAGACATTAGTTTGTGGGAAAGGGATGGAACAAATAACATATGAGATAAAGATAAAAAAGGGGATAGATTTATAGTTCCAACCCCTGTAACCAAACAAGAGACCACATTAGCAATAGCAACATGACTTCGTCTTAGCAGAGTGGTATGGAAAAATTGTTGGAGTCAAATGTCACGTGGTCTGTAGCCTTAGAGTTAAAAATCCAGTTGTCATCAGCATTGTGAGTAAAGCTATGGAGAATATTACTGTTGTTACCTGAATTATGTGTGGTTTCTGCATGGAAGGTGAGGGATAATGAAGCTTCCCTGGTGGCTATAGCAACTTTCTGTATGTTGCCATTAGGAGTGTCTTGTTTCTTTCTTATCTAAACTTCATACCACCAATCTAGGTATCCATGTAACTTAAAGTAGGTTTCTTGGGTATGTTTAGTGTTGCCACAGTGCGTGCACTTCATTCCATCTGATAGAGCTAGTATTTTTTCAAATGGATTTAATCTGACATTGTTTAAGGAGAGAAAACATGTCTTCATTAGAGTATGATAGCAACCTGCCTTGAGTCCTTTGGAATTCATAACCATTCTAGGAGCACTGTCAGCCCCTAAAGTCATTACTGTCTGCCTTATTTCTTCCCATCTGACATGGGCATAAGCCTGCTCCACTGTAGGGAATGGTTTTAGTTGAAGTACATCACTTCTGGTCTTATCTAGTCGATCAACCAATCCATCAAGGAAGGTATACACTCGATCTTCCTACAAGATTAAATTGTGATGAAATTGTATTTCTGAATGTCCATAGCACAATCCATTGGGTTAGGACACCGAAAATCTATTTCTCGCCATAAGCCTTGAAGATTATTATAGTATTTTTCAATGGAACCGCCATCTTGTTTCATCCAAGTCACACGACGACAGAGGTCATAAACCTGAGATGTATCTATCCCATCAAAATAGGTTGTAGCAGCAGAATCCCACACTTGTTTTGTAGTTGGGAAGCAAATAAAATTAGCAATTAGGGAAGGGTCTATTGAATTAATCAACCATCCTTTGACGATGGCATTCTCAGTTCACCATCTTCTGAATGTTAGGTCGGTTAGATGTTAAGGAAAGTCTCCATTAATATATCCCAACTTATCTTTGCCAAAGAAATGCATCTTAACAACTTGGGACCATAAGAAAAAAATTTAAGTCATTCAATTTGATGCCGATTGAAGTAGTCGAAGAATTAGCAAGTGGTAGTGTTAGGAGGTTTGTGATCCAAAAAGAACTTCTGTCATCTTGGTCGTCAGGCTAGTAAAGGTTGATTCGGTTTGGGGGTTAAGGTGTTTCATCAATTTTGTTGATTCTGCCATAAAGTCTAGAAACTCGCCGCTCTGATGCCATGTTAACTTCAGAAATCTATAAGTCTGTTCCTTTTATTCTTTTCTCTATTCTGTTTAACCTACATAACATAGTACCTTTAGCTTTTATACAAAAAAGGATTTTAGTTTTTCTATTCAGTATAATCTATATTGCAGAAATAAAGATTTCTCTTAACATATGGGATCTCATTTGCATAATAGAGTCCTATTCTTTCTTTAATTTCTTTACTTTGATAGCTCACACCAATTACATCTTAAAAAATAATTGTGAATGATCTAGTATTTTATTTTTAAGAAAATATATTAATTTTTGTATGAATTACCTAATAAACAATTCTTTTAATTTTAGTGTCAAACACTAATTTTTTATGAATAACTAATTAACGAGCCTTCTATTTTATGGATAAAATCTAAATTTATTGAATTTTCAAATCAACTAATCTCCTATTTTTACATGCGAATATAATTATAATTTATTGAATATAAGATTTTTTTATGAATAGCCTAATTAAAAAGTGACATATTTTAGAGATAAACATGGAACTTTTCAAATAGCTTAATTGATGAAGCTTTTATTTTTAGAGAACAAGTTACACTGTTCATAAAATAAGTAAGATAATTGTATGAAAAAAATGAATTTGTTCTTGGAAAATACATAGTAAATATAATATTTTATTTGAAATGATACTGTAAAAGTGATAATTATTTTTATTTTAAATATAATTAATTTCTTAACTGAATCTTGAAATTAAAATATAATTTAAAATATCTAATTTTCCATAATATTTAGGTGGCTATTCTATTTTTTTATATTTTTTTCTTTTATTTTTGATAGTCCTCATTTTATCACAAAAACTATCAACAATAGATCATCTTCCAAGTTATTGTTACTCTGTTTCTGGATGTCAAATCAAATTCTTTGATTTTTTTTTCTTTCTATCTAAAGTTTCGTAAAATAGAACTGTCGCTGCAAAAGCGGTTCATATATGCAGAAAAATCCCGAGTCATTATCAACCAACGAAGGAATGTGTTGTAATATTAAGCTAATTAATGAAAGATCTCATTTTTTTTATGATTATCAGATAGTGTTAATCTTTTTCAAATCATAAGATATAAACCCAACAAGTGGGAGATTAAATTAGATTACTAGTAAAAAAACAAAATTACGTCTAAAACTACAAGTACTGGATCAATATTTGTTAAAATAAAGAAAAAAAAGAAAAGTGAAAATGCTTGACATTAATTACATTTTCCGATAAATTTACTCAAACATATGTCATCAGAAATCCCCATGCGATTGCAAGCCACGTTGATTAATAAATCAAGTGCGTGCGTGTAAATATATATATATATATATATATATGATCAAGACAAGAGAAGCAGCTTCTATGGAATCCCATAAAGGCGTATATACACTACTAAAATATGGATCCACCACGTTTTGTTTGGGAGGGGACTGCTGGTGCGAGAAACTGCAAGGAAATGTGTTTTCTATAATTAAGATTGACTTACTCGACTTCAACCAAAGCCTTCATCACGTCTTTTTTTAAAAAAAGAAATATCTTGATATAGAGGAATTGTTTATTTTTATATTTCAAAAATGCTCATGAGAAACTTTGAAATATTTTATTTTTTAAAATTATTTTTTTATATTTTCAAATGATTTTAAAGTTTTATTGTGGAAATGATTTTAAAAAATTAAAAAATATTATTTTAATATATTTTAAAATTAAAAATAATCATTATCATACTTATTTCAGCCATAGTTACTTTGTCTAATATGTAATTAAAGCTGGAAAACAAGAAGAAGCTGCTGTAAATGACAGAAATTAATGGCCAACCCTAGCTAGTTTGGCCGACGAGTACTTCCAATAATTTGACCTTTTACAAGGGACTTCAATCGTAATGAATGAGTACTCTTTGATGTGCTAAAAGTCTACTAATTCACACATATAATAATAATATTTCATGAGTGATATGCAGCAAGATGAATTCAAAGAAAGTTGTGTGCCGGACAGTGAAAGCTCACCAATTCTAGAAACAAGTTCAGTATTGACTTGTGGCTTTACACTTTAAGCAGAAGGAAAGTAGAAGGAAGGTCATTGCTAGAGATCGAAAATGAAATGAAAAAAGCTTTATATATATATATATATATATATGGCTGCTATCAAAGATGTTTTTGGGGTCCCTTTCACTCCTCCCATGGAAGCACTTTCCAAGAACTTATGTAATATATTTCGCACTTATAGGTTCCTGGAAAGCCAATACTAGGCAATGTGTGGTTTCTCAATATCTACGTCGTTAATATAATTTTATTTTATTTTTAAAAATTTTAATGAATATAAATTATATCTTAGAGTTTTATCAAATAATTTAAGTTATTAAATTAAAATAGTTTTTATATGATATTAAAGCCTTCATAATCAAACAACCATAAATTTAAATTTTATCATTTATATTTATTTGATAAAAATCAACTATAAAATAAACTTATACAAGTTTTAAATTCAAAGATATTATATTTAAAGGTATATGTTAAAAAATAATATAAATTTTATTTTATAATTTTATTTAATAATTTAAGTTATTAGATTGAGATGATTTTTTTATATAAAATTATAATTTTCATGAAAATAAATAAACAAGTTATACAAAATTAAAAAATAATTATTTATTTATGTGGATGAAAAAATTTATTTGCGGCGTAGAAAATAAATGTCACATATATATGAAGTCCAGAGAGTCGTGGATAATCTAGTGGAAGCCTAGCATTTGTGTGTGTGGCTATAGCTAGAGCCGTGTCATTTTATCAGGTTCTACTATGCATCTCTCAATTAATTTGTCTACAGGGAAAGGCTCTCCTAGTTTCATTATATTTAAAAAGATATTTTAATGTTTTTGGGTTTTTTTTTGTGGATTTTTTTTCTTAAATTTAAATATTCATTAATTGGGATTTTGAATATTGACTTTTATATCTCGTCGTTATCTTCTTACTGATGGCAAGACTTCTCCACATTGACTTTGAAGGAATTGTCGAGGCATCTCCCCCCCGCTGCCCTTTTCTCACTTTTTACAGTAAATGAAACTTGTAGCTTTCAATCTTGCTTCAAAAATCAGCAGTAGAAAGGCTTCTTTGTGAACACAGAGCCTGAAGTCGCCAGCAATATACGCTATTTGTATAGATAATAGTCAAGATCAGGGTCACAGTAGAGACGTGTGACGAGACCAATGTCTTGTAGCCTTTGACAAAGATTTATTGCAGATTCATGCATGTTGGCAAGTTGTGTCGCTACTTGTTTAGCTATTCTCCAATTACTGTCTGAATTATTTCAAATAATTGTAACACGTGCTAATAGAATATTGTTCCTAGAGTCAAAGAAAGGTTTTTTAATCGAGGACCCCCAAATAATTACTAGATTTAAGATTTCGATGTACAATATCATATTCACACTTCACAAAGAATGGAGATGGTTGGGTCACAGTAATAAAATCAGTCCAATCTCAAAGGCAACCATACTTAGCATAAAATTAAAACTAAAAAAAGGTTTAGGATATGTTAGGCTACAAGACTTAGCCTAAAATTAAAACTAAAAAAACATTTAGAATATGTTTGTCAAATGCTTTCTTAGTTTAAAATTAGATACATGATTATATTTGAGTTTTAGTTTTAGTTTCGCTAAACAACATAAAATCATTTTATTGAATCCAAAATATAATTTTATATATATGAATTAGGTTCAACCCCAACCTAGATTATTAACAATTTAATATTTGAAGAATAATTTAATATCTAATTAAAAGTTATATGCAATTACATAAAAAATGCTAAAGAATTCATCAAACACATGGATATCATAAAACTTTCACTACAAAATTAGATGTAACTCAAAGGTAATCAGTAAAAAATAATATAAAATGACATACTAAAAGTAAATATAATTTACACCCTCCCTTTCTTTTTATCATTAAAAGAAAGATAAATGAATCAATTAGTACATAAAATTTTAGAAAATAGTGAATTTGTATAGAAGTAAAATTTTTTGATGAAATAACATAGTTTTGACCATTACCTTTCAAAATCACGATATTTTTTAAATGTTAATATTTTTAAGAATAACAAGATAATTGTCGCACTTTATATCACACTTTAAAAGCGCGACATAATCAAAATGTGTTATTTGTGGCCCAACTGATTGACTAGTTTTGATAATAATAAAGAAAAACTCAAAACTATCTTGATAAGATTTTTTACATCTAAAATTTAATAATTTACATAGTAATGCAATAGCTTCTACAGGAAAAACGATCTTTGAAAACTCATATGAAAATTTAAATGATATAATAATCGAATTAAAAGTTATGATTCTTTTAAGTTATTATTCTAGTATAATATGAGCAGACCTTTTCTTGGGCCTAAATATATCTTATGATGTCCATAAATATATTTGTTATATCATTCATGTAATTTATTTGAGGCAAATTATTATTTAATTACGGTAAATTCATGATTGATTGCTCAAAATTACCTACTATTGTAATAATATATATTAGAAAAAAAACTTTATAAAATTAAAGTTTATTTTTAAATTTGTAAATTAAACAAAGATAATTATGACTTATTAAGCATATTTAAAAAAAAAATTCATAAAATTATAATTTTTATATAAAATAATTAATTGATTAATATAACTAAATTCAACTGATAAATCAATTAAAGTAGAAGATTAAAGTTCCACCATGTCATACTTTTCAATCATGATATAATTAAACAATAGTATAACAAAAAAAGACAACATTGAACTAGTTTTTCAACATGCTAGAGGACTAAGAAACAGCAATGCTACAAGATAAAGATCAAAGTAAGCGATTTGATTTGTAACGAATAAATGGCATTGAACGTTGCAAAAACAGTGAAATAAAATGGCAATAAAATAATAAAAATCAAATAAAGTAGTACAATTTAGTGAGACTACAAGAAAAAAACACAACAACGGATTGACCAAATAGATCAATGTGGATCTACAACGAACAACGACGACGAGAAAGGAGCCTCGTGCATCAAATGAAAAATCATGAACAGAGGATAAAGAAGAATAGCATCCAATATGTATTTTAGAAATATACGATTGAAAAAGATATTCAAAACATTCAACCTAGCCAAGGTTAGAATCCTATGAAGAACACGTTCCTTCAAAAGAAAAGAAAAGATATTCAAAACATTCAACCTAGCCAAGGTTAGAATCCTAGGCCCCGTTTGTTTGCAGGAAAGTTGTTTTCTTTTGGAAAGTGAATTCCGGGGAAAGTGAATTCCAGGAAAGTGAATTCCAGGGAAAATGAATTCCTGAAAAGTAAAGTATTTTCCAATGTTTGGTAGTGTTATGGAAAATGAACTGGAAAACACTTTCCAGTGTTTGGTTATGTCATGGAAAATAAACTGAAAAATAATTTATTAATATTTTTTTTTCTCAAGTTTATTAAAATAATAAGGAATAAATCTTACAAATTAAAAAGTTGAATAATAATGAAATTGAAAAAAAAATCATAAATTATCTCAAATAAAATAAATAATAATCAAAATAATAAAGATCAAATCTAAAAAAAAAAGATGAAGAAATTAAAATAATAATAATTAACATTTCATAAAATATTTCAAATAAAATAAATAACAATCAAAAGAAGGAGGATCAAATTTGATAGAAAAAAATTTCAATAAAAAACTAATAGGAGAAAAGCAAATAACAATTATAAAAATGAGAACCAAAGTAAATATAAAAATTAAATTTTAAGAAATGAAATTGAAAAATAAATATTCAAAACAAAATATATATAGCAATCAAAAGTTTGAGGATCAAATTTGATATAATCAGCAAATAATGACATTTCTAAACTTTTCACAACTTCCGGAAAGTGTTTTCCTCCCAAATTTTTCAGGAAAACACTTTCCTGAAAATCAAGCCAAATTTTCCTTTGACTGGAAAGTGTTTTCCTTTTATCAACTTTCCTAACAGCAAACAAACACAAGAAAGTTTGGAAAGTGATTTCCCAAAAATCACTTCCTGCAAAACAAACACAAGAAAGTTTGGAAAGTGTTTTCCCGGAAACCACTTTCCGGAAAACAAACACAGCAAAAAGAAAAACACTTTCCTGAAAATTAAGCAAATTTTTTTTTTTGACTAAAAAATATTTTCGTTGACCAGAAAGTGTTTTCCGTTGACTGGAAAGTGTTTTCCGTTGACTGGAAAGTGTTTTTTGTTGACCGGAAAATGTTTTCCGTTGACCAATTTTCCTAATGACAAACAAACACAGGAAAGTTTGGAAAATGGTTTCCCGGAAACTGTTTTCCGGGAAACAAACATAGCCTAAGCCATGTACCCGTAAAAAAAAAAATGAATAATGAATTAAAAAAAAGGGGGTGTTGATTAAAAACAATACATTTTTTCCCTTGATTTATATCAATGGAATTCTTGGGAATGTTTATTTTAATTGTACTAATTTTTTATGCAAATAACAATGCTACTAAGATATTTTTTTAATCAAATTAAAAAAAGATATACATGAATGAGAAAATATAGGTTTGGTTAAAAAAAAAATCTAGAATTAAAATTATCAAAATTCTTACTAATATTTATTTTAATTATCATAGAATTAAATAAAAACAAGTTTTAAATAAGACCACGTAGCATCATGCCGGCATGCTAACTAGTCTCTATTACATGGTGTTAATTATAATTTTTCAAATTCTTTTCCAATGATTATGAGAAACTCCATTTAGTTTTCTATTTTTCATTCTTGTCATATTTACCTTAAGCACATGTCTGGCAAGAAAAACACCATAGTAGTGCACCTTGGTATGCAATGCCATGTTTTGCTCACAAGGGATGAGTTGTAATGGAGTGCCAGGGACAAAAATACTGAAACATTACTGGTAAATCGTGGTGCTTTCCATTTGTGTTCTTGCTGCCTGCAGACACAATTGCTGCTGATTTTGTCACGAAGGAATTGCAGATTGACGACAAGCTGGTCACTTTGCAAGTGAGTGAAGAATCATTATTCAATTCTATATGAAATAAAAAGGAAAATATTGTGCAAGCTATAATAGCTGATATAGTGTATTTTTATGTGTTCAAGCCAGATATGGGACACAGCAGGGCAGGAGAGGTTTCAGGGTTTAGGCCCGGCATTTTACAGAGGGGCAGATTGCTGTGTTCTTGTACATGATGTAAATGTACAGAAATCATTTGAAACACTTAACAATTGGCATAAAGAATTTCTCAAACAGGTATTGGAAACGTTTTTTACCTTGATCTATTCCATTTTTTCCTTTCTTTGTATTGGGGATCCTTGAATTGTTCATCAGTATAAAATTCTAGGTTTGCACATTAGCACTACCAGACAATTAAGCAACAGGTTTATTATTAATTATGACCATGGCAGGCTGAATTTAGCGTTTGTCCAATTCCACATTTCGACGATTAAGCAGCATTTATCGCTTGTCATTTATCGAGATTAACAATTAATCTTTAGCTTACGGTGTCAAATGACAGGTGATGCTGGAAATTGCAGTGTCCCTAAGGATGGCAAATGGCATGTCATTACTGTACTAAAACAGCTTTGCAATCCCAAGTTCAATTAGATTTATAGAACTTAGAAGTTAAACCCAAAGAGATTTCAAGGGAAACCGCTTGAACTGTGAACATCTGTAGTTTTGTGTTTACATCAGCACTGTAACAGAATAATTTCACATGCTGAAAGCCTGTAGCAGAAATCCATATTCGTTTATTTATGCACTGATGTCTGATGACAATTTTCAATCCCTTTACCCCTTTTGTATTTCAATGTATGTCAGGCCGATCCAGATGATCCTCATGCATTTCCTTTTATATTACTGGGAAACAAAATCGACCTAGATGGTGGTGGAAGCAGCCGAATGGCGTAGATGCATGCTAAGCTCAACATCGATGTTATCAATTATTCCTCTTCTCTTCTCTCTAAAAATACATCAATAAACCATTTATGTGCAGGTTTCACAGAAAAAAGCCAGAGAATGGTGTGCTTCCATGGGAGGTATACTTTGAGACCTCAGCAAAAGAGGATTGCAACGTTGATGAAGCATTTCTTTGTGATTAAACACTATTCATCCATACGGTACTGTTCACATATACAACACTATTCATCCATACGGTACTGTTCACATACGTTGCTGTTGGCGTATATAGAAAGTCAGTGCGGTGATTAAATACAGTCTAGGAAGTTCTGTCTAAGGAGATTGGGTTTTAAGCGGGGCCGTTTGTGACCCCTCCAATCTTTCCTGGGAACTTACTTAGTGAAGTATTATTCACACGATACTATTTCTATATATGTTACAGATCTGTGAAACGGTGATAGCTGAATAGATCTTGGTGAATACAATGGCAGCAAAGTACGAGATTGAGAGGTTTAATGGGAGCAATTTCTCATTGTGGAAAATGAGAATTAAGGCAATCTTAAGGAAAGACAATTGCTTGACAGCAATTGGGGATCGGCCCGCGAAGATCACTGATAATGCAAAATGGAATGAGATGGATGCCAATGCTATTGCTAACATACATTTAACATTAGCCGATGAAGTATTATCAAGTGTGGCGGAAAAGAAAACAGCTAAGGAGATATGGGAGACTCTAACAAAGCTATACGAGTCCAAGTCTTTGCACAATAAGATTTTCTTAAAGCGGAGACTTTATACCCTTCGAATGGCAGAAACCACATCGGTGACTGACCATATCAACACAATAAGAACTCTATTTGTGGAAGGATTATCCATACGGTACTAATTTCGTATATGTGACAGTTTGTTATGAAACTGTTGAAGATTAGCAGGATGACGGCACAAAAGAATAGTTGGGTTCCGTATGATCAAGGATCTGATGGAGTGGTGATTTCTCTAAGAAAGTTAGATTCGGTGACTGTAATCTCTCGAGGGGAGAATTGATGAAGACCCTGATAATGGAAGAGAAATACAGCAAAGGGATAAAGATTGGCACCCTATTTTAACTTGGATAGATGTTGTGACAGGATGAGCTACTGTCAAACATAAGCAAGGAATAGGGAGAAATCTGGAGAACCAAAATTGCATGAGAGCACACGAAGATTGTGTAAGAATACCCGGAGGATCCAACGAGGTACTATAATGAGACAACAGGTGCAAGGAGAAGAAGAGTTCCCAGATGAAGCTCAGAGTAGAGACTATGAAAAAGTTGTACAACAAAAGTCTCTTGTGCTCTTGATAAAGGCAACAAGCAAGGACCTTTTCAATGCATGCAAGGATGGAAAGATGAGTTGTTGCAGATGCACCTAATTGAAGGGGTGCAAACGCCTGTGATAAAAGGCGACTACCTATGATGAAAGGCGAAGACACCAAAGGGAGTTGGTGTGGGTGGAGCTGTTAAGCAGAAAAGGCGTAGAAGCTCCAAACATAGAAATTAAGGTGGAGGATTGCGAGGAGTATACCGCAACTTTCTCTTTCTATGTGATCAGTGGCAATGAACTCTCTCAAGTCCACACGGTGATAGAGAATCTTAGTCACTGGAGACATCCCCGATGAAGGAGGATGTGACTGCTTTATGACGAACAAAAACACCTCAGATAGAAAGTGTGTGGGCCATGAAAGGAACCCAAGTATAAACCATCGCATGACGATGAGTGGAGACACCTCAGGAGAAGGTGTGAGGACCATGATATGAGTCCAATTTCAAACCGTCTCATGAAGACAGGTAGAGACACCTCAGGAGAAGGTGTGGGGACCGTTATATAAGTCCAAGTTTAGACCGTCTCATGACGACAGGCGAAGACACCTTAGGAGAAGGTGTGAGGACCGTGATATGAGTCCAAGTTCAAATCGTCTCATAATGACAGGAGGAGACACCTCAAAAGAAGGTGTGAGGGCCATGATAGGAGCTCAATTTCAGAACGCCCTAAAGCCAATGTGATGGCTGGATATAAGTGGACAAGTGTATAGCCAATGAAGTGGCTATGATGAGTATAGAGACAAATGCAGGATTGACTTTCATGGATATTGCCCCCATGCTAAAAATCAATGAGTTAGAAGATATTTGCCTTGGACAATAAGTGGATGACTTGTGGAGCATTAAGACGTGGCTGCTATGAAGGAGCAGAGGGCATGCGCAGGTTCCGGGAACAAGTTGACTCTTGTCAAGGTGGTGAGCTCAGTAATGGCTGTAATACTCAGAGTATGAAGACAGATATGGATCAACTTTTTATGGGCTGCCCCTATGGTTAAAAGTGGAAAGCTACCTGGACTCTTGAGACTAAGAGTGGGAGACTCATGGAGAAGTAAGGTATGGTTCCTAGGGTGGAACAGAGGGCAGACGCAACTCCTAGATGAGTAAACTCTTGGAAGAGTGGTGAGCTTGTGATCATATTGAGATACTCAGATAATAATTGTCGTACTTGAAATATCTGTTTGAGGGGGTGTTATAAGCCTTGATGTGAGGCTTAATGAATCATTCCGGATCGAGCATGGTTGATACGCTCGAAGGGGAATGTTGTTCCAGAGACAAGCGTTAACACTATTCAGATGTGATGTGGTAGACCATCTGGTTATAGTGATCCTTTTGTGTGAGAAAAGGTGTGCTTAGGTCACTCTGATGATTGAAAGGTTTGGCAAGTACCTGTAAACTTGGCTACAAAAGCTCTCAAAATAGAAAGCTTGGAAGAGTTGCAAGATGCAAACTTGTGTTGAAAAAGAAAGAGGACAGTTGCCCCACATGAATGGCAAAGGGGGTGATTGTTAGGTTGGTTGTCATTTCATGTGCAACAAATAGATGGCACTAACCATTGACTATTGGTAGCCACCATTGTTGAATGAGCTAGAGTTGGTGGCCACCATTGTTGAATGAGCTAGAGTTGGTAGTCACCAATGTTGACAACAAACCAAGAATAGCCTCCATGAATGCCTATAAATAAAGGCATATGTGAGAGAGCAAAATGAGAGAGGAAGTAGAGCTAAAGATGTGAGAAATGTAGGAGAGAGTGGGCTACCATTGCAGCATTAAAAAGAGAGAAATAGAGTGAGGTTGAGAGTTGTCAAAGAGGGGATGATTTCTCCTCCTCTATTGTTGTAAATCTTGTATTCTCCCTACATAATGAAATGGCTTCTCCCGTGGATGTAGGCGGTTTTGCCGAACCACGTTAAATATTATGTCAGTGTGTTTGGCCCTCTTATGAGCAAGTATCAGAACATCACCGATCGGAATTCCCAACACAAACTCCCATAAATTTGAGAAATCTTCAATAATGTGCATTCCAAAAGATTCAATTAAACTCGCAGTTTGTGATTCACTATCGCATCTATAGATTCACATTCTTGAACTTTTTATATTTGATTAATTGGGCCAAATCAAATAGTTTTCTTCCCTAAGGATTTTTCACCTTCCATCTCCTTCATTGCTAAATCTTAGCTAGTGATGATAATTTGCATTATAACTTTACAGTTACTTCCAGGTTATATCAGAAACTGTTTCAGAAGCTG
This sequence comes from Populus pruinosa, assembly GCA_026413675.1. Lineage (NCBI taxonomy): Eukaryota > Viridiplantae > Streptophyta > Magnoliopsida > Malpighiales > Salicaceae > Populus > Populus pruinosa. The sequence continues at coordinate 14,653,259 of CM048598.1, read as the reverse complement.
AGCAAAAAGGAGGTTGTGCATGTTGAAGTTGGCTGCGAAAGGATTAAACATCTGAAAATTCAATTTGTTCGATTCTCTTATAATTTCTTTGTTAAGATGCTCTTCGTTAAAGATTGAAAGGTGTTTTCAATGTTTGTATCTTATGTATGTTAAAAAACTAAAAGATAAATAAAACAAAAGAGGGCTCCGCATCTCATGCATCCACACAATCACATTTTAGTGAAATTCCAATTTTAAACCTGTATTAGTGAAATTTCTATTTTAAAACTGTATAAAAATATGGTTATGATTATTTTTTATTTAAAAATATATTAAAATAATATTTTTTATTTTTAAAAAATTATTTTTTATATTAGTATATCAAAATAATCTAAAAACACTAAAAAAATAATTTAAAATAAAAAATAAAAAAATAAATATTTTTTAAAAACACTTTTAAAATACAAAAATAAACTTGGTTAATTTAGTTGATCCATAAATTATATTTAGTGAAATTATTATTTTACTCTTGAAAAATAAATTTATTTAATTTGGTCAACCTCCTTGGTCTAGGGTAGAAAAGGTTTTTTTCATAAAACTCATTGATCATTACAAATTGTAATATGATTAATTAAATTATGCAATGCAATAATTAAATTACATTTGAAAACAAAAAAAAACTTAAATTAAGAGGTTTTTTAGTCTTTGACTTAATTTTAACATAGTTAAATTATTTTATTACCCTTGAAATTTAAAAACCTATTCCTTTAATTTAAAGGTTTTTTTATCTTTTACATGTATCAAATGTATCAAATGTCATTAAAAGCAATGGGGTAATTTGATAAATAAAAAATATTAAAAAAAAAAGTAGAGGTACTTAACAATACCCACAAGATTTGAACAATACATGTGGTGAAATTTAATGGTTGAAACCTTGCTTTTAGAATTACAATCAAAGCATCTTCACATACTTTCCATGTACAAAGGGTGTATGTGAGATAATTATTAACAATTTTATACTTGACGCTTTTTTTTTCCCTCTCCTCGTCGATCTTCATATAAATCTTTTAAAAAATCAAATCAGTCATGAGATTTATTATCATTAAGATTTGGTCTATATATTTTTTATTATAATTTTTTTAAAATAATTTATAAAATTAAAGATTTTTTTTCAATTTCATCTCCCATAATATTTTTCACTATTAGGTTTGATTACTATTTGTTATATTTAAGGTGGTTTTTTAAAAAAAATTATATATAATTTCATCCTTCCTGAATTATTTTTTACTATCAAGTATAATCTTTTTATTATTATTATTGTTATATTTTTACCATGAATATTATTTGAGATTGATATTTTTACTATTTCATCCTTCAATATTTAATTGGCAGGGTATTTAGCTTTTTATTTTAGCCCAAGGTCTAAAATTTAATGGATTATAGGTTTAAGAGATTAATTCGAGTTTACAAGATTCACCTAGACATACTTGATTTTTTTTTCTTTTTTTCTTTTATTTTCTAGCAATTAATTATTTTTTATTTATTTTCTATGAAATTTTTCTGTTATTTTAAAAATAACACGAGTTAACTTATTCTTTTTATCTTTGTTAAATTTATCTTTTTTAAAAATAACACGAATTAACTTATTTTTTTATTAAATCACATAAATTTATTCCATCCTCCCTAACATTTAATTGGTCAGGTGTTTAGTTTATTTGTTGAGCATAGGATCTACAATTTAACTGTTTATGGGCTTGAAAGATTAACCTAGGTTAACGAGGTTTACCCAAGCTTACATGATTATTTTTTTAAAGTTCTTCTTTCTCTGTTTCATCCTATAGCATTTTGTTGTTTTTTTAATTTATTATCTATAAAAATTTTCAATTATTTTGAAAATAACACGGGTTGGCTCAAAAGTTTTTTTGTTGTTAAATTTAGTTTTTTTAAAATAAATATTTTTAAAAAATAAAATAAATTATATTAATTAATTTCGTCTACTAATATTTAATTCTTCAAGTGTTAAGCTTTTAAGTTGATCCAAATCTAAAAATTAATGGATTATGGTTATGAGATTTTAATTTCAGTTTACAAAGCTAACTTGAACTTACTTGATTTTTTATTTTTTTAAGCTTTTTTTTATTACATCCTCCATCTTTTTTTTTTATTTGCTTTTTACAGGATTTACTTATCATTTTGAAAATAATACTTGTAGCCTCAGGGTTTTTTTAATCTTTATTAAATTTAGTTTTTAAAAAGAATTTTGTTTTTTAATTAAATTAAGTTTATTGATTTTCCATCAATATTTAATTAACTGAGTGTTAAGCTTCTTAATTAAGTTCAAATTAAAAATTTAACAGAATTTGGATTTAAGAAATTAACTTAGATTTACAACATTCATCTAGAATTGCAGGTTTCTCTTTTTTTAAGGTTTCATCCATTAATTTTTTTAATTTATTTTTATACATTTGGCTACTAGAGATAAAAAATTTAGATTTTTTAAAAATAATATAGGTTAATTTGGATTTTTATTTAGTGTCGCTGGGTTTTTTTTTTCAATTTTATCATTAATATTAAATTTTAATTTAACCAGTTTTATCTTTAGTTGAAAAATCTTAATATTTTGAGAAAACATTAGCTCGGAGCTTACAATAAAATTAAAAAATATATATGTAATGACCAAAATGAACAAATTTGCAAGGGAAAAACAAAGAAAGGGGCTAGACCAGCATCATTATAGTAGTCTACAGTGGTGCTGCGTCTCGCACCACAATAATTGCAATAGTGAATTATCAAATTAATTTGGTTTATTTTATTTTGTAATGCAATTTTTAATGTCACTTCAATAATGGGATGGAATGGAAAATATGCTTCGAAGCAACAAAAATTCAATAAGGAATTTGGGTTTTTCCTGGACTGGACTATAATATTTGGGCTCATTCTGTTCTTGGGCTTTATATTTGATTAGATTAGAATATTTGGGCTTGGTTTTTCTCATGCACAACAAAATAAATCGCATGTATGCAAGAAATCTGAGGTGCTGCCTTGGCTCCTCGTTTACTGGCATTTTTTATGGCCGGCTCTGAGGCTGGTTGCGTGGTTGGTGTTCTTGCGTATCAACATGGTCAAGAAGGTTTGAATTTGAGAACCTTTTTTTAAACTTGGTTATTTTTTAAGCCTTAGAATTGTAAAGGTAAGATCATGGATGTCGAAAAAATGTTGAAGTATTCACGTCCCTAAAACCATGTTATTTACACCTTTGAGAATTTCTGCATGAGATTCAAATCATGTCTAAGTACGGCTAAAGGTGTGTTTGTTTTTATTTTTATTTTTGTATTTATTGTGGAATATAACGTTTTATAACAAAGAATACAAGAGTAAAAACAATAAATTTATATTTTTGTTATTGTGTTTTTTACTTTTAATGGTGAGCCCCACTACTAAAAGCAAATACAGCAAGCAACATATGATATAATAAGTAATTCATCTATTAAATGAGTGGCTTGCACTATATCAAGGGACTAAAAAAATATTAATAAAAAAGAAGAATATTCAAGTATTATTAACATGTTTTAAAAAACTTATAAAAAAAATATTTGAATTGAATTATAGATCAGGCTAGATCTAATATATTAAATATATTTAATTATATGATAAAAAGTTATCATAACAACTTGAAAAAGAAAAATTTCTCAAAAAAATAAAAATTATGAAACTCAATTTTCAGATAACTTAATATTTAATGATAAAATTAGAAAAAAAAATTAAAAAAAATACAAAAAAAAAATTGACTCGTGTCGATTTAAAATAACATGTCAAACCCAATACTCGGATTGTTAGATTGAGACAACTCTATAAAAAGCAAGTTAAAAAAATTAAATGATGTTCAATTCTCAATAATCCAAATATATAAGGATAAAATAAAAAAATTAATATAAAGAAGAAAACCAACAAACACAAGCAAGTGCACTAAATCCTATAAGTTGAATCATGTAAACAATTTAACCTAATAGAAGACAAAATAGAAATAATTGTGAATTTTAATTTCAAACCAACTAACTCTCAACACAAAAAAAAAATTAATTTTAAAAAAAAATAAGAAAAAACTTAAGTCAATTCAATCCACCAAACTCGTGACTTAAGTTATGAGACCGAGTTCATTCTATATAAAAAGAAAAAAATAAAAAAAATTATAAAATTTAATTTCCAACAAACTTAATATTAAATGATGAGATTAAACAGATATATTAGTGTAAATAAAGAATATAAATAGCAGACTAATGCTAACTTGAGTAAAACTTTCAAACATGTGAAAGTTAGGAGACCATGATCATCCCACAGGAAAAAAAAAGTATAAAACTTAATTGTAAATAAATCTAATGTTTAAAGATAAAGATGTAAAAAAATCAATTTTAAAAAATAACCCAAAGAAAAAAAACAATGATAAAGGATAAATCTAATATTGGAAGACGAGATTGGAAAGGAAAATTAGTGTAAGAAAATGATCTAAAATGTAGATTGATGTCAACCGGGCTTAACCTTTCAAATTTGTGATTTGGGTTATAAGGTCATGATCACTTCAAAAGAAAACAATTCATAAAGCTCAATTGTAAACAAACCTTATGTTAAAGGATAAAAAAAATAACAATAAAAAATAAGAACTAAAATTGATATAAAAGTAAAATAACAAAACACTTTTAAATTTTGAATAGATTAGTGCGAATCACAATAAAAGAAGAGATGAAAAACAAGAGAGAATAAAGAATGCTACCATTAACCATGAACCGATACACACCACCCCAATGGATAGACATCAGTGTTGCACTTTAGATACCATAATAAATAACTTGTTTTTAGCCATTGAAGAAGGTTGCAATGCTTGAAAGTGATGAGCCTCCTCCACATGCTAGCACATGTGGTCCATGTGGCATCATAGTTTATCTATATTATCCACCTTCGTTTACTATATATATATATTTGTTTTAATTTTGACCTCTTAGAACTTAATTATTCTACATCAACATAATTTCATTTTATTTTTTTAAATTGAGGATCAAGCATGTGCTAGAATTTTTTTGAGACTTTACAATAACCCTATAATTAGGCAAAAAAAAAAAACTATAAAATCAAATCACAAATAAAATCAATATGGATGGATCAAATTAAGAAAAAAAAGAGTTAAATGATTGAAAAAACCTAAATTCTTCCCCTGTACAAATTAGTCCATAATATTAGCAGAAAAAAAGGATGGAATAGTTATTTGTCTCGAATTCAATCCTCAAAGCTCTAATTTCTCTAAATTGATGAAATTAAATTTTATTTTGTAAAATCAAGCATCAACTGAGCGATGGAATATTTGTTTAACATCACAAGATCCTCATACAACAACATATAAAACAATCAAGACCAATATCAAATAAATACAATGTTAAATGATCAAATAAAAAATAATAAAGAACTAAAAGAAGAAAAAAAAACTAAAGGACTACAAAAACTATGGTGCGAATCTACATGTCCCTCATATGTTATAGTGTTTTTATTTTATATTGTGAGTTAGATTAATTTTTTTAATATAAAAAAATGTTCAAGCACTACTAGTGTTTTTTCTAGAGAAAAAAATAGTGTTAGGATTGACTCAATATAACTTGGCAGATTTTGGAGGTTCAGACACAACTCACATGACTGGTAAAAATATAATTTAATTGGAAAATAAATTTAAGATTATTTTGATTTTTGAAATGACAACATATTAGATTGATTCGGGTTAATTTATCAAATTCACAACCCTAATCTTGAGACCATGATAACCTTAATAGAAAATAAATTGAAGCAAATTGTGAAGCCTAATTCATCATTAATTCTATGTTGAATGATAAAATTTAAAAAAAAAAACGCCCTGAGCAACCTGTGTTAATCTACTAAACTCATTATCTTAGTCATGAGATCAAGAAAATCCTATGAAAAGTTTTTTAAACAAATTATGAAATTCTTGTCTCAATTAACTCAATGTTGAATGATGAAATCAAAAGAAAAAATCGATTAAAAAAATACATGAAAATAACTTGTCTTAACTCGAGTTAACCAACCAAACCCTATAACTCAGATTATGAGATTGAAATAATCTTATAGAAAAAAAATCAAAATAAATCATGATTTACAATTCTCAATTAATCTAATATTGAATGATGAAGTTTAAAAAATATTAAAAAAGAAATAAAAAATATGGCATGGGTTAACCTACCAAATATATGACCTGGATAATAAAACCAGAATAACATCACAGAAAATAAATTAAAATAAATTATAAAACTTAATTTTTAATCATTAAAATACTAAAGGATAATATTTTAAAAACAAGAGAAAAAATAAGAGTTAACTAGACTATCCCATCAAACTCAAGATCTAAGTCTTGAGATATAGATAATTTCATAAAAAACAAATAAAAAAATCATGATATTTAATTTCTAGCAAACTAAATATTAAAAGATAAAATTATTTTTTTATAAAAAACATAGATTTAAAAAAATTGTTATTGAAATGAATTATAAAATTAGAATAACCTCATAAAAAATAAATTAAAATAAATCATGAATTTTAATTTTTAATTAATAAAATAATAAAAGATAAATTAAAAAAAATAAAAACTTATTTTAATCGGATTATCTTTTTAAATTCTTAACTCATATCAAAAATTAAAAAAAATCATGAATTTCTAATTAAATATTAAAAAAATCAGCATTAATAAATAGTATTTTATTAGGTGGAGCTCCTGGATTTTAGTTTAAATTAAATTAAATGTTAAGTAAGTGTTCTCTCGTATATTTTTATTTTCTCATGCAGACAGCCGAGCACAAGAAAAATAAATATCTTATAAAATTTTAGTCTAAATAAAACAAAAGAAAAAAACTCAAAAAATTCTAGTACCGTATATATTATAAACACGATAGGAAAAAAATGAAATAATGTTGACCAGTAGACAAATTTGGAACGGCTGCGTCTTCTCATCAAACCTTGATTAATCAATCAATCAGTCGCCGTAATGAGTCCAGCCATGGCGTTATTCTCTTCAACAACAGCACCACCGTACTCTCCACTTCTCCGATTACCAGATTACACTAGCAAAAAAACTCTCTCTTTCTCTACTCCTCCAAATTCTCTCTCTTTCCGATTCTCCACATCGAATCTCAGCCGTCGAAACCCTTCTCGTTCTCTTCGATCAACTTCATCCCTAGGTAATTCATTTCATTTCAACCCAACTCTCTTGTTAATTATTATAGCATGTGACTCTGTGGTTGTTGTTGTTGTTATGGCTCATAATTACAGCTTCGCCGCCGTTGGAGGGGGTGGCGCCGGCTATATCGGTGACGGAGAATGCGTTGAAGCATTTGAATAGGATAAAAAATGAGAGAAATGAAGATCTGTGCTTAAGAATTGGGGTTAAACAAGGTGGATGCTCTGGTATGTCTTACACTATGGATTTTGAGAATCGAGCCAATGCTAGACCCGATGATTCCATCATTGAATATAACGGATTTGTAATTGGTACGTGTTTCTGTTTGCATCGTCTTTTCTTTTCGTTTCTTTTTATGTAATTTTTGGCATGTATAGACTGGACCGGAGAGATCATTCCACCTTCCTAGTTGGGACAATAACATAAATAATGTTTGTCATTTCAAGGTGTGCACCAAATACTGGTACATATAAGGGTCGTGTTTAGTCCCATATAGCCAAGGTACTTTCGGTATGTCGTTCCTCTACTCATAGAAAAGCGGGACTCACCATGGATAACTACTCCGCGAGTCTTGTTTTTATGGGAGCGGGACTGGGACACCTTTAATCTCAGTTGTTGTGGTGTTTTTCCAATGGAGTTTGTTGATAGATGAGGAATTGTGCTTAGAGAGCATTTGAAACACATGATTGGACTGAAAGAGCTTCGTAAGTGGTATTGTGTATAGTATTGAAGAGCATGCGTTCAACGTAGTGGTTTATTTAGGAGGATCTTGATATAAGGGTGATTAGTTTGACGTAGTGAGTGGTTAAGTTAAGCAACATAAGACCGAAATGCATTAATTGTAGGATAATGAAAATATGAACAAGAGTCATGGATACAAATGTATTGGATGAGTTGGGTTGAGGAGGAAGGTGTTTGTGTGGGTGGTAATGGGATTCTCTCATCTATAAATGGTATTTTTTTGTTGATTCATCTATTGTTTCGGTGAAATATGATGTCTTTCATCCTATAAATGCAAGAAAAATTAAACATCGCTTGGCTGTCCTCTACAGTAATTGAACTATGGCTCTGCATAACTATATCGCTATTTTTTCTCGTCAACTGGGATAGAATTGTCATTTTTAGATTGAATGTGATGGGGATAAGATTCAGCTCAATACTTTTGAGTCACTTTTGACCATCAAATTATGTGATTCTTTATGAATAGGTAGAAAAGCATATCAAGGTGGATGGTTGAAATTGTTAATAAATTATAATTAAAAATGAGCGTAATCAAATTTAAACTTAGATTGTCATTGAAATATGATGAAGATATGTAAAACTTGTTAGGCTAGTTTGAAGCAGCTAATGTAGGTGAAACATCTATGGCATGAAGACACTCAAACTGGAAGTGTTTGAGTGGCATCCAAACGTGATGGAAATTGAATTATTGTGCCTTGGTTACTTTGAAACTGACCCTATGTCCAAAAAATATAAGTTGGGATCATTGTTAATTTCTTACTTATGTTTTTTTTATGACATTTATATGTTTTCTAAAGATAGAATTTCGTTTCTTAAGCAATTCATTTAGTTTCTAAGGAAAATGTTTAATTTATTAAAGAAGTTGATTAATTTAGGTTATTTCTTAATTTTAATTTTAATTTAAATGATCTTATACTAATAACATGACACGACAATTTATTACCAAACAGTTTGGTATTTGAATCCAAACAAATAAATTGAGTATGTTTACTTCATGAGGTTAGCTGTTTGATTGAAAGCAATTTATATAGTCAATTATCATTCTAACATATCAGCATACCCTTGGGTTTACCCATCATATACTATTGCTCTACATTATTGTATAACCCTCACAATCTTTTCATGCATAAGTAGGTCCTTATATATGTGAATGGGGTAGGGGATGTTCAGTTGTCATTGTAGTAGCTTAGCAGAACTCATAGTTTTGTGACAGACTCAGAGCTGGATGGTCCATAGTCAGGAACTCTAAATTGGATGAAATGTTACCCACTTCAGGGTGCGAAGATATAGCATTCCATGATGAAGATTGGGAATTTAGGAGGAAATGTAGAAATTTGACAGATAACGGCTGCCTTATGACTCAATACTTGTTTTTGTTTTGGCATTTTATCCCTTCTCTTGCACAAGTTCTTCCATTGGAATCCAACTTATCATATGCGCATCAGTGTACCATGGAGTTAAACATAGATATAATGGGAAACAGTGTTGCATAACAAAATAACTTGTATTAGGATATTTACACATGAGGATATTTGTTGTTTAGAACCCATTAATTGATATATATTTTTAGGAAGTATCGTAGTTCTAGGACTTTTATCTCTTTCATTAGTTGTAATGACCTTGACCTTATTGAAATGTTCCATACAGGGAATAAAGGCAAGTTCAGTTTCTATCAAACCAACCAGGGTTTCTAGGAGGATTATCAGCAGATTCCCTTCCGAGTAAACCCTAACGTGGTTCTGATTGCTTTTTCTAGAAGGCCTCTCACTTTCTTGTTCAAGATAGGGAAGGACAAGAATTGCAGAGCCAAACCCTATATTACTTCCATTAACAGACTCTAACAAGCTCTTAATCTGCAATGACACAGTAGCAGGCTGCCTAGCCTGCTGATGTAGTTATGCTTTTATTGGAAATCTCAGCTTGAATTCTATCATCTTTCAAATGAACATGTCTGCAGTGATTATTGAGTATTAAAAGTTGAAACCCCAGTTGCAGAATATTTCTTATTGTTGGTTATAAGAAAATGCAAAATTAGATCTTGCCCATGTTCAGTTCTTCACCTCTTGATAAAACACTTTTTTGTCCCGATTATATCTTCTTACAAATATCATCAAACTATGTTGCTATGTGCAAGCTTTTGACAAGTTGTCAGATTAAGTCTTGGTTGCAACTTTTTGGTGTTTTTCAGATCTTAATTTTTGAGGTTTTTCTCTTATATGCCATTGCCCTTTTATTTTGTGATCCAAGATTGACTTGTTGAACGCCCATGGTATGAGCCCATAATCATCCTTTATTTGATTTTATGGAATTTTAATAGCAGTAGCCAAGACTATTTCTTGAACATGGAAACTGGATCTCGGAGTCGTAAATGTGTCTTTGTTCTGATTTCTGCAGCCAGCATATACCACTTTCACGAAAACTGGGTACCGTCTGTCTGTCATGCTTAGACAACGTAATCAGCTAGCGAAATTCACACTACTATCCTCTGCTTATGTGAAACAAGATTGTGCCTGTTTAAATTCTAGGTTATTTTTGGCAAATTTACCTACCAATTTATGTTTGCTTTGCAGTTTGTGATCCGAAGAGCCTCCTCTTCATATTTGGGATGCAATTGGATTACAGTGATGCTCTTATCGGTGGAGGTTTCTCTTTCAAGAACCCAAATGCTACAAAGACATGTGGCTGTGGTAAATCCTTTGCAGCATAGAGGTGAAGTGATATGTAGTAATATTTAACACAGTACATATACGACTTTGAAATTATGTCTCTGTTGAAGATATGTCAGTTATAAAGGTTTGGGTAAACTACAGAAATTATCCCCACTTACTCTGTCGTTTATGTGGCAATCGATTTTGCCCTTACCTATATTTCATATTTTCAATGTCACCCTTCCAACAGTTTCTGGTGAAAAGCAACTGATAGAACCGTCTAATTGGATTTCATCCCTGACAAGCCCTGCAACTGGGATCAATTCAGTGATCTCCTTGTTGCGCCAATCTTTGTAGAGATCTCGGTTTCTCGCTCAACAGCTATAGGTATTACTCGATAGGTCGTCCTTCTTGTGCTATTGTATCATTAATTTGACCGGGTTTAATATAATTCTATAATTTTGATAATATAAATAAATAAATAATTGACAAAAAAATATTGGCAATGAAAAAAAAAAACTAATTTAAGTTTATTTAGATTAGTATGGCAAACCTGTGATCTGATTTAGATATCAGAGTAGAGTAGCTTTATATGAAAAATAAACTTAATTATTAAATAATTTAATATTAAATAGTAGAATTGGAAAAGATATTAATATTAAATAATTTAATATTAAATAGTAGAACTGGAAAAGATATTAATTTAAAAGAAGCAACAAAAAAAATTAAATTTATTTAGGTTAGTCCGATAATTTTGTGACTATAGACATAGGATTTGATAATTTTGTGACTAGATATAGGATTAAAATAACTTTTTAGATGAAAAAACAAAAAAAAAGTGTGAAAATTAATTTTTAATAAATTAAATATTAAAAAATAAAAATAAAAAAAACCTAAAAGAGAGACCGAAGCAATGTATAGCAATGTATAGCAATGTATTTAATATCCGAAGACCTTTATTATTAGTCTGGAACTAATGTTATAAAAGGCAAACCTTATAAAATGATAATAAAATGATAAAGTAAAATTTTTAATTATAAAATATTGAGAGATGAAATTAAAGAAAACAATTCAAAAAAAAATAATAAAAAAACAAATAATAAAAAAATAAAAATCAAAGTTGACATAAAAATAAATTAAAATCAAATATTAAAAAATAAAATTGAAAACAAAATCGAATTAGAAAAATGAAAGAGAGAGGAGAAAGAAAGATAAATAATAATTGAAAAAATAAAGATTAGATTTTGATATAAAAAAATAAATAAAAAGACACTTATATTTTACCAAGGAGAAAAGAGATAAAAAAAAGGAGAAGAAAAAAAAAAGAGTCTATTAAATCCAGATTACTAGTCATTCACGGACATGCGCTCTACCATAATAAAGATTTCAATGCAAAGTTCTTAACATCGTTTTTGAAGGTATTATTTGATTAATTAAAGAGCCGAATGTACTATTTTAAGGGCACAAACTCTTTTTGTTTGCTAGAATGTGCTTTACATGCACCAACGTATTTTTTATTTTTTATTTATTAAAAGATCATATTGCCTCTTATTCCATTTGATAATAATAATTAAAAAAATGATAAAAAACTAAAAAGTCATAATAACAAGTTTAATATTTTTTTTATTTTTTTAAATGTAATTTAATCTTTTTATTATCTTGAAAAAAAATAAAAAGACTAAAGAGCCCTATAATGCTAGTATAAAAAGGTAAAAAGACTAGTTTAAACTCGATCAATTTGATAATGCCAATAAAACTCATGAAAAATTTATTTTACCCTCCAATTTATACTTTCTTGACTTACATCATAAATGATAAAAATATCATTATATTATAGCAATCCATGTTCCAATTTTAGTCCACAATATTTTACTTGTTTCTCTTAGTTTTTTTATAATAATTTCTCAATTTTTAACTCCATACTCTCCCACTAAAACTACTAGATATAAGGTGATTTATACAAGAAATGTTATGATACAAAGAATTTGTGGAGGAAGAATAACAAAGAAGAATTAAGGGTTTAGGATATAATTCATGCCCTCTATTTAAAATTAACGTTGTTATTTATAGCCTTATAATGCATAACTGAATTAACAACAGAATTAATAAAACAATAAGAAAGATGTATACCTGAATTAACAACATAATTAATTAAAGCAATAAAAAAGAATTAAAGCATTGCTCACTACTTAACAGTTAACTAATGACCCATGTTCTTCCAGCATAACCAACTACCCACTTCCTGCAACATGTTTCACGTTTATTCATGTAACCTGATTTTCACGTTCATACAGCATCATCCTCTGTAGCATGATCCCCTATCCACAATGTGCAGTGGATGTATCATTCCTGCCCACTTAAGAATCCTTGTCCACAAGGATGGAAGAAGGATAAGTCCTAGTAAAATGCCATTCATTCTCCCACGTTGCATTCTCAACATGAGCTCCTTTCCACTTAACTAGAATTTCAGATTTAGGCTGATATTGTCCCTTACAAATTATACATCGATCTAAGATAGCCTCAGGTTATGGAAGAATGGTAAATGAATCGAACACCAAGGGTAGATGGGCTGATGGTTGTGTAACTTGCCCATGATGTTTCCTTAATAGACTAACATGAAACACATCATGAATTAATGAACCTGATGGCAACAACAATTTATAAGCAACCAGACCGACCTTCCCCACAATTTGATAAGGACCAAAGAAGCATGGAGAAAGTTTTATAGAAGCTCGAAATGCCACCGAAGACTGCCTATAAGGTTGTAACTTCAAATACATATGATCTCCCACCTCAAAGGAAATGTCACGTTGATGCTGATCTGCTTGACATTTCATACGGTTTTGGGCCAGTGAGAGATTATGTCGTAATTCCTTTAAAATTACATCACGATCACGCAAACTTCCATCCATGGCCTGGATGCATGAAGTTCCGGAACATATGTTAGCAAAGTTGGGGGAGGGGTTCTATAAACAGCTTCAAAGGGAGTTGTTTTGGTGGAAAAGTGAAGAGAAGTATTGTAATTGAATTTTGCCCATGGAAGCCATTCAACCCATTTTCTAGGTTGGTCACCAGCAAAATAACACAAATACTGCTCTAAGGTGCGATTCATAACTTTAGTTTGGCCATCAGACTGGGGGTGATAACTAAAACTCATGCATAACTGGGTACCCTGTAACTGGAACAGTGCCTGCTAAAAAGAACTAAGAAATACTCTGTCTTGGTTAGTAACAATGGTGTTGGAATCCCATACAGACGAACCACATTGGTAATAAAACCCTTAGTCATAGTTGCCACGGTAAATGGATGTTTTAATGCAGCAAAATGAGCATATTTTGTCAAATGGTCGACAATGACCATAATGACAATATAACCATTAGAAGGTGGCAGACCTTTGACAAAATCCATAGAGACATCAATCCATATTGTTGTAGGAATTAGCAAAGGTTGTAGCAAGCCAGCAGGTTTTATGCAGTTACTCTTGAACCGTTGGCAGACATCACACTCCTTCAAAAACTCCTTAACCATCCCATGCATTCCAGACCAAATGAAGTTCTGCTTGATATGCATGAGAGTTTTATGATAACCATAATGGTCACCTAATGGTGAAGAGTGACCATAGTTTAAAATTTTAGGAATGAACTGTGAAGTGGGATTTCAGAAAACCTTGTTATTCTTAAACCATACCTCATTCCGTTGAAGCAGTGGAGCAGAACCTTTAGTTAGCAAATTACCATAAAATGAATCCTATTATATTTCTTTTTGAAGCAAAAACCACCAATCTACTGATGGCAATGAAAGAGACATGAACTGAAATTTAACTACACGAGATAAAGAGTCTGCACCTTGGTTTTCCAATCCTCGTTTATACTCAATCTGATAGTCATATCCCAACAACTTGGGTAGCCATCGTGCCTGTGCAAGAGTAGTAATGCGTTACTCCAATAAATACTTAAGGCTTTTCTAGTCTGTGTAAACAATAAATGATCTCCCCAGCAAGTAAGGGCACCACTTTTGAATAACCTTGATAATGGCTAACATCTCCTTTTCATAGGTGGACAATGCTAAAGCTGACCCCTTCCGTGCTTCACTGAAATATGCCACTGGACAATTATGCTGGGAAAGAATTGCTCCAAGATCGATACCACTTGCATCGCATTCCACCATAAACTGTTAGGAGAAGTCTGGAAGACATAAAACTAGAGGTGTATTCAATGCTTCCTTGAGTTTTATGAAGGCTTGCTCCGCGGCCTCTGACCAATGAAAACTATCTTCGGCCAAAAGTTGTGTCAGAGGTGCTGCTATACTGCCAAAATAACGAATAAACTTTCGATAATATCTAGCTAAACTGAGGAAGCCACGTATGCCTTTTACTGTTGTAGGCTTTGGCCAAACCAACACAGCTTGGATTTTTATGGGATACACCTTGTCCAGAGATTTGATGTCCCAAGTAATCCACCTGTAAAAAGCCGAAACGACATTTTTTTGCCTTTGCAAATAAAGAATTAGTAGACAAGATTTGTAGTGCAACTTGCAAATGTACAAGGTGATCTTCCTATGATTTTGAATACACAAGGATATCATCAAAAAACACTAAGATAAACTTTCGAAGATAAGAACGAAAGAGTTCATTCATGAGACTTTGAAATGTTGATGGTGCATTTGTGAGGCCAAATGGCATCACTACAAACTCGTAATGACCTTCATGAGTACGAAAAACTGTTTTAGGAATGTCTTCTTCTCGTACTCTAATTTGGTGGTAACCCGACCGTAAATTCAATTTGGAGTAAATTTTTGATTCATGGAGCTCGTCTAATAATTCATCAATCACAGGAATAGGATACTTATCTTTGATTGCATTTAGAGCATGGTAATCGATACAGAATCTCCAAGCTCCATCCGGCTTTTTTACTAACAATACTGGTGAAGAGAAAGGACTACAGCTTGGCCTTATCAGATCTAACTGTAATAACTCCCACACCATTTTTTCAATATCATTTTTCTGATAATAAGGATATTGGTAAGGTCTCACACTTATAGGCCCAATTTGTGGCTACAGAGAAATGTGATGGTCATGTTCCCGTTGAGGTGGTAAACTAGTAGGGGCTGCAAAAACAGAAGAATATTGCTCCAACAGTGAGCTAATTTCAGACGGGTAAGATGAAAAATGGTTACTACTTCCAACTAATAGGATTTGGAAGAACAACCCCATGCCATGCAAGCCATAGAGTTCTTTATCATACAAAGCCATAAGGCTTGTTGGCTTAATTCCATGAAAATATACAAAGTATTCCCATCTTTGAATGACATGGTCAACTCTTTATAATCCAATTCCACAAGACCAAGAGTTTGCAACCATTGCACCCCCAACACTAACTGACATGCTGCAACAGGTAGAATGTAAAAATTAGCGATCACTGGGCATCCCTCTATGTGGATCGTGAGTGCCCGACATTGCCCCACACAATCAATCTTCTCCCTATTAGCCACCATAACTTGAAACTTCTTTTCATGGTTAACTGGTAATGCCAACTTAGAGACAATAGTTTCATCAATAAAATTATGAGTGTTACCATTATTTATGAGCAATATTACCTTCTTGTTTTTCAGTTGACTTATAACACGCATAGTTTGTGGATGCTCAGTTCCTATCATAGCGTGGAAAGAAATCTCAGGAACGACATCTTCCTCTACTGGTTCAAGTAAGTCATGCACAGTATCCTCACTGCCCATGATAGGAGAATCCCAAATCATAAACAATTGCAGCCGCTGGCATCGATGTCCTGGAGCAAACCTTTCATCACAATAGTAGTATAAACCTTTCTCTCTTCGTTCGCGTGCTTCCTGATTAGTGATTTTACGAAAAGATGTATTAGAACTGGCTTGTAATTGAGGCCCCTATGTTGTCCCTATGTTGTCCTTAATACTCCAGCCGTGGGGTTGGCTGATGCTTTTGCTAACATTGAAGCTGGTATTGGAGGTGGTACAGATCGTATAGGAAGAGGAGATCTCTTCTGCAGCTAATTCCTCTCCTCTATTAAACGTGCCACACCTATAGCATCTGCCAAGGAATGGGGTTGTTTGGTTTTAACATCCAAACAAATCTCATCGTGAAGTCTTGAAATAAAACAATCGATCAAAAAATTTTCTGGTAGACCATCCAATTGGTATGAAAGTCTCTCAAAAGCCTCCTAGTAAGTTGCTACTGTAGTGTTTTGTTTGAGGCGAGTTAAGGCTTCTGATGGATCCTCATAGTCGGTTGGGCAAAATCTTTGTTATATAGCCTTGATAAACTCATCTCATGTTAATGGTCCGCAAAACTTAATTAACCACCTATGCCACAATGAGGGTTTTGTTGGTATGAAGATTCTTCATTAGAAAAGGGGTTGATTTCAGGAGAATTGGTGTTTTGGGAACGGGTGGTGTGAAGAGCTTGAAGTTTTGTTAAAACTAGTTGTAAGGTAGCATTAACCTGATCAAAGCTTGTTTTGTGTCTAAGTAAGATTTCATTGACTTCATTATGAAATTCTACATTTGATTTGCCATGAGTATGCATGGTCATAACCAAGAATAACCAGGCTCTGATACCACTGATACAAAGAAATTGTGGAGGAAGAATAACAAAGAAGAATTAAAGGTTTAGGATATAATTCATGCCCTCTATTTAAAATTAACGTTGGTGTTTATAGCATTACAATGCATAACTGAATTAACAACAGAATTAATTAAAACAATAAGAAAGATGCATAACTGAATTAACAATATAATCAATTAAAACAATAAGAAAGAATTAAAGCATTGCCCACTACTTAATAGTTAACTAATGACCCATGTTCTTCCAGCATGACCAATTGCCCACTTCCTGCAGCACGTCCCACGTTCATTTATGCAACCTGATCTTCATGTTCATGCAACATGATCCTCTGTAGCATGATCCCCTGTCCACAATATATAATGGATGTATCATGTTACTAATGAGAAATATAACAAGATGTGATATCCTGACACGACTGTGGCTTTGAGAATTAAAAAGACTTATGCTGTTCGAAAGAAAAGAGGTATAATTATTATTTGATTTAGAGAACATATAAATCACCTTTCTATTTAACAAATTATTATTATATTATAATTGTAATTGTAAATTATGTAAAAAGAAAATACTAAACCAAAATTATGTATTTTTATAAAATGATATTTTCTTGTAACAGCTAAAGATTTAATTTGAAACATTATTTATGTTAAAAACTAATATGATTGCTAAATTAAGTTAAAAAATATTAAAATATTGTGTGCTTGTTTTTAGTATGATTGAAAACAATGTGCTAGTGTGTGTAATAAAATCATGTTTAAAATCTATGTAAAAATTTATAAACAAAAAAAAGCATTTGAATTAAATTTTCATGAACAATTTATTATTAATATTGTTATTTTCATATTAGATATGTAATAAATGAAAATATTATTAAAATTCAAATAAACATTTATGATATTATTTAAAAATCATGTTAAAATCTAAGTTTAATTAAATTAATGGTAATTTTATTTTTTTGAGTGCTAAACAAATAAAAAAAAAGAGGGGGGAAGGAAGAAAGACATGACATAAAAGGGCCAAACGCATGCAATTTGAAGATCTCGCCGCACGCTTGGCCTTGCTTTTTATTTTTTTTATTGTGTCATTCACCGCTTATTTTTTTTTTAAAAAGAGAAAACTAAAGAGGATTGTGCATTATTTGTTGAGGCAAATGATATTGTCTTTTGCTTACCTAATTTTCAACAGCCTAGCTAGCCCAGTTTCCACCAACCTTACTAGCTGGAAACATAGTAGAAATTGACCATTTAATTTTTGAACCAAACAATTCGTTTTCAATTTATTTTATATCTGAAACATATGAAAAAACAACAAACACAACACAATAAATTTTTACTTAAAAATATATTAAAATTATATTTTATTTTATTTTGAAAAATTTATTTTTAATATCAACATATTAAAATAACTTGACAACATAAAAATATTAATTTAAGTAAAATAAAATTGAAATTTGACCGATCCATATTTAGATTGAAATACTGAATTTTAACCAATTTTTATTTCGACTGAAATCTCATAAGATGCATAGTCCTTTAAAACTTTTATGCAATTTTTTTTTATAAAATTAGATGGTATGCTTCTCTCGAGGAAAATTATATAAAACAAAAGGCTTTATTAATGTTTCATAAAAGTAAAACAAAATACAAAACTCACGATAACCAATAAAATAAATGATCAAAAAAATTTAAATTAAATTACTAAAATTTCATTTTCTCTATTCCTTAAAAAGGGTTTTGTTACATATAATATTATTGGCCGGGCTTTTATACTATTAAAATAAATTATAACATTTACTAAATGAGCTTAATATCCTTTTTATTGTTTATCTAGACATAAATTATTGTAAATTAAAGCAGTGTAATAATAAACTTATCCTTACTAAGCATACAATTGAGAGTAAAATTGTCTTTTTCATATGATACATTTGGCATTGAAAGAATTATATAGGACAAAATGGTCCATTTGGGTTTTTTAGGAAGTAATATAAATGCTAATTTGCTTTTTAGAGAACAAAATGTTAACCTTCAGGTTAGGATTTTTATTTGTTTTTTTAAATAAACAATAAGGATACAATCATGCCCTTGAGGGGGGGAATATGTATGTGTTAAGGGGTTTCACTATCATTTTCTTTTATTGAAACAACTTAAATACAAAATTATTATTAGGTCTTAACAAAAACAATGCTGCATGTAGGGGATGTTTTTGTCATTTTCATATGGTTGCCAATCCCAAATTTACAAGTCTGAGCAGGCCTGAATACTTGGGTTTGAAATTGTGTTAGGCGATATATGGGTTTGACTTAATTGTCAAGCTCGGTGCATTAGTTTGTTATAGTTAATAGACTAAGGCACGAGTTGGGTATAGTTACCAAATTCAGGTACCTGATTGTGGTATAATTACTAGATCTAGACGCCTTAGGTTTAGCGTTGTCACCAAGCCTAAGCACCTGGGTTTGGAATGATTACGACGCTTAGACGCCTAGGTCTAACATGGTTGCTAGGCCTAGGCATTAAGGTCTGACAATCTAGGCATGTATGTCTGCCATGATTGCTAAATCCAGGCTCTTTAGGTCTAGTGTTATTGACAGGCCAAGGCTCATGAATCTAGCGTTGTCACCAGACCTAAGTGTTTTGGTGCGGGCTGGCATGTTTGCTAGATCCAAGTAACTTGGGTTTGACATATTTAACAGACTCAAGTAATGTGGATCTGATATAGTTGCCAGACTCAAGACACATGGACTTGATGGTTGCTCAAGTCTACAATAACGTGGGTCTAACACTTTCAACTGCTATTACAATAATTATTTATATTATTTATTAGTCGGCTCGCAACAACATGCAAGCCATCTGTCTAGTAAAAATTAAAAAGAATTAGAGTTTTATTATTTATACAAACTTAAGTTATTGTAAATTAGAATAATAAAATTACTATTTTACTTTTATTTAAAAAACAACTTAATAAATTTAGTTTCAAAGGTAGAATAGTCTTTTCATAAAAGTTCATTCATCATTATTGAATTGACCGGGACAAAGCAATCATCTAATTTTTAAGCACAATTAAATGATTTAATTACACTTAAAAGTAAAAAAAACATTAAACTTTCATATAGGGGTTTATATCTTTTTTGTAATACAATAAAATGATTTAAATACTCTTAAAAACAAAAGTTATTAAACTTACTCTCAAGGACTTTTTTATAATCTTATCTTGTTTTTTTATATATATAATTAAGTTTGTTTATGGTTAATTTAGTATTTTTATAAATATAAAATAATATTAAAAAAACTAGTTGATGATTGTAAAGTGCATGCTATGGAATCACTTTGACATCTCTTTCCATATGGAGGGAGCATATGGTGATTTCGATGATAACTTGTCATAGATGGCTTCTTTGTTTTTTTTCTCTTGTTCTGGTCCTTATTTTTAAAAGTCACCCTTTCATTTACTGGTACTTAATTTTGATTTTGATTTTTTATATTTTTGTTCTTGGTTCATTTGTCAAATTTCAATTTCATCCTTTGATCTATAATTATACTTTGTTATTTTAAAAAAAATGTTCTTTATTTTTAATTTATATATTTTTTATTTTGAATTCTTTTGTGAATTTAATGTTTCTTTTCAATTTGCTCCTTCAATTTAAAATTATAGATTATCATCTCATTTGCCTTTTATTTCAAGTTAGATTCTTATTCTCTTAATTACTATTTTTTTGTTCTTTTTATATAATTGATTTTTTTTCATTCTTTGATATTTAATTTATTGAAAAATGAGATTTGTGATTTTTCCAAACATGATGCTTCTAGTTTAATAACCCGAGTTATAAGTTTAAAAAATTAACAATGCCTGACATTATTTTTTTTCATTTATTTTTTTATATTATCCTTTGTTATTTTTTTATTTTGAAAATTTGGTTTTGTAATTTTATTTTTTTTCAATCATGTTATGTTATGCTATAGGTAGCATGTTTTACTAGGTAACTTGGTATTTTTGGGATCATTTTTTTATAATTTTTTGTTTTATTCTTTAAAATTAGATTATTTTTTTTAATTTAAGTTTTGTCATTTTGCTTATCTTGTTCCCCTATCTAACTTACAAAATTTAACATCCTCATCCAATTTTACAGATGTTTCAATCTCCATTTAATTGATTAATTTATTTTTCAAATTCAGTCATTTTACATTTAGGTTGTTAGAGATTGGCAATAATTATTTATTTTATTTTTTTATATAGTTATTAATTTTTTAAAATATTTTATTAATTTTTAATTATATTATTAAATAAAATCATCTTATTAGATGCAGTGGTATCTATAGCTTAATTGTAATTATATTAAAAATATCAAGCACTATCCACATATTTCTTCTAAATTGTTTTTAAGAATTCTTGAAAGCAATTCAACAATCATATTACATAGCATTTTGCTCAACGGTTTCATAAATATTATATGTGCCAATGTTTTTAATTCTTCATGTCAATAATTTTTCTTTTTTATCGACTAATTTAAAATTATCTCGTAAATCTAAAATGTTGTTTTTTCAAAACAAATTCTTAAAAATAGCACCGTAAAAGAAATATTTTATTAAATAACATTACGTGAAAAAAGTAAATATAAAATAGAGATTAAAAAATTACTAAATCCTTCTAATCTTTAAATTAAATTAAAGTATATACTATGATAATATTGAGATAAAAGAATTAGGGAAAAAAAATAGTAGCGGTTGGCTTAACATAAAACCCAAAAGATCCAACGGTGCAAAAATAAGACTGCCCTACTCCTGAAAAGAGAGAACGCACGCTCTCTCTGCCTCTCTCAGCTCAGGTGGGGATTCCAGTGGTCATAAAAGACAAAGAGCCAAACACCCCTAGTGTAGTCCTCCCACCGGAAAAAAAAAAAAAGAAGAATTAAAAATCATGGCTTTCAGTTCTCGTCTCATGTCCAGATCCAAACAGGTAACTACTTTTCTTCTCTCTATTTCAGATCTTCTTATCCTCGTTTCCATTCATCTATTCATTTCTTACCGTAGGATTTCGATTCCTGTTTGTTTTCCCGCAAAATCGAGGAAATGATGAATCTATTAATTCTGATGTTTTTTTTTAATTATGTTTGGTTTATAAAACTGAAGAAATGTTGAACTTTTTTAGATATTTTAGAGTTTTGGGTCAATGTGGGTTATTTTTTTGTTGAGGATGGAATTAAGTGTTGGTTGGGAATATTAGATTTTATGGGAAGTTCAAATTCTATTGTGGGTTCTGTTAGGGGAATTATTGTGGAATTAAATTAAAATTTTTTAAGGATGTGCCGTGATTTTTCGTTCAATTATTGGGATTTTGTTTTGACTAATAATGATTTATTTTTTGGTGGGTATATTTTGGGTCGAAGCAGTTGTATGGAAGTCAAGCGATTTTGAATCAGCAACATGCTTTTCCAGTTCGTTATTATGCAAAAGAGGCTGCTCCTGCCGGGCTCAAGGGAGATGGTCAGTACACCCTTAAACTTCTGTTATTAAATGGGTTTTTGCCACATGTATTGTTTGATGACACTCAAAATTTAGCTTTGCCACTTTCAAAGCATGTTGTTTGGAGATGATAAGTACTGGACCAAAAAGTTGAATGTTAGTGGCCATGTGACCACATGTGTCGTGCTAGGAACTTGAAAAATATTTTACAAAGCTCAGAGCAAAATTACATTTTAATTTTGTTTTTGAACAGCCCATTAAAGCATTTACAACCTTCATACTATGCAACTCTAATCTCTTGGGCTAACAGCCAACCCTCATCAGTTTGGGGATTGAGGTGCTGCTGCTGCATTGTTGTTGTTGTTGACGACGACAAAAATGATGATGATGGCGATCACAATGATTTATATTGTTGCCTCATATTCTAACTAGTATACTCTTACAATCCAGTTAAAAGTAAAATACGTGGTAATCATCGTCGTTTGTTAATGACACTATGATCTGTTATAACATCTTTTACTCCCGGTAGATGCAACTATTCACAATGAAGACTGTGATGATTTGGCAACTTAATGCAAATTTTCCTTTGAACTAAACAGAGATGTTGAAGGACATCTTTAGGGACATCAAGCAGAAATTTGAGACAGCCATTGGGGTGCTTCGGAAGGAAAAGATCACCATTGATCCTGAGAATCCAGCTGCCGTGTCTCATTATGCGAAGGTCATGAAGACAATTAGAGAGAAGTAAGATATTCTTTATTCTTCTATTTTCTGATAGTTTCTCAAGTTTCTTCTGAGGTGTTTCCATGTTTAGCACCCCTCTTTCTTTTGGGTGAGCATTTGGTTTGGATCTGGTGGATTTATATTCATTGTTTGTGCTGAATTTGGTATGCTTTCATTTAATGATCTATGATACTGGCCTATGTTCTGTCTCTGCAGGGCTGGCTTGTTTTCAGAATCACAAAGGATCCAGTTTACCATTGAAGAAGAAACACAAGATATTCCAGATGCTCGGACATTTTTTCTGAAATTACAGGAAATAAGAACCAAGTAATCCTCCTTTCCAAGATCTTGTCTAACCTGTTCTAGATTTTATTTCTGCGGCAAATGAAGCGTCATGTCATATTTGCTATATATGAATTATCCTCTTACTAGGATGTAGAAGAAATAGCTTCGTTTTTTCCTCTGCCCTGCCTTGACAAACATTTGTCCATGTGGATATGAAATTAATACTAACATCCCTAGTGACTGATGTGCTATTCATTTGTTATAAATCCAAAGTTATATTGATATCTTAGCATCCCCTTGTTGCATTTCTCATTTGCAATGTAATGATGGATATGGGTTTTTCCGCTTCAGGAGAGGTCTCTCTGATGAGCTTGGTGTAGAGGCTATGACGATGGATGCATTGGAAAAAGTTGAAAAGGAAATTAAGCAACCTCTGATGAGGAATGATAAGAAAGGAATGGCTCTTCTTATGGCGGAATTTGACAAGGTTAATAAGAAGTAAGTGTTGATTTAACAACTAAATACGCTTCTTTGTTTTTTCTTTTTTGAATGGTAATGTGGTTTATCTTACCTGCAAGAGTATTGTACTTTGTGACGGTCAAGTTTATATGAAAAGTTCTTGATGGAGTTTATTTTAGCTGCATGACCATTCCTTGCCTTCTGAAACCTGAAGCTTATACAATCCTTAACTGTCTGAGGACTTATGAATGTTTGCTTTTATTGACAAACGAACCATGTAATGAATTGTCTATGTATTGACTGGAGGACTTACTTCAAATATACAGACAATCTTATATTGTCTATATATTTAATGAATAGTCAGTGTAACTAACATGTTGATTTACTATTACCAGCAACTAATTTCTGTTTGTTAAGTGCACATTGGCCTGGTTCGTAGTTCTCATGCAGTGTGTTTGACATGGAGATAGTATCTGAAGTGTTTTTCTTCCTGGTTCCCTTATGTTGGCTATTGTGATGATTTTGCTCTTTAGTTGGAATTTGTAATATCAGAAGGGAAGATTTGACTCTTTTGTTTTTGTTTTTTTTAATCTTTATAGGCTTGGAGTTCGTAGGGAAGATCTACCAAAATATGAAGAGGAGTTGGAACTTAAAATTGCCAAGGCACAATTGGAGGAGCTGAAGAAGGATGCTCTTGAGGCAATGGAAACACAGAGGAAGAGGTATTCTTTTTATTCTTTTTGTGCTTATTGTCTTGTGATTCTGAACCTCGTGGTTCTAGACATGCTGGCTTCCTACACTTGGCTTCGGGCTGGCAGCAAAGAAATAGGATGGACATGGGTTTAGCTCTCATTTCTTTCTTTTTCTGGGAAAGAGTACTTTTTTCAGTCTTTTTTTGTATTCCTGATGAATGACCACTGAATAGGGATGTAAGTCAACCCAAACGACTCAAATTGACTCAATTCTAAGCTTGATTGAACAAGTTGAGGGCATAATTCAAACCGAGCTTGAACAAAATTTGAAGCTTGTTTAAAAGTAAGTCTAGCTGAGCATGACTGTTAGGTTGCTCATCTAGGTTTGTTCATGAACATGGGCATTTTATGTGTTTTTGTAAGCGTTCCAAAGTGGCTTGTTCTAGAGTAATAAAAACCCGTGTTCTATATCTTTAGGAGGTAATGAAAATAGGGAAAAGATTGAAAAAGCTTGAGGACTTTCTCTTATCTCATTATTATTTATTATCATCATCATTATTATTCTCAATTTTTTCTTGAATGAAGGTGATTGACAAAAAGGCTGCTTCTTTTGTACAAACTGTTTGGCATAGAAATTCAAAAACAATTTGAGTTATATTTTATGCTCTGAAACCTTAGAAGGCGTTCTGGCTAGATGAATTTTGACTGTGACTTGACTTTACCTTTAGGCTTGTTGTGAGCCACCAAGCCTAATGAACTGATGAGCATGATTAAAAATTTGTATCTCGAGCCGAGCTTGTGCAGAATACCTGTAAAATGACTTGACCTTGACCTGAGCTTGATCAGCACTACAACCTATCCAACCTGAGTTTGATTAATCTTCTATCTGGCTTCACACCTATCCCTGAATTTGGGTACTAGCATGAAGTCGATGTTCCTGGAAAGAAAGAAAGAACCTTGAGCGAGTTTTTGTGAAACAAAATCTGATTCATGCTGTCATTGAGTTCCACTAATGCCTGGCAAGAACCATGCATTATGTCAAAGCATGGCATACCTGTCCATTTGTCTTAAGTCAGCTGAAATGATATGCTCCCTGCTGGCAAATCTTTTCATTGTCCATTTGAAGTTAGATTGATGAGTCATTAGTGGGGATAATATTAGCCTTTCCTTGGTATACATATTTTATTGATAAAATTAATTGATATCACCTCTGTCTTGCTTTTTCTTTTTCTTTTCAGGGAGGAATTTAAGAATGAGAAAGAGGTTGATGTGAGGTCTTTGGACATCAGGAACTTTCTCTAAATCTTCCATGGCTTGTCAATGGTCTGGCTTGATATTGAGCTTTTTTCAGGCACCACCTAGAATGTGGGAAATAACCATCTGTTTTGCTTTGATAATAAAAAGGTGTTGAATCACAGCTGTGCCTTTTCGTGTTAATTCAAGTTGATAGCCAGGAGGGGTAACTGGTATTATGCTGTCACTTGTCTTGCAATGAATTATTTGTTTTAGAAAGTCGCTTGTCTTTGCAGACTAATTTTCTTCCTATTACCAACTGTATCTAAGCATTCATGGTCACATATGGCAGTGTTTAGTCTGGAAAAGAAATGATTTGCGACATTACCGGATTAAATAACTGTACAAACAACTTCTTGCTTTGCAAAAATGTCAAGTTTGAAGAAATATGGAATGGGGTTATGTGCTATTCTGAAAGTTCATCGACATCTCCAATGTTCAGAGCATGGAAGTGAGATTATTTTGGTTCAAGACAGAATTATGTCCGTAGATTGTTGTGGTGATATTCCATGTGCTTTAGGGTCTTGGAGGTTTCCTCGAACGAGTCTAGTGTAACATGACCACTCGCTCTGGCCATGATGCAAGTTAGGCAGTGCTTGTGTTTATTCCCGAAGTTATAAGAGATGCAAGTCCAAATTAGAGGGTGTAAACCATTCAAATAATAATGGACGGAAATTGGGAGGGGGCAAATCAGTGTGGTGAGCTAGTGGCCGTGGATTTCGAAAAATCAAACTTCAACCAGTAAAGGTTTGAGAGTAAAATTTAGGGTTTATTTTGAGCTTTAAAAAACAAAATGAAACGGAATCTTACAAATACACGCACAGCTGCTGCTGCTTTTTTCTCTTCCATGCTTGCTAGCAATGGGAAAGGGGTTTTTTTAGCCAATCTCAGCGTGCTAGATGGAAATGCAAATTTTATGAAGGCTAATTTATCACAAAAACAATGAAGGCCTGCTTTTATCTTTTTTTTAAGAATGAAATCTGTTTCTATCTTTTTTTTATGAAGCCTCTCTTAGCATGACCCAAATGACTAAGAAATCCAACTTCTTGATTTTTAACTCTTCCCTTCTCAAATTTAATTTCTATTCTTCTTAATTTTTTATATTTTTTAATTAATTTTGCAGTCAAATATCCTCCAACAAAAATAATTCTATATGTTTGATATTATACAAAAAAGAAAAAGAAGAAGAAGATTGCATTAGCCTTAAAGGACATAGTATGTGGTTTCTAATACGATACATAAAAGATAAAGAAGATAATGAAAACAGAGGAGACGAGATGAAAACTAGACAGATATAAATAATAATAGACAAAACAAAGTGATTATCTTTATATTTTATTTGGTTATAATGGATAAAATAAAATAAAATATATAAAAAAATTATTTTACTTTTAATATATATTGTTATCAAATTTATATATTTTAAAAAATAATTATACATATATATATATATATATATTTACTTTAGTTTACATTGAGTGTTAAAATTAATAGTATAAAACTAGAACCGACATAACATATTGATACGAGACTTAAATTGGTTTGAGTTTAAAAAGAATAAAGGAATAATTGACTTGATTTAATCCAGTGAAAAATCAAGATCAACCCAGGATAAAACATGGTCAAATATATGTGATTTTTTTGAAAACAATTCTAGTTAAAATAAGATTGTTTTAATTATTATTTTCTAAAAAAAATAGATTAGCTAGGTTGACCTCTCAACCTGTGACCTGAGCCTAGTCTCAGGTCGACTCCCAAGTTATATTTTAAAATTATGATGATGATGATGATGATAATAATAATAATAATAATAATAATAATATTTATTTTTATATCAACTCGGGTAAATCTAAGTTAACCCTTTTGATATTTAACTCATGTTTTACCCTAGATTAACCCTCGAATCAAATTTTAAAATTACGATAATAATCATTTTTATTTTATATTGATTCAAGTCAATTCAGGTTAATCCTTTTGGCATGTGACTTGAGGCCTATCTCGAGTCAAATTTTAAAACTATAATAATAATTATTTTTATTTTTATATTAACCTAGGATTTGTCTTGATTCGATCCCTGAATTGAATTTTAAAACTATAATAATAATAATTTTAATTTTACATTGACTCGAATCAAACCAAGTCAACCTGATTTGTAGCCCTCGATTTTCGAGTTGAGTTTTAAAACTATAATAATAACTATTTTTATCATTGCATGTCTTAGTTAGAAAATTTGAAAGTTGAGAGTTTTTTATACAGATATTTTAGAAATAAAAAAATAATAATTATTGTCTCTGAAAAATGTCTTTTCTATTTTTTATTTTGAAATATAAAAATTTATTTCAAAATTATCTTAAAGATATATTTATTTTTATATTTATATCTTTTTAATAAGATACATTTCTATTTTTATTATCTTCATCCTTTTTATTTCACGATAATAACCAATAGCTACCTAGAAAGTTTCTCTTGCAAAGGGATATCTAGTTTACAGTTTGGCTTAATTATAAGTCTATTATAACTAATCAATTAAACAGTATACCAAAAAAAATAAAATAAACATTCCTGTAATTATTGTTGATCATCGAGATTTTTTTGAAATGAGAATCAGTTACTAATTTGTATTTTTCTTTACAAAAAAATATTCATAGAAAAGAAAAAAAAGACATTTGAATTTGACAAAAATAAGAATTTAAACAAATTAAAAAATATAGGGTTTAAACACATTACAATAATAAAAATAATAATATGAAAAAGACATTTAGTCATAGACTCATTACACTATCAATTCACACATCTTGTTTTTTATTTTTTCCTTGAAGCATTTTTGTACTCCAGCCACGAAAGTTATTTCTTAAATTTGACCTTATATATTGTATTTATTAGATTTAGAACTGATAAATTTATTTCAATTAGTTTATTATATGGTTCTCATGTTGTTAAAAAAATATTCAATATTAAATTAATACTTGACTTGGTGAGATGGAATTCAATTGTTTTACTCAAAACAAATTAATACTTAAAAATAAAATTTGACATTGAAACAAAAATGCAACTTTTTTTTTCTTTTTATTTTTCCTTTACCACCCGTGAGGAGCATTAATCTTTGTTCTCAATGTTTTCTCATTTTTTCATTTTTTATCCATGTTTATTGAGATTTTAACATTTCAATCCTACATTTCATTTATTTTGTATTGAAGTTTGAATTTTACGAGAAGATAGAGGGTCGTTAAAAAATAATAGATGCAAACCTATAGCCTAAAAATCAGTGAATTAGTGGTAAATATGACAATTTTAAATTTAAAAATGATAAACTAAGAGGAAAATAATTGTGATATTTAATTATACTTTGGATAAAATAAAATAATAAAATTGATATCTGAATGTTAACTAGTGATAAATTACATAAAGTTTTTGATAGGGTAAAAATAATTATTTTTAATAAAAAAATATTATAAAATTTAGGGTGAAACATATTTAGAAGAATAAAAAGGAATTTAAATAAATTAATATAAAATTTTACATGTATAATTGTGTTATTTTAATAAAAAATGGTGAAAACTATGAGGATTATTTTATTATAATTATAGATGGGCATCCAAATGAATTATTTTGATAATCTTACAAATTAAGTAAATAAAATAGTGTGAAATCTGGATTTTGGCATAGATTTTTTTTAAATTATGTGTGTATAATTTTTGAAGTTTTTTATTCATTTATAATTTTTTTAAAATATTTTGTATAGATGAAATTTATCTTTTAAAATAAAAAATATTTTTAGATAATATTTATAATATGTGTAATTTTTTATAATATTTTTTGTTTAAATAATTTAATATGTGTCTATTTATATCCAATATAACTGAGTAAATATTTTATTTTATAAAATTAAATATTTTAATCTATATATGTTTATTGAATTTATTTTTAGTTAGCATTAATAATTTTGTTTTTAATTTATGAACAAGTTCTAAATTTATTTAATTATATATAATCATAAACCTTTTGATTTGTACTTAGAAATATTTTAGCCATATAAATGCATAAAAAAGCCTGCATATTTTTTTTAATAAAAAATAAAAATATCTTACGCGTGGTAGAATACGAGTTACATAACTAGTAAATATATCAAACATATAAGAAAAAAAAACATTATTCACTAGTTAGTTTCTAAAACCACATGAACTAATTTATTTTTTACTATCTTTTGTTTTTTAAGTATAAATTTAAAAGAAAAATATTATTTAATCCATTCGAGTCAATGACTCGGATTATAAGTTTAACAAGTTAAACCATAACACTCAGACTATTATTATTTTTTTATATTTTTTATTTTTTAATGTTTTTTAATTAATTTTGAAATTTATACTTCAATTAATACATATCTTATGTGAATTTTTATATTTACTTCTTTAACCTTTGTAGATAGATATTTTTTAAAAAAATTATTTTGTATATGTTTAATTTTTGCATTGATTTTTTTTATAGTAGCAACATAAATGCATTGATAAAACCTATATATATATATATATATATATATATATATATATATATTTAATAGGTGAACATGGAGTTTACATGACTAGTAAATATACTAAAATATATAGAAAAAATGCAGTATTCACTAGTTAGTTTTCAAAACCACATGAAATAATTTATTTTTTTAAACTATAACCAAGTTATAATTAACTTTTAAACTTCAAATCAACTTAAAAATGGCTATTTTAGGCTATTGGCCCAAAAATTTTAAAATTTGATAAAATAACAAGATTTTTTTTTTAATGAAATAACACAATTTATATTTGTTGTAATTTCAAAACATAATATATAAAAAGAAGTCACAATTAAAAAATACAGTATTAAATAAAAAGCCATGATATTCATAACATGTTGCAATTGATAAACATGAATATTTAAACCATGCTATTTCACCAATTATTTTTTAAATTATACTACTCCGCTAATATTTTTAATTTTCTGTGTTAATTTTCTTTTTTAAAAATAATCCTTAAAAATCCCAAAAATTGGAAAACAATGAATCTGAAAATGCTGTCGTTTAATAGTTCCCATCAGTCAGGTTCTGTTTTTCACCACCGTCATCAGCCTCTGCCTCTGCCGCCAAAGCTTCTGTTTTCGCTTTGGTAAAATCAGAAAAGAAGACAACGGGGATGATGACGACGATGATTAAGAAGAATCTAAAGTCTCTATCTTTTGAACTACAAAAATCAAGGTATGTTTCTTCTTCTAGAATCCCATTCCTTTCTCTCCACACCACCCCTCAAAACCACAACAACAAAGACATACAAGTAGATGCCATTTATAACATCATAAGTAACTCAACTTCCTCTCAAAATCTCAAACAATCCTTAAAATCAACTGGGGTTTTTCTCTCGAATGATTTGATAGATAAAGTGCTCAAAAGGGTCAGGTTTAGCCATGGAAACCCTTTACAAGCACTTGACTTCTTTAATTTCACTGCTAATAGGAGAGGATTTTATCACTCTTCCTATTCTTTAGATACCATGCTTTATATTTTGGGTAGGAGTCGCAAATTTGATCATATTTGGGATGTTTTGCTTGATATCAAGAGGAAAGACCGCAACTTGATAACTCCGAGGACTTTACAAGTTGTTTTAGGTAGAGTTGCTAAGGTTTGTTCTGTCAGAATGACTGTGGAGTCTTTTTGGAAGTTCAAGAGATTGGTTCCGGTGTTTGATACTAGTTGTTTTAATGCTTTGTTGAGGACTTTGTGTCAAGAGAAGAGTATGAGTGATGCGAGAAATGTTTATCATCATTTGAAGAAGGGTTTTAGGCCCAATTTGCAGACTTTTAACATACTTTTGTCGGGTTGGAAGTCGTCAGAGGAAGCGGAGTTGTTTTATGATGAGATGAAGGAATTGGGTGTCAAGCCTGATATTGTAACGTACAACTCATTAATTGACGTGTTTTGTAAGGGTAGAGAACTGGAGAAGGCATATGGGGTGGTTGCGAAGATGAGGGAGGAGGATATATTGCCGGATGTGATAACATATACTAGTATTATTGGTGGCTTGGGTTTGGTTGGCCAGCCTGATAAAGCAAGAGATATGCTGAAGGAGATGAAGGAGCATGGATGTTACCCAGATGTTGCAGCATACAATGCTGTGATTAGGAATTATTGTATTGCAAAGAGGCTAGATGCTGCTTACAGTTTGATGGCTGAGATGGAGAGTAAGGGCATGAGTCCAAATGCAACTAGTTACAATTTGTTCTTTCGGGTTTTTTATTGGTCAAATGACTTGCGCAACTCTTGGGATTTCTACGGAAGGATGATGAATGTTGGGTGCCTGCCGAATACCCAGTCTTGTATGTTTCTCATCAAGTTGTTTAAGAGGCATGAAAAGGTGGAGATGGCACTTCAACTTTGGAATGATATGGTAGAGAAAGGTTTCGGGTCATATATTTTGGTATCTGATGTGTTGCTTGACTTGCTTTGTGATATGGGCAAGTTAGTGGAAGCAGAGAAGTGTTTTTTGCAAATGGTAGAGAAAGGACATAAGCCAAGCAATGTTTCTTTCAGAAGGATTAAGGTGCTCATGGAATTGGCAAACAAGCACGATGCCATTCGGAATTTGTCAGAGAAGATGGCTATTTTTGGGTCTTCAATTCGAGCTCCTGAAAGCATGGATGAGAAAGAATGTTCAGACCCAGTTCCTAGTTTATAACGTGTTTGTGACTTGGAAGTTCCAAACTGTGACCTTGAGCATCTAAATGACTCTGCGACCAAAGCTAATGCCCAACAGAGGAAGGGCATGATATTTTTTTCGGTCGGTTCTGTTTTCTTCTGATGGTAAACGGTGAACAATTCTTCCTCGAACCATTTCAAGGAACAATGGACAGAACGGATCCTCTGCCAGCCATCCTTGAAATTTGTTCTGTTTAATGCATGTAAAAAGTCAGATGTGTCTTATTCGGCAGAACTCGAATCAGAAAGTTCCATCTTGTATCTGTCAATTCCCAGTAGTTTCTTTTGCCAGAAACAATCCCGCTCTTCAAATCTTTCTTCAAGACTGGGTGGGTCGTGATGTAAGTTTGATGGATGCTTTCGCTTTCATAACCGAGCTTCAACTGAAACAAGGCATCAGCCAAAAAACCCAAACAGATCCCGAGTGAATGAGAGACGAATTAGAGTTTACAATACTTGGCAGAAACCTGCCACTAGCTGCTTTACTGCTTCTTTGTTGGTGTTGATAGTGGATTCCTTTTTCAGGGCAGAAACCAAGGATGAGAAAATTATTGACATGAACTCTTCAGGGATTCAGAAACTCCATCTGGTTCATCGATAGGTTTGATTTGGTATTCTACTTGAAGCATTCGTCGAAACCAAGAGAATGACCCTTCTGTTCTGGATCACAGCTCTAATCGACTGATTGGATATAGCAATTTTATGCGTCAATGCAGCTTGATTGCCAGGGGATAGCTCTCTATGATGGCAGCCCTACTGCTATGAAATGACATTCAGGAAGTTCCCCATATTCGCAAACATTCTCACCTAAGTGGAGAGTCATGCAAGCTGGAAACGAATTGCTTACATTTTTATGCGTGGAACATTAACACCATCGTGTAAAGAGCAAGTTATAACTGATCAACTTGCACTGTAAGCTGATATTTTATGAACAGCCACCGCACAAACTTCTGCGTGCACCAGCCAAACTGGCTATTTCCAATTTATATCAACTGGTTTATGAAGTAAGATCTGATCCATCACGTTCCATCAGTGTAATTAGATGTTTTCAAGACATCCAGAAACTCAGCGTTCTTTCTCCCAAGCCCATATGGTTCTGTCAGGTCCAATAATCGATCACTTTTAACATCTCTCAACTGTGATAAGGTGGTGGTGCCACCCACCCACGGTCCTTAACCATGGCAGATAAGCTTGGAAGGAAAACCATTAAGGGAAATCATAACTTCTCATTGAAGGGAAAATAGCAAAATTTCACTCAGAAAGCGTATGTGAATGACATTTACATAGATAAAAATGACACCGAAAGATCCCTTAAAATCAAGGGCATTAACTTTCTCAATCAAAATTGCAGCTTACTATCCATTATGTAGTAGATCTTGTCTAGGTCTGACCAAGAGAGTTGCAGAACAACATTCTGAACTAATCATAACCATAAAATTCTGCTCCAGCTCAAATTTCATCCTTTGCCATCTTCACAGGGCTTAAGTTAGGAAGTATTCTCGTGCTCTTACGATTAGGATTTACTCTTTTTATTTGATTTAGAGCCGCGGTCTTCCTTACCTCGCTTTTTCCCACTCCTACTACTCTCTTGCTTTCCATGTTTCTCCGGTTTAACTCTACTGGATTTTACACTAATAACACTACCTGGGTTTATCTTTCCACCATGTTTTTGCAAAGCATCATCGAACTCCTCTTTTCCCCCCTCAATTGCGTACTGTTGAAGGAATTCTGGATTCAACAAACCCTCCATCTTGGATTTCATCCCATCCTACAGTCAGTTTTGCACTTTGAGAAAAAAAAAAAAAAAACAGATACAAAGATTAAACTTTAAAGAGAGGAAAGAAAAGGAACACACACCTCAACTTGCTTTGCTGCTTCCTTTAGATCATCATCCACCGATATGCTGTGAGGTCTCAGCTCCCTCTGAAAATTTTGTTCGCATCAGGACTTTAGATTGTTCTGAATTAACATGTTATTACGCTAGCAGCCATATAAAGAATTGCATAAATCTTGTGCTAGAAAAGGAGGAAAACTGCAATGTAAGAATCTGTCTGGCCTCTTGATGATAAAACTGAATGAAGAAAAAGGATTCATGTGGCCAAGTATTGCTAGCCTCAACACTTAGCTTAGTTGAGTAAATGATGGAGAAAAGGGATAATTTTCATAGGCTAGGAATTATGGAATATTTATTGGATTTATATACTTGGACTGAACAGACCTCACGTTGCAATTATGTAATAGACATCTATATATGGGCAATGTTTTTCATCGTGGTGTATACAAAGTTCAGGCTCTCTATCTTACCTCTTTTAACCTGGGTAGGGTTGATTCTATGTCTTTCGATGCAATACCATGAAGATATTTGTAGAACTTCTTCATAACCTTCATAAAAAGTGACAAAATTTGTGTTCTTTCCAACTTCATTTGTTCCTGTAATAAAAAATCAGTAGCACCCTCAGTTTTGACATGGTAGACAAGCATAAAAAGTAATATGAACATTGATAGAAATGATATAAGTATGCATTAAAAATTGAGCGAATCTAACCTTTATACCCAATGTGACATGCATTTTTCTAAATTTCTACCACTTCTCAGAAATTTGTCCACTTTCTTGCACACATACAGATATGTGCACAAGTGCATGCATGAGTGCACATGTGAAATTATCTAACTGACAAGTTGGTAATCAAACCTCAATAAAGGTAATATTTCGTTGCTGCAAACCAACACAGAGTAAAACAGAAGCCTGAACATATGACAATGATATGGGGAGCTTTCCTCGAAAATATAGACGAGCCAGGATTGGAACAATGTCTAAAATCTGGAAACAAAAACACAACAATTTAGAATTACACACAGAGACAATAGAGCACCTAACAAATCTTTGCATATTTTTAAATTGCTAATGGTGCCAATTTTAGTTATTTCCATGAGGCACAAATAATGTACTGGTCTAAAGCATTTCTGCTCTCTTGAAATCAATTAAATCTCACTTCATCATGGGCTTCAGCATAGATGGTAAACAAATGGGTTCTGGTTAGAGTAGGTCTAATATTCTTCTAATGATGCCGAGAATGGGACAACATCTAATATGCATTTTTCTTCTTTTATCAACAATGGAAAATAAGTGAAGTTATCTTTCCTCTCAAATACATGTCTTCCTACAGAACCTAATAAATCGGCATATACTAGTCTCTAATACATTGCAAGCTGGCATGCCCAAATCTTGAGCTTGCACAAGAACAATTAAAAGCCAAAGTCTTCTATTGATTGAAAGACCCCTGTCCATACTCCAGTTTTCATTGAATTTAAAAGCAGTTCAGCAATGGGTTGCAGTTGCTGAGTGATACATGGGGAGGGGGTTACTTATTGATCCATGGTGCACAAACTACATGTTTTTGCATTAACTTTAACTTGCAGATTTACTATTATTGGCCAGGAAAGAACTAAAACTACGTTGTTGCATGGAGGGAAATATAAATCATTTACATGTAAACAACCCTTTTGCCCAAGTATAATGATGCCAGGTGTCCAAGTGCTAAAAGTCATTCAGCAAAGTGGAAAGGGTTCAGGGCCTTAAAAGCCAAGGTATTTTCCAAGCAGAGATGGACCTCAAATTTATATGCATGTTCAACATATCAGATTATTTATAATGCAGTAACATTTGATTTAAAAGCAGTTTGCAGAGAATATATGACATTTGCCATTTAGATCTTACCAAATGAAAATCAGCTAGGTTTTCAGTATAAACTTTCAACCTTTCCAAATCATATAGTGATAGATCATCAGTAAGCGACCTCCAAAATCCATCAGGGGCAGATGACGTGGGTTCTTGCTCCATGTCAGCGTAATTAATCTTAGGATCCAAGACACTGGAATATCAAGAGTAGCATGAGCATATTAAACCGAAACTCATTTGAAGTTGAAGTTTTGAATCTAACCTCATAGCAAGCTTATATTCCATTGAACGGAAACCGTCACCTTCCAGTAGCCTAGCAAACCTTCGCTTGAAATCTGAAGATAGTTGAGAAATCAGCTTTAAATGTGCAGAACTAAAAAAATAAAAATAAAAAGGTACACATTGATCTGAAAATAGGACCAACCTTGGTAAAATGGACCAAAAAAGCCCCATTCATCTGATCCACTAACTTCACTATCATCGCTGTTTAATGGTTTGAGGACCATACATGAATGCTCACCAGTTACAGTATTCTAATTCAAAAGATAACAATAAACAAATAAAATATCTATATAGAAAACTGTGTCTATACAGGCACATACTAGGGAGAAAAGAACAAATATAACAAAATTAAAATAGCATCTTAACTGGAATTTGGCCGATGTAGAAGGGGGCAAATTTACGTCTCTTCCAAAAGCGAAGAAGGTCCAAAGTTAACCCAAAGGAAACACCAAGGTAATGGAGCTTTTCTGGTTTCCGTTCATGAAGATGTACTAGCAAATGCGGAAGATCTGTCCTAGGTTTTATATTTTCTTCTAGCAAAGAAACCTACAAGCACAACATGTTACAAAATAATATGACTCCAATCATAGAAGTACTTTCCTTTGCCAAAATAAATTTTCATGTGCAAACTAATGTAGCAAGATACTATTCATATTCATGGATTCATAGTTATGATTCTACATTGAATATTCGGAGAGAAGAAATTATCATCCAAGCAAAACTGCATCAATTCTTGATAGAAGTTAAAAGTTTTTATCACATTGCTTAGATTTAGAATCTATCTTATAACAAGATAGTAAAAAACTCTGTATCCTAGAATATGAACCAAACATTAAATGAATTTAAAGAAACATAACTATTGGAACATAATATAAAATCAAAATTTGTTCACTGGATGGACCTTCTCTGCAGCTTCAGTAACTCTAACTCGAGGAATCTCCACATCATTTTCATCATCTACTTCAGAAATGGGAGTTATTTTTCCTTCAAAGTACCTACAGTGAGTAATATAAATGCCTCCACTTTTAAAGAAATTTAACTTGTAAATGCATCACGACATGATTCAGCAAAGAGTATGCTCATCAGGTAACTTTCTCTTATATATTAGAGTGCCCGTTATATTACACTGTGGTGTAGATTAACTTGGGATATCAAATCACAAAACATATGAATGTGGATTACGTTCTCATATTGGAAAAATCTTTTATTTCTCAAGATAAAGACCATGATGATGATTATGTATCCATATTTTCTAGGTTTCACTATGAAACAAAGTCAGCAATAATACAAGACTCTCAATCTTACAAACAATTGTTTCCCAGAGTCTTCTAAGCAATTAAAAAAAGAATTTCATTATACCACTTTTCAACAAAATTTGCCACTTCTTTTGCCATTACTTTGTATCATCATTATTCCAGCTCCATTATTATACATTAACAATCTCACGAGGGAGATTGTAGCACTAATTCTAACACTTGAATCAACAGTCATGCAACACTGTGGTTCAACAAAATAAACAGAACATTTAAAAAGCTCAACGGAAATATTGATGCAATGTCATAGACAACCTATATGGATATTTGTCCACAAAACTAATTTTTCCTTATCTATAAAACAAAAGATCCAGTACTCAGCAATTCAAAAGAGGAGACCTCTGAACTTTTTACATAAACTGTATGTGGAGTCAAAGCTAAAACTATCAAGCCTGCTCATATGCTAGCTTATAAACCATGAAACTATATCATTGGTCTCATCAAGTCTGAACTCTTCTTCAAGTGAAAAATTAGTTCAATAATTCCACGTTCCACACTACTGTGTAGGGAACGACTGCCTGGAAGTATAATTCATGTATAAGAACGTAATGTTTGCTAGAAAATACATCACCTAGAAGGCTAATTCTGTAACAGTTCAACTAATTCTTGCTGAAAAAGGATACTCGATCTAAGATCAGAACTAGGTCACAATTTGTAAGTCAGGTCATCTTTTTTAACCACTGATTATACAACAAATATATAAAAATCACCTAAACACAACAAGGGTGAAAAAGGCAGATGCCATTCTTATTGCAATTTTTTGTTGGTCAACCTCACCAGTTGTAAGCAAGATCAAGTGCAATATCTAGTTAAATGATAATGACAGAAGCAAGAGAAAGACAAACCTGGTTAAGAGATCTACTGCAGCAGAACCGTATCCAAGCTGTGTTGAAAACCACATAAAAAAGGGTATATTACAATCCATTACAAGAATCTGAAGCAACTCAATCTGGCATCATTAAGATAGAGACTTACCCTCATTGCACTTGGATGGGTGGCAATGCGTACAATACGAGCACCCGAAAAGCTAGGGAAAACTGTATCACGGAACTGCTCACAGAATTTCCATGGTATTTGGTCCCCAGAGGGTTGATGACCTTCACTTAAGCTTTGGATTGCAGATTTACGAGAAATCTGGCCTTCAAGACAGACCTGTAAATAAAGACAACCAATAGCAATGAGAATCATAAATAATGTTTGTGCAAATTTCCAATGACTACAAAAATTAGGAAGAACATTTGCATATAACCCAACAATAATATTAAGAACAATACCTAGCACAGAACAAAAGTCCTTGTCAAGTTAAGCAAAATGAGATATAGCCTGGGATTACATCTAGAATACATTGACAAAAAGCTGATTACAAACAACTGCTAAAAGTAAGAATTTTTTTGAGTTGAACAACAGTTAGTTGGAGGAGCAACATACAGGTCAGATAGGGACCAAACCAGAAACTAAGACTGATGCATACAGTGAAAGGCAGGGTTTGGATGAAAGTAAATGTGATGTATGATGTGGAAATACAGGTAAATAGGGAGAGGGGACCTTGGTAATTTGTAACATTAGCTATGAACAAAGAATCTAAAAACTTTGGGCTTGGCTGAAGTTAAATATTGCTCTTCTCTCACACTCAGATGGCTACTGTGGGCAATTAACATTGGATGCCCAAACAGCATTCTCAATCCTCACAAATCCAAAAGGTAAAATATTTGTGGACTGTTTATTGGCCAAAATAGAACAGAAGACACCAAAAGAGATAAAGAATCAGTCAATCATATTAATCGAAGAAAATAAATGACAAAGTGTGCAGAAAATAAGTGCTGGTGTCTCTCTTAGGTAGTTTACCTGGATGACGCATAAGATATCAGGAAGTTGATTCTTTGACTCATCAACAGGGCCTGTACATATAATATTAGTACAAACCTAACCTCATGCAAAAAATAAAATAAAATAAAATAATAATAACATCAGTTCAAAGAAAAAGTTTTACCAAGCAACACGAACAAATGATGTGCTGGAGCATCGGCCATTAGTTGTAAGTCATTAGGAGAGTTTTTGTAGTGAGATGCAACATATAATGCCATCATTCGCTACATAAATTAAGATACATAAGCAGCACACCTTGAATACCAATAATTAAATACAAAAAAAATCAAATCACAGTATTTTACCTGCAGAAATAACTCGCTGTCTTTGTGATAGGAAAAAAGAGTGTCCCGATTGACATAATAGAGATCGCATTCACTGGGTAGGGGTAATCTAGTTGGGCAAACAAAAAAAGATTATATCAATAAAGTTAATGGAGATGGTTTCTTAACAGAGATCTCAATTAAGATGATGACTTAATTCTGACCTGCTGATACTAGGTATTGAATTCGCAACATCGAGACAGAGTAAGGCATTGAGCCAGGATTCTATGGGATCACGAGAAGCATATCTGATTGACTCGCTTAATTCTATCTTTTTGAAAAGACGACCTATATACAAAGAAATAATGAAAACAGCAAATTTTCCAAATTAATAGCCTACATTTACAAAATTTAAAAGTTTCAAAAACTGCGAACCAAGACAACACCAAGAGTGTACTGTCCTTGGAACCATATGAGTTGAAACAGAAACCATTCAAGAGATTGTGGCCCAAAACATATAGCTACCTGATAGGACACGGCAGTCACCACATTCATTCTAAAATATTGCACTATTTTCATCAATTTCAGTTAACATATAATGAGTGAGCAACAGGATTATATAGCCCAAAAAGAATTTTCATAATATTCTGGAAATGAGTTGGAAATATGATTATGCTGAGTTTAGCATTATATTTTGAAATTGCCCACATCAACACAGATATGCCATGAGAAAGCATTAAGCCTAATACTATAATAATCAACACATACATTCCTAGCAGCACTAGATTCATTCTTAGCAGACTCATCATAAAACTATCAGAACCAAGTGCAAATGTATACCAGAAAGAGAGCCCTCCACATTCTTAGAAGATATCTGGCTTTGTTCTTCCAATTGCTGCAGAAGTTTTAGTGACAAGGATCGGCCAGTACCTTCGTAGCTTTAAGTAGAAAGACAAATATACATTCATGTAAGCATGCCCTCATAGCTTTATTAGAGTTAATTTAGCATGGTTAAAAAGAGAAAAATGGAAGGAAAAAAAAATCACTATTGTTGAGTAATGAAATGGAAGCTTCTTTGGAAATCAAAGGTCTCTTGAAGAAAATGATAACTTCCAATTCAAGTTACAATAAAAGTATCATACCCATTCACAGTTGATGAAAGGAAAACCAGATATGGACCCAGCAGGGACCTCACAACAGGCAATGGAATTGCAGCAGCTTCATCAATAACAAGCAGTTCAACTTGGGAGAGCTTTTCATGTTCATGTGGCTGTAAATACTGCAAGGAAATGCAAGAAAACACATACATTAGGCAATTAATTACATGAAGTAGAAGGTCCTCACAAATCAACAACAGAACCAAACGAATTAACTAAGAACAACATTTTACATGTAAGATCCTTTATCTTCTAACCTGAATTGTTTGTCTGTGCTGCTTGAAGATATTAATGCGCACAGTAGCTTTTTTGAACTCAGGATTTGCACTTTTCACCACATCATAATCAATATGTTCCTGCAAATAAAAAAGGCAGGTCACAAGCTCAAGATAAAGGGTGAATGACAGCCAGTACTTGCACAGAAACCCAAGTGAACCTATAGAGCGAACAGGAAAAACTGTCTTAGGAGAGGTGTGCATGACATATACTATGGAATATATGTTTTAAAACTGGACTGAAGAGACCACACCCAACTACTTCAGACCTGAACAATGTCCAGATATTCATGGTATGAGAGAAAAAGCAAAAAACTAAATGCAACAAGAAAATCCATGTAGATGACACAGCTCTTTTTTCATTTTTGAACTTAAAGGTAGAGCAAGCTGCAGTAACATAAAATTGCAAAATAAACTCCATTTCCTCCATAATAAATGTTGTGGGGAAACAAAATTATGGATACATGGCCAGTTGAAATGCTCTAACAAATTGTTATGAATATAAAGAGAAGCTGACTGCCAATTTTGTTTAACAGTCCATATTCCTTTATTGACCTTTGTTGATCAACTAGAAAATATTGGTTTGCTAAAATCACATGCTAAAAGAAAAGTGCAATTGTAAAAAACAACAAGAGTGTGCTAAGCGTGTATATATGGTTCATAATGATATGATCAAGCATAT
Source organism: Populus pruinosa (assembly GCA_026413675.1). Lineage (NCBI taxonomy): Eukaryota > Viridiplantae > Streptophyta > Magnoliopsida > Malpighiales > Salicaceae > Populus > Populus pruinosa. The sequence goes on along the minus strand of CM048598.1, from coordinate 14,610,925 downwards.
CATCCAAGCAAAGGGACAAAAGTAAACTGTATATCATCCAAGAAAAGGGGAAAAAGTAAACTGCACCTTGTATTCAAGTGCATCAAATCCCTTGCAGATGAATTCAAACAAAGTCTTTAGGTTTTCAGGGCTGGGTGCAGTAATAAATATATTTGAATACCTGTCAACAGCATTTATTATTATTATTATTATTATTTGAATAAAAAAGGTCTGTTAGGATAAACATGCACAGGCATCAAGGAAACATGTAGCATTTTATATCCACAGTACCCCGCTGCAATAGCTCCAGCGACTGATAAACCAAGGGCAGCAGATTTCCCACGACCTCGAGCAGCCAGCAAAGCAACTGTGCTGCGCGGCGTCTTATCCAAAATTGAATCAAGAAATGTGATCACAGCTTTTCCCTACAGACATAAAAGTTTTAATGTGAACCAATAGGACATCCATGAAATATCGGCCACATTAGTTATCCACTTTCAGGGAAATAAATCCTAGGTGTTCTCTACCTGATCTAGTGTACAGCACTTTTTGACCAAAGGACCAACAGGAAAATCCTCATGGAGTTGTTCTTTCAAATTCTTCAGGTTTCTTTCCGCTTCTGAAAGCCCTTCAGAATCCTTTAATAGCCAAAAAGGAGATAAGATAACTCAAACATTTAGATAAAACTGGAGTGCTTGATGCATTAGCTATGCTGTTAGTATGTCATAATGAAAGAATGCTTGCTATGAAGAAAACACTGAAAAAAATCTTATAGCTATGCTGTTAGCATTTCATAATATTTTTATGAAGATATTACAACCACAGAAAAAAAAAGTATAATAGCAATCTAAGAAACAAAATGTGAAAAATTGTTGCAGTCAGTAAAGAAGCCACACCTCTTTAACAGGATTTGGGGTGATTGACCTTATATGAGAAGAAATAGGTAAAATGTTAAGCTCGTCATCCATAACCACACATGCTTTGCACGAAGCAAGTGATAACAAGAAACGTTCATTAAAGCGCCCAGTTGCCTCAGAATGGGACTCGGTACGAAACCTCTCATGAACATCCTAAAACCAGTAAAACCTTGTATAAGCATTTACTTTCAAGCATGATGAGAAGCTCAAAGAACAGAGTGTTGTTGCCTCATAAATCTTATCAAAAAAAGAAAAAAGAAAAAGAAGGAAGAATATAATGGCAGTTTTCAACCATCACCTACCATTCCAATTCCACTGAAAGACACAAAATGAAACATCATCAAATTATAAGAGTTAAAACAAAGACAACATAAGCCATCTTCCCCATCCTTTGCATCTGCAGTCCACTCAAGAAATGCAGAAACCGAAAAGGCTTAAATACCAACGAGATGAGAATCATACCATAACCATTGTGTACAAACTGGTCAACGAAGATAAAGAGCGTAGTAGCAACACAATCAATCCACCACCTTCAACTGTTTCTATCGTTCTAGCCAACAAATTTGGAGTCAGAGCCTCAAAATCCTAAAATACAACACAGTAATTCTTTTTCAGAATAACTAAGAGAGACAAAATATAAATTAATTAATTAAAAAACACAAGCTAAGTTTCTTACCTGTAATATGCACATTCCAAAAGTATTACCGAGAATTCTTTCAGTATCCTTATACAAACAGTATGTCAAACCTCCGGTCTCAAGAAAGAGCGAAAAAGGATCAACTTTCTCAGGATCCAACAGTCCTCTCTGCATTAACTTTTTCACCTGCTTTGCTCTTTTTTTCTTGTGACTGCGTCACAAATTCACAAAAAAAAAAACTAATCAATCTTCTGTTTTATTTTTCACAAATTAAATCCAATATCCAGCTCAATAAAATAAAATGAACCTGCTAAGTTCAAGTTTATCCTTGTAGCACCATAAAACGGACGGTCTAGATTTCACCACTGCCTTGCTTAGCATATAATGAAGGTTCACAATCTGCATCGCAGTGGAAAATTACTGCTTGTTATTATTACAAAAAAAAAACTGAAAGAGAACAGAAAAGGGTGCAAGCGTGCCTGGTCACGTGACTTGTCGCCGATGATAAGGAAGAAAGAACGGTGGCGTAATTTGACGCCATTTTCTATGAGTGTTCTTATTCTCTCGTCCACCTTCTTCCTCATTATTATAGCTTTTGCCTATTTATCGACCGTGTATAGCTTGCTATTTTTCCTTTCTGCGTTTCGACTGGCAGTAGTTGCCGCCGCCGGTTCTGCTGTTTCTCTGTGATGATTCTTAGACTCTCTCTGTGCCAGTGTGTTGTTTTTTGAGGGTTTAGGTCAGGTTTTACAAAAAGAGGAGCCTGTTTAAAACCCTGGATGGAATTGAACCGGGTTCAACACAATAAAGTAAAATAGACTAAGAGACTCAAAACATCTTTAGTGAGAAGAAAACTACATTTATTTGGTACTCTAACTTTTTATAACTTTTCTATTTGAATCCCTTACTTTTAATTTTATCTATTTGAATACATTTAGTTTGAAAAAATATTAAATTGTTTTTTTAGTGTTTTTTTTTTATATATAGTTTTGATGTTTTAATGTTAACAAATAAAAAAATTATTTTAATATATTTTTAAATAAAAAATAATTTAAAAACACTAAAAAATATAATACTATTGCATTTCCAACAAACATGATATTTGCTTTCAATTCAGTTTTTATTACAATAATTTCAAATTCATGAAATTAAAAAAAAACCTTAAAAGATTGTTATCAAACTAATAAATAAATAAAAACCCATAATTTAATATGATTAATACACCGCATTAATTTTATGAAATTACAAATCTACACTCTCATTAAACTGAAATTAATAATGAAACTCAAATAAAAATAAAATAAATTAGTGATTCCCATAGGTAAAAATTAGAGGTTAAAAACTCAAATATGGAAGAGAAATAACTAATAAGAGATAGCAACTCATGGGTTGTTGAATAGTAAGATGAATAGTTAGACGGCTGATTTGTAGCTATCTATAAATAATAGGCATCCCTTTTACCATCTTGGCATCATCATTTGTGTCGTGAAGATTGAAACACCGATTCTTAAACCCCTTTGGCCGTAGCCAGTGCCAAGGTTTTGAATGGGCAATCTTCTTGATTGATTGATTGCTTCTTCATCCAAAATGGGTTCAGTAAAAACATTCTCTCCATGCTCTCCATCCTCACATTTTCAGAATTTGAAATCGTTAAAAAACTGTAATTTCTCCACTTCTCTGAAGCCACTACTATGTTCCATGAATCCACTCAACATCCACAGTAGGCACAAACTGCACATCTCATCAAATATCTGTTCTAAGTCACCATTTCCTCAGATACGCACTTCAAGTATCTCCAAAACAAACAACAAATTCACCAGTTTTTTGTCTGAGAAGGTGCTCGTTTCCCTTGTTGGGGCGTTCATTTTTATTGGTTCTTTTGGTTTAAATACTAGGCAAAGTTTGGCACTTCCGGCTCAAAAAAGTGGTGGTAGTGTGAATTTAAAGGGAAAGAGAGATGCCCAGATGGAGAAAAGTGAGGACGAGGAGATTTATGAGCAGGTTTTGGAGAAGGAGCCAAGGAATGTGGAGGCATTGAAGGTGGTTCTGTATCAGAAGATGAGGAGAGGACAGACTAAAGAGGCTGTGAAGTATGTTGAGAGGTTGATTGAGATCGAGCCCGAAGAAGTTGAATGGAGGCTTTTGGAGGCACTTTGTTATGAGATGATGGGGCAATTGAACAAGGCAAAAAGGTTGTTCAACGAAATCTTGGAAGAGAGACCACTTTTGCTTAGAGCTTTGCACGTATGATTCTTGATCTGGTATTCCTGTTTTCCGTTTATCTTTCTTCTTCTACAAGTGAGTAGCTGTATCCGTGTGCAGCAAAAATAATTATTACTTGGGTGCGTTTGCTTTTGTTTTCTCATAATATGCATGCCTCTATATGAATATTGAGATGATTGAAAGGTATCACATAAGCATTTCTGCAAGCTATCTGTTTTGAAAGTTTGGAGGCTGACTGCTAACTGAGTTGGAATATGGGAAGGCAAATAATTTGGTCATTATAATTGCTTCCTAGAGGGATATGCAATTAGTTTAAACAGGCACAAGAAGATGTACAACCATATCTGTAACTGACCTCATAAAGCTTTTCTTAATTTTACTAAAAGACTGCTCCTTGTTCAGTATGGGAATTGAGACTCCATGGCATTGATGGAAGCGAAGGCTTGAGCTTGAAAGCATTGAGCCATTCGAATTGGTGTACTCTGTGATGGGATTATTTTATACACAGCTTCTTCTCATGTATTTGTTAAGAAGGCATCTCCTCAATGGGCAAACTCTTGTTCTCAATACAATTGGCTGTCACCTATATTTTTTTTCTCGAGTTCCAAATTTTGTTATTCAAATTTCTTAGCTCCTTTCTTTGAAGATCTTCCACTACTAGAAAGGTGGCTAGGGGAGAAATCCTTAGGGAGGACGGATGTGTTTGGAAACAATTCAAAAATGCTGGAGGTTTAGAGACCACTGAAATGATTCTTGTTGAACATTAGACTTTTATAGTAACATATTATAATGACAGGCGATCAATTTTCATTTTTCTTGTTGGCAGTTGTAGTCCCTTGGGTTTGAATTTGGTCCCATAAGTTGCTGAAATTGATATATAAGTTAAACCAACACACGAACTTTGCCTCTGTGGCAAACGATTACGTGCTTGGTACTTGCTCACCTGATTAATTACTTAAATGTTGGTATTCTTATAACTGTTTCCTTTCTATTTGGTTATACTGCAATAGGCAAAGCTCAAAGGACCTACAATGTCTAATTAGAATTGCAAAATCTCAAGTGTGTCACTAATTTGAAGCATAATGAGGATTTGGCTTAGGAATGATTTTTCAGTCATTCCAGAAGTAATCAGATTACATTTCTACCGCTCCTGCTATCATGGTATTCAACTAACAATTAGCTTTCTCATTGGCAATTAGAATGAAAAAAATATTCCTTAAACAATAATAACATAATCCTTCTCGATCATTTTTTTATTAAGGGTTCCATGGTCCCGTGTGTTTCCATAAATTATGAGTGTCATCTTCATCAGATTTTGCTAGTGCAGATTGCTAGTTGATGGAAAGCTATGAACAACTTGGCAAGACCTCGGTGTTTAAGAATATCCTATCGATTAGCTCTGTACCAGCCATGGAGATTGAATCATGAATTGCATGGTGGTATAGGACTTCTTTGAGAAACTTTGTCTGTATAACTTTGTAGCACATCCATGCATCATCACATTTCTATGTTAATACCAACATCTGTGACTTTTTGGTGTTCTTTCTCTTCACTGGAAAATAGAAATACTATTTGACTTTCTGTTTGGTGCAGGGTTTAGCACTGGTTATGCACAAAAATCTTGAAGGTCCTGCTGTCTTTGAGATGCTGAATAAAGCTCTAGAAGTTGCCCATCGTGAAAAAAGAGTCACAGAGGAGAGAAACATTAGAATTCTAATTGCGCAAATGCATGTTGTCAAGGTGAATCCTACCAGTTAGTCCTTTCTTTCCAGGGGCATGTAGGATGAGTGTTGGGCCTCGTAAAAATTGTTCCACCCAATACTTCATGCAAATGCATGCTTAAAATAATAGAGCATTGACAAATGATGTAGAACTCAAAAAAGTAGAAATATTGATTGGTGGGACCTAGGATAATGGATCAAGTCAACCAATTGATTTTCAATTTTAATATGTGAAAACTTGCATACTTTGCAGGGGGATTTTGAGGAGGCTTTGAAGAAATTTCAAGGCCTGGTTAGTGACAACCCACGAGATTTTCGACCTTATCTTTGCCAGGTAAGCTTTTTTTAATTGTATGTCAATGCTTGCAAATGGATGACAATTAATTCTTTCAGTTTGTAAGGTAAAAGCTTGAGGGCCTGCACCATCTTTTTGAAGATTTCAAATATGCACATAACGTTCATGCATCTATCTTGAAGCAATTTTCCTTCACTTTATGTCAAGTTGCAGGTGTCCTTAACATGTAACTTATGAAGTATGCCATTGATGTGGGATAATAAACTAAAAAAGGAATAAAAGTAGAGAAAGAAAGAAGAAGCCAAGAATTAAAAGCAATGAAAAAAACGCTAGGAAGAAAAGAGAATAGTGTATTATTTTTATTAAATCATCAAAAACTGTCTCACAAAATTAAAAAAACATATAAATAACATGACCATAAAACAACCAACTATCAGTCTCGCTCCATCAATTAAAATTGTCTAACATAAATAAACCAAATAATAAAAAACTAAATAAAAATAAATGATTAAATAGGTTTAGATAGGCACAGACTCCCAACCAAAGAGTGAGAGGCCGAGTCATCCTTTGTCATCTCTATTCAAATACTAGTGCAATCTAAAGTATGGGTTTGGTGTCCCCACCATTTATATTCTGTTGAGAGTTCAAAAGAAAACTATACCCTCAAATGCTACTTCTTGCAAGTGTCATTCCAAGTTTGAAACAGCCCATAGATATAACTAGTAGCTGCAAGCACGTTTGCAGATATGATATTGATGAAATATAGTATCATTGCAGGTGTCCATAGCATTTAACTTATTGCTGTACGGTTGTCTGTATTCTATTGAGAGTTCAGAAAGAAGAACTATACCCTTAAATGCTACTTCTTGCAAGTGTCATTCCAAGTTTGAAACAACCCATGGATATAACTAGTAGCAGCACGCAGGGTTGCAGATATGATATTGAGTTATTACAGGTTCACAAAATTTGCAAAAGAACAAGCTGTGTCTAAAGCCTCAATCTCCTGTAGCAAATATTGATGACATATTTTCAAGGATTGCAATTAACAGAATGGAGTTGAATAGCATAAAGAATTAAATATTATAGTTTTACTTTTATCAATAACCAATTATGGGAATTTGTGGCAGGGAATAATATACAGTCTGTTGGATAGAAAAGAAGAAGCTGCAGAACAGTTTGAGACGTATCGGAGTCTTGTGCCTGTAGAATTTCCACAAAGGATATTTCTTGATGATGCTGTATTGGAAGCGAAAACGAAGTCCAGGGAGCAGTTTCAGAAGGAGTTTCAAGCTGCATTCTCGTACAGGAAGTAAAGCTCCGACTTATCTTTGCGAGTGTATTGTAATTGGATAAGATGCTCAGAAATTTTTAGCTAGAAAGTAAATTTTGACAGCAATATACAGAGTAGTTGCACTCAGATGGTGAACTTAAATGCGCTATGGCTGCAATTTGAGATGGCATTGGATTATGCGGGGACAGCATTTGTCCAAGAGTCAAATAACTAGTTCATCATTTGGATAAATAGTATTTCAGTACAATTTGAAGTTGTTCAAATTCCAGTTTTGTTGCAGTTTTACTGCAAAAAGGAAACTTCCTAGTTCCCATTGTTGCTCTCATGGTGAACCGAACAATTTATATTGCTGATGATTTTCATAACCTGGATGTCATAGTGATACTATAGTAATTTTCTCAGAGAGTGTGGAGAGAAAAATGAGTCTCCTATTTCCCCTTGTTTCATGCGTTCTCATTTTTACTTTCACTAGTTATGTGCCACTTGAATTCTACGTATTTGAGTCTAGGCATCAATGCTGAAGATGATGTGCCTCGGTTTCTTTTTTATATTTTCATGCAAAACATACTATCAAGTTCTGTTCTGGGCAACAAGGGATAGATCTCATGATTTTACATAATATTTATGCATTGAACTATGTGTGTGTGTGTGTAGTGCATCATTATTAAAAATAAAAGAAAAGAAAAAGGAAAAAGCATGCATATTACATCATCAGGAAAAAAAAAAACTAATAATAAAACTCAAATTTAAGGATGTCTGAATAAATCCTCTTGTTACCGTTTTAGCTTGAAGAAAGTGAAGGCAGATTAATTTTAAACATTTTCCAAACCAATTGAAAGCTAAAAACATTTTTATATTGTCGGATAAAATTCGTCCGAGGAACAGAACTTTTTTCCTATTCTAGGACATAAAGGCTTCAGATAGTTTGTCCACACTCCACCACACGTGTCTCTAACCATGTCTCTAGAAACCAGTCTCTTAAAACTGGTTTCCTATTAGGCTGCGGTTTATTATTGAATTAGCTTGTAGAAGAATAAAAAAGCAAAAAGATATTTATGGAAAGAAATACTTCTTTTTCAATATTTATAATTATGAGTTTTTATAATAAATTAAATGAAAGTTGGTGAATGAGCTCTCGTAATTAACTTTTTAATGTTATTATCTAAATATTATAATGTCAAAATAAAGCATTTAAATACTTAATACTTGAAACTTAATATCTCCATGATATTAATTTTTGCCTTAAAATGTCATTCCTTCTTCAACATTTTTCTTCCTTGAAAATCCTCAGAACTCTTACTACTGTCATTCCTTCTTCAACATCATTCTTCCTTGAAAATGTCCTTGACCTCAAGGACAACTTGTGAAAATTGCAGAAGCCAAACTTCCATTCATTTGAAGAATCTGCTTTATTGCAGAATTTGCCTTCCCAACTCCTTTTCTTGCCACTAGGGTGGCTCTGGCATTAGCCTTTTCATCATTCTCCAATGCTGGAACCGATTGCTTGCCAGGAAGCATACCATGTGCCAGCTTTGTAAGCTGCGTATTTAAGCCTGCAGTTGGATTAGCAGGAGCCATCTCAAATGCCATTTTCGAGCTTTGGTTAATGTAGTATCGTGAATTGATGGACCGAGTTGAAAACACAACTTGCATCGTTGCAGCCATGTAGCAGTTGTTTCCAAGATTCACAAGTACTGTATAACCTGGTTAAAAAATGGGTTCCACATCCTGTCCACTTTCTTGAATTTGGTTCCAGTCATAGCTGGTGTTCTGGTCAAGTTCCCTCTCAGCAGTTGTCATTTCAGTCTTTTGTAAGGCCGAAAAATCAATCCCAAAAAATGCCAGATGTAGTGCTAAAAGTGGGTCCACAACACTATCATCCTCTGGGTAAGAGAAAACATCTGCTGCTTCGAGATCAGCAGTTATTGTCTCAAGCAGGTTGTCTCCTTGTAATGTTCAATGGATGGTTGTTGCCTCCAGTTCCATCAAAGAATCATTCCATCGGTAAGATTTAGCCGCAATTTATCGTTTTTTGTTACACCTGGCACATTTCCACCCGGATGATGGAATAACAACATCATTGTCAATCTGTGGTAAACTCAATGCATATGCACTAACTTGCTTCTTATCAGCTATCCAGGCAGCAAGTTGCTCTTTCCTATCAGCATGCCATGGCTCCAGATACACAGCAAAAGCACCTTTCCTCTTGCCTCCTCCTTGATCAATATAGCGAGCAGTATCATTGAACACCCTCACATTGGAACAATGCCATTAGATGTCCCATTTGGCCCACGAATTAAACTTCCAGCGGCACTGATGTTGTGGACAGATACACCAGTTCCTCCTGCTGATTTACTGATAACAGCACCGTATAAATTATATTTTATAATTTTATTTAACAACTTAAACTATTAAATTAAGATAATTTTTTGATATATTACCAAAACCTTAATAATCAAATGATTACGAGTTTGAATTTCATCATTTTCATTTATTTGATAAAAATTAAACAAAAAATAATATAAATTTGAAGTTTAAAAGGTTTTCACTTAAAAGTATGTGTTACAGAATAATATAAATCATATCTTAAAATCTCACACAACAACTCAATTAAAATCTTGATGTTCCAGCCTTGAAAAAATTATTTATATGAGGAAGCGACATCAGAACTTAAGGATAAGATGCATTAGTATCCTCATTTTAATAATGAAATTTTTATAAAATAAGGAAATTATGATGTTTTTAAAAAAAAAGATTAATAGGAAATGATAAAAAAGTTCTTGGAGTCTTAGATCATAGGTATAAATGAACATGATGTATTATGATAGTTAAATAAAACTTAATAAATATAAATAGGATGGAAAGAGAGAGAGAGATTTGAATTTTGAGGGAGAAAACTGTAAAAGGAAAAGAAAGAAAAAGAGAAAATAAGAAAAGACTAAAGTAAGGAGAAAATGATTAGAAGAAACTTTTACACTTTGATTATGTATAACTATGTTATTTAGTTTTGATTTTTTATTTTGTTTTGAATTTAATTGATGAATTAATTAAAATACTATAGGTTAATTGTTTTGGATAATGATTTATTTAGTCGATTTTAAAACTTTTTAGGGAAGGATGATGGTTTTGAATTATGATTTATTTAAATAATGAATTTGAATTTATATTTATCAAACCCAAATCGGGGGTTAACTCGGCTAAGAAGTCAAGTCCTAGGTTTTATGGGTTAACCTGGATCAACCTGAAAAAATTTAAAAAATATTTAAAATTTTAATATTTCATATGAAAAAATAAAAAACAAAATTCATGTGAATATAAGTCTTATATGTTATAAATAATGAAATTTAAAATAATATTTTAATTTTTTTAATCTCATATTAAAAATATATTATATTATCCTTTTAAGTTGAAGTATTTAAACTAAATTTTTTTTATTCTATATTGAAAAAATATAACATTTTTTTTTGTGAACATAGAATGTGTGTGTGTGTATATTAAAAGGTTTCAAATCCCATATTGAAAAAAATACTTTCTTGTAAACATAAAATATATATATTAAAGAGTTAAAATCTCACATTAAAAAGATATTATATTATTCTTTTAAGTTGAAGTATTTAAAGCAAAAAAATTTTTATCCCACATTGAAAAATAACTTTTTTCTTGGAAATATTTATATATTTATATATATATATATATATATATATATATAAGAGCTTCAAAACTCACATTGAAAATATATTATGTTATCTTTTTAAGTTGAAGTATTTAAACCAAAAAAAGTTTTATCCCACATTGAAAAAAACATTACTTTTTATTGTGAATATATATATATATATATATATATATATATGAAATGATTTCAAATCTCACATTGAAAGAAAAAATATTGGAAACATAGAGTATATATACTAAAAGATTTCAAATCCTACATTGAAAAAACATGGTTTTTTTCTTCTTATGAATATAAAGTATATATACAAAAGGATTTCAAATCCCATATTGAAAAAATAAAATTTTTCTCAGCAACATAAAGTATATATACCAAATGGTTTTAAATTCTAAATTGAAAAAATAAAATATTTTTCTAATATCTATATAGTGAACTTTAAAAAGTATTAATAACCAATTAAAAAAATATATAAAAAGAGAGGTATAAGAGAAAAACCACATTTAAAAGAAAAAAATTGGGTCTCATTTGGGTTCACTTGGGTAATGGGTTGACCTGTTGAGTTGACCGGTTTTTTCTGGTTGTTGCACCAACCGGTCTTTTAACAAACCCGGGCTGATCTAACCATTTGGTCAACCCGTCAGGCTGGTCCGAGTTTAAGAACTGTATTTGAATTAAAATTTTGGTTATATTAGCAAGTCGTATATGGAAAAATATGAGCTTGAGGTTGAAAATGATGAAATTTTATTTGTTCATTTAATATATGAAAATTACAGTTTAGTCCCCAAAATTTGATAAAATTATAATTTGACCCTTAAAAATCTAATAAAATTTCAGATTGATCCATAGCTGTAATCTTAGTTTTTTTACATATTGTTTTAGGAATAGTTTAGGATTTTTTGGTGAATTATTATCAAGTTATCTTTTTTTTTCTTAATTAGATTTTGAGAAAATTATTTAATTTTTAGGTTTTTAGAAAAAAATAATTAGTTTGGTTCATAAACATATATGTTTATAAGTTAGACCCTTAGTTAAGTGTATTAAATAGGTTGTACGTTCTTTTTGAGTTGTTTTTAGTATATTTCTTTTAGTATTTAGATAATCATGATATTTTACTTGCGGAACATTAATTGGATTGCCTTTGGTATCTACTTTAGAGTTATATTTTCTTTTGAGTAAAGTGAGTGAATTATTTTTTACATGCATGAGAAATAATATAAATATTTGAATTATTAATACAAATTGAATTATATGTATATGTGTGTTGATTATTATTCTTGTTACGATAAAACATGATTAATTGTTTAATTTGGATTATTGATGTGAACTAATATATACTTTTGAATTAACTCTAAATTGATAGCTTCTTATTTGATTAATGTCATGAGTTGAATCTTGAGATATAAATCTGTATATTTAATTATGATATGAACCTATGATATGTCAATTATAATACTCATGTTAACAATATAGTGTTAATTTTTGTGCATATCATATCCAAACTCTAGTTGGTCAGGGGAGTCACTTTTCTATATGAATTGATCATCTTACAATATGAAGCCTCATGCTTATTGTATTTTGATTTTTTGACGAGCTTTATCTTATGATATTCTTGTTATAATTTATTTGAGAAAAATTTACTTTAAGAACTTAAACACCCCCCCCTCTCTCTCTCTCTCTCTCTCACACACACACACACACACACACACACATATATATATATATATTCCTTGTGTAGGTATATTAAATAATATTTACTTATTGAGTTGTTAAACTCATTTTTTTTTTCATATTCATAGTTTGTTAGTGTGTCATTTTTGTTAAATTTTTAAAACCTACTTTTTAGAATGTAATTAATATTTTTTTTCTTTATACTTAGTTAGTATTTCACAACTATAAATTTGTATTAACTTTTATATTAAAATAATTAAATTATATGATAAAGTTAGTTTTGTTGTTATTTGTTTGAGTTATTTAAATAATAAATTTATATAAGTTTGAGTTTGTATAAATATAAAATTTTTTCTATATATCGGTTATAAATCTAGAAATCATGTTTTGACAAAAAGTGTTCCAAACATTTACCTCATCTCCGAATCTAGTGAACAAATTAGGAGGATCTGACGTTCAGAATGAGACCAGTGGATCCTTATTTGGAATTTCTGAGTAAGAGAAAACAAGTGATTCTATGGATGTAGTGCAGACTGTATCCAAAGCATGGGATTGGCATAATGTGGATGACATTAGGTTCTGCTTTCTAGTAATAATCAATGCGTATATAAGACTTGTACCAATCCTAAAGAACCTGAGATCAAAGGGGTTTTCTACCTTGAACTGCATGGTTAGGAGCTGTAGGCCTCAGATATTAAACTTTCCCATTGTATCCTAACCGCTGGAAAGTTCTTCAATGCTTGAACAAATGAAGCCCAGTCGACCAGGTGTGTAAATATAGATGTATTACTTCTTACGAAAGTCCAAACCTGGAAGCATTTTCTCTGCGTGTTGCAGAAGAACAGTTGTCTGGAATTGGCTGCTAAGGTCCCTGAAAAACCTTATGTGTCTCCCATGGCTAAAACTGCGGAGGTTCTTTTTGTGGGTTGGTTAGAGAGTCTGGATTGGAGTTGGCGGGTGATTTCAGGACAGAACCCAGCTTATGATGAATTTCCCTACCAGTTTCAGTTATTCTACAGTTTGAAGGAGACGAAAGTATCGCATCGAAAGAAGCAAAATTCTGGGAACATTTTACTTTAGCGTCTTGGACAATGGTGTTATCTCGAATGAATTTTGGACAATCGTGAACGTATCCGATGATTTTAGTTGGGATTTGTTTCATTACAAGCAGGACAGTCCTATTTAGTCCAGATGGGGCCTACCCTGCAGAAAAGGAGAGCAAGAGATTGGTTTCTGGCGAGGCAACTAAAACTCTTACAGATTGGCGAGTATAGGATGGTTGTCAAGATGTAATTTGCTATTGAGAGATCACATAATCAGATTTTAATAGGCATAACACCAAACTCTTGCATGTTAATTTAATATACAGAACGCAGATTGATTGTTCCAAATGCCAAAGCTAACAGCACATCACTGAAAGAAATGGGAATAATTGGCACTGGTAGTGGTAAAACTTGATCATTACTGAAGAAACCCCTTTGTGCCGTTTTAGCTAGAGATTAGAGATCGAATTCCACTCATACTCTGAGGTGTAGTACTGGTAAAAGATTAGAAAAATTATCTCATTATATCAATGGCCAAGCGACTGAAGAAGAAAATGACACTAAACAAATGATAATGATAAAAACGTACAATACCAATGCTGTAAATTGGTATTATGAGCCAGATGTTATTACATCAGGGAGAAAAATGCCAACATTAATCCTGCAATGATGCTTACTCCATATGCCAATTCGAGCCTCTCTCCAGCTCCTACAAGCTGCAATGGGAAAAGACAGCTTCCCCGAGAGGCATTTTTTTTAACTATCATTGCTAATCCATTGAAATTGCATGCATAATCACCTTGATCCTGCATTTGGAAGTACATATTAAAAGCATAAGAAACATTGCCATCACTGTCCATTTTGCTGCATGATGATCCATAACCCAAGCTTGTGCAATCAGCCAAAGAGCAAGCATAGCTGATTTCATCTGCTATCATGCTCAAGTTCTTGTTCTCCACATTAAGCACACACCATCGAGGTGACATGTACTGAACTCCCTTTGCTGCTATTAGCATCTTGTCGTTGCCTTTTCCGGATAAATCTATTGGAAACTTTGGCTTTCCATCATAGTAAAAGAGTCCCCAATGTCTCTCAAAATGTCCCGGTGCAATGCTTTTCTGATTCTCGTCGATTAGGCTAAAGAGATACAATTCCAATAGGCCTGGTCGGAGAGGGGTTCCCTTCTTTGCGACCAACTTTTTTAGGAGACCGTCATAGAACTTCTTAGCTAGTTTGTTGTTAGCATTAAAGTTACCATCTGTAGGCCAACCAACTTCCCCAATTATGATCTTCAAATCACCAACACCATTCTTCTTCAGCGTCCAAACTAGTGTATCGTAATTTGCATCAAACACATTGCTGTATGAAACATTTTTATCCGAGATTGTTTTGCCACCATCAAAGAAGGCATAATCGAAGGGGAAGCCAGCGTTTTGATACAGACTAAGGAATGGATAAATGTTAACAACGAAGGGAGCCTTATTTTGATGGAGAAACTTGATAATCTGAATCATGATACCCTTTATGTCCTTACGGAAATCACCACCGGACGGTTTGTCCGAAAGGGATTCATAAACATCAGCATTAAGAGCAACTGTAGCTTTGATTTTGTCTCCGACTCCAGCTTTGTCCAAAGCCTTTTGAACGTTTTGCAATGCTGGGAACGTAATATTGTCATATGTGTTATTATAGCTCGACAAGAAAGGCTCATTCCCAACAGCCACATATCTACGAAGGCAGATTGAGCAAGGATCAATTCAATGCAATAGTAAGCAGAATTCATGTAGAACAGAGATGAAAAGCATGAACAAACAGAGATGGAAAATAAGATTTCAACTAACTTGATGTCAACACCCCCATTATGAAGATACGCGGTGACATTTTCTTTCACCCAATCTTCGGCATCCTCTATATCACCGGCTACTATGTACATCTGGTTATTAGGGATGCCAACCATGACCTCAATGCCTGTGCCAGCCAAGGCCTTTAAGGTCGGAGAATCAGAATCGAAAAGCTTAACCTTACTGATGCCATTGTCTTTCAACATGTTAACCACTATATTACGCGGCAATGTATTCGACGCCATCGTGCCCCAGTTCACGCCTATACCTGGTAAGACTGTTGAAGAAAGGACGTGAACAACATTGACTGATGCCAGAATCAAACAATATGACCATACTAGCAGCCCGGTTCTGGCCATGGTCTGAGCCAGATCAAACTGCAAAAAAATATTATCAAGGTAATGTTAGAAGCAATGGGAGTTGAGAGACTTAAATGAGAAGGGATGGTTAAACGAGAGTTTAGAAGGGCTCGGTTTTTGCTGGGCCTTTAAACTCAAATGAAAAATGATGCATCCAAAAATTAGATACCAACTCTGACAGATTTGCTGTTTTTGACAAAGTTTTATGCGGCCACCAGAAATGGGAGGGAAAGAAGTTAAATTTAGTGTGTGATTGTCATGAGTTGAAAGGGGGTGTAACGTTTGCCATGATCCCTCTCCCCCCGCCTTTTTTTCTACTGGTATTTGACTGATCATGCCATTAGGTATTATTAGAGAATATTTCGAGGAGAAGATTATGGAGCAATCAGAAAGCAATCAAAGGAGACAATCATTATTCTGATTAATTGCTACTTAAATCTTCTCCTCAAAATACTCTCCAGACAAGTCCTTTTCTGCTAGCTAGCCAATGCAGCTTAGCAAGTCATGATCCTTACAAATACAATATGCTCTCCCCTGCCTGCCTCACATGCACCACCATTCGCAGCAGCCGGTTCCCATTTTGAGAATTTTGGCTACACTTTTCCTTGATGGAAGGCTCCATGTTTTAGATTGTTTTTGGGCTAATTTACTCAAGAGAATGCACCTGTATATGAAGATAACCCAGATGACTGGCAGTGTCGTTGATTTCTGAGAAAGTCTATAAGGATTCCATGTATCTATCTACCTGTATGATTTTATTATTAAAGAATGACGACACCATATACAAAACCATGCTTCTTTAACCATACACAGAAATAAAATAATAATAAAGGAAGCTATTCTCCAGGTATATTGTTGGATTGTTTTGGTAAAAAATAATAATTACCATAAAAATCAAAGTTATTAAATATTGTCATTATACTTTTTGAATGAGAAAAACAGTCATTTTAGTTTTTATAACCTAAGATAACGTTTCCTCTTTCTCTCTGTATATGTACATATAAAGAAGATGACTAAAAATATTATCGTGTCTGTGAATATGATTAAATATAGTACTGATAAATTCAGAAAATCTTGATAACTTTTGCCGATTGCTAGCATAACTAAGAACTAAGGCCCATTGGAACAATGGAATTTGCCTAGTCTATATACAGATCTCAATCTATATATAGTTTAAGAGAATTGATTAATTAGTTTTAAAATAGAAAAACAAATAAAATAATCCCCTGGCTAGAGTTCAGAGGTAGTTTTTTCTTTTCTTTTCCTTGACACCTTTGTTGAGGTCCCTCTTAACAAAACTAAGAAACTAGAGAGAAAGGAGAGAGATAGAAGAAGAATAGATAGAGATTGAGAGGAACTAGAGAGAATAGAGTTGGTAAGTCAATTCTTGGTAAGGCTACATTGTATTTCATTCTCTGAACTTCTTGATTTCTCCCAACATTTACATGATTGCAAACTCTAGAAGTGGGAATCACACCATCAGGAATGGAGTTGTTTACTCCTTCCTTTTCAACTGTTTCTTGATTTTCCCTAACATCTCCACGATTACAACCTCTAGAAATAGGAATCAATCAATCAGAATTGGAGTTTTTACTCCTTCCTTCTCGGCTGTTTCTTGATTTTCCCTAATATCTCCTCGATTACAACCTCTAGAAATGATGATCACACCATCAGGAATGAAGTTATCAACTGTTTCTTGATTTTCCCTAACATCTTCACGATTGCAGCCTTTAGAAGTGGGAATCAATCCATCAGAATTGGAGTTATTTACTTCTTCCTTCTCAGTTGTTTGATTAGCCATGTAAGATTTCAATGTAACCATCAATGCTTCCATCTGTAGATTGGTTTGCTTCTGGTTTTCGACTTTAGTTTTCTTAAGCTCTTCATGGATGCCTTGCATTTTTAATATAGGTTGAAATCGATAGAAATAAAAAATAAATTTATAAAACCGGTAACATAATATTAAAAAAAAAAACTAAATAGAGTAAAATTAATAGAATTTTGTGAATATATTTATTAATATAATGGATTCTTTGAGAATTATTAGAAGGACATCCGGATTTTAATGCATTTGAAACTTTTTATATCAATAAATAAATTCAGAATAATTTGCAAAAAGTTAGAAAGGACCTTCACTTTAACATAATTTTACAATCTATCAATGCAATTTTTTCGTAAAAAGATTTTCTTATAGGACTCCATGTCACCTGAGGCCCCTCCTCATGAACCAAAATCAGTAGACGGCACGTTAATCTGTAGGCATACGAGAGATCACCACACAGAGTCTCGTCAAAAAGAATTTTGCTTCATATAGACATATTGTACATAGTTGTTACAAAAATGAACTTGGCCTCGCTCATGGCATCAATGGGAAGTTAAACTAGCCCCAAATTGAACACCACCAAAACGCAGAAAGAACCAATCCAATTTACACTGTTTCAGTTGTCTAAACTAATTGAGCTGATCTTTGTATATTCCTAGTTCTTCAAACTCTTTTGCCAATTTGCAACTGGGCCAATTTCCGGTCCATCACAAGACATTACGAGGATATAGCATCTAGATATTATCACCAATATTTTCAATCACCTTCCGCCGCAATCAAGTCAGGTGTTGCTATAACCACCACCTTTACACTGCCATTTTTCACATCAGCGGAAGGTAGGCACCGCCATGACCTTTCCTAAGGAAAAGTGGCGCAGCATTGTCAGGGACCTTGTCCAATGCTTTCATGCAAACATCAAGGATATCACTAAAACCAGTTGCCGTGGTGGCCAGCTGCACCCTTAACCTTAAATCCCGAGTTCCTCTTTAACAAGCATCTAAACGATCTCTCCAGATATTTAGCCCACTCTGCAGGTAAACCTCCTCCAGTCAGCCAAACTGAGAATTGGGATTGGTCACCTCTGGCTGCTACCTCAGCCCTGTAGAACCTTGCCAATTCAACAAGCATTGATGGCTGAAGTGGAAGAACAGCCACAAATTCAGCGACAAACTGTTTGTTCTGGTTTTAACATCTGATTCCAAAGCACCAGTGCCCACTCACTTGGCTGGTTAAGACCATAGGCTTCAGCAACAATTAAGGCCTCCTGGAACGGGATTGCTCAACTAATAATCGCCTAGCATTGGTTTCAGACAGGTTCAGCCACTTGCAATCTGGCATTCGAATTTGCAAGGAAACAAGGGATGCATGAGCACAAGCTCTGCAAGTTTTATTTCCAGCATCAATGGAAGAGTGAACTCCAGCTGCTTCAATGAAATATCGCATTGATTCAAGGAGGTCTTCATTTTGGTCTTTATCATAACGGTGAAACCACTGCTCAGAAGACTGCCATGCTTGTGACTCTAAAAGAGCAGCAGTTTCATGCTTCATGTCAAAGTGGTTATAGACCTGAGAAGGAGAAGAACATGCTTTATTCAAAACGAAGAGATGGATAAATAACCAGGTCTTACAATTTAAAATGCATCTTATTGAAATCTCATTCAAAGCACCAAGCCATGTCACTTAAAATGCAACAGATAGTAAAATAAAATCAAACCTAGTGTCTGTACTGCCAAAGCAGGTTGCAACTCAAACTTGCAAGCTTGCCAGTGGCAATCTGAGACGCAATCAATTATACCCAGAGAATGGCCCTTTAGAAAATAAATATTGTGCAGCACATGAACTAAATAAACCAAGACAAGCTGAGACAAATAGAATTGCAAAATAGGGTGACATTGTAAGCGATGCACTTTTATTCAATGTAGTTGTGATATACCTTCCTAATGTATTCATCTTTTTTTTTTTTCATCTTTATTTATACTAGTCCTAGTATACTTTATAGAAAAAAATTTGTAATTAAAACTAAAAAAATTATAGGAAAAAATTCCTAATTAAAACTTGCTTAATTAATGGAATCCATCTAGCATTAAGATTCATAAATATTAATTAAAAACAAATAAATAATATCCAAAATTAACTAGAAAAATAATTAAAACAATAATCTCAAGCTTCATATTAGATGTTGAGAACTTTTCATCAAGCTTGGTCTCATTTATATGATTCATAAATATAATTGCAACATGCTCCACACCAATCCTCTCTACTTAAGAAAAACCTGACCTCAATCATCTTCAAGCTTTGGATACAAAGATTGATTATCATAGAAAAGATAAATTTTCAACACTAAAATTTTTAGAAATACTCATTATTGAGTAAATCAATAAATTCTTTTCGAGATGGTATATGGATCATATTTTTTCTATTGTAACTTGCTATATGACTCCATCATAAATCTCTCTTTATAAAGGAACACCATTATATTATTTCTTTCCTTGAACACTTTAGCATGGCAATGCCTATCACCAACTTCCTTGAATTTGATAGTGGTCTTCATCAAGTTCTGCTTCACATCCTCTATAATAATTTACGCATTCATAGTTATCTTCTCAGCAGCCATACTAAACTCAACACTCTTTTGAACTAACACAAGATCTAACACATTTAAGACATTGTAAAAACACAATCTCAAATGATGATTTACCCGACACTGTACCTAGCACTGTTGTATGTAAATTTGACTTGTGCAAAGGCATAATCCCATTGTTTTGGCTTGTTACCACCAATGTTTCTTATCAAGTTTTCAAGGGTCTGATTCAATGAATTTGTTTTTCCATTTGTCTATAGATGTATTGTAGTACTAAACTATAATGAAAAGTCATACAATTTCCACAACATATGCCAAAAATGATTAAGAAACTTATTGTTGAGGTCAAAAGTGATGGTATATGGCACCTAGTGTAAATGAACCATCTCTCGAAAGAGAAGTCGAGCAATAATAGACACACCATTCATCTTTTTACAAGGAATAAAATGAGTTATCTTTAAGAACCTGTTAACCACAACAAATGCAGAATTCATCCCCTATTGTGTACGAGGTATTCCAAATACAAAATTCATAAAAAGTTCTCAGGGATAGGCAAAGGCATATATAAACTTGTATTATGTGCTTGTCCCTTGAAAGTTTGACAAAGATAACATTTTTGCAAAAAGTTACCAATATTCTATTTCAAGTTAAGCCAATAATGCATGTCAATGATAGCATCAGTAGTCTTTTGTCTCTCTAAGTGACTAATCAAACCTCCTTTATGCAAATCCCGAATCACGTTCTCTCGCAATAAAGACTGAGGAATGCAAAATTAATTATCTTTCATCAAAAATTCATCATAAATGTAAAAATCATTACAGGGTAGATTCTAACATTTCTTCTACGCCTTACTAAAATCCTCATCATGCTCATACTACTCTTTTAAATAGTCTAATCCAGTGATCTCTCCCCTTAGAGTAACCATCAAGATTACTCTTCTACTCAAAGCATTAGTAACTTTATTCTAAACTCCAACCTTACAAACAATTCTGATTGGAAACCGTTGTAAGTAAGTGACACATTTTGCATGCATATTATTACTCATTCTCCTCTGATTATATAAAAATTTCAATGTCTTATAGTTAGGATACAACACAAACTCCTTACAAATCAAATAATGCCCCCACTTCTTAAAAGTTAAAAAAACTACATAAAACTCTATCATATGTAAACCACATTAACCTAGTATCACTTAACTTCTCACTAAAAAATACCATAGGTCTCTTCTCTAGGATTAGAACTCCACAAATCTTGACACCATAAGCATCGCATTCCTCAAACAGTTTGTCAAAATCTAGAAGTGTCAAAACAAGAGCATTGCTTAGTTTTTCTTTGACTAAAGCAAAATACTTTTTTGTCTCTTCTCCCCAATCAAGTTTCCCCTTCAAGCATTTAGTGATGGGTGCCACAACATTACTGAAATTTTGGATGAATCACCAAGAGAAAATAGCCAACCCATGAAAACTACAAACATTACTAAATGTTTTAGGGGCTGGCCAATCTCTAATGGCCTGAACCTTTTTCTCAACATGTATGTCATCTACACTAACAATAAAGCCTAAAAACAATTGCTTATCAATGATAAAACTACACTTCTTCAAATTCACACAATTTGTTTTCCACCAAAACCACTTTCCTCAAGTGTCACGTATGATCAATCTCAGATTTACCATAAATTAGAATATCATCAATAAAAACAATCATAAATTTATTTGTTAAAGGATATAGAATTTTATTCATCACCCTCATGAAAGTGCTTAGAACGTTAGACTCCAAAATGGCATAACCAACCACTAATATAACCCCTCCTTTGTGTTGAAAGTTGTCTTCCACTTATCATCTAACCGAATCTGAATCTAAAACTAACCACTACTCAAGTCAATTTTCATAAAGATTGATGTCCCATATAACTGATCAAGCATGTCATCTAATCAAAAAAATCAAAAAATTGTATCCCATGGTTATTTTATTGGTGGCATGATTGTCCACGCACATGCCAATAATCATCCTTCTTTAGAGTCAATAATGATGGAACTGCACAAGGACTTAGACTCTCTTGAATCGGCCCCTTTCACAATATCTCTTTTACCTTCTCCTTCAATACCTCATCATTATTAGGACTCCTTCAATAATGTGATAGATTTGATAGGCTAGTTTCCATCACCAAATTAATTTGATGTTGAGCGTCTCACTGGTGACAATTCATCAGGTATAATCTCCTCAAACTCAATAAATAAAGGCTTAATTGCTTCAAGAACATCTACTCTTTTCTCTTTTGATCATTCATCCGTTAATATCTTCACAACCAATGTATAAATTTGCCTAGTTTCTTGTACCTCTACTTGCATCTCCAATTCTGAACTAGTTATTATAAGGAAAACCTTCCCCTCTACTTTAAAAGCTTTAGGGTCGGATTCTCTCTTCAAAGACACAAGAGTATAATTCACATCATTCTAATCTTGTATAAATTATCTCTACTCAAATATTTAACATCCACATCATATTACCAAGGCCTCATCAAAGATCATACAAACTATAAAATCCATATAAAAGACATCACAATACATCTCATTCGTATACTTTCCAAAGGAAAAGGGTGCTCTTCAACATTAGTTTAACCTTACTTCTCTTACTGACTCAATCCATCCAATCTTGTAAGATTTAGGATGAGGTTCTGATAGTAATTTTAATTTATCAACAATATATTTTACCAATAATATTTTTACAGCTCCCATTATCGATAATTAAGTCAAACAGGTTTTTATTTATGATGCAACAAGTACAAAAAAACATGTTTTACTATGGATCCTCAACAAGCTTTAGTACAAGTAGCATCCTCCTAACCACATAGTTTTGTCTCTCATCATCAACATCGTCATACTTATACAAATTTTCTTCATCATCCCATCAAGTTCACATAGCTCTCCCTCATTATTGGAGGGTTCTAGCTCATATTGCTCTTCAATTAGATTGATCAAATTTTGCCTCCTACAACCACTAAAATGTCGTTTTGGTTCTCTATATTTAAAGCATTTGGCATTCATTAGTCTAGTGATTAGTACTTAAAAGTGCATTTTTGTCATGGTTTTATATCATCATTTTGCACTTGAAGTATCAATAACTCCTTAACTAAAGCATGTTTTATAATAATGTATCTAATAATATAAGATACCTATAATTTGAGGTAAATGTCTATTTTTAATGCAGGCCTGTCACATAAATGAAAGGATTGATTGATAACTTGAAGAACTTCAATTGTAAGGATAAAGAGATGGTCAAACTTAGAGAAGAGATGTTGGTGCAATCCAAACCGGAATACTGTTCGGTAATTGGATCATATCTGGAGCTACAGATCTCAGATTTAGGTCCAATTTATATGGATGGAAAGGTAAGACATAGGCCTACAACTTTCATATGGAGCCCAAGATCTAAAAAGGCCATTATCAAGTCCAAAATGTAGCAACAACAAAGAAGCCTGAATCTGTCTTCCAGCCCGAGCACTGTTCGGTATTTTGGCCATATCTGGAGTTCTAGAAGTCCAAATAAGTTGAATTGTTTACACAAGAAAGCTGAGACAATTGCCTACAACTTTCATGTTTACAACTGGCTCCAATTTTGACGTTATCAATGACGTTTTGGGCAGACAAGAGAAGATAAGGATTGTCACCAAGTCAAAAGTTGGCCACCCACTTATCAATTAGTCATCAAATCAATAGTTCCCAATTTTGGCCTATAAAAGGAGGCATTTGCCATGCATTTAGGCATCTTGGTTTCCAGATCAAGATCATGCTCTTCCTTTCTTTCTTTGTATTCTTTGTAATGTTTATGCTTTACTTTCATTAATATCAAGTTTATGCCTTTCATTTCCTTTCCTTTACTTAGTTAGCTTTTATGTTCTTATTTTGTTTATCTATTTTGCTTTCTTTCATTATGTCTAGCTAAGTTAATTATGTCAAGGTGAAAAGGTTACACTAATGGTGTAAGAATAAGTATAGTGTAAACTTAATATGGACTTTAATGTTTGATATTAACATGTTTTATATTTGTTATCTTGTTCACTCTTTAATACTTTGCTTGTTAAATGACTAATCTTGATTTATGTTGTATAACACTTGGTACAACAAATGCTTGGCACTTTCATAGCCCATAATGTATGGTATAACCGACACCTGAGCTATGAAAGGAACTTGATTTGTTGTTAACATAAGTTATAATCATGAATATTTGACGAGATTTACAAGTATTAGCATTAATTGAATAAGATAACTAATGTAATCATGTTAACAATATATAATCTGATTGGAACCTTCTTTGTGTGTGGTTTCCAATTCAATAATAAGAGTTTATACTATACTTGTTTGATATACTATTAGTGGAACCTCTAACCTTGACATTTGTTATTATTATTGTTTAATCCTTACATTAATTTTCCATCTCCAAGTTCTCATCATCTTCTTCTTCTTCTCTTTCTTTATTACTACTACTACTACTACTATTATTATTATTATTATTACTACTACTATTGTTGTTGTTGTTATTATTGTTTATAATTGTTGTCTATAATTTGTACAATTAACCTCCTTGTGGTTCGACCCTGGTCTTGCCGAGTTATTTATTACTTCGACACTCCTGCACTTGGAAGAAGACATCAATCTTTTAGTCGTATCATCTGACATATAAAAGTTAATTCAATTTTTTTGTTTCAACTTGTTTTCCTAAAGTCTTGTTGGATTTAATAGTATCGGGTCTCTTTAAAGTTGACCTTGATGGTTGTACTATCTTCCCTTGTCACTGGAACCAAATCCATTTGTCTCATTATATAGCCTCCTATAAGGATTAGGCCTATCCAATCTATTACCGCTACCGGTCTTCTTTTTCATTAGCATTTAAGCTTTTAACATCATATTCCTTGTTTTAGCAAGCATAAACAACATTTATGCTCCGATCTTTATCTTGGATTCTCATGGAAAATAACAATTGCTAGTGCATAGGATTCAGTGTTTTGAATATGATTATCTTTAGTAAAAATAACAAGACATGGGCATGTATCATAATCATAGCTTATATTAGCGAGCCGGGATCTTAATTTAAAGCAAAGCTATGACAGCTAAAAGAGATGCATTATGAATCTAGAACTTATCAAAAAATAATAGAGCATAATGAAATGTGCACACGCATAATGCATTTTATACAGTAAACTGTAAAAGGAAAACAACTTAGTAACCAAATATAAATGCAAGAGTAAAATTTTACAAGTTAACAAAGTCATTGAAACAATGAAGTAGAATATATTGGTGGACAGCATATCATTACAGATATAAATATGCTATATAATGGCAGGCTAGAAATTGCAAAACTTGAACATTCATCTCACTATTAGTCAAACATAAGTGATCTGCCTCTGCGGGGCCATCATAGAGAAGCACTGTATCCAAAACTTCTAATTTCCAAGGCAAGAAGGATTCAAATGACTCTCTTATTTACAGCATTCTTGTTGCTCACCATCCAATATCTGTGTTGATAAGGTGCTGCTGATATCCAATGGTTTCAACAGGAAGGAAATCTGAGGTGACAGAAACAGAGGGAAGAACGACTGAAAGACCAACTTCAGTCACCAAATAAAAGAATCCTTGGAAGGTACAACCAACTGCTTCTCCAAAAGAAGTTTCTCCCTTTCCCTGGCTATAACTCATGTTAACCCTAGCATTCAAGCATCTGTCATCAAGAACTGCTGAGCTTGTGTGCATATTAAAATGAAAAAGTTGAGTAGTGCTTTGACTTTTAGCATCATGCTTCTTAATGAGTCGAGTGATTCCCATAGGAGAAAAACAGATGTAATCATCTTCACTAGATCTCTTTGTGGGAAGAAAGACTTTCCGCATCAGGTGTGAACATGCTTCAGAATCATGAAATGTATGAGTGGCTATCTCAGAAAAACCACTCAACAACTCACGCCCATGGCAGTTTGAGATTTGGATTTTATGAAGTGCATTTTTTCCAGCATAAACCAAAAAGAAGACCTTTTCATTCCTAGTGGATGGATCATTAGAAAACACCCATTGGTGCCCAACATCAGAACCACCAACCTGCCAGCCAGCCAACATCCCAAGCCCTAAATGTTGAAAATGTGGAAGCAATTTATCACAAGTGTAGGAGTTGTTTGAGAAATAGTCACCAGTACGCATGCCATACACTACTCCATAGCCATCAACTACAGCTAAAAAGGACTTATGGGATCCAGTAAGCAATTTTCTAAACATTCCTTTACCAAGGAGATCAACACATTGGGAAGTTGACTTATCATGAACTTCTTCAACTTGTTTGATCTGAAAATCAGCGGCCACAGTCATTTTTTCTTGCTGCCGTGGGACTGAATGAAGGTTTAACCCAGAAGCTTGTAAAATATCTACATAAGCAACAAGCTCACCAGACATTGCAGCATAAAAGTAGATTAAGCCAGAAGCATTTAGGCAAACAAGAAGGTTATCAGAAAAGCAAAAGTCTGCCCACTCAGACACAGTCTACATGTACACCTTGTGTAAGCTTCACTAAGGAAACCCATTGGATTCCCCAACTGTCTAACTTTCCAACAAGAAGTACAATTTTTGTATTGCTTCTTTCACTTTCATTCCCAGTACTCTCAAAAGCAGAATCAACCAGTGTTAAAACAAATCCAATTAGGTGATGTGAATTGCTGGGGAAAACTCGGGAGCATTTGTATGAACCAATACAAAAATCATCAGACTTGGTTATAACTCTCTAGTTCTCTGGATTGAACATGGATTTGCACTTGCTCTCCTCCTCATTTGTTGTGATGGAATTGTCATGATAAAGTAGGTTCAGTAGTGGTGAAGTCCTGTCAAAAACGCTGAAGGAAACAACCTCCGCAGCGCCAGTAAATGATGCCTTCTCTGGAAACCTGGTCCAGATGTTACCCTCAGATGTGATAGTCTTGACTTTGATGGAAAATGAGTGCAACCACCTCTTTGAAGCAACACCTCTCAACAGCTCATCAGCCCCACTATCCTTATCTATGTCTTGCAGACTTCCTCTATTTCCATTGGCCCTGTCATCAGCCACGACGGTAGATGTGCCTTCAGAACACATGCCTGAAGAGCCCTGATCCTTCAAAGTTTGAGCTGGTGCAGAGGAAGGGCCCCAATCAACCCACCTCCTTGACCAAACTTATCCTCAAGTGCAGATTTAGTTGTTCCACCATCAATATCAGGCTTACGGAAAGCATGCACTGTAACACCATTGCTAATAGACACAAATAGAAACTCTCTAAATGAAGCCTCCTTGTGCTGATTATAAGTATCCCCACACACACCCCAAGCCAGTGAATCCACATCACAAACAAAACGAGAATTATTAGATCTTGAAAATTCGTGTTCAAGAGAAAAACCATTATCAAAATCCTTTACTGATGCAGAAGTGCATGGAATATCATCCTTCAAATCTGACCTACTAGGTTCTGTTCATGATTCGGAGCTGAAAGCTGCTGAAGATCGACATTGAAGCCTTTCAACATTCAAAGGTTCTGAAACACGATTACTTACAGATTCCCCTGCCAAAATGATTAAAGAATAACAACAAACCAAGATGTAACGAAAACCACAACCACAGCATACCATAACAAAATACAGAACATAAGGATTTTTCGAGGCATATTTACCGGCAACTAAAGGAAGGAGCAAGGCTTCACATTGATAAGACAGTAACAGCAAAAGCTCCCTCGTCGGCGATATAAAACCTTCCCGAAATTCCGACTAGTCAATACTGAACTGAAAGGGGCCCCATTTATGGAGCTGCAGAACTGCCGGGCTCTCACCGCCAAGACAGTAATCCATCTAAAACGGTAAAAGAGAGAATATTCAACCATTTTATGCAATAATATAAATTAATTCACTAATCGCAACCCAAGCTCGCCGAAAAACTTCAACTATTCCACTAGATTAATCTGATTCCTATTATTTAAATCTATAATCATAATCAGCAAAAAAGAAAGGGAATAATGATAATGAAATGAGAAATAATTAAGGAAAAAAAGTTTACATTTCTTCTAATCGGAAAGAAATAGATAAAAATAAAATAAAAACCTGGACCTGTTGAGCGAATCGGTTTTACTGGAGTAACGCCATCTCTGCAAATCTCTCTCTCAATTTTTAGATTCTCCAGCAGACTGTTATTTTATTTTATTTTATTTTTCTGCTCTGTTTTCTTTTCTCCTTTTTTTTTTTTTACAGGATTTAAAGATGCGTGCGCTATTTGTGCTCATGAGGAGTTTGTTAGTTGTTTACAACAGTCCAACGAAGCTGGTTCTGACTTTCTCGGAGGCGGGATACTCTGCCACTTCAATTTGCTGTGCTCATTATGTTTTCTGGGCGGTACAGCCCGCCGTGGTTCGAATATCTAGTTACAATTATTTTAAAAAAATATATATATTAAAATAATATTTATTTTATTTTTATAAAAATTATTTTTTAATTAACACATTAAAATAATTCAAAAATTATAAAAAATTAAATTTTAATAAAAAATTAAATTTTTATGGAACGGGGTTTGCACCGCGTTTCCAAACGGTGCCTAACCAATTTGTTTTTGGATTTTAAAATTGTTTTTAAAAAATATTTTTTATTTTTTATTTTTTATTTTAAATTAATTTTTTAGATTTTTTCAATTATTATTATATGTTGATATCAAAAATAATTTTAAAATATTAAAAAAATATTATTTTAATACATTTCAAAGTAAAAACTACTTTGAAAAACAACAATTATCACAACATCAGACGGGTTCCAAACTCATTTAGAAGTGTGTAATAATTGTCTTTCAAAGTTTTTTTGCTTGAAAATTTATCAAAATAATATTATTTTATTTTATAAAATTATTTTTGTCATCAATACATTAAAATGATTCAATAATATAAAAAAATTAATTTTAAATAAAACAATTCAAATTTTTAGGAAATACGGTTTCAAACACATTCCCAAACTAGTTGTAAATCATGAAAAAATTTGTTTCTAGTTTTTTATCCTTAAAAAAAATAAAAGGGACATCCTGTTTTCAAATTAAATCTATTTTAAGATAATAAGGAAATTGATTGGTTTAGAATATTAGAGTTTGTTTTTATTTTAATTTAATTGATATTTTTAAAAGAAAATAAGTGTTAATAAATGTCACATGTGCGCACATGACGTGATGAAATATCAAAGTCAAGAAGTCGTTATTTAGTTGTTTGGTTTAGGATAACTTGAAAACCAAGTAAACTGGTCTTGTTTGAAATTATAGGATAAAAAACTAATTATGACTAGAAAATGTATTACCGCCCTTAGCACACCTTACTTAAGATAATTTTTATTGCATGGTCCGAGTGTAGTATAAAGGTGTTATTCCCTTTAAACTATGAGTGATATTTAGGATTGTCTTCTCTTATTTATTGTAATAAATAAGTTGTGTTTGTATACCTTCAAGATTCAAGATTATATATGGAAGAGGATTCATGACTAGAGATGTAAAGTAGTATCTAAAAGGGATCCATTAATATTAGTTGGATTCCATTAATGTTAGTTAGATGAAACTATATTATGCTTTTTTAACTGCAAATTACAGCAACAAGTTGAAGAATAAACATGAGTTTTCATTTTGTTTATTTGTGGTAAAACAATATTTTTTTAACAGGAACGAAGATCATACACTAACATATTTATTTATATACTTAAGGTTTTTAGATATAAGGTTATCTCTAAATCTAACTCCTTTTCTAATATATTTAGTTCTTAAATACAAAATTACTTTTAGGTTAAGGTTCTATCAAATCTAACTTTTTATTTTCTAATTTTTTATTTAATGAGATGGTTTTGGTATTAAGAGATTCGCATAAATAGAGGAGGAGTTGATTTGGCACTATAATAAAAATGGCTTCTATAACTCAAAATCTGAACACTCTGTGGCTATAAAGGTTGTTATTCCAGATTTTGGTGAGGCTAAATGGAGAAGATTATAAAATCTCAAGGTACCCCCAATAGATCAAACATTCTTTTATATGGAGAGCTTGCCAGGATTGCATCCCTGCACAATTTCAACTCCTTCATAGGGGAATTGAGATTAATGATGTTTGTGTTTTTTGTCGTTCTGCAAGTAAGACTAGAGAGCATGTTTTGATGACTTGTCCAAATTCTTGTGATTTGATGAACATGTTTCTATTGGCAGCAAGTAAGACTAGAGAGCATGTTTTGATGACTTGTCCAAATTCTTGTGATTTGATGAACATGTTTCTATTGGCATTAGCTGGGTCTGGCTTTTAAAAATCATTTGGAAACACAGTTCAACCTTCGTTTTAATTATTAACATGAATTTTAACATGAAAAATTATTTATAAAACAACAGCTACCACCATACTATCAAATACGACTACCACCGTGAATTTCCAACCGTGGTTCTTCACTCAATTTCATTTGCTTGATGAGGATTTGATACCGAAGGTGGGTGTGACCTCGTGGTCCATCTGGAACCAAAGGAACGATAGAATACGGAATAATGGGGCTTTAGCAGAGCATTGAGTGGTTAAGGCTGGTCTGGATTTTCTACAGAGATGGAAACTGCACAGACCACTCCCTTGTCTTCAGGATCTCGTCAGACTCCTTTGCACAAAGAGGAGAAACCTCCAGTTGGGTATCTAAAGTGTAACGTGGAAGCAACTGTTCTTGAAAGGACATGGTTTCCAAATAGCATGACAGACCCCAACATTCCAGATTCCATATTCCAAATCCGATTTCATTTATTCTTTCTATCCATTTCTGGAAGTTCATTTCTTTTTTCGAAGATTCCGTCAAATTTCGTTCCAGAATACAATCTGAGGCAGTAAACCACTAGGGGATTGATGGCGGCATAGAGCCACAATTCCAAGTCAAATGAGAAGCAAAAGGTACGACATGAAATACCTAAGGAGATTCTGACAAATTTAAGGTCTGCTGCAAAGCATTTCCATACATTTTTGGATGGCAATCCAAGATTCAATACCCCAAAAACACATTGTCCAGATGAATCTACATTTGTAATCATCCTTGGCATACTTCAAAATATCAACAGCATAGACTATGAAACAAATACCACCAATCATAAACAAGTAGAGAATCAACCTAGGAAACAAATTCGTGAAATCAACTAGAAGAGATCCAAAAGTTAAAAAGAAAAGGACTTGCAGAGTAAACCGTGCTAGTACTATCATATGGAAACAAGGTAGCCACCATTGAAGGTGTCCTCTGCTTAGATAATCCTACTAGTCAAAAGTCCAACTTGCATCATACAAACACAAAAACAGCGCCTATTATCTTAAGTACCCATCTCCATCGGTAGCCAACACAAGTAAACTCCCACTCCCCATAATCACAACAGCATTGGACAAAGACAGAATAACAGCATCCAATACCAAAATGGGCTGATCTGCCAATCCCAATTCATAGCTTAATTGCTTCTCCAAGAATCAAGTTTTTCCATTTAGCATCCCATAATAGGAAGAATATGACAGCACAGCAAAGTAGTAGCACCAAAGCAATTTAGTGCATGAAAAATATGGAAGAATAGGCAATAATTTAGGGTACCGTAGGCATAGCAATGTATAATCTATTCTCTATTACAGAACACAGCATAAAGCTTCAGTAAGCATATGGGAGGTATGGGCTAAGTTCATCCTAGTCTTACTTTAGCAGAGCCTTCCCTGCTGCAAAACTGTACAAAGTCATGATAGTATGTACAGAAAACAAATAGAGAACCAATTCTTACAGCAACTATATTAGGAAACAACTAGAAACAAAGGCCAAAACCAAGACCAACAAACGACTTATGGCTTGCAGCTATAAATTCCTAATTTCTATACCCTCGTGCTGCTGCTTTCCTAGAACTGATAGAAAAACTCTGGTATTCAACAGCATGCATCCAATGAACCTGCATTTTTAATCCATCCCACCAGCAGGTCTACACATTATAGCAAAGCAAACTCCAATGGTTTCTTCCCCTCCATACTAGAGATAGATATGTAACTACAGCAAAGATTACTAATGGCCCAGATAAAAATTCCTTCGAGACACCAGTCTCAAAAACAGATTAGTGATAACTACTGGCTAAATTTAATCTAAAATTGTCTCATTTATGCGACTAACTACAGGAGAGAAAAATGATTAAGCAACATGACAAAATAATGGCAACCAAACTGCTATAGAAATACACTAATTCACAATAGAATAATTAAACCCCAAATTGTTAAACACGGAATAAGCAAAGCAACCAGACTGTACATATAGACACGAACAAACAAATAAATATCCAATGAGAGAACATTATTCTCCTTGAATGACGCATAAAATCATCTTGAAAGAAAATAGAAAGTACATACTAACAGTTAATTGTGGATCATATCTTATCAATCTTATCTGCCTTAACAACAGGATTGGCTTTAGCAATAGCATCCTGTCCAGCACTCCTGTAATCGAACACACAGTTATGCTTGTCCGAATATCTGTGCTGCGAACAGAAAGTGTGTCCACAACGGCACTTGAACCCTGTCAAGCCCACTTTTTTCCTGCAGAAGTTGCACCTGTTTGCCGCCACCACCGGCCGCTTCTCCTCTTCACCTCCTCCTTGTTGCCCTTCAACTTCTGCTGCTGCTGCTGCTGCACTGTTCTCGGCAACATGAACTGGAACATCAATTGTTGTTGTAGTTGTGTCTTGTTGGGTTAGAAGGAATTCTTTGTAACATTTAGAGCAGAGATTATTAGTGTTGGGGCTTCCAAAAAAACCACAGTTATTCACACAAAGAATTGGTGTGTTTTGTGCCTCGTAACTGCTGCTGTCTTCTAGCTTTCTCTTTTGGGATTCTTGCTCCATGATAATAATAAAAACAAAAACAAAAAAACTCAAATTTGAGGCGAAAACAACTTTTTTCAAGAAACAGAACTGATCTGGTAAGAATATGATAATACAAGAAAAACTAGGAATCCAGAATTATATTATAGGAAAAAAAGAAAGAAGACAGCCCTTTTGAGATTGGAGATAAAACACAAAGGAAAAGGTATGAAAAGGTAGAACAAGAAGATCTGGGAGGATACGGGTTGAGAAGTGAAGAAAACATATATATATATAATAAAGAAACGGGAGAGAGAGATTGTGCCTTCGTGTGGTGTTGTGCGTAGTGACTTTGTGGGGTGGGTTTGGTGCATCAGAAACAGGACAAGGAAAGAAAGGTATGGTTTTTAGTTTTTACCGAAGAGATGACGTAAGAAAGGGCAGGAAGCGGTCTTCATATTTCCTCTGTAGCTTCATCAATTTATAGTTCTGAATTTCTCAATGTTACCCTCATAATTTCCAAGATGTTCTATCATGGTCCCTAATTGTTAACTAACAGCATTTGAACCATGTATTTCAGATTTTTTAGTGTTCTGTTACAATATTTTATGTGGGTTTTATAGGAAAAGGAGTGAATAAGATAAAAATATGAAAACATTAGCATTTTGTTAGTTATTTACTTATTTTTTAATAAATTAAAGATTTGAATTTTCTTAAAAAAATATTATAGAGGTAACATTACGTAATCTTATACTACGAGGGTGGAAGTTAAACATTGATAAATTATAAGGACAAAAATAGACTACTCGGTAGGATAATATGAAACTTTCAAGTGAAGTATGTGTGTGTATAAAGTTGCAAGTACACGAGGGCAAAGATATATTTTGTGATGATTTGCTGTCAGTCACTAAAAGTACAAAAACAATTTTTACTTTAACGTAGTTTTTTTTAATATATTTTATTAGCATCACTAAAGAATGACAGATTATCTACTACTCACAAGATTATTCATATATTATAGATGAGCCTCTAAATTTATAAAATGATGTATAAAAAATTAAAAAAACAAAAGAGAGGAAATTAAAAACAAAAAAAATTGAAAACACATCAAAGTTTTGATAATGACAATATCAATACTATAAAAAAATCTTAATTTAATAAATTTAATAACACTAAAAATAATTACTAATAAAAAAAAAAACAAAACTAAGATCCAATTTTACTAGAGATCAAATAATATAAGTATATAAATAAATAAATAAATAAATAAATAAAGATATAAAATGTTGAAAAATTAGAAGTTTTTAATATAAAATTCAAAAATTCACATATATTATAATAAGATGTTCCACAAAATTCCATTTTTTTTATTTACAATTGCTCCTTTTAAGACTTTATATGTTGAAAATATTGTAATTTATTTTATTATCAACACCTACAAATACCTTATTTATATATATATATATATAACCAAATAATCATTTAGCCAAAATCCTCGTAAGTAATCATAAATTATTTATTTCAACAAACTAAAACATAACCATAACTTATTTATATCATTAATTTCTTGCATTCTTTTTTAAATTACACTGAAAATATCAACTATAACTAAACAACATAATTAAATTTATTTTAATCATCATCAACACCACAACACATACTAAATACACATAATTACCAAACATTTACTTTGATTCCAAAAGTTCTCATATTCCCCTTTTAAATTATAAGCTCTTCATCACAAAGACATAATTTTTTTCTTTAATTATATTTTATTTAGAGTCATTTATATCCTATTACATTTCAAAGATATCATATTTTTACAACTTCACTCTTTTCCACTTTAATATTTTAAAAACTTTAATTTAAAATTTTAAAATTTTACATGAACTTTGTTAACCTTTACTTAAATTTATACAATTGAGTTTATAACACCTTGCTCGTTAATGATATAAACTTCAAATATTAACTAATTAAAGTTTTCTTCTTATTCTTCTTTTTTGTTAATGTCATGAGTTTCTTCTCTATTATGTTTTTTTTATTTAATTTTTCTCTTAATATTTAAGTTAGATATATTCAATATTATCTTTATTATTTATTTTGGCTTTTAGTGAGGAAGCTCTCAATTTTTTTTCTCTTATAATTTTTTTTAACACCGGCCAATAATTTAAAAGGAAAAAAGAAGTTAAGTTTGTAGTTTTCTAACTTATTTGTAAAAATATCATTAATGAACCTGTATATTATTTTTGGTTTTTTTTATTCAATTATTGATATTCTCATATGTCCTTTCAAACTTTCATTACCCTAAAGTTTTAACTTATAATAAATTAATGTGTTAAGAGACTTTTTATAAACTTTCAGTCCAATCTAAAAATTGAATTAAGAGTTATATTGAATAATATAAAAATATTTAATATGTGATTTTATATCAAAATCTAATTTTTTATTCAATCATTATTTGAACCATATCAGTTATTTTACTAAGTTTTCAAGATTATTTTTTATTCTAAAATATTTTTTTTTTATTATTCGTTTTATTTACTGACTTATTATAATTTTATAATAATGTTACTAATTTTTAACTGGAATTTACACCAATACTTTTTCAAACATTTTTTTCTTAGCTTTTATTCCTCATTTCTATTATAATTCCTTGAAATAATTTTGTCATTCTCAAAACACATCTATTTTAATTTTTTTTTTCTAATTGTTTTATCCATCAAAACCCGTCATTGTTTGAGCATGATATATTCTTCATTCAATTTTTTTTGAAAAGTGTGCACAAGTACCCACATGCTAGATCAACCATGCTAACAAAAACCGAAGTGCATCGCATGAACTACCAAAAAATAATAGGGCTTACTTGTTTTTGAACAAATCATGTAATCTGCTCCAACATCAAAACAACTATTATTTTAGCGGTAGGAAGCTAGATGTGAAACATTAGCGGTGTAGGTCCATTTAGGAATAATTAATATTGTTCGTATTATTATTAAAAAATTTCTTTTTTTTTCCCTCTCTTTTCCTTTTAATTTGAGAAGATCTATGTCATGCTTTACTGGCCTACTAATTATTTTACTAGCTATTAGTGAGGGGGATTCTTTTTAATGTTATTAAACTCGGCTTAATTTAATGGATTAATATGATATTTTTTCTGCAATGTTATTAATCTCGTTCGAAAGCCTGATTTGATTTAAAAAAATTAAAACAACATCTATTTAATATTTTTATAAAAAATATTAAAATAATAACATTTTAAATTGATTTGCGAGATTAGGTTTAATAGCTTTATTTTTTCAGAATCTATTTCTTTATTTAATTATATAATAATAAAAATAGATATGTATAAGAAAGCCATTAAATAACTACATGAAGTAAAAATGTAATTTTTTCTATTAAAATTATCTTTTCAAATTCATATATATTTTTCTTATTTTGATAAGAAAATATTTTTTAAATTATCAACATAATTCATTAAATAGAATGCAACAATAATCAAGGGAAAAAACTATAACAATTTCAACTAAAGGAAGAAAAGTAAATTTTTAACCAAAAACTTAATTTTCTTATCTAATTATTTTTTTATTTTGATGCAAATATGTCATTTTTTCAGAAGTATGGTTTGTTAAGCATACATTTATTATTAAAAAATTAAAAAAATCATGAATCAAGTATTTTTATGAGTCTATGCGAAAAAAAAATACGAGAACAAAAAATTTCAAAAAATATATAAAAAATTAAAAAAATAGATATTTTATTCTTATTTAATATTAATGAGATTTTTTTAATTTTTTTTTACCATGCTAATATATAATTATCCTTAAAACAGTAGATAATATCATTGTAAAACCCTAATATTCTTAACAAAATGACATAATTTATTGTTAACATTATGTTTTATGAATAAAAGGCAGTGAAAATTCAAATAGAGGTTTAACAAAATTTTAATCAGTCAAAACAAATAAAAAAAATATTTTTTCAATCTAAACTTTATTTTTTTTAATAAACTATCTCTTTATTCTTTTTAATCAAAAGCATTGTTTTTCAAAATAAAAACTTAAAAACAATTTTTAATGAAAAAATATTAAAATAATGTCCCAATATTTTTATGTTATTAAAGGCAAAAAATAACAATTGATATGATAAAATATTGTAAGAAATCTACTAAAAAAAGAAACATAAATTTTATTTTTTTAATATCAGTGAGCTTTTTTTTTGCATATTAGGTATATAATAAATAAAAAATTATTAACATTCCTATAAAACCCTATAATATTATTTAATAATCATGAAAAATTTAAATAATAATTTAAATATCATGCTAATTATTTGATTTATAGTGTTTTTTAATCAAAATCTAAAGAAAAATAAAACAAATAACCTTAAAAAAAAAGCTATAAGAAAGGCTTGGCATGGACAGGCTTGCAAAAACAGGCCATACATTGGTCTTTTTAATTTATATTTTTTATATAAAAACTAGATGAAAGGTGTCGTTTGCTAATTTGGATTTCAAAACCATTGATATTGCTGGAAAGTATGGGTTTTGTTTTTTAAAATTAAAAACCTATTTTATCTAAAAATACGTAATATATAACCTAATAATCTTCATAAACCAACTGCTAACTTAAAAACCCTATTAAATTGGTTGAAAAAGATAAAAACAAATAAAATTATTTATATTTAATCTTGATCTAGCTCTTCAGTTAAATGAAAATTAAAAACATCTCAATGATATTCTTTTTATTAATAAATTCATTGTAATTGAAATTGATTTTTTTAGTGGCTGACTAACTATTTTTTTATCTCTAACTTTCCCACGAGTCTCTCTCTCCTCCTAGATTTTAGAGGATAAAATATAAAACAAATAAAGTTTATGAAAGAAATGTATAACCTTAAAAAAACAGGGATCAAAGATAAAAAAGTAAAAACTTTAAGAACTAAACTGCAGTTTTCCATGCACCGAACAATAAAAAAGGGGCCACTCTTTGTTTCTTCAGATTTGGCCTAGTTTTTCAATTTTTTTCAATCAATTAATACATTGCAAAATTAAACATTAATTTAATGACATAACATTTTTTGACATGACAAATACTATGTAGCAGGTGAACGTTTGGCACTATAAATATTGTGAATCCAAACAAATCAGCAGAATCTAGACCGTGTGAACATAAATACTGAAAAATAAAATTAAAAAAATTATTCAATGAACAAAATGAAAAATTATTTAAGAATGAGGTTAGATATATACATTGTAACGGTCAACAGTGTATATATATATAAAAATTAGATACCATGCATGATGCAATACTATGAACTTGTAGCATGCTTTAATAAAAAAAAAATATAATATAAAAAATATTATAGTAATTTATAATATATTTTTTTTAAATTATAAAATAAAAATTTCAGTCAATTCAATATTTAAAAAATCAAAATTATAACAGCAACCTTTTTTTCCTATAAAAATGTTAATTGGTGCCAGAAGAGTTCACTATCCAAAAACTATTTTATGAACCGGAGGTAATCACAGATTTGATCTCTTCGCTTAAGAAAAAAAATTAAGCTCCCACTGAGGGCTTTTTTTTTTTTTTGGTCCCGTGAACTAATCAGGCGTATTGACTGACTCGAATAAAATTTTTCTTTTTTAAATCCTAGTGGTTACTTTTATAAAAATTTAAGTTCTCTTTTTTACTATGGTACGATATGTTAGGACTTTGATTATTTTTTTATTCAGTTTGAGCATGTGATTAAATTTATTACTTGTGTTTAATAAGTGGTCAGGTCTACTGTGAAAAGAATATAAATTATTTTCAGTTTTTTATTACTTATTTTAGAGTCATTCTTTTTCTAGTCTACACACAAATTATTATTATTATTATAAAATGAAACAGAGGACACAAATTATTATTATTATAACATGAAACAGAGGGCATTTGAGTTTAGAACAGATGATGTTTATCCAAATAAATTACCAATCTTTTTCTTTTTTTAATGGTTAGATATCTTGAGAGTAAATTTCTATTTAAAAGTGTAGTTATAATTATTTTTTAAAATATTTTTTATGTTTAAATACATTAAATTAATATTTTTTTATTTTTTAAAATTAATTTTTAGATTAACGCATCAAAATGATTTAAAGTATAAAAAATTTAATTTTTAATAAAAAATTATTTTTTTTTTTTAAAAAATAAAGTTTGTATTTCTAGATGCTAAACCCATTTCTTTTATTCCATCAAAGACATGATATTCATATTAAAGCCATCTGATTCATGAGTATTTCATAACAAACCCTAATTAATAAGGAATGAACCTGGTTTGGATACTGATAGTAATGATCCTCTAAAAGAATTTACACACACAAGGTCAAAACAAGGATAAAGATACGACCATTTGAGCTGGTATTATCAGTTAACAAAAGTATGGAAAAATGTTGTAGGTATATATCAATTTTTATTATTCAATGAAAAAATTGTAACGACGTTTTTTTCTTATAAGGAAATCAAATGCTTTAGTATCGAAGGTAATTTGATTTTTTTTCATTGGTTATTAAGGAATAGATCAAGGGTATATGTTTTTTTTTTAATTTTTAAACATAGTAAAATAATCTAATTATTTTTCAAGTAAAAAAAAATTAAAACTGATAAACATGGATATATATTTCTTTTTATTTCTTAAAGCACAATAGAATGATAATTTTGTTACTAAAAAAAACATTAGTTAAAACATGCTTATAGGATCCTTAGGTATTTTTACAATGATTTTTTTTTGTTATTACTAGTTTTATAAAAGATAATTTAATAATTTTTACATAGATTAAATATTATTTAAATTAAAAAAAATATGTTAGCATGTGTGATGCAAGTGCAAGTTTGTGAGTCGCCTCTTAATGGCCAAAAATGTCCTTCCATCATTTTTGGGAATATCATTAAGTTATTTTCTTATTGGTGCAACACGTGTAAATGGTGGTAGGATGGTTTGCCACTAATAGAACTTTTTTTTCTCTTCGCCACTGAAAAGTACAACTTGATCCTCTTTGTTGTTAGTATTTTAATACAATCAAAAGATTAATATATTTTTTCAAGTATAAGAATGTCAAAGTAATAAATAACACAGCAAGACCAGGGTCGAACCACATGGAGATTAACTATATAAATTATAAATAATGATGATGATGATGCTGATGCTGATGCTGATGAATTAAAAAGGACTTTGAGATGTAAGATTAATGTGAAGATTAAACAAAGATAAAAACATTTATCAAGGTTAGATGATTCACTAATGATATTTCAAATAAGTATAATATAAACTCTTTCTATTACTCAACTAAAAACCACACATAAAGGAGATTTCAATCAAATAATTTGTCATTAATAGCTCATTATAAATTATTAACATGATCATATTAATTATCTTATTTAAGTAATACTAAATTTTTAAATATTGTTAGAAATTCATGATACTAACTTATGTTAATAATAAATCAAATTTCTTTCATAGCACGGATGTAAGTTATACTATATGATTGGATATAAGATTGCTAAATATTTGGTGTACCAAGTATTATACAACACAAATTTAGATTAACCATTTAACAAGTAAGGCATTAAGAATTAATAATATAAAAATATAAGACATGTTAATAGCATGTTGTTTATGATATAATTATTTAAGTTCATATTGAGTTTATATTATACTTATCCTAACAACATTAGTAAAACCTTTTCATTTTAACATAATAAACTTAGTTAAATATAATAAAAAAGAGAAACATAAATAAACAAAAGGAGGGTATGATTATATGAGTATAGTAAAGAAAATGAAAAGAATAAATAAGAGATTAGTATAACATAAAATAAGACTTGAACATTACAAAATACAAATAAAGAAAGAAAGTAAATAATCTTGATATGAAAATCAAGATTCCTAAATGCATGACAAATACCTTTTTTTTATAGGCTAAAATTCAAAAATATTGATTTAATGACTAATTGTTAAGTGGACGATCACCTTTTGACTTTGTGACAATCTTTATATTCTTTTCTGAACAAACATCATTGATAATATTAGAATTTGAATGGATAGTCCCATAAAAGTTCTGAAAAATTATCTCAGCTTTCCAACAAAAAAAAAAATCAGTGCATTTGAACTTCTAGAACTCGAGATATAGGTTAAGTACTGAATAGTGTCTAAGATGTACGATAGATTCAGACTTTTTTTTTATGCTAAGATTTGAACTTTCAAATGACAGAATGGAGTCTTGGACTCTTATGGATGTTTTATGCCTATATCTATGCTTTCTACCATATAAACCATACTAAAATCCAAGATTTACAACTCCACATATGACCTAATGACTAAGTGTGTCTAGTTTGAATTGAATCTGTATTTCTTTTCTAAACTTAGCCTTTTCTTTGTCCTTTTACTTTCAATAATTAATCACTTCAATCAATTCTTTGAATTATGAGATATGCCCGCATTTAAAATGAGCATTTACTGTAAATTAAAGCTATTTTATATTATCAGACTTGTTATTATAAAACATACTAAAGTTAGGGAATTTAATGATACTTTAAATACAAAATGATAATATAAAATCTTGATAAAAATACACTTTTAAGTGCTAATGATATTTAAATTTTAGTTTTTATTATTTTGATTTTTAATTTTTGTTCTTAACTCTTTTGTAAAAGTTTCATTGGGTCTTTTTTTTTTATTATCTGGGTCTTATGTTAAATTTGTTTTTCTTATCAATCTCACCTTTCAAAAAAAAAAGTTATTTGTATTTTTTATTTTTATTTTGATCCTTGTTCTTTTGATTTTTTTTGTCCTATTGTTAAATTGCTTTTTTTTTTCAATTTCACCCTTCAATCAAAGACAACAATTGTTTTTTTATTTCAATTTTGATTCTCATTATTATAATTAGTATTTTTTTTGTTTTGAATTCTTTTGTATAATTTAAATTATGTTTTCAATTTCATCCATAAGTATTTGATTGAATGAAAATTAAGTTTCATGATTTTTTTTCCAGATATGATGCTTCCAATCTAATGATTTAGGTCACTTGCTTCAAATGTTAACGTGAGTTAACTTTGATTTTTTTAAATAGGCTTTGTGATTTTCATTGTTTTTTTATTAGATTATTTCAATCTCATGACCTGGATAATAGGTTTAGCAAGATAATCTGGGTTGGTTTGGTCCTAAATATTAGGGCTACAAGTTTGTCATACTAACAAGTTAACTCAAATAGATTTTTTAAGGTTTTTTTTCACTTATTTTTATATTTTCATATTTAATGGGTTGAAAATTAAGCTATATCGTTCGTTTCATTTTCAATCTTAGCACCTGGGTATCATTTTTTATGAAAACAAATCATACCTACATCATAGCATAGGTCCATAGTTAGTCATACATCTAAAGGAAATGAAACAATATGGTGCTTCACTCTTTTTTCTTTTATTCTTTAAAATTGTTTGGTCTTGCAATTAGATCCTTATCAATCCTAATTAGATGAAATTAACTTTGAAGTTATGGTAAAACTACCAAATTACAAGTTAAAAGGCTAAAATGTAAAATATAAAGAAAATAAATGATCAACCATAAATGCACAATAAGTTTAATTTTGGAAAAAAAAAATTAGCAACAAGTTTTGTTCAATGAAGAGAATTTGTTGATAATTGTTTGTCTTTAAACATCCCTGAAAAAGAGATAAGGCCTGATTTAAATATTTTTCTTTCATTTGAATTTTTTTTTTATGATTTTAAGGTTATTAGATGGTTCAAGGAGATTTTTAGGGTGATTAATAGGTGATTTTAAGTGAAAATAAGTTGAAAAATATTTTTTTCATCCTAAAACCCCAAGCAGCGGCCAAAATTTAGGTTGTAGCCTAGCAGATGATACATTATCTATCATAATAGGAGACATGTCATAATTTTTAATAAAAGGGGGGCAAACCCAAAGCAAGAAAAAAAAAAAAACTTAGGCCAATCATATAGGACTGGCTTAGGCCTATACATTTAGGCCACTCAGGCTTTATGCCTACGAGTTCTTTTTTTATTTTTTTAATTTCATTATTTAGTTTTGGAATTTTATGTTCAATGTTATCCTTCAATATTTGGTTAATTTTAAATTGGCTTTTGTTTTTATTTTATTATAAAACAAAATAAAAATTAATTGAACCAAATGGAATTCATGACCTAGATCATAGGTTTTGTAAGCTAATCCTTGTTAACCTGTATTGTTTTCTTTCCCTTTGATTTTCTCTTTGGACCTATACATTTAATTAAGTCACATGAAGATAGCTCCTACACTATTCAATCTAAAACTTGGGCTAGACAAAAAGTTAGGTTAAAAGCTTTTAAATTAGAGCTGTTACTTTAGTAGTTTGTTATTTCTCTATAGTGAAAGCCCTTTATTAGGCTTTTAAAACTATCCATAAAAATTATAAGCATAATACATCCTAGATGAACTATTGTAATCAACTCAGTATTTGGTTATTAACTACTCTATTATTATTTTTGACAAATCATTCATTGCTACTAGTTAATAGAAATTGTTAGTGTATTCATTAATATAGTTCCCCCCTTAATATATGGAGTTATTGGTATGAAGTATGAGTGTATTCGAAAAGAAGTAAATGCTCTTTGATATTCTTCTTCATCTTTTCTAACTCAGTAATCTTTAATTTTCATTGTCTTCTTTGAGTCTTTTTTAATTGTTTCCACCAAGCAAAAGCTTTTCCTTTTAATATAATGATGATTAATCTGCTCCAAGACTTATTTACACTAAAAAACTTCTCTCCACTTCATTTATCCAATCAATGAATTTCTTAGCTTTGAAGCATACTTTATAACTCTTGAATTTTAAATCCAAAACCTTAAGTCTTTATAAAGTTCATCCTAATCAAGAGGTTTCATTCTCTACTCTTGCCTTTCTTTGAAACAAATTTATAAGACTGGATATGGATTCGTGATCACTTTCTTCACGATTCTTTAGGGTTCTCATCATCGCTAATGACATGTTAATTTTTCAATTTGTGTCCTTATATTTTTTTATTAATGATTCCTAGATGTCTCTTTCCTTTAAAGAAATCTCCTTATCCCTTCCTGCATGAACAACTTATGTTCTGTGAGCTCTTCCACTCATTATTATTTAATAACACATAACAAGCAACTAACCACCATTAGAA
Organism: Populus pruinosa; assembly: GCA_026413675.1. Taxonomy (NCBI): domain Eukaryota; kingdom Viridiplantae; phylum Streptophyta; class Magnoliopsida; order Malpighiales; family Salicaceae; genus Populus; species Populus pruinosa. The sequence goes on along the minus strand of CM048598.1, from coordinate 14,566,850 downwards.
ATCTTGGATTTTTATACCAACCACCATACTTGAACCTAAGAAGAAAGCAATTATAAAAAGAGACATAATTTTATTAAAAAAGGTATCTCAACAACTAGAGCCTTAATTTTTATTTATTACTTAAATTTTTTCTTTGCTATAGTCCATTGAAATACAAGCTAAACAACTATATTTATACTAGTCTTAAGTCTTTCTTAAAAAAAGAAAGATTCCAATGAATAATTATAGAGTCAGAATATGGATTCCTAAATTAAATGCAAAAAATAAAACTACCAATATAATATTTGATTTATTAAATTAAATATTTAAAATATTTATCTAAACTAAATAAAAAAAACAATAAAACAAAAAATTTCTTCTAAAAATCTTTTGTACCAGTTCCATTCTTAAAAGTACTTGGACATTACCTTTGATAGAATATCCTCTTATATTATAAGTCGATAATCCCCTTTCATTCCTAAAGTTCATGTTGTAGAGATCAAGTTTAAAGGATGAGTTTTGTGTTGACTCTTTTTGTTTTTTCTTTTATTTTTTGGATGCTTAGCTTTTCATGATGACCAACTTTAAACTTTTTTTATTTCTTGCATATAACCAACTTTAAACTTCTTTATTTCTTGCATGTGATTGATGATTTTTCTTTGTGTCTTTGATGATTTGTCTTCACTCCATAAGTTTGAGCCTATTCCTTAAAGTCTAAAAATACCTTTTACTAAAAAACACCAATCTTTAAAACTAACTAATGCCCCTTGGCTGAGGTTAGAATCAAATACTAACATTTGAAAACTTTTATAACACAACTAAAACTTGTTTATGAACCTACCATTATAATTTTCATATTTGCAACTTTGACTTTTGACACGACTAAAGGGTTGATGTCTTCTTCCAAGTGTAGGAGTGTCGAAGTAATAAATAACCCGGCAAGACCGGGGTCGAACCACAGGGAGGTTAATTGTACAAATTATAAATAACAATAATACAACAACAACAACAACAACAACAACAACAACAACAACAACAACAACAACAATAATAATAATAATAAATAAATAAATAAAAAGAAGGAGAAGAAGAAGAAGAAGAAGAAGAAGAAGAGAACTTTGAGAAGGAATATTAATGTAATGATTAAACAATGATAATAACAAATGTCAAGGTTAGAGATTCCACTAATGGTATGTCAAACAAGTATAATATAAACTCTTATTATTCAATTGGAAACCACACATAAAGGAGGTTCCAATCAGATTATAGATTATTAACATGATTACATTAGTCATATTATTCGATTAATGCTAATACTTGTAAATTTCGTCAAGCATTCATGATTATAACTTATGTTAACAACAAATCAAGTTCCTTTCATAGCTCAGGTGTCGGTTATACCATACAATATGAACTATGAAAGTGCCAAACATTTGTTGTACCAAGTGTTATACAACATAACTCAAGATTAGTTATTTAACAAGCAAAGTATTAAACCAAGATTAGTTATTTAACAAGCAAAGTATTAAAGAGTGAACAAGATAACAAATATAAAACATGTTAGTATCAAACATTAAAGTCCATATTAAGTTTACATTATACTTATTCTTACACCATTAGTGTAACTGATTAGTACTTAAAAGTGCATTTTTATCATGGTTTTATATCATCATTTTGCACTTGAAGTATCAATAACTCCTTAACTAAAGCATGTTTTATAATAATATATCTAATAATATAAGATACCTTTAATTTATGGTAAATGTTCATTTTAAATGCAGGCCTATCACATAAATGAAAATATTGATTGATGACTTTAAGAACTTAAATTGCAAGGGCAAAGAGATGGTCAAACTTAGAAAAGAGATGTCGGTGCGATCCAAACCGGAATACTGTTCGGTAATTGGGTCATATCTGGAGCTATTTATCTCAGATTTAGGTCCAATTTATATGGATAGAAAGGTAAGACATAGGCCTACAACTTTCATATGGAGCCCAAGATCTAAAAAGGCCATTATCAAGTCCAAATTGTAGCAACAACAAAGAAGCTCGAATCTGTCTTCCAGCCCGAGCACTGTTCGGTATTTTGGCCATATCTGGAGTTCTAGAAGTCCAAATGAGCTGAATGTTTTACACAAGAAAGCTGAGACAAGTGCCTACAACTTTCATGTTTTCAGCTGGCTCCAATTTTGACATTATCAATGACGTTTTGGGCAAACAAGAGAAGATAAGGATTGTCACCAAGTCAAAAGTTGGCCACCCACTTATCAATTAGTCATCAAGTCAATAGTTCCCAATTTTGGCCTATAAAAGTAGGCATTTGCCATTCATTTAGGCATCTTGGTTTCCAGATCAAGATCATGCTCTTCCTTTCTCTCTTTGTATTTTTTGTAATGTTTATGCTTTGCTTTCATTAATATTAAGTTTATGCCTTTCATTTCCTTTCTTTTACTTAGTTAACTTTTATGTTCTTATTTTGTTTATCTATTTTGCTTTCTTTCATTATGTCTAGCTAAGTTAATTATGTCAAGGTGAAAAGGTTACACTAATGGTGTGAGAATAAGTATAATGTAAACTTAATATGGACTTTAATGTTTGATACTAACATGTTTTATATTTGTTATCTTGTTCACTCTTTAATACTTTGCTTGTTAAATGACTAATCTTGATTTATGTTGTATAACACTTGGTACAACAAATGCTTGGCACTTTCATAGCCCATAATGTATGGTATAACCGACACCTGAGCTATGAAAGGAACTTGATTTGTTGTTAACATAAGTTATAATCATGAATGCTTGACGAGATTTACAAGTATTAGCATTAATTGAATAAGATGACTAATGTAATCATGTTAACAATATATAATCTGATTGGAACCTCCTTTGTGTGTGGTTTCCAATTCAATAATAAGAGTTTATACTATACTTGTTTGATATACCATTAGTGGAACCTCTAACCTTGATATTTGTTATTATTATTGTTTAATCCTTACATTAATATTTCATCTCTAAGTTCTCATCATCATCATCTTCTTCCTCTTCTCTTTCTTTATTACTACTACTACTACTACTACTACTACTACTACTACTACTACTACTACTACTATTGTTATTATTATTATTATTATTATTATTATTATTATAGTTGTTGTTGTTATTGTTATTGTTGTTGTTGTTATTACTATTATTGTTGCTTATAATTGTTGTCTATATTTTGTACAATTAACCTCCTTGTGGTTCGATCCCGGTCTTGCCGGGTTATTTATTACTTCGACACTCCTGCACTTGGGAGAAGACATCAATCTTTTCGTCGTGTCAAGTTTTTGACGCCGTTGCCGGGGAGGTAAGTTCTTGTATATAACTTTATTTCTTTTCTTTTATTTCTTTTTATTTTGTTTTCTTCCTCCTTCTTTTGCTTTTTTCTTTTTATTTTATTTTATTCCTACACGTGCTTGAGAGTGTGGTCACGTACATCAAGTGGTAGACTTTGTAGGATATCCTCATTATTTTTAGAAAATATGGCCGAAGAAGATAATCAATCACTTCATAATGAAAATAATGAGAATAACCGTGCTAGAACACTTAGAGACCACATGAATCCCACAAGAACAAGTGCACCATCATGCATAGTTTTTTCTCCCGATGCATCTCATTTTAATTTTAAACCAGGTATTATTCAACTTTTACCTTCTTTTCATGGTTTGGAATTGGAAAATCCATACTTGCATTTAAAGGAATTTGAGGAGGTTTGCAACACATATAATAACTTAAATTGTAGCATGAACACCATCAGATTAAAGCTTTTTCCTTTTTCATTAAAAGATAAAGCTAAAACATGGCTACAAAATTTAAGACCAGGACCCATTCGTGCTTGGGATGAAATGCAACAATAATTTTTAAAGAAGTTTTTCCCATCTCATAGAACAAACTCTTTCAAGAGACAAATCACCACTTTCACTCAAAAACCAGGAGAAACATTTTACAAATGTTGGGATAGGTATCGAGACTTGCTTAGTACTTGCCCTCATCATGGTTTTGAAACATGGAGATTGGTTTCACATTTCTATGAAGGGTTAACACCTAAAGATAGGCAAATGGTTGAATTGATGTGCAATGGAACTTTTAAAGATAAAGACCCTGATGAAGCAATGGAGTACTTAGACTTGTTAACTGAAAATGCTCAAAATTGGGACAATGCGGGTACATATGAGGCACTGAGTAAAACTCAACCTCATACATCTAGTGGAGGTATGTACAACCTTAGGGAAGATCATGACCTTCAAGCCAAGTTTGCATCTTTAGCTAGAAAAGTTGAGGCACTAGAATTGAAAAAGAGTGGTTAATTAAAATCTGTTAAAAACATTGTGTGTCAAATCTGTGAAACAAATGAACACTCAACCAATGATTGTCCAACCTTGCCTTGTTTTAAAGAATGTCTCCATGAACAAGCCCATGCTTTAAACAGTTTTCAAAGGGCCAACCACAACCCATACTCCCAAACATACAACCCTGGTTGGAGGAATCACCCAAATTTCAGTTGGAAGAGTGAGAACAACAATGCACAAACTTCACAACCACCATTTCAAGCACACCATAATTTCCAAAATTCTCATGGATATGCACCTCCTTATGCTCCACCTCCTAGAAGAAATCTTGAGGAAACATTGCATGCATTCATTGAAAAGCAAGAGACAATCAATACTCAACTTGCTCAAAACATGACAGATTTTAAAGATACTCTTGCTAAATTAACATCTGATCTCAGTTTCCAAGAGAAAGGTAAGTTTCCATCTCAAACACAACAAAATCCCAAAGAGCAATACAATGCAAATGCAAGTAGTTCCGGAAGCCAACACATGGATCAAGTCAAATCAGTCACTACTCTGCGCAGTGGTAAGGTTATTGAAAAACCCTCTCTTGAACCTTATGAGAAAGATGATGAGTCAATCTCTGAGGGTAAGGAAGGGGTTGAATCTGAAAATTGCAAAGAAGCGACTGATTCACCGCCAGCACTTCCATTTCCTCATGCCATGACTAAACAAAGGAAAGTCAATCACAACTCTGAAATTTTTGAAATTTTCAAACAGGTAAGGATCAATATACCTTTGCTGGATGCTATTGAACAGGTTCCTTCCTATGCTAAATTTTTGAAAGATCTCTGCACTGTAAAGAGGAAACTGAATGTGAAAAAGAAAGCCTTTTTAGCCGAACAAGTAAGTGCTATTCTTCAAAACAATAATGCTTTGAAATATAAAGACCCTGGTTGTCCTACAATTTCTTGCTTTATTGGAGAGCATAAAATTGAAAAAGCCTTACTTGATCTTGGTGCTAGTGTGAATTTACTTCCATATTCAGTTTTCCAGAGTCTCAATCTAGGTGAGTTAAAACCAACTTCTATATCTCTTTTACTTGCCGATAGATCTATAAAAGTGCCTAGAGGAATAATTGAAGATGTGTTAGTACAAGTCGATAAATTCATTTATCCTGTGGATTTTATTGTCTTGGACACAGAACCTGTTGAAGCATGTAATTCATTTCCTGTTATTTTAGGACGTCCATTTCTTGCAACGTCTAATGCATTGATTAATTGTAGGAATGGACTAATGAAGCTATCATTTGGAAACATGACATTGGTGATGAATATTTTCAACATTTGCAAGCAACCTGGAGATGATAATGATTTACAAGAAGTAGATCATATTGACAAATTAGTTTATGATCAACTTGAATCTATTTTAAGTAAAAATGAATTGGATGAAACTGAAGATTTGCAAATGATTTATTCTGAGGAAGAAATCACAGATGAAACAAGCACCGAAAATGTTGATGCAGATCTTTTATCAAAAGTGACAGCAAATTCGACATCTGACATCACACCAATGGATGATTACTTTCCTAACGAATCCTTACTTTCTCTTTGTCCAATGCCTTGGTATAATAAAAATATCAATTTTCTTGCTTTAGGAGATTTGCCAGCTGATTGGAGTACCCAAAACAAAGAAAAGTTTTTGAACGAAGTGAAGAACTTTTATTGTGATGACCCTAACTTATTCAAATATTATCCTGATCAAATATTTCAAAGATTCATTCCCGACAATGAGGTAAGTAGTGTCATTAAACTTTGTCATTCTGAAGCATGTGGAAGTTGTTTCTCGTCAAAAAAGACAGCTGCAAAAATCTTTCAAAATGGATTTTATTGGCCCACCATGTTCAAGGACACGCATGCATTCTGCAAAACTTGTGAAAATTGTCAAAATATTGATAGTGGTAAAAAAGTTTTGTTTTATAATTCTCAACTATATGCACTCCCTAGAGAGCTAAGAACAAGATGGAGCAATCCTTATGGGGACTGTGATATTGAGAATTCAATGAATGACAATGATTTTAAGGAAAATGGACATCGTTTGAAAGCTTACTTTGATAATTTTCCTAGTGAAAATGAATCAACTAGTTGGAATGATCTTGTAGATAAAGGTTGATTATTTTATTTTTTTTCTCACATTGTTTTTGTGTTTCTTTTTGAGTGGTTTTTGCTAGTTTCTCTCACCCTGGTCAAATGGCGGATAACGGTACTCCGTGACTTAAGTCGGTTCTTTCAGTTTCCCACAATTACTGATATCTGTGTATATATCTGTGCAATTCTTCGAAGCTCTCTTCCAATTCTCATTTGAAAATGGACACTAATCTTGAAAAATTGAAAAAGTATTTTCCCGCTCTGCCCCAGAATGCGATTACAAAAATTTACCGTGCCAGATGTGGAAGATTGAGATTGTTAATGAATCATGGAATTTCTAAAGATATTCGCTGGTTGATTGAAGCAAAGGTCCGATTATCAGGTGAGTTCTCTAACTCCTTCATTTCGCACATGCCTGTAACAGGTAAAAGCACTTTTGCAAAGAAGCGTCGTGCAAAACGACTGGATGTCTGTCATCGATGTGCTAGATGGACTTGTAATACACAATGTCGTTCTTTAGGAATGGTATTTATATACCGTGAAGATAAAATACAATTCATTAAGGATGGCCTGAGTAAGGAGTCTTTAGATAATCTTCTATTGACTCTTGAGACGCATCCTAGTGGAGATGTGCATCGTGTAATTCATGATTTATGGCCACTATTTCATAAAGAACATGATCGACTTAGTCTTGGGAATCTGACTAAAAAAGACCCTGTTTGCCAGTTTTTAAGAAAACTGGATGGGAAGCCTATCCCCGACCCATAGAGGGCGTTTAAGCCGTTCTTGGACGTAAAACCAAGGGAAGATGTGAGCCATAATCACAACTACCTGTACATACACATGCTTTTTTCAAAAGTAAATAAATAAATAAATAAAAAGAGAGAGAGAGAGAGTGTGAGACTCTAGCTGGCCTACATATAGATGTTATGATTGCTTTTCTAATTTCTCATCTATAAAACTCTCTTTTCCTTCCTTTCATTTCTACTCAACCCATACATTCAACAAATATAGAAGTGTGTAGAAATGACAAGTTCCTCAAGTCATCAAATAAGAAATATTTGTGTTTTCGGTGGATCTAGTCCTGGGAAAGAAAAGGAGTTTTTAGAATCAGCAAATCATCTTGGTCAGGTGCTAGCTGAGAGAAAGATTCATTTAGTGTATGGGGGAGGCAGTCTTGGGTTAATGGGAGGTGTGTCAATAACTGTATTTTTAGGAGGTAGTCAAGTTTTAGGAGTCGTCCCTGAAGCTTTGGTACAAGGGGACATCATTGGAAAAACAATTGGAGAGGAACTTCAGGTCTCTACAATGTCGGCTCGAATGAATGCAATGTTTAACCATGCTTTACCAGGTGGTTTAGGCACATTGGAAGAGATCTTTCATATTTCCTCTTGGGCTCAATTGCACATTCACCATAAACCCATTGGTTTGTTAAATGTTAATGGTTATTATGATAAGTTGTTGTCTTTTCTTGATCATGCTGTGGAACAGGAATTTCTAACATCTTCTGCACGCCAAATCATAATCTCTGCTACTACTGCTGAACAATTGATTGACCAACTACAATCTTTCACTCCTGTGATTGATCCTTCCATGAGTCGCATAAATTGGTCATCTACGGGAAGCCGTAAAAAGCTTAGATTGGATTTGAGCCTTCATTTGTGAATTTTTGTGTATTTTGGTTTTATTATTATGTTTTATTATTTCTTATTTTTATTTCAGTGTGTTTCAGGTTTTCTCAGTGTTCGTTATTTCAGGTGATATCTTCTATACTCTATCTTTCTACCTTAGAACATTGAGGACAATGTCTCGTTTTGGTTGGGGGGAGAGGGTAGTAGTTGATAAAAAAAAATTATTTTTCATTTCATAAAACATGTGCATAATTGTTGTTACTAGGATGGCAGAGTAAAGGAGTTCTTTTGTTAAAATGACTCTTGAGACACATCTTAGTAACCATTCTTAACAAGGTCTATTATACTACTTCCTGAAATATTCAGGTTTACAAACTCTCGTATTGCTACCATTTAATTTTTCTCATATACTTATTTAACATGTATTCTTAAACCTTAATTTACACACACACACTTTAACATATGATTGTGGGTTGCATATTGGATTATTACATTATTTATGTTCTTTTATTAAAGGTAACAACTAAGGGAAAGGGATTGTATATAATTAAAAAAAAACAAGAAAAAAAAGAAAAAGAAAAAAAATGATGATAATAAAAATGTAGATAAGTTTGGTTTCGTAGCCTCCCTAACCTAAGCAATTAAGCCCGAAGGGGTGTTTTAACACCTAATACTCTAAAGTCAACTGACTTGGGAGCTATTGGCCCAACGCTTGTTACATGGGTTGAGGAGAAAAGCTTAAGGGAATCAAACATTGCACTATCTACATATCAGTATCTGCGACCTGAGTTACTAAGCTCGTAGGGGTGTCTTAACACCTAATGCCCTAAGACCAACTGGTCTGGGAGTCATTAGCTGAAAGCTCGTTACATGGGTTAAAGATGCATGATGTTTTTAAATTATATGTATATAGATTTTTTTAAAAAAAAAAAGAGAAAGAAGAAAAAAAAAAGAGACAAAAATAATAATCCCAACCCAAGGAAGTTAACCTTAAACATTAGCACAAAAATTTTCTTTTCTTCCAAGAAAAGCCCCATAATTATGTGTTAATACATTGAGCACAAAAGAAAGGTTTATTAATATCTTGTTAAGTGGTATTGAGCAGGTATATAAATTTAATGAGAGTTTGTTTATCTGGATAGATTAATGGAAGTTAAATGATGAATACCTTGCTTTGTGAAATTTACAAATTATTTTTCTATTTTACGCTTTGATTACTAGGGACTAGTAATAAGCTGGTTGGGGGGTGTGATTAGTACTTAAAAGTGCATTTTTATCATGGTTTTATATCATCATTTTGCACTTGAAGTATCAATAACTCCTTAACTAAAGCATGTTTTATAATAATATATCTAATAATATAAGATACCTTTAATTTAAGGTAAATGTTCATTTTAAATGCAGGCCTATCACATAAATGAAAATATTGATTGATGACTTTAAGAACTTAAATTGCAAGGGCAAAGAGATGGTCAAACTTAGAAAAGAGATGTCGGTGCGATCCAAACCGGAATACTGTTCGGTAATTGGGTTATATCTGGAGCTATATATCTCAGATTTAGGTCTAATTTATATGGATGGAAAGGTAAGACATAGGCCTACAACTTTCATATGGAGCCCAAGATCTAAAAAGGCCATTATCAAGTCCAAATTGTAGCAACAACAAAGAAGCTCGAATCTGTCTTCCAGCCCGAGCACTGTTTGGTATTTTGGCCATATCTGGAGTTCTAGAAGTCCAAATGAGCTGACTTTTTTACACAAGAAATCTGAGACAAGTGCCTACAACTTTCATGTTTTCAGCTGGCTCCAATTTTGACATTATCAATGACGTTTTGGGCAAACAAGAGAAGATAAGGATTGTCACCAAGTCAAAAGTTGGCCACCCACTTATCAATTAGTCATCAAATCAATAGTTCCCAATTTTGGCCTATAAAAGGAGGCATTTTCCATTCATTTAGGCATCTTGGTTTCCAGATCAAGATCATGCTCTTCCTTTCTCTCTTTGTATTTTTTGTAATGTTTATGCTTTGCTTTCATTAATATTAAGTTTATGCCTTTCATTTCCTTTCTTTTACTTAGTTACCTTTTATGTTCTTATTTTGTTTATCTATTTTGCTTTCTTTCATTATGTCTAGCTAAGTTAATTATGTCAAGGTGAAAAGGTTACACTAATGGTGTGAGAATAAGTATAATGTAAACTTAATATGGACTTTAATGTTTGATACTAACATGTTTTATATTTGTTATCTTGTTCACTCTTTAATACTTTACTTGTTAAATGACTAATCTTGATTTATGTTGTATAACACTTGGTACAACAAATGCTTGGCACTTTCATAGCCCATAATGTATGGTATAACCGACACCTGAGCTATGAAAGGAACTTGATTTGTTGTTAACATAAGTTATAATCATGAATGCTTGATGAGATTTACAAGTATTAGCATTAATTGAATAAGATGACTAATGTAATCATGTTAACAATATATAATCTGATTGGAACCTCCTTTGTGTGTGGTTTCCAATTCAATAATAAGAGTTTATACTATACTTGTTTGATATACCATTAGTGGAACCTCTAACCTTGACATTTGTTATTATTATTGTTTAATCCTTACATTAATATTTCATCTCTAAGTTCTCATCATCATCATCTTCTTCCTCTTCTCTTTCTTTATTATTATTATTATTACTACTACTATTACTACTACTACTACTATTATTGTTATTATTATTATTATTATTATTATTATTATTATTATTATTATTATTATAGTTGTTGTTGTTATTGTTATTGTTGTTGTTGTTATTGCTATTATTGTTGCTTATAATTGTTGTCTATAATTTGTACAATTAACCTCCTTGTGGTTCGATCCCGGTCTTGCCGGGTTATTTATTACTTCAACACTCCTGCACTTGGGAGAAGACATCAATCTTTTCGTCGTGTCAGTAACCTTTTCACCTTGATATAATTAACTTAGCTAGACATAATAAAAGAAAGAAAAATAGATAAACAAAATAAGAATATAAAAGTTAACTAAGTAAAGGAAAGGAAATGAAAGGCATAAACTTAATATTAATGAAAGCAAAGCATAAACATTACAAAAAAAATACAAAGAGAGAAAGGAAGAGCATGATCTTGCTCTGGAAACCAAGATGTCTAAATACATGGCAAATGCCTCCTTTTATAGGCCAAAATTGGGAACTATTTATTTGATGACTAATTGATAAGTGGGTGGCCAACTCTTGACTTGGTGACAATCCTTATCTTCTCTTGTCTTCCCAAAATGTCATTGATAACGTCAAAATTGGAGCCAGTCGAAAACATGAAAGTTGTATGAAATTTTCTCAGCTTTTTTGTGTAAAACATTCAGCTCATTTGGACTTCTAGAACTCTAGATATAACCAAAATACTGAATAGTTCTCGGGTTGGAAGACAGATTCGGGCTTCTTTGTTGTTGCTATAATTTGGACTTAAAAATAGTATTTTTAGATCTTGGGCTCCATATGAAAGTTGTAGGCCTATGTCTTACCTTTCCATCTATATAAATTGGACCTAAATCTGAGATCTATAGCTCCAGATATGACCTAATTACCGAACAGTGTTCCAGTTTGAATTGCACCGACATCTCTTTTCTAAGTTTGGCCATCTCTTTATCCTTGCAATTTAAGTTCTGAAAGTCATCAATCAATCCTTTCATTTATGTGATAGACCTGCATTTAAAATAAATATTTACCACAAATTAAAAGGTATCTTATATTATTAGATATATTATTAGAAAACATGCTTTAGTTAAGGAGTTATTGATACTTTAAGTGCAAAATGATGATATAAAACCATGATAAAAATGCAATTTTAAGTACTAATCAACTTTTTTAAAAATCAAGATCAAATTTGAAGTTGTAAGCTATGATAAGCTAAAAATAAAAATAGAGGTCAAAAAGCTAGGAAAAAAAACATTAACAAAGAAAGGTAAAAGATCAAACATGATATTCTACAAATCAAGCAAACATACCATGGATTCAATCTACACAATTCAATCTTCATTGAAAGGTACCTTTTAAAATCAACATTTATTAAATATCCATAACCAATTTATCTAAACTATCATTTTAATATTTTTTTATTCTTGATTTTTTAATTTTAATGAATCAGTTTTTTTTTAATAATTTTTGTTTTGATCCAATATATATTTAAAATACCTTTCCCCTTCAAGAAATGTGACTTTATAAATTATTTTTAAATTTCTTACACTTATCTAAATATAACAAAATAAACTAAAAAAGAAAAGAGGTAGGAATGTTGTCTTTATTATAGCTATATACTCAATTTCATTATAAATTATAATAACATATTTATATTTTTTCCCTTAAACCAAAAACAATTAGGTTGGCTGATTAAGGTAGGAGAGTTCTTTTCTTTTTTAAGACACAGTGAAAGGATGAAAATACCCTTGTGGTAAAAAACTTAGACCAACCATTTAGGAATACTTTTGGGTTTTTATTTTTTAAGCATAGTTAAATTAATGAATGCCTTTAAAATAAATAAAAAACCTTTGCATTTAGTTCAAGGTTATTTTTGTATTTTCACCTTATTTTTTTTGGTTAATATTAACTAGGATAAATGGGAGGTTCGTCTTTTATATTAGAATAAAAAATTTATTGACACGTGTATTATACCTGTTAGTGCATTATTGTTGGCTGCTGACTTCAAGCATCGTGTGCGACGTTGCTTGATGGCCAACAACGACTTCTATAGGGTATTTGATGCTTCTCAGTGTTGTTTTTATCTCTGGCCAGAATGTGTTATTGATGAAAATCTAGTTTGGCACTGACAACCCTATTTTTTTTCTTTTCCTTTCATTTCTCTCTCTTTTTGGTTTTTCACACCTAGCCCTCTAGAGTTTTAGAGCAACCACTCAATTGTTTTTTTTTTTTAATTTGATCTTTATTATTTTGATTTCTAATTTTATATCCCCGACCTTTTTATAGAGTTTTGATTTTTTTCTTCATAATTTCATCATTCAATCCTAATTTATCAAGTGTTGTTTTTTCATTTTGTTTCTTATTTTTTTCTTAACCTTTTTGTGTATGTTTTTTTTATTGATTTTTAATTCCATCCCTTAATTTAAAATTATGGTATATTAATTTTTTCAATTTGATAATTATTCTTTTGATTTATTTGTCCTCTTATTCAAGTTTGTTTTCTTTTTATTTTCACCATTCAATAAAAAATTTGTAGATACCCTTTAATTTATCTTTGTTTTCATCATTTAGTGTTATTGATCCCCACCTAATATCATCCTTCCATGTTTGATTTATTAGCTATTGCATTCGCTGTTTTTTCATATATGATGCTTTTAGTCTAATAACAAGGGTTACTAGTTTGAAAAGTTAATGGGTGTTGATATATTTATTTTATTTATTTATTTTTTTAATTTTATCATTTGACATTGTTTTTTTAATAATTAACTTTGTGGTTTCCTTTGATTTTTTCTCTATCGAGTTATTCCGATCTCATTAGTTAAGATGTGAGTTTGGTGAATTAACTTAGGTTGACTCATACCTCATTACTTAGATTATATATTTATCATGCTATCCAAGTTAATTTAGATTGATTTTTTTCTTATTTTTTTATTCAATTTCATCATTTCAAGTCTTTTTTTTTAAGTTATCATGATTCTTTCTTAATCCTATCATTGTTATTTTTTAATTAAAATAAAACTAATTTATTAAATATTATTGAGCTTTTAGCCAGAATCAATGATTTTTTCATCAAAATGTGATTACAACATCTAAATTATGTTATATATAGGGAAAAAAAATATAAACCCATGACAAAATGCAAATCCACACTAAATAAGATTTTATTAAGACAATGACACGTGAATTCCATTTTATATGAAAAAGAAAAAAAAAATTTTAAATGTATTAATTTTTTTTAATAAAAAGATATTATAAATTTAAACACTTGTATAAATAAAAAGAAATAGCTCTAGAAACTCACTAAGTTTGAAAAACATAATTTAATTTTGAGATTCCTGATTATGAATGAGTAGCTTAGTTAAGGCTAGTTTATGCTTGCAATTAACCGTATTGTTGGCTGCAGTCCAAAATAAACCCTTGGACACCCATCACTATTCAATTACAAATAAAAAAACTAAACTTTCCATTTACTTCCTGAATTTTCAAAAATATAAATCAATTAACCGGCCATTTGAAACATATACTATAATTCAATTTAATTATAGTGTTGAATTTAAATTCAATTAATAAATAAGTTAAATTTATTTATTTAAAAAATTTATTTTATTTTATTTTTTATATTACTCTTATTACCTTCATTTTATTTTTTAAAAGGTTTTAGAAAGAAAGAAAATGTTGATAAATACTTTAGAAAACGAGTTTTTATATTAATGTTTACTCTTAGTGTATTAAATTATAGCCGTTGCCTTATATTTACTTTTATACAATTTTTATTGATTAAATCCATTTCAAAATTTAAAGTTTTACACTTATTTTAAATTTTTGATTTCATTAAAGTTTAATTAAGAGGATTTGAAATACACGAGATTCTGTTTTTTTTTTTAATAAATAAATTCCACTGCTGTTAAGATTTTTTCAAAAAAAAAAAACAAAAAAAATTGCTACCAGCCATCTAGGGAGTCCACAAACTGCAAATCCTCACCCACAGGCCACAATTAACCAACCAACCAAATCTAACCCACCCAAAGTCCCTCCCTCCCTCCCTCCCTTCCCCCCTCACCAGGACCCGAACCGGGACCGGGACCGGCACCGGCACCATCACCATCACCGCTCCCCTTTTCAATTCGAATCAAACAATGCAATCACGCTTCACATCCTTGGCAATTCGCACCCTCAAATCCACAACCACCAAAGCCAAAAATTGCAATTTCTCCTCCTCCACAACCGAATCCTCTACCAAACAACACCCACAATTCCCCGAAACCCTAGCCGGTCTGCGAGCTCGATTAGCCGCCGAATCCCCTGCGCTAGGCGATTTCATCCACCTCCAATCCAACAACACCTACTCCGTCGAAGTTGGAACCAAAAAGAAATCACTCCCAAAACCTAAATGGATGAGAGAAGCCATTCCAGGTGGCGAAAAGTACGTTCAGATTAAGAAGAAATTGAGAGAATTGAAACTCCATACTGTTTGCGAAGAAGCTAAATGTCCTAATTTGGGGGAGTGCTGGTCCGGTGGCGAAACCGGCACTGCCACTGCTACGATTATGATTCTCGGCGATACTTGTACTCGTGGCTGCCGGTAATTTGAATAGTTGTAAAGTTTATAAGTATTTGTTGAATGATAGTTGTATTGAATCTAGGATGTTTGGATTTATTTTGTTGTAGGTTTTGTAATGTGAAGACATCGCGGACGCCTCCTCCGCCTGACCCGAATGAGCCCACTAATGTGGCAGAAGCAATTGCGTCGTGGGGTTTGGATTATGTTGTGATCACGAGTGTGGATCGTGATGATTTGACTGATCAAGGGAGTGGTCATTTTGCGGAAACTGTGCGGAAGTTGAAGACACTCAAGCCAAACATGCTTATCGAAGCCTTAGGCATGTATAATTAGCTTGGCATTTTGGATTTTGTCAGGTTCAAACATGTTATTGTGCTTTTCTAATGTTGTTTGCAATGTTTTGGTGTAGTTCCTGATTTTCGAGGAGATCGTGGTTGTGTAGAGAAAGTTGCAACATCAGGACTGGATGTCTTTGCTCACAACATTGAAACAGTTGAAGAACTTCAAAGTTCTGTACGGGATCGTCGTGCTAATTTTAAGCAATCTTTAGATGTTTTACTTATGGCTAAAGAATATGCTCCAGCTGGGACACTTACGAAGACTTCAATAATGTTGGGTTGTGGGGAAACGCCTGAACAAGTTGTGAAAACAATGGAAAAGGTGAGAGCTGCAGGTATTGATGTGATGACGTTTGGCCAGTATATGAGACCATCTAAACGTCATATGCCAGTATCTGAATACATTACCCCTGATGCTTTCGAGAAGTATAGAACACTTGGCATGGAAATGGTATGTTTCTGACTTGTATTTTTTTAAATTGTGATTTATGCACATGATTTCAGTTTTGGTTAAATTGCAAACTAGAAATCCCCTTGTATTGTGTGATCTAGATTGTTTTTATGCCATTAACAAAAATAATGGATCAAGGAATGGACTGTTTTGTCTATTTGTGAGTTAGTTACGCTCTTTTTTAAAGTTATGAATTGCTGTTCGTTCACTCAAAAATATTTTAATAGCAGCTATTGTTAACTCCAGATTCTCTCCATTTTAGTTCTGTATTTGGTGGCGAATCTAATTTTGTTCCATGAAGGAAAGCACACATAGTGTATCAATCTATTTGACTTTTTAAATAACTGATTCTATGTATGCTAGAGGATGAATCAGTGGCAGTGAGTTGAGGAGATGGGCGGCTGCCTTCCATGCTGTAATTAATTTCGCTACATAGATTTGGGTTTTTTATACGAGTAACAGTGCATTGGCTTCTTAGGGTTTTATTTTGTCCCTAAATCCCTTAATTTTTATAAATTTAAGACTTTGTGCATCTTTTGATGTTTATTGAAGCTAAGTTTTTGGCTGTTATTGTTAATGTTCTTGATATTATTGTCAATTATGCTTTGAGCTTTGTCTGGATTCATTAAAGTTAGATTGCATGCATGTACATTGCTGTATCTTTGATATTCCTTTAAAATATGTCCTTACTCTGCCACTTGCACCAATCTATTTGTAATTTGGAGAAGTATTGTATGTCGGAAGGACTATTCAAGTATTGCAGATGAAAGCACCATTTTGAACCCAGCCGACTTTTATATATTCTTTTTTCTGTTGCTTCTCTCTTGTTTCATTTTCTGGTTTCAATTCTTTGATTGCGAGCTTGAGGTTTGCGGGTGACCTAATTTGGTGGCCTGGAAGATGCATCCACATAAATTAATTTGTGATTATTAGATACTAAATTAAGTTGGATGCCTTATATATATTACTGATTGGTTTCCTTGATCCCAGTCTTTAGCTCTGCTGGGAACTAATTTTATGGGATGAGGTTGTAAATCTGAATATGTTTGCAATTTCTTCCTTGCCATTGTCTGACTGTTTGTACTGTGATAAACTGGATTTCAAGCGGCGGTTCTTTAATCCTACTATGAGTAGTGGTAACAGCTGAACTCCTGAGAGGGGCCACCTTTATCTATATGTATGTACAATCATTGCTGGTTTAATGCATTAAACACAGTGGATGCTATCATTTCCCTGGTCAAAGAAATATGTTCAAAGTTCTTTGGCTTGTCGGTGGTGTACCTGTTTTCTGTTATGATAAATAAGCTGCCAGCATCATGTATGACACAACTGTTGACTGTCTAAATATATTTAGCCTTCCCAGTTTCTCAGTATACTGCTGGAAGTATTACTACATCTAAAGATATTGATCTGATCTGTGGATGTTCCATGTACTTCTATTAATATTTGATAAGTGATGCCAGCCACAATACTGGATATTCATTGATTATTACTTGGCAGATGCAGCATCCTTTGTTGAATTTGCCAGTAGCTGGCACTAGAACTTGTGTGATTCTTATTATCTTTGGATGAATCAGGGATTTCGATATGTGGCATCTGGTCCCATGGTTAGGTCATCATACAAGGCAGGTGAATTCTACATCAAATCCATGATAGAATCCGATCGGTCTGCCTCCTCACAGCTTCCAATCTCCTGATGGATGCTCTTTTTATTGTATTTCACTGCAAATGGATTGGCTTGTGCATTTGTTTATCATTTATAGGGACCCGAAACTCGATGAGCTTTGGCAGATGTCTAAAGCAATTTGTTACCAAGTTGTAAGATGCCAACCTCGCAGATCATCCTCAAGGTTGCATGAGCCCGAGGTCTCTCTATTCTGCTGCTGTTGTAAATTCAGTCTGTTGTGCTTAGCCACTTATCCTTTGTTCTCATTATTTTTCCTAATAAAATTTCTCTTTTTTCATCCATTGGCACTGGCTCGGAGCATGCATGCCATGAGCGTTTGGCACCTCCAAGTAACAGCTGGTCTATTCCATCCTCGGGTGGTCCATTAGTTTGTGCACATTGTTTCCTCATCGTTTTAAAGTGGGTTTGTTTTTAGTTTTGGAAATTGGTTTGGAATTGCAGTTTTCAAGGCCGACAAGAAGAAAACTTTGATTTGGGATACGGTTTCTTTGTTTAGGTAATTTACCTTGCATGCAATGCAAAAGTACTCAAACTAGAAGTCTAATGAAAATTTTATGGTACACAAATGTCCCCTCTTTACTCTCAATTGTCCAATCCAAGATCTTAGCCCTTCAAAGTGGAAGCAAAGTTTGATGTGTGGATCCCTGAATCCTTGAAAGGAGAGAGCATCAAGATAACAGACAATTCTGTAGTTTCGGGCAATAATAGGACTTTCAAGTCTTAACTTTTAGCATTTTGAGAGTGTTGGAGGTAATAATCCTTGTCTTTAAAGTATTTTTTTGTTTAATATATCTATTAAAATAATATTTATTTTATTCTTTGAAAAATTATTTTTGATATTAGTATATTAAATTAATTTAAAAATATATAAAAAATAATTTAAAAAATTAAATTTTGATAACCCCTTCTTTAGGTTCTAATTCCAAATAGATTATAGTTAAGAAAGCTATGATTTTTATTTTTTTGAATAACAACAGTATTTTTTTTTTGGCAAATGTCAATTTCACTCGGTGAAAGCATCAAAGCTTCCGTTTTTATTGTGATGTAATGTGCCCGCAGTCTAATAAAATCTCTTTTAGAGTCTTCACATAATTACATCCGATCTGTCCCATCAATCTCTCATAAGACCCAGCAGGCCTCCCAAACCCCACACTCCCTGGAGCTTCAATCAAAACCCCACAGCATCTTCAAGAGCTCGCTTGTATCTGTCCTCTTTGGCCATTTATCTCCATAAATTGTACAATTAGCATTTAAAATGTAAATATATAGTGAAATAAAAAATAAATAAAAAATATTTATTAAAATATTATATTTTTTATGTCTGTGTTGATAATATTATTATTTTTAATTTATATTACAATTCACAAAAAAATATTTATTTAAATTCAACATATTGATTAATTTATAAGAAAAATAAAAATACTATGAAAATCAACCCCAATACTAAAAATCTAATGATATAAGTGTGATATCATGATGTTGCAAGAAGAATAGCTTTTAAAAAATTATATATAAATTAAAAATTAATTAAATAATCAAATAAAAAATTATAATTTTTTTGATTTAATATTTTGATTTAACACGACCAAATCTTTTTCTAAATCTAGATTTATAAACATATTAAAAATAATTTATATAATTATAATTTTTTATATTAAATGATTAATTAATTATAAAATTATATCTAACTAACCAACAAATTAATAGTTATTACACTTTAAAAACATGATATATTTAAATATTATTATTCTAAAACATGGTAATTATTTTATTAGGTTTATAAATAATAATATTTTGTAAACATCACATTTTAGAAATAAAATAAGATAAAACTATATTATTTTATTAATTTTATTTCAAATGATATTCTATCAAAAATTTTAATTTATTATAGAGAAGAAAAAGTCCCTTTTATCCATCTAGCACGTATCTATTATCATATCCCATTTTAATTGTTTGGTAGGCCTTCTCAGTTGTCATTTCTAGCTTAACCACCAGTAATTAGAAAGTGTACATTTAATAGCCGTTAAGACCCAGGTTTTTCAAAACTACACGCACTGCAAATTCCGACATCATCTCATTCTCTCTCTCTCCGCCTAATGGGTTGCTGTTTTAGCTGCACCAACACCACCAAAAGAGGACCAAGTCACCCAAAACCACCAAGCCGCCACCATCACCATTCACCGCCACCACCCCACAAACCCAATGTCACCGCCACAAGAACCCCACCACCACTTGAAGAAGAAACAGTCAAAGAAGTCCTCTCAGAAACCCCCATTATCGTCAAAACACAGAAAACTACTCCAGTATCAACAACAGCAGCAGCAGCAACAACACAAACCCAAGAACCAAAAATCCTAACACAAAAAAACAATAAGAAACGTCAAGAGGACCAGGAAATCTCTCAAGCATCAGAAATATGCAGCAATGTCACTGACACTCTCTCAACAGCAACTACGACCACTGCCGCCGCCACCACTACAATAACAGACATAAGAGAAGACGAGGTTACAAGCAAGAAAAGGGTCAACAAATCTCCTGCCAAAGTACCAAAAAAGCGTCCGCACACCGGAGACAGAGAAAGGGTGCCGAAACCTCCGGCGAAGACGACCGGTCAGGTGATTATCAGGACTGCAGCTGGGCAGCGTAATGTGGGGTCCAATGGTGTCAGGAGGGATTTTGGAAGGTCACCGGGGACTAGGACGGCAGGTGGAGTTGGGAGGGGTCGTGTCGGAGCGAGTCCTGGAAAGGTAACTGGAGAAGCCGGTGGGAGGTCAGTGGAGGGGAAGAAGGAGGGGACCGTAAACGGCACCGTTCTGATGCAGCAGCGGCAGGAGGGAAACGAGTCTCTTGAGAACCCACTTGTTTCCTTGGAAGGCTTTATCTTTCTTTAGATATATTGTTTATCTATTTACTCTTTTTGTATTTTGTATGCGAGTTGGATGCATATTTAACATTTATACTGATCAGCTCCATTTCTTTCTTTCTTTGTTTTTTCTTTAATTATATATGTGTGTGTATATAAATAAAATTTCAACATTACATTGATGTTGTCTTTCTTACTTTCAATTGAATTTAGAAATGTTGGAAATTTTGTCTAAGGGCATGCTTAAAGAGTATATTTGAGATTAAATTAAAAATAGGGTGTATTTATTTTTATCATACAAATTTTGTTAGAATTTAATTTTAAATATATATTTTTTTTAAATATGAAACATCAATGTGTTTTAAATAAATTATGGATGAATAAAAATTTAATTAAAAAAAATTCTTAGTTTAAATATTTTTAGTGAAACTCGAAACTCTTTTAAAAAAATCCATTTCATATAGGAATATTTTTTTAATTTTTATAAAATAAAAAACTAATTAGTTAAAATTAAGTTTAAAAAACAACAAAATTTTAAGAGGAAATAAATTCTATGTAAAGTAGGTCTTAGATTTAAAGTACCTATTAGATTTAAATTCACCCTCGCTTCTTGAAAATCAAGCTTGAGTTTAATTTATTGTAAAATAATATTTTAAGTTATAAAATATTATTTTTGTCAATTAAAATTTGATCTTGGATCTCAAGCATAAATTTTTTTTTTCAATCAATGAAATAAAGAATTTAATCAATTTCTCCATATTTCTTTCAATAATATCTTAATAGATTTCCAGTTCACAAGTCACATGATTAAAATTTTAAATTTTCTTATTATATAGAGTTTAGGTTCAATATTTATAAATAGATAATTGAGTTCTATTTTTTTTTAAAAAACTATTGATACTTATTTAAAATGCACTAGCGAGTAGTGGCGTTCACGCCATTCAAACAACACGTGAAACTCCACCTAATGACTAAAAATAGCCTTCTACCATCTCTTTGGACGCTCTGCCATATCCTTTTCAATTTGAAGTGGCACATGGTGTCTAAAGGTGTTTAGATTGTCTTGTTTTCTCTCTCCTAATAGGTAATGTATATAATTGTCCCTTTTGTTTTTTTTACTTTTTGATTTTAGTTCTTAGTCTTTTTATTTTTTATTTTCTTTTTAGTTTATCTATAGAAGTTTTTTTTTCTTTTCATTTTAATCCTTTAATCACAATTTTTCATATTATTTTTTTAATTTCTTAGTTCTAATTCCTTTTATAGAATGTTTTTTTCTCTTCAATTTAGATAGCAACAGGCACCCATGGGTTGTATTTCTTGATATCTATACTCTACCTATTATCCATCAGGTAAGAAATTTAGATATTCATAAATTATCCATCGAATTTCGAGTATCCAATGAGTATCTATTATCTACTGTCATTTATTATGTAATAAAAATAAAATAATTTTTTACACACACACTATTTTATTTATATTAAATGATAAATTATGTTTGTATATGTGTATTTTATATCAATATTAAGGTATGCATATATTATATTGTATTAAAAACAAATCTAAATGTTCTACAAGAATATTTATATAATATAAATATATATTTCAGGTTAGGCTCGGACAAGTTTAATAATATTCACACTCTATTCATTATTCATTGGGTTCATATTAAATTACAATCCCTAATTTATATGTTTTTTTTTTCATTTCGATGCTTTTGTTTTATTTTTTTTGGCGCTATTGTTAAAAATTTTTATCTTTCAATTTTATCCTTCAATTAAATTTTTTTTCTAGTTTGACCATCATTTTTTATTTGTTTTTATTTTGTTATATCTCCTTTTCAATTCAATTTAACCCTCCAATTAAAATTTTTTTATCCCTCTAATAAATGTTTTTTTTTTTCACCTTAATGATTTTAGATCCTTTTGTGTAATTGATTTTTTTTCTTCTAATTTTATCTTTTGACATTTAACTTGTTGGGAATTCAACTTTGTATGATCTTAATGTTTTACATTAGGTTCTTTTTTTCGTATTGGGTTTATGATTATCTTCAATTTTTTTATGCGTTTATCTCAATCTTATGATTTAAGTCATGCATTGTCCTTGCCTTTTTTATTTATATATATTTTTTTATTTTATAAAAATTAAATTTATTTTTAAAAATAATATTGTTGATGTATTTGACCCTGCTTAATTTTTTTTGGCGTGGGTTTATTCATTTAGTTTTATTTGCATTTATCTTAAGTCGGTTTTTTAGGATGAATTTATTTTTCATTGATTTAAATAAACAAGTTTAGCAAATACAATCTAGTGAGTGTTTCATTTTATGTGATTGAATATCTTGATCTACATTTATATTTTACTTTTTTTAATTGTTAATGACTTTTTTTTGTTTATTTAAAAAATAACTATCAATTTATTTAATTAGATGCTTGCACAAACTTTTCAATTTACACTTTAATTTTTTTTAATGTAACCCATGGTGAAGCACATGTTACATAATTGGTACATAATATGATGTGTATAGTTAAATCAAGAGTGCAGAGATACTTTGAAAAGTTTTGGACAAAATATTTAAGTTTGGAATTGCTGTTATGAAAAAGTTTACAAACGAAAAATTTTTATATTCAAGATGGTTGACTTAAGGATCGTTTTAAGTCAAGTTTTAGAGTTTCAACTCACCTAACATGATAGATATGACAAATATATGGTTAATAATTAACGTTCAAAATGGCTACAATTATTAAGAATTGCCATTATCTTTGAAAGAATTCAAGAATTACCATATGTATAAAAGCAAAAAAATAAGGGTTGAAGACCTCATCTTAAGACTAAGATTAGCGAAAGAAAATAAGTTATTCAAAAGAGGAGATAACTCTTCTAGTATAGGGTCTAAGGCAAATTTTGCTGTGAAAAGAGAAAATATTGCCAAAACTATTTAATAGTAAATGGTGCAATAAGAGAAGACACCAAGCCAATGGTTGCAAATTTATGGCTCAACAAAGTAATCCAAAAAAGATAATGATCGTTGAAGCTAATATTAACAAGGTTGATAACCTTGTGAATGAAGTTTCATAAATGAACATATCCAATGTTGTTTTCTAAATGAACTTGATACAAAATTCTGAGTAGAGGTGAGTTGATACTAATGCAATAAAACATAAATTATTCAATTTAATTCATGCATAAGAGGGGCTTGATATATTGATTTCATAAGTTAATTATTTTTGGCAATTAGAGACTTTTTTTTAATGCATAATTTTACTATAATAAATATAGTTTTTTATTTGACTACTAGATCAGGATGAAATTTTACCAAACATTTCTAGAGGTCTTGTTATATATTAATTTAAAATATCATGGCAATCAAACATCATAAAGGCTTTGAAATTGTATTAATTTTGATTTAGGATTATTTTATTTAGAATTCTTTTATTATTTTTTCATCAATAGTTAGAAAGTTTTACCTATTATAAATATAATTATTTATTTAAGCTTTTTTGGAGGGATAGACTTTTATTTTAGCAATTATTATTGGGTGTAAGGTTTTGCTTATTTATATAGTCTTGGTAGCTTAGTACAGGTTATCGTTGTGTAAACTCAATTAAAAATATGATTTTAGCTTTTTTTTGAAGAGTAGATTTGTCTATGAGTTTTTTGATCTTTATATTCGCAGGTTTCACATTAGCTGGTGTTACAAATATTATACTACATTATTATCAAGGCTTTTTTTAATCTTCTTTAAAAATTAGTTGCGACATCAATATTTTTTTAAAAGAAATTATTTGTAATGATGATTAAATAAAGGCATATAAAAAAAATCACATGAAAAGAAATTTTTAAGTTTTGTTGCAAATTTTGATTCAAAGAAACATAGAGTTGATCCAATTGCTTTAAATCTAAAAAATATGTTCATTCTTAAGGATTTTTGGAGATAAATATTGATTTAGGATATTTTAGATTTAATTGATTGGGTTTTCTAGAAAATCATTAAAAAAATTAACCTAATTTTTGAATTTTTTTTTGAAAAATGAAAAAAATAATAAAAAATTCTAAAAATATGTTTTTTTTTTTAATGTAATTGCATCATTTTGAACATTTTCATTGTCTTTTAAATGAATAAGAAATTCAAAAAATTAGTTTCAATGTATTTGTTTTATGAATATACTAATTTCAAAATCATTGATCAAATTTATTAAGTTGAAAGTTGATGTTGTTTTTTCAAGAATATCATAATACAAAAAAAAAATAAAAAAAAATATTTGAACAAAAGGACCAAAAGAATAAAAAAAAGAGAGTCAAATTTTTTTTAGTTGCTTGGGAATCAAGTACTTGGAAGGAAAAGGGCATGTTTGTTTTTCCTACAAATATGTAGTTGTACAAGAAACAAGGGAGGAATTTTAAAAAATAATTAGTTAGGATAAACATTACCAACATCAAAACACCATCCCACCTACTAAGTCACACACACCGAATCTAATTGTCACTCAACCATAAAGCAAACAACTATACTTCATCCCCTCCCAGATATTTAACAACACACTAAAGATTTATTCTTTTTTATGAAAAAAAAAGAAGCAAGAACTTGCGATCCTTTTTAAAGAGAAGTTTTAAAAAATAAAATAAAACACTTGAATAACTAATTCTCCTTCCTTTTTAAACCAATCCAAACCACTGGTTGCCTTTCCACTAGAATTACAAGCATTAGGGGTGTTCACGGTTGGGTTCGGTTCGGTTCGGTTTAGACTAAAAAAACCAACCGAGCCGAATTACATTAATTTTATGAAATATTAACCGAACCGAACTGAAAACCAGTTCAAACCGAACCGGTCCGGTTCGGTTAAATCTGGTTTTTTTGGAAAAAAACCGGGAAACCTAATCTCATCATCCAGATTTTTCTTATGGTAAGGAGAAAACACAGGCACAGAAAACAGATGGATTTTACAGCACCTTTTGCATGAAAGGCAAATAAATTCAGGACAAAAACTTCCTTTATGGAGCCAGATGAAGGATAATTATCTTTAATATATATCCAAAACAACTCCTCCATGGTTTCCATTGTCATTAGTCCCATCAATCTCAACCATTACCACCAATACTTACCACAAGAAAGACAACTAAGAATGAAAAGGGAGGAAAGATAAAAACAAGAAAAAAAATACAAAAAATGACAAATGCACAAAGATTTTATCTTTATGGTAGCTTTGTTCTTCTCCTATGAAGTATACGTAGCAAGTATAAGCTACTATAAATTTTCAAGTTACAGATGCTTATAAATATACAGAAGCAAGGGAAAGAAAAAAATGTTAATTTTCACTGGACATCAATTTTCTTTGGATGTGTATATGAAGTTGAAAAATGTGACATTTGCATTGAAAGCTCATTCAACAAACCTACTGGAAAAGAAGATTGGGAAACGAGAAAAGAAGATTAGAAATTAACTGAGAGGAAGATTGGGAAACTGGAAAAGGGAAGATTAGAAATTAATTGAGGGAGGGGGGAGCGACGGCTTTTTGTGAGAGACATGAAGGTTATGTTAACTGTTAGGGTTAGGTTATAATTTAACTATTTATATCTCAAATATTTATGAAACTTTTGGTTTTTAATGGGTTTTGTTCGGTTTGTTCTGGTTATTGGTTCAAAACTGAAACCGAACCGGACCTCTTAAAATTTATGGTTTTGACAATCGGTTTAATCGATTTTTCATTTCGGTTCGGTTTTTTTGGTTAATTTTTCTTTGGTTTTCTCGGTTAATCGGTTATTTTGAACACCCCTAACAAGCATAAGCCTCTTCCCTTTCTCACCAAACCCATCAGGCCATCTCCTCGCAAAAGACTACAACCAACATCATCTATAGCAACCTCAATCATCCTCTTCACCACCCTCATCATCCTTATATATAACACTATTGGCTACTTTCATCTACTATCCTTCCTTCACAAAAATAGTTTTTACCTAATGCTCTCCACCAACCTTCATGACCAAACAAACCATTATTGATAACCACCTTTCTTTCTCGCTAGTAACATTGCCCACTATCTTTCATGCCACCCTTTATCTCTACTTTACACTTTCCACCATCACCAAACCTTTTAAGGACGAGCCATCGAGACTCTTCTTCCCTATCCTCTTCTAAGCTACTACAATCAAACTCCATTACCAATAACCTCAAGTGTTTTTCTTTAACCCGATAACACCATTGCTAACCACCATCTAGGTCTCCTTTTTAACCATCAAGCCATCCAGCACTAAAAAATGCCCTTTTACGATTTCCCTTTCTTTCCATCTCTATTGTGTCCTTATAGCTACAATTAACAATAATAAAACCTACTTCGACCTTTACTTTTTCATGTCTCTTAAAAACAATCGCCCTTCATCTATGACCAGCAACAATAAGAGACATTGTTAGAAACAATTATAGTGAGAAAGAACCAGGGAGGAGAAACAATCTCAGGAGAAAAAAGAAAGGAAAAGAGGACCAAAACTTTGAAAGTACAAATCTCTTTCCTCAAAGAGCGAGAAGGAGCACTGTTGGTGTAAGAGCAAAGAAGAGACGAAGGAGCATCAGATCCACTAGCCTGCTCCTTTCCAACAGTGGTGACACGTGAACCTACATTTCAGAAGTGTTGGTAGCGCGTGGTACACACACTACCACTCTTCCAGCAGTCTTCTAGTGTCAATATCAGTATATCATCTACATTTCAAATGCCTTAAAAGGTCAATCTATAAACTCAAACTATTTTGGACAAATTGCTATGACATTGTGAGATATGAGACACATTGTTTATTGTTGTGTATATTTTTGGATTGTTTGAACATTATTTAATTTTAATTCATGTATGTTTTTGGTTTGATAATTTATGTTGAATTATAATTTTATTTTTAGGATTGTGATCGTAATTAAATATTAAACATTAGTTCATGATATAGGGTTAAGTTTATGTTAATTTGAAATTAAATCTGGATTTATGGGTTATGCTTGGATTGAAGTTGATTTATTTGAACTAGCATGAAAATTGAATATAAGTTCATGAAATTAATAAGATTTGTGTGGATGTTTAGCATTATTTGGGTTTGAGTTGATGAGCAATGATTGGCTTTTAATTGATATCGCTGATAAAATAGCCTTGATGAGAACATTTTATTTGCATCTTGTCTAACACAGTCTTTTTCTATGTTTTAATAAATTTTTATTTTTGAAATATTATTTTTGCAATTAATTTTGAATTCTCCATTTTTTCTACCCTCATATATTTAATATTTAAAATTGTGACATACACATGATGTGCATTTTCAATATTAAACAAACTAGTTCCCTTCCCACAAAAAAACATTTCTTTAAAAAATACAACTTTATTTTAAATTGCGTATGACGAACTCTCAAAAGTAAATGATATTTGGATATTTTAGCATATGAAAACATCACAAAAATAGTCCTTTTATTTTAAATGTATTTTTCATTTAGTAACTAGTTTATTAAAGTTACAAAAACCTGGCCTCCATTTTAAAAATACCAAAAAAATTCATTTTGTTTATCTCAATATCAAGGATTGTGAAATTCTATGTAAGATGTATTACTGATATTAAAAGAAAAAAATAAAAAAATATGTTGACTCTAGAATGAGTATGCTTTAGTAATTAAAAACAAAAATTCCCTGTTCTTCCCCCCATCACCAAAGAGATCTCAACCTGGAAGGATGATCATCGCGAAGCTACACATATGCACCATAATGACGACTTTATTAGGGAAGAGTGGACTAAGCTTTGTTTGCTTTTTTGTCTAATAGTTGAGTTTTATATTTGTTAGTCTATACTTGTTTTTATTCACATGCATCCTTTTATGCTTTAAATTTTTATTGTTTTTATCTGTCATTTTTATTTTCAACTTGCATTCTTTTATGCTTTATTTTTATATTGCACATGCATTTGTTTATTGTATAATTAATTTCTTCATACATCACCTGCTTTAATTTTTGAAAGCACTCATAAACTTTTAGGTTAGGTGGAGGATTGACGGTTTGCCTTATGAATATTAGTTAGGGTTCAGATGCGTGAAACACCCAATTTACATCTGAGTACCTATTTGATTATAGTGGATACACATACTTTAATCATTCCTCGCAACGCCCTTATATTGCTTTTACAAAGACCATCAATGGACACTTCTAAGACTGCTTTTGAAATCAGGTAGAAGACCTATCCATGTTCACTTAAAAATTAGAACTTATCCCTATGTTGTATGTGTTAAAAGTAAATTGCATAAATGAAAGCCCGGGAAGTAGCATCCTGAATTCCAAGACTTTTTGGGTGGAAAATAGTCGTCACATAGATTATACAAGAGTCTAATTTATTATAAATTGATTAAGATGAATATGAATTTCCTTATTAGTGTAATAAAACACCAAATAATGACCATTGCCACCCTTGAAGGCAAACTTGTTTTCAATCTACTTTTTTTCTTCACATGTATATCATTTTTTTTAGCTTAATAACATCACATATCTTTCATTTGTAGAAGAAATATAGGCCTACCCCTAGATGCCAAACCTTAGCAAGATCTATAGGAAGCAAATATAAGAGTCTAGCTTGAAAAAAAGCTAGATAACTTGATGAGAAAGGAGATGACTCGGTTAACTGATATGATAAAACAAACCATTCACTCCGAGAGAAAGCTCCCACATATGGAAACCAATACTAAAAAGATCGCTATAAATATGCCTTTTAGTCCATTTTCACACCTTTATTAAAAGATTGTTTTTGATACTTATTTGGTTTATCAAAGTTTGCAAATTATTGTATTCAATGCCATGTGCTCATCAAAGGATTTATGATGTTTTGCCTCAAAATTCATTGTAATTTACCGAAAACTAGATACATCAAACATTCTCATTTTTGTTTTAGCCTAAATATCATTCAAAAAGAAAATGACAAGAATAATTTGACCTTTTTGATTTGTCATTGGTATGAAAGATAGATTGACTTTGAAATATGGTTGGCACCTTTTTAAAACAATTTGAGCATGGCTTGAAAGAGGCTCCAATTAGATCTAATATTTAAATAATTTTGATGAGTCGGTTAGAGAATATGCTTTAAGATTGTGCAAAATAGCAAATTCACTTATTTGTGTCAAATAAAAAAAATACTACTTATCAATTTAATTATATTTTAAAAGAGTTGAGTAAGTTTTGAAAGTGAAAAGGATAAAAAATCTAGCAGTAACTTTCAATATTATGATAGAGGATGAACTAAAAGGAGGATTCCATATGGGAAATACATATCAAAATCATTTCATATTTTAACATCCCATTAATCCATCTTGGATACTTATCTATTTTTACATCACCAACTTCTTTCGCATTTTTGTCAAAAAAGTGATACTTTTACCGTAAAAAAATGTTCACTAATATCTTCTAAACACTAGGTGTATGACCTTACTCCATCAGATTCTATATAGTTGATATTCTTTATGAGGTGTAGTCTAAATAAAAAATGTGAATATCATGATGAGATCCTTGACCACTCAATCAATTATTATAATTTAATTAAAGCAACTTATATTACAAAAAACTAAATTTAATAAAGAATAAGAAATTAAAAAAACCTGAGATAACCTTAGTTATTTTCAAAGTTAGTGGAAAACTCTATAGAAAAAAATAACAGAGCCTAATCTCCAATTAAATAAATGATAAAGGATAAAACTGAAAAAATATGAGATTAAAAAAAAAAAAAAGTAAAAACCAAATAAACTTAGGAAAGTCTTTTAAACCTATGCTAATCTTCTAAACTCGTAACCTGTGAATTTCTATATCAAGACTCAATCAAAAAGCTCAATTGCCAACCAATATAATGTTAAAAGATAAAATAAAAAAAAACATCAATTTCAAAAATTTATCAAAGTAAAAAAATAGCACTTAAAAGAATAAATATCAAATTTAATATAAAAAAACCAAAAGAGGATGAAATAGTTTAAAAGAGAGTTCAATCTTAAAATTTATTTGAAATAAAACAAATAAAAAAATGGGACTAAAATTGATAGATAAAAAAAATAAATTTTATAAATTATTTTAAATAAATAAACAGTAATTAAAAAATATAAATCAAATTGAAGGGTTGCTTTGAGAATTTAGAGGATTAATTGTAAGGAGGAAAAAGAAAAAGTGGGAGGAAAAAGAAAAAATCATCGATGTCAAACTAAAGGCTAGTAAGCTACATGCGTTATCTAGGGATGGAGCGGCCATTAAATTACAATAATGTCAAGGAAGGATGTCTTTGGCTATCATTATCAACTGTATGTATTGCCTAAACATAGTAGAGTAACAAATGTGTTGTTGCATGCAATACATGCTAATAGCTAATTTGGTTTTTAAATAATAGTTTATATTTCTTAAAATATTAAATATATTCTTAATTAATTTGATTATAATTAAAGTATTAGGATGAAAATACAAAAAAACCATTAGATATCAATTAAAAAGATTTTACTTTTAAAAGTAATTTTATTATTTTAATGTGCTTTAGAAAGTAAAAATGCAAAACAGCCTATAACCACCAATTAAATAAATTTAACTTTTAAGAATTATTTAGCCATATTATTATATTTTAAAAATATAAAAAATTCATGTTATCCTCGATCAATATAATAATAACTAACCCAATGGTTTTTTTTTATATAAAAAGAGTAAAATCATCATTTTATTTTTTCAATCTACAATGTTTTGAATCTGTGCATATAATAAAATCCTGATACTTTTTTTGTTTTTTTTTTTAATGTGTGTTCATTGTTTATAGAAAACTGCTCCTAAGGCTATAATGGAGAAAAGAATAAAACATAAGCCGCTGGAAGCCAACATAAAAACTCAGACCAGTCCATTTAACTTAAATTATTTCCTTAGTCCATTCACAAATAAATAAATACTTAAAACACATTAATTCACAAAAAAACTCAAACATATTCACAAAAACTCCCGGTTTCTCTTGAATTATTAGTTTGTCCAATGCAAAGTTATTGGAACTCTAAATGACGGTCAATCCTCCATATGAATTTAAATAAATAATTTCTTCACATCAGATCACAATGGTTTTTGAATTAAAAAAAGAAGAAGAGAAAATCAAATTTAACCTTAAATCGAATTCATAGTTTCAAAAAACATACTAAGCTGACTTTGATGTGGAAATAATAAACGTCCAGCAAATCAACCAACATGGAAGATTCAAGATATAAACCCGTGCTTATGCATTTCAAGCCTAAAGTTATAAAACTACTACATAATAAAACGATCTGAGTCTACTTAAATTAATCTGCAAAACTCATGATCTAAATTATAAAACTAGGATAATTTTATAAAAAGCAAACTAAAATAAATCATGAAGTTTAATTTATAATTAACTTTATGATGAAGGATGAAATTAAAAAAATATTAATTTAAAAAAAACAAAAAATTATGTCAATAAGGTTAACTTGCCAAACCTATGAACTAAGTTATGAGATCAAGATAATATCATAGGAAGCAAATAAAAGTAAATCATGAAGTCTAATTCTTAATCAACCCAATATAAAATGTTGAAAATGAAAAAAAAATATCAATTCAAAAATGACAAAAAAACTCAAGTCTTAGTTAACCCAACAAAACCATAAAACAAGTTATAAGACCGAGCTAACTATATATAAAGCAAACCACAGTATATTATGAAGTTCAATCTTTAATAAACTAAAAGAAAAATACACTGTTTTGTAGATTTAGAAAAAACCCTAAAGGCAAAGAAATATAAAACACTATTGAAATGAATAGTTTTTTGTGAGGTATTGTACAATGAAAGCATTACATCTTTTAGTTTATACTATCTATTTGACCCGCGCTTCGTTGATGTTGTTTTTTTCAATAAAACAACATTTTCTAGATATTTTCTAATATAAAAACTCTTAATCGTAAATCAAAATGTTCATGTATGTATTTAATTAAATAAACACAGAACTATTAATGCAACCAAATAAATTATGAAGCTCAATTCTTAACCCACTGTCAAAGGTAACTAATTAAACTAATGACTTAGATCATGGACTCAATTGGGCTAAACATTTTTTTTCAATAATTTTTTTTATCTCAAATAGAAATCTATAAAATTGAGAACTAACCAAATATTAAGGTAATTGGATAAAAATTCCAAACCAAAACAATTTGTATTGCTTAATTAATAAATAATAAAATATTAAATGATAAAATTAAAATCAATTAAGCAAGAAAAAAAGGCCAAATTGTGATGGGTAAAATTTTGAAAAATAAAAGGGGATAAAAGAAAAAAGGCTTAGGTACTTGAGCCAGGTTGGCCTCAAATACATGTGCTTTAAGAAAAAGGTCGGGACACGCAGGCCTAGAGCAGCCTGAGTGCCCAGGCATTATTTATTTTTCTTAAAACAATTCTTTAAATTTTTAGATAAAAAAAAAGAAAGCAACATGTCGCCTGCCTCACTAAGGCAAATGATGTGCTACCAGCCTCACTTGAATTTCATTGATCTCTAGTCACTATAAAATTAGGTTGTGAAGTGTTAGATAAAACAAAATTCATTTTTCAGCCATACTTTGACCTAAAAAACATTCTATGTATCCATGGCCATAGAGAACCTTAAAAAGTTATGAAAACCTATAATCAATGCAAAATAAAAATTGTTTGTAGGCTCAAATCTATCATATAAAGCAAGTTCAAGGGAAAAAATGTCTAAGATAAACTCTCACCATCAATAGGAACCATTAACACCAAAATAACTCCTTTTGTGGTTTTAATTAAGATAAATGATGACTTTCTATCTTTATTATTGGAATCTATCCATATCCTCTCTCTTCTCTTAAACTAAGAAAAAATAAATATCTTGAAGTTTAGGATTAAAATCGATTTTATTCTTAATTATAATAAGCTATTAACATGCACGCCTCATTATAGGTGATATCTTGTTTGGTCAATTAAATGTGCCTTTTTCTTATTATGTGATCCAATATGTTTCAATTTAATATTTAAAAAGTGTTTTTGTGTAGTTTACATCAAATTTTTGACTTCCTAACATATCAATATTTTTCTTTAAGTTACAAAAAAATGATTTGAAGTCCGTTGAGCTTATTTGTATCTAAACTTCAAAAAAATAGTTATAATAAATATGAAGATGATGATATATTGGAAGATATATTTAAGAAAAAATGGAGGAACTAATTTAACAAAAACTATTAATTTAAAATTTGAGATAACCCAAGTTATTTTTAAAATTAGTAAAAAAACAACAAATCATAATCCCCAAAAAAATAAAGGATAAAAAAAACAAGCGAATTTTCAAAACTAGATTAATCACTACATTGTGTGTGAGCAAAAATTACCCCGAACATAAAAAAAATCATATGACACTAGAGTTTTTAAAGGACTTAAAGAAAATTTAAGACTCGGGTCATCGAGTCGATTAAGTTTAACAATTTTAAATAATTTAAACTGAACTTAGAATGTAAGGAATGAACATCTACTGATATGATGAAAAAATACATATAAAAAATTAAAAAAATCTCAAACAAACCCGTAGCCAACCTAGAACAACAAATCAAACACATGACCTCAGACTTGAAATTGGTATGACTCAAGTTAATTTTTCAGATCTATTAACGAGATTCTGAGATCAAGGTGACCCTATTAACGAAAACTCAAAAAAAATAAAAAAGCAAGATTCTTAATGAAAGAAATATTGGGGGATGAACTTGTGAATAAAAATCAATAACTTTTTTTACAAAGAATATCAATTAAAAGAATTATGATTAAAATTGATATAAAATTAAATGAAATTAAAAAAAATCGATGAAGCAAATGATTTAAAACAAAAAAATAGCATTTAAAAGAATAAATACTAAATTAGATATAAAAATTAAATGTTTAGAGATTGAATTGAAAAAAATAAATCACTTAATAAAATGATTACAAAATAGCAATTAAAATAATTAGAATCAAATTTGACATAAATATTAAATAAGAATAAATTCTTAGGGATGAAATTGAAAAAAAATCAAACAACAAAATGATTCAAAATAAAACAAATAAAAATTAAAAGAATAAAAATTAAATTTAATAAAAAAATAAATTAGCAGGGATGAAATAAAAAATAAAATACAATTAGAAATCATAAATGTAAATAAAACAGTTATAATTAAGAGCAGAGAGATTAAATAAAAAAAAAAAGGAAATTGAAGGGCATGTATAGGTTTCACATAGTTTACATGTAATCCGAGAAAGAAAGAAAAAAGAAAGAAATAGAAAACAAAAACCATATTAGAACCAAATTGTCATGAATGGACTCACTGTAGCATGCGTTGGAGACACAACGTCTCAAGCAAAACTTTCAAAAGATGAGGTTCAGAATACAGAAAAACCCTTGAAGAAAAGGTGCAGAATATTAAAGTCCAAGGTTAATTGAGTAATTACACTGTACTTTTTTTTGAAAATCCCATTATACCCCTAAATACAAGGATTTTTTTTTATTAAAGTGCAATGTAGTATTTCAAAGTCCAAAATTATTATGACAAATAGTTTACAAGTTCCAACAATTATATATTAACATTTATATCCTGTAAAATGACAATGCTACCCATGCTTTTTTTCTTAAGGAAACCAATAGGAGTACTTTTTCAAAAAGCAAAATGGGAGAAACTCTTGAATTACTACAATATAGTTTTCATGAAGTTTAGAGTACATGTAAGTAGTCTTTTAGAGTATGGTAACTAGACTAAGTATCTGCTACGATACTGGTCTATATTATTAAACTTTTATTCAATAGTAAAAAAAGAAATTATTTATTTAATTATGTTCAATAAATTTATTTATTAAAATTAATTTGCAATGAAAATCAACATACACATAAACTTTATCAAATAAAATAAAAGGAAAAAGTAACATGTAAACATATTAAAATTATTATATAAAAAAATTAATATTTAATCTATATAAAATAAAAAACATCACAAAAGAATCATAATAACCTTTAAAAAAAATTAAATACACCCAATTTAATTCAGAAATAAAGGCTAAATAAGCTAAAACAAAATCTAAAGCATATAAAAAATATAAATAATAAAAAAAAGAATGAGACCAATTGTTGTGAGCTAAAGAAACCGGACCAAACGTTTAACCCACTATGAAAGGGTGGACGATATATTGTTTGCCTTACTTTTTGACCAAATCAAAATTAGATGGCACATCATCTATAATTCCTTAGATTTCAACTATTATGGCGGTTGGATAAAAAAAAAGTTTCTTGTTTTTTCAACCTAAAAACCCTTTGTCAAATATTGTTTTATCCAAAACACCTTGTTAAATCAATTTATGACTCCGAAAATGCAAAAAACCTCCCTAAAACCTATAATTAATTTGAAATAAAAAGTCTTCTCAAGATCTAATTTTTTTTTTAAGTGTAAGTAAAAAAAACCTAATCTGATCTACTCTCATCATATGAAACTATTTGATAAAAACATCAACTGTTTTAGTGGTTAAAATCATACTCAATGAAAAACAATCTTTTTTTATGATGGAATTCAGCGACCTCCATCTCCCCTCACCAAAAAAGAACTAAAAAAAGAGGAAAGTTAGTTTGGTACCAAAATTGAATATTTGAAAATTAGATGGATTGATTATTTAATAAATAAAAAATATTTGGGGGGTTAAATATACTTTTCAAACAAAATTTCAAAGTCGCCACCTATTTTGTTCGCTTTGTTCACTCCAATCCTCTATATTTCAATTCAACCCTCCCTTTAAAAAGTATGCAATTGAGTGTTAATTTGGACTCCAAGGACTTAATTATACAAAATAAAAATTTGAGAACCAAATTGATTTTTTAAAATTTCACTATTGAAATCCACAATTATATGTGAGAGGATGAACAATAAAATAGCTATAGTAAAATATCAATCTCTTTTTGTTTATATTAGTAGTGTATGTGCTATGTTGTGTGGCCTTTTTTACGTTAAAAATGATGTTCAACAGGACTAATATATTGAGTCAAATAAGTTGGATGTATTTTAATAAGATGATAAGAAAATATATAATGGCAACAAATCGAGCAAATACATAAAAAATGACAACAATAACCTGAGAAACAAATATTGTTATAAAAGGTGACAAATGATGTAGCTTAATTTTCAAC
The DNA here is from genome assembly GCA_026413675.1 of Populus pruinosa. NCBI lineage: Eukaryota > Viridiplantae > Streptophyta > Magnoliopsida > Malpighiales > Salicaceae > Populus > Populus pruinosa. Next base: position 14,530,013 of record CM048598.1, on the reverse strand, counting down.
CCATTAAATATAGAAGGAGAAAGTTGGATTAAAAAAAAAAATAGTACGAGTCAATTCGAGTTAATATGATAAACCTATAACCCAGGGAATAAATGGTGAGTCAACTTGTGTTAACTCACAAATCTGCAACCCAGGTTAAGAGATCATAATAACTTGGTTGAAAACAAATTAAAAATAAAAAGTAAAAAAAATATAAGTAAAAAAAAATATCAACCCGCGTTAACTTTTTAAATACGTGACTTAAAACATTAGATCAAAATCACCCACTATGAAAAGGCCACATTTCCTAAACAATTAAATGTTGAAGGTTTAACTTAGAAAAACAATATCGACTAAACAAAAGGATCCACAATAAAAATAAAAAATGACAATTAAAAGAATGAGGTTCAAAATTAAAATACAATTTTTTTATTATTAAAGAGTGAAATCAAGAAGATAAATTAATAGAACAAAAGGATAAAGAAATCAAAAGAATGGGGATCAAAATTGAAATAAAAAATAAATATAATTTTTTTATTGAAAGATGAATTTGAAAAGAAAAATTAATTCAACAAAAATTCCCAAAAAATAATAAAACAAATGAGCATCAAATTAGAAAAGAAATAAAATGGAAAATTAGAATTGAAAGATGAAATTAAAAAAAATTAAAATTTCTATAAAAGGGATAAAAGTATAAATTATTAATAAAAAGAATAAGGATTGTAATTGAAATATCAACAACAAAAAGAGTGAAGTTGTAATTTTCAAGGAAGGAGATGAAAAGAATAAGAAGAAAAAAAACCCACTAGCCACAAACTAGATCAATATTGTTGACTTTTATTGTACCACAAGGAATGGGATGAGGCGATAATTTTAAAGACATAATAAAAAGATATTTTTGAACACTGAGTGATGCTCCACACGCTATCTTAAAGGTATGACTGTCTCTCACATGTTGAAGAGGGCACCACATGCTCTCCACTTTTTTGTTTGCTAGTATTTTTTATTTATTTTTAGTCAATTACCAAATTGCAGTTCAATTTACTTAATAATGACAAAAAAAAGCATTAAGAAAAGATTGAAAAAATTTTTACCAGAAACCAGCAAGCCCTCCTCTCTCCTCCATAAAAAAATTGAAAAAAAGAGGAAAATAAAGTTTGATATCAAAATTAAAATTAGAGGGATTGGTTACCAAATATCTAAAAATATCGGTGGACTAAAATAAAATTTTCAAATAAATTTAAAAATCACCATTTATTTTACTCACCCTTTTTACATTAGTCCTCTGTTTTTTAATTTAGCCATTCTTCCTAAAAAAATCATGCAATTAGATGTTAATTTGGACTCAAATGACATTATTGTACAAACTAAAAATTCGAGGATCAAATTGATTTTTTTATCTGTCCTTTGTTTTTCAATTCAACCATCCATCCTAAAAAAATTATGCAATTAGGTATTAATTTGGACTCAAATGGCATAATTGTGCAAAATAAATGCTCGGAGATCGAATTAATGTTTTTAATAATTCATTAATGAAATTCACATTAATATATGCGAGAGGATAAAAAGTAAAATAACTATAATAAAACCTCTATATCTTTTGGTATATAATAATAATAATGATAATAATAATGATAATGATAATAATAATAATAATAATAATAATAATAATAATAATAATAATAATAATAATAATATCTAGATATTATGTATTTAGAATTGGTTAGTTTTTGACATTTCATCAAATGAGTTTCAAGTTAATTATTCTTGCATTTGGGTGGGGTTGAACCTAATAAACCCACCAAAAAATCATCTAGTACAAGTGGTTAAGTTGAGCTACCTGATGTCAGTTTAAGCCTAACATTCTATATAGATTTTAGTAATATAGTTTTGAAAACAAATTTGACACCAAACAATATATATAATTTAATATGAAACGTTAATAGGTATAAAACCAATTGTGAATAGATAAAAAATTAATCTAAAAACTTTTGGTTGATAAAGTTTTTAAACTAAAAAATCATAATTTTACATTGAAAGAGTATAATTTTTTCAAGTAATTTATATATATAGTGGTGATTTAGAAACTAAAAATTATACTAGTAGGGTACCATTTTTGTTTTTTGAGAGGAGAGACCCTAAGTTATGTGGTTTCAAGCTTAGGTTAATTCTAAAAGACCGTGTGGTTGAGAAAATTATTTTTTACTAGTACATAAATAATTACTTGTTCCTATTTATATATTTAATGCTTGTTTATCATTTTGGTTAATACTAGATGATTTTGGTAAAGACTTAAATGTTTTTAATATTTAATTTACTATATTTAACTTTAAAAATTATTAAAATATATTCTCTTAAAATTAATTCTAGCAGCCAATGTTTCCAATATAAACATAGAATGGAGGGTATCTAGAGCATAACAAATTGAACAATATATCATAAAACTATATATTTAGAAGAAAATCTTATAATCAATAAGAGTAAATAGAATAAATAAAAACAATAAAGATTAGAGAAAAAAACATTATTATTTTATATCATCTTGTAAATATAGTTGTATGACTATATTATTTCAACAATACTCCTATTTATAGTCTAATATATATTAATACTTGTAAACTCAAAATTATTAAGAAGATTTAAAGTTAAATGAAATCGGAGAACATTAAGATCAAAAGGTGAAAGAAGATAAATAGACATCCATATACAATATATGATTTTATAACATTCCTCTTTGAATGTTTTTTATAAAACCTTACACATTGAAAACTCTCTCATTAAAAACCTTACCAAGAGAAGACCCAATGGGAAAAAAACCTAGGTTAAGGAAAAACTAGTACAATGCATGTTAACTCTCTTCATAAATTTATCCCCTTAAGTTATATTATCGTATTTTAATACCATGTCGCAATTTTTCAAATATTGTAGTTGATAATGATTTATTAAACAAATCTGCTAAATTATCTTTTAAGTAAATTTAGTGAACATCAATATCATTACACTTATCAAGGTCATATATGAAAAATAATTTCTATAAGATGTGTTTTATTTTTGTCTCCTTTAATGTATCATTCTTTCAATTGAGCCATACATACAATATTATCTCCATACAGTATGGTTGGAGTTCCTTGCTGGAGAATAAACCACATATTCTATGAATATATTGAGTAATTGATCTTAGCCACGAACACTTTTCATTTGCCTCTATAAATTGTAAGTATATGAATTGTAAGTATTTCAGCATGATTAGATAAAATGACAACTAATATTTGTTTTGTAGATCTTTGTGATACAACAATATTTCCACATGTAAATAGATAACCTATTTAAGATTGTTCCACATGTAAAGAGATAACCTATTTAAGATTGACCTTTACATGAATAAGATAAATATCATGTATCAATCTAACTAATTCATGATTGATATTATTTGAATGAAATAGGCCCATATCCATCGTTCCTCATAGGCAATGAAAAAAATGTTTAACTCCATCCCAATGTTTTTGAGTAGGAGAATAATTATATCTTAATAGAAAATTCATAGAGAATGATATATTAAGTAGTGTATTATTAACAAGATACATTGGCACACCAAATCTATTAAGGTATGGTATTTTAGGACCAAATAATTGTATATCATCCTCTCAAGGTTTAAAAGGGTTTCTTTTCACATCAAGTAAGTTGACTGATGAATAAGAATTCTATTTACTAAATGCTCAATTTGCAAGCTAAAATATTTTTTTCCTTAAATATTTTATCTTAAACTTTTTCTTTAATGTCTTTTGCATCTCTTTAGTAGTTCCACTAATATTTAAATCATCAACATATATAACAATCATAGCAAAATCATATTCTAACTTCTTTATAAAAAAACATGGGCATATAGCTTCATTATTATGCCCTTCTTTTAATAAATATTCACTAAGATAATTATACCACATGCATCCTAATTGTTTTAATCCATATAAGAACTTTTGTAACTTAATTGAGTAAAACTTTTGGGGATTTGAATTATATGCTTTAAGCATTTTAAATCCTTAAAGGATTTCCATATAAACATCATTATTATTTGACCTATATAAATACGTCATAACTACACACACACTTATATGAATTGTCAGGTTAATGAGATATTAAAATATAATTGCATATACTATATGACTATATTTCAATGTAATCAATAACAAGTCTTTAAGAAAACCCTTGTACCACAAGTCGTGCCTTATATCTTATAATTTTATTTTTCTTATTTTGTTTTTGCAAAAATACATATTTATATTCAACTTATTTTAGTCCTTCAGGTGTTTGGACTACAGGTCCAAAAATTTCATGTTTTGCAAGTGAATTTAATTTTGTCTAAATTATTTCCTTTTATTTTGGCTAATCATTTCTACATCAATATTCTTCGATAGATTTAGGCTCTAGGTCTTTCCTTCCACTAATGATATCAAATATTATATGAAAAAAATATTGTTTACAACTATCTTATTTATGTTTTATCTTTCTTTTGTACTTTCATAACTTGTTTACATGACTCAAACCCAATATATATCCCTATCCTCTTTTGAGGATCCATATTTTATGTTATGATGGATAAACTAGAACATATACCACACAACTAAATATTTTTAATTAGAAAATGTTTAGTTTATGATCACAAACCAGTTATAATAGGGAGAATTTGTGATATGATGTTGGTTTTATGCATATAAGTGCTTCTACATGTAAAATAACATGTCCCCAAATAGAAAAAAGAAGTTTTTTTCCTCATAGGTAATGACATTGCAATTAATTAAAGGTGTTTAATAAATGATTCAAAATACCATTTTGTGTATGAACATGGGCAACATGATATTCATTGTTTATCCTAAGTGACATGCAAAAATCATTAAATGTTTGTGACACGACTAAAAGATTGATGTCTTCTCCCAAGTGCAGGAGTGTCGAAGAAATAAATAACCCGGCAAGACCGGGGTCGAACCACAGGGAGGTTAATTGTACAAATTATAAACAACAATTATAAACAACAATAATAGTAATAGCGATAACAATAATAACAATAATAATAATAATAATAATAATAATAATAATAATAATAATAATACTAGTAGTAGTAGTAATAATAATAATAAAAAAAAAAGAGAAGAAGAAGAAGAAGATGATGATGATGAGAACTTAGAGATGAAATATTAATGTAAGGATTAAACAATAATAATAACAAATGTCAAGGTTAGAGGTTCCACTAATGGTATATCAAACAAGTATAATATAAACTCTTATTATTGAATTGGAAACCACACACAAAGGAGGTTCCAATCAGATTATATATTGTTAACATGATTACATTAGTCATCTTATTCAATTAATGCTAATACTTGTAAATCTCGTCAAGCATTCATGATTATAACTTATGTTAACAACAAATCAAGTTCCTTTCATAGCTTAGGTGTCGGTTATACCATACATTATGGGCTATGAAAGTGCCAAGCATTTGTTGTACCAAGTGTTATACAACATAAATCAAGATTAGTCATTTAACAAGCAAAGTATTAAAGAGTGAACAAGATAACAAATATAAAACATGTTAGTATCAAACATTAAAGTCCATATTAAGTTTACATTATACTTATTCTTACACCATTAGTGTAACCTTTTCACCTTGACATAATTAACTTAGCTAGACATAATGAAAGAAAGGAAAATAAATAAACAAAATAAGAACATAAAAGCTAACTAAGTAAAGGAAAGGAAATGAAAAGCATAAACTTAATATTAATGAAAGCAAAGCATAAACATTACAAAAAATACAAAGAGAGAAAGGAAGAGCATGATCTTGATCTGGAAACCAAGATGCCTAAATGCATGGCAAATGCCTCCTTTTATAGGCCAAAATTGGGAACTATTGATTTGATGACTAATTGATAAGTGGGTGGCCAACTTTTGACTTGGTAACAATCCTTATCTTCTCTTGTCTGCCCAAAACGTCATTAATAACGTCAAAATTGGAGCCAGTTGTAAACATGAAAGTTGTAGACAATTGTCTCAGCTTTCTTGTGTAAAACATTCAGCTCATTTGGACTTCTAGAACTCCAGATATGGCCAAAATACCGAACAGTGCTCGGGCTGGAAGACAGATTCGGGCTTCTTTGTTGTTGCTACAATTTGGACTTGATAATGGCCTTTTCAGATCTTGGGCTCCATATGAAAGTTTTAGGCCTATGTCTTACCTTTCTATCCATATAAATTGGACCTAAATCGGAGATCTGTAGCTCCAGATATGACCCAATTACCGAATAGTGTTCCGGTTTGGATTGCACCGACATCTCTTTTCTAAGTTTGGCCATCTCTTTATCCTTGCAATTTAAGTTCTTCAAGTCATCAATCAATCCTTTTATTTATAGGATAGGCCTGCATTAAAAATAAACATTTACCATAAATTATAGGTATCTTATATTATTACATACATTATTATAAAACATATTTTAGTTAAGGAGTTATTGATACTTCAAGTGCAAAATGATGATATAAAACCATGATAAAAATGCACTTTTAAGTACTAATCAGTTTGGGATGTGAATTCACTAGCGTTGTCAAAATGAATTGTCTTGATTATATGACCTGAAAATTATGTTTATAATATAATAATTTAAGCAAGTAGTCTCGCAAATTTTAGATTACAAGTTGATAATAAACACACATGTGATCATCTTGTAGATATATTTATTAAAACTATAAAATATCTAAATGGTCCATATAATGGGTGAATGGGCTAAAAAATTCATTATTTTATTCAACCACAAGGAGATATAAAATTAGTTTAGAGTATTTCTTAAAATCTCATTCCCTATATTTTTGTTGCAAGAGCACATTCGTGGCAAGAAAAGTAAAGAATTTGTTTTCTAACATAACTCCATCCATGATATTATATCCATATAATTTCAATTTATAACTAATATTAAACATTGCATAATTATATTCACTTACCAAATAAAAATCCAACAATTATAAATGTATCCAATCATAATGAGTTTTTGGAAGAATAATTATTCTTTGATGGCCATATCTTTCTTTCAAGCTTTTCTTAAATATAAGGGGATTTTTGATTGGGAGATACTCAATTTTCAAATTCACATAAAGATGATGACATAAAAAAATCATAACCTTTATCTTATTCTGAGTGGATACTTCATTTCCATCTTTTAATAGTGTCTTCCAGACCCGTGACATCCAAATGAATTTAAGCATCAAAGGCGTATGATAAATTATTCTTACCTGTAATACTAAGTGCCATGAATTAAAGTTTGGCAATATTTATCAAGGTTACTTCTTGAGAAAAATATCAAAATTGTAAGAAATTTGATTTAAATATTATAATAAATATTTGAATAAACATCCGATTAAATATTCAATAAACTTGTTAAGAAAAAAATATGTTTCACTTTTTAAGTAGGTAAACAAACCTTTTACTTTTTATCCACAAATAAAAAAAATACAATTGATATTTTATTTTAAATTTTAAAAGAAATAAATTAAAAATAAATTACAATAATCTTTTTAAGACATTATAAAATTATGGATACAATCCAAAAGATTTATTACAATTTAAAAAATAGTTAAACTAAACCATTTTAAAAATGAGAGAGAGGATATTAACTAAAAATCCAATTAAAAAACAAAATAAATAAAAAAAGCTAGAGGTTGTTAGGTCTAAAAGGTCAAGCTTGTGTGTATGCTCTTTTGTGTTTTTTTTTAATGGATAGATGATATATTTTCCTATTATTTTTGGATAAATTAAGTGGATGATATATTGTCTTTATAAATATATTATCCATATTTATCTTTTAATGTCTAGTAATTAAAATATAATTAGTCTATGTTTTAAGACTACTAAAATTCAAATTTTAACTTGTTTTAATTTAAAAATTTCAAAAATATATTAAAAACCTTAATAAATCATTTTAACCCCATAAAAAAGATTTATTATTGTCTTTATACCTAAAATTAATGTCAACAATATTGGCTTTCCATACCTCAATTCAACGCGTCAATTACTTTTTTCCATGCAGATAGTAAATATGATATTTTTTTTTATGAAAAATTAAATTAAAAAAATTATAGATTTTAAAGAGGTTTTGCCTACCTTCCCAACTTTTATTGAATGTACTTTATCCTAAAAAAAAAAATATTAACAAATGTAAATAATTTTAATAATGTTCAAATTCAACGGTCACAAGTTTACAAAATTCCCGGGAATTGATTTAGTAGAAGTCTTCAAGTAAAAAACCCACCACAATACAAGTAAAGTAGGCCAACACAAAATGATTTTTAATTAAACTATTAAATTAATGGATAGATATGTTTCGAAAATTATTTATAGAGAAAACTTAGTCTCATAAATTAGAATTTAGTCTCATAAACTGATTATGAATACCTTTTATCTTAAATTAAAATAATTTTTCAAAAATAATATGAAACCTTTATATAATAGCTTCAAATGCTTAATCAAATTTAATTTCCAAACATGAAATGGATAAATTGTATTCTAGTATGCCAATGTAGTGTTAAATATTATAATAGTGGTTATTTTTGGAAGTGTATTTTTTATAAGAATGCATTAAAAACATATTTTAAAAAATAGATTTAATACCAACACATTAAACAATTTAAAAATATAAAATAAAATTAAAGTGTCACACAAAATAAATACACCCTGAATTAAGCTGGTTGATTGACTCAACGAAGGCAAAGAGTCCATGAAAATGTCCCACACATTAAGGTCTACCAAGTCAACGGCTTTATATATAAATATATTGACATGCTTGCTCAATAAAGTATCAAGGTACATGAACTTGAAGAGAATATTTACTTTGCTTTGTCACGAAATAATATGCTCTTGGATGAACGTGTCAATATCAAATCTTATAATATCAAGTATAATTACTTCGTTAGAAAATCTTAAACATGGTGACTTGTAATGGCAAACATTGGTAATAATAGCGTGGACTTTTATGGCATAGATGCCTCTCTTTAGGTAGGTCCCCAAATCAAACAACCGTAGTAATGTCCAAAACCCCAAAAAGAGTAGAGCTGGCGTGATTTTGTTGCTGTCTCCAATCATTTGTTAGCCACCGAGCTGGTTGTGTATTCCAATTTGGTAGGTAATTATTTTGACATATGAACGGATTCGAAAATGAAAGGATTACGAACAAAGTGTTCTTCACTGAACAAATTAATGCTGAACTGACCCCATTGCATTGCACAAAATAAGAATCAATACAAATTAAGTTTAAAGCATTCATAATATTAAAGCACAATACGCAAACACCTAACCTCTCCAACCAAAAAAATATTATCAAACTAATGATTAGAATGCAGTACATGTAAAATTCAAAAGGTATATTAACTCATGAACATGATAGAAATGGTATAAAATTTGATTAAAATCTTATAATGAAGTAATGTCTTTCATCTAGAAGCTTGGTGCCTTTGCTGCAAAGCTATGAAGAACTACTTCAACTTTATTGTGCTCATCTTAAGAGCCCCACGTTGCCTTTTTGAGCCAACAAGCTTCGAATAAAAAGAGAAACAACTTTCAGCAGAGATTCAATTCCGAAGAACATGGATTCTTTCAAGGTAAAGGATCAGATTAAAGGAATGGATTTCAAGGAAATCATCCAAACACAAACAACAATAACAGGCAAAACATGTCACAAGCAACTTCTCAGAGTGATCAACAAGACGCTGAAAATTTGAGCAAGAATGCAAATGGAGTTCGTCAGATCTGAGATAAACATGGGAATACTTATTTGAACTACTTCAATAGATTTAATCATTCCTTTCAAGCTAATGATATCCCACAAGCATTAGAATTTCTTACATTGCACATAATCAGATTTTTGAATGGTTCCAAGATACTGTAACTTTAGCACATATGAATAGGAATGATGGTAAATTACAGAACGTCAAACCTTACATTGGTAATGACTCCGTCATGATTGCAAATGGTGATTATCTTGTAAGGAAACATGCGACTTATGCTAAGATTGATGCAACTCTTGAAACTATTCACTCAAAAATTCACTCCTTGCTCCTGATATTGAAAAAAAAGGATTTAATCTTTACTGGTCAACTAACTACTGATATGCCTTACTCTATTGAATTATTCTCAAGTGGCTGCTTTGTTAAGGACATGAGAACGGGAAAGATAGTGGCAACCAGGAGTGGAAAGGAATGACTATACGCTCTTGATGATTGAAAAATGGCTTTATTTTCAACTTGCTTTGCCAAGATGACAGAAGATAAATGGCACCAACAACTTGGATATCCTCATCATCAAGCTGTTCAATTTCTCCTTCGCATGAGCCTAATAAAGTGTAGTTCTTCAAAAAAGCTCAACCCTATCTATGAGAGTTGTCAAATATGAAAGTCTTGTCGACTTTCGTTTATCAATTCAAGTTGTCACAGTGACAAGCCATTTATGAAAGTTTATTCAGACATATGAGGTCCTGCACCTTTTTGTTCCACTAAAATCATTCGGTATTCTGTCAATTTTATTGATGAATTTACTCGATTCACTTGGCTCTATCCATTAAAGAAGTTTGATGTTGTCACTTGATTTATCCATTTTCATAAATATAAGGAGCGCCAATTTGAAAGGAAATTTCAAATCTTTCAATCTGATGGGAGATGAATATTTAAATGCTACATTTTCAGAGTTTTTAGACGGTCAAGGGATTATTCATCAGTTTCATGTCGTAAAATTTTCGAGTAAAATGGTATTGCTGAATGAAAAGCTAAGAACATTCAAGAACTTGGTCTTACTATGATGCTACATGTAACTTTTCCGGAAAGGTACTGGTGTGGGTTGTTTTATTACTGCTGTTTTGTAGATAAGACTACAAACACCAACACATGACATGGATTCACCTTTTTCCCATCTCTTTGATAAGAAACTAGATCATTCGTCTTTAAGAGTTTTTGGTTGTAAATTCTTTTATAGGTAAGTATAATAAAACCAAGTCTTTACATATGTTTTTTAAGGATATAATAAGAGATTAAAAAAATTATTAGAATTAATATGAAATTTTAATAAAGTTAATGAAATTAATAAGATTCATGTAGACTTTTAGGGTTGCTTGGTTTTTAGTTAATGAATAATATTTCATGTATTGATATCATATTTAAAATAGTTTGATAAAAACATTTTATGTGTGTCTTGTCAAGCATGATTTTATTATATTTTGTAATAAATTTTTTATTTTATAAAGATTATTTTGTAATTAAGTTTGAATTTTCCACTTTTTTTTATCCTCTCATATTTAATATTTTGAATTGTGATCTACACACGAAGTATTTTTTTAGTATTAAATAAATCAATTCCCTTTTATAAAAACAACAAAAATCTTTCTTTTAACAAAATACAATTTTATTTTAAATTGCATATGACCAAGTCTCTTAAAAATAAAATAAAATAACTATATTTGCATAAATAATAAAAAATTTAAAAATACATGGCATGATTTAGCATCTTTAAATACTAGAAATCAAGAAAAATAGTTTTGTTAATAACTTTGCATGTATTTTTGAATTTAATAACCAATTTATGAAATGCATGAGAATATGGTCTCCATTTAAAAAAAAAAATTATTTTGTTTATTCTAATATCAAGAATTACAAACTTATATGTAAGATGTATTCTTGATATTAAAAGAAAAATACAAAAAACATATTTTGACTCTAGAATGACTAGGCTTGATCCTAAAGCTATAATCCATTTTATTGGGGACAACTGTCTTTAAGAAACAAAAATGCATTTTATTAATAAGAAACAAAAATGCATTTTTTTCCACCCATCATTATAAAGATTCCAATTCAAAAGGATAATCATCGCAACGCTATACACATATGATATTGATGACATGATTTTAATAGGAAATAATCTTGACCATCTCAGTTGTTCATTGTTTAGCTTGATAATGCCTTTACAATCAAAGATCTTGGCAATCTTAATTATTTCCTTGGTATTGAAGTTTATCCATCCTCAAGTAGGTTATTTTTAAACCAAGCTAGATGTACTTATGATATTTTGATTAAAGCATAAATGTTATGCTACAAATGTATCTCCACTTCTATAGAAACCAAGGTGTACCAAATTTTATTAGATGATGATCCAAATCTTTAACCACCATACTACCAGAATAATATTAGGGCTCTACAATATCTCTTTGATATAAGATCAAATTTATCTTTAGCGTTCATTATGGATGTTAGTTCATGCATGCACCTTTTATTAGTCATTGCAAAGCTGTGGATTGAATTCTTTGTTATTTGAGTGGGATTTTGAAGAATAATTCATTTAATTTGTGTGCTTTTTAAAATTCTTACTGAGTAAGTTGCTCTCTTACTCGTTATTCAAGGTTAGCAAGCATACATTGTTATTGTGTATTTTCTTTGTTGATGGATTAATAAAGATTGGGTTGTTTCCCATAAATTATTTATGTTGTTATTATGTTATGTTCGATCATTGATTTGTGTTCTTGGTTGCCAAAATTGGTAAGAGTTGTGGGGAAAACCTTCAAGTGTGTAAAACACTTGAACTTTAGGTAAGCATGAGTGACTTAGGAGGAAGGCTAAGTCTAGTAATGGGACTAGATTGCCGCGTTGGGATGAAGATTGTGATGAAAATTTTATCCTTGTGACAAGCCCCTTGACAAATTTACTAACTCTAGATAACATATTCAAAAGACAACCAACTTCCTCGTAACTGCTTTTTAACTGCCCATAACTTTCTTGGTTTGCCATGTGACAAACTAAACAGCAAGCTGTCAACCCTCATGTGCAACCTAAAATGCCTTAGATAACCCATCGTCTAAGTGTAGCGTGGTGTGAAGCATGAACCCATTATTCGTATGCCCTTGTTAAACTTGTTATTGAAATCTGCACTGTTTACGCACGCTGTTTATGCACCTGTATAATGTCACTGCCTAGTAGTGACTTATTGGCATGCCTTCATGCCTAAAGTTGTTATAAACCTCCCCCACTAAAAGGAGGTAACGCCCTCATTAGATTAGTCTTGAGATAGTCCTACACCAAGTCTTTAAACTGCCACAAGTCAGTGTTTCTCTCCCATAAAACCTCCTAACCATCTGCCTATTTCATAAGAAATTCATTTCGTTGATTTTTCTTGTGCTAACCAAGTCTTCTATGGTCCAAAATCTTCACAATTCCTCACTTAAATTGCTTCTGAATCGTAGGTAGAGCCCTTAGTCATGTACTCCTTTTTGTATCCTCAAGATCTTCATGAAAAGGCTTTAAATAACTAACATGGAATATAGGATGAAGCTTTTACCTTTCTAGTAGCTTCAGTCTATATGCAATAGTGCCCACTTTCCCTATCACCTCAAATGACCCATCATACCTTGGCACTAATCCACGATGCTGATTTTTTCCAATAATCTTTTTCCATATATACGGAGTTAACTTTAACAACACCCTATCACCAATATCAAACTCCAAATGTCTCCGCTCCTGATTAGCATATTTCACCATACGCTTGCTCAAAGAGTTCCTGCCTCTCCTTTGCAAACCTGTACATAACTAGACTCCTTCCCCTAGTCTTCTAGACTGCTATCTCCAATGGAGTTTGGGGCTGCATCCCTGAAACTAACTCAAATGGACTCAACTCTATCTCTGATAATTTATAGAGATTATAGCTAATTATGTACTATCAAGTAACTCAAGCCAGTTTCGTTGTGTTGCTGTCATATAGTGTCGAAGATACTCCTCCAACAATGCATTAATCTTCTTCGTTTGTCCATTCATCTACGGATGATTGGCTATCAAGAACTTCAGCCTTGTTCCCTTTATATCTTTTGAAGTGTATGCTTTTGGGTAGCAATTTTATCTTCTGAAATGTGAAGAAACAACCACGGGGTTGCTTTGTTTAGTATAGAAGCAGAATATCGAGCTATGGCATCAATAGTTGCTGAACTTACATGGCTCTCTTTCAACTTACGTGACATTGATGTTCCCCTTTTATAAGCTCCTAGATTATAGTATGACAATTTGAGTGCTTCACACATGACTATTAATCTGATTTTCCATACCCAGTCTAAGCTCATTAAGCTTCATTATCATTATACATAGGAGAAAGATATTAATGGTGATCTATTTACATCTTTTGTTTCCTCTCACTAGCAAGTGATTGATATTTTTATTAAACCACTTTTAAAAGTGTAATTCTTTAACTTACATGTCAAACTAGGCCTTTAGCCTATGTCTAGTTGAAGAGGGAGTGAAAACAAACAAAGATATAAAGATTCTGAAAAAAAAAATCAATATAATCATGTTTTGTGCTAATTGTATTGATTTATGTTTTTAATGTAATTAAGTCATTGGTTATATTATCAATTTGTATCATTTTAATTAGTCCTATAATTATACATAGTATGCTTGAATCATAAAATCATGATTTATAATTGTTGCAGCACCATATTAAAATGAAACAACATCTCCCCTCAAAATAAGTAATATACTAATATTTCAATAAGCTCTCGCACTCAAACAAACTCCACCACTTTTTTAATAAGAAAGTATTCTTAATGTATTCTCTTTAAATAAGTTTGTTTTTTTTTTGCTATTATTTAGAATTTAGATGTTATTATGACAAAAAACATTTTTAAAAAATAACTAATAATAAATTTAATCATAATAATTAAATTGACTTAATCTGACAAGTTAATTTAAGAAATCAAGACCATGGAACCTAAATCATGGTAGGTTTTTTGTTACACTAGAAAGAACATTGGTTTGATTAAATTTATTCAACCCAATTGATTTTTTTGTGTTTTGATTGGCTTAGTCATACTTGGTTCAAACATGATTAAATCAATACTGATAAAAAAACATAAAAAATATTATTCTAATAAAAATAATTAATTCAAAAACCTAAATTCTTTTTTTATTGATCTCTAAATAAAATAATTATAAATTTAATCATGGCTATTTCAGCCAAGTTAAAACTTAAAACCAAAAAACAAAGAGGAAGATATCATTTGGTATTGTTAGAATTTTTAATTTTTTATCTAATTATGTAAAAAATTATATCATTAGTTAAATAACTTATATTTTTTTACACTAAACTTTATATATAATTACATTTTAAATTTTAATTTTATAAAAACAAAAATAATCTATTTTGTTTCTCGGATCGAAATCTGTTTTTCATTTACCATACAATGCCAGACTTCCACTAAAAAGTTGAGAAATGAGCAAGAGTCGGTCATAAGCAGAAAACCAGAGCCCCGAAACAGTAGAGAACAATATAGGCTAGTCAGTAGCAGTACAGAAGAGGAAGGGTCTGAAGCACGCGCCACCAACCAGACAGAAGTACGGTACCAATTGTTCAGGTGAGTGGTACCTGCACACATGTCAGCTACTTCTGTCAGAAAAGAAAAGAAAAGAGACCGTCATTCTCTGTCACCGACAGACTCACCATTCAATGCCTAAATTAAAACATCCTTTCTTATACCAATTGGATTGGGAACGATCATTTTCCCTTTTTTAAAAAAAAAAAGAAAAAAGAAAAAAGAAAAAAAGAAATTCTTTGATTTGATTTGATTTGATGTGATGCTTTCTTTACAAAGAATGTTTACAGTACCCAAATGTTTTTCGATTTGTACTGTTATATCTAGGATTCTAGAATCTGGATAAGTATTGAAACCTGGAATTTTATGAGTAAAAATTGCCCCCAAAAAAAAAGAATTATGGTAACTAATTTTTTCAATTAATCGCCCTTTGAAAATTCTCGTAAAGAATACTACCTTTAATAATTAACTATTTATATCTCGCTATCAAAAATGATAACGTCGCGTTACCTTTAATAATTAAAAGGCTATAGTAAGGAAAACATATGGGCTTTTAGTGTTTTTTTCCTCAAAAAGTAAATTTTAATTTATCCGATGAGATTTATATGCTATTTTAATTTTATTTAAAAATTTTAATTTTTTTATCATACCATTATTTTTTAATTAATTTTCATCGATTTTTACTACAAATTAAACATAAAAGATGTGTAGAATTTAATTTAATTTAATTTATAAAAAAATTAATGGAATATGTCAAGGTAATAATAATAACAAATAGAAATAAAAAATTCATTAAAGAAAGATATTTTTAGCAAAAAAATGATTAAAAAATATTTTTTATTCTTAAAACTATCTACCAATTCTTTAATAATATAAGAATAAATGTAACATAAAAGCACAATATCATAAACAAAAAATTAAGAATATCAATTTTCTTTATTATTGCCTCTCTTAAAGTATCCCACTAGCTTCTACACGATTTATCCAAATTCTTTTTATATTAAAATCTATATCAATTCTAGAGTTAAGAAACAAATACTAAACATTTCTTTAAACTTTAAATTCAATCCTTCAATCTCTAATTATTTTAAATAAATGAAATTGAATTTTATTTCCCCAGATCAAGAATTAATTAAGCAGCATACTATTTTCTCTTCACCTTGAGATTCCTATATGCAATATGCAAGCATGAAAAATAAATCATCAAAATCATTAGCAAATCAAAGAAATTTTAAAGAATCAAATAAAAAAATTGAAGGATTAAATTGTAAAAATCATAAAAATCATAAAAGGAAAAAAAGTTCAAATAAGCAGTACTTCCTCTTACAATCTATAGTGAAAGACTAAACTCTAGCTTTCTATATAATTATTGGAAAACTTGGCAAGAGGTTTATGATGATGTCCTCAAAAATCAAAATAGCTTAGAGCAAGATTATGTGTTGGATAAATACTTAATCTCATTGTTCTAGCAATCTGATACATTTTTTTAGTCATAGTGGCTGGTAGTTAAAACTTGATATCTAAAAAGCTATGGTGGTTAATACTTGCAAATGATCCTATTTCGTAGATATGAATACTCTTATATGGTTATGTAAGTATATTTATAGAGAGAGAAATTATAGTGATATTTTTATTAAGATAGACTCTAAAAATATATATGCTAAAAATATTGAGAATGAAAAGATTGTGAACCTGAAGCTTAAAGGATTCATAAGGTATTTATAGTCCTTGAGTCTTATACTTTAATGAAGAGAAGGGGATATAATTTTTTTTTTAATAGCATTTAATGATGGATAAATATCTTTTATATATACATTAATGAGAGATAAATATGATAGACCCTTAAGAGATTTTTATACACTTAGGAGTGTAAGGAGAGTATGATACAAAATTCAATTGAGCCAATGAGGGTTAAACTCTTCCTCTAGGATAAATCAAATTATATTAGGTATGATAACTTGCTAAATCCATATTGTCTTGGGCTCAACACATGGTTGAACTCAAATGTGTTGGGTTTAACAGCTTTTTAGACCCACATTATATTGAACTCAGCATATGGATGAACCTAATTGTATTGGGTCTAGCAATGTGTTAAACTCATGTTGCTTGAATGAAACCAAGTGTATTGGTTCTTGTAACCTGCCAAACCCACATTGTCTTAGTCTGAACATATGGCTAAATTCAAGTGTATTAGGTTCAACAACCTACTAGACTCATGTTACCTTCAGCTCAGCACATGATTAAACCCAAGTACATAAATGTTGGGTTTGATAAGGTGATAAGCTCATGGTGTTGGCATCTGGCCATAGAGCCACACCCAATAAACCAATGTCAAGGAGCCATAGAGTCATAGGGTGACAAGGCCAAAGAGCCACAAGGCCAATAGTTAGTATTTAAAGTGTATTTTTGTCAATGTTTATATCATTATTTTGCACTTGAAGTATCAATAACTCCTTAACTAAAGTATATTTTATAATAATATATATAATAATATAAGATACATTTAATTTATGGTAAATGTTTATTAAATGCAGGTTTATCATATAAATCAAGGGATTGATTGATGAGTTTAACTACTGAAATTGAGAAGATAAATAGAGAGCTCAACTTAGAAAAGAGATGCTGGTTCAGTTCAAACTAGAACTTGAATTTAGGTCTACTCTATATGGATGAAGAGTTAAGATATAGGCCTAAAACTTTTATGAGAGTCCAAGATTTAAAAAGATCATTTTTAAGTTCAAATTGTATCAATAATGAATAAATCTGAATATGTCCTACAACTAAGACATTGTTTAATGTTTAACCTATATCTCGAGTTCTAGAAGTTCAAATGCACTAATTTTTTGTTTGTTTGAAAGCTGATATATTTTTCTAAAACTTTCATGTAGATAATTTGTTCAAATTCTGATGTTAGCAATGACGTTTTGTTAAGACAAAAAGATAAGAATTGTCACCAAGTTAAAATGTGACCACCTACTCAACAATTAGTCAACAAATCAATAGTTTTAAAGTTTAGCCTATAAAGGGAGGCATTTGCCATGCATTTAGATATCTTAATTTTCAGATCAAGACCATGTTCTTGCTCTCATTCTTTATATTTTTGGTAATGCTTAAGTTTTACTTTCATTAATCTCTTATTTATGTCTTTTCTTTCATTTACTTATTTAACTTATATCTTCTTTATGTTATTATCTTGTTCATTTATATTTCTATTCTTTATTATGTTTAGCTAAGTTTATTATGTCAATGTGAAAAGGATATACTAATGGTGTAAGAATAAGTATAATATAAACTCCATATGGACTTCAATGCTTATCTTATTATTTTTATCTTAAACAACTTGTTATTAACATGTATTATCATTTTTATCTTATTAATTCTTAATACCTAATTTGTTAAATGGTTAATCTAGATTTGTGTTGTATAACACTTGGTACAACAAATGTTTGGCACTTTCATAGCACAATTGTATGGTATAACCTACACTTGTGCTATAAAAAGAACTTAATTTGTTGTTAACATAAGTTAGCATCATGAATTCCTGAAAATATTTAAAATTTTGGTGTTATTTAAATAGCATAAATAATATGATCATATTAACAATTTATAATGAGTTATTAATGACAAATCATCCGATTGGAACCTCTGTTGTGTGTGGATTCCAGTTAAGTAATAAAAAGAGTTTATACTATTCTTATTTGAAATATCATTAGTGAATCCTTCAACCTTGATATTTTTTCTTTTTATTATTTAATCCTTACATTAATCCTACATCTCAAAGTTCTCTTTAACTTGTTGTTGTTGTTGTTTATAATTTATATAGTTAACCTCCCTATGGTTCGACCCTGGTCTTGTCGGGTTATTTATTACTTCGACACATGTACTTAGAAGAACACATCAATCATCTGATCATCTCAGCCACAACCAATATGATAATTCCTAATAAATCTTAGTCCATCAATTTCTTATGACAATAATCTTGTAGTTAGGCATTCATGGAAAGAATAATATCACAAGCAAATACATCTATTATATTAAGAAAAGTTATGAGTTTTCCACCTTGCACAAATATATAGTGATAACCATAACTGCAAACATTCTCTATTGCATCAAAAATCATAATTAAAAATAAGAACTATATCAATAAATAAATAGTGCATTACCTAAAATGCAACTCCCAGTTAGAATTAATCCGTACTAGAGTGCTTTTGAAGGCTAGAATGTAATATTTTTATTTTAGGGTGGTTATTTTATTAGGACTTTTTTGAAGTTTTTCTTACAAAAAGAAGAGGCTCAAAATCTTATTTTAACTTAGAGGAGTTATGGTTGCCTTCACATCCTTAGATTCGCATCTGCTTTTAGATAATGAAATGTGACTCCTTAATATTTAAAAAATATATATATAAGGTATGGGAGAAATATTGTAGCTATAAACACAAAGCACTATTATAATAGTGATTTGACAGTTTTGACCTTCACCAAATTAATCTAGAAGGCTAAACTCAGAGGTAAAATACACTTTTCCATATGATTCATTTGTCATTAACATTTTTATTGGGGGTATAGAAGTCTTCTCATATTTTTTAGATTAGTGAAATACATTCATTATCCTTAAAAGAAAAAATTAAATAATTGGTTACTAGGGGCTTTTTTGAGATTTCAATTTTTTTTATAGATCAATTACTAACTTACTATTGGAATAAAAAAAAAAGGCTTTCTTTTGGGGCATTTTTGAATTTTTCACAATTGCTTTTGCATTGTAAGCAAATTAGTAGAGTAGTAAAATGTTATTTTGCATAAATTAAAAATTATTAAATTTTAAAATTTATCATGTGTGTGTTAGTAAAGTGGAAGCATGTGGAAGGGCTCCGCAAAACTGAGATGACATCCTATGGCAGTGAAAAAGTATCTTCCATCATGTCATTAGATTCCTTATGATGTTCTCATTCTCTGATAGTGGCACGCGTTCGGTTTTTCTCAACGAATTGCCACCTTAGCCATTTTTATATCTTTTGCTCTCTTTTCTCTCTCCTCCCTCAAAATATGTGTCTGGAAATTAAAATTAAAAGGTAGTCCCCTCATATGAGAATATTTTTATATCAATTCTTGTTCTTTTGATTTATTATTTTTGTTCTTAGTTCTTTTGTAAGTTTTTTTTTTAATTTTATCATTCAATCTAGATTTTTTATTTTTTGATTTTTCATATTTGGTCTTGGTTTTTTTCTCTTCATTTTCTTCTTATCTCTTTTATAAAATTTCAATTTTTTTTCAATTAAGTCTTTTAATAAAAATATTTATTTCATTATTTTTTAAAAAAATTGATATTTTTTTGTCGTATCTTCTTTTAATTATTTTGTAAAATTTATTTTTTATTTCAACCTAGCCTTTCAATTCAAAATTCTCCACACTTTCAATTGTTTTTGTTTTTTTAATTTTATTATCATTATTTTAATTGTTATTTTATAATTGTATTTTTTTTATGATTGAATGATTATTTTGTTCTATCCTTTTGATTTTTTTGTTCTATCCTTTTCCTCATCCTATATTTTAACATTGGTTTTTTTTTTAATAAATTGAGTTTCATAATTTTTTTTATTTTTCTTTCTGTCGAGTAATCCCGATTTCATAACTTAACTCTTGGGTGGACTTGAACAAGCTCATGTCTTTTTTTATATATATTTATAATCTCTCTCTCTCTCTCTCTCTCTTTAATCTTTTTATATGTTAGGTTTTAATTTTTTAATTTTATCTTTCAATATTTAGTTTATGTGCTTTAATGTTTTTTCAATTTAGTTACTTTTGGTCACATTGCTATGAGTTTAATGGATTCATAGAGATTGGGATTACTTTTTTTTTCTTACTATTTTTTTTATCATTCAAAATTGCTTTAAAAAAATGTTTTTGTGTTAGCTTAACATCATTTTCTTCTTAAACTTCTTTTATCCAACCTATGATGGAACATGGGTCACATAGCTAGTTATGTATATATTGTGTGGTGATAGCTATAGGTCAAGTCATGTTTGTTTTTTTACAAACCATTGATAAGGAGCAAATTTTAAAATATATTTTAATTTTAAAAGGCTAAAATAAAAAATTCTAAAAACCATTAAAGAAATTGAATATAATTTTAGATCATGGAGCAATCTATTTTAACCTTGGAGCTAATACTATAGATCCGACATTGCTAGTGGTCTTGCTTATTGTTATCAACACAATTGACTTAGCTTAAACCAAAAACTCGGGTTTTTTTCAAAATCAGTGAAAAATCCTAAAGGAAGAAAATTAATAAAAATAACATAGCTTAAACCAAAAAGACATTAGCTTAAGAAAAGGGGAAAAAAATCAAGCAAACCTTAATCAACCTTCTAAACTTGAATTAAAATCCTAAACTAGCAATCCATGAAATTCTAGACTCGAACTCAATCAAGAAACTCAACTCTCAACCAATTTAATGTTGAATGATGAAACTAGATAAAAAAAATATCAATCTAAGAAATTGGCCAAAGTAAAAAAAAAACAATAAATAGAATAAAGATTGAATATGATAGAAAACAATTGAAGGGTGATGAAATTGAGAAAAAAAAATCCAATTCTATAAATCATTTCAGATAAAACAAATAATAATCAGGGTTTTTTTCCCCCAAATCTAAAGAAAACAAATTGAAGCACTAATTTGAAATTTGATAAGGTTAGATGCAAAACTCGAGGTGGAGAGAGAGAGAAAAAAAACTCATCCACACTAAACCAAAGGTCAATAATACATATGCCTCGCCGAGGAATAGAAGGGCTACCAAAACAATTCAAACACTAATATAAAAGCTATTGTTTGGCCACTAAAAACTCCCCACTTATTTCTCAAAAGGCATTAAAAGCAGCCCACATGTTCACATATATAGTGCATGCATTAAACCCTTTTTTAGAATAATATTATCTTTTTACAATACTAAATTGCTTCTATATTAACTTGATCACATATACATTATGAAAATATCAAAACATCTTGATCATCTATGAATGAATGTCAATCTTTTTAAGGATAATTTAGTCATTATATTATATAAAAAATTAATAAAAAAACACCATTGGGCATTGATTTCTTAAAAAAAAACAATTTTAAGAGTAATGTAGTTATTTTGTCGTGCATCAAAAATGAAAAAGACCTTTGTACCCCTTATCAATATAATAATGACTAATGGATCTCTATAAAAAAAATATATTAACTCCAATAGTTGGCTATTTGGTTTGTTATGAGAAGGCCAAAAAAATCTTTTTTTTTTTATAGATTGCTATAATAATTTTTTACACCTTTTAAATTTTCTTATAATAATAAAATAAAGTTTAGTACCTAATGTAAAATCCTAAAATTGAAGGGATCAAAACAGAGAATGCAAAAAAATTCCTGAAAAAAATAAAAAAATTTCACTTGAATTTAATAAAAAAATCTCTATTATTTTTTATTTTAGTTCCTTTTCTTTTAGTTATTTTGTATGCTTCAAATGTAGAATTTATTTTGTTACATGGCCTCTAATTTAATTTGAAATTTGATAAATAAATAAAAACCCCTTGAATTCTCAATAATGTGCAAAGGAATGACAACATTAACACATTAAATATCATGAACATATTAAATAATAAATTAAAAAAATTGGATACCAAATAAAAAAACAAAAAACAAAACTATTTATTAAATAATGTCATTCATAGTGCATTATAAAAGGATGCATAGTTATCAACAATAAAAGAACTTTTTTTATATCTATAATGTATAATATAAAAAAAGTTGACTATTAGTAATAAATAAATAAATACATAATATTAAATGGTTAACATGCAATTATTTTTAGAATCTTAACTCACAATTTAAATTTTTTAAATGAGATAGTTATTTGATATTTTATCCAATTTTTTATAGCTTAAACTCTTAAATTAGATTGTTATTCAATACATAGAATAAATCTATAAATAATTAATTCAAGATTATAATTCAGAAAAAATGAAATGAATTTAATTTAAAAATCTATAAGTTTTGATGTTTATATCATCATATTTCGGATACATCAACAAATTCTTAATAGATATTTATCAATATATTGGATTATATTATTATTAGCAGATGAATACCTCATTTGATAAAAATAAAAATATAATATATTTTGTTATCTCATAATCTGTTGTTAAGTGTGGTGTGATGCATTCATGTAGTCAAATTTCTCTTCAATTTGAAAGCGGACATCAGCCAACGAAGAGAAAAGAAGGCACAGGTTTGAGAGGTCAGACGCAGTCAAGGCACGTGAACTTGAGAGGTTTGGAGGAAGGCAGCAGGACTAGCAATCATGTCTCTGGTAAGAATACAGACGTTCACTCCCCAGAGAGAGAGAGAGAGAGAGAGAGAGAGAGGAAGGGTCATCTCATGACAGCTTGCTGGGTGGTGATGATCATAGCATGAGATCCGTATCTCTGCTAAGGTATCTTCTACGTCCTGAACCACCGAACCAGCTTCTTAGGGGTGTTTGTGAAATAATAATTATTTTTTAAAATATATTTTATTTAAAAATATATTAAAATAATATATTTAAAAAAATTATTTTTGATATTTATACAATAAAAAAAATCTAAAAACACAAAATAATAACAATAATATTTGAAGTAAACCATAAAAAACGAGTTTTTAATTTATAATTTAACTTGTGAAAATATCTAATATTATTTAAGAAAAGTTTCAAACAATATCATTCCAAAATATTTTTAAAAAATTAAATTGATGACTATTTACTTGCTGAGCAAAATTTGAATTTTTTATTAAAATTATTTTATTACGTTAAGTCATTAATCAAGCATTAGTTAAACGAAGAAGAAACAACTAAAGAAGAATTCATCATGTGATGAAAATGACAATAAAAGAGCAGTTAGTTAGTTAGAGAAGAATAAGTCATGTAACGAATTAGTTGGTTAGGCGTGCGTTAATTAATATTTCTTATCGTTAGTTAAGCAGTTATAGGCTACAAGTTGTGTATAATACATAGTGAAGGAAACAAGAGCTTTGAGCATGGAGGCTGTTCATATTTTAACTGAGAGGTTTGAATTAGCTCTTCCTATTATATTTCATCAGAGATGAAAGAAAAGATAGGTATTTTTTTTTTCAAAGTTTTTGCCCCACTTAAAAAAAATATTCTTGTAATAGATCTCATTTCAGGGCATGATATTTTTCATTTTAAAATGTATATTAATTTATATATCTTTTATGGTCATTTCTTTTATAATTATAATTCATTTTCTAACCTTATTAGTCAATGAATTCATGATTGAGAAGCTCATTATCTTAATGAAAAATCATTTTATCTTTTAAGTTAGAACTTTAAAACCTCCACTTAGTTTTATTCGAGCTTCATCCTGATCATGAATAAATCACTCAAGTTCGAGTTCATAAGCAGTGACAATTTCTCTTTGAAGACTCATTTTTATTGGGCTATGAGGGCTCTCAACCACATAGATAATTCAATATACTCATCAGCGCCTGACCCTAAGATGTGGATCATCCAAGGCACATTAACATAAAGGAATCGTACCATTTGAACATTTTTTTCAGGCATATATGTGTTCCCATATGACAAATTATTCATCTTTTAATTGAAAGTTTTGATATTTAATCATATATGAATTTTACAATAGTAAAAATTGATGATGTTGCGTACAAGAAATTATTTCATCTATTAGTTTGAGAATATAAGAGAATTGTTTTAAAAAATAACATGTTAATATTGTACTTACTAATATAAATCCCAATTGATCCCAGTTAAATAGCAAATAATTATGTGCATGTCTAAATTCTATTTCATGTCAAGCATCTTCCCTTCAATGTGGTTTTTGATGAACTGTGGTTTTTGATATAGTTCATCGAGGATGAGAAAATATTAACAGATCCTTACTCGAAGGTACTTTTCCACTATCATCATGTCTTGAAATGCAATTGGTTCTTATTTTCAAATAAAGCTTATAATAGTACAAGGTAAATTTTGAGTTTTCTTCAATAATACAAGTCTCTCATATCAAAGTCTCAACATATGTCTTGTTCTTAGTTTTTTCTTTTAAGGTTGAATAAGTATTTACATGAAATTAAATGAATGTAAATTTAATTAGGATGTAATCTCAACCTCTCAAATGGATAAATCTGTTTATGCTGGACAGGGCTTCCAACATTTTCCTCAAGTAATAAATATATGGGTAGATATTTCATTAAGTTAAAAAAGAATGGAGATAATATTATTTCAAGTTTGTAAATTTTTTGGATGATTATCATTTCAAACTTCTTCATGAGTTGGGCATATAGCTTATTAGAGCATATACCACTAAAAAAATAATTAATCTTCGTGAGTACATCTCATATCCATTTTAGCAATAAATTTTGACAAGCAAGTGGAATGAGTGTTTGAATACAAATATGGAAGTTATGACTACAAACATAAAAAAATAATACTATGGTTTTTTCAACATGGTTTAACTATAAGAATGTATGGTATATATAGACTACTAACATAGAACAACTAGGTATAACATAAATTGAAAATTAAAAGCAGTTACAACAATTAAAAAAATAAAAGAGTTGTTAAGGAATTAAAGAGTTGTAGTTGTTTAAAAATCTTTTAAAATAAAATAGTTGTTAAGATTTTATGACTGTTATAAAATAATTCTAATAAGAAACATGACGCTTTACCATGCCTCCACTACTTTTAATTTAAGAGATTATCTTAAGTCCGACACGGCCATAAAACACCATAATCCTTGAATCTAAGTGTTTCGGGCTTGACACCATTTCCAAATCTATGTTTGTCTTAAGTTAGGTTGATTATCAAACCCAAGTATTTTGGATTTGACAAGTTCACCAAACTCATATTTCCTTGAGTCTAGAATGATTGTCAAACCCAAGGGTCTTCTGTCTATCAAAGTTGTCAGACTCATATCAAAGTTTACTATATAAATATTAAAAAAAATCTTTTAAAATAGTCTTTATTATTTATAACAATTCCCCATATATTTCAAAAGAGTTTTGGAATAAAAAAATATTTGTTGGATTTCTTTACATTGAGTGTAATGTATCTAACCTAGTATCTTTTAGACTATGAATCAGATTGTATAATGAATTAGATTTAACTTATAGAATTATTGGTGTTTATAACAATTCCCGATATATTTCAAAAGAGTTTTGGAATAAAAAAATATTTGATGGATTTCTTTACATTGAGTATAATGCATCTAACCTAGTATCTTTTGGACTATAAATCAGACTGTATAGAGAATGTGATTTAATTTATAGAATTATTGATAAAATTTTTAATTTTTAAGAACCAAAAATTCTTACTGTAAGTTAGGTATCTCACCAATCACATTATACCACCCATAATCTCTTACTGTTGACTCGCTTTGCACTTAATAGGTCATGCGCTTACTTAAATGTTCATGAATGCTCTAGCGATTTTAATAGTATCTCGTAGGAGCGGCTCCATTCAGCACTTATATAAGTGATTCCATTAAGTATTCACTATATTTTGAACACTATCAATAAGGAATATAAAACTCATTAAAAACTTTATGATTCATCCTCCTTTCAATTGCAAACTAGCATTACTCTCACATAATAGGAAATGACTTGTTTCATAGTGCTACAAAATCACAAATGACTTTGTTATTACCCATATGAGCTTAATTCATGGGGATCTCTAATTATATAGATTGGATTACCATTACTTTGATTTCTCATTTAAGCATTAGTCGCATTCCCTTTGATATTTTTAATATCATCTTTTTACCAAGTGCTTTATTAAGAGAATCAACTAAATTCATTTCTGACTTCACA
Organism: Populus pruinosa; assembly: GCA_026413675.1. Lineage (NCBI taxonomy): Eukaryota > Viridiplantae > Streptophyta > Magnoliopsida > Malpighiales > Salicaceae > Populus > Populus pruinosa. Next base: position 14,502,818 of record CM048598.1, on the reverse strand, counting down.
TAATCAATTGAAATAAATTTATCTATTAACAGCTGCTTTACAACATCATGCCTTAATTGAATGTGTCAATTTTAACCATTGAAAGAGTTATTATTAGCAATGGTTATTGCCTTTTGGCAATCACAATACATGAGTATAGAATGTGTTAGTTTTATTCTTAATGGAATTTCAGTAAAAAAATTCCTCAACCAAACAGCTTCATTTCCTATTGATTCCAAAGCAATAAATTCTAACTTTATGGTGGATTAAGTGATTAAACTTTGATTGAATGATTTTCAAGACACTGCATTACCACCAAGAATAAAAATATAGCCACTATTGGATTTAATCTTATATGAATCAGAAATCCAATTAGCATCGGTGTATCTTTCTAGTATTACAGGAAATCCACTACATAGAATACCATAGTTCATGGTATCTCTCAAATATTTCATTAGTCAAACTATTATCACCTAATGCTCATGATTGGGATTTTTGTGTATATCTATTCAATTTACATACATCATATACTATATCAAGTCAAGTGAAGTTCATAATATGCATCAAACTCCTAATAATCTGAGCATACTCAAGGAGTATTCACTCACAAGTGCCACATTAAAGTGACCAAACTTTTTAAGAAGTTTCTCTACATAATGTTCTTGTGTTAACGTAATACTTTTGTCCCTTCTTATAATTTTAATACCCAATATTACACTAGCTTCACTCATATCTTTCATATCAAATTTAGAGGCTAAGAAATGTTTAATGTTATGCACAACATTCGTGGTAATACCAGAAACAAGCATATCATTTACATATAAACTAATAATCACATATCCATTGTTAATAGACATAGTATGCACACATTTATACACATAACCGAAGAAAAACCATAATTTAAAACAACTTGATCAAATTTCATATGCCACTGTTTAAGAGCTTGTTTTAAGTTATATAAAGACTTTTTCAATTTACAAACTTTATTCTATTGATCAGGAACTAGATACCTTTTATGCTGTAACATATATATATATATATATATATATATATATATATATATATATATATATATATATATATATATATATATCATCTTCTGGATCATAATTTAAAAAAATAATTTTAACAGATATATAAAAAGGTTATAAATAAAAGCTAAAACAATTAAAACTTTAACTGAGGATATTCAAGCTACATGTGAAAAAGTATAAAAAATAATCTAAATTTTATTTTTGAGTAAAACCCTTTTGTGGCCAATCTTGCTTTGTATTTATCAATAGAACAATCAAAAAAATATTTTGTTTTAAAAAATCATTTAACCCAATAGGTCTAACACCTAAGGCCAACTCAATAATCTCTCAGGTTTGATTTTGTAAAATCAAATCAATTTCAACTTTAATTGCTCCTTTCCAAAGCAAAGAATTATAAGATAACTTCAGCGTAAGTCACTGGATCCTTATCTACCAAATAAGTAAAAAAATCATTTTCAAAGAAAGTTTCTTTTCTTTGTTTCTCACTCCTCACTTTCTTAATATGAGTTTCATTAACTCTATTATCATTAACAGGTGCATGAGAAACTTTTCATTTTATGGATAAATATGTTTAAAGAAATTTGTATTTTTTGTTTCAATAATAGCATTGTAATCTAGCACATCATTCTTTAAAACTAAAAACCTATATGCAACAATATTTCCAGCATAACCAATAAACATACAATCCAAAGTTTTTGAACTTATCTTTCTCTTTTTTGGTTAAGGTAATATAACATTAGCTAAACAATACTCTTACATTGTCATATATTTTAAATTAGAAGAATAACTTTTCTATAATTTATAATGTGTTAAACCAGTTTTCTTATAATAAATTCTATTTTGTAAAAGACATGCAGATAAAATAGCTTCACCCTATAAATTATCAGATGTTAAAGAACTAGCTAAGATAGCATCACCAAGTTATATATTTTCTTTCAGCTACCCTATTAGACTCGGGTGAATAAGATGGAGTAACTTCATGTATTATACATTCCTTTTCATAATAATCATTCATTAGAACATATTCACCTTCTCTATCAGATTTACCTTGTTTAAGTTTTTTTATTTGGTTGATTTTCTACTTCTATTTTATATAATAAGAACATTTTATAAGCTTTATCTAAGCAAGTAAAGTTTTTTACATCTTAAAAAATCATATATAAAGGTCATATAATATTTCTTATCTCCTCTAGTCATAATTTTTTTTTGTAATATTCTAAGTTTGTGTGTATGAAGTTAAGTAATTTAGTTTTTCTTTTAACAGATACACATGTTTTCTTAGTAATTTTAGCTTCAACATATATTTCACTTTATAGATAAATAAAGAATTTAAGCAAAAAATTAAACCAAAAGAACTCATTTTTTAAGTAATAAGATAAAATAATATGTCCTAATCTAGTATGCCATAAATCAATACAGTTAAGCAATTAAGCAGAAAAAGATATATTTTCATTCCTTACATTAGCAACATTGAGTACAAAAAGTCCATGGTTATAATATCCTTTCCCCATAAACACATTATTCTTAGTCATTACAATTTTATCATATTCAAATAATACTTTAATCCTAAATTTTCCTAACAAAGCCACAAAGATCAAATTTGCTCTTATATTAAGGACAAACATCTCATTCAAAGCCAATGTTTTGCCTAAAGTCAATTCCAGAATAACTTTGCCTTTTTCAAGAACATTTACAATTCTTGAGACTCCCAAGTAAACCACTTCTTCTTCGTCCTTAAAAGATGTATAGGTGGAGAAGAATTTTTTATTTTCACATATATGCCTAGTAGCACTAGAGTTTACCACTCAATTTTCCTTGTTGGTCACCATATTAACTTGAGAAAAAACCACAACAATGATGTCTTTTCCTTTAACCAAGTTGACTTTACTTTTAAGAGGATTATGGTTTCTCTTTTTATTTCAACATTAATATGCATAGTGGTCAAGTTTTCCACACATAAAACAATTTTTTTTTCTTAAAATTGTTGGGTTTTGGTTTGAACATATTGGTGTTATTACCATTGGACTTATTATTGTTAGTATTAAAGTTATGCTCATATCTTTTTTATATGAGCTCCCTTCTACTAAGTTTACTTTAGTGGTCATCTCTTTCTTCTTAGTAGCTTACAACTCCTTTCTATTTGGGTCTTATATGATGATGTGGGTAATAAGATCAATTAAAGATGATTTTATATGCTTGTAGTCACTCCATAAGTTAGGTAGTTTTTTGTTCAATATTCCAGCAATGAATACTTCAGGAAGGTTGAAATTTTCAGCTTTCATGTCCTCTAATAATTTATGGTATTCATTAATATCATTTTTTTTTATCTTTATTATCTACTATTTCTTATTGGTAAAATTGTCCAATGATAAGTTTTTGTTTCTCACATCTTCAACACTATATTTTGTCACCATATTGCTTCATATCTCCTTCACTTCCTTGTAGCTTGTTTCCATATGTCCATGCTATAGTATTATCATTAGTCTTAGGATCAATATAAACCCATGCAACTTTATACATATCAAGGACACCAAAGATCCTTTCTTGCTACTTTCTAAAGTTTTTCCAGCAAAAACCTCATTCTTTGAAATATCAGGGAATAGCTTACCTAATGATATAGTAGCAATAGCAGCAGCAAAGTTGCTGACAAGAGAGATGGCAGTAGCTAAGTTCTCAACAATAACGTTGTTAAGGGTAGCAGTGTTGTTGATAGTAGTGTTCTCATCTATGTTACTAAAATATCCTTAAGATTATTGTTAAATTAGATACAATAAATAGAAACAAACTATAACTTGAGGCGTGTACATATATTGCCCTTAAGGATTTTTTTTTTTTTAACACAATGATATCCTCTAGGACCTAACAAGTTCTTCTTATAAAGATGAGGGTTACAAAAACAATGACCAAGATAGAAAGGAGATACCAGCGATCCTTGCAAACATAGAAAAATAATAATAGGGGTTGGAAGAGGGACACTTTATATCATATGATACCGAATCTCAACCTTTGATTCACCCCAGAAAGATCTCAATTATTGGTTCAAAGTGGCTGGCTACTTTGAAGTGATGTCACAACCTCTATAAAGTCACTCAACTAGAAAAGATCACATTAACATGTAGCCAAGTGTCAAGTGATTATTTGCACGCAAGTTTTGTCAAATTTGATGAAGGGATGAAGCATTAAATGCCTTGGGAAAAAGGTCACTCAAGCAGTTTCTCTAAAGAAGAAGAAGAATAGCTAACCTAAAACTATGTTGTTTTGGTCAAGGTCATTTTAGACCTTTGATTTATGATATACCTCAAATACATTGATGGTAAGATTTAAATTTTTAATTTTATTCAATTTTTCCCCTAACAAACTTCAATTTCATCCCTAGATTTCAAAGCCTTTTTTAAAATGGTCAATGGTATCGGATTTCTTTAATTTTGCTCTTAATCGGCCATTAAACTTTCAAATCTCTTCAATTTTACCCCTAATTTTAACCAATTGGACCCCTAAAGTTCAACACCTTTTTCAAATGGTCCCTGCTATGAATTTCTTCAATTTAGCCCTTAATCGACCTTAAAATTTTGATTTTCTTGTAATTTTACATCTAATTTTAATCGATTGACTTGGAAAAAAATAAATTTCATATCTTAAAACTCTAATCTTCTCAATTAAGCTCAAATTGAGCTCCTAAACTTAATTTTCACTAATTAAGCTTTTGATAAAATTAATTTGACCCATTTAAAGTATAATTAAGTTGTTTTACCTAATTAAATCTTTTAATTAGACCTGAATTAATTCTTAAACATAATTTTAATTTGACCCATGATTAAATCAAATTAACCTATTAAAAATCTAGTTATGTTCTTATACTTAATGTTTAGGTAGATCCATCCAATAATCATGTAACTAGACTTTGAATATGTATCATCTCTTCTGTTTTGGGTAAAATATAGTACAACTAGGCTCTTAATTCCATCCAAAATTGCAAATTATTTTTTTCTATAAGTGAAATACTTCGAGCTTACTTTTGCCAAAATATTATTTTTTTATTTTGGAAAGAAAAAGGTGAATTTAAGGAATAACCTAAAAATAGCTTATGACATTTACATAGCTTTTTTTTTTTTACCCCGGGGACAATTGTGTAATTGTATTGTACAATTAAAAAGTAAACTACCAAAACACCATTGTCCAGCAATGCTATTTTTCTTTATTCTAAGGATATTGAAGTTATTTTGTTATACATTACAAGACAAAATGATGAGAACTTGACACGACTAAAAGATTGATGTCTTTTTCCAAGTGCAGGAGTGTCGAAGTAATAAATAACCCGACAAGACCGGGGTCGAACCACAGGAAGGATAATTGTACAAATTATAAATAGCAATAATACAACAACAACAACAACAATAACAACAACAACAACAACAATAATAATAGTAATAACAATAATAATAATAGTAAAAATAATAATAATAATACTAACAATAACAATAATAAAGAAAAAGAAGAAAAAGAAGAAGAAGAGTTGATGAGAACTTTGAGATAGAAAATTAACGTAAGGATTAAATAATGATAACAAATAATGTCAAGGTTAGAGGATCCACTAATGGTATGTCAAACAAGTATATTATAAACTCTTATTATTCAATTGCAAACCACACACAAAGGAGGTTCCAATTAGATTATAGATTGTTAACATGATTACATTAGTCATCTTATTCAATTAATGTTAATACTTGTAAATTTCATCAAGCATTCATGATTACAACTTATGTTAACAACAAATCAAGTTCCTTTCATAGCTCAGGTGTCGATTATACCATATAGTATGAACTATAAAAGTGTCAAGCATTTGTTGTACCAAGTGTTATACAACATAAATCAAGACTGGTTATTTAGCAAGCAAAGTATTAAAGAGTGAACAAAATAAAAAATACAAAACATGTTAGTATCAAACATTAAAGTCCATATTAAATTTACACTATACTTATTCTTACACTATTAGTGTAATATTTTCACCTTGACATAATAAACTTAGCTAAACATAATAAAAGAAAAATAAATAAATAAACAAAATAAAAACATAAATAAGATAAGATTTAACTAAGTAAAGGAAAGGAAATGAAAGGCATAAACTTGATATTAATGAAAGCAAAGCATAAACATTACAAATGCCTCCTTTTATAGGCCAAAATTGGGAACTATTGATTTGATGACTAATTGATGAGTGGGTGGCCAACTCTTGACTTGGTGATAATCATTATCTTCTCTTGTCTGCCCAAAACATCATTGATAACATCATAATTGAAGCCACTCAAAAACATGAAAGTTATAGAAAATTATCTCAGTTTTCTTGTGTAAAACATTCAGCTCATTTGGACTTCTACAACTCCAGATATAACCAAAATACTAAACAGTGCTCGGGCTGGAGGACAGATTCGGGCTTCTTTGTTGTTGCAACAATTTGGACTTGAAAATGACCTTTTTAGATCTTAGGATCCATATTAAAGTTGTAGCCCTATGTCTTACCTTTACATCCATGTAAAGTAGACCTAAATCTAAAATCTATAGCTCTAGATATGACCCAATTACCGAACAGTGTTCTGGTTTGGATTGCACCGACATCTCTTTTCTAATTTTGGTCATCTCTTTGCCATTTCAATTTTAGTTCTTAAATTCATCGATCAATCCTTTCATTTATGTGATAGGCCTGCATTTAAAATAAAAATTACCATAAATTACAGGTATCTTATATTATTAGATATATTATTATAAAACATGCTTTTGTTAAGGTATCAATCAATCCTTTCATTTATGTGATAGACTTGCTTTGATACTTCAAGTGTAAAATAATGATATAAAACCTTGATAAAAATGTACTTTTAAGTACTAATCACACCCCCCAACCAGCTTATTACTAGTCCCTAGTAATCAAAGCGTTAAAATAGAAAAACAATTTGTAAATTCCACAAAGCAAGGTATTCATCATTTAACTTCCATTAATCTATCCAGATAAACAAACTCTCGTTAAATTTATATTCCTGCTCAATAACTCTTAACAAGATATTCATAAACTTTTTTTTTGTGCTCAATGTATCAACACATAATTATAGGGCTTTTCTTGGAAGAAAACAAAATTTTTGTTCTAATGTTTAAGGTTAACTTCCTTGGGTTGAGATTATTATTTTTGTCTTCTTTTTTTTTTTTTTAAAATATATATACATATAATTTAAAAACACCATGTATCTTTAACCCATGTAACGAGCCTTCAGCTAATGACTCCCAGACCAGTTAGTCTTAGGGCATTAGGTGTTAAGACACCCCTACGAACTTAGTAACTCAGGTCGCAGATACTGATATGTAGATAGTGCAATGTTTGATTCCCTTAAGCTTTTCTCCTCAACCCATGTAACAAGCGTTGGGCCAATAGCTCCCAAGTGAGTTGACTTTAGGGTATTAGGTGTTAAAACACCCCTTCGAGCTTAATTGCTTAGGTTAGGGAGGCTACGAAACCAAACTTATCTATATTTTTATTATCATTATTTTTTTCATTTTTTTTGTCTTTTTTTTGTTTTCCTTTTTTAAAAAAAAATTATATACTATCCCTTTTCCCTTAGTTGTTACCTTTAACAAAAGAACATAAATAATATAATAATCCAATATGCAACCCACAATCATTTATTAAAGTGTATGTGTAAATTAAGGTTTAAGAATACATGTTAAATAAGTATATAAGCAGAATTAAGTGATAACAATGCGAGAGTTTGTAAATCTGAATATTTCAAGAAGTATTATAATAGACCTTGTTAAGAATGGTTACTAAGATGCGTCTCAAGAGTCACTATAACAAAAGAGCTCCTTACTCTGTCATCCTAGTAACAACAATTTTGCAAATGCTTTATGAAATAGAAAGCACAGTTTGTTATTTTGTTTTTTTAGCTACTACCCTCTCCCCCCAACCAAAACGAAACAGTGTCCTCAATGTTCTAAGGTAGAAAGATAAAGTATAGAAGATATCACCTGAAATAACGAACATTGACAAACCTGAAACACACTAAAACAAATATAAGTAACAACAAAAAACTAATATTACGTTATTTATAAAATCAAAAGATATAAATTTTTACAAGCTAAGGCTCAAATCGCAATTGTGATTGTGGCTCACATCTTCCCTTGGTTTTATGTCCAAGAACGGCTTAAACTCCCTCTATGGGTCGGGGATAGGCTTCCCATCCAGTTTTCTTAAAAACTGGCAAACAGGGTCTTTTTTAGTCAGATTCCCAAGACTAAATTGATCATGTTCTTTATGAAATAGTGGTCATAAATCATGAATTGCATGATGCACATCTCCACTAGGATGCGTCTCAAGAGTCAATAGAAGATTATCTAAAGAATCCTTACTCAAGCCATCCTTAATGAATTGTATTTTATCTTCACGGTTTATAGATATCATTCCTAAAGAACGACATTGTGTATTATAAGTACATCAAGCACATCGATGACAGACTTTCAGTTGTTTTGCATGATGTTTATTTGCAAAAGTGCTTTTACCTGTTTCAAGCATGTGTTAAATGAAGAATTTAGAGGACTCACCTGATAATCAGACATTTCCTTCAATCAACCAGTGAATATCTTTAGGAATTCCATGATTCATTAACAATCTCAATCTTGCACATTTAGCACGGTAAACTTTTGTAATCACATTCTGAGGCAGAGCGGGAAAATACTTTTTTCAATTTTTCAAGATTAGTGTCCATTTTCAAATGAGAATTGGAAGAGAGATTCAAAGAATTGCATAAATATATACACAAATATCAGTTATTATGGGAAACTGAAAGAACCGACTTAAGTCACGGAGTACCGTTATCCGCCATTTGACCGAGGTGAGAGAAACTAGCAAAAATCACTCAAAAAAAACACAAAAACAATGTGAGAAAAAAAAAATCAACCTTTATCTACAAGATCATTCCAACCAGTTGATTCATTTTCACTAGGAAAATTATCAAAGTAAGCTTTCAAACGATGTCCATTTTCCTTAAAAACATTGTCATTCATTGAATTCTCAATATCACAGGCCCCATAAGGATTGCTCCATCTTGATCTTAGCTCTATAGGGAATAAATAGAGTTGAGAATTATAAAACAAAACTTTTTGACCAGTATTAACTTTTTGACAATTTTCACAAGTTTTGCAAAATCCATGCGTGTCCTTGAACATAGTGCTCCATTTTGAAAGATTTTTGCAACTGTTTTTTTTTACGAGAAATAACTTCCACATGCTTCATAATGACAAAGTTTAATGACACTACTTACCTCATTGTCGAGAATGAATCTTTGAAATATTTGATCAGGACAATATTTGAATAAGTTAGGGTCATCACAATAAAAATTCTTCACTTCGTTCAAAAACTTTTCTTTGTCTTGGGTACTCCAATTAGCTGGCAAATCTTCTAAAGCAAGAAAATTGATATGTTTATCATACCAAGGCATTGGACTAAGAGAAAGTAAGGATTTGTTAGAAAGTAATCGTCAATTGGTGTGATGTCAGATGTCGAATCTGTTGTCGTTGTTGATAAAAGATTTGCATCAACATTTTCGATGCTTATTTCATTCGTGATTTCTTTCTTAGAATAAATCATTTGTAAATCTTCAAATTCAACTAACTCATTTTTACTTAAAGTAGATTCAAGTTGATCATAAACTAATTCGTCAATATGATCTACTTTTTGTAAATCATTATCATCTCCAGGTTGCTTGCAAATGTTGAAAATATTCATCTTCAATGTCATGTTTTCAAATGATAGCTTCATCAATCCATTCCTACAATTAATCAATGCGTTAGAGGTTGCAAGAAACGGACGTCCTAAAATAACAGGAAATGAATTACATGCTTCAACAGGTTGTGTGTCCAAGATAATAAAATCCATAGGATAAATGAATTTATCGACTTGTACTAACAGATCCTCAATTATTCCTCTAGGCACTTTTACAGATCTATCGGCAAGTAAAAGAGATATAGAAGTTGGTTTTAACTCACCTAGATTGAGACTCTGAAAAACTGAATATGGAAGTAAATTCACACTAGCACCAAGATCAAGTAAGGCTCTTTCAATTTTATGCTCTCCAATAAAGCAGGAAATTATAGGACAACCAGGGTCTTTATATTTCAAAGCATTATTGTTTTGAAGAATAGCACTTACTTGTTCGGCTAGAAAGGCTTTCTTTTTCACATTCAGTTTCCTCTTCATAGTGTATAAATCTTTCAAAAATTTAGCATAAGAAGGAACCTGTTTAATAGCATATAACAAAGGTATATTGATCCTTACCTGTTTGAAAATTTCAAAAATTTCAGAGTTTGATTAACTTTCCTTTATTTGGTCATGGCATGAGGAAATGGAAGTGCTGACGGTGAATCAGTCGTTTCTTTGTAATTTTCAAATTCAACCCCTTCCTTACCCTCAGAGATTGACTCATCTTTTTTCTCATAAGGTTCAAGAGAGGGTTTTTCAATAACCTTACCACTGCGAAGAGTAATGACTGATTTGACTTGATCCATGTGGTGACTTCCAGAACTACTTGCATTTGCATTGTATTGCCCCTTAGAATTTTGTTGTGGTTGAGATAGAAACTTACCTTTCTCTTGGAAACTGAGAGTAGATGTTAATTTTGCAAAAGTATCTTTAAAAATTTTCATGTTTTGAGCAAGTTAAGTATTGATTGTCTCTTGCTTTTCAATGAATGCATGTAATGTTTCCTCAAGATTTCTTCTAAGAGGTGGAGCATAAGGAGGTGCATATCCATGAGAATTTTGAAAATTATGGTGTGCTTGAAACGGTGGTTGTGAAGTTTGTACATTCTTATTCTCACTCTTCCAACTGAAATTTAGGTGATTTCTCCAACCAGGGTTATATGTTTGGGATTATGGGTTGTGGTTGGCCCTTTGGAAACTGTTTAAAGCATGGGCTTGTTCATGGAGACATTCCTTAAATATCAACCTCAATTCCTATTGATGAAACAATGTGACCAAGTACAATGCCATTTGTTACCATAAAATGACATTTTTTCCAATTCAACACAAGATTCTTCTCTTCACACCTATTCAAAACCTTTTCCAAATTAGTTAAACAATTATCAAATGAATCACCAAAAACAGAAAAATCATCCATAAATATCTCAAGAAAATGTTCAACCATATCACTAAATATGCTAAGCATGCATCTTTGAAACGTGGCTGGTGCATTACATAATCCAAAAGGCATCCTTCGGTATGCAAATGTACCAAATGGACATGTGAAAGTAGTTTTCTTTTGATCTTCAAATGCAATTTCAATTTGGTTGTAACCTGAATAACCATCTAGAAAACAATAAAATTCATGACCTGCAACTCTTTCTAGAATTTGATCCATGAAAGGTAAAGGAAAGTGATCTTTTCTAGTCATTGAATTAAGTTTCCTATAGTCAATGCACATGCGCCAACCAGTAATAGTCCTTGTTGGAATTAACTCATTTTTCTCATTTGTCATCACAGTAACTCCAGACTTTTTAGGTACAACTTGGGTAGGACTTACCCATTTGCTATCAAAAATAGGATAAATGATTCCATTATCTAGAAGTTTAATGACTTCATTCCTCACTACTTCTTTCATATTAGGATTAAGCCTTCGTTGCATTTCTCTAGAGGGTTTAGCATTTTCCTCCAAATAAATCTTGTGTGTGCAAATCAAAGGACTAATTCCTTTTATGTCAGCTATGGTCCATCTTAATGCATTTTTGTGCATTTTCAGAGTTTGTAATAACTTACCTTCTTGATGAACATTAAGTTTGGAAGAAATTATTACCGGAAAAGTTTTATTTTCTCCCAAAAATGAGTATTTGAGATTACATGACAATGGCTTCAAATCGAGTTTTGGTGGTTGAACACTTGAAGGTATGGACTCAATTGATCATGGTGGCAATTCCTCAATTTTTGGTCTCTAAATATTTGCCTTTGATTCTTCCTGAAAACAAACCATTTGCAAATCTTCAGATTCATTAAACTCAGTTTCATTGGAAGAATTTTCAAATTGATCGTAAATTATTTTTTCAATAAAATCTACTTCCTGTAAATCATTATCATCTCCAGGTTGCTTGCAAATGTTAAAAACATTCATTTTTAATGTCATGTTTCCAAAAGATAACTTCATCACTCCATTCCTACAATTAATCAATGCATTAGAAGTTGCAAGAAATGGACGTCCTAAAATAACAGGAATTGAATTGCATGCTTCAACAGGTTGTGTATTCAAGACAATAAAATTCACAGGAAAGATGAATTTATCAACTTGTACTAACACATCTTCAATTATTTCTCTAGGCATTTTTATAGATCTATCAGCGAGTAAAAGAGTAACAGAAGTAGGTTTTAACTCACCTAGATTGAGACTTTGAAAAACTGAATATGGAAGTAAATTCACACTAGCTCCAAGATCAAGTAAAGCTCTGTCAATTTTATGTTCTCCAATAAAGCAAGAAATTATAGGACAACCAGGGTCTTTATATTTCAAAGCATTATTGTTCTGAAGAATGGCACTTACTTGTTCGGCTAAGAAGGCTTTCTTTTTCACATTCAATTTTCTCTTTACAGTGCATAGATCTTTCAAAAATTTAGCATAAGATGGTACCTATTTAATAGCATCTAGCAAAGGTATATTAATCCTTACCTGTTTGAAAGTTTCAAAGATTTCAGAATTGTGATTGACTTTCCTTTGTTTGGTCATGGCATGAGGAAATGGAAGTGTTGGTGGGGAATCAGTCTCTTCTTTGCAATGATCAGGTTCAACCATTTCCTTACCCTTGGAGACTAACTCACCTTCTTTCTCATAAGGTTCAAGAATGGGTTTTTTAATAACCTTACCACTACGGAGAGTAGTGACTGATTTGACTTGATCCAGATGTTGGCTTCCGGAATTGCTTGTACTTGAATTGTATTGCCCCTTGGGATTTTGCTGGGGTTGAGATGGAAACTTACCTTTCTCCTGAAAACTGAGTGCAGATGTGAACTTTGCAAGAGTATCTTTCAAATCAGTCATGGTTTGAGCATTTTCAGTGTTGATTGTCTCTTACTTTTCAATGAATGCATGTAATGTTTCCTCAAGATTTCTTCTAGGAGGGGGAATATAAGGAGGTGCATATCCATGAGAATTTTAAAAATTATGTTGTGTTTGAAATGGTGGTTGTGAAGTTTGTGCATTATTGTTACCACTCTTCCAACTGAAATTTAGGTGATTTCTCCAACCAGGGTTGTACGTTTGTGAGTACGGGTTATGACTTGGTCTTTGAAAATTATTTAAAGCATTAGCTTGTTCATAGAGACATTCCTTAAAAAAAGGCAACGTGGGATAATCATTGGTTGAGTGTTCATTGGTTCACAAATTTGACACACAATTTCTTGAACAGATTTTAATTGACCACTCTTTTTTAATTCTAGTGCCTCAACTTTTCTAGCTAAAGATGCAAATTTGGCTTGGAGGTCATGATCTTCCCTAAGGCTATACATGCCTCCATTAGATGTATGAGGTTGAGTTTTACCTGGTGCCTCACAAGTACCTGTGGTGTCCCAATTTTGAGCATTTTCAGCTAGCAAATCTAGGTACTCCATTGCTTCATCAGGGTCTTTATTTTCAAAAGTTTCATTGCACATCAATTCCACCATTTGCCTATCTTTAGGTGTTAACCCTTCATAAAATTATAAAACCAATCTCCATGTTTCAAAACCATGATGAGGACAGGTATTAAGCAAGTCTTTATATCTATCCCAACATTTGTAAAATATTTCTCCTGGTTTTTGAGTAAAAGTGGTTGTCTTTTGAAAGAGTTTGTTCTATGAGAAGGGAAAAATTTCTTTAAAAACTGTTGTTGCATTTCATCCCAAGCATGAATGGATCCTGACCTAATATTTTGTAGCCATGTTTTAGCTTTATCTTTTAACGAAAAAGGAAAAAGCTTTAATCTGATGGTGTTCATGCTACAATTTAAGTCATTATAAGTGTTACAAACTTCTTCAAATTCTCTTAAGTGCAAGTATGGATTTTCTAATTCTAAGCCATGAAAAGTGGGTAAAAGTTGAATAATATCTGGCTTAAAATTAAAATGAGATGCATCAGGAGGAAAAATAATACATGATGGTGCACTTGTTTTTGTTGGATTTATATGATCTCTAAGTGTTCTAACACGATTATTCTCATTATTCTTATTATGAATTGATTGGTTATCTTCTTCGGCCATGTTTTCTAAAGAAAATGAGGATTTTCTAGAAAGTCTACCACTTAATGTATGTGTCCAAACTCTCATGCAAATACAAAAGAAAAAAAAAGAAAAAAAAAGAAAAAGAAAAAGAAACAACAATTAGAAAAACAAATAAAAGTGAAAATAAAATAAAATAAAATATTTAATTTATACAAGAACTTACCTCCCCGGCAACAGCGCCAAAAACTTGACACGATCAAAGAGTTGATGTCTTATCCCAAGTGCAAGAGTGTCAAAGTAAAATAACCCGGCAAGACCGGGGTCGAACCATAGGGAGGTAAATTATATAAATTACAAATAAAGAAAAAGAGTTGAAAAGAATAATAACAGAAAAAGAGTTGAAGAAAGTTTTGGGATGTGATATTGATGTAAGGATTAAACAATAACAAAACATATGTCAAGGTTATAGGATTCACTAATGGTATTTCAAATAAATATAATATAAACTCTTTTTATTACTCAACTAGAAACCACACACAAAGGAGGTTCTAATCGGATGATTTCTCGTTATTAGCTCATTATAAATTACTAACATGATCATATTAATTATCTTATATAAGTAATACCATACTTATAAATATCATCAAGCATTCATGTTGCTAGTTTATGTTAACAACAAATCAAGTTTCTATCATAATAACGATTTCGGCCGCAAACTATGAAAGATCAAGCATTTGATGTACCACATATTATACAACACAAATCTAAATTAAACATTTAATAAGCAAGGCATTAAGAATTAGTAAGATAAAAAGATAAAACATGTTAATAACAATCTTTCTTGGATATAAACATTTAAAGCTCATGTTGAGTTTATATTATACCTATTCTAACACCATTAGAGAAACCTTTTCACCTTGACATAATTAACTTAGCTAAACATTAAGAAGGAGAAAAACATAAATAAACAATATAAGAACATAAACATAATATAAGCTAACTAAGTATAGGAAAGGAAATAAAAGAGTATAAACAAGAGATTACTATAGCATAAAAGAAAACTTGAACATTATAAAGATGTAGAGAGAAAACAAGAAGATAACTTTGATCTGAAAATTAATATGACTAAATACATGGACAATGCCTCCTTTTATAGGCTAAGTTTCAGAACTATTGATTGATTGAAGAATTGGTGGGCATCCATTGATTTGGTGGCTGGTTTTTGACATTAATGGCTGCTGTTTTTTTGATATTGTGGGCTGATTTTTGATATTGTTGGCTGGCCAAAACGTCATTGCTCACATCAGAATTATAGCCAACTGAATTATGGAAGCTGTGGGAAATTATCTCAGCTTTCTATAAAAAAAAAAAAAACTAGAGCTCATTTGGAGTTCTAGAACTCAAGATATGAGCCAAAAACCGAATAGTGCTTGAGCTGCAGGATAGCTTCCGACGTCTTCGTTGTTGCTAAGATTTGGGCTTGAAAATGGCAGAACTGAGTCTTTGACTTCATATGAAAGTTGTAGGTCTATGTCTTACCTTTCCATCGATATAAAATGGACCTAAATCTGATATCTACAGCTCCAGATATGATCAAATTACTAAACGGTGTTCGAGTTTGGAATGCACCAGCAACACTTTGCTAAGTTTGGCCTTCTTTTTATCCTTTCAATTTCAATCCTTAAACTCATCAATCAATCCTTTTATTTATGTGATAGACCTGCATTTAGGATGAACATTTACCATGAATTAAAGGTATATTATATTTTTAGACTTGCTAATATAAAACATGCTTTTGTTAGGGAATTTAATGATACTTTAGTTGCAATATGATGACATAAATCCTTAATGAGAATGCACTTTTAAGTACTAATCAGTCTTTATCTTCAAAAGTTCCATTGCACATCAATTCAACCATTTATCTATCTCTAGGTGTTAACCATTCATAGAAATGTGAAACCAATCTCCATATTTCAAAACCATGATGAAGGCAAGTACTAAGCAAGTCTCGATACCTATCACAACATTGGTAAAATGTTTCTCCTGGTTCTTGAGTGAAAATGGTGATTTGTCTTTTGAAAAAGTTTGTTCGATGAGATGGGAAAAACTTCTTTAAAAACTGTTGTTGCATTTCATCCCAAGCACGAATAATCCTGGTCTCAAATTTTATAGCCATGTTTTAGCTTTATCTTTTAATGAAAAAGGAAAAAGCTTTAATCTGATGGTGTTCATACTACAATTTAAATTATTATATGTGTTGCAGACCTCCTCAAATTCTTTTAAATGCAAGTATGGATTTTCCAATTCTAAGTCATGAAAAGAAGGTAAAAGTTGAATAATACCTGGTTTAAAATTAAAATGAGATGTATCGAGAGAAAAAACTATGCATGATGGTGCACTTGTTCTTGTGGGATTCATATGGTCTCTAAGTGTTCTAGCATGGTTATTCTCATTATGAAGTGATTGATTATCTTCTTCGGTCATATTTTCTGAAAATGATGAGGATATCCTACAAAGTCTACCACTTGATGTACGTGACCACACTCTCATGCACATGTAGGAATAGAATAAAAGGAAGAAGACAATAAAAGAAGAAGGAAGAAAATAAAATAAAGACAAACAAAAGAAAAGAAACAAATTTATATACAAGAAAAGTGAAAAGAGAAAATAAAATTTATACAAGAACTTACCTCCCCGGCAACGACGCTAAAAACTTGACACAACTAAAAGATTGATGTCTTCTCCCAAATGTAGGAGTGTCGAAGTAATAAATAACCCGGCAAGACCGGGATCGAACCATAGGGAGGATAATTGTACAAATTATAAATAGCAATAATACAATAACAACAACAATAATAGTAATAACAACAATAGTAGTAGTAGTAGTAGTAGTAGTAGTAGTAGTAGTAGTAACAATAACAATAATAAAGAAAAAGAAGATGAAGAGTTGATGAGAACTTTGAGATAGAAAATTAACGTAAGGATTAAATAATGATAACAAATAATGTCAAGGTTAGAGGATCCACTAATGGTATGTCAAACAAGTATAGTATAAACTCTTATTATTCAATTGCAAACCACACACAAAGGAGGTTCCAATTAGATTATAGATTGTTAACATGATTACATTAGTCTTCTTATTCAATTAATGTTAATACTTGTAAATTTCATCAAGCATTCATGATTACAACTTATGTTAACAACAAATCAAGTTTCTTTTATAGCTCAAGGGTCGGTTATACCATATAGTATGAACTATAAAAGTATCAAGCATTTGTTGTACCAAGTGTTATACAACATAAATCAAGACTAATTATTTAGCAAGGAAAGTATTAAAGAGTGAACAAGATAACAAATACAAAACATGTTAGTATCAAACATTAAAATCCATATTAAGTTTACACTATACTTATTTTTACACCATTAGTGTAACATTTTCACCTTGACATAATAAACTTAGCTAAACATAATAAAAGAAAGAAAAATAAAAAAACAAAATAAAAAAATAAATAAGATAAGATTTAACTAAGTAAAGGAAAGGAAATGAAAGGCATAAACTTGATATTAATGAAAGCAAAGCATAAACATTACAAAAAAATACAAAGAAAGAAAGCAAGAGCATGATCTTAATCTAGAGACCAAGATGCCTAAATACATGGCAAATGCCTCCTTTTATAGGCCAAAATTGGGAACTATTGATTTGATGACTAATTGATGAGTGGGTGGCCAACTCTTGACTTGGTGATAATCCTTATCTTCTCTTGTCTGCCCAAAACATTATTGATAACGTCAAAATTGGAGCCACTCAAAAACATGAAAGTTGTAGGCAATTATCTCAGCTTTCTTGTGTAAAACATTCAGCTTATTTGGACTTCTAGAACTCCAGATATGGCCAAAATACTAAACAGTGCTCGGGCTGGAGAACATATTCGGGCTTCTTTGTTGTTGCAACAATTTGGACTTGAAAATGGCCTTTTTAGATCTTGGGCTCCATATGAAAGTTATAGGCCTATGTCTTAAATTTACATCCATATAAAAATCTGAGATCTATAGCTCTAGATATGACCCAATTACCGAACAGTGTTCCGGTTTGGATTGCACCGACATCTCTTTTCTAATTTTGGTCATCTCTTTGCCCTTTCAATTTCAGTTCTTAAATTCATCAATCAATCCTTTCATTTATGTGATAGGCCTGCATTTAAAATGAACATTTATCATAAATTAAAGGTATCTTATATTATTAGATATATTATTATAAAACATGCTTTAGTTAAGGAGTTATTGATACTTCAAGCGCAAAATGATGATATAAAACCTTGATAAAAATGCACTTTTAAGTACTAATAAGAACTCCCCCAAATAAATAAGTAATGACAAATAAATCATGTAAAAAGACCAAAACACCCCTGAATCAAAAGCAACCATTTTTTCTTGTCAAGGCTATAGATGTCACTCCATTATTGTAGTGAATGGTGAAGTGTGTCTATTACTATAAGAGATATCTCATGTCTTTTAGTATATGTGTTATATTATACAATAAAATATGTTTTCTAATATATGTTGCCCTTTGAGAATAGTTGCCTTTGAAACAATAAAACAACAATATTAAAACTAGCAGCAACTAAACATCAAACCCAGTGTCTAACTCCTCCAAATTGTATTCGTCTACATGGGCTTTGATTCCTAAGAGACAATTAGTGACATCTCTCTTGAAAAGCTTAACTATATGTTTAAAGTGAATATTTATTTTCATACATAAGCTTGCTTTTAAACAATATAGGTGTCTTACACCTTTCTATATCATCACAATCCATGAATTTTAGATTTTTTTTCTAGGTTTATTACATGTGATTCGCTACAAGTAGAGCAATTTTTTTTTTATGTAAAAAATTGTAACCGTAAAAAATAATCCCAGTCCAAAGTCATTAGTTCAAGTGGTAACCTAAACAACATGAAAAAAAAATACAACAACAAGAAAAAAAATAACAAATAAAAAAGAAAAAAAAAAGGTGAAAAGAACAAATTTGAGTCTATTTGAATTATCAAACAACCTAATGTTAATCTAATAGAAGACAAACCATAAAAAATAACATAAAAAACATACTCTTTAAAAAAAAAAACAAGCAAACCTAAATGAACCTCTTAAACCTTGTGCAATCTCAAAAACTAACAGCTCGTTAAATCATAGACCCGGCTTTAATCAAGATACTTAACTCCTAACCAATTTAATTTTGAATGATGAAATCACTAAAAAATATTTTAAAAAAATAACTTGCAAAAGAAAAAAATAGTAAAAAGAAGAATGAGATAAATTTTGAGGGAAAAAAACCTAAAACGGGAGAAATTTGGGAAAAAAATTAAAAATGATTCAAAAAACATAAATAGAAATTAAAAGAATTCAGAAAAAATTTGAAACAAGAAAAAATCATTGGGGTGAAATTAAAAAAATATTTATAATTTGATAGATTATTTATAGATTAAAAAAATAACAGGGGGTTAAATTAAAAAAAAACCATATAAAACTAATAGAATAGAATCAAACTAAAAATAAGAAATAAGAAAACATCAGGTTAAAAAACCTAAGTAAACTTGGGTGCACCTCCCAAACTAGGTATAATCTTTAAAACTTACAATTTATGAAATCCCAAACTTGGGCTTAATTAAAAAGTTTAACTCTAAAAAAAATTAATTTTAAATGATGAAATTATGGGAAAATATTAAAAAAATTATAACATAAAAAAACAATGGGAATAAAATTTGATAAAAGAAAAACCGAAGAAGGATGAAATTTTTAAAAAAATTAAAAAATAATTCAAAATAAAATAAATAACAACTAAAAAAATAAGAATTAAATTTAAATGATAAAAAAAATTATAACGGGAATTAAAAATATTTGGAATTTGTTATATTATTTATAGATCTCTATATTTAAAAATGGTAGAGGTGAAATTGAAAATTATAATTTGATAGATTATTCATAGATTAAAAAATAGCAAAAGTGTCAAAATGAAAAATACTTGTAATTTCATAGTTTATTCCAAAATAAAAAAAAATAGTGATCAAAAGGATATGGACCAAATGTGAAGGAAAAAAATAGGTAGGGTTTGCTCTAAAACTTTGCATGGATGATGCAAATTTCAAGGCAAAGAGAGAGAAGAAGAAGAAGAAAAATAGACTTTGGCGCTAAACTAGTGGTGTTTTGCCCACACGCACCACGTCATCGATTAAAGGATGTTGAGATTTTTCAAAAGCTATTATAAAAGAATATTTTTGATAGTCAGACTACCTTATATGTGTTAAATGGTGCGGAGTTATCCACATATTGACAAGTATGTTGCACACATCAGAAAATTTTTTAAAAGTAATATTAATTATATAATAATTATAAAAATACTCCTGATAAACCTCAAAGCTTACAACAAAACAAATAAAAAATGAACAAAACACTCTTATAAGATAATTTTAATTTATTTTTTTTATTTTTAAGAGCATTAAAGTAATTACACTATACCCAGATAAAAAGTTTTTTCACTTTTCTTGAGCAAAATTGAATTGGTCTTTTCTTTTGAAAAACTTGTTATCAAAACAAGGTAGGAATCTTTGTTTTTCAGAATCCTTACGAGGACCAACCCTATTCCTTTGTGAAGTGTCATCAAATCAAAAGAATGATGTGCTTGGGAGACCACTTGAAGAAACAAAATGGGAACCGAAGGAAGCAAATTCCATGGCCAAGGCAAGAATACAGGTGACTAAAGCAGCAATGTATATATTTATTTATTCCCTACAGAAAAAAAAAAAAAAGGAAAGTAAGAAAATAGGGAACGAATCTAAGTGGCATAATGGCTACCTATAAACAGAGACAAAAAAAGAAATGATGGAGTTTGCCACCCCGTGCCCTATCTCTCACTTAATTAGGGCCCAAAAGTGAAAGTGAGAAACATGTAAAGTATTATTATAACAGTCTGTGGGTTTTGGATATTATATTTATCAAGGGGACGTCGCATTGTGACATCATGGCAGCATCATGTCCACGCAAGAATCCCCTAGCATTTACCATCTTTACATGATACTTAGATATTGTATTTTTTAAACAAGAAAAAATCTAATTAGACAGGCTATTTTAATATATTATTTTACATAAAAAATCAAATTATGGATAAAAAATCGATCCAAGCATTTAATAAAACAAATTGATAATCATCAATATAAATAAATAAATTATTAATAACAACTAAAACAAAAACTAGAAAAAATGAGAAAATAATATAAATTAAGATATTTAATTTTGTTAAATAAGATACTAAATTTTTTTTTTAACCAAGTTTGTTTATTAAAATTAATAAAAAATAATAAAAATAAAAACATATATGAAACTAAATGCATAAAAGAAAAAAAATTATGCAAGGCAAGACATATCATAAATATTATTTCAAAATAATTATTTTTTTTATAAAATAAAGCTCATCAGCATAAAATAAAATAAAATAAAAGCATTCCAACATTAAATACAAAACCAATCTTTTTTAAAAAAAAAATACATAATAATAAAATTGTAAAGGAAAATGAGAAGGAAAAAGAACAAAAAAATCTCTAATTGTACGAGCTCTTAAAACTCATGACACGTGTCATTAGATAGAAAGCAGGGCAAATGAAAAAATCATAAAGTCTAACAAATCAAATGTCAAATGATAAAAGGGTTGAAAGAATTTATAACATCGAAAATTATAATTAAAAAAATAAGGGCATCAAAAGTTTGAGAATCAAAATAAAAAATAAATTAAAGGGCATAAAAAAGGTAACATTAGAGTGTTAAATTGAAATGAAAAAAAAAGAAACTTTTACAAAAGGAAAAGAAAATCAAAATAATGAGGGCTAAATTAAAAAAAAATAATATAAACTTTGGTTGAATGATGAAATTTAAAACAAAAAAATTTTAAAAAAAGAGTTAGGAATTAGAAATCAAAAATCAAAAAAATAAGAATCAAATTGAAATAATAATCCATGACAAATTGTAATTCAAGGTCAAAATTGAAAACATCAAAAACTTTTCCAAAAGGATCGAGGACAAAAATAAACAATAAAAAAACTAAGGACTAAAATTGAGAAATGAAAACAAAAAAGGATAAGTATGTACTTTTACTCGGAGAGAGAAAAGTAACAAGGGAAAAAAATACCATCAGCAAAAAACTCTTCATCTACTACCACCATGCATCGCACCACAAGAAAGAGGACGAGACAACACTTCTAATAACATAGTAAAACAATATATTTGACCATAGGAATGCACCGTAAACGCGTTATAAGATTGTTGACGTATTTCACTCTCTAATTATTATTTAATTTAAAAATTAATTAATCAGAGTGAAAAGTTCAAAGCACCATTTTGTGATTTCAACATTTATATATAAAAAAAAGCTAACATGAAAAGATAAAATTATCTCTAGACCCTTTTCTTATTATTTTTTTTTTTGAATGCAACGGTAGAAAAACTATTTCATAATCTTACAAAAAATATAAAGGCATAAACAATCTTGGCCAACAGTTTATTTCTTTAGCTTGGGAGCAAATAAAATAATGTAGCTAGGGGTAAATAAAAAATTATACTATTTTAAGAAAATTAAAAAGATAAAAGTTAACTCATGTTAATCTTTTCATGACTGGTTTTATATATAAAGTTATTATAATATTATTAATTTAAACACTTAATATAAATTAAAGTAAAAAAATTAAATTATTTTTAAAATATACAAGTTTGACAATAATACATATTAAGAATGAAATAAATTTTTTAATATTTTATTTTATCTTTTCTACCATAATAAAAAAAAATTCATTTTATTTTATATATCATTATCAAATACAATTTGATCAAAAAGTATTGTGAAAATGATAGGAATTATAAAATTAGATAAAAAAAATAAAAAAAAATCAATCATTTTATTTTATATATCGTTATCAAATGCAATTTTATCTCAATTTCCTTTTTATCTTATCTTTTTTGTTTTTATTTTTGAATTTTTTTTTTAATTTTGAAACAATAATCAAACACATTATAAGTATTGTGATCATGGAATTATAAAATTAGATAAAAATATCAGTTATTTTATTTTATATATCGTTATTAAATACAATTTTATTTTTATTTTTTTATCTTATCCTTTATTTATTTTTTATTTATTTTGAAATAATAATCAAATACTATATAAGTATTGTGATCATGATAGGAATTATAAAATTATTCTTAATTGAAATAACTACAAGATTTCATTTTATTTCAAGGAAATTGACTTAGTAATTATGTTTAAAAGGTTTTCTATTTGCATGTTTGGTTAATCCATGACGTTCTTAATTTAGGATTAAGTTTATTATTAACTTTGTATGCGGTAAATAGCATCCATATTAATGATGAATTTATTTTTAAATATCAAATTACTTTATTATTTATTGATATCTTAAAAACAAATGACAAATTTCATAATCGGTATCTCTTTATGTGTATTATATATTAACAAAACATATAAAGCATATTGATGTTTCATTGCTTGGGTCATTGTGCATGCAAGCAAAGTGCTTTTATTATACACTGTGAAAGTGTGCTGGCAAAATTGTCCTTGATCTTTGGGTTGCCAGGGCTGGGTTTTAAGGGTTTTTTCTTTTAATCTTTTTTACTAATCTATTTATTATTAAAAAATTATTTGAAAATATTTATATATTTTTTTTATTTTTAATAGTAAAATTACAAACTTACCTCTATAATCAACAAAAATTAAAGTTATTAACAAAAAGCTTTATTGACTTTTTATAGTGTTCTTAATAATAAAAGTATGTATTTAACCTTGGATAAGATTAAAAAAAAATAGTATTTTGGGATATTTTTTGTATTTTTATTTGGATATTTAGTGTAATTATCAAGGTCTTGAAAGGGGGGGGGGGGGGTTTTGTTATTTTTATATTATTTATTAATTTTTTAGATAGCAAAGTTGTTAATACGTGTTTAAAATACACGAGTAAATATGTGGTATTCGTCTCATTCAGGTAATATTTGGAACGTCACTCAGTAGCTAAATCAGCTTTTCATCGTCTCCCTTCATGCATTATTGTGTCCTTTTCAATATGAAATGACACGTGGTATCATCTTTATTCAATTACAGTTTCTTATATATTTTTTTTTCATTTGGGTATTCATATTTTTTTCTTAGCATTGTTTTAAAATTTTTTTAGCTTTCAATTTCATTATTCAATCAATTCTTTTATTATTTTATTTTATTTTTTTTACCATCATTTTTTGATTTATTTTTCCTTTTATTATAGCTGTTTTTCAATTCAATTTAACTTTTTAATTGAAAAACATTTCTCTTTATTTAATTTCTTTTCCAACCTAAATTTTTTATATTATTTTTTATAATTGATTTTTTTCTTATTTCATCTTTTCACGTTTAACTTGTTGGAGATTCAATTTCATACAATCTTATTATTTTAATTTTTTTTTAGCATAATATGTTTTATGGCATAAGTATATTCAGTGAATTTTATTTTTATTTATCTTTTAAGTCATTGGTTTTTTAGAATATAAATTTATTTTTTATTAATTTAAATATACAAGTTCAATAAATATAAATGGATAAATATATCATTTTATGTAGTTGAATATTTTAATTTATATTAATCTCTTATTTTTTAATTCCTTTTGTTATTAATGATTTTTTTTATTTTAAAAAATTATTATCAATTTATTTAATTAAAAATTTATATAAACTTTTTAATTTGTATTAACTTGCATACTTGATATATTTTTTTAAAAAAATAATTATAACTTGTGATGAAGCGAGTTAGACTAGTATGTGTGTATGTGTATATATGGCACTAAAATTTAATATTATTATTCGTAGGTTTTTGAATAAATCAGTGTAGTTTATTCTTTAAATCAAAAGCTATATTTTATTAGTTTAGATGATAAATTCCAACAAAGGCACCTCTGCTGTATTTTTCAAGTATTAAGAAATGTAATATATATTCCAATGAAACACGTGTAACTTATTGGAAGCAAACCTCTAAAAACCCAAATTTAAGGCCAATAACTCCTCATAAAACTCATGCTCAGCTAAGAAAAGAAATTTTTTTTTTATGCTAGGTCAAAAGGAGGATCCTATCTCTCTTGACCTAGACAAATTTATATATATATATATATATATATATATAGAAGAATTTACATTTTAAATTTTACTTTTTATATAGCCATTAAATATATAAAATTACTCTAAAAATTTATATATTTTCATTGATATTAATATTATATAAAGAATAATGTGTAATTTTTAAAAAAAATTTATTATATTTTTATTCATATTAATACATATATAAGAGATATTTTTTCTTATTAATACATATGCTAGCTATATTTTTCATCAATACTAATATATATATATATATATATATATATTAGAGATTTTTTTTAATACTAGCAAGATAATATTATACTTTTGTTCTTTATTTTCATTAAAATTCTCATAAGTTATAAATAAATTATAAATTTTTTAAATAAAAATTTTGAAATTTTCATTCTCTACTACATATTAATTTTCAGAATATCTCTTTATAATATTATTGTATTTTTTAAAAACAAATCACTAATATAATCATTAAAAAATCCTCAAATTTATTAAAAAAAACACTTTTACAAATATCAAGCATTCGTTCTTAATTATTTTAGATAAAAAAAATAAATTAAAATTTTAAATTTTAAAAATTATCTAATATATTATTTTTTTCTCAAGCCACTTAAATTTTTTAAAACATCATCAACAATAATAATAAAAAAAAATTAAATTAGCGCTGGATGGATGAAGGTAGTTATTGAATATCTCATCCTTGATTTTACTTTGCAAGAGTAATGTATAATGATCCACAAGGTCATCTTGAGTTATGATTAAAAAAAAGAAAAGTACGCAATTAATATTTGTTTCTCTCAAAACATATTCGCTGCAAATTTAGCCATGGACGAAATTTCCTCCTCTATTTTCCGTAATTTTCTTCAATCTATTTTTTTAATTATTTTAAAATATGAATTATATCATCCTTTTCTTTTTTTTCATCTTTTTTTTTAACCAAAAACTCTACTCTTCCATTATAGATTTAGTTACTATTTAACATTATAGTCCAACCATACTTCAAAAAAAAAGATTTTATTTAGCTTGAAATTAGTTTTTTTTAAATTTTATTATTGTTTTGATGTGTTAATATTAATAATATTTTTTTAAAAAATAAATATTATTTTAATATATTTTCAAGTTAAAAATGCTTTAAAAATTAATTTTGACCATAATCTTAAACAATCACGATTGAATCACTTATCTATATTATAGAATAATATCAAATAATTGTACCAATTAAACTATTATATGCCACCCATAAGGTTCATTTTGAATGATATTATTACCAAATCTATTGCTTGAATTTGCATGGTTAATTGTAAGTCCCTACACGTAGAACAGTTTCTGTGTGCCTACGAATTTTAACCATCATATTGAGTCTTAGGTGATCTCCTTGGCTCCCTCTTTTCCACTAAATGAAGTTAATCATTCAATCCAAGTTAAACTACGTTGGCCCAAGTACAGCGACGACATAATTCGCTTTTAAGTTAAAAGAAATATAATCTGATCATGGCCATGGCCTGGATTGAGAAACAAAAGGAAGAAAATATTATGATAGCAATAGAATTACGACGCCCAAAAGAGTTAATTTTTAACCATGAAAAACTCAAGAAAGCAACGAGGGCTGTTGTGTTCAATTGAAGGGATGATAGCAACATAATAGGTGGATGGTTTGGAATTTGAGAAATGGTGGGTAGATGTGGTGGGGTTGGTGGAAGTATACAGACACACAAACACATGTATATATATATAAATATTTATAAGGTGAAAAAGGCTGAAAGTAATGGCAAGGGAGAAAGCTGAGAAGCTTTTTTTTTTTTTTTTATATGCAAAAAGTTAATAGGGCCTCCCTCGTCAATCATAATGATATCTTCACCGTCGTTTCAGAGTGAGAGATTGGCACCTCAGATTCATCATCATTGCTCCTGATATTTCTTTTTTGTGCCCAAAAGAAATAAAACCCCAGTAAAAACAATTTAACAAAAGAAACCCTAGATAGTGATAGCTTTTTATCCTATCATTTAGGTATCATCTCCTATTTCTTCACTTTCTGGATATTTGTAGCCTGTGAGTAATAATTTTCTCATGGGTTCACATGTATTTGATGGTTTTTCTCTCCTCTTGAACCCTCATGTTTCTCCATTTCTAATTCCTTCGCGCTGAACAAAAAGAATGAGTGTACGCAGAGAAAATCAAACAGCCAGCAAGGTATCGTTGGCATGTACGCGGTTAAAAAAATTAAGATTTTTTAAAGATACTTTTAAAATAAAAAAGAAACAGATACCAAGTTTCTTTCGGGTGGATTCAACCATTTGTCAGCCATTGTTGACCTCTAAACTCTCGAGACAACAGGAAAATTCCATTTACCCGCTAAGGACACGGAAATTCCAATTCTTTCGAGGGCAAACAGTAAATGTGGTGCACAAAATCACTTAGAAAGTGAAAAAACCAACTTCATTTTGTAGAAAGTCTATGCACTTTTTAGTGTTATACTGTATCTCGAAGTCACAGGCTTGTTCCCTTTATATATATATATATATATTGTCTTCCTAACCCCTTCCTTAGCTACATCAACCAAATAAAAAGTTCAAATCAGAGGAGCTAGAAAATTTTAAAAGGCTCTTTTGCACAGGGAGAGATAAGAGACAAAAGGGAGAGCTAAAAGGGAAAGTGGCTGGTCATATTTATAGGCGCACTCGGGTTCATATCTTGATAATTCTCTCTTACATGTTGTTTATAGGAGTTTGAGAGAATAACCCTCCTTGTTTTTTGTTTTGGTTATTTAATTTAGACTGCTTTCACACCTTTGATCATCTACAGATCTCCCTTACCAGATTTTTCTCCTATAAAAGGAACGAAAGGTTACTGGTGTTCTATCTTCAGGAGAGAGAGAGAGAGATAAGAGATGGCAGCCGCTCCCCAAGCTACACTTAACCAGCAGCCCTTGTTTGAAGATCAAGAGATGCCTACACAAATGGGTTTCTTTTCTTTTCCTCCACACTTGACCTATCCTCAACTGGGCAGTTGCCACCAATCTTCCAAAGGCTTCATAATACCTCCTTCACTTGCAGCTGATGCTCCTTCAACCACTAATATCGCTGAAACCCTACTACTCTCGTCTGCCACTCACAAGCAAAGAGAGGGCACTATTGCTTCTGATTTAGGAGGACACCCTCTTCTTTCCTTGCAAAGATCTCGAGCAAATCTCTGGTAAAAAAGATCACTCTTCTGAGAAGAAAATCATGCAAATCATTCCCTTCCTTTAACTGTTAAAGAAGCAACTATACTGCATGAATATACCCTAGGTCTTAGATTGCCATTTAACCTCCTTGTTTAGCACTTGTAATAGATCACATATTATAGAAGTCAAATGTTAAAAAGATAGGAAGAAGGGATGTTTAATTAATCAATGCATAGATAGGTAGTCTTTCAATTCATAAACTTTGTTTCACCCAACCAAAGTAAGTATGTTTATATTCATGCATGCTGTATTCTTTCTCTGATCAACTAGGGTCTGTTGAAATGGTTTTCAGGGCATGGGGAGAGGTAAATGAGTGCTTGAGCAGAAAAAGGAGTGGTTCTGGAGAAGATCATCTAGGGCTGTCATCAATAAAGATGAAGAAGATTAAAGCAAGGAGGAAGGTGAGGGAGCCCAGGTTCTGTTTCAAGACTATGAGTGATGTAGATGTGCTGGATGATGGTTACAAATGGAGGAAGTACGGCCAGAAAGTGGTAAAGAACACACAGCATCCCAGGTTAGATATTCAAATTAAAGATCAGTACATACTATCACCTAATAAAGTTGGATTTCACTTTGGTTTTTTGCCTTGCTTTAGTAATTGTATCCCACATACACATGTGTTATGTTCCTCTCTCTCTCTCATCATTGTTGTTGCTGTTATCATTGTGGTTAGGCTTTACAGTCTTGGCCAGGAGATTTTTATTGATAAATAGTATGTGAGATATCGATCATATTGATGCATCATTAATTGACAATAAAAATAATTGAAGAAAGGGGCCAAAAAGAAGTAATTATTAACTTTTTAAGACAGAAAACTGAGATAAAGTAACAAAAAATGTGCAACAGCTGATCAATTATAATGGCGTTTGCCAAGGAAAGTAGAGGATCTAATTTAAGCAGGAATTCTAAAAGTTAGATGATATCATAATAGCTGAATCCTGAGCGAACATTTTGGTCACATCGAGCTATATATTGTTTCATGCTGTATACTTCCAAAGGAATATGGGATGGCATGAAGAAATCCACCATCAGTTGCCGTATAATGAGAACGTATGGATCTGAGTTAGTGAAGTGTACTGTCATATCCTTAACCCTTACATTACATTGTGGTTATGTTCATCTATGTCCCACCTCTTCATTACTAAATTTCAACTCAGCATGTAGAGGAGCTGGTAAAGTAAATATTTTTTTACCGAAACAAAGGTACACGCGCGTTCAATTCGCAGCTTACATGTGGGCAGTCAGTTTAATTATGGAGGTGCAAATTTTTTTGTCTAGTGAAATCTCTTTGTCCTCTTCCCTGACATGGTTTACGACGGGGGTGGACATTGCAATGGAGAGGTGAGAGAGGATAAGAGGCAATTTCAGACGAAAACCTCTAGAAGAGCGCCTGTTTTGCAGTGCATTATAGCTAGTGCTTTTAAGCAGTTGCATCTTGCTTTTCTTTGGTGACCACACGTATCAAATTTTCTTACAATGCAGAGGAAAATTCAACAGCAATGATATCGGTTTTGAATTTCCAAATCCTGCATAATCATTTGGAAAAAAATCAATTCAATTATGTAGTTTAGAATAAATCAATTTACAATCTCTGGATTACTCGATATTGGTATATTTGATTAGAATAGATGTTTGAGAGGAACAAAAATATATGCCACTCTTTTTCTTTGTGGAAGTAAACGGCTGCCTGAAACCAAATCCTAAATTTGAAAATCTAGAATCAGCAGATTGAAATTATGCACACTCTTTTAGCTGCGTTAAATCTCTAGTTCATAATATTTTGGGAGTTCGAGGCCTTAGTGTTATGCCATCCTCTCAAAAACATCATTTGGAGAGGATACTATGAACTTTTACTCACTGTTGCTTATATATATATATATCTTGAAATCCCCCATCTGATCATTAATTCTTGGGCTAGCCATGTGCCACGATGGAATTTGCACAAACTTTTCATGCTCTAAAGGTGCTGCCAAATTGTATAAAGTTTTCTTGATGGTCATGATTGTTGAAAATGGACTCAGGTAGTGATGTGTACGTGCATACATACCCTTAAGATTCTTTCATTTTCAGGCAAGTTTCTGCATTTTTCCAGGACAAAGAAGGTGTATTGTTGCATCACTACCGTACAGTATATATCTCAAGGGACAGTCTAAATTGAAACAAGGGTCACATGCAAGTGCTCTAATCATTTCTTTCGGAGCATGTCTTTCAAGTCCTATAACCATAGCACAAGCACAGCTACCAGTCACATCACTCACAACTTTCTTTCTAATCAAGTCAAGATGACAGATATTATGCTAGGAAAACCATGCCTGCATAATACATAAATGTCGCTAGCTAGGCTTCAAGCATTTCGTCATGCACGGTTAAGCTTGCTGCTAGTTAAATGCATTCAACTGGGTGACTGTTTGCATGTTTTTCCATGCAGGAGCTACTACCGTTGCACGCAAGATAATTGTCGTGTAAAGAAACGCGTGGAGAGATTAGCTGAGGATCCAAGGATGGTTATCACAACCTACGAAGGCAGACATGCTCATTCCCCGTCTCTTGATCTGGAAGAGTCACAAGCTCCTTCTCAGCTTAATAATTTCTTCTTTTAGCATGTTAAAAGAAGTCATCTTAATCGAGCCTCTGCAAATGGTGTGCATGGGGTTTTCTTCGATGGTCCAGGGACATGGAAAAAACAAGAGAGTGATGTGGGTGCTGGCCGTGTTTCTGAGGCCTCCTGCTTCCTTCGCCTAATCTATAATAAATAAAAGCTTACTACAGTTCATGTTTTAGGGTTTTTTTTCCGAATTGGTAGTCTACCGGGTATCGGGTCGGGTCAAAAAGAGGAATCAAGTGTGAATACCTATGATTAGTCGTCTTTTTAGCTCTCTCTGGTAAGAATTCTGAGTGCTTCCATACCCATTTTCATGTGCAACTTCCTATATTCAGAGACTTGAAAAATGAATACGCATCTGAGTTCCTCCCCTTCACATTTGATGATGACGAGAGATTTTACTTGCCACGTGCCATTCACGATTTTCCTAGCTGCGTTTCTGTCTTCTTTTTCCATTGTTTGGGCCTGCTATCGAACTTTTTCATGGGCCATTGGCCTGTTTACAGTGTAAGGCCAGAGTTGCCTCTGATCTCTCCAGCCCACTACTGGTAAATTGTAAAGATAACCTAAAACATAAAAAGGATTAGCGG
Organism: Populus pruinosa; assembly: GCA_026413675.1. NCBI lineage: Eukaryota > Viridiplantae > Streptophyta > Magnoliopsida > Malpighiales > Salicaceae > Populus > Populus pruinosa. The sequence continues at coordinate 14,471,011 of CM048598.1, read as the reverse complement.
TAAAACCACTTAAATGTTACTTAAACATCTTAAATTACTTATATACTACTAAAAGACTTGGATTTAATTATGAATTCAGCGTCCCCCCCTTCCTTTTTTTCATTTTCCCTTCTGTTTTTTTTTAATCTTATTCTTATTTTCAATTTTATATTCAATTCAAATTTTCTTATTAATCATTTGTGTTAAATTTTATCTTCTTCTTTTTTTTTTTATTAATGTCATCCCTAAATTTTTTTTCTCGAACTTATTTCTTAATTTTTTTCATCATTCAGATAGGTTGCTTTAAAAAATAATAAGTGAAATGAATCATGTTGGAAAAATCCTCACATGCAAAAATTTAATGTAAATTTCACCTTTTTTTTCAATTTAATTCTTAGATTTTTCTTATCAGCCAAACATGATATATTTAAATTAACTAAATTGATTAAATTATTTTAAATAAATTCTCAAATAATTTTATTTTATTTTAAATTCAAGTTAAATAAGAATTTTCTTATGTAATCTAAATATTTTTATTATTATATTAAAAAACCCCAAGAAGATAGCTTAGCTAACAATCCTAATAAATACCGATATATTAAAAAATGATTATTTTTTATTTCAATAAAATAACTTTTGACAACTTATTAAAAACTCAACTGGAAATAAACCTAGCTGAAACTATCATTACTAATTAAAAAGTAAAAAAAAAAAAAACAAAAAGACAAACAACACTAGGTAATAGTAATAGGTGGCACGGAGCGGCGTTGGTCCACCGCCTCCAAAGGCCTTTCTTCTTTTCTTTGATGTTAACTGACGGAAGCTGAGAACTGGACCCCACTGTATAATTGGGCTGAGAGACTGTGACGTGGATTCTGATTAACGACGGTGATGCAAGAAGAATTGGGCCCAGATCAGCTTAAGGACAAATGACAAGTGATCTCCATCCACGTGTAAGCCCTTCGTCCCCAAAAGAGGAAAGCCTTGGCTCGTTGTTGCTATGCTGATGTTAAATTCTTCAGAATACTGATAAATTGGATTCACGTCTTTTATTTTAAAATTCACAACTATTTTTGGAATAACTTTATAGAAATAATTGAAATTGATAAATAACTAACGTCTAGAGTTTATAGAAATAATTCGATCTTTTTTTCTGATAAATATTTGATAATATTATATATTTCTAATTAAATACTAATTCTAAAATCAATATAATTAGGTTTATGTTCACGTAACACTTGTCCTGTCATGGTATAATGAGGCTTCGTTTGTTTGGGCCACCCGCATGGTTGGCCGGAAAACAAACGAAGCCTTAGATGGTTATGATTTGAACCGTTAGATAGAGTGGCTCCCCTTGAATCTCCTCCTCTTTATAACTAAAAATTAATGGATTATTTGTTTGAACCCGTGCCAATTCCAACGAGATAAAATTGTTGAATGCCCCTTTATTTTTAGTTCTTCCACAGCTTCATCAAGTCAAGTGACAAGCAAGAGGACGAGCATAAAGAAAATCATGAGGATGGAATATATATTTTTGTGTGTAGAGAATAAAAAAACTAAATGTAGTGTTGTTGATCTTCTTTTGTGTCTCTCAAAACAAATATAAACTTGAAAAAAAACTAAAAATATACAAGTAAAGAAAACACTATTTATACATGTAACCATGCATATTATTTGTATTGTTTTTTATGGATAGTAATGACTAGTAATAGTAAATCAAGATTAATTAAAGTATCTTGATTGAATCAAAACTCAAACTTGATTTATCCTAATAAAAAAAAATAGCTCAAAATAGCTTGATTTGACTATAACTCAATCGATCCAAGAAAAGCCGAGCTTTAACATACTTCTTTTATATATATTATTGTATTATTACTATTAAATATTTATTTATTTACTTATTTAATACATCATATATGTTATTTTTATAGTAGAAATGCATGTTGGAGAAAATCTTAAATTAATTTTAAAAGATATATTTTTTTTTATATAAATTTATTTTAGACTTCTTGAGTTTGAGTACGAGCTCAAATGAGTATTATATAAAAAATAAAAATAAAAATGAAATTGTAAAAACAAAAGGATGATGATTATCAAGTAAACTAAAATCCAAATTTTCATCTTCTGTTTTTAATACAAGAAAACTAATAAAAAAATTATTTTAGTTTGTATTTTATGACAATTTTTCTCCGTAGTTACAGTTTGATTAATACAAGATTTATATAAAAAAAATATTTTCATACATAAATTCATCCTTGAATCGTGCCATTTCTTTTACAGTTTCATCAAAATGTTTTCATGACTAGTTTTTGGTCAAGTAATTGTCAAGCTCGTATATAATGCCCTCATTTTCCAGTTTAAAATATCACAAGCAATGATAGGAGGTGAGCATCCTACAAGTCGTCCCCACGTAAATTAAACAGCAATATCCCACAGATTAATTAAATACTAATTAGGTTTAAGCTGGATATTTGTGAAGGAATATAAATAAATCAAACCCTTCTGGGGTCATATTTTTGTGGAAGAGACCAGAAAACGAAAGCAGCTTATGATAGAAGGCGACGTTGCATGTAATGTAAGCCCTCAGACAGAAACAGATAGCCCATTGGCCAACCTGTGATCCGCCATGCGCGTGTCTTTGTGGAAGCTATGGTTTAGGCTATTTTAGCCACAACATTCTCGGGAAAATTGGCCCTTCCTCCAACAATCTCTGTCTCGCACGCCACGCTTGTCTTTCGAAAATGTCCTGTGGACACACACGAGCCAAATTGAATGCTCTCTTTCAGAAAGCTACTGCCTGTTTCTTTCTCTCTTTCTTTCCAAGCAAGCAATAATGTGTTAAAATAGGGAATTCTGTTGGGTATAGGGTGGATTATGTGTGGTGTTGGATCCGGAAACAAGAACTTCGAGGAGTTACAAAATCAGTTTTTTTCCTGGGAACAGCAATATGTTAAGCTTTTGGAGATTAAAATAAACTTTTAAAGGAACAAAACAACCATATTGCCCAGTTTTTAGAGAGAGAGAGGTTGATTATGTGAGCAAATGTCGTTTAGGAGTAGAGGGTGGAATAAACTTAAAGGAAGAGGGGACTAAATTAGATATATGTTTTTAAGTATTGAGGACAGGCTTTTTTATGATCCTTGGAGTCTGGATTCGTCGTTGATTGTGTGAGGGGGTAAATCTCCCGTCAATGCATAACATGGTGGTTATACTTTTCCAACGTAATTCACAAGATAAATGGTAATGAATCACAAACGGATTAGCCGTTTTTCTACAAATACATAAATAAAATCAAGACTGTTTTTAGGTGGTGAAGTTTCAAGACACTAGAATTAACTTTAACTTGTGTTTTTTTTATCCAACAACTTGCATTCAATTCATGTTATTATATTATAAAATATACCGAAAAAGCTCAATATCTATGTTATTATTTACCTTGATACAAAAAACTATAAATTAAAATAATATAATAATAAAGTTGTTTTTGCCATAGAAAATTGTAAAGACTACATGGAAGAGAAAAAACACCGTTATCTTTTTGTTAAGATATATTTGATATTTAAAAGATATTTTAAAAAAAAATATATAGTGTAAATTTTAATAGTAGTATATTGAACTATAAGCCCTAATCTGCAAACACCTGACACTAGAGCTACCATGTCCTAGTTACTAGGATCAGATCTAGCCTAGCGGGTCTGCAAGCCCACATGCTTGGGTCTGCAAACTCTTTTGCCTGCAGTCTACAGCCATGCATATTATATCTGTAGACTCGCTCGCTTGAATTTACAAAACTGTTTGTCTAAGTCTTTTTAGAGCCGTGTCTAAAGTTTGCAGACCTCTTAGGGTTTTAAACTCGTGCAGCTAGGTCTACAGACCCTACAAAGAAAAAAATAAAATATATATATATAAAATAACAATTATTGTTGTTATTATCAAGCCCAGATGCTTGGGGTCTGCAAACTCTTTTGCCTGCAGTCTGCAGCCATGCATATTATATCTGTAGACTCGCTCGCTTGAATTTACAAAACTGTTTGTCTAAGTCTCTTTAGAGCCGTGTCTAGAGTTTGCAGACTTCTTAGGGTTTTAAACTCGTGCAGCTAGGTCTACAGACCCTACAAAAAAAAATAAAAAAAAAATATAAAATAACAATTATTGTTGTTATTATCATTAATAGTTTTTAAAAAAAATATTATTACTATAAAAATTTAGACCAAACAAGTTTAATATTGTTATTGATATGATAAAATATTATTATATGTATTATAAATATTATTTTTATATTTATTATAAGTAAAAGTATTAATATTAAAATTAATATTTTTAATATTAAAAATAATATTATTTTTATTATAAATATTATTATTTTTAATATAATTAATATTATTAATATAATAATTAATACATTTGTAAAAAAAATTATAAAATTTAAAAACAATAATAGATTTGATTTGAAAGGTAAAATTAAGAATTATTGTTGTTGTTATTGTTATTGCTATTGTTGTTCTTATCATTAGTAAATTTTTTAAGAAAAATATTATTACTATTGAAGAAAAATCATAATTTTTTATTAAAAATAAATAAATATTATTGCTATAAAAGAAATATAGATTTGATATTAAGGGTAAAATTAATTGTTGTTGTTGTTAACTTAGATGTAGCACGGGCGCAGATCCAAATCACTTGGATCTTATAGCCTTACCTAACCCAAGGCTTTAGGGTTCGGCGTCTAGACCCATAATTAATGCATTTATGTACAGACTAAGCCTAATAGATTTGCATCAACAAAACTCAATTCTCTTGGGTTCAATGTCAGGATCCAAAGTTAATGCATATTGCACGTCACCTAGTTCCTTAGAATCATGAGTCTGGACCCATTGATAATGGGTCCATATATTTAAAAAAACAATTATTACTATAAAAACTTGGACTAAAAAATTTTAATATTATTATTAATATTATAAATATTATTATTTGTATTATAAATATTATTATTTTTTTATCATAATTAAAATTATTAAAATTAAAAATATTATTACTTGTATTATAAATATTATTATTTTGATTATAATTAATACATTTGCAAAAAAATATTATTCATATTGAAAAACAATAATATATTTATTATTACTATCATTTTTATTGTTAATATCATTAGTAAATTTAAAAAAATATATTATTACCATAAAAAACTATAAATTATTTTTTAAAGATTAAAAAATATAAAAACTTAGATAGACAAGTTAAATATTATTATTAACATTATAAATATTATTAAATTTACTAATATTATTAAAATTAAAATAAATATTATTACTATTGTAAAAAACATAAATTTGATTTTAAGGATAAAATTAATTATTATTATTATTATTATTAACTTGGATCAAGCATCCCCTTCTAGACCCAAGAATATTAGGGCTGAAAAGGGGTGCTTCACCCAAGTTGCTTGGGTGTGTCAAGGACGCAGATAAAAATCATTTAGGTCTTACAGCCCCACCTGACCCAATGCTCTAAGGTAACCCAAGGTTGTTGGATGGCATCCAAACTCAAGGCTAATAGGTCCAGCTCGGGGACCCAAGGCTTTGGATCCTATATCCTTACCTGACTCTAATAGGTTCATATTAATATTATTATTAATATCATAAATGTTATTAAATTTAAAATAATTGTATTGCTATAAAAAAATATAAATTTTATTTGAAGGATAAAATTAATTATTATTATTATTATTAACTTAGGTTTGACATGTATTTCCAGATCCAAGAAACTTGGAGATGGAAAAGAGCAACTAACACAAGTGGCTTGAGAGTGGCAGTAGCACAGACCCAAGTCCCTAGGATCTTGTAGCCCTGCATGGCCGAAGACACATGGGTTTGGTGTTTAGACCCAAGTCTAATAGGTTCAAATTGCAATCAAACTCAAAGCTCTTGGATCTTTTATTTATTTAGGCCCTAAAACCCTTGGGCCTCGTGTTACAGCCAAACCCAAGGCTCTTGGATCTTAAGTTTTTTTTTAATATTTTTTTATAAAAAAATATTGGTTTATTGCATAGTACAGGTCACCTAACTAGTTATATCTAAAATACTACATGAAAAGTTGATCATGAATCGCTACTTTTAAGTGTGTTTGGTATTGTGATAATTTTTACAGTTGTAGTTTAAAAAAATATGTTAAAAAATAATTTTAGTTGTGATTTTAAAATATTTAATTTGAAAAAAAATATGTTTGATTAAAACTATTGTGAGATGGATTTTTACATAAAGAATAAATGGAAATTAGGTATATATGAATTAAAAGCAAGTTATTTCAACTTCTATAAGATCAAGGTTTTAAATGTATTTATATACAGGTTCTTGTACAAAAATATACATAATAAGACTTTATTTGTTTGTGTGAAAGACTTCTTGTAATTTCTCTCAACATTTCAGTAAGAGAGAGAAGAGTTTATTTTTCTTTTTTTAAAAAAAATAAGTGGTATAATAATAACAAGTGAGTTTAAAAACAAGTAATATGATTTATATATAAGCTTAAGATGTAAGGAAGTGTTCCATAAGTAGTCACACAAAATGAAGAAGGATCTTTAATTATTTTAGAGATAAATGGTCATAAAAACCAAGGGATGAATCACAACCCTTTGAGATTTTTCTTAGGGATATTAGAGATATAAACAATTGAATGCTTTTATTGAAAATTTTAAAAAATGTATATACAATTCTTAAAACTAATTCAGAGATTATTTCATCTCAAGCATATCATTAAATATGCAGTCTTTCTTTCTTTCATACTTAGGGTTTTTTTTTAAAAAAAAATTTAGAGATATCTTTAGGTAATCAGTGTTTTTTTTTTCAAGGCATGATCACATCTCTCAGTATTATGTTCATAGTCATGGGCAAAGAGACAAAACTTGTTAGAGATCCTTCTATCTGAGCTATTTTTCATAAGATGTGGACTTTACATGAAGTTCTTTCCTTTAATGACCGCTAATATCTTAGCACGTATGGTGGTGAGAGGTATGGTAATTAAGAAGCTTGAGAAATTTTAGGTAATTAGAACATTCTTTTTTTATGTTATGGTAAAAGATTGATGGTGTAGTGAAGATTAGGCTATCTGAAAATATCAATGTCATTTCTTGGTCACACTTGCTTTCTTTACTTAAATATGATTCTTCATTACTTATTTCATGTTGAGAAGAGTTCTATCATAAAAAATATATAGGTGTTCTTATAATGAGTAGATGTAAATTTAGGTTCAAGGTTGTGATACCACACTTTAGTAAATTCATGAAAAGTTAAAGAAAAACTCTTACACAGAGCATCACAAACTATGTGATGCTTTTTACATTTTATATATATTCATTAGAATCAATAAGGTCATTATAGTTATCTAGATTATTCTTCGCATTGACACAATCTTTGAAAATATGAATATGTAACACTCTATAATAAAGTAAAAATTCTCTCATATGATGGGCATGGTGTTTAGAAGATGGTGCAATCTTGTATTTAGGTTTTTTTTATCAACGAGCATATGGGTAAGAGTTAAAGAGGATTGATAGAGATAGTCATGCTTGTGGTTAAGATATGTGAAAAAGTTTTATTTATAGTAAAAGTGATTCCTTTGTAAAGGGAGTTTTGTGCATGCTTTGCACATCATTTGGTCTCATTCCTTTATGAAAATGGAGTTGTCTTTATGTATCCAGTGCATTGATTAATATTTAAAAGTGTATTTTTATTAAGGTTTTATATCATTATTTTGTACTTGAAGTATCAATAACTCTTTAATTAGATCATGTTCTATAATAACATGTCTAATAATACAAGATACCTTTAATTTATGATAAATATTCATCTTAAATGCAAGTTTATCACATAAATCAAATGAATTGATTGATGAGTTTAACTACTGAAATTAAGGCGACAAAGAGAGAGCTAAAATTATAAAAGAGATGTTGGTTCAGTTCAAACTGGAACATTATTTGGTTATTATATGATAATTAGAACTATAGAGCTTGTATTCAGATCTTTTTTAGATAGATGTAAAGCTAAGACATAGGCCTAAAATTTTCATGAAAAATCCAAAATTTAAAAAGGTTATTTTCAAGTTCAAATTATAGAAACAACAGAGAAGTCTGAATCTATCCTACGACCCAAACATTATTTAGTGTTTAGCCCATATCTTGAGTTCTAGAAGTTTAAATGCACATATATTTTTTTTATTGGAAAGCTAAGATAATTTCTTATAACTTTTATAAATATAATATGTTTAAATTCTGATGTTAGCAATGATGTTTTGTTCACAAAAGAAGATAAGGATTGTCACCCAGTCAATATGTGGTCACTTACTCAACAATTAGTCAGCAAATTAACAGTTCTAAATTTTGGCCTATAAAATGAGGCATTTATCATGTATTTAGGCATCTTGATTTTCAGATATAGATCATGCTCTTTATTTCTTTCTTTATATTTTTATAATATTTAATTTTTATTTTATATCATATTTTCTTTAATCTCTTGTTTATACTTTTCATATACTTTACTATAATTATGTTCTTATGTTGTTTATTTAAGTTTCTTCTTCATCATGTTTAGTAAAGTATATCAATGTGAAAAGGTTTCACTAATAGTGTTAGAATATATATAATATAAACTCAACATGGAATTCAATAATTATATGCAAGAAAGTTTGTTATTAACATGTCTTATCTTTTTATTCTACTAATTCTTAATACATTGCTTGTTAAATGGTTAATTTAGATTTGTGTTGTATAACACTTGGTACAACAAATTCTTGGCACTTTCATAGTCAATTATATGGTATAACTTACACTTGTGCTATGAAAGAAACTTGATTTGTTGTTAATATAAGTTAGCATCATGAATTCCTAACAATATTTAAAAGTTTGGTCTTACTTAAATAAGATAACTAATATGATCATGTTAAAAATTTATAATGAACTATTAAGGATAAATCATTCGATTAGAACCTCCTTTGTGTGTGATTTCTAATTGAGTAATAAAAAGAGTTTGTACTATACTTATTTGAAATACCATTAGAGCATCTCTAACCTTGACAACTATTTTTATCATTGTTTAATTTTTATATTAATCTTACATCTCAAAGTCCTCTTTAAGTCGTCGTCATCATCATCATCATCATCATCATCATCATTTATAATTTATATAGTTAACCTCCCTATGGTTCGATCTCGGTTTTGCCGGGTTATTTATTACTTCAACACTCCTATACTTGAAAGAAAAAATCAATCTTTTTATCATATCATGCATGTAATTGAATTGTGTGTTAAATTTTTTATTGATAGAATAAAAAAGTGTGAAGATGTTTTTGTATAGCTAGAATAGCTTTGGTAAGCACTTGCATTTAATAAGTGAGTTGTTAGAGATATAAGAGAGCTAGAGTCTTTGTGGTAAGAAGTTCAATAACCTCCCTTGTCCTAGAGTTTTGTCAGCCATGGAAAGAGTTTTAGTAAGTAATGACAAAGAATGAACTTACTTTTAATTCAATTTGCACGGGCAACTCCACTAATAAAGTTGTGAAAAAACATTACATAAAAAATGAGTTTTTCATAAGCTATGACATTGGGCCAAGACGTGTAAGCTTGATATTGGCTTTATATTTAGGCTTATTGGCTATTAGGATAGAATAATGATTAAAACTTGCTTGAAAAGTAGATCCCTCATAAAACAAATAACTCTGATATTTTAATTTAGTAGTTGTATGAGATAATTAAAAGAAAATATATATGTAGAGGAGTGTAGAGTTTTGAGGAAATTATAAACTATTGTGTTCACCCAGTAACCCAAGATATTTATGGACCTTAGTTATGTCATTTTACCTTGAGAGTTGAATGAAAATTGATTGATGAAAATGTTTGAATCCACCATTGGAAGTAGTGTCTAGCATGTTACTGGTGAAGTGATTGGTAAATGTTAATGATTAGTGTCCATCATTGAAAATTTCATGTAAATCTTCCAAATTTTGTAAATTTCAAAATTATAGAAACCAAATAAATAGTAGTCACTAATTTTTTTTAGTAGTTCTCTAAAAAATAGCATTGAATTTTGTTTTTATATTAATTACAATAATACAGATATGGTTTTCTCTTTTCAGAACATCCATACTAATTAATTAAGTAATAATTTAAAGGGTGTGAAATTTCACACTATTGTTTAACTAGAGATAGATCATTATAAAATGATATAGTGATTTGTTTTTTTTTCCTCATTCCCTCTTTGTTTTTTTCTAATTACATCCTTATTAAAAAAAATGAAAAGATTTAAAGATAGGGGACTAAATGCACACTTTAAAGCAAAGTCTAACTTAATGTTCAATTAAAGCAAATTTATTAAAAAATGAAAAGATTTAAAGATAGGGGACTACACTGAGAAATACAGCAAAAAAAGATGGTTTTTATAGACATGGTCCTAAATGCACAATTTGATCCTCCAACTTTGCAAATTATAAATTTCTAGTCCTTGATAATTTATGAAAATTAATTTTAATTCTAAACTTTATTTTTTCTTATTTTTTATCCATTATTTGAGAGATGAGAGAAAAGGTGGCTAACTTTTTATGGTTTAAAAAAAATCTCAATTGAGACCTATTTTAACCCTAAAAATGGATGATTTTGGTATTAATAAATTTCTTTTAATGATATTATCTTGGTTTATAATACATGTAAAGTTCATGCAAAATCTACTCATTAGTTGACTAAGAGGAAAAACATGAATTGAAGTATTAAAATTCAGAAGTACTCTATTTTGGGATTCAAGTTCTTGAAATTGGTCATCGAGGAGGTTGACTTGAACATTTAAGTACTTAGCATAGTTATTAAACCTGACTCGGGGGTTGACTCAGCCAAGAGATCGGGTCTTGGGTTTCATGCGTCAATCTGAATCAACCCAGGAAAATTAAAAAAAATATTTAAAGCTTTAATATTTTATATGAAAAAATTAAAAAAATTCATGTAAATATAATCTATACATATTGTAAATAATGAAGTTTAAAAGAATATTTTAAGAAAAAATTTTCTTACATTAAAAAGATATTATATTAAGTTTTTAAGTTGAAGTATATAAAACAAAAATATTTTATATCTCACTTTGAAAAAACATAATTTTTTCCTTGGGAACATAGAATATATTTACTAATGAGTCTCAAATTTCATATTGAAAAAACATAACTTTTTTTTTAAAAACATAGAATATATATATAAAAAGACTTCAAATCTCACATTGGAAAAATAGTATGTTATCCTTTTAAGTTGAAATATTTAAAGCAAAAAGTTTTTTATTTCAATTTGAAAAGGCATAACTTTTTTATTGGAAACATAATATATATATATATATATATAAAAGAGCTTCAAATCCCACATTGAAAAAAATATTATGTTATCCTTGAAGTTGAAATATTTAAATAAAAAATTTTTTTATCCCACATTAAAAAATATAATTTTTTTCTTGAAAACATAAAATATATATACAAATAGATTTCAAATCTTACATTTGAAAGAAAAAAAAATATCACGTATCGTCCGGGTTTTGTCAGATTATTTCTCGACAGGTTTTTTATTAAACTCAAATCAATCTAGTCACCAGATCTACTGGGTTCTAAGTAAACCTGCTAAGGCGACTTTAATAACCAGATACTTAATAATACCATGCTAGCAACTCGCTACCAAAATGATTAATCGTCAAGAATGATTGGTTTTGGAAATATGGGAGAAGTGAAGGAAGGATGTTGGTTTTCTCTATTTGGTAAGAACAAAAGGAACTTGTTAAATTTTAACTCAGATACAATATGGCTAGCTCAAGCAAAATGCTTGCACGAGACAAACTTGTTGGGTCAATGTGCACTTGAGCTTTCATTGCAACAAATGAAAGTGGATCAAGTTGAAATGCAAACCTTGTTATTGTTCATATTAATTTTGACTCGTGAGCTTCACATATGTAAAATGATAGTCCCAAGACTATGATAACGGTTATGAAAATAAAAAATTAGTTTTAAAAAAAAAGTATTAGACCGTGTAATTGAAAATAAAAAATTAAAATGGCTCAGATATTATACTATATAGTATCACGTATAATATTTCCCAAGTTGCACACACTTTCCCAGCTAGAAAGGGCATAATAACTGCTTGGTCCAGAGCACCACATTAAAAGAGACAAATGTAATTGATTGCTTTATTTTCCAAGGAAGGCCCAGTCCTGAATTTACTACTCCATCGCCATGGACCGACCTCTACCCTCATGCCATCATTGATTGCCTATGTTTTCTTCTCTGTGTGTGTGCGCGTGTGTGTGTGTGTCTGTGTGTCTGTGTGTCTCTGTGTGTGTGTGCGTGTGTGTGTACAGTTTACAATTATGGGATTGAGACTTTGATTGTGGATGTGCATGGTCCTCGCCCTCGTCCTGCTTCGATGTGCAAAAAATAAAAAACGCGTTGATAGAAATGGTCCAGATATTCTCTAACAATGATTTTGGCTTTCACATCCTCCAATGTTGCCCCCCGATTCTATGTAATTGATTTCATGTTATTATGGGGACGTAGGGAGGTGCAATTTTTACTTTTTTGGGGTTAAAATTTATGTTTTTAATATTTTTAGATTTGTTTGATATATGATATTAAAAATAAATTTTAAAAAATAAAACAAAAATTATTATCAAACCGGCAAACACCTTCGGCCTTGCCACCGGAAAAGGTAGACCTGACGAGCGAAGACTTGAACAGGAATATCCTACAATATGTTACCGGAAAAAGAGAGATTTTGGAAGGCCGCAATGCCACTGAATTTTAAGGTAAGCTAGGAATATCATGAAAGAGAGAATGAGAAAAAGCATGGAGAAAGGGGCGAGAGATCCAGATCTACTAGGTCACCATCGCTGAGATCACAACAGATATATAATCCATCGGCTCCTTTTCTTCTTCTTTTGTTTTCAAGGTTGGCTTGCAACAGAAAATTAACTAAAAAACCAAAGCTGCATAAAAACATATGAGACTGTATATTTACACCTGTTTAACAAGTTAAACAACCTTTGTTTTATGTATAAAATCACAATAGTTTGCTAGGAGGATATAAGACATGATACATACATCAAATGGTAGAAGCCATGCAGGCAGATGGGCAGTTTTATACCGCCATTTTTAAGGTGGGAAATTTTGTTGGAGTTTTATGAATCATTTCTATGATCACCACCTTCACCTTCTTTCTTCTTTCTGTGTTCAGAGCTCAATGGAAAATCGACAAGACTTGTTTACCTACTGCTTGCTTAGCTCTGGCCCTTCTTTAATGCTCATCTCTACCATTTGAACTGCACTAAAACCTCCATCTTCGGTGCCGGTTGTGGATTGCGAGTCAAGGCCATACCCTGCTTGAATTTCTTTAAACTTTGCCATTACTTGAATCATTGAGGGTCGTCTCCATGGCCGATCATCCAGACAAGCATAAGCTACGTTCAAATGTTCTAGGAGCTCCACCTGAAGATTTGGATCCTCTTTTAAGAGCACTGGATCAAAAACATCGCTTATTGTCAATTTGGCATGCTGCTTCACCCACCCAACAAGATTATTGTCACCAAAATCAGATGAATCTGTTGGCCTTTTTCCTGTCAACAACTCCAGCAAGACTACACCGAAACTGTAAACATCCCCTTTGATGGAGCACCTAAAGCTTTGGTAGTATTCGGGCGGGACATAACCAGGTGTGCCTGCTAATGTGCTAACACTCAAATGAGTGTCCATTGCACTCATAAGCCTCGCCATTCCAAAATCGGAGACTCTGGCCTCCAAGTTCTCATCAAGCAAGACATTGCTAGATTTCATGTCCCTGTGAATGATAAGTGGGATGCAACTATGGTGAAGGAAAGTTAATCCTCTGGCAGCACCGATGGCAATCTTTCTTCTTGCAGCCCAGTTCAGTTTGATCCCAGTTTTCTTTTGGTTATGTAGAACATCTTCTAAACTACCATATTTCATGTACTCATACACCAAGATTCGCTCTTCTCCTACCTTGCAGTACCCAAGGAGTGGAACAAGGTTCCGGTGCTTGATTTTGCCAATGGTCTCCATTTCAGCAGTGAATTCTCTATCTCCTTGTCCACTGATATGTATCAGTTTCTTGATGGCTACAATGCTTCCATCTTTCAGTTCTGCTTTGTACACATGACCAAAACCTCCAGAGCCTATAAGGCTATCATTGTGGAAGCCATTTGTTGCTTCAAGAAGATCTGGAAAAGTGAGATTCCGCAGGGGCTTTGACTCAAATGTGGCGATACTGATGCTTAATGCTTCACAACCAGTCAGCTTCCAGGCAGTATTTGCGGTGCCAGAGTGTGAGCGGCTGTCTATATAGACATCAAGGGCTGAATCTTTCTTTTTCTTCCTCTTCTTCATTTCCACAACAACAATAAGCAAACCAAAGATGCAGAAAAGCGAGAACAACAATCCCATTGCCACGCTCCCTGCCAGAGATGCCAATCTCCTATGAGACTTCTGATGCTCAATATTCGAGCTTGATCCTGAAGCTGACCCACATGGAGGAAGAGGTATCCCACAGAGGCCTGAGTTGTTGACGAAACTATGATTTAAAAATGTTACAAACTGACCCCCTTCAGGAATCATTCCAGCGAGATGATTGTTGGACATATCAATCTCCGAAAGCAATGAAAGGCCAGTCATCGACTGAGGAATTATCCCTTCAAGCCTATTGTTGGAGAGGTCAAGAATGTCAAGACCCTTCAACTTTCCAATCTCTTGTGGAATGTTTCCAGAGAAATCATTATGACCCAAGATCAAGACATAGAGGTATGACATACTCCCAATCGCTGCTGGAATACTGCCAGACAACATATTGTAAGAAAGATCAAGGAAGATCATCGATCCATTATCATTAAATGTGGGCTGGGTGTATTCTCCATATACTCTGGAAAAGTTGCAGGGGTGGCTGCTGGAGATTCTGCTCAGCTGCTCCCATCTTATTCCGGCAAACTCAAGCAAATTTCCCTCCCCGTGACACTGTTCGCTTTTTTCGTTCTTCAGATACACGTACCTCTTTCCTCTGATAAAATTGACAGCAATGCTGCCAGACTGTTTGAACAGCTCGGGTGGGATTGTTCCATTGAGGAAATTGGAATTAAGATCCAACCAAATCAAACTACGACAGTCTCCAAGCTCTGGTGGGATTCTACCATAGAAGGAGTTGTTGCTCAGCTTGAGAATTGCCAGACTCCCAAGCTTGCCAATCGATGCTGGAATCTCACCACTTAACCGATTGTTAGAAAATGAGATCCAGTTAAGGTTGGTGCAGTTGCTTATACCTGAAGGTATCACTCCTGTCAACTCATTGAAGTCCAGAATCAGAGTCTCCAATGCTTTTATGTTCATTAACTCAGGTGGGATTTCTCCATGGAGCTGATTAAACCACAGGTTCAAGTCACGAAGCTCAGAGAGCGATCCCAAGCTCGAAGGGATGATTCCCGTAAGGTAATTGAAGCTCAAATGGAGTGCCGTGAGTTGAGAGCAGTTACTGAGGGTAGCAGGAACAGACCCAGTAAACCTATTGTTTTGAAGATACAGCTCCTTCAAGTTGTTACTTGGACCTTGACACAAACCAGTAGGGATTGACCCAGATAAATTATTAGAACTCAGATCCAAAGATTCCAAACTAGCGTGCTGTGAGAAAGAATCAGGCAAACCACCAGTAAAAGCATTATATGCCAAATCGAGCCTCTTCAGACTTGTCATTTTCAATAAAGTATCAACAGGCAATTCACCAGTGAAGTTGTTGGTAGAAACATCAAGAGTTTCCAACGAAGTGCAAGAACCAAGACTACTAGGGACAGAACCATTTAGTTTATTTGAGGAAAGATCAAGCATAACAAGACCTGGACAAGCATCCACGAGATGCAAAGGAATCCCCCCTTCAAAAAGGTTTCCACCAAGTGAGAGAGTCTGCAAACTCGCGGTTGGAAGCACTGGAATTGGACCTGAAAACTTGTTGCTTGAAACATTCAAGAAGTTGAGCTTGACACAAGCACCAATTGCATGACCAAGATCACCATAAAACTTATTGGCAGAGATATCAAGATGCTCCAGAGCTAAACATTTACCAAACGAGGGAACACTCGAAGAGAAATTGTTTGCAGAGACATCAAGATACTGGAGATTCTTGCAACTTGAAAAACCAATATCTCCGCTCAATTTATTTCCCTTCAAAGCCAAGTGCTTCAACTCATTGCAGCCTTCAGATAAAATAAAAGGCACCGCGTTTGAGCCTACAATCTTATTGAAAGAAAGATCAAGAAACTCAAAGCTGAGCCCTCTTAGCACACTTGATTTCTCTTCATGCACTGACAAGTCAATGGAGTTGCCAGAAAGGTCCAGGGATTTCAAGGCTGGACAAGAACGTAAAGTGGCTATATCAGAGACAGAACCTGAGAGGTTACTCTGAGATAGATCTAAGTAGCTCAAAACGGAGCTGCACTTAGATCCAAGAGGGAAAGAAATAGAGCCAGAAATGTTGGCTGATTTCAAAGAAAGGCTCTCTAATTTCTCAAGAGTCAAAAGAAATGTAGCCACAGGGTGAAAATCACAAGATAAAGAAATGTTAGCGAGGCCAATAGAGGCGACTCTGTTAGTGGTTTCATGGCATTTAACTCCAGTGAAGGTACAAGGGTTTTGGTTAGGAAGCCAGTTTTGAAGGAGAGATGGGTTAGAGAGAGTGGCCTTGAAGTTGATAAGGTTTTGGGTGTCTTCGTTTGTTGAGCTAAGGAAAGGTGGTGGTGAGGCTTGTAGAGAGAGAAAGGTAAGAGAGAGAAGCAA
The DNA here is from genome assembly GCA_026413675.1 of Populus pruinosa. Classification (NCBI taxonomy): domain Eukaryota; kingdom Viridiplantae; phylum Streptophyta; class Magnoliopsida; order Malpighiales; family Salicaceae; genus Populus; species Populus pruinosa. Next base: position 14,454,196 of record CM048598.1, on the reverse strand, counting down.
AGCAAGGAAGTGGGCTTTCATTTTTGTCGATGGGTTCATGAGAGAAAGAAAAAGTTTGAGTCTTTAGGGTTTGAGAGCAGCCATTAGATAGGTAAAGAGCTTCAAGTTCTGGTTTGTTTTTTTTTTGTATAGAGAGAGAGAGAGAGAGAGAGCGCTTCGTTCTACATCATAGTTGAAGGAAGGAAGGAAGGAAGCTGAGAGACTCAAAAGACCAGGAACTGATGGTAACAAGGGTATTTATCAAGTGGGGAGTGGACACAGCTGTTGTTCACATGCCATGTGCCTCTCTGCCTTCTCTCCCCCTCTCTCTACAAAACCACAACCCCATTCTTTATCTTTGTTTCGCGTCTCTAACCAAACCCCATTTCTCTGTCTACTCGAGTCTGTAAATTATCTCTTTGTCTCTACGGGTGTTTCGCTTTTCAGGCTTCATGAATAATTGTTTAATCTACTCTCAACTTCCTTTTTTTCTCGTCAAAAAGGAAACAAAACAATTCAAAAATTAATTAGCCAACTTCAAACTGATAAGAGGAGTATTTATTTTTTCGATATACTAAGAGTTTTTTCTTTCTCATTTTTCTTTCTCTTCTCTCTTGGTTTAAATATAAAGTCTTGTTCAAGTGAATTATTTGAGAGAGAAAAACTCGAAATTGGAGATCGCTGGTCGCAACCTATCTACCTGGTTTTAACTGTGATTGTTTGAAAAACATTTTACAGCATAGAGGAAAACATATCCTGTGATTACTGTTGAGGTTCTCTCTCTAGGGCCCTCTCATCGTCTCTCTAGCTTCTTCTTCTTCTTCTTCCTCTTCCTTTTTAGTGCCAGTGTACGTGTGATCAACGATCGAACCATCACTGTCAATTAATGGAATGGAGGAAGATTCCATCTCCTTAATTTATTCATTATAATCAGCCCCTTTTAGCTCACGAGGATTAATCCATGTGGTTTTGGCATTTATATAGGCAAGAGGGATTTCTCTGCTCTTTTTCTTTTTCTTTTTCTTTTTCTTGAAGCAAGCAAGAGCAGCAGCAGCAGCAGCAGCAGCAGCCCTTTTGTTGCATTGGGAAAGTTAAAAGGGTATGCTATAGTAATTACTACTATTAATTATTGATTAGAATGAGCGAGGGCCACGTGCTAGCCCTAATGTCTCCTACACATTTTCATCGCACGTGTGGCTCTAAATTTTTCTCCTTTTTCCCTACAAAAAGTTCGAGTGGAAATCACTTCATTGACCTGGATGGGTTATGATCCAGTAATGGAAAGGCATTTATACACACTCGTGCCTGTTGTTTCTTGGGGTTTCCGCTTTAAATGTCAAATCTTGCGGGGGTGACATGAGGGCTCAGCGGTGACAGACACCATAAATGGCTTGAGCTGGCATTGATCCACAGCTTGTGGTTGCCATGTTTTAGGACCATAAATTAATATTAATATTATCAGGAGAATTAAGCTGATTGGTGGAGTTTGGATGGTTAGCTGATCAAATCAAGAGGTTAGAGGACTTGATTGCATAAGTCTGATTTATTCTCGTGCTGGATCGCAAATTAAGGAAAACCCTCCTCCATAAGGGATGTGGATGATGTGCTAAAATTAATTTATTAAAAGATAATTGTAAAGGAGAGAATTCAACACCCCTTTCCGGGTTTTTTTTTTTAATAATTTTGAAGTCGCAATTCATGAGCATTTTCAAACCCCGAAACATATGAATTATAATAATCAACTTTAATTTTTTTTCAATTTTAAAATAATTTTGTTGCAATATGTAGTGAAAAACAACTAGAAAGTAACAGATTATTATTTCTCCTTATTGACCTTCTCTTCTCGTGAGTGCACTTAAAACAATAACATATTGATTATAAATAAACCATAAGTTTACGACTAATATTCTCCACGACACCGTAATGAGCGCACAAAAACAAAAATAATAATAATAATAATAATAATAACAAACGACAACAGCTAAAGATATAAACGACATTGCAGAGTTAAAATAACAAGAAGGGCAACATTGTCCACAAGCATAATCAGTCCTGAAAATCTGGAACCTGCCTTTCAATTAAAGAGAGATCTTCTAGGGGCGGCCTCTTCTGGTAACAGGTTAAACCACTGAACTAACCTTTGAACGACAACTTCGTTTAATCAACCTCCTATATACGACAACGTTCTCGCCCTGATCATTAGTAGATGTTAACTCACTGTCTGGAACCACCTTGGCTCCTAGTTTCCTCTTTGATTAATGAAACATGGAAGGCTGGATGGATTTAAGACCCTAAAGAAGTTCTTTCTGCATGGATACTGAAATCTGTCTCTAAGGTTACAGCTTGAGGTAAACGTGGCCACCCCCACAAAAATTGCGCGCAGTTTTGCCCTTGTTAGCTTCTTGTTTCATCCAATTTCGAGTCTTCTACAAATTTTCCTTGAGCAATGCCACCATCTGAGTTTTCTCTTGCAACAATTCAGCAATACTGGCCACTGGTTGGGGTATTCCATACAGAGCTTGGTAAGGAGTCATCTCAATTTCTGAATGAAAACTGGTATTCTACCGAAATTCAGCCAAAGAAATCCATTTGCGCCACTGCTTATGCCCCTGGAAAGTCATGCACCTCAAAAAAGTATGCAGACTTCTATTCTACTTTTTTGTCTGCCCATCTGATTGGGTGATGTGTTGAACTAGAACGCGACTCAGCGCCCATTAGTCTCAAAAATTCTCTCCAAAACAAGGTAACGAGTAACCTGTCGCTGTCAGTCACTTGCGAGCTGGAACATTTAAACATGCTTGAAAAAACTTTGGCCATATTCAAAGCTGTAAAAGGATGACTCAAGAGTAAGAAAATGGGTATATTATATGAACCTGTCAACCACCTCCTTCAATGAAGTCCGTAGTGATGTCACTCCAAGAACGAGGAGGAGTGGGTAGAGATTGCAGCAACCCGGCGTATGCTACAATCTCACTTTCTTTTCTGGCACGTGGATCACATTCTTCCACCACTCTCTTTACACTATCTTTCAATTTAGGCCAACAAAAAAGAATTCTTCACTCTCTTATAGGTGTTGTGAATCTCATATTGGATCCCCTACAATTTCTTGAGCTCTTTCATTTGGATAGAAGTGTTGATGCGCTGCTCTAACATGTATTTCAAGCTCTCTTGAAAATAAATTTCTTACTCTCCAGGTAGTACCTCCATTTCTGAACTGCTAGCAATATAGCCAAGAACTCTTTCTCATAAATTGAGCGTGCCGTGTGCTTTTGATATCCAGCTCACAAATCGATCTTGGAAAACCGTTCATCACTGTATAACTCACAGAATCTCGGAGTGTTGTCTTTCTTCTGTACCAGTAGTACTGATGAAGAGAAAGGGCTGTGACTCACTTGAATTATGGAGGAATCTAGCATTTTCTTAACCAGTTTCTCCATCACATCCTTTTGGCCATGGGAATGTCTATATGGTCAAGGATTGACTGGTTTAGTGCCTTCTTCCAGTGGAAACCATTGATCACACTCCCTGCTTGGTGGTAGCTGAGTAGGTTCAGCGAAGATTGCATCGAATTCCAGTGACAAATCATGCACCACAGGCTGAATCTCCTCAAGCTTTTGTTCTTGCCCATGGATAGCAAACAATTGAACCACCAGTCCATAGACATCCTGGTACAGAGCCTTTTGTACTTACTCTGCGATAATCATTTTTAATTCAACCCCTGATTACCAATAATTCCCTTAAGAACTATTTCTTGGCCGTCCTTCTAGAAGGTCAAGCTCATCTTCAAGAAATCAGACAAAATTGGGTTGCATGCCTTCATCAAATCAGCCCCAAGCACCATGTCATTGCCCCCTGACCGCAGAACTAGCGGATTAGTTAAAAAAAAACATGTCATTGCGCTTGTCATTCAGAATTTGGACATTTGGATCTACACTGAATCACACTACCTTCAGCTACTATTACACTGAGAGGAAAAGCGGTATTGTCATTTTTTTATTCACTTCCCCCGACAACGAGAATTGGAATTCTATTGACATCTACAAAACTGTGCGCGCTTCCACTGTCAATGAGGATGGCTAATGGTAGTTTATTAGTTTCCCCTTCAATTAGAATAGTGTTGCGAGTGATCCATCCAGGAATTGCATTCACTGACAACCCATACTCCTCCAAGACCTACTCGTCAATCTCAATCAACCCATCCGTTAACTCTCCATTATCAAACTCCTCTACCATGTCTTCCTAAGACTCAAGACAATTTAAATCCTTCCCTTTGCATTGATGATCAGGAAAACATGGATACCCGCACTAGAAACATTAGGGTTTCTGAGTGGAAAAATGAGGAAATGGTTGTTTGTTGCAAGTGCTATGATCATGGGTACTGGTTTGGGTTGTTGTGTTAGGGGAATAGGGTGGAGAGTTTCGATTGGGAGGTGGTGGCAAAAGGATGGAAAGCCTTGATGGATAGATGGTGTGGTTAAAGCCTGAAACCAAATGTTTTCCTTCACCTCCAAAAGCATTGCAGCTTACTCGTGTTCCTCTGGAATTCGGTAAATCTGTAAGCATTTGCGACATTTTCTAACCCTGAAACCACGAGGATTTTCCCCGTCAAACAAGGGCGGATCAATCTTGGGGTGTATTTAAAGCAAAAAGGATCTAGAAAACTCACCAGGTTCTTGTAGCGGTGAACCCAAATTGACAGGGCCAGAAGGATTGAATTTCAGGTCAATCTGTACTGTTTCCACCACATTTAACCCTTTTTGGCGCAGTAACAAATCAAGCTTCTGTTTCAGCTCAGCAAGTTTGGTCTTCTTGAGCCCCTCGTTGATTTGACCTAACTAGAAGCTTCAACGCGAGAGAAACGAGACTCAAGTTGTTTAGCTTGCTCTTATGGAGCTGCCGTTATCCACCATGGTTGCGAAGCGGCAGTGGCAGGACCGCCGCTTTGATACCACTTACAGCGAAAAACAACGAAGACTAGCCATTTAGCTATTTAAAAAAATAATGAAGGAAATAGAGAGGGAGAGAGAAGTCAACTGTTATTTTTATGCTGTTGACATTCTCTTCCTGAGAGTGCGCTTATCACGGAAACAAAATGGTTTCGAATAAACTTGATCACTAATAAACTTCCACCATTTACCAGAAGATATCCTCTACGACATCGTAATGAGCTACCAAAACGACAACAGACCATAACTAAAATAACACGGGTTGCCACCCCATACGAGGCTTCCTAGCTTGAAGATTATTATTGTATTATATTATCATCCAAATAACTAAGTTTTGATTGTTCATTTACATTATTAAAAATTCTTGATTTTTTTTAGTTTTAAATTAATATTTTATTTTTTTTGAATCATTTTAATATATTAATATCAAAAATATTTTTTAAAAAATAAAAAATTATTATTTTAATACAAAATAGACTCCAAATACTTTAAAAAATAATTTTTATTACACTTCCAAATAAAAATTACTAATCATCAATTTTTCATTTGCAATTTAAGCCCTTTATGTTATATTAATATGGTTTTTTTTTCCTTTGCTTTCTGTTCAATTTGCATTATCTCGTATATACTAAGTTTTTATTGATATTTAAGCATGAACTAAAAATCTATTTGGCCAAATCGGCTCTAATTGCAGCTAAAATAGAGATTCAAAAAAACTAACTTCAACAAAAGCGACACAACACCCGAGCCTAGCCCTTTTTTCATTTTTTTTTCTTTCATTAATTTTTTCTGTGTAAATATTTGTGAATATCCTTTCTCTTATTTTATTTTTAAACGGTTTGGTTTATTTTATTTTTTTTCAAATAGAGATAGATCTTTATAAATATTTTTTAAAATTTCATGAGCTTCAAAGATATTATTATATTTTATTTTCAATTGTTTTTCCTTATATTTTATATGAATGAATTAAATCTGCACGCTACATTTATAAAAATAAAAATGGTTTGTTATTTGCAATGAAAATCAATCTCTAAAATAAAAAATATAAAAATATTTAAAATATAAAAAATAGTTGGCATAAAATATTTGTATTTATATTTTATTTTTGCTATGAATGCTAGCTTCTTGCTTTATTTTTAATTGACATTAACAATATGGTTAAAAATAAAAAGTTCAAGTTAAAAGATTTGGTATTAAAAAAGTTAAAAGCTACGAGTAATAAACAAAATAAAAGCAAGCTGATCATAGAATGGGATGATTTATTTAGAGTTGTTAGAATTGTCAAAGTAAATACATATCATTTGTAAGATATGAACGAGAAGAATCTTATTCACACCTAACCTTTTGATCACTTAAAATTATATTATAGATAATTTAAATAACAATAATTATCCCATGAATAAAATCAATCACTCTCTAAATAATAAATTTATTCTTTTCAGTACAATAATACGACTTTTTAAAAAATTAAGAACGAGTCTTTCTAACTATTCTTTAAAAGATGAGATTTGTTTTTCTAATATAATAGCATTACTTGTCAAGATATTGATTAAGGGTTTTTTTAGTACAATAATATTATTTTTTAAGGAATAAACTTGAAGTTTCTCCACTCTCCAATTGATTGATAAGTGATTTTTCTAATATAATAACACCATCCTACCATCCTCCATGATAGTTCAGAGTGATTAACATCAACAAAACAACATGATTTCTGTATTATGACTAAATTTATACCCACAAAGCTAATTAGGATTTAAATATAATTAAAAAAAATTATAAACTAAATAGGAATAGCAAAAATATCATAAAGTAAAAATAAAAATAAAAAAACTAAAAAAATATTTTCCCCTGAAATTCCTTCTGCGTCAACTTCCCGGTTTGTTCTAGCCTTTTTATCGACAACTTTCTTAGGAAAATCCGAGTTGAGGAAATTTGAAAGAATTTAGGAAAGATCACTACAACTCTGAGGTTTTCTATTGGCATCTCAAACCCATTTCCATAAATTCCAAAATCTGTAGATGATTAAAAAAAATATCGAGCCATCAGCCCATATGAGCACAGTACAGGGAAAAACACAACAAAGCTTGGTGACCATGGCTGCCACCTGATACAAAGTAAATATTCAAGCCTCGTAGCTCATCGAGAATTAGCAATTAGAAGTTATGGGACTTGGCAGAGGCGAAATTTCAACAGCTATGCTTCTCTCAATATCTTATTTTTCTGTGGAGATTATCACTGCCATGGATACCATCGCATCAACCCAGTTACTCAAGGATCCAGAGAATTAACAATATAATAAATTATAATTTCAATACCTTTTCTATAGAAGTTGTCAATGGGATCCTTGTAAATGAACAGGAGGATTTTCCATCTTTTACCCCTAAATAATATACTTTCTCAATCATATTTAACCTCTCAAACGATGGATTGTTTCCCCTTTCCCTTAAAAAAAATGCCATGCATATGGCTTGTTTGGGTTCAAAATTTTTTAATTTGATCCCTTGATAGAAAACTTTATGCATTTCCATCCTTAAAGAGATATTCCTTATAATGTATATAGTCATTTCTTTCTTCAATTGATTCGCTGATAAGGGCATCTTTGAGCCAACTTAGATATTAATTGATACTAATTTTCTTCTTAGATGATCTTAAAAACACATATTTTACATTGATTTAGTTATTCAAAGATATTTAATAAAAATTTTTGGATATCAACACTAAAATTAACTTGAAAAGTCAAAGAAAGAAGCTTGTATGTAAACCTTTTAAAATTATAAAAACTAGATCATATCAAGCAACAAAGGACTATCACCATAATAGAAACATAAAATAATCATTGAAAATAGATTTCTTCAACACAAAAATAAACATGCTATTTGAAGCTATTTTTTAGTAGAATTGAATTCAATTATATACATAAATTGATATAAATTTATTTAGCAATTGAATTATTATGGCTTGAATGAGATTTTACATTAGAAAACTCCATTAGATTTAAGTTGCTTTTCTAACTTTGCCCATATTTCCATTTAATTCTAACCCTAAATAAATATAGTTTTCTCAAGAAAAAAAATAATTAAATGAAAGTCAAATGGTTTAAGCCGTATGTAATCAAAACCATTCTAGCTCATCAAAATTATTTTATTATTAAAAAATCATCTCAACTTAAAATTTTAAATTATTAAATAAGATCTCAAGATATTATATATATTATTCTCTAATACATCCTTTCAAGTAAAAAAATTTTAAACTTGAAATTTGCATAACCTTACATTACCTTGTGTTTTTTTATCAAATAAATAGGAGTAAAAAGATTTGAACTTATAACTGCTTGGTTGTCAAAACTGATGTCATAAAAATAACAAACCTTTTTATACTAAATTTTTATTTTTGAGTCATATACTGAATGGTTAACAAATTTAAATTTTAATAGGATGTGTTGATGTTGAGAGAGGACACAATAAATGAGATGGTAAGAAAAAAGGATAGTTTAAAATATAAATATTAATGATAAATTTTCAAGAAAATCACACTTGTGGTGAGGTGGGATTTGTAAACAAGATTTTCTTATTTTTTTTCTTTTTCTTCTTCTTTTAATAAGAAAAAGTTTATGGTTTCTATTCTTTCATCCATGGTACTTTTTAAATGCTAAAATTAGATGATTTAAAAAATTTATTTTATTTTCAACAAAAAGCACTTTTAATTAGGGGTATTTTAGAGTGTAATTATAATTATTTTTTAAAATATTTTTTGTTTGAAAATATTTTTTTATTTTTTAAATTTTAATTTTAAAATCAATATATCAAAATAATTTTAAAATTTTAAAAATAAATTTATTAAATATTTGGTTGGGCCACACTTTCAAACAAGGAGGCTTGAATAAGCAAAAAGCATAGCATATGTTAAAAAGTAATTCCTAAAATAAAAAATGAAAATAAATTGTATTCCTTCCAAAAATGAATCTATACTATTTATTTATTTATTTACTTACCTTCAAGAAAACAAATACTTGAATTGTGTAAGTTTGACTACTAGCATAATCTATGTGAGATGTGTTCGTGTTCAATAATATTTATTTGCATATTTAATATAAAATTTAGATATTTATATTTTATTTTTGAAGTTTGGAACATCTATTCAAGTATTCATTGTTTAAGTATTATTTATTATTTAATATAAAATAAAAAACTATATATATATATATATATATGGAATTGAGTTTGGATAAGATGTCAAGTTAGATTTAATGATATAGTAACTTATTTATTATTTATAAAATAAGGTAAATATTTAAAAAAATATATAATCATTTGATTTGCTTCTCACGAAGCAATGTTTTGTAATGGACCCATTTATATAGTAATTCGTATTTCATGATTATCAAATATATTATTTACATGGTTTGCTTTAAAAGCAGCTGCACATGCGTAAATAAATAGCCACTTAAACATTAGATTGATGATCCACTTTACACCATGTGTTAAACTATTTTTTTTAACATAAAAAAATATAATTATGCAACATTAATGTTTTTAAAGAAGTACAAAAATAAAACTCAGATAATTGACTCTCAATTGTTTTTAATAAAATAGATTAAAACAATAGTAAAATTATATAAAAAAAACCTCTTATATTTTGTTTGTTTTTCATTTTCAATCTATAACTTCAAAAATTATTGTTGGCCTCTAAAATTCTAGTAATTTCATTACACTTTAGTCTATAAGTATTTTTTACCATAAGGAAAGAGAGAGGAAAAGGAAAAAAAAAAAAAGGTCTTTAAAGTTAAAATTAGAATGAAGTTGTAGACGTCTCATGAAAGTATCATGAAAGTATAGTAGATTCCTAATTGTTTTTTTGATTGTATGACTTCATCATTTTTTTTTTAACTGCGCTAAAAAAATTCATTTTTTAAAGTCTTTTTTTATTTATATTAAAAAAATAATATAGGGTTTTATTGGAAATAATGTAGTAGATTTAAGAAGAGGCAGGCAAGAACAAGATCAATGCTTATCTATGATCACGATTGCAACACCAAATGGGCATCTCTGAAAAGGGTAGTTTCAATAGCTTCCCACCCAACCCAAATTCACTACTGTCAAATTTGAAATTTAATATAGGATTCAGTCTCCAAAAGCAAGAATAACATACACTGATGAATTAAAGGGAAAAAAAAAAAAAGCAATACATCTCCATAAAAATCTTCAATCAAGATGGGCAGTAAGTAAAAACATGGAGCGTTGAAGAAGCAAGGAGTAGTAGCCATCAGCACCTGTTCATTCCACTTACTTTTATTTCATGAATAGGAACTCAAAGTGTTTGGTTGCCAAGAAAAAAGGTGCCATTATTTATTGATGGGGTTGAAATTTGACTCATGCTAGCACGTACATAATATAATAAAGACCGGGGGGACAGCACACGTGCACAAACAACTCCTACACATTCAATTATTGGGGGTGGAGGGGGTCCGTCTCTTGATATTTCTTTTCATTTTAAGTGATATATTGAAAAATCCCTTCCGCTTCACTGCGTGTTTGTACGCACACCGTCACGCATAGCCTGAGGCGCTTCTTGTCTTCTAAGAGAGAAAAAATACTTTAATGGAGGAAAGGTGACCCCCTGGTTTCTTAAATAAACAGTGGCATGAGGATAAGAGAGGGTGGGAGCACCGAGGGAAAGCTCTCATTGGTAAATGAGAGGTTAAATGATTAATTAAGCTAGTGAGAGACGTTGGGTTGGAGAGGCGTGCGAGTGGGTCTCCCTCTCTTTTTGGTCTTTCCCTGCGTTGAATGGAAAGCAACAAGAAAACGATAGACAACGGAAAATCAATGCCACACGGGAGAGAAGATGGCTTTCAAAGAGACTGACCCTACCAGAATTATTATGGTATGAATGAGAGAGAGGGAGACAGGTACCTCCGGTGTGTAAGGGAGTGGACAGCAGGCCCATGCCAGCAGCCCCTAACAACACTGAATAAAGCCCATGCCAGCAGCCCTGCCAGAGGTTCCTTTACTTTCTTCTCTTTTTCCCGGCAGACCAGCAAGAAGAGTTATGGCAGTGCAGGCATTATTATCCTGCAGTAGAAGAAATAAGAGCCTCTTTTAATTCTTGACCTGGAGGTACAGGTTTGCTGCACAAAGGTTCATTCTTGTGCCAACAAAAGAGCATGAAAAAGCTAGCATAGAAAGGTTCGCCAATTCCTTCACCCTTTTGTCGTCTTGTAACCTGGAGGAAGGCTTGAAGATGAAAAACCAAGATGCTTCGTAACGTAAAATGAGATGTATTTTTTCTTGATGCCATTTTTATAGAAGGGATTGCCTGAATGCCAACTATTCCCAGTGTGTATCAATATCAGGTTCACAGAAAGTCTTGTTTTCTGTGTTTCAAGCGTGAATGGGCATGCCTCCTTTTGGGACACCATGACGAGAGAGGAAAAACAAGCTCATTTCAACAATTCCTTGCATTCATCAGGCTATTCTCAGGGTTCTGGGAGCATGTGGTATACGGGGGCCTTCATAAGCAGTCAATCTACAGCACAGATGCATATAAGAGAGGCCAGAAGGAGAGTGCGAGCTTGATTTTCACAAGGAAATAAATTACTATAGAAGATGATTGTGGACGTAACTTTGGGGAATTAGTATCCCACTCAACAGCATCCTTTACGTGAATTAATTCAAGAACAAGAAAACAATCTGTGATGAAAAAATTTAGTGAAGTACTATGACCTCCCAAGTGTAAATAGTTCCTGAAATCAGCTGATCTAAAATGCCGAGTGCATATTTGTCTTTTTCCTCTCTTTCTTTTCCAACCTTCAACTGAACTCTAAACCTTGTCATCCACCTCGGTGGATTCTGGTAACCCATCATGTTTTTGTGATTTGTTGCCATTCATTGAAAGACTACGGCGCTCCTTCCCTCCGGGCTTAGATGAGGCGTTGCCATACCAGATCATTCCTGCTACTGCAATGATCATGCCTATAACTACATGAAGATTGAGACCTTCTTTCCCGAAGAAAATAAATCCTAAAATCAGGACAAGAATTGTCTTCATATGTCCAAGCACTTGGAATGACACGGCTGTAAACCTGCCAATGCAGATGAATTGGCTGAGGTTTGTCCCTACTGCAATGCTGCACGATACGACTATGAACAACTGCAGACAACAAAGTGCGTGTCAGATCATTTAAAGTAACCACAACTAGCACACAGCTTCTCGGCAGCTTTAAAAATCAGGCATGCTACTGAGCTTTTGAACAGCATTGAAAGAAAACCATAACTATAATAGCTATATAGCGAGAATTGAGCAAGGTGCTTCAGTATCCATAGAAGTATCTACACAAGCATTTAATATCCATGGCACAGATAGCCACCCCAAATCTGCAACTTAAGCATACAGAAGCACATGAATAGATGTTGCTAGACCATATTAGATACATTTTACCACATTAAAACTGTAAAAAAGAAAATTCAGAAACTGATACTTAAGTGCTGTATGTTTTCTAGAAATAAATAGGAATTTCATAACTAGAATTATCAACCTGTACAGTCCAGGTATGAGATTTTTGTGATTGTTCAAGTGTGGAGACAGAGAACTTCTCCATGCAGTTTCTAATATCTGACCAATTATTGGGAAGGATTATAAGACATTAATTTTCTTTTGGGTCCTTAAAGGCACTTCACCAGATTGAGTACACCCTACAAGTATTATTATTATTGGATCATTCTTGTTATTTATTTTGTTAAAACACCAAGATTCCCCCTTAGGCTCAATTATTCAACGGAGCCCAATGTTTATTTTTAGTCAGTTTAAATCATCCTCAGCTTAATCAGTCAAAACACATGTCCACTTATGTAATCAAGTACTCATCTGGTGTATAAGCTAGATGCTTATACTTTCCTTTTGGGGCAACAACGTATAAGCATATTTGCAGCCACTGTTTAATGGCATAAAAAAGGATGTTAAGACTGTAGCCCGCTAAACTCTCTTTGTTGCCTAAACATTAAACAAGTTGCTATTTTCTTGCTCTTGTAGTGATCAAGCATTGGCTTGAACCCTCTGTACGTCCTCTGATGATCTAATGGGAGAATTATGCTAGCTTAAAGCAGTCAACTTCAGTGCAAAGCAACTATCCCTCAAATAACAATCCAAAACCAGATAACAGAAGACAACTTACAGTGGATGTTAAAGTGTAGGCGTAAGCATCAACTCTATTGTTTGTCAACCAATAGTCCAAAAAGGGCCCTACTACAAGCAGAGATGCAGCTTGTGCTGGAGCAGTGTGCCCCAATAAGTTGAAAGATCCTAGAGAATACCTCCGTTGAAGATAATGTACATACTGTACAATGTGAAAACCCATTGCGTTATAAATAAAGTATCCAAACAAATATTAGAAACGGACAGAAGCTAAGATTTGGAAGAATCAAAACCACAATTAACATGCCCCAACTGCACCCATATGGGCATAAAATGGTGCAGGTCAAAACAATTTTCTAATTAAACCATTGACTAATTTTTCTAATGAATGCAATTAAGCATATCTGCATAAATATGAAAACAAAAGGTGCATATGGGAGTGGGGGAAACTAAATATGCAAAGAACCTGTACTTGTCCCATCCTAGAACTTATAGAAATTTGAATTTAGCACCCAGAAACAATCCCAGCTTTTAATGCCAATCATATGTAATAACAACATGTCCAAATAGAGTTACTTACATACTGCTGCAAGGCAGTGCTCCAAACTGCTATTACGGCAGCTACAAATCCTTTGGCATTAACACTCACATCTGTAACAGTACATACTGCCACACCAAGAAGAACTACTAGTATACTAAGCTTTGTGTCCCTTGAATACCGCACGTTGTCCAAGACAACTTCCAGAAAACAAGATACTGGGATCATACTCAGCTTTGCAATCTGACAATAAGTTTTAAAAGGAAAGTTGTAGCTTCTAAAATTGACATAATAAAGAGCAAACAGACATGTAGAAATGCTCCTAAACTGACCTGATAAAATCCAACCGAGTTCCACATCAAACTCACATTCATTCCAACAATAGAACAGTTTGCAAACAAAACAAACTTCAGAAGATCAGGCAGTGGTAGATGGGAAGGCTGGATATAACCCAACCACCTAAGGACAACAGTTAACAATGTTGTTGTGGCAAAATGCAGACCCGTTAATGTTGTAGCTGCAAGAAAGCATTAGATTTTAAAAATTAGGCACGGCAAAAAAAAAATCAGAATGCCCAGGACTCCTTTATCAGCTAATAGGAGGCATTATCCTCACTCCTTGGTGAAATTGATAATCGAGTTCTTCATATTACATACAAAATGGATTGCAGTTAATTTTCCAGTTTTACAACTTGAACCACATGAATTAACAATATGAGATCAATTTAATTCTTATGATATTACTTGACAAACATGTATGCATTAGGTGATTGCATGGTATCACACTGTTAATTAACTTAGTTATAATTATTGTTTTTTTTTAATTTTTATAAACAACTTAATTATTGTTTTTAGACGTCCCAAGCTGTATTATGCACTCTCCTTGAAACTAGTGTCATGTATGGGCAATTCCATGTGCATATGTATCAATAGAAGGAATTGTAGCAAGAATGTACAATGCAAGCAAAATGATAGCTTGATTGGACCCCATTTTCATGCTTCAAGATGTCGGTGATTATGAACATTGTGTGGAAAAAAGTGCGATTAAATATTTATCCCAGATTTGGTCCACAAAATTGTATTACATTTTACAATATAACTAAGTGGGTAGGTAATAACACGCAGGCATCCAACATAAAAAAGTCATGCAAATATGTAATAGTAGGCCAATGGAAATGAGATAGTGATGCCTGGCTTCATATCCCTGCCCAGTTTATACATGCACGTATTCATTTTACATTTCTTAGTACTACACAAGAATATAACATCCAAAACACATTCTAATGAAAAGAATGGACAAGATCAAAACCAGAAAGCCTTGTCGTTAGCACTTGGCTTAAACTAAAAAATACATAATCAGTTTGGTGATTAAAAAATCAGACACTGATAAGATTTTTTTGAGTAGATTGTCATTGGGAGCATACCAAAACTATAACCGTAGGTAGCCATCAAGGCTTTATTGACGAGGATGATTCCAACAGATGTGACAACATTGAACAGCCATGAAGCTGCATCACCAGCTGCCTTCCTGTCAGCCTTTGTTGAAGACATTTTCTTCTACGACTTCCAATTATCAGCAGAAACTTCACTGGTCACTCTTCATGAGAGCAAATACAATACTTGAAGGTTAAAAGTTAAGTGTAATATCTGTACTCAAGAAAAATACATGAATAAGATAAATTGGTTATGCCATGAATTACATAACAGCATAGGAAAATTACAAGAATACTATAGCATGACAAATTGACATGTCAATTTAACAATGAAGAAAGCTGGTAGTTTGAACCAAAAACACAAACTATAGATGATAAAAATGTAAGATGGATGCAAGAGCACCACAACTACCCAAAACAATGACACGAATCAAATTGGTCATTCAATTAAGGCTAAAGCATAAAGAGCCTCCATGAACTATCAACATTTTGATTGATACCCGCTATAGTATTCTTCTCTGATTTTAATTCATGAACCACGACGTATTTGGATTGGGACCCCTCTGTAGTTCTCAATCAAACTTAGGTGATCTCTTTACATATTAGCCTTAAATCAATTCAAAGGAACCACTAAGGTGTGCATAAACAAGACCTCTACCACCACTACGACGTGATGCTCATTCTAACAGCTAATCTATCACAGTGATCATTGAAGCTTATACAGTATACATCCTGTGAAACGTAACGTAATGTCGCATTAAATTTCATCATGATCTACCTTAAAACAGTCATACCAAGTTAGATTGATGTGAACTAAGGTGCTCTAAGCTTTGGGATTGATCAGTGATCTTTTTATTATTCTTCAAATTTACTCTTGAATCAAGCAGAGTATTGAAAAGAACCCAAGAACGTTTTTAGCTTTATAATTTTTTTAAAAACAAAGATCAAAGTAATCATATCCCGGAAACTTAAACAATCCCAGTTTCAATTTCAGTAAATAAAATCCAAATGGAAGCAAAAAAATCCATACAATTGAATCAGATCCATCCAAATTCAATCACAGACAGGAAAAAAAACTAAGAATTACTAAAACTGGAAAGAAATTCAGGTCAAACGAATCCCATCTTGCCAATAATTACAAGGACTAAAATGAAGTAACTGGGCTGTACCTGGAAAAGAAAGAGACTTTTTCCGGGAAGCAACTGTGAGTTTTCCCGGGAAACAAACGGAAAAACGAAAGTAAATGGGATGTACCTGGAAAAGAAAGAGACTTCTCCAGGAAGCAATTGTGAGTTTTCCCGGGAAGCAAACGGAAAAACGAAGAATTCAGCAGGAGATTTCAGGGAGGCAGATAGAGAGAGAGGGGATGGCAATAACAAAAATGGGCTTCGGGGCTTTGAGGGAAATCATTAATATTTAAATAAAGAAAGAAAGAAAGAAAAAGAAATTGCAGAGAGAGGATGTTCAGAAAGGGAGATAAAACTATTGGTTTAATGTTTTAAAAAATAATTAATTGATTTCTTTTATTTTCACAGAAACACAAAACACTCACAAACCCAAAAAACAAAGGAACTAATTTTGTTTTCTTGATTTAATTTTGATTTCTCCTATTGAGATCGAAGTAGAAAGGTAAGAAAAGTTCAAAATAGAAACATTGTTTATAATCTCATTTCGTAAATCAATGCGCCGCCATTTATTCTAATTATGATTTGATTGAATATCCAGTTATTTTTTATAGCATAATGAGCAACGAGACACGGAGGTAGATTTTGTATTCGGAAAATTACTCAGAGAATTTTATAGTTTATTTAATTTTATATTTTGTTTTTATTTTTAAAAAAATTATAAAAAAATATTCTAAATTTTATTAATTCATAACACTTTATACTATAATAAAATCAACAAAAAAAAATTAAGTTATTTATAGATTTACTATTATATTCAATTTAATAATTAAAAAGTTATTATTGCTTTAAAATAAAAAAATTATCACTCAAATAAAAAAATAAAAAAATATATTGAAATATTTTTTTATTTTTTAAAATTTAATTTTTTACATTACCATCTCAAAATAATACAAATATATAAAAAAAAATTATTTTAAAGCAAAATAGTTTTTATGTTGATGTATTTCTTATATTTTCAATCAATTATCTATTATAATTCAATTCAATTATAACTTTTAATTTAAATCAAATGGATAAATATTTAAATTTATATATTTGATAGAAATAAGATTCAATTCATTTTATTTTTTATATTATTTTCATCACCTTTATCTTATTCATTAAAAAGGTCTATAAAAAATTAGATGGGTAGACAAATTAACATTAATTTGTTTTATTTGGTGTAGTAAATAAGAGGGGTTGACATCTAATTTACTTTTGTATAATTTTTTGAGATTAGTGTTTATTAACTAAATATTTATGGCTTTGAATATTATTATTTTTATTATTTTAATAAAATTAATTTATAGTGCAAAATAAGTTGATGTAGGTTAAACCTAAAATACTTTTATTTAAAAGAGTGTTTTAGAAAAATAAAATAAAATATATTTTAAAATCAGAATTTTTAAGTTAAAAAAGTTTTTTTTGATATAACTGTCTTGATAACAAGTTTTGAAATAAAAAATCATTAAAATTTTGTAACAAATTCCAATTTGATTATTTTTATTTAATTATTTATTGTTTTAATAGTTGAAGATCAATTTTATCATTAAATTTTATTATTATACGCCAGATAACAATTTTGAAATAACTCAATTTTTTTTTAACAGATATCCAAAGTAAACGCAAAGTTTGAGCACAATAAAAATAAAGGAATGTACAGTAAAAAAAATATAATTTGAATTGTAGGATGTGCAACGTAATTTGTTTATTTCTTCAAGAATAAAAACTTAATGTAAGCTTTAATTATCATGATTTTAAATTTTTTTTATTTTTATTTTTATTTTCTTTTCTAATTAATAGTATAAGATAATATAAATTTTAATTTTTAAAAAAATTATTTTAAAAAATAAAATAAATTATATTTTAAAATCTTATTTAAAACTATAGTTTTTAAATCGAGAATTGTTTTTGATAAAACAAATATGATACTAAGATTATCAAATAAATGATGGAAATGTTGTAACAAATTTGATTTTGATTATTCTTATTTAATGTTTTGTTGATTTATTAGTTATAGAATAATTTTTTCATCAAATCTTATTATTACACGTCTGATAATAATTTTGAAATAATTCAATATTTTTATTTAATTTTGCCACCAAAGCATTTATATTGTATATTGTGATGCAGCTAGCTCACAACAACTGTCCTGTTTGATCATCAGGTAAAGATGCCAGGGGGTATTTAAAATAGTAAAAATTAATTTTAAAGTATTTTTATTTAAAAATATTTATTTTATTTTTTATATAAACAGTAAAATAAAATCTACAATTAAACAGCTGGTGGAGCAAAAAAAAAAAAAGGCATGGCAATCGATCATGTGAAATATTCTTAGCCTTCACTTATATTATTATAAATTTAAAAATATAATTATTTAGATAATGGTTGAATGATAAAAATTAAAAATTAAAAAATTTATTTATTTTTTGATTTTAGATTTGAATACTTAATTATTTATATAATGATTATTAAAAATTTACATAATTGTTAATTTTAGAATTTATAAAATTAATTGTGATGTGTATAAAAAGAAGAAGATAAATGAAGAGACAAGAAAACTCTTGGATTTTAATTTATTTTTAAATTATTTGAAAATTTTCTTTTTTTCGAAGAAAGAAACAAATTAACATCTCCAGAAGAAGAAGAAGACGACGAAGTAACAAAATGCCATTAAAATAACTCCAATGGTGGCGTTGTCGTTTTCATTGTAAACCTAATAAAATTAGGTAGGGGGTAGGGTGGCTCTAGTCTCGTGGCTAATACCGCCATCCTTTCCTTTTCCATGGTGCAACTATCACTGACCCATTTACACAGAGCTCTGTTCTCTTTGAAAAGTAAAGAGGGGGAAGACAAGTCAAAGCTCGCCATCTCTGTTCAGCATCCTAGTTGACGCCTTCATGATTTCTGGTAATGCATAGTTGTCTTTTACGAATCTATTTTGAAGCGTTAATTTTTCAAATATTTTTTTATTAATAAATATATTAAAATAATATTTTTATTTTTTTAAAAATATTTTCAATATTAATATATTAAAATAATTTAAAAATACTAAAAATATATTAATTTTAAAAAATAAAAATATTTAAATTTTCTTAAAAATATTTTTAAAATATATAAAAAAATCATGTATACCTTATTTAGGTTTATGTTAAGGTTCTATATGTCACGGAAACCATATATACATTGCTTGGCCAGGGTTTTAATGCCGTCAATTTTTTGTTTTAAAAGTTTTTAAATTTTTTAAATTAATTATTTGGTTTTTTTAATTGGGTTTAATGTTCAAATGTCAAAAATAAAATTTTAAAATAAAAAATATTATTTTAATATATTTCTAAGTAAAATATACTTTAAAACTAATTTTTACTATAATTTTAAATAAATTCTTTAAAAAGATTCACTATCTTCAAGTAATCACAATAAAATATTATTCAAAAAAAAATTGATGAACGCGAATAACAAATCAAAGACAAATAAGTACATAGACCTAACTATAAGTATAAATAAAGAAAAATAGATTAAAAAAAAAGAAAAATAAGAGTGAAAAAAAGAAAAAGAGATTTTTGTACAATATATTTTTACTAATCATTAAATCCATTTCTTTTTCTTTAAAATGAGTTATTTTAAAATTTTATTTATTTTTATCTTGATTGTTATGATTTTTTTTTAAAATAATTTAAATTTATTAAAGACATGGATATATTTTTACTTTAACAAAAAAAACAGCATCTTTATAAAAAGCCAACAAGATAGACCCAAGTCCAAATATGAGGCCCATATAAATGTAATAGAGAAGCTGAACCAATTCTATTTTAAAATGATTTTTAAAATAAACGTATTAAAAAACTTTAAAATATTAAAAAAATTAATTTTTAATTTTTTTTACATCACATTATTAAATAATATTTTCATCCAATCATAGCCCCCTCTCACATGCTATAAAAAAAACTCATTCCCGCCAACATTTCTCTCTCTATACAGTTTTCAAATCTCTCCCTCTCCCTCTCCCTCTCAGCAAGCAATCAGCTTTAAAATTCAGTCCAGGTACGCTATTTTTCTCAATCTCATAACTCCAAATTTTATAAAATATCTTTCATGAATTGATTAGCACTACAAACAAACCCTAGCTAATCATTAATTGATTTGCACTAAACTAAACCAGGCTGATTATGAGATCCGCTAAAAGCCTTTTCTTTAGTTAATTATTTGGTTATGGTATTGTTTTAGTGTAAAATTGATTGTTAATTATTAATTAGGAAAAGGAGGGTCAGCGGAGAAAGCAAGCAAACGCCCGCGAAGATAAAGCTGCAGCTCTTTCCAGTTGATGAAGGAACTCGTGTGGGATTGGAAAAGATCAAAGAATATCAACCAGCGGGATGTTGCAAATATGTTCTGACCTCATTCAATTTTGTTTTGTGCATTTTTAGATGCCGACCTTTTTTTAATTTATTTATTAATCTCTGCTGGATGGCTATCATCCCTACCTGGAAGTCACTCTAAGCGCTCGGAAAAAGGTGTAGTCTGTGCTAAAGCATTTAAATGACAAGTGGGGTGGTTCGGGAATTGCTTTCGGGGAGCCAGTCCTCTACCATTATAACACATCTGAAGCTTCAACTACTAAGAAGTGGACGTTGAGTGACATTAATATCAGTGCAGCTATTGGGAACGCATCTATTTTCCGCCTAAGGTCTTGGGTCTGATCACCTTTTCGTTGCATTTATTAGTTTGGTTTAGTTTTCTGATTTGTTTTGTGTCTTAAGGTATGGTTGTTTCTCGGATTCTGGAATTGAATCTGTTGGAGTACCTTCAATGTCGACTACCTATGATGCCTGTTTGCAACCTCAAATCATGCAGCAAGTTTGCAGCATTGATGCAGTGAGTGCCCGTGGTGAAATGAAGTGGGTGGAGGAAACCAGTGAGGAGTTCCAACCAAGCACTTCAACTGGAGCTACAAATGCGGTTTTGGCTGATAATGTGTCTTCCAATGAATTAATTGGACCTGTGGTACTGTATATTTTTTGGGCATTTTCTCAATTGACTGCTGTTATTGTGTTCTTGTGTAATTTGCTTGATTTGAGTGTTTAGCAATCTTTTCCTGTGGCGATTGTGACTTAAGAGTGCTTCCAGCTTTCAGCCTTTACAGTGTGTGTGTGTGTGTAACTGATAAGCCATCAAAATGATCATCGGATCCTGGTGTTTTAAGATTTGTGAAGTTACTTGAGAAAGTTTCAAGATCGATTGCCAGAATTATTTGATTAAGGTCAACTTTGCATGTTTGATCTATATGTAGATTTGATTAGAATATGCTTTTCAATGTTATATCTTTCTGAAATTTGCTTATTCATGTCTACCTAGGTTAACGAAGCAAAGAGGGATGCTGGCAGCGTTGGGCCGCCTTCAACTCTGTGGGATGATGGTCTAAATAACATAAGCATTGGGGGGCTGCTATCTGAAGCATCATTGCTGGGAATGTTGAATACCTATGATCCAAAATCAAATGGGAGTAACCCAGGCTTGAAGCCTTCTCAGTTAATCACTGATTCACTAGATGCCTTTATTGCTGCGCAAGTAAATCATTCCCGAGGACCAAGACTTCCTCTCAATGTTCTTGCTCATCTATTTTGGATGCTGAAGACACATGCCATGAGTTTGCCATTAAGAAATTCTCTGCCTCAGGCAAAGATTGTCAAGCCTTGAGTGGAAGTGCTTATTCTCAGACCTGCAGTCAAGATGCTGGTTCAAAGTCATCTAAACATCCAACTATGACTGCGGTTTGTTAAATTCTCCCATACTGTAATTGACTTATGGAAATATGTCTTAGGATACTGATTGTGTAGAGTACTTTAGCTGCATCGTTAGACCCGTGCTCACCTATTAAATTGATTGATATGAACGTTTGATGGTTCCAAGAAATTTGAAGCGCATCAGAGCTCCGCTAATAGATATTTGATAATTTGGTATGATACATCTCTTGGTTTGGGACAGCAGTTGAAGTCATTTTAGGGTTATTGATCTCATAAAAAGTTGTAGTCGAGGACCAAAATTTTCACGAATTCAGATAAACTTCAGTAAGCCATTAAATTTTGTGTCCTTGGTACCAATCTAGCCTTCAACAAGGTCATGGCTGTGAAGAATCCGAAACAGAGTTGTCGCTTGGTTCTCAAGTTTATAATAATGAAAACAGCCTAGGGCTTTCAGGAATCAAATGGGTACATGAATTCGTAATTGAAATGTATTCTCTATCCTGCATATAACCTTACAAACAGCTAATTTACTTTTTTGATGCAGACTGATTCTTTGGGACCCTTCGACCTTGGCCTGTCATCTTCTAGAAAGATTATCAATGGTGACAGCTTAAGCATTGGCAGGATTATTTCCTGACGTCTGATTATAGTGTCATAATTGTGAAAGTTGGAGCAAGCTAAAGCTTGGTCGTTGGATGAACAACTGTGGGATATCAATTTGAAAATATTTGAAATATGTTTTATTAGCCATGAAATCTGAAGGTCTTTAAAGATACTTGAACTTTTGGGTGTCCCATTTTTTTGTTTAAAAGAGCAATGTGCACAACACGTTATAAATCCACTCCTGCATTTTGTCTCTTTTCCAATGTTCTTGTAATGTATTTTTCAAGTTTAGCTTCTGTTGATAAATAGAGAGAGAGAGCACTTCTGATTTCTCCACAGTACAATCTCTTCAAACACCATGGAAAGTAACTGCATCTAGAATCCAGAATCTTGGATATGGAGCTAGACTTCTAGTGGAAAATGCTTGTCTGTTGCAAACAAGGGTAAATTATTATTTATAGTGAAGTTCGAAACTATGAATTGTCCCTGCATGCAAGAGGCTGTGATCGGACCGACACCCTTGAATCTCACCAACCCGCCAAAATAAGAAAGAGCTAAAGCTTTTCGTTGGTAACACAGAACGAGTCATTGACGACGGAGGACAGAAGTGAACCCTTGTCTCTATAGTCTTCCTTAACTCCTGAGGCGGAGAAAGCAGGGTCACACAAAGACAACAGGCATTTCCATTTAGCAAAAATCCAAACAAAATGCAGGCCAAAGGACGGCCAATTCGCATTTCTTGATTGTTCAAAAATAAATCTCTATGCTGCTCACAATCATTTCATATGCAAATCCTTTCATTACCATTACTATGTCATCTAGCAATCAACGTGCTTTTGATTCCCATCAAAGAATTAGGATTCTGAGAAATGGGGTGTGTTCAGACCAAGAGTTCAACATACTCACCTCCTCAGACACAAGAGAAGTTGAAACAAGAAAATGGGTATGTTAAGAGAGAGAATGGAGGGAGACCTACTAGTCAGAGAGAACCCGGAAAGTTGTTCAGGCAAGAATTGGACAAGAAGAGAGAGGTTGCCGTGGATGGTGCTGTCAATGGAGGAGATAAGTTGGTTGTGGGAGAAGGGTTAAAGAATGATGTTGGAAATGTGTCTCAAAGATTTTCTTCGAAGAAGGCAGGGGGAGATGAACTTGTGGATGGGTGGCCAAAATGGCTTGTTGACAACATTGCTAGAGAGGTTTTGGCTGGTTTGGTTCCAAAGAGTGCTGATTCTTACGATAAGCTAGCTAAGGTTAGCGTTTGATATTTGTTACCTTTTCCTCTACTTCAGACCCACATGCACACACCAAAACAGTATCGAAGAACTCTTTTTCGAATTTGTATGGCGATAGAGGCTAGGGTGATTAGTGGGAAATTAATGGAGCAGATACTATGAATCATCTTATTGCAATTATGGTCTTCATTTGCAGATAGGCCAGGGAACTTATAGCAATGTCTATAAAGCTCGAGATAGGGACACTGGAAAGATAGTTGCTCTAAAGAAGGTTCGGTTTGACACATCAGAGCCTGAAAGTGTCAAGTTTATGGCAAGAGAAATAATGATGCTACAGAAGCTAGATCATCCAAATGTAATCAAGCTTGAAGGACTAGCCACATCAAGGATGCAATATAGTCTTTATCTTGTCTTTGATTTCATGCAGTCTGACCTAAACAGGATCATCTCTCGTCCAGGCGAAAGGCTCACTGAACCACAGGTTTGAACTTTCCCCCCTGCTTCTTTGAAAAACGACTGTCTCTGGCTGTTTGTTGGGGCCATAATAATGAACTGACCATTCATTAATTGTTTGCGGCTAAAAGAGATGTTTAATCTATTACCTCCTGGAAAATATGTAGAACCGGAATGGAAAAGGTTTCAAATATTACATTAAAATGGGAAAAATGAAAGTTATATAAACTACTGGTCAATTAATGCTATGAGCATATATACGAGATTCTAAACATGGCGATTTGCTGTCTTTGATATAGGTCAAATGCTACATGCAGCAGCTGCTTTCAGGTCTCCAGCACTGCCATGAGAGGGGTATTCTGCACAGAGACATTAAAGCTTCCAACTTGTTGATAGACAAAAATGGGATGCTGAAAATCGCAGATTTCGGGCTTGCAAATTTCTTCATACATAAACCAAAACGACCCCTTACCAACAGAGTGGTAACACTCTGGTATAGAGCCCCAGAGCTGTTATTAGGTTCCACTGATTATGGAGTGGGTGTTGATCTTTGGAGTGCTGGTTGCTTGTTGGCTGAGATGTTCATTGGAAGGCCAATCATGCGTGGAAGGACAGAGGTAAATTGATAAGACATTATGAGACCATCAGGAAAGTGCATTGAATCAATTCCTATTCATAATTTATAGATCCCATGATCATCAAGAAGCGCACATGATCAAATGCTAGAGGAACATATTGTTTTCATTTCCATTTTCTTGAATGCAGATTTTCCTCCTTGTCTGTTTTGTGAGGCTATATATATATGTCATATGCATGTGTTCAGGTTGAGCAACTTCATATGATTTTCAAGCTTTGTGGTTCACCACCAGAGGATTATTGGAAGATAATGAGGCTACCAACAAGCTTCAGACCACCTCAACACTACAAAGCTAGTTTCCAAGAAGCCTTTAAGGATTTTCCAGAGTCTTCACTTGTCCTCTTGACCACACTTCTCGCTCTGAACCCAGCATATCGTGGCACTGCTGCTTCTGCTCTCCAAAGCCACGTACGTGAGCGATAATGGCAATGCCTACCTTAATTATATCTGTTCTTCTTCTTTTCTTTCCTGCTGCTTTTGCAAATTTCTGGAGCTTATTTCAATGAGTAAAATTATTAGTTCTTTCCCAGCAGTTCTTCTCTTCGAGTCCATTGGCATGTGCACTTTCAGGTCTACCGGTAATTTACAAAGAGGAGGATGAGCCAAATCAAATCGATGATCGGAAAAAGTAAGTATCAATGCTGCTTATCTTATCGATTTATTTCTGCACCCAACAAATTGATGAATGTGTACTTGCTTGTGCTTCCATCTTATAGGCGCAGGAATCCAAAGAAGCGCTCATCTCGAGCAAGACAAAGTGGTCAAGGGAGAAAGAACTCTTTTTCTCAACCTGCCAAAGAAGAAACAGAATCTTCTAAAGAGGTGACATTCTTGATTCTATATATAATTTACAATGTTTTTTATTTTAATTTTTTTGTCACTTGATTTATTTTATTTTCAATTTATTTTTTAAATTAATATGAAATTGACTTTGATGTTTTATTTTGATTAATTTTATATATAGTTTTCGTGATGTTAATTTAATAAAATAAAATAAAATTTTATTAATTGAAATCAATTAAAATTTTAAAAACTAGATTTCTGAACGAAATAAATATTCAACCTTTTTTTTCTTTTAATATATTTATCTTAACTTCCCAACTTAATTTTAAATTAAAGTAAACAAACTTCTTATTATTATTTACCATAAATAATTCGTTATTTGTTTTAGTTAGCACATAAGAAAATAATATTAACAAACGCATGCACCGCCTTCAGTGCTAAGAAAAAAAAAAAAGGCTTTATTTTTTGGCGCGTTGACTCGTAGTGTGAGAAATCAAACTAGTAATTCAATAAAGAAGAAGATGTGATGATCTTGGAAATGATCTATGGTATTCTGCTTTGTTTTAGGTGGCGAAAATCTCAGAGCCAAGTACGAATAATGGCCTTGAGACAGGAAACAGTGCAAGCAGCAGCACATCCTTGGGTCTAAAATCAACGCCGAGGAAAGAACAAGGCCTCCCGCGGCCATCCTTTTCGCCGATTGTTGATCAGAATCAGAATAGATCGATAAGAACGGAGGCTCATCCTAATGCAACCAAGAACATCCAGAATTTCACCCTTTTACAGGCTTCTATAACAGACATCATTAACCTTAATGGGGGCAATGCAATGCCAGGTGGTTACCGCCGGTCTGTTTCCACGCTGGACTTCCGTGCTCTTGATCCAGAAAAAATATCAAAACTCTTTGGACTTGATAAAGACTAGGCCAAGCAAAATCTCACCAGTTACTATCTGTGATACTACTGCATCTTCATCTCCCTCCTTGAAGCTGTTGCTGCGAGGAAATATTGTACAATGCGTTCATATTTCTCAACTGTTCTTGTTTTATTTGCAGTCATCAATAAATGAGAGCACCCTTTCTTCTTCGTTTTTTTCCGGCTAATTTCACAATCTTTCCGGCCTGAAATCCCG
This sequence comes from Populus pruinosa, assembly GCA_026413675.1. Lineage (NCBI taxonomy): Eukaryota > Viridiplantae > Streptophyta > Magnoliopsida > Malpighiales > Salicaceae > Populus > Populus pruinosa. Next base: position 14,427,422 of record CM048598.1, on the reverse strand, counting down.
AGCAATTATCTTTTGATTTCTTACGATATTCAATTTGATTTTTCAAAAAGAAAAAACAAGACCAAATCTTACAAGATATATTTTTTCTAATTATCCCTGAAAACAATTGCTATTATCCAATCCAACCAGGTCTACCTAGAGTGTTTGCTTTCATGATTAGGTGTGAGCATATATATACATATTGAATTGGATTTCAACTTTTTCGTCTCTTATTTTTTTTTTAATTTTAATTTTTTAAATCATAGAGATGCTCTAAACAGATCCGTTAACTAACCGTGCGTCTGGCTGGCCCAGATTCTTTTTAAATGATGATAATAGTAATCAACATGCTGGGCCCGTACATTGTCCGGCCCACACGTCTAACAAAGGAGAAAAAGAAAAACACGGGGAAAATCAAATAAATTGGCTTCTATAATTTTTTTTTTGTTAAATAATTTTATTATGGTGATTTTATTTCTGCACGTGACGTGGATATATGCAACATAATTGTTTTTCTTACAAAATTAAAAAAAAAAAAAAGACTCATATTGAACCGCTAGGTAAATGATATAACCACAAAATAAAGTATAAAGGATACAAATATATAGGTAACCAAATTTTAATATTCCACTACACAAAATGTAGAGAAATTTTATGGTAATTAGAAAGGAAATAATGATACCTTTTTAATTATTTTCTATATTTATTTTAAAAAAATAGATATACTTAAGACAAACAAATTTTACGTGAAGACATTTTTATTATTTTTTTATGGCTTATAAGGTTTTTTTTTCGTGTAATTTTTTTAAGGTGAATCTAAAAAGTAATTAATAAGATAAATATTTTCTAGATTATGCACCTAATTAGGTCTATGTATGCAGAGACTCTATTTTAATATGGGTGAGTTTTTTCCCCCAGATACCAGCTAGTATTAACTCGAATTCGAAAGGTTATAAAATCAGTAAATCTTCTTAATCATCCAACCTATCCCTTGAGGAATTTCAAGGGTTCTAATTATTTTGTTTGATTTAATTATATATATATATATATATATGTTGGACTAATAAAGGGTTACCTCACTAGTCATTACAGTTACTGAGGTTAGAACTTGGGTTAAACAGAGCAACTCAAGCGAAGAACATGAACACAGTTCCAGCGAAGACGTGAAAGGGTTTCATGGATGGATTCGCATGAATTGAATATGGAAGGAGAAGCATGTTTCTCCTCCTCCTTGGTTACAGTCTGAGAAATTAGAGAGTAGAGAGCAGGGTTATTGCATATAAAACCCCGTAACATCGCACTCTTGTTTTGCGAAGTACTGCGAAGACTTTAGACATACTTATTAATTTACACTCTTGCATATAAAATATATATAAACAGTAGCAAGGCGGCAGAATATATAGATATAGTTCAGTCATCAAAATAGTCATCTACAAGCTTGCTCTTGATCCACTTGAAGCTGTTTCTCAACGATGATTTGATCTTACCTTCCATGGTGTACATGTTATACTGTGCCACTCTCTTCCTGCGCTTGAGCTCTGGATTGCCTGAACTTTCTAGCTCAATACCATCCACCTTGCCTGCCGGGCCATTAAAGCTGTAAGATCTAGACCGTTCCTCGAAGCCTAGCCGGATTTCTGAGTAGGCATTTGAGTAACCGGAAAATGATTTGCTCTTCTCCATCAGATCAACGAGCACAAGAAGCAGGCCATGGCCTCACTTGTATTATATAAGAGAGGCTAATCATTAAACTAAACTAAACTAAACCTAACCTAGTGGTAGTGGAGTTTGCATGGGCAATGACGTGTGCTTGAAGCTGATGATTGTGGAGTTTGATTAAAAGAAGATGGAGATCGTTTTGAACATTAGTAAATGGTGTTTGATTAGATGGGAAGATATGATATTGTGGGATTTGGTGGGAGACAATAGTCTGTGGAGAGGAGGGCCATGTTTAGCATCAAACTTTGAGAGAAGAACGGTCCCTCCACGTATTGCCGTGTTCTACCAGTTTTGCTCTCAAAAACGGAATTGCTGCTGCTGCTTCATCATTTTTTGAAGTGCTGTCATTGGTTAATTTTATTAATGACTGTTTTTCTAAAAACAATTATTTAAAAATATATCAAAATAATTTTTAATATTAATATATCAAAATAATTTAAAAATATTAAAAATAATTTGAAAAAAATACACTTTAAAACACTTTTAAAACACAAAAATAAACAACCTCTTTTTATTTTTTATTTTTTAATTTCTTTCAAATAGAAGCAGGCATCTTTCATACAATAAGATCACCTCGGCTCTTTGGTTTGTATGCATTATAAGACTAGAAACTTTATGGAAATTTTACTATTTTTCCTTTTCTTTTACATTTCCTTGTCAAATAAAATAAAATAGAAAATGTATTCATTTGTTGAGGAATGCATTTTTCCACTGAAAAAATATATCCGAATCGCAACAATTTTTTCTTAATTAAAAACTAAAGCTATAATTTATAATAAATACCTCGTATTCATAATAACCTAATTATAGAATATTAATTTCATGTCATTCAATTAAACATTAACATAAAAAAATACATTATTAACTCAAAAAAGCATATTAGATTTATAACAGAAACTAAATGTATGAAACTAATTAAATATGAAATATAAAAAAATAATTTTAATATTTATAATGTTCAAAAGTATTTATATAAAAAAAATTGTATTGTTTATGTATTTTTTGTAATTTTGTAAAGAAAAATCATAAAGAAACATTTAAAATATATTTTTCTAACTCAATATAAATTTAAAAAATTAAAAAATTAGTTTTTTAGTTTTCTAGATACAGAATTACCGCATTTAAATAACAAGTTTAAAATTTTCTTTTTATGACTAATTTTTTTATTAAAAAAGAAAATTAGAATATTATTATAACATACTCTAAAAGTCATGGAAAAAGTACTGTATCTTTTTCATGCTTTTTAGACTTTTCCCAATATTAATATACATTATTAATATATTATATTATGATAATTATTATATTATGATTATTACATTTTATTATATGATAATATATATTAAAACGTAAATGAATAATGAGCTTTTTTTTAATTTTTTTGTTTTTAATATTAATTTTTTTATTTAATTATGAGATTTTTATAATAAAACGTTTGAAAAGTATTGTAGCTTTCCCACACCTTTTAAAGTTTCTCTAATATTAATATATTATATTATGATAGTTATTATATTATAATTATTATGATTATTACATTACATTATATGATAATATATATTAAAAAGTAAATGAACGTTGAGCTCTCTTTCTCTCTCTTTTTTTATTTTTTTTTGTTTTTTAATAATTTTTTTATTTAATTTAGTTTGTTAAAATTAATTTTTTATTTAATTATCATATTTTCATGACACAAATCCCGAGTTTAATAGGTTAATTTGATTTGACGAGTTAACCCGAAATTTTTTTTCTTTTTATTAGTTTTCTTTGTGTAGTCTGATTTGTTAATGTTAAATTCCTTTGTATTTAATTATCAGACTTTCATGAAACTTATTCCAAGATTAACGGGTTAACTTGGTTTGATAGATTACCCCAGTTAATTATGGATAAACTTGTTAATTTTTTTATATCTAGTTATCAAACTTTCATGATGTGAATCTCAGGTTTGATGGGTTAACTTAGTTTAAAGAGTTAACCCAATATTTTTCTTCATTAGTTTTTTTTTTGTTGATTTTTTTCTTTATTTTTTTGTTTTTAATGAATCTATTTAATTATCATACTTTTTTTGACATGATTTTATAGTTAGACCCACATCCAATGCTATTGGATTTGGTGTTGCAATCAGACTCACTTAAACTTAAATTATAAAAATTTAATATTATAAATATTACTTTTGAATTAAGTATTGCAGTTAGACTCGGAATTTTTGGATATATCTTTGCATAAAGACCTAACCCTCTTAAATTTTAGCTTTTTATATATTTTTAATGCAAAACAAAAATTAACTTGTAGCGTATGTCTTTATTGTTTTTTCTTTTTAAGCCTTTAATTGTAAATTACATGATGTAGTCCACAGTAAAAAAGCTTATACCTTTAGTTTATTTATTTTTTTGTTTGTTGTTTCTTAATATTAAATTTTTTTTTCTGTTTTTTTGACATGAATCCCAAGTTTGATGATTTAACCCAGTTAATTCACCTTTTTTTTCTTTTTTTCATTAGTTTTTTTCTTCTTGTAGATTTTTTTCTCCTTGCTTTTTCTATTTTATTTAATCTCTTTTTTTAATTTAGTTCATTAATATTAAATTTGTTTTCTATTTAACTATCACATTTTCATGACACGAATCCCAAGTTTGGCGGGTTAACCTGATTTGACGAATTAACCTAGTTAATTCAGATTTTTTTTCTCATTAGTTTTTTTTTTATTTTTTATTTTAATATTATTTGCAATCCATAGTAAAAGACTAATGTTTTAGTTTTTTTTTCTTGTTTTTTAATGCTTTTCACTATAAACTGCATAGTGAAATCCACGACAAACAGCTATGCCTTTTTTTTTCTTTTTAATTAAAATTTTTTATTTAGTTTGTTAATATTAAATTTTATTTTATTTAGTTATCAAATTTTTATGATACGGATCTTAAATTTGATGGATTAACCCAGATAATTTAAATTTTTTTTCATTAGTTTTTTTCTTCTTGTAAGTTTTTTTCTGTTATTTTTTCTTTTGAATTAATATTTTTTTTATTGAATTTAGTTCATTAATATGATATTTTTTTCTATTTAGTTATCTTAGGTTTGGCTAATTAAAGAAAAAAAATTCTTTTTGTTTTTTTCCTTTTTTTTTCTTTTTTGATGGGTTAACTTGGTTTAATGAGTTAACTCAATTAATTCTGGATGACTTGTTAAATTTTTTTCTATTTAGTTATCAAACTTTAACGATATGAATCTAAGATTTAACATATTAACCTACTTTGGAAGGCTAGTCAAGTTAATTTAGATTCTTTATCTTCATTAATTTTTTTTATTGATTTTTTTTTTGTTTTTTTTATTAATCCACTTAATTATCATATTTTTATGATACGACCTTGTAGTTAGAACCACATTCAAAACTATTTAATCTGATATTGCAATCAAATTCACTTAAACTTGGGTTATACGAATTTAATATTATTATAAATATTACTTTTAAATCAGGTATTACAGCAAAACCTAAAACTTTTAAGTATAGTTTTACCCAAAAAAAATCTAATATTTTTAAATTTTAATTTTTTTCATATTTTTTATACAAAACATTAACTTCTATAATATCACGTGGCTCGCATAACTACTTATAAACTAAGCAATGCGCCCCCACACCCAATTAATTGTTTTTCCCCGTCAATAAACGTATTAGTCAATGCGGGGATTAACCATCTCTCTCGAGTTGAAACTGTCATTATGCCCTCCTAGACAGCTGAAGATCAGTCCACATCCTCTCCCTTCAACTTTGGCGGCACCTTAGAAGACGACTTTCTATCATACTGTTGTTTTCACATAATCTTGGAGTGATCCAATCCAATAGCACTAACAGGTTCATGTAAATGCTATAATAATTATAGTATTTTTTATTTAAAAAATATTAAAATTTATTTTTATTTAATTTTTTAAAATTTATTTTTTATATTAACTTATCATAACAATTTAAGAATACATGAAAAAAAATTAATTTTAAAAAATAAATATTAATAAAAAAACAGATTGAAATTAACTCCAAATACCCCTACAACGACTGAACCTATTTAAAACAAGACCATAGTTGTTTCCCGTAAAATAATTTTTGGGAAATCACTTTTCAAACTTTTCTGTATTTGTTTGTCATTAGAAAAGTTGACCAACAGAAAACATTTTTCAGTCAATAAAAAACATTTTCCAGTTAACAGAAAACACTTTCCGGTTAATAGAAAACATTTTCTGGTCAACGGAAAATAATTTCTAGTCAACGAAAAAAACAATTTAGTCAAAAAAAAATTTAACTTGGTTTTCAGAAAAATATTTTTCTTTTTAGCTGTGTTTGTTTTTTGAAAAGTGGTTTTCGAGAAAACACTTTCCAAACTTTCTTGTGTATTTTTCAGAAAGTAGTTTCTGAAAAATCACTTTCTAAACTTTTTTGTGTTTATTTGCTATTAGGAAAGTTGGTAAACAGAAAACACTTTCCAGTCAAATGAAAATTTAGCTTGATTTTCAGGAAAGTATTTTCCTGAAAAATTTAGGAGGAAAACACTTTCCTGAAGTTGTGAAAAGTTTAGAAATGTCATTATTTGTTGATTATATCAAATTTAATCCTTAAAATTTTAATTATTATATATATTTTGTTTTGAATATTTATTTTTCAATTTCATTTCTTAAAATTTAATTTTTATATTTACTTTGATCCTCATTTTTATAATTATTATTTGCTTTTTTTTTATCAAATTTAATCCTCATTCTTTAGATTGTTATTTATTTTATTTGAAATACTTTATAAAGTGTTAATTATTATTATTTTAATTTCTTCATCTTTTTTTTTAGATTTGATCTTTATTATTTTAATTATTATTTATTTTATTTGAGATCATTTATAATTTTTTTTTCAATTTTATTATTATTTAACTTTTTAATTTATAAGATTTATTTCTTATTCTTTTAATAAAATTATAAAAAATAAAATATTAATAAATTATTTCCAATTCATTTTTCATAACATAAATAACCAAAGACTGTTACTTTTCCAGTTCATTTTCCATAACACTACCAAATATCAAAAAATACTTTACTTTTTAGAAATTTATTTTCTTCAAAATTCACTTTTTAAAAATTCACTTTTCTCAAAATTCACTCCCCAAAAGGAAACAAATTTATGCAAACAAACAGGGACCAAGAACATGTTTATTTTTACATTTCAAAAATACTTTTAAAAAATTCTAAATTTATTTATTTATTTCAAATAAATATTTTTTTTCAAATTATTTTAATATATCAATATTAAAAATAATTTTTTTTTTAAAAAAAATCATTATAATATATTTTAACATAAAAATTTATTTAAACAGCAAACAGAGAAACACTGCTATAAATGTTCACAAATTATCAGTGTTTTAGATAAGTTTAATGTGATGGAGGCCCCCACAGATGTTAGGTAAAGGCCGGAGGGACCCACCGCAACTCAGAAGCTAAAAAGAAGACAAGAAAGCGGGTAGTGAAAAACACAGTAAAGACTAAACTGCTGCCTCGACAAATAACGCAGCACTTTTTCTCTGATCTGATAATTAATTTCTTCAAACTGTTCAATGTTTCCTAAGAACTCATTCTCCATTTGCATCAACAAGAATTGTCTTTTTTCTAATAAAAGAAAACAACTGATACAGCAGAAGCACGGTTTACGATCAATTTTGGAACCTGAATAGATAATGGAGTTCATATCCCAAACAGGCTTACACACTAGGCCAACACTCATCACCAACCTCATCGAAACCATTGAAAAAGCAACCAATTGAAAGTTAAAACGAAACAACCCACACAAATCAAAGAGAGCTTCGGTAGCCATCTATCAGTAGGCTCCAGGACAGGACGATGATGAGACATCACAATCCAGAATGATTATTAAGGACCCAGTAACCTGTTGAAATTTGGGAAGACGTGCAAACCTATTTCTGATATAGCTGATCTTAGCACTAGTGATTGGTGTCTATATGCACACTCTACCAATATAAGCGCGCACAAAGAGTGGTTATCCCGAGAGCAAAGCTACAGAGAATACCTGTGAGGTGGCCTCATCCTTCAGATGCGTTGAAAGATGTCTGAGAACTTGCTGACAAGAACAAGACAGAAATATCTCAAATCTCCCCACCTTCACTGGTGATGGATTTCATTTGCTCTGTTTGTCAACAGGCTTGTCTGATCACGACACATGAAAAATGCCACTTGAGGGAGTGTATTCCAACTAGAACTTCCACAAGAAGGTCATTTTCCCAAGTGAAGTTAACAGATCAATTGTCCTCGTAAAGAAAGAATGACTGAAAAAAATTATAATGATTTATAGAAACCTCTACTCTTGATCCCCGAGAATAACAGCAGGGAGTTATTTAAGGTGAGTGGTTTCTGAAAAAGTCAGCACCATCTTCAACGTTATCAGTTATGATGTTTCCACTTTGAGCCATAAGTATCCTGTAAACTCGCTTTGAACAAATCTGACCCACTCTTCTTTCACCACCAGTGAAACCCTCAGTGGTCAGATTCTCAAGCAGAAATTCCTTTTCGTGCACCTACATTTTCATAAAATAGAAAAATGTAAGGTTATTCTAATGCAGCTACCTCTAACAGCACAAAACATAGAAATTGCACAATTTAAGGGCTATCTTCTAGACACTGGTGCAGTACAAGGATACAAATGAGAGTTGGGGACTATTCTGCCTTCCAACAGTGTTAACAGCAGCATTTGGCTCTACCTTTGGTTTACATTTGACAATGAAAAGGGGTTGTTGTTTTTTGTAAATTTAAAAAAATTATAAAGAGAATGGATGGGAGAAAAAAAGACATGCAGAAATATTGAAACAAGCATCTGCTTTGTTTAAAGAATTCAACATCATGCCTGGAGCAGTGCGCATGAGTGTACTTGTCATCAAACTTTACTCCCAACACAACTACTGTAACTTCATTTGCATAATAGCCTCAAAATAAATGTCTGTATAAATGAATGATATTATGCAGCTATTGCTAGGCTGCTTTTCATTCATTGATACTCTTAATTTTACATCATCCTTCAAAACATTTTCGAGTACTCGTCATCTCATTTACTTTTTCCCTTAAAAGGATATGGAAGACACAGTTGATTATAATGTTCCAGGACAAGGGGTCACAAAATCATATGACAATCGTTTCATCCTTGGGAAATTGTGACTTTTCTATTTTCTTTTTATATTTCATTGTTGGCTCATCAGAAGGTTCATTATACCTTCAGCTATATAAAGGGTCAGCATCTCCCATCACATGAAACCTGCACACCCATTCTGAACCTCACATATTTCCATGTTATAATTTTCAAGATCTCCCCACTAGTTAATTGAAAACTTGACATCCAAACATTTTGGTCCAGTCCTTTAATTTTCTCTAGTGAAAAAATTGGTTCTATTTAACTCCACAAGTTCTACTTAACAGTCTATGCATGCGCAAAAACCGAAATTTGCATGTGTAGGAATAGAGATTAACACCCCCTCCCACCTAGTGAAATTAATCTGGCAAGAAATAGCATCTTCAGACCAGTTAAAGAGCCCTGTTTCTTTTTATATAAAGGATATATTGTCACAATAGACAGCATGATGGTGGAAGCGTCAACTACATTGAATGAAATCCAAGCCCAAAATTAGTCCAAAATGGACCATTTCAATTCACAGGGATGGTAGCAAAAAACCCATAGTAAAATGTGTAGTATATAGGCCATTAATGATGTACATGAAGGGCAAAGCTTGAAGGTCAGCATTAATGCCAAAATTTTGGTGGCCTTTTCTTAGTACTTACTGATTTGTTAGGGTCCATGTATACACTCAAAAGAGACCTCATGGTAGGGTACTTCTTCCATATAGCAATAGCAAACCGTGGCTGCACCTTTGGAATAGCTACCAAAGCTTTTAACCTGAATGCAGATAGAAGAATCACAAACAACAGCAATTGCAACAGAGAAAATAAATGGAGGCAAATATAAAAGGACAGCCAACATGCCAATATACTACTCAGCTAGATTTGAAACTAAAATTGATACTATATTTAGTTTCATATCCATGGATGAATTTACAAAGGAAACTTGATATATTTCAAGAACATTTTGTCAGTTTGATTCACTTTTATAGTATCACTGATTAATTGTTAACAAAACGATATCATACAGAAAAGGAGAACCTAATAAAAATATTTCAATTTTGCTAGTTCTCTGCTCATTCCAGTTCTGCATCTTCTGTTTTTATGCATGATCTCCGTATCTTTCAGCATTGAAGTCTCTGGTGGAAGGTAAAGGGGAAAAAAAGGAAAGGAGGAGCATCATGGTGCTGTAATTTTTTCATGCATCAGCTCAAGTTATTATTTTCCAAACAATTTGAATTTAGATTCAAATATGCATATTGCATTTTCATGATAATAGGAAAACTGCAGCATGAAGATTGAAGAATATCAACACATGTATGTTTAAATAAACATCATGATTTTTTTGTTACAGAAAGTGTTGAAAAATGCAAATGGGATGGCAAGTACACTTGCCGAAAATGTACTACAATAAAAACAGTTGACAACTGGAGAAACAGAACTCAATAGTTTACATAAGCAATATTTTATAGATTTTAAGAGTTATACGATAATATGTACACAAGCAGGCTCGTCACTAATATAATTTGGAAAAACTATTACTCACCATGGACTCCTTTTTATTAAATTTCTATCAATGAAGTCTTTAGGGATAAAGGACCCATTAGCATTTACAGATAGTTGTGTTAACTTCTTTCTGCAATTAAAAGTAAAACAGAAGAAAGAGTGAGAAAATTGAACAGCTAAACTATAAAAAAGAAAGCAGGATAGAGGAGTTGTGATTCAAAAAGAATAAAAAGATGTGTGGTGGTGATTACAAGTTGAGCGGATTACATGACTACAGAAAAATAAATTTCAGCACCTAAATTGACAAGATGCCAAGCTGCGTGTCAAACCAAAGACATGATCAGCAAGCTCAGCTTCATCTGTGCACAGCCTATAATGTACCCTAACAAAATGTGTGGTTAACTTCGCTAGCACCTGCAGACAAGTTTGCGATTTATTAAACTTCATAATGCCTTCCAAACATCTATCATGAAAATACAGGAAGTGATTAGACTTGTATAAACTTTAAGCATGTCTTTTGACCTCTTCAACAGATGGACATCTCCAACCATCATCATTTCCCTGCTGCTTGTACTGCTCCTTTCCCCTAATACATTGTCAACATCCAATTTAGAAAGCAATACAATACTACAACATTATCAAAAAATAAACAAAATAAAGAATAGCAGAAAACACTAAAGTAGACAGTACAAGCTTCAGTACAATCACAGATTTCCATTTTGACACAGCAGCAGCAAACATTGCAGCATATTTATCAAGTAAACGAAATGCTAGAGAAGATGGAAACTGCTACACAAATGAAGCAACTTTCTTTTTAGATGTAGCTGGCATTTATTAGAGTACAACAACAGAACCTCAATCCCAAGCTTATTTGGGATTGGCTACGTGGATCACAAACCAAATCTACTTCAATATCAATAGTTTTAGATCCTCTGATACCACTTCCATCCACATTATCTTAACTTCATCCCCCCCCTGTCCCTCCTGTCAACTTATTACTTCTCCGAACCAATGCTACATGTGGCCTATGCTGGACATGGCCAAACCATCTCAGTTGCCCTTCTTTCATTTGTAAGAGTGCAAGAAGAAAGTTGCATTGTTCCAGTAGCAAGGATCTCAGCTAACCCATAGAACCCACCAAAAGGCGTCCAAGAGAGAGTAGTTCTTGTTATCCATTCACATTTTACCATAAACAAGGCCTTAGCCTGGCAAGGACATTAAGGCAACGAGAACACTCTTTACCTCCTTGAGCAGTCATCGCCAAAATTATATGCTGAGTGGAAACACAGAGATGACAATCTGGAGATTAATTTTTGAGGCTAGGGATCGGTTAATAATCCAGATGCCGGTGAGGAACACTTTGGGGTACTGATTACATGAAATGGGTTTTGCAGACTTTTGTATTTACCAACAGCTTCAAAGCAGAGCTCGAAAAGGCTCTCTCTCCAACTTACATGTTGGTAAAGATTGCTAAATCTGTTCAAATTACAAGGATCAGTTAAAGGCCAACAATAACCAACACATGGTTTTTGCTTAGAAAAATATGCCTTGGTCTGGATGGTGGGCTGAATTCACTTTATGAGGCTGCTATTCTTTAAAAGAAATTGAAGAATTGAAATGTCGAGGTCTTCATTGTCAGTTGTGGCCAAAAGAGCAGTGTTCTGCTAAAAAGAGAACAATTAGATAATTGGAAAATGAATGATGATGACTGCAATTCCCTTTGGAAGATAGGAGAGGGTTGAAATGGTCAGAAACCCGAACCTGATTTAAGAGGGGATTACCTAGTTGGCTAGATCATTAAGGAATGCGATTGGAGACATCACTAGAAAAATTATCAAGGATATGGATTGGCCTCATCTCTGAAAAGGTAGCTTGTGGAGAATCCTTTTGCAATAGAATTATCAGTGAAGTGCTAACTTGAGCTTGCTACATTGGTTCCTAAGTGGATTCTTCAGTTACAGTGGATTTTGGACTTTAGACTTTAAGTTTTGGTGCCAGGTGTTCATAAAGTATTGGCTCTAACGATTCTCCAGGCTTGTGTTGACTGATGAGAGTTAGCATTACAAAAGCACTTTCACAGAGGACAGAGATTCTACAAGCATAATCAGGTGTTAAATGAAGCAGAAAGTTGATGAGTCTAGAGATGACAAGGAAGGGTATTGTTTCAATCTGGATTTAAGAAGGCCTATCCTATGACAGTGCAAATTGGGATTTTCTAGGAGTGGAGATGTTTTTGAAGATAGATGAAGCAGATTATGAAATATTTGTAAATAGTGGTATTTACATTGATTGTCAATTAGGATAAAAAATAATATGGTTTGAAGGTTTTAGAGTAGGGTTGAATCAAGGTGATTTGCTGTCTCCTTTACTTTTTCCCGTTGTGGATGAAGTGTTCCAATCACATGATCAACAAGAATGTGTAGTGGAACCTGGAGAAGGGTCATAAGATGGTGTTGAGGATGGGATGGTGATTAGTGGAAGACACTATCTATTTCTTGGAGGATGATGATAGAAACTTCTTCAATGTGCAATGTTTTCCACACGTATCTTCTACTAATAATTTGGACCTTAATATGCACACGTTGAAAATGGCATAGCATTCATAGTTATTGCGACTGCCCTTCACTTAGAAGAAAACCACAAGGTGAATCCATTTGGGACCAATAATCTGGAAGGTCTCCCAGAGGTTGAATGGTAGTTTTTCTCCCTTCGGAGATGGAAACTTAGCCAGATCTGACTATTAATAGAAGTTGTCCCTGTCAGACCAAGGTGGCAAAGATAACCCCCACCACAAAATCCACCAGGACCCAAACTTATGTGCTTGTACCTTATATTTTACCATATCAATTATTTAAAAGATTTACTAACTCACAGAAATATATTATTTAGTATCAAAATACAAGAACTATTGTCTTTTGGACTTTCACCAGTGCCTTGGGGGGGGGGGGGGGGGGGGGGGGGGCGCGGCGCTGGGGGCTTAAGGTGAGGAGGGGAAGGTGGAAGCTAAATCCATCCCTTTAAACTAAATCATAAGCTTTAAAACCAGGCTAACCAGCTAACATTCTAGCATATCATAATGATAAAAAGATTACTAAATAAGATGGAGAAATTTCTGAACAGAGTGCTACTTGAGTAGCATTGAGAATAGTGCTACTACAGTATGATACCAGCAACAACAAGCCCATAATAGTGCTACTACTGTATGATACCACAAAACTTTATAATAACACTGCCATAACAACCCTTTATTAAGCTTAATTCCTTTCCTGTATCATTGAGATTTGTGCTTCAATGCTTGATTATGTGGTTCTAGATAAGTACTCAGGCTTCTCAAGTAAAACAAAATTCACCATTTTATTAATGAAATCAATTTCCTGATATTCAAACACACATCTTTGAATTATGTCTCCAGTCAAATTTGCAAACTTAAATAGTTTTCATTCCTTTCTGATTCTGCAAATCAAGTGAGTGCTCACCGCTTCAAATTTAAATTTAATCTGAAGAACTCTCGTTTTTGGAATGAGTTTTAATAAATTTGGATTCACAGTTCTCTACCTTTTTTATGACCTCATCTATTAAATCTTGATTTTCTAGGGTAAAAGACAACAAAAAACAAGATGAACAATCCATGTCTCTTTGGCCAGCTATGATAAACATGACTATCCCTCTGCAAAACACATAGACAATACAATCATAGAAGCTGAAACAAGGCATAAAATTTCACAGAAAGTAGACAAGCATCAAACATGGAAAGAACAAAGAAGTTAAAATTTTACATTAATTAAACTTCACCAATTGCTCACCTTTTATTGACATAAGCCATCAGCCTAATTGTGAGATAGCAAATTGTATGAGAAGGATAACGGCTTCGAACTGAAGACACATGATCCAGGAGCGATTCACTCATAACAAGATTGCAGAACTCTTCTGCTTCATATACAAGGGCTACATATCGAATGTCAGTTCCTTCATGAGAAAGCTGCATTAAATAATGAGGGATTATATAGGTAATAATTTAACGATAGGAGAAATGCAACTAACAACACACATAGCGCACGCATAAAAACAATACAAGTTTGAAAGAAACTGGCAAGGTATCTCATTTGCAAATTTGTAATTAGCTTGTACTTTCAAAATCTACTGAACACTTATTACCTGGGAAATATGTTCTGGCGCACTCATGGTCCACAGAATAGACCTTTCAATTGGATTTGATGTTACGCGATATGTAAGGCCCTTATCAGCAAACCTGGTAAGCAGAGGTCCTATACCAATAAAGTAGATAGTTCAGAAAACTATATATTAGCATAATGAATCTACTGAAGTATAAAAGAAGAAATATATTGAACAAGAAAAAAATAATTCTTACCTCCCACTGAGCCATGTTCAATTACTCTAGTGTCAAATTCAGCAACAATAGAATTTAGAGCAAACTTCCCTTTTTCCCACTTTTGCATTTCTTTCTCCATTTTTTTCAACTCTGCTGCTTGAGCCTTAAGAGCTGCTCTCTGCAACTTCTCTTGCTGCTCAGCAGATTTTGATTAGATAATTTGAATTTATAAACTCGTATACTATATAAGTTGAGTAACATTACTAAAATTATTACTTCTTTCTTTAGCTTCTTTTCTTCCATTAAACGAATTCTTTCCTCCTTTTTTGTATTCTTCGTTCCCACTGCTTCATCTGCACTATTTTCCCTGGCAGAGTTAACTTTAGCTTTCCTTGTCTCTTTCAAGGTGCAAGCGATCTGCTCCATGCTAAAATTTTCTTTGTCAGGACAATCATCTATCTGGTTCAATGTCAATAATTAAGCTAATGTGAATCAGAAAATTGAGACACGTATGGAAAAGCTCATATGCTCACAGCAAAAATCGCTACTCGCTTTTTAACACAAACAGAGTTTTGGCATTAATTATTTTGAACTTAATAAACTTCTCACAAAAAGCTTCGAAAATCCATTTTAATTAACTTGATAAATCAACAGAATTAACAAGCAACATAACTTCAATTTACAGATGCTTCTAAGAAAAGAGAAAAATGAAGTTAAAGACTTCAAAAACAGAAAATACAAATTGATCTTATCATCAAGATTTTCTAGTAAGACATAAATTTCATATAAATCGTAAGAAAATAATCCCACTCACTCTTCAAGTTCAACCTTAAATAAACTACAAACAAAAACGCAATATGTTATTGTTATTAAGGGATTACCTGATAGATGTCATCTTGTGAGAGACTCGGTTGCGAAGAACTGGCCCCAGACATTTGATTTACATTAGCATCCACTGATAAACAAATTATCTTCGGTTAGCATCCGTAATTTGACCTAAACATCGAAGACATTTTTAATAGCATCGTCCACTAAATCAACATTGATTTTACCAAGCCAATCAACTGAGTCAAAGTTGGGAGAAGTACTCCATCTTCTTCTCTCCTCCACTTCATCATAACCCGCATCCATAGTCGTCTTGTCCTTCCAGTTTTTCGCACTTTCCGGCTCATCATTTTCGGATTCCAAACAGATCAATCCAGCATTTCCTTTCACACAAGAACAAAACCCTAATTAATTACAAATAAAAACGACATTTCAATGGATAAATTGGGAACCCTAACTAACCAGAGAGAGTTTCAGGATCAAAATAGGGAACCCTAATTTGGGGGAAAGTGCATTTGACGATGGAGACATCGGACAATGGAGTTTCGGGAACGAAAGAGGGAGATTTGTGTGGGGTCGGGTCATCGACGTCGAGGACTAGAATGGTCGGGTCGGGTAGGGTTCGGGGTTTTTTAGGGAGAGATGGGAGTGGCGTTTTCTGGTTTTCTTCTTCTTCATCGGAGAGGATTATCGGATTCCACATTCAACACCAGAGAGAGAAAGAGAGACTGTTACTGGTATGGTTAGTGTCTTCGAATAAGCGCGGGATACAAGGAAACAGTTTTGATATTGTAATATTATTATTTTCTGATTTTATATTTACGGGTTAGTTTTTTTCACTCCTGTGTACGTATTATTAACATTAACATTAATTAACAATAAATAAATAAGTAAAAAACAATAAAATACTTTCATCCTCGCACTTTTCCTGTAAATAGTATCGCATAAATTTCCTTTCTTTGTTCCTCAAATTTTATACTTATTTCAATGTGGTTATTCAACTTTAGTTTCTTTTAATTTAGTCCTCCAAAGTTTTGTTATTACCTCTCCAAGATTTTTTCCTTTGGATTGCATATTATTGCATTCATGAGTAGTAAAAAATTGTGTCATGGTTAAATAATAAGTCATTTTTTACAAGAAAAAATTCTTAATAATGTTAAAAAATTAAAAAAATAACAAAATTAACATTCTTTTCATATTTATTATTTAAGAAGCACGTGGATTTTTTATTTTACTTTTTAATCCTTGAATTTTTTAAATAAATAAAAAAACTAGTCCAAAAACTTCAAAGAAAAAGAAAGTTATCGAGTATTTAAATTCTTGTCACTAATAAATTTATTTTTTGTATTATAAAATTCATTTTTGAGATAGTAACTTAATAAAAATGGTTTATATTTTTAATGATATCAGAAAAAAAAATATTAAAATAGATAGGAGTTGCGGAATTTTTTAAATGATTTAATTTTAAATTTTTAGAGTGATTAAAATGTGTTTTGTTGTTAGAAATAGGGTTATAAAGATTTATAAAAAAAATTTTATATATATTTGTTTTTGATGAAAAATAATAAGAATTTAGAAATTCAAATGATACCGGACGTCTACGTTTTTTTAAAACAAAATTGGGGGAAATAAAAAAGTTTGAGGTTACAGGCCCAGGCTCATCTGATTTTTCACGTGGAGCAGGCACGTGTATCCACTTTTCTAATCCATGCACGCCTAGCCCTTCAATTTTATCTGATCTCGTTATTTTGTTCGTCCTCGCATCGCAAAACGTTTTGTTTAGTTTTGTACGGTCTCTCGGGAAGTAGAGTTTGCAATTTTTTCATATATTTGTTTTTTGCTGGTTGATGTGGCAGCTTCTCCATCATAATTTTTCTCACCCTTCATGGAAAATCGCAGCATCGCTATCATTTCCTTTAAAAAAAATTTTATACAAATAAACAAGAAAAAAAAATATTTAAGACTTGTTTATTTTTATATTTAAAGAATATTTTAGAAAAATTAAAAAATTTTATTTTTTTTATTTATTATTTTTTTATATTTTTACATCTATTGATATTAAAAATAATTTTTAAAAAATAAAAAATATTATTTTTATATATTTTTGAGCAAAAAACACTAAGTAACATCTAAACTTGAAGATTATATCTCAATGTATCCAAACCAATATCCAAGTTTTTATTTTAATAATTTAGCTCTTTTAAATCAAAAGTTAAAGCTATTTTTTTTAGAAAAATAGTTATTTAAATGTAAATTATCTATTTAGAAAATAATTATTCTATAAAAAGAAGATTAAGATTTCCTAAAATACATCCAAAGAGAGAGATAGAGAGAGGAAGAAGAGATAGTCAACCAGAAGAGAGAGAACACTAATTTCCTCTACAAACCCAAATTCATGAATTCTTTTTTTTTTATGGTTAGTTGTTCAACAAACTTGCAAGGTTAAATTCTTTTTTTAGTTGCAAAGCTATAAAAACATTTGAATTTCAGGAATTGTAAAATTTATTTAACATTTTCTTATCAATTTATATGTGAATGAATATGTTTATTATTCCATGTTTATTTACTATGATTGTTTATTTTAATTATTAGAGTGGACTCTAAGTTATTATTGTGAACAATATATTGCTAAGTTTGCTATCAAAATCGGAGTTGTGATATATAAACTTGTAAAGCAATTGAGCTTAATAATTGTGATAAATCTACATTACTAATTTTAGGGAGAATATTCGAAAAAATCAAACATGAATTGTGAGCAACTATGTTATCTAGATTAATAAACTCATTTAGTTCTTAAGGCTGCCATTGAAATAAATTACTAGTGCGGATATTGCGGTTGTTTGATGGTTAGGATTAGTTATACAACAGATATGTTAACTAATCAATATATATATATATATAAAAAAGAATAACTATTCAAAGTATAAATTGACATTTCTTTTTCATGATTAGTTCTGATTTTTATAGGTGGACATTTACTTGTGACCAAGGTTTGTTTTATTGATAAATTTTAATTTTTCTTATTTAGCATTGATTGTTCTTTCTGTTTATTATAACGATAGATAACTTCATAATTCCTCCTCAAATTGCACACTGTATAACATAAAAATTGAATAAAACTTTTTTATTGGATTAGCCCTTTACTTACTATATACTATTTTATTTATTTAAGTTAGGGTAATTAATTTGTACAGTATATCAAAGTTTAGACATATGTTAATTTTCTAGTATTCGATATCGGGGGGTTTCATCATGGATTTAACATCATAAAAGTTATCTTTTAACCTATTTCTTCTAGGTAAAATGCTTTTCTTCCACTTAACAATTTTATCATAATCAACTCACTCAATTTATGATCTGGCTTGATGGTAAACACTTGTGCAACAGTCAATAATTTATTGTACTTTGTGCACTAATCAGTCATCCCGTAATGTTTCATTAAAGTCTTTCAAAGATAGAAAAACATGGTCATGTCTGCATTAAGTTCTTCATCTGCTATTGGATATTGATTGATATAACCTTAATCTATTCTTACCGCTGCCACAACCATATTTCTATAAGGATTAATATTATCATTTATAATTTTATGCACGTTGCTAGAACTAAAAGTTGACATAACCATTTTTTTTACCATGATCTTGTAAGGAATATATGGTTCTCTTTGTGCAAACCAATACAAGTATCTCTCTATAAAACTTTTTTTGTCAAAGATAAATCGTTACAACATCTAAATAGAAAAACTTTTTATTTTTACATCCCTTGCATGAACACCTCCACTAATATTTATCAGATTAGAAAATGTATAATTAATAAAACTTTAAACTCTTTTATAATAATACATCCTATGCATCTCTTCGAGTGAATCTCATTACATCTATGAACAATCATTCATTACTTATGTAAAATCTATATAGAATATTGATAACAACATGTATTAATTAATTACACAAACTAAATAAATCTTTAATTTTCTATAGAACATTGATTTAACTCATATATATTCAAACTATTTTAGTAGTACAACTAATTCATTATTAATTTTCTATATAAATTCAAATTTTTATACATCGACCAAAAATTTTAAACTCAATAATAAAATTAAAAATATATAAATTGAACTCGTTAAAAAAAGTATTATTTATTTTATCACAAATTTAAATTAAATTTCATCAATTTACAAACAGATATAATTTTATAAAATCTTTAACAAATCCTAACATGGATATATCATATATTCATTCAACAAATTTCTACGTTAAAAAGTTATAAAATAAGTAAGTACCTAAACAAAAAACATATATATAAAAATATACAATATAAATTAACATTTTAAAATTAAATTCAAATAAAAAACAGATAATTTTATTTATTTGAAGTGGAGAATTATTAATAAAATTTTATCTATAAAAATAATACATCATCGTATTTCTTGGTTGTTTTTCATTTCTTATTTTTCATTGTAATTTTCTTGATATTTTTGATGATGTTTACCTATAAATACTGCAATAAATACTGCAGGACATATTAAGTTAAAATTCAACATAATCTATCAACAAAAATATTCTAGCTGTAAGTGTATTTATATTTGCCAATTTTTTCCAATGCCGCGGACCCTCACAAAGCCCTCCATCTCTTGAATGGTTGAACATTGTTTTGGCTCGAGTAACCAAAGCAAACACCGTATTTTCTACTCGTTGATACTGCTTGGAAGTTGTTTCCAGTTCTTCCACCCTCCCGATAAATCTACACTGGTCTACAGAGACTAATTGCTGACTTTGACCGGAGGAGATTTCAGTGCTCTGGCCATGGTTTGCTAGGCCATCCCAAATTTGTCCACATCAAGGTAGTGTTGATGAGCAACACATCCATGTGATCTTGCTCCCTTATACCTCTCAGACTGTCCCAGTAGCACAAGAAAATAATAACTAGTTACGTGCCAAAAATCTTGAAAAGGACCTAAAACTACAACCCAACAAGAGCCGAGCACAGCCACCATTATTGTGATCGTTACTCGCACCCTTCCTCGAATCCAAAAAACCATAAAGGACCCAGATGAGTCCAAAGCTCAAAGCAATCGATACCCAGATGAATCGACTCTGCTCTCTCCCAGTCCACCCTGCCTGGCACGTGATGGACTCCTACTCCCCGGCTCACGCCACACCATGACATTCTCAGCAACAGTTACCTCCTCAGAGAATCACTTTCAAGCCTTATCCGGGTGATTATCGTGTCTAATAATAATGACAGGTTTGGTTTAATAATTTATTAAAGAATAATATAAATTATATTTTAAAATTTTATTTGAAAATTTAAATTATTAAATTGAATTGATTATTTAATATAATATCAAATATTTAATAATTAAGTTATTATAATATCAAACATTTAATAATTAAGTTATTATAAATTTAAATTTTATTATTTTTATTTATTTAATAAAAATTAAATATAAAATAATATAAATATAGGCAAGTTTTAAACCTACAAAACTTTTACATAAAAAAATATTTTAGATAATAATATATCTGAACATCTCATACAAACTATTAAATTAAATTAGTTTTTTTTTTATATATATTAATCTTCTATGACTCGGAGTGGGTGTTCTATCGGAAAAGAGGGTGTGGCCCTCGCTGGCCATGGGGGAGAGGTCACAATCTTCCCACCTTGTTATATACTCGAGGTCGGCCATGGCTTTGGGTTACAGGAAGCCCCCATTATCAATTATATTGTCTCTAAGGTAAACAAACTTGTTGATTGAAGCATGATTTGTGAACAGAGATTGCCGTCTTCAGCGGTCACTAAGTCAACAAATTTAAAGAAATTTTAGAAACAAACAACCATTTTGTAATTGTAAGAACATTATTACTTTCAAATCATGTTTTATTCGAAGCTCGGCTCCTTTCAGCTCCAACACTCATTTTCAATATCGTAGGAAATTAGGTCTCGGAATCTGAGATTAATACAAATTTAGTCCAAGTTAATGAATAATTAATGTTAGATTAACTTCATTAATGATCAAGATTGACAAGAAAGTGTGACACGTGCTCAATTTTGAGCTGCTAGTTTGGTTTTAAGTAATAAAAATAAAGGTATGGATTAGCTTTATTATCCTCACTGAGTTTACAATGAATTAATCATCCAGATTCCAACAACAGAAATTGAATTACTGAGTTAGTAATTTTCTAATGGCATATTTTCTTTCTATTTTTGGGGATGTTTGAAGGGTTTTTTTTTTCAACTGGAGTTTTTATAAAAATTATCTTTTTCTTTAAATTTAATTTTTTTATTGTTTTAATATTAAAAATAATTTTTTAAAAAAATAAAAAAATATATTTTTTTAATATATATTTTTTTGGTTAATGAAAAAGGCAGCTTCTCAAAGCCCAACCTCCACGGTTCCCATCCATTTAGTGGGCCAGATTCACTTCAGTAGATTGGATGGTTCTGGTTGTTAGGTTTCTGATAGGTATTCAAGGGGCCCCAACTCTCTGTGAGCAGTGAAAATTGGGTGGTTGATACCCGTTTATTTTATAAAAACATATTTTCCTGAAAATTAATTTTTAAAATGTTTTTGTATTTATGTAGTGTTAAAAAATCTAGTATATATTTTTTAATTTAAATATTTTTTTTATTTTCAGAAAAAAATAATTTTTTTTATTTTAGATGAAAGATATTATTTTCTAAATTTGATTCTTGATCTTTTTATTGTTATATATTTTATTTTAAATATTTTTTCTCAATTTTATTTTTTAGAATTTAATTTAATTTTATTTTTATATCAAATTTAATTTTTTTATATTTCTTTTCTCTTATCCTTTTATTAATGAAATTTTATTTATTTATCAGATTATGTTCTTATTTTTTTATTTGAAATAATTTATAAAATTAAATTATTTTTTCAATTTCATCATCTTTTATGTTTTTATATTCTTTTGATTACTATTTATTTTATTTAAAATAAGTTTTAAAATTAATTGTTTTTTAATTTCAATCTTCTTAACCATTTTATTTGTCAAATTTAATCAGTATTCTTTTAATAAAGTTTAAAAAATAAAAAATTAATAAGTTATTTTCCAACTCATTTTCTATAATATAGTGAAAAACTAAAAATTATTTTTCAATTTAGTTTTCATTACACTGCTAAATATAAAAAATAATTATTTAAAAAGAAACTAATTTGACCTAGCCAAGTCAACTTTTAGATTTGTTTAAATCATTGTTTAAACAACATTGTTTTATTTTTTAAAAAATAAAAATATATCTCAATAGTATCATTTCATTTTTTTAATAAAAAAATTAATTTTGAGATAATCTTTATAAATTCTTGATATATATGAACTTGGGATTAGATCAGAATTTTAGCCTTATCTAATAACTACTACGAGGAGGGAGGGATGTGGCTGTAGTCCTCGCCTTGTCCTATCTTTGATATATAGAGATAATCAAGTAAGATCATTTCCTGCCTTGTCTTGACATCCTACTTTGCTGGTGGGAGATGGAAGTTACAACTGAGACAGTAGTTTTCATTTCTATATTCTCCTTTGTAAATGGAAATCTTATAATCACTCTGAAATGACGACAAAGGAATATATACGATTTAAATCTTAATTAATGCAAAATATTTAAAGATATCATGGCATTTTGATAATATATACTAGCTTCGGTGTCCATACTTCGTTGTGGAACGTAACTGTATTATTTTTTATGTAAAAATAATATTTAGATAGATCACAAAATGAGGTAAAAAAAATAGTAATGATAAATTTATAATAACACTAATTTAAAGTTAAGTTAATTTAATATATTTTGTTAAATCTTGATACAAATCATATAATTAAAATAATCTAATAAAAAATAAAAAAAATTAAAGTTGTTTTTAAAAATGTTTGATTTTTTAAATTCATGATCCGAATAATTAAACCTAAATAATAAATTTTAATTTTTAATTAATTTAAATGAAAGTTGAATAAATAATTTTAGTTATACAAAATAATTTTTTTTAAAATAGCAATTGAGGATCAAAATTAAAAATTAATTTTATATTTCATTAAATAATAAAATTTTAAAAAATAAAATTTATATACACACATACACTACACTGCGATGTTGTACACCACTCGTTAGATCTCCTGGTGAACCGACAAAAAAACAGAAAAAGAAATACTAACTCCGCAAATACGTATTTGTCTGCTAACTAAAATAATACACATTAGGTCACGTTTTAATGCGCTGTGGAATGCAATATGATTTGGGTGTCAAATTATTTGTAAAAAATATTTTTTATTTAAAAATATATTAAAATAATCTTTTATTATTATTTTTTAAATTTTATTTTAAATATTATTCCATCAAAAACTCCCAAATAAATTAATTTAGAATAGAATAAAAAATAAATAATTCAAATCTTTTTTAAAAATACTTATAAAACATAAAAACAAGCATTTTCTTAAATTACAAGCATCAAGTAGTAACTTGGAAGATCAGACATGCTTGGTGTAAGCTACCAGGGAGTGCAAGTAGGGCTCCATTAAGCAGATAGTCCAGAGTGTATTTCACGTGATTTTCTTGTACAAACATAGCTGATCAGCTCATCTAGAAATGATGATAGCCTCCATCAGTGTCGGTTTTTCTCCCTCCATTGATTAATGTATTGTTTCTCGAAGAAGAAGAGTCCAAATCTCTATTGAATCAATCAGATCGATGAACATGAGTAAATCTCTAGGCGTTTTTTAACATTGTCATGTTAGCTAACTTTTATACTTAGATTTCATTTGCCACTTGAGGGGAAATTTCCTTGTGATTTGGGAATGCAGCGTCTGCTTTTCGGTATGCAAGCAAGAATTAGGGCCCAGAAATCTGCCATGCTTGAAGCTGTTCCCTGATCCCTAAAGTGTAATAAATTCAATTCACCTCTACACCATGATTTGCTGCCTGCCTCTGTATTACAACAAATGAATAATACAAGGAAAAAAAAATAAGACAAAGGCAATTATTGCCATTTGGGCCCAGATGATTTGCGCCATTATTAATTAAAGATCAACATAAAGTGATACACAGCTTCTGTGCTCTTTTTTTATTTTTTTTTTATAATGAATTTGATGGTATGGAACAATTAATTAAATTCCATGAGGTTGGCTATCCTATCATGCTTTTCTGCTACATCTAACAATCACTACCTTGCAAGGTTTCCAGTATCTTGAGCAGAAATTTCAAGCATGGTCCTAGGCTCTAGCAGATTCTTGTGGCACAACACCTCACAGCCAAAACAAGTCCCCTTACGAGGAATCATACCCTTCTTTCCCGGCAAACAACCAAATGGGATTTTCAAGACGAATTCATCTCTTGAAGTGTGATTGAAAACAGCCTTGCTGAATGTGTTTTGTCTGGATTTCACAAAAAAAAAGAGGAGAGAAAGGTATGAAAGAAATCCCACTTCTTAAAGCAAGCAAAGGGCCCTGATCATCTACGTATATTAATTACATGAAATTAAATAAGTTAATCCGAAGTAAAACAATCACGAAGATAGAAGGTACCTAACACACAGGCATTGAAAGTGACCCCCGTCAACTGGTACATTTCTAGCTTTCAACAGGAGGACGGTCTTATCTATGCTAGCATTGTCATGCAGAGACAGCAGCGAGACATTGATTATGACACTTACAAGACCACATTTGCTCACGTAGAATTACTACAAAAATTTAGGTCACAGTCGACTGCAACACATGTCCAAGCATGTAGGCATCTAAGTACCAATCCACCTCTATATAAGAGATGATCAGTTCGAAGAGGCAACACAAAGAAAACAAGATATTGACATAAACCAAAAAGGAGTCCGAAGATGGTAAAGATTTCACGCAATCGTCTTGTTCTCGTAGCCTTTTTCCTTCTTTTCTTTGTTTCCACTTGTGCTAGAGGTAAACTAATTTCCATGTCTGACAATCTTTATACAACTAGTTGAAGTTTCGATATTGTAAATTAACTATTCCTTAATTGATTCCTCTTCTCTTATATTTCTAGCAGCAAGGACTTTGCGAGAGGCTAGCAACCACGGAGCAGAGAAAACGGACCAAAATGATATGTTTCCATCAAAAGAAAATGGTTTACCAGATGTGGAGGAATTGGTTGGGATGGACTACACTCCAGCCAGAAAGAAGCCTCCAATCCACAACTAAAAGAATGAAAATTTCTGGTTGAGCTACGACAAGAGTCTTGTCTATTCTAGTACTCATCATACACAAATATTGCAGTCTGTGTGTGTATATATATATTAGTACATGGTTATTTAGGAGTGTAACTTGCAAAGAATACTGCACTAGGAGGGGTTTAATTAGTCTATCGAAATTTGTTTTTTGTAAATTAGGTTATAAGTCATGGCTTAAAGAACTAACAGTAACTTGAGATACAGAAGTATCAATTATGCTTGTAATACCTTGGATATGAAATCCAAGTACACTTTTCTTTTTCCTCCCTTTTTTGTGTCTTTGGAGGACTCAATTCAGTGGTTTGAGCTACTCCTAGATAGATTCTTGAGAATTGTTCTGCGTGTTTTTTTTTTTCTTGGTTGATATATATAGCACTTGCTGCTGCTTGCTAGGGTTATGTGCTATTTAGTGACATCCCAGGTAGGGATTATGACGAGATCAATCTTCAACACATAGCTAGATTGAGGGAGAACACTAATGCTAATCAAACTATAGCTAGTCATGCATGTTCATTCTTTCAATTCTATGTTCATCGTATTTGGGTCAGTCACATTGCTTTTGTCTAGGAAAGTTTCCCTATAAAATCATATATTTTATAGCAATTTAGGTTATCTTCAACATTTTTCTTCACTTGAACACTCAACTTTATTTATTTCTTGACATATTGAAACTCATTGATTAATGAAACTACACCCTGAAAACCAGAGAGAACTCACTACAGCATTTGCAGTCAAATCATCCGGTTAGTGATCAGGGTCACTCAAGAGTGTTTGTTCCATCAATGGAGTTCAATAGCAAGTGACTTTGACAATGAAGCTATAGCAATGGCGCTTTTTTATTTTGTTCCCATTATATTGATAGATTAACATCCAAATTCCTTAAATCCGTACGCGGTGTTTGTGCTCCTTTTTCACAATGGGCCTGGAATTGTTAAACTCATGCCACACCTTTTTTTTCTTTCTCACTTGGTTATCTGGGAAAAAAAAAAAAAAACCTACCCAAAATTCTATCACACTTGTCAATTATCTTGTCAAAAAGTTTGGATACAAGTCTTCAGATTGGAGGTCATTTCTTATGACAACTTTAATTCCTGCGATCTTATTTTCAGATATGAGATATGTCTGTAAGTGTTATGGCATAATATTCCCTATCGAGATTTGGGGATATCCTATCGCCCTGTGTTTCTTTTTTTTCTCCCTTTTTTTTTATTTTTTTTTTAAATCAGACCTATCCTGTCCTAGAAATTATAGTTATTAAATTCAATTCTTGGCCGGTTTTCAACATTCATGGGTAAATTTGAAAAAATTAAAAAAATATTTAAAGTTTTAATATTTTATATAAAAAAAATAAAAAACAATTTATGTAAATATATGCTATATATATTGTAAATAATAAATTTTAAAAATATATTTTTAAAAAAATTTATCTCGCATTGAAAAGATCTCATGTTATCTTTTTAAGTTAAAGTATTTAAATTAAAAAAATTATCTCATAATAAAAAAATATAACTTTTTTTCTTATGAATATAGAGTATATATATTAAAAGGTTTCAAATCCCACATAAAAAAATAACTTTTTTTTTGTGAACATAGAGTATGAGTGTGTGTGTATAAGAAATATATTGATATATATATTAAACGGCTTCAAATTTCATATTAAAAAGATATTATATTTTCATTTTAAATTATATTTAAATCAAAAAATTTAGTATCCCAAATTGAAAAAACTTAATTTTTTTCTTCTGAACATAGTGTATATATATGAAAGTGCTTCAAATACTATATTGAAAAAATATTTTTTTCTTGCAAACATGGAATATATATGCTAAAGGATTTCAAATCATACATTGAAAAAATAAAATATTTTTTTAGTATTTATATAATGAACTTTAAAAAATATTAATAACTAACTAAAAAATTATGAAAAAAAGGGGTATAGGAGAAAAGCCACATTTAAAAAAAAATCAGGTCTTGTCCGGGGTTGCTCGGGTCATGGGTCGACCCATCAGGTCAATCGAGTTTGTTGGGTTATTGAACTGATCAGTCTTTTATCTTACCTGAAATGGTCTAGCCACCAAATCAACTTGTCAGGCCGCTCAATAACTACACTACAAACTTCTATTTCTATAAAGTATTTCTTTTTTTAATTTTTTTTATTTAAATCACATTAATTTTTATATCTGCAAGTATTTATCTTATTTTTTAAGCCATGCATGTAAATATCAAGCCTAGAAGAGA
This sequence comes from Populus pruinosa, assembly GCA_026413675.1. Lineage (NCBI taxonomy): Eukaryota > Viridiplantae > Streptophyta > Magnoliopsida > Malpighiales > Salicaceae > Populus > Populus pruinosa. The sequence goes on along the minus strand of CM048598.1, from coordinate 14,399,484 downwards.
GACCTTATAAGAAATATAGATTTCAAGTTACTGTATCTGATTAAATTCATGAAAATTATTTAATTTAATAATTTATTTATTTATATTTAATTTAGATATAAAATTAATATAAATAATGTTGTTTAGCTTGTATTTCAATAAATTATTAATAACAAAATTATAGTTTAGTTTTTATTTCAAAAAACTATTTGAAAAGAAAACATTTCATAATAAAATTTTTAATTAAAGTTTAGCTTTGTTTGAAAAAGTTGTGTTACTTGTGCTTTTAGTCTTTCTTATATGATTTTTATCTACTTGTTTGGTATAAAAAACTAAATTAAATAGAAAAAAAAACAAAATATGAGGGAAATATTTTTTTAAACTAAATAAAAATAAAAAATAATTAAAAAATATTTTATTCTTATACATGTAATGAATAAAAATACAACTTTAAAAATGCATTTTGTTACCCGTAGATGCTGATGTATATATGGTCATCATTTTCACTATAAAATATATGATCTTATAGTCAAGTTCTTGTATTCCTTAAATTCTATGTTCTTCCCATTAAATTTCAAATTCATAGCGGCATTTCCTTGACCAGGAATTATATGCTGTGAAAACATATGAATTTAATCATTATAAGCATATGAATACTTCTTTTGATTTTAATATCCATTTGTATTCTTTCAAAAAGAGGAGTTCGCGAGGGAATTACAAGCACAACTCGTTAAGAATATTTTACTATTATTTTTATTTATTATGTTCGTCAACTATATTTTATGGTTTCAATATATCCCAAAGTTAAGTTGAGTGTAAATTATAGTTAGTTTAAAATAAATGGCCTAATTAGAAGGTGTCCAGTATCTAAAGCTAATATATATATATACATACACATTTCTTTTTATTAGAGAAAATGCCTTCACCATCTTGTAGTTTAGTTATTTTTATATTTTATTTTTATTCTTGCAAAAATTATGATTTACATCCTGGATAAACACAATTTTAAATTTAAATGAAAAATCAAACAACCCTCATATATAATATATAATTAAGAAAGTGAACAATTGACAAATTAATTAGGCATAAATTTCTCTTTCTTCTCATGATGAACACAAACCCTAAACCCAAATCAAAATCTAATCTAGGGTTTTGATCTATTTTTTTAATTATTTCAACCCAAACTTGCTCTTCTCAATGCTATTTTGTTGAGGTTACGCTGCTAGAATCTCTTGTTTTTTCTCACTTGGAACCATGCAAACTATCAAAGAAAAGTAACACAATATTCACGTAATTTTTGTTAAATTCACCACCATCCACCTTTCTTTCTTTCTTTAGAATACCCTTCTTCTTCTTCTTTATTTTACTCAAAACATGAATTTGAGCTTGAATTTTGAAGAGCACATAAGGTTAGCTTCATTTCTTCACCACACGAGATTGAAATTAATTTTTAATTTTATCTTAAGTTTTTTAGTTGGCTTTAATTTATGTTTATATATGGTTTGATTTTGTTTCTAAATTTATATTTTGTTAATTTAGTACCTAGTTCTATACTGTCATGGAAATACTAGGATGAGGTGTTGGTGTTATAAATATTGATTACAAAAGCCTGCCCAGGATTATCTTAAAAAAAAATTATACAATCTTTGTTAAATTCATCATCATCTACTCTTTTTCTTTTTAGAGTACATTGGGCCCCCTCTCTCTTGCTCGCTCTCGCTCTTTTTTGTCTTCTTTTTTCTTCTTCTTTAGAGTCTTTACTTAAAAAATGAATTCACACTTTAATGTTAAAATGCATATAAGGTTGGTTTTAGTTCTTGGATAGGTGAGATTGATTTTAATCTTTAATCATGTCTAAGTTTTTTAACTGGCCTTTAATTTATATTTACATATGGTTTGATTTTATTTCTAAAATTATGTTTTGTTGATTTATCACCTAGATCTGGATTGTCATAAAAATATTTGATTGATGAGGTGTTGGTGTTATAAATGTTCATTATAAAAGTCTAATTTAGATTATTTTAAAAAAAAAGCACATGATATCATGCAATCTTTTTTAAATTCATCATCATCCACCCTTTTTCTTTTAATAATGCCTTGCTTTCTTTCTCTTATATTTCTTCTTCTTCATGGTCTTTATTTTACTCAAAATATGAATTTGTACTTGAATTTTGAAGAGCACATAAAGGTTAGCTTTAATTTTTAAGCACATAAGATTGAATTTGATCTTTCATTTTGTCTAAGTTTTTAAATTGGCTTTTAATTTATGTTTGTATATGGTTTGATTTTGTTTTTTAAATTACCTTATGTTGATTTAGCACCTAGATTTGAACTGTCATGGAAACACTCGATTGATGTTGGTGTTGGTGTTGGTGTTGGTGTTGGTGTTATAAATGTTGATTACAAAGCCCTAGTTGGGATTATCTTCATAGAAAAGCAACATAATATTCATGCGGTTTTAGTTAAATTCACCATCATCCACCCTTTTTCTCTTTAGAATACCCTATTCCCTTTCTTTCTCACTTGTTTTCTTCTTCTTCAAAGTCTTTGTTTTACTCAAAAAATAAATTCGCACTTGAATTTTGAAAGGCATATAAGGTTGGCTTCAATTCTTGAGCACATGAGATTAACTTTGATCTTTAATTTTGTTTAATGTTTTTAGCTAACCTTCAATCTATATTTAATATGGTTTGCTATGTTTGTTGACTTAGAAATTAGATATGGACTATCATGAAAACACTCGATTGATATGGATTTTTGCTACCATAAAGACTGATTACAAAGACCTGATTAGGATTATCTTTTGATAAAAGCAACACAACATTCATTCAATCTTTGTTAAATTCACCACCCACTCTAGTATGACTAATCACTTAAGATATATATAAACTCTAGTATGGCATTGTTCATAAAAACTAAATCTAAGATTAAAATCTTTTCTTCCAATCAAATTTTAAGTAAGCCACCATTCTAAAGGTATCACTTGATTATAGTTAAAGCAAAAGAAAATATTGCTTGCAGGGAGTCTCTAAAACAAGAGTTGAAGGCTCTTTAGCTACTAGATTTTTAACTAGTATAGCACTAGGAAAATTTTAAAACAGACAATGTGTGTCAAATATTCAAGCATTAGTACCCAAAAGTAAATTACCAGTTAAAGAATGAGATGTTTCTAGGTTACAACCTTAATATTGATTTTATGGTCAAAATTGGTGATAGAATTGCATGGTTAATTCTTTAGAACCCCATATATTAAACCTCACGAGTTGCAAATTCAAGCAACTTATAATCTATAATTTTTTAAATTTATCTGCCATATGTTTAATAAAAATTCCTCTTTGATTATCGGTTTGGGTGTCATTTACATATTCAAAAGTTTTTTTTATTTTTATGATAATTTTTTTAATTCTAACATTACATCATTAATTAAGATATAATGATATATTAATCCTATAAATATTTTCAACTTTATTATGCACATTAGTGAGAATATAAAGTGAATTAACAATCAATATAGGTTAAATGAATTACCTATTACAATGGAAACTTGGCAGAGTTTCAATATATCTTCGTATGAATAGTAAAGCTTTTTTTTTCTTTTAATTATACCCTTCTATAGCCTAATGGGATGAAATTAGGCTTGAAATTATGATTAAAATAACAAACTAAAAGATAGAAGACTAAAACGTGGAACACTAAGAAAATATACAATTAACCCTAAATTCACAACAATCTTCATTTTGATACCAAATTCATTTTGTTTATTTTCTTTTATCCCTAGGTTAGAGAAAAAGAGAAACTCACCTAAAAATGATAAGGAGTGAGAAAATTATTTTTTCACTTTTCAAGCAATCAAAATGACCAAGTTTGGTATTCTATATTTGTTAAGAGAAGCTCAAAAGTGATGTTTTTAAGGTTTTTTATTGTTTGAAAAAATAGATCAAACTTGAACGACATCTTTTTTTAAGATTTGATATTGTGTTTTTGAAATGATTTATATATGTTTTAAATTAAGAGATTCATTTATTAAGATATCTAGCATATTTTTAGATAAAAATAGATTGAGAAATTAATTTTAAAGAATTCTCTGTGATTTTCTAACTATCATTGCAACTATGGACTAACTTGATGCATATTTAATTTTGTTTTTTTAAAACATAAAAAAACTAATAGGGCCGCTAGGCTTCTTAATTCAGAATGTTTGTGCCTATGGTATGGCCTTTTTTAATAAAAAAATCAATTTTAATTTATTTCTAAATTAATTAATTTAAAATATTATAAATAAAGTATTTTGTTGAATTTTTAAATTAATTAAGAATATATTTGAGTTATCATTTAAAATTAGGTTTAGAATCAAATTATTTTTATTTCTGGATTACATTATATTTGAGTGGAATAATTAATTCTATGAAAAGTATCTAAATAATACTCTTTTAATGGTGATCAAATAAATATTTTAATAATTTTTTTTGATATTTCTATTTTATTATAGCTATGAGTGTGATAGAATAGCTTAAATTAATCTAGGCTAATTTTTTTTGTCAGCCCCTTTAGCGAACTTTGGAGTGCTCTAGGGGTTGGAATAGTCCCTGATATTTAATTAGCATCCATCCGTTTCACTTTGTCAGCAATATTCTTTGGTTTCTTGCTGATCATTAGAGGGTGGAATATTATTTTTTTTAATTGTAAAATTCTCTTTCTCTGTAGTAGAGTTCAATGATCTTAAGTTCAAAGGCTGCTTGTTTCTCATAACATCCGCAGTGGCCGCCGGAGAGCTTTTGCCTTCGGGGGGGCTTGAGGGCTTTTATCAACCTATTTTTCTTTTTTATTTTTCCAAAAAATTGCATTTGCATGCTAACCGAGATTGAAATTGGATTTGCATCCTGGTGTGATTGTATTAATGAACCGATGAAATTGAACCTAAATTCTAACCGAGATTGAAATCGGATTTGCATCCTGGCTGAAGAAGAAGAAGAGTGGTTGAAGGACGCGCCATCCCTTCCCTTCGTTAAAATCTAAATGGAATGTCGCCTGTTTTGAATCCTTAAAAATTAGGGTTTTGTGAATTTCCATTCTAATCCTTAGACTTCAAATTTCAGCGCATGCACCTTAATTAACCCAAAAATATTTTAATTTATGTAATTGCATCCTTGACAATGTTGATTGGAATCCTCTAATTCACATCTCTTTTATAAATCGGTCTTGGGTATCTTTTGTATCTTTATTATTGATTTAAGCTCTTAATTAGCCTTTAAATTTTGTTTTCTTTGTAGTTAAGTGCCTAATTTGGCCAATTAAGAATTTAAAAATTAGTCCCAGAACTTATAGCTCTTGTAATTTAACGAAAATTAGACTTACAAATTTAATTTGCCTTCTCAATTTAGTCTTTAATTAAATTAATTAAACCTATTAAAAATTTAATAATTTAATTTATTCTTTTCATTTTAATCAAATTGACTTTCAAATTTTATTTTTGATTAAACCTTTGATGAAATTAATTATGCCCACCAAAAGTTCAATTAAGTTTTTGAACTTAATTATTTTACAAATTTATCCAAATCTTCAATATTTTTTTTCAATTAGGTCTTTTATTGTTGTAATTGAATTCTCAACCTTTTTTATTTGGTTTAATCTGATCCTTAAACTTCTATTTTATATGATTAAGTTTATCTTTAGTCTATTTTTACCACCTTTAAATTGCTTATCCCTTTGTGACTTTACTTTGTATTTTTAAAATTTTTGATATTTTTTTAATATTTCAAAAGGGGAAAATATTTTTATATAAAAGAATTTTTAGGGATCCAAAATTAAATTATGACATCTATTTTTCTCTATATTTTTTCTTTGTGTTTTGGTTTTTTTGAAAAGCAACACCAACATCAATTTGATAAGAAAAGAAATATAAAATTATAAAATGGATGCATTAACGACTTAAAAAAATTGTAAATATATTTTTTGAATTTTGGTTTTTTTTTTTAAACATTAAAACATAGGAAATGAATACATGTTTTTGAGTTTTTAATTTTTTTTCAAGTAGAAATAAACAAGAAAAAATAGTCAAAAAGACATAAAAATAACCATGAGAACAGATGAAATGCATCAAAAAGCTTTGTTCTTTTTATTTTTATTGTTAACCATTTCAAACAATCCAAGGCAAAAGGTGCACTATGAATTGTCATACCAAGAATGAATATATCATCTTTTAACTATCTTATCATTTTTTTTTTAATTTTGAATTGCAAATAAATAAAAAAATTTATGACTTTTGAATTTTTTATTGCTAAGCAAGTTTCTTTATTCCTTACAAATCTCTCTAACCTAAAACTCTGGTTTTTTTAAACAATAAAAGAAGCATCCTTTACATCCCTTCCTTTTTTAAATATGAAATCTCATGGCTAACTTCTTCTCTTTTTTGCTCTTTTTAACCACTACAAACATTGATATATAAATATGATAATTTTTTGTTTGATTTTTATCAAAATAAAATAATAAAACTATTTTTTTTTAAATAAAATTGGTTTAAACCGACTGGTTTCAATATAGTTTGATTATTTTAAGGAAAAAAACCAGTTCAAACTGATTTGACTCGGTTTTTTCCAGTTTGACTTTGTTTTTTCAGTTTGGTTTGTTTTGGTTTTTTCTAGTTTGGGTTCAGTTTTGTTTGGTTTTTTTAATTTTAGGTTTATAAAATCAAAATCAAATTGAACTAGTTGATTTTTTCAAAATTCTAATCAATTTCTTTATTGTTAAGTTTTTTTAATTATTTTTTTCTAGTTTTTTCAATTTAAGTTTTTTCGCTCACCGTAATTCTATAACATAATCCTAATGAAATGACCAAAAATTTCATAATTTGAACTTTATTTGTCATTAATTAATACCCATTTTGTCTCCTTCTCTCTCTTTTTCATTAGTTAAGGTAATTTTCTCTTTCTTTGAATAACAAAGTAATATTCTATTTTGTAATATTGACATTTAATTTTGTCATAACTCATTTTACCATTATTTTTCAATGTATTTTTAAAAATAGATAAATTTTAAAAAATATTTTTTTTTGATGGACTTCATTTAATTTATAGTCATTTAATACTTTTCAACACTTTTATTTGTTTCATTTTATGCTCCATGACCTCGACCACTTGCCTTAAAATATATAGTTTATGTATTGTTACTATTTTAATTAATTTTAGTGGCTTTTAGAGTTTATTTTTGAATCTAAATAAATATTTATTTATTTTGAATAATTTATAATATATTATTAATTTTTATGAGAATTGTGATGAAATATTTAAAGTGTGGAAGTTCATACCATTTTATGGCAAACTAGAGAGCGTGAGGCCCCTAAAAATTTATTTTTCAGGAGGAACATGGAGGGAATCAATACCTTGTATTTAGGTTAGGAAGATTAAGTTAATTTTTTTAGCTTATTCATGGCATTATGGTATGGTTTTGGTGTAAAAAGTTCTATGTATATATGTTATATTTGTGTTTATTTATAAGTTGTTATCTATTTAGAGAACTCAACTCAGAGTTAGGTAATTTATTTTTTGCTTTGATTATTAGATATTGACTCTTTGATATTTGAATTAGTGAGTAGACATCTATGTTATTTATTTTATGATTTAAATGATTACATATACATATATATATATATATAAAGTTGTCATCTATATTAAGAGCTCATTTTTGGATTAAAGAACCTGTATTTGGCTTTTATCGTTGAAAGTTGACTATTGGATTTTGAACTGACAAATATATTTTGTTAGTTATATTATATATATTGTCACTTATTTTTAGAACTCAACTTAGAATTGAAGAACTTTTTTAAGTTTTTATCTTTAGATGCTGACCACTAAGTATTTGAATTTAGAAAAATATAGTTACGATGAAAAAGTGAATAAAATAGGTATTTGCAATATCTTCTTTGATGTTGTTAGTAAGTTAGGTTAGATTGATATGATTCTATATAAGTTTTATCGAGAATAAGTGGTGGAATTCGCAGCTATTCCAATCCATATATTCCTTGTGGGTTCATCACCCATTAATAACTCATCATTCCAACGTGTTTAATGCTCAATTGATTTCTAAATGGGATTAAGGTGTTCTCGGGTATAAATCAAAAACTATTCTTTTAATTTAGATTTTAAAACAAAACAAATCAATTTAGTAAATTTTAAGCACAACAAACCTTTTATTTATTTTTTTAACAAACAATGATGTAACTTATTTTAGATAAGATACATTGGATAGTTGTTATTTTTTTTTAACATAACTAATCACTTATTTATAACTTTTAAAAGATTAATTAGAATTTTATAGTTACCATAAATATAATCACTTTTATTTTTTCACCATTAACTTTCTCTATATATCCTTTACAATAAATTTAGTGATGAAATGGTTAATGCTATCAGTAACACAATAAATAAAGCAAATCTAAAAATATGTAAAACTTAAAACCATGTAAACATAATGTGAGAGAATGAAGTTGAAAAGAAAAAAGGTTTAGTGATAGTCTATTCTATTGGTTGAATAGTAAAATAGTGTTTTTAATATTTTTTATAAAAATAATTTATTTATTCCTTTTTTTATAATCTTTATCACCATCTTTTTTATTTATTTTTTGTTTTTAATGTTTAACTTCAAATATTTATTATAAAATGAATGACAATAATTTAAATTTCATATGAGTTATAAAACATTTATATTTAGATACTAATATGGAAAACACTTTAAATGAACTATCTACAAAATTAGATTTTAAATGGAAAACCCTTTAATGCTGCTTATAGATGCAATGAATAAAGGAAAAAACAAGTGTAAATAGTTTATATCTAGTTTATTCAATGCAAACAGTACTTAAGGTTAACTAATAGTATTTTTTGTAGGTTAAGTTTCTCTATATATATATATATATATTGCCATGAGGATTAATCATTTGATTAGTACACGATACTAAATAACCTTAAATATGTGTGATTTTAAAAAAAAAGAATCACTAATTTTTACTTTCAATATTTTCCAAGTATTATTTATACTTTGATCAAATACTCTTATCTATAACAAACTATATATATTGTAATAAAAGATACATATGTAATTTTACTATGTATAAAAAAATAAAAAAACAAAATACCCCTACCCGGACATTAAATTTTTAAGTTTTATGAGTATTTTAGTTATTTTATTTTTTATAAAATATTACATAAATAAAAATACTCTTAAATAAATTAATAATAACCCATATACCTCATAAAAATACTAAAATAACCCAAGTTTAAAAACATATATTTTTTTACGGGAAGAACAAAATAAAAATAATAATATTATTGTATTATTGCAGTTTGTTTGTCGCCTAACTCTTTAAAAACATTTTTGAGATACATGTACTGGAACTAATCCTAAAAGCATAAGCTTATATAAATAAAAATATCAATAAAATATAATATAATTAGTTATGTTTAGGTTTGTTATCTATAAATTATAAGTTTGAGTTTTTTAAATTATTAAAAATTTATATAATTATTAATTTTAAAATTTATAAAATTTATTGAGATATATAAAAATCAACATTTATATTAATAATAATAATAAAAAAATACCTAAGAGATGTTAAACTTGAAACCTTGTAAATAAGACTGTTTTCTAGGTTTCGCGGTGATCAACCTCTCCTCTCCTGGCTATACTTTTTTAGAAATCGAAAAAAGAACAGTTAAAAAAAGAAAAAGTTAGGAGGAACAAATACCCCTACTACTGGGAGTCCCAGCGGGAGTAATCCTTGTGGAGTAACTGAAGGAAGGCGGCAATACTCATAATAGACAATCTTTTATCTCACATGAAGAGGAATTGGGTTTCAGCATCTGGGCTTGCAGCTGTTTTGGGGGTTGCTGGTTTGGTGTTGGTTCTAATAAAAGATCCCAAATCTTGGAATCTAAAACTATGTGCCTTGCCTTCTTGGCTGGAATTAAACCAGAGAGAGAATAATAATCGTCCAAAGAAGCTTTTCTTGCTTCCTGGCTTGCAAAATCTTGGCAATAATTGCTTTTTGAATGTTATCTTACAGGTATCATCACTTTCTACCAACCGGGCTGTTTTCCCTTTTCTTATTTTTTTGCCCTGAATTGTTATAGTGAATCAAGAAGCTGTTTTGTTAGAGTATCTTGAAAAAATTATTTAGAAGAGTCAAATTAGTGATATAGTTTTTTGAATAATATAAATATAGTATTTTTTTCATATATACATTTCAATGGAAAAAAATCATTTAAAAAAATATTTGTATTTTAATATATTTGATATTGATATAATTATTTATTAATAATAATTAACTAATACAACTACAATAAAAAAAAAATTACATCAAAATATATTAAACAAATTTTGAGCTCTATTCAATTTAGAAACGCCAATTTGGCGCTCCAATATAATTATCTTCTTGAAGTTAAAAATGAGGGATAAAAGCCAAAAAAAAATTGTCCTTTTATTTTATCTTTTCCCCTGAAGATGTTCTTATTCTTGAATTCTTGATTTTCAGGCTTTGGGTAGCTGTTCAAATTTCCAATCTTTTCTTCAAAAGGTTATAGAAGAATGGGAATCATTTACTGGTGAGGAATGGAATGAGAGCTTGCAGCTTACGGTGGCTTTGGCTGCTCTATTAGAAGGTAAATGAATACAAATATTACAAGTTATATGAATGGCCTTTGAGTTTTCCAAAATAATTTAAATATTGTTGTTGCTCCAGTTGAAGGATTGCAGAATTATGCATGCTTATATTCACTTCTATTTTTGTATCTCCTACATTTCTTTTTACACAACGAATATCAGACTTTAATGGATACAATGCTCATGGATGTTATTGAAGTAAAAAAGATTATTTTCAGAGTTCTAATATCATTTCTGATAAATTGTTGGACTGACTCCTCAAGAAAACTACTAGGAGTCGCAGACATTGAACTACCATTTAACTTTCAGAATTTTCAGGAAACCATACAATTACAAATAGTTGACATGATTATTGAAACCCGACTGACTAGTGTCCATTTCTGCAGAACTGTCTGTGATTAGCAGAGAGAGAATTGTATTGAGTCCAAGAAAGGTGATGCTTGCAATGGCTCATTATATTCAAAATTTTAATCTGACAAGCCAACAGGTGCGAATGTATCTTCGTAATTATTTGAACAAATATTGATGTTCAAGTGACTGATTCATCTTTTGTGTGTGTAGGATGCCGAAGAAGCATTCCTTCATCTACTCTCCTCTTTAAGGGATGAATTTTCTGATTCTTACCTTCCAAAACATCATTCTCTGGCAGATGCATTTGCATCCCCTAACTGTCGAATTCTGACTCCAAATAGGATTGAGATCCAAAGTGAGCAAGAAAGGTGGCAGCAGCACTTCCTCGGACCATTTGATGGAATTCTTAGTAGCATTTTAACGTGTCAAAGTTGTTCGACTGAGGTTTGTACTCCTCATAAAACACTTTCTCCTTGCAAAATGTCAGTGTTCTCTTCCCTTTTTTTATTTATATTTTTTATTTTGTATAGTTTGATACATGATGTTTGGAACATATGCAATTTAATAATGATTTGGTGAGTGCTTTTGTATATACACGAGGTTCCAACATTTGAAGTTCTTGCATTTTAATTCTCAATTGCGTTGAATCTTGTGATTTTCTCCTCATATTTTATCTCCTTTTCATTTTTTATTTCTATATGCAGATTTCATTGAATTTTCAGTTTTTTCATAGCTTGCCTCTTTTGCCTGTGCTTGAAGGTGGTGCCACCATTGTATGTTAAACAAAGGTTTCGACATTTAGTTTTATTTATTTAATTTTACCACTTGAATTTTGTTTTTGTGGTTTTTCAAACTAACCATATGCCTGCCTTACATTTTTTTGAACATGATACTAGAGGGTTGGGTGTAGATTGGAGGATTGCCTCAGGCAGTTCACTGTTTCCGAGCAAGTTGAGAATTACAGCTGCAGCCACTGTTGGCACATTGCTGCAAGAAAGTATTTATCTTTAAGGGGAGCAACAGAGGTAATCCTGTCATTAACATAATCTGTCTATCCTAAATTGTTAATGGCTAGCCTCCTGGAGAAGAGAAACAGACTCGTGCATGTCCAACAGACCCCTTTTATGCATCTCTCTTTTCTCCTGCACACCCTGAACTCATCCTTTTTCCTCTTTTTTTCTTTTGGCTTTTTTGCCTTGCCTCTTCCTTCTATGTTGGTCTGATATGGGCTTTTCAATTTTTCTGACCTATTATTAGGAAGATATTGAGTGCTGTATATGTACTACTTAATGGTTATTCATGACTTTGTTTTACAGACAGAGATAAAAACACTTGAGAGTTGTAATGAGCAAGACTCGTGTACCTGCCATCTCCTTGTTCATCTAGAAAATCTACCATGGTCAAATAATTTTTCTCGCACTTTAAAGCAACTAAGCATTGCTCGTAGTCCCAAGGTATGAAGTTTTGATTCCAAACTTCTTATTTGTTATAATAGAATTCAAAGTTTATAAGAATTTTCATGGCATCACCATCTGGAAAGTTGGTATAAAGCTTTGGGATCTCTTCATCAGTAATGAAGTCTAGCTACTGGGTGTTCATTAATCAAATAATGAAATCATCTGGAGCGACTGGATTTGAATGTTATCAAATAATGCTGGATGGATTTCGTTGGTGGTTGAAGAGTGGGATAAAAAATGGCAGATATCAGGAAAAGCAGCTGTGGTTTACGGTTATGAGCAGTCTGAATCTGCCATGCATTACAGATGCCTTTCATTTCTTGCATGGATAATGTAGTCTTAGGATAAAAATGACCACCTCACTTCTAGATTTTTTTAATTTCTTCAAGCCTTTATTCTCTTGTACCTGGTTCCTGCTATTTTATTTGTCTAAGGGGATTTTACGTGGACTAACAATGGAAGGGGGAGGGCTCCGTAGCTTCTGATTCATTAATTTCTTGGTGCTAGACTGTAGAGGTGGCGACTTTTTGGGGTTGTTGTTATGCCTGTTTGTGGTTCATCATTGGTCTGAGTTTGTGGGGATCCTATGTTGTATATGTTGCTTCTCAAGGCTTTGCTGACGTCATTTCCATGTTTGTTATAGGAATAAGAGGAGCCTTCACTCTTCTTTGTTGTGCCTTTACATTTTCTTTTCCTTTAATTTGTACCCTTTTCTTTTGTGGTCAGTCTCTTGATGACTTGCTTAATTAAAATCTGAGCATTATCCAAAAAAAAAAAAAATATATAGAGCTTTAGCTGAGTGGTGCTCTTGCATAAGAGAGGAGAGGTCTTAGGTTTGAGCCCCACCTTTTTTGAATAAAAATGGGAACATATAAAAAATAAAAAGAAGAAGCATTTGATCTCACTTGGCTGTAGAAATGCAGTGAAATATGTTGTCTCGCTCATCACTTCTACTTTGTTACAGATTCTTTGCATTCAATTACAACGTGCTTCTATAAATTTTTTCGGAGAAGTAGTCAAACTTCAGGTATTCAAATTTTTAGCTTGGTGGTATTGCATGCCCAGATTTCTTCACAGTTTGTTCCAAGGACACTTTCTTAGTATTATCATGTTAGAATTAATAGAATGAGGATTCAACATCATAGAAGACTGCTTTATTGATGCTTGCAGGGCCACATCAGCTTTCCATTAACTTTGAACCTGCTTCCATTCATGATGAAAGAGATGCAATGTCAAAAACCAAGCTCTCATCTAAACCATTTTGATGTGCAATATGACACCAGAATGCTGAACAGCATTTATGAAAGAAATGCTTCAAAATTAGTATCTGCAAATGCATTTAGATCCCCCGCACATACAGAAGCTTTCCTGGGACAATCCAAGATACCACAAACCACGGATATCTTTAGTTCGCAAGCTAATGAAAAGGTATGTTGAATGATTGCTGATATGAATGTATTGTCGTATGTTTTTTAAAGTTAATATTGTTAATGCTTTAGTAGTTTATGAACTTGGTGGCATTAGCTAGTTTAGTTGCTCAAGTAACTTCACCTTGTGCCAAGCCATTTGGGATTAAATCTAGCTGGAAGCTTTGATGAGGGTGTGATTGGGAAAGGGGTGGGCTACAACATTGTTTAGTCCAAGGCCAAATTGGCCTCCATATGCTCTCAAACTCTTGAATAATTGAAGACACATATTTAGGAAGTGTACGGGCATAAGGCCTGAGTCAAGAAAGGAGTTGAGAAACATGCTTTGGCACTCATGCTCTTGTGTACATGTAGTTTGTTTGCCAACAAATTTGAATCTTAGTTTGTCACTGAAATGTAAAGGAGACAATATGTCCCGAGTTTAACTATAACGTCTTAGTTATGGGTTCAATCTATTAAGTGGAATAGCATATATTTCTTAGTTGTAAGATGTAACTACTAAATAGAGCCGAATGTGAAGTTTTGCTCTCATAAAGAGAAATGAAAGGGCAGTTTTAAAAATCGTATGCATTCTTTTTTATGCTGTCACAGAATTAAATTAATATAAAACCATTTCATTACCTAATAATTTAAGCTTTTAGGTTGAGATGACCTTTAACATGGTATCATATTCTATTCGATCAAGCAATCATGAGTTTAAATCCTACCCTACCCTTTTTTTTTGTTTGATCTTAGGTAACCAGTTAAGCTTTCAGGTCTAATGGTTCTTTGATAGATGCCACCTTGTTTAAGGAACTCATTATATCGTGGCTCTTGCTTTTGATCTCCTGAAACTAATGAGTTTGTTATTTACCTAGAAAAAGGATACACTACCTAGAAAAAGGATAAACAAACTGTCATCATTGTCATTTCCGTCTACCTTATATTGAGACTCAATATGTTGAATTCATTTTAACCATTATAGCGGGATGAGATTGCTATCTTGGATCTTTCAGTGGTGCTGGCCTAATGCTCTTTTGGGTCGATGTATGTGATGACCTCTGAGATTGTTCTTAACTCAATAAATGTGATGAGCTCTAAGATTGTTCTTCCATGTGTTTGGTATTTTTGACAGGTCAGTGCAGCTTGTGAATTAGTCCCTTCAGAACCTCAGGTATATCGTCTTGTTTCTGTTGTGGAGCATTTTGGAAGAGCGTGTGGTGGGCATTATACTGTTTACAGAAGTTTGCAATCAGAATCGCATGAGGAACATCCTGATGAAAATTGCGAACCTTCCCTTATGCACTGGTTTTGTATTTCAGACTCCAATGTGTATAGGGTTTCAGAGGAGGATGTTCTAGCTGCAGAAGCTAGCTTGCTCTTTTATGAGAGAATTGTAGAAAGCTGACAACGCACCAATCACACCTGTAGTTTTTGAAGCTGCATGTCCCTTCACAAGCAGATTTTTCAATCACAAAGCCATGTAAGGATGTCATTGAATCAAATGTATGCAGATAGCCATTTTCGATTCAATAAGAAATACGAGGGCTCAATTTTTTATTCTTTCACCAAGTGCTTGTGGATGAAGCAGCGCTGCCATGTTTGGTTGTTTCATGTTCAAAACTGAATAGTTATAAACTAGAAAGAACTTTCACATGGTTTCTTCTGGTTTGCACTCAAAAAATTGTTGTAAAACGTAAAATCTGAAGGTATAGTCTTTGGCTACAAAGATGAACAGTGTAATGATGCTTGATTGAAGTTTTCAATTGACTGGTTGCTTTTATGATAGGCCCTCGCATTTCACAATGATTTATTTATTTTGATCATAAAAGCTAATTGCTTCTAATTTGTTGATGAGGGCACAGGATCTAAAGATTGAGGATTAAAGTAAAAAAGACTAACTTTTATTCTTTTGCTTTCTAATTGATAGATTTTTTTATCTCTGATTATTTTTAAAATATAATTTTGATTCAAATGTTTATTAGTTTTATTTGGTAGTTTTTGAATCAAGAAAAGAGAGAAAAAGAGTAGTTGAATTTTGATGATATAGAAAAAATTTATGTAAATATTAATTCATTCTGACATTTACAATAGTTAATAGCGTGTCTATTTATTTATAAAATATATTTTTTATTTGATAAAATAGATATGATATTAGAAAGTTTTTGAACTTTAGGTTAATATTTTTGTTTTTGAATCGAATTATAAGTTATTTGAAGGTATAAATAAATTCACTTAGGTCTTTGGATCAAAAAATAATTGAAAGTTAATTGGAATTCAATAAAATCTTACAATATAGATCATAATAGCCTATATGAATTTTATTATTTATTTATTTTAACTTGTATATTTTTTATTTGACAAAGTTTCTTTTCCTACAAAAATATGATATCTTATTTTGTGAATTTCCTTATCCTATACGGAAAGTTAAAAGAATACAATAAAAAATTTTATATTTTGAGAGATTTTTTTAAAACTACAATTAATTATCCTAAATAAATACAAAAATTAAAAAGTAGACAACTTCAACAATCAATTTCCTAATTTATTTTGGATTATCTAAAGATGAAAACAAAGATTTTAATGTTTTTAGGATGAGAATTTCGTTTATAACATTACTTAAACTAGAAAAACTATTTATCTTAATTTATTTTGTTTAATTACTTACAATAACTTTAGTTTATGTGTTAACTTAATTATTTTTATTTTTTTATATATACACTTGGTTAACATACTTTAGGTTTATTGTAAGTGGTTAAATATTAATTCATAAGTTTTGGGCATGTTAAAGTTACTAGTTAAATTATTATATAAAGTTTTGTTAGCTGAAATTTTCAGTAGTTATAAATTTATAAAATAAACTTATATTTTGTGTGATGCAACTCATTTTCTTTGCTGAGATAGAATAAATTTAGCTTATCAAAGTATAATTAATCTTGTGATGTCTTTTTTATATTTCTCGTTCACGAATTTTTATTTGTTGGGTGGGAGTTTTTTATTTCAATGGTGTTGATTCTTTAAGACAAGTTTTTGTTATGTTACATTCTTATCAAATCTGATTTCTTGGCTTTCCATAAGTTGTATCATCTTTATTGTAGGTTGCTTGATCATGTAATTAAAAAATCTATATTATTTGGTATCAAAATTTTGCTCTATTAATTAGAATATATCTTTATATTAATTTTATTTTTTTTATCTTGTTCCGTGTCAAACCTTCTTGTTTCTATCTATTTTTTTGTTTTAAATTAATTTTTTCTAATTTTTAATGTCTGCTTACTTTTTTTATTATCATTATATTTTGTTTCAAGCCTCTTATAAAAAGAAAGAATTGGTCTAATGTTTTTATTTTTTTCTTTGATTTGAAAACTTAAAGTGAAAAAAATAATTAATGATGCATGTACCAATGACCAAGTGATATAAAGTGATAAAAAATTTAAATATAAAAGATTTAATTATTTTTTTCAAATTACACATTTCCACACATGACTCAATTCCTGAACTAAATAATTTTGGATGTCAAAAAAACCTAATCTACTCTCTCTATTAAATTTCTTTTATAATTACATCCTATACAACATTTTTATATTATGTTATTATTATTTATTTTTTTATAACTTAAGAAAGGCTGTAAAAAATAATTTTTTGTTAATAGCAATCTACATATAAATGATTTGTTTAAAACCCAATTAAAAAAAGAATTAGTTCAGAATCACAACAAAACCAAACAGAAACGAAAAAGAAAAAAAAGTTATATACACGTAATTAGTATTGGGGGAATAGACAGATCGGTCAAGCCAAGAAAGACAGGGGAGGAGACAAAAAGAGGACGAGAGTAAAGCCTTGTTATTTATGGGTGCACTTGTCTAAGGCAGCAAGCACCCACATGTTTCTTCTTCCGAAAATGCCCCTCTAACCTGCCTTAAATAAACGTGCTGGTATGGTCATTTAAGTCATTTAACAAGAATTCCTCCCGAGATTGGTCCACGGAATATTTGCAGAAAAAGTGCTTCATTACTCCTTCGTGGCAATCAATCCTGCCCCTGCCAAGTAACTTTAGTCCTCTCTCTCTCTCTCTCTCTCTCTCTCTCTCTCTATATATATATATATATATATATATTAATAACGTCGGTCTTTTTATTAAGAAATAAATAATAATAATAAGAATCCAAAATGAAACTTGTGTGTAAGTCACAATCAATCTTGTAGTTTTATATTAATTTATTTTGTATTTTGATACTTTATTGTAATTAAAATCTTAATTTTATATTTATGAAAGTAAATTATAAAAACTATTTTAAGATGTTATGAAATTAGAATGATCCTTCAAGTATTTGAAAATATTATAAAATCTCTTTTTAAGTTTGGGTGAATATTAAAAAACTTAATCTTTTAAACTCTTGAATGGTTACTATAATTTTACAATAATTATTTTTTAAAATCTACATATATTAAAAAATAAAAGTATTTTCTAAACTCTCTAATTCTAATATAGATGTCAAATAAATGTTTTATTTATTTTATTTTAAAGAAAGAAGGAAAATAAATGACTTTATCTCAAATTCCAACAAAGGGCATGAAGGTTAAAGGAAAATTCCAAAAGCCCCAGCAAAACCCAGACCCCATCATTTCCTTCCACCTCATTTTTTTAAAACCCCTGACCGCCTCTCTCTCTCTCTCTCTCTCTCTCTCTGTCGCTCTCTCCCTGTCTGTAAAGCAAAAGCAATACACTCACTCCTCCAGCCACAAGTTTCAAATATTCTTCTCCTGCCCTCTCTCTTTATCTCTCTCTGCTTTGCTCCTTAGTAAGATTATCTACCTACCTCCTAAATGGCTAGGCGTGTTTACCATGTTTGGAAGGGACGCAATGTAAGCTTCTTAATTTAATTATGATCTGGGTTATGTTTTATATAGTTTGTTTCTGTAAGATTTAGACTGATGGGTTTTGTTGGGGTGAAGTTTCTGTGCTTTTCCAATGAATTAATGAACTGGTTGTTGTTTGTATTGCATTGTATTGTATTGAGAAGCATTTTATAGAATTCCTTTCATTTTTGTTTTTTTTTTTAATATGTTTGGTTCTTGTTTTTAGCTAGTATTGTTTTTGATAGCTGAATAACTAGTCTTGACCTCAACATCCTACGGTGCAAGTGGACACGTTCTGAACCTTAAATCTCCGGGCATATATTTTGTCCACTCCTCGCAAGGAAGGAGGCCTCTGACCCTTTATGGCTATAAGAGAGCGCTGCGGAGTGTTGAGCCCGAGACCTGACTGATATGCTATATGGACATTGTTAGTGGTTGATGTTGTTGCCTTTAAGTAGTATTAGCGAACTCTTCACTATAGGCTTTGGTAGTGGCTAGTGATAAGCAATCTTGAGATGGGAAAGAAATGGGATGCTAGTGGTTCTGCAAGGGGGGGCATTATTTATTTGATTGGTTTAAGTATATAAATTGATATCTTCCTTCTCAACGTTTTCCTGAATTTTCTTCTTTTATTGGGTTCATCATGCAGATTTTCTTCTGCAAAGGGAGGCTTATATTTGGCCCAGATGCCAAATCATTGATTATTACCTTATTGCTCATCGTGGTTCCCGTTGTTATATTCTGTACAAAAGTCGCAAGGAACCTCCTCCATGAATTTCCAACATATAATACTGGCTATGTCATTCTAGTCGTAACAATTCTGTTCACAATCTACGTGAGTCCTGCCGATCCTTGTTCTGTTCTAGTAACTTCAACTGCTTGCCTAATTCTGTCTCAGTATCCCAATATTCCTTAAAAATCGTTCATTTTTTTTTTAAAATCTAGTATGCTTTTCTTGTGCCCGTGATGTTTTTCTCTCTTTGGCCGTCATCCTGGTCAATGTTTTGTTTGGCTTCAGTTTAAGTCTGGCTACTGTTCAGATTGACCATAGGTAGTCATGAACTCATGATAGGTATTGGTGCTCCTGTTTCTCACTTCAGCCCGTGACCCAGGCATTGTTCCTCGAAATTCACATCCACCAGAGGAAGAGATTTGCTACGACCCTTCAGCCTCAGTAGATGTTGGCGGCATACACACACCTACTCCACGGTTACCGCGCACAAAAGAAGTGACTGTCAATGGTTTTTCTGTGAAAGTGAAGTATTGCGATACATGCATGATATATCGACCACCCCGTTGCTCACATTGCTCTGTATGTGATAACTGCGTGGAGCGATTCGATCACCATTGTCCCTGGGTGGGCCAATGCATTGGACTGGTATGTAGTATAGATTGCTCAATTTTATTTTATTTTTTGTTGAATTGAGTCCATGGTCCAAATTAGGAACCCATCCAAAACATTTAAAAAGATGCATTTTGGAAAATATTCTGTTCCGTGATCTCTTTGAAATTATCTACTAGGTGATGAAGTCCTCCCGTGATTTTATTTGACCTGGATCTGCGAAGATATTCCTGTTGTTCTGAGGAAGCTATTGGTCAAACCATACTTGCCATTCTAGTATCAAGGATTTTCATTGCACTTTTTTTTAACAAGGATAAGGGCCCATTTTAAGAATTAGTCGTTGAGGGAAGTCATCATTCTGAGCTATAGTTTCAGGAATTTTGTAGAAATTGATGGAAAGGATTTGGCCAATCTGGTCATCCATCCAAAATTCGCTGCTAGTTTAGTGTATTGGCGAACAGTGAGGAAAATGAAAAGAACTTGAACCTAGAAAAATTCATTTGAATAGATGGAGGAATTCTTATTCTTCAAAGGATTGCTTGCAATCAAGGACACTGTGTTTTCAACTTTTGTATGCGTTAGTGAAAGAATGGATTCTGTCTTCATTAAACCGAGTATGTTTATCTCTTCGCAGCGCAACTACCGGTACTTCTTTCTGTTTGTTTCATCATCAGCTCTTCTCTGCATCTTCATATTTTCAATGTCAGCTTTGAACGTAAAGTTTCTTATGGATGATTATGGTACTCCCTGGAAGGCAATAAAGGAGTCACCTGCATCTGTGATATTAATAGTTTATTCCTTCATTTTCCTCTGGTTTGTCGGTGGGCTCACCTGCTTCCATCTGTATCTTATAGGCAGAAACCAGGTCAGTTTGTTTCTCTTTTTTTCAGGAAACCATTCTTTTCTTGTGCTTGAGTACTTTTGATTTTTATCAGAGTCGTTTTTGTGTGCTCGTAAGTCGTGAACTGCCGACAGGTCTTCCCTCGGCGAATGTTAAAGCAATTCTTTTTTGGAAATCATTGTTATCGGTTGTCCTTTTTTCTCATGCTTTACAATGGCCCATTTTCTAACTCTTTTTAACATTTTCCTCAGACTACATATGAAAACTTTCGCTATGGAGCAGCCAACAGGCACAATGTCTATGACCAGGGTTGCTTTAGGAATTTTCTTGAAGTATTCTGCACCAAGACAAAGCCTTCAAGAAACAATTTCCAGGTTTATGTACAAGAAGAGATGCCCATGCGTATAACCCGAGAAGTAAAAATAGATGATTCAGAAGGAGACAGTCGGACAAAAGTACAAGACAATCTAGAAATCGATAATGACCTTTTAAAGATATCCCAGCGTCGTGATGCTGGAGAGGCTGTCAACAGTTGAAGCTGAAGGCAGCAGAAGCTGAGGTCCCTCTGCATTAGGAATCTCAAGTTGAGCCTTTTAAGAAACTCACTTATTCAAATGTGGTAGAAAAGATGTAGCTTGGGGATTTGAGATTCTTTCCATATAGTAGTTTTTTATAGCAAAAGTTACACAATTTAGAGGGAAGAACTCCAAGGTGATGTCTATATCAGTTGTCACTGTTATTCTCTGGTTTTTTTTTCCTTCTATGCCATTGGATGCTGTCTTGATTTCTTTGATAATAGCAGCACAAATACCCTGGAAAGTTATTAGAGAACCCTTTTTAGTATAGATGCGGATTTCCACATGGGAGGCTTTGGATGATTTCCATCATTAAGATGGCAGTGTAACCATTTCTCAGATTGCTGAACAATACGGTTCTTAATTATAGTTTATATGATTTCATGCAAGTTTTTGATTCTCAGAATTGGCAAGAAGAACAGGAGTCATTGTGATTTTTTAACGAGAATTTTACAAACAAACGGGGGAGAGAATGCCTAACCATCCTGAACTAAATGAAAGACAAACAAGAAGAATGATACATTTACGAAGGATTTTGTTTTTACAATCTCAGGATTTGCAAAAATTATGAATAGCAATCTCATCACATCCCAGCAAATAACTTGTCTTCAACCATTCTTTTATCTTAATAATATAGTAATCATGAAGGGTTTCCTTTTTAATGGCGCTCTTACACATACTGATTTAAAGTTGATCCGAATACTGAATATTGAACTAATAGTTTATTGATCCATACTTTGTTGTGATTCGAGTCAAACTTTTTTGAAATGTTAACAAAAAATTGAGATTGCGGAAAATTTCAAGTAGCACCATTAGATCCCACAACCTGGAGGGCCCATGACTTTGTGGTTTCGATTTAAAAAGAAATAAGATGATAAAAAATTCTATAAAAAATAAATTGAAACCAAAAAACTTACGGGGAAGAATAATTCAAAATAAATAAATGTTTTAAAAAAATTTTAGTATGATATTTTTTTTAATAAAAAAATATAATATTAATATATTTTAACTTGAATTTCACGGTCTAACTTATCAAATTTGTAATTAGATTATAAAATTTATTGGATTTAATAATTTATTTTAAAAAATATGTTTTTACCTACATATAGAATAAAAAAAAATTAAAGGAAAGGGGAAAAAAATTAAAGGATAACAAATTGCAAGATGATTTTTTTTTTTAATAAAAAAAGTATTGACAAGTTGAATGGTTAGTGGTATAAGTGAAACCAAATTAATCTTTTATACTTACAATTTGAATTATAAAATTGTGAGATTTGTATAAAAAAGTAGTTTTAAACAAATTAATCCCTCATTAAAAAAATACACCTCAAAGATAAATTCAAAATAAACTAAATTCTTGAATTTTTTTTTTAATACAATATATTTTTCAAAATAATCCTTGAGACAATAAAATATTAAATTAATCTAAAAAATATTATTTAACTTATTAAACTTGCAACTTAAATTATATATTCAATAATGTTTAACAAATGAAATTTTTTAAATTTATTTTTTTTATCTAAATATAATATAAGATAATAATTTATTTTAAAAAAATACCAGAGCCTAGGCATGCGAGCTTAATTACCTACCATACCTAGGCGTTAAGAAAAGAAAGAAAAAGCTTAGGTGTGAGTCTTCTAGCTTTAATATATATAAGTTTGATTTTATTTTATTTTTTTATCTTTTTAAGGAATGGATAACCTGTTTTCCATTTTTTTTTGTTTTAATAATAATAACCAAATGATGAGTCGTTGGGCTGCTTAAATAAAAATCAGGATAAAGTATTGTTTTTGCTTTAAAAACTCATTTTAATCTAAAATCATCTACTAAACATCCTTTAAATATCTATAAATAAATTTATTAACCTCAAAAACTCGAAAACAATCCATAAAACATAAAATCCAATTAGGTAAAATTCTTCTTCTTAACTTTAGTTTTTTTTAAACAATATTAAAATTTTAAACAATCACTATAAAAGTTTTCTTATCAACTTAATAATACTAAATTCAATAATTAAATTGATATCAACAATAATTTTTTCACTTTACCTTGAAATCTGGAGATTCCCTTTCTTTGTATTAAGTAATCTGTAGAAGGAGGAAAAAGACTATACCTAAATATACAATAATTAAAAGATGGAAAATTTAAAAATGGGTAATGTACCAAGTAATATAGGATATTCCTTGAACCATTAGCCTCTGAATGAAACTTACAGGAAGCAATTATCAATTAAGATCTTGACTTTAAGGATTCACAGTGTTCTTCCACTGCGTGGATACGAGAACATGATCACTACAGGTTATGAAATACGATTCATGCAATGGTTGATTTGTTTGTAGTCTCACGGTGCCATCCATTGCATAAATTAACCAAAAAATACTGATCTATGTAGCTGTATTATTATTGTGTCTCAAGACACAAATTATTATTCGTTTAATTACTGTATTACATCTGTTTATCTAATAAACTAACCCTCCTAGTGGTGATATTATTGTATCCCAAGGCATTGATTGCTATCCATTGTAATAGTATAATTACTATATATTGCCCCTTTATCAATTAATTTTTTAAGTTGGCTTCGAGGGAGGTTAATCTTTTTTATCAAAACATGATTGTCCTTTGAGGGTTGTACGGGGTTATTTTAATAATTGTGTTTTTTAATATATAGTAAAATTATTAATGTAACTCTTAAATAAAATAATCTAATATCTTTTATACAATGATATTTTTATATTTTCATATTTGATAAAACAATAGCACTACTATATCATCTTTACCATTCAAATTTAATTAGCCTTGAATTAACGGCCTTGGTTGTAATTTATCATATTTTGTTTGTTATTATTATTTACTTTTAATAGTATTTTTGGTTTTATATAGATAAAAATAAATTGATGGCACTTACTTTACTTGTGTCAATCACTTCACTGTTTTTTGGTAATACGTGTGGTTGGTTCCAGTGATTGTAATTATAATTCTATCATATCTTTTGATTTTTCTTGATATTTGTTTTCTCTAGATGACATGCATATAGTGATTCGATGTGGTTTGACTCAAAATTACTTTTATTTTTCTCTTTTTTTCCTTAAATAGCATGCTGATCATGCAAAAAATCATATCAGCCCATCAATTTTTTTCTTCTTTTGATTAAGTCTTTTCTCTTCTCTTATTTGCAATTATTTTATTTGCATTGATTATTTATAATAAAATTTTATTTACATTTTCATACCTAGTTATTTGATTTTTTTTAACTTGTTTTCAAATCTAGCCTCTATTTTTTTTAATTGCTATTTGTTTTGTCTTGAATCGTTTTCTTGATTAATTTGTTTTTTTTTTTCAATTCCACTGCTAAACATTTATTTTCATTTAATTTTTAAGTCAAATTCGATCATAATTTTTTTTATTGCTATTTTTTAATACATTTTGTTTTTACATTTCCATCCCTAAATATTTAATTTCATTTAGTTTTTATGTCAAATTTAGTCATAATTCTTTTAATTGTTTTTTTATTGATTTGTTTCTTAATTTCATCTATCAATATTTGTTTAATTAAGAATCTTGCTTCTTTGTTTTTTTAGTTTTGTCTTTAATGGGATCACCCTTGTCTCATAACTCGAGTTATAGATATGAAGAATTAGCTCGAGTTGACTTTATTTTTTAAAAGTATTTTTTTTAATATTTTCTTGCTATTTTTTTTATTTACAAAGTTATCCCAATTTCATATCTTGAGTCATGTGTTGACCCGAGTTGGTTGCCAAGCTTGCTCGAGGCTTTTTCTGTAGTCTTTTTTTTTTCTTTTACAAGTTTTTGAATTTTATACTTTAAAATTGACTCATAATAAATTTTTTGATAGGATCTAAATTCAGGGTTTCATAAGTTATGAGCTGTTTAAAATTTGATCATGTTTAGAATGTTTGTTCGGGATTGTTTGGTTTTTACATATATTTTCAAGTGAAGACTTAGCTATTAAAGATTCAGTTTAGAGCTTATTGTTAAATCTTTATATCTTATTCAATAAACAAACTAAAATGAACTCACATATTTCATATGATATGCATAAATAAAATTCATATATATAATCAATTCAGGTTTTATCAAGTTTAAAATTGGCAAAACTAGTTTTTAAGCTGAATTGGTTAATTATTTGGGCATACCAAGTGAACCGGTTGATTTTTGTTCATCTGTGATGACCACTTAAGAATTTTACAAAAACCTAACGAGTAATGATATGGTTATTTGAATCAATCGACCACTTTAGATATCAAAGGCATTCCAATAGCTATAAAACAACTAGGTTTCTTATATATATATATATATATATATATATATATATATATATATATATATATTTCTTTTTTATGTAAAATAAAAGAGAAATTCTAAAGATATATGATATAGAAGGTAATCCGAAAAAGAAAAACCAAGTAGAAATTATCAATCCTAATATACTCTAAATTATGTTAAATTAAAATTTTATATTCTAACACAAGAATATAAAATCTCACACTCATTACACTCACATACCTTCAATCATTCGAAATATATTTGAGTGAGGTAGAGATATTATGGTTTTTAGTTGTATAGTCTATTGTTTGAGAGAGTAACTCTTGTTGTTAACAAATTATAATTATAAACACTTGAGAATCTGGATAGATTCTTGATATTTGTAAGGTATTGTCATCAAATGAAAAATCTTGAAAATGAAACATCTTTAAATTATGTAATTGCTTGGTGTGATTTCATCAAAGATATTATATCTTTCAATTGGATTAATAAAAGAGTACAATACTTAAATGTGGTTGATATTTGAGGTGTGTATGTAAACTTGTCGAACTACATTAAAAACCGAGTTTGTAATCCCTCTTCCTTTATCTCTTTACTTTAAGTACTTTAATAATATTGTTGATTATGGTGTTATATATGCTCAATATGATTATTTATATTATTTGATATAATTAGTGGAACACCTAATTCACTTTCCCCTTAAATGTTATTGTTGTCTTAATCCTAAAATAACATGGTTCTGTTAGATGAACCCTTAACATTTTTTTTTCTATTTCACCCTACCATTTTTTAATATATAAATAATCTATAATATTATACATGATTTTTAATTTTATCCATATGATTTTTTAATCTTTCAAACTTGGTTCTAATTCTTTTAATTACATTTTTTTTATTTGGGATATTTTTTTAGATTTCATCCTCATTGAGTTTTTTCTATCAAATTTTAATTTTTTTTTTTGTAATTGTCTGTTTTCTTTTGCAAGTTTTTTTATTAATAATTTTTTTAACAATTTCATTACTCAAAATTACATTGGATGACATTCAAGCTTATTGGTTGAATTAGGGTCTATGATTTATCAAGTTGCAAGTTTTTTAGATTGAATTAAGTTTAAAAGGTTTGTCTAAGTTTACCTGATTCCTTCTCTCTTTTTTTAAGCTAATATGTGTTTTTATGGCAGTTTGACTCTTTTTTTTTTAGTTTTCCTTCAATTAGGTTATTATTGAGTTGTTTGATAATATAAATAGACTAGGTCCTATTTTTCTCCTGTTGTTTTTCTTTGTCAATTTTTTTTTGTATTAATTAAATTGTCACTTTAACCAATAACTTAAGATTTAAATTTTTATTAACATATTACTTTTTTTACATAAAAAATTGTTTAGGCCACAATGAGGTACAAACAATATATCTAGTCATGTTTATCAATGCATTATATAAGTGGTGATTTCTTATTATAATTTATATATGTGATTGCTCATGTTTATAATAAAAGAACTATTCATGTATGGTATTAGATCATTAGGTCTAGGATCACAATGCTTTTCATTAAAAAATTAATGTTTATCCTAATTTTATGAAGACTTGATTTTAATTGAATGGTTTTACTTTAATCCTCTATACCTATTGTAAAAATTTGTATAAATGATTCTTGATAAATATTATTATTTATGCTTATTTATTATCAATGATGGATCAAGTTTTCACATTAGAAATTTGTGTTTTCTAATCTTGGTGCCTTCTAACTTTGTATATATATACACACATACACTAAAGAAAATAGATTCATCGCCTTACTTACTATCCTATAAGATTCATTGTTTTATAAAAAAATTATAAATAAAAGGCTTATGGGTAGTCAAACCCAACTTATTTAGTTATTGGAGCAATTATTAACTTTATATACACATTTTGTTTTTCAAATTATCTTCATTTTATAGTTTATCTATCCTTATTTTTATTTAGTATCATTACTATCCTTATTTTTATTTAGTGTCATTATAACTTTATCCTTTATTTTTTTTTATATTTTTTCCATGTAGTTTAGCCCAGATTTCTTTCTAATATGTTAAAATAATAATAAAAAATTTCATATTCTATTTGATTTATGAGGTTGCTATTTACCTAGAAGTAAAATTTTATTTGTAATTATAAATTTTTCTTTGTTGAAAAGAAAAACAAGGAAAATATAGCATAATTAATAATAAAAAAATTGTCATTTTTTTGGTTGTGAAAATCATAATTTAGTCAATTTATAGGGTTTATAATAAATTATTTTTTTTTCAAAATATCCTACTCATCTTTTGAAAATGCCTATTTGGTTTGTTTTTAGCTTGCAAGACTATAAAATTTGACTTAAAGTAAGGGTATTTCAGGAATTTAGCATGTTATTCGTGTCCTCTTATATTTTGTTTTTAATTGTAACTTCTCATTATAATGAAGAAATAAAGAACATATAACACAATTAATCCATAGAATGAAGAAATAAAAAATATATAACGCAATTAATCCATAAATTATCTGATTTAGTTTTGAAAATCATAATTTATTTCTTTTATCAGGGTTTTACAATAAACTAGCTTTATTAAAATACTAAAGCTACCTTTCAAAAATGTCTTTTTGGTTTGTTTCTAGCTGTAATGCTGGAAATCTTGACTTCAAGTAAGGGTATTTCAGGAAGATAAAATATTAAATTATAAATGGACAAGAAAATACGAGTCGGCTGGTTTCCCAAACAAAAGGGACTAGATTATAATGTTTCTAAGAGCTAGGGACTAAACAAATAGTTTACTCAAATCAATTCTTGCTTGTAAAAGGGGTTTGAGTGCATAAAAGGCACGCAGGGCATTTTTCAGTCTTCACTTTCTCTCAACATAAACACCACCTCGTCCTCCCCTTCTTCTAGGGTTCGTGGAATACTGAACTGAACAGAACTTTCTCTGGTTTATGATGGTAAGACTCTCTCTCAGTTCTAAAACTAGATTGTTTGAATCGTTTTTCTCCTATCAATTTGGCTTCCATTTTGTGATTTTGTTTTAATTTATGAAAAAAACAAATCAATCAGGAGGGAAAAGCGAATTTGGAAGCGGCGATTGAGCAACTGCAGAACGTCGAAAAGCAGATGAGGCTCGCCGGAGACGTCGCCGGCACTAAGAAAGCCGTCACCGAGATTCTCCAACTCTGCTTCGAAGCTAAAGATTGGAAAGCTCTAAATGACCAAATTATCCTTCTCTCTAAAAAACGTGGTCAACTCAAACAGGTAATGTTCATTTTAATTAGTATGCAAATAAATTCAATTAAATTAGGTAATTTTTGTGCTATGATTTTTTGGGTGGATTTTGATTTTTTTCTTTCCTGGCGTAGGCTGTAACTGCAATGGTCCAGCAAGCAATGCAATACATTGACGAGACTCCGGATCTTGATACTCGTATCGAACTTATTAAAACACTTAACAGTGTATCTGCTGGCAAGGTCTGACTGATTTTCATGATCCGTTTTATATATATTTTTTTATTTGATTATTTAATGTGGGGTTAAATATGACTGTTTCTATGAATTATGCTGGTGTTATTTCAGTAAGCTTGTTTATTTATATGACGTGTAGATATATGTTGAAATTGAGAGAGCAAGGTTGATTAGGAAACTAGCTAAGATTAAGGAAGAGCAAGGGCTTATAGCTGAAGCTGCGGATCTGATGCAAGAAGTTGCAGTAAGTTTGTAGTGTTTGCTTCCTTACTTCATAGAGCGTGTAAGAAGATTGATGTATTTTCATGTTTTTGGGTTGCAGGTGGAAACTTTTGGTGCTATGGCAAAAACTGAGAAAATTGCCTTCATTCTTGAGCAAGTATGTGCATCTTGTATTTCTGTTTGTGTTTTCTCGTTATTTGTTGCTTGTACTTTAAGTTTAGGTAATGTCTTTGAGATTAAGCAAAGAAATTGGATGCTTAAAATGTCTTCGATATGCAATTAATGACACATGATATGACTGTATCTAAGGTTCCTTAACCAGGGATCCTGCTTTTGTGGAACATGGATGATCATTGACCTTTTTATCTTTGATCTGTTAAATTTGAGGCTTTTGTTGTTGGTTGTTTTAATTATGATGGGGCATCAATTTTGTTGGGACAGGTTCGTCTATGCCTTGACCGCCAAGATTATGTTCGTGCACAAATTCTCTCAAGGAAGATTAGTCCAAGGGTTTTTGATGCTGATACTTCAAAGGAGAAGAAGAAACCAAAGGAAGGTGATAATGTTGTTGAAGAGGCTCCTGCCGATATACCATCATTGTTGGAGTTAAAGCGGATCTACTATGAACTGATGATACGGTATGTAAATTTTGTATATAGTTTGCCCTATTCTTACTTTAACCTTTTTTTTTTAATAGTTCCACTGAGTTTCTTTAGTATTTGTCTAATACTTAACTAGGTTTTATGTGATGCCCAATCGATTCATGAGCTCCATGGTTACACTACATTTGTATCTTTATACAGTGCATCTTTGAAAATTTATGAGCTTATGTGGCTGTGTTTCTGCTTGCTGCCTTTTGGATTAAGCAAAATATACGTCTAATGCTAAGAAATTACATAAATGTTGCGCTGTATCTTTATAATCTCTATTTATGTACTTGCATTCACCATGAAATGCTGGAAACAGCTGTTTTTAACATGTTTTGAATTCTGTGTTTGGTCTGTATAAAGCCTTTAATTTGTTCTTAATTTGCATGCACCATGTAATGCTCAATCATTTCATGAGCTCCTGTAACTGCTGTTAGCATCATTGAAAGTAAATATTTGGAGGTGCTTTTATAGACAATGTGCTTAAGACCCTGATAGTAAGGTAATCCATATGATAGCATGTTTTCCATGTGAATGCACCATGGCTTCATGTTTGAAGCAGAGGAGAAAGCCCTTTTGCCCTCTCTTTTGAGGTTTTTGGTTTTGGTTCTTAATCTGGAGCAGTAATGCTGATAGATATGTTTGCCCAACTTAGTATTCATGCAAAGCTATGCGCAATGCTATATATCCTGGGAGTAGCTTTCTTTGACACCATTTATTGCTTTCCAAGGTTTAAAGTCTGGTATCGAGAACTATATAATAGCATTTCCATCCTTACAATTTGCAGCTCATAGTTAGCAAACTGACTGGACAATGCATTTATGGTTTTTATGATGTTAGTGTTCCACATTGTCGTTAGTTGTGTTTGCTTTTTTAACAATCAGATTCAATTCTGAAATGCTAGCAAAGTAATATGCATGATTTAAACAATTCTTAAATTGTCAAATATGATCACTAAAAAAAGGTTTGAACATGCATGCTACCAGCTTATGCTGGAAAGCTTCCTTCTTTGCACCATATTTGAGTTTAAAAGAACCCGTTGAAAGGCAAATTAAAGTTCCAGACATCAGAAGTCATCGAACTGGAACTTCAAATAACATTGCAATACTATTTTATATTTGTGATTTCAGATGCAAATTGATAGGACCATGCAACTGTGGATTTCTATAGTCTGAGACATTTCTGTTGAGATTTCATGTTTGTATTTTCTACTGAAAGAATGGTCTCTTCTTTTCCTCTTTTGAACAACAACCTGGGATTTTTTTTTCAAATACAGTAACAAAACCCTGCAAAAATGGTTTTTCTTTGTGGTATCTTTTCCAAAAACTTTCATGACCTGATCACCTTTGCTTAATTTTCTAAGAGGCCAAGGTTAATTTGATAATATTTTTTCATTGAAAAGTTCTTTTTGTTGATTTTTTTTATTTTGTTTAAAGGTTAGTAAAATATCCCAAGCATCCAACTTGTCTCTGCCAATTATTATGCAAATTCCCATGTCTGATTTCTTGGTTGCTAAATGCTTTGTAGCCTTCTAGTATTTGTGAACTAGTATATCTGCTGTAGATTTGAATAAGAGCACCATGTAATGACTGTCTTTGTGCTCTCCACTTATGTTATAGGTACTACTCCCATGACAATGATTATCTTGAAATTTGCCGTTGCTACAAGGCAATATATGAGATTCCCCCTGTAAAGGAAAATCCTGCCCAATGGATTCCAGTAAGAGCTTATCTTCAATTTTTTTATCTGTTGAGGTTTCTGTGTACTCTATTGGACAGCCCTGATATTTTCAACATGCAGGTCTTGAGGAAAATCTGTTGGTACTTGGTACTTGCACCACATGATCCAATGCAATCAAGCCTTCTGAATTCCACCTTGGAGGATAAGAATCTTTCTGAAATTCCTAATTTTAAGTACGTGTTGCTTTAATTTGTTCCTGCATTTTGTTGGTCATATAATTTAATAATCTTTTATTTAATGCTTCTCTTTGTTGGGTGCTGTTCCATAGGTTGCTGTTGAAACAGTTAGTGACGATGGAAGTCATCCAATGGACATCTCTTTGGAATGCATTTATGGATGAGTTTGAAAATGAGAAGAACTTACTTGGAGGATCCTTGGGTGACAAAGCAGCAGGGGATTTAAAGCAAAGAATAATTGAACATGTAATCTACATTCAATTTTCATATTTGGGGACAATTATGGAATTTCTTCTTCAATCTACTGTTGAGTGTGGTTGTTAATCCATTTGCAACATGTTTTCTTTTCAGAATATCCTTGTTGTTTCAAAGTATTACTCCAGGATTACTGTGAAGAGACTAGCAGAGTTATTGTGTCTCAGCATCCAGGTTCCCCCCCACCCTCTTTCTGTATGTGTGTTTGTGTAGTTGTGTTGCACACATGCTTTTGTTTGCCCACACTAATCTTTGTTTTCGGCAATTGTTTTGATGGTGTAATTATGCCTGATTTTTGTCCTTTGTCTTGTGAACTCGTGCAAATCTCCATGAATGTGTTTCATTTCAAAGATTTGGATTTAATCAGGCATGGTTAAAATTAATAAAGGCTTCATGGTTGCCTGGTGCTTCTGTTTAACTATTTATTTGGATTTCCATAGTAGTGGATAAAATGTAAGAGATTCGCCTCAGAAATTATTCAGTCAACATAATAGTTAAAGTTATATTGTCCATCCTAATTGAAACTTCTGGTGTTTGTATCTGAATTTAGACATTGCGTTCAATTATTGAACAGTCACAGGCAATTTTAGAGCCTCTTTGACCTAATGTTTAGGAATTGGAATCTTACAAATCCCATTAGTTGTAACTTAATTTAATCTCATGGTGGTGGTTAATGTATTTGTGTTTAATCCATGTCTGAAAGTCCAATTAAGTTTCTGATGAGTAGGCCTGTTAATAGTATAAATGATCTTTAATTCACCTAATGACATGAGTGCGAATTTGACAATGGCACCAGGTTTTGCATTCAAGAATGATTGCTCTAATCCTCTTGGAGGCATTCTCCTTTAATCTTGTTTCAAGCATATTTGGAGCAAGCTTACAAACAATCATGAGCTCTGCTCTGCAATTGACACTCCCAAGCAACCCTCCAGCCTATTCATACTTATACACATCTTTGCCTTGTATAACAATATCTTTCCCTTTCTGTTAGTGCTTGTGGTCCTTGGTAACAGTGATGACTTGTTGCCAATTAATGCTCTTCATAATTTATTTTGTTGTTAGTAAGACAATTTGGCTTGGGTTCAGATTGGCTTAGAGAGGAATAAGATCTTTCCATTCACATTGCATGAAATTTAGGTTGATAGTGATTTGCATAATTTGGCAAACAGCCATCCTTTTGCTTTGGTGACTGGAGTTTGAATAAACAGAGGAACAGGGCTTTGTATTCTCTTGAACTATGTAAAGGATCTTACAGGTTTCCATAGACCAGCAATGATTGCTATTTTTTAGTTCGTGCCGAAATCTAAAAAAAAATGGAAGTTAAATTAGTACTTTGAGTGAAATAGTTAGTTTATCAAACATGTTAATAATATGAGAAGTGTGTGTGTTGACCAAGGTACTTTGCATTTAATCTGCCCTCTTTTTTTTTTTTTTTTTTTTTTAATATAGGAAGCTGAGAAGCATCTTTCTGATATGGTTGTGTCCAAAGCTTTGGTGGCAAAGATTGACAGGCCAATGGGAATAGTGTCTTTCCAAGTAGCGAAGGATAGCAATGACATTCTCAACTCATGGGCAATGAACTTGGAGAAGCTGCTTGATCTTGTTGAGAAGAGTTGCCACCAAATACACAAAGAAACTATGGTCCACAAAGCTGCTCTAAAAGTTTGAAAGGGCTGGTGCCACTGAATGCATGAAGGTCTCTCTCTCCTCCCCACGCCCGAAAAAAAAAATCATTTATAGGTGACGGTACTTCTGTTTTTAATTGTGTTTAGAACCCATTTAAATCTCTGCTGAGCGGGTTTGGTTGGACATTCATCATATCCTGAAGATATTTCTTTTGTTGGTTAGGCTGTGATGATGCTTAGAATTGAGAGTAAACATTGCAGTATACTTCTGGCACATGCTGTACCACTGCCTAATGGCAGGACCCAAATGGGCTTTGTCTATAGCAGTAGAGGGAAATCTCAATTCCAGCTTTGTTTAAGATTCTTCATTTGTTTAATATGGTTTATCTGTCATTTATCATCATTACCGCGGCATCTTATCATGGTGTCTTGAAGTCAATTTGTTTGTCAGCAAACACGCCTTCTTTTCTTGGTTGTTCACGTTTCCTGGACAATTTACGAGACAGCTGGATGTCGTTCCCGTTCTGGAGATTGAAATCAGCAAAATTTGTTTTTTATATTATTGTTGATGTCCGGATTTAAGGTTGTCATCTTCCCATTTGGCGTTGATCAATCAATTCTACGTCACTGCTTCATATTGATCTGTGAAAGTTGAATCGAAAGAGAATGGGGATCCCTTGTGGAACAAATTGTGATTGCCTGTTTAAGTTTCTTTACAGGTTGTGATTACATGGTCGCATCTTGGTCTTAAAGTTCCAAGGAAGCCTGGGAGGAAGAGGCCTTGTCTGAGATACAAATCTTGTTTCCTATTTCCCACCCTGGGCACATTCTTGCGCCCTGAAGTTTCCTGTCAATTCACCATTGTTTGGAATAGCGAAGATGCTTCTGCAAAACGGCAAGCTATTTTTACTGATTTTCTTCTCATTAATTTTTTAAATTTTTTTGTGTTCGTGTAACCTTAAAAAAGTTGATTAATTAAAAAAGAAAAATGCTATCGGGAAAGTATTTTTTTATTTTAAATTAAAAATGTTTTCTAGAAGTAAAAATTCAAAAATATTGTTATTGGTTAATTTTATCAAGTTTGGTTCTTAATCTTTTAATTATTATATATTTTATTTTTATTTTTTCATGTTTATCCCATAAAATTTGATTTGATTTAATTTTTATACTAGTTTTGATTTTTATTTGTTTGATTGAAATTTTTTATTTATTATATTTTGTTTTTATTTTTTGTTATTTATTTTATTTTATCATCTTTTAGATTTGGTTTTAATTTCTTGAATTGTTATTTTTCTATTTAAAATAATTTATAACTTTTTTTAAAATTTTGTATTCCAATGCTTTTGTATGCCAACTTTAGTCTTTAATTTTTGATAAACTTGAAAAAAATAATTAAAATACTAATAAATTATTTTCTATCTTATAAATCAAAGACAAATAATAAAAAATATTAAAATTTATTTTAATTGATATTAATAACCTTAAAAAAATAATTTATTTTCTAAAAAATTACTTTCTACTGGAATTTTTTTTCTAGAAAGAAACTATTTTTTGGCTAAGTTCTATCAAGATAAATTCATGATAACAAAAAAAATGCACTACTATCTTACCAATATACTTGAAATTACATATAAGAAAATCTCGAGAAATATATCTTAATTGATTTGATCTTAAACTTATTTTTTAGATATTATTAATTAAAATCTTATAAATTTTAAAATTATTAAAAATTTATATAATTATTAATTTCAAGCTCAATAAAATCAATTAAGATACATTCTATAATTATTAATTTCATGGCCTAGAAAATCAATCAAGAAGTATTCGAACATCTATATAAATTTAAAAAAAGAAACTGCCTAGAAGAATAAGAGATGTGGTGTACGGATCATCTGGAAGAGGAGTTATAATGGCTATAACCTGACCAGGCCGGCAACTGACAATCGTTTCCGCCACTCTGACTACTAGTGGCAGGCCTAAACTCACCTGGTTTGTGAGCCGGAAAAGGCATACGATCGGAAGGTTTTGTGGAGGATGATGAAGAATTAGAAGAAGCAAACGAAGATGACAAAAACATTTGGTCGTGTAGACTCACAGGTTGCTTTTCAAAACCACCAACACCCAAGATCAATTGAGGTTGGCTAACTTGCTCTCTTGAAATCTCACGGTTTTGCGTATGGTGAAGAGCTTGGGAGTAAAGCATAAGCTCAGAGGATGTAGAAAGATATAGAAGGCCGGAACTTGGAGAATCAGAGACAGTCAACTGGTTTGCTGTTGGACTTGGGGGAGGAGTTGGTCGAAGCTTGACGTTTTCTGGGAAGTTCAGCTTGGCTTTGCTACCTCGAAATCTCAGAGCAGCTTCATCGTAGGCTCTTGCTGCAGCCTCAGGTGTATCAAAAGTGCCTAACCAAACTCTAGCTGCCTTCATTGGATCTCTTATTTCAGCAGCCCACTTGCCCCATGGCCTTTGCCTCACTCCCCTATATTTTCTCTGTGGCTCGTCTCTGCGGGTTTCATTGTGTTCATATACTGGAGTGAATGTCATCTGTGTAGATGCCGGTGTTACGGTGCTTGTAGTGACGACGGAAATTCCTGTAGCTGTAGAGACATGGGAGGGGGGAGAAACAGAGTGTTACATCATTAATGGGGCATTTGAGTGCATAAGACGAGCACAAATTAAGCTAGACAAATTAAAACTAGCTAGCTCGGGAGTAACCCTAGCCAACCGTAAAACTAACTAGCTTACCTCTCCCAGCAGTGGACGAGTCCCCATGTAAGAAGTCATCAGCAAATGCTCTACAGAGCCTTTCATTCTCTTCACTGCAACCACCCTCTTCCTCCCTTTCTCTCTTCGCCGACAAACCACCATGAATACAGTCTCCTTGATTATTTGAAAATGCTGTTGAGGAATCCGAATCATCTGCAGGTACATTTCCAGCCACTACACGTGTCAAAGCAGTCACCATAATTGACATCTCTCTTTCCCTACTCGAGTCGGGAAGCATAATGGTATAGTTTGGTTTTGCAGCCGCTCTCCAGCACCACCACCTTCTCTCTCTTTTTTATATCAATTTTCTCCTCTTTGTTCGCCACTTTTAGCTCCCACATGGAACCTTGAAAAGCTTTAGCCACCTCCTTACCTAATTAATCCCCCCATTAAGAAGAAGAAACATGCAAATTTAGTAATATTCTTATAAGTTTCAATCTACTCTCTAGAAACCAGAACCTTTTAAGAATGTCTCAACGACACAGTTTTAGCAGCACCGAAAAGAAGTTACGTGTCAGAATATCAACCTCCATCTTTGACATGACATATTTGTTTGACATTTTATTATTCAAGTCGGTACCGAGAACTAGCTTCACCGTCAAGCAATCTGGTGTGATTAAGAAATATTATTATTTATTTTCAAAAATCCATTTTAGCTTTCTTTTATTAATTTCAGCGAGTAGGATGGCAATTTAACCCAATATGTATGTCTATTTCAAATATGTATATTGTTTTGTTTTATCTTAAATAATTAATGATATTCAGACAATGAATATTCAAATAAAGATAAAACATATATTTAATAAATAATAAATATAATAAAAAAAAATCAATTAGTGAATTCTACTTCCTGTTCCTAGCGGCAACAGGTGGCTCAAACATAGCATATAAGTTTAAAGGACAGCCAATCGTTGGTGTGAACCTCGGAAATAAAAAAAACACGTTTCTTATTGTTTAGTGTGAGGCATCGGACCGACCGCTTCCACTTGTCTTCGTGTTCTGTGCTGAGATGTAGACCATAATAGCCGACTAAAGAATGTCGGTTCACTACTCGGACTAATATCCTATTATTATTATTATTATTATTATTATTTACATTGTATATCGTATCTTTCAGTTACATTGTATATCGTATCTTTCAGTTATTATTACTTATATGTGCACAATATAATATCTAGAATACCTTTAAAAATTAAGTTTGTTTAATTATTTGTGCAAGGATATTTTTAGTTTTTTTATTTTATTTTTCTTAGCACAATTTAATTATTAAGGTATATTTATAAGCAAGAAATCTATAGGCTTTTTTTTTATCTTTTTTTTATGATTTTTTCATTAATATTACATGTGGTTAGGCTCACTTAGGTCTTTTGATAAACTAAATAAAAAAATAAAAAAAGTTATTAATATCTGCAGTGCACATACTAAAATATAGGAGACATTTGTGTTTTTTGAGCAATACGTGTAATATCTTTGATGATTAAAAAAAGCAATTATCATCTATTCTGATAGAGCACATGGAAGTATCAAAAGGGGTGTGTGTAAGGCATCCTGCAATGGTTAGACAACAGTTGGATTTTTTTCCCTGCTCCTTTCCTCTCGCTTTCCATGTCAACCCAGTTACCCTCTATTTTCTTCTTATTTTAATTGTGAATTTTATTCTTTTGATTATTTTAAATTATTTTTTAAATTTTAAATTTTATTATTTATTATTTTATTGTATTTTATATTTAAATCAAATTTTTTCCTCATTCTTTTTATTTTTATTTTTTAAAGAATTATTTCTTAATTTCATCCCTTATTATTTAATTTGATTTAATTTTTATATATTATTTGGCCATTATTCTTTTAATTATTTTTTCATGGTTTCTTTTTTAAAATTAATTTTATTTTTTTAATTTCATTCTTCAATATTTGATTTGTTTAGAATTGAGCTTTTTTAATTTTTTTAGTACATTGATCTTGGTTTCATAACTCGGGTCAAAGGTTTGTCGCATGTGGATGCGCGACATCTAGAGGTCGTGAGAGTCGCTACCTAGTTGTTTGATTCAAGGTTGCTAGGAACTTGAGTATACTGGTTTTATGAGAGATTCAAAGATAAATGACTAATTATAGATAGAAAATATATTAACACTACTAGTGCACCGTACTTTTATAGTTTGATTATGTTATTACCAGCTGCTGAACATAGCTTTGATAGATTTCATTGGATCATCATTTGATTATGTTTCTTTACCACCCATGTAATTTGAATATTGTTTGCATCCCCTTATAGGGTCTACTGCATTGCTCCCAGCTGCTCAATTGTTCAAAAACTATTGATGTCATTTTCACCAAGGATTTTACCAACTCAGTCCATGGCTTTTTGTTTAAGAATTTTTTTTATTCTAGAATTAACTTGTACCTTTTAAAATCATGTCTTTTCAAATCTAAATGTTGAAATGAAATAAAAAAAATGTTAATATTGAAAGTATTTTTTGAAAATCAAGCTTCTTTGGTTAAAGACCCAATATACACAATTCAAAACATGCAATTATTTAATTGTCTTGTATTTTGAAAAAAGAAATTGACATATTATAAGATTAAAATAGTTTTCCTATGATTCTTTGTATCAATTTTATTCTTTGATTTATGTATGCTATTTAATGGTATACGATGAGATGAACTTTTATGGATTTTAAAAACAGGAGGTTTGAACAAAGAATCGAGGTTCCATTAAAAATTTATCTTATTTTTAGCACTTACTTTATCAGCATATACAAAAATCAGCATCTTAGTTTGTGAAATCATGACCCTTATAGAAAAGTTCTTTAATTTTTAAGAGTGTCATTTATCGATTCAAATCACCTACTTGTTTAAAAAGAGCTTTCAAAAGTATGTAATGTAGGTTATGGTTCATAACTATGAAAGAAAGAGAAATTTATAGGCTCAAAAGTATTTGAGGGTTTTAAAGACCTGGGATCACCATCAATTATTCATGAACTCTCTTTCTCTTGCTGTCTTTATGGAAGAAAATGACATGTCATATATTTCATCAATAAATCTTGTTTCCTAAAATTTAACAAGAAACTCTATCATAATGAAATATAATCATGGCTCTCTCTTAACAAGATTTTTAATTAGTTAGAAACTTTTAATGCTATTAATCAAGGTTAAATATTAGCATATAATTGATATCAATCAAGGTTAAAAATTAGCATATAACTATGTCATTCCTTTTATTATCAATCTCAAACTTAAAGAAAGTATTAAAATTCATTGTCTATCATTTATTTCCTGATTCTCCTTTATTTCAAATTCTAATTAAAATAAAAGTCAAGGTTTTCTGCTAATCATTAGCCTCATTATTTCTTTATTTCTATTTCACTATCTATGTAAAAGAATGACATATAACAATGTCACTCGTCCGTATTCATCTAAAATATCAATATTCACTTAATAGAGGTTGTAATGCAAATCAATTTTTTTTTTTATGGATAACCAATCTAATCATTTAAAGATACTAAAGGCTTTATAATAGATACCAAAAGATATGTTCATGGTTCAATATCTTTTTTTTTTCTTGAACTCTTTCTCGACATCGACTTTTGAAATTTGTTGTGCCCTTCCTAAAAAACCCCTTTTATGCCCTTTCATACTTGATAGGATTTTTCCTACTTTAACCTTGACTTGCCTTTAAATGCAAGGGATGTATATGCTTTAGGTTTCACATAATCTTCATTAAAGTTTCTTTGGAAGCCCTCTAGTCTAAAGCCTTTTCACTTTTAGCCTTTTCTCAATAGTTAGACTTTTATTCTTAGCATTCTTTTTACCATTAATTCTACTATTGTCTTTGTTTTTCACTTGAAAACCCATCGTTTACCGCTAGTATAGGGTGTGATCTATGTCAAGGTTTTTTTTTTTAAAAATGATTCCATTACGCTCAAATTAGGATATGTAATAGATATATACTTTAAGAATAGTGAAGGGAATAAACAAAGAAGATCTTTTTTCATTTCAAGCAGGGTCAACTAAAACTAATAAATTTCGATATCATTCAGTGTAATAATTTGAACCTTTAAAGAATTATGATTATCGAGTCCATAACTACAAAATTCACTATGTATCATTATACATACTAGTAAAACTTAACTCTATGATGTGTGGTTCAATTTTGTATATGAGTCTAAAATTTGTTTGGTCACCCCCATATTCTTTATCATGTCATTTTAACAAATAATAAGTTATTTCTGCAATCAAAACACCTTTAATCTTTCAGGATTGATTAGCTTTAATTTCACACGTTGGAGTTTGATCAAAATATTTTGTCAAAATACCATTTGAAAGAAACATATCTTTATTTCAAGACAAAGAGCAAAGTACAATTCATCAAAAATATATGATGCATTCATGATATATGAAAACATATTGAAGTAAAATACAATGCTCATTCTTTTCACAAATTCCAAAATTTGCTCACCAACCAAATGACCCAAGACCCCACCTTAATATTCACATCTCTTGTTTAGATTATATCACATAAAAAATAATGGTTGTATGAGATTTGATAGAGCCAAAACAATAAGTCTGGAATCTATTAGATTGCTGGTAAATAAACTCGAGTGATA
The DNA here is from genome assembly GCA_026413675.1 of Populus pruinosa. NCBI lineage: Eukaryota > Viridiplantae > Streptophyta > Magnoliopsida > Malpighiales > Salicaceae > Populus > Populus pruinosa. The sequence continues at coordinate 14,358,234 of CM048598.1, read as the reverse complement.
GAGGAATATCAATCTTAACAAAGGCATGTAAACATTCGATGCTATAATGAGACTTGGCTAGACCATATAACTAAAAATTTTCACTTGAGAGCCTTTTTATGATTGACTTCTTGTCGTTGTTCTGGAATCTATGGTAGGCATCCAATTTTTCCCTTGTTTACAGCTTGTTCATTTCTTTTAACAATCTTCATTGTATCATAAAAATATTAAGCTAAACTTCTCATCAGATGCTCATAATAAGAAGATTGGAAGTTGTTAGCGAACAACATCATCATTTAAGTCTATATCAGTAGAGGTTAGACATGTGTTGTCTCATCTCGTTATTTTTAAGTATATGCCCTTACAAACTCTTGGTTTCCTTTTTTTATGGCCATTAAACTGGTTCTGTCAAAAGCAGTTTTCAAATTGAATATATACTGCTTTAAGAAGGTGCTTATCAAGTTTTTTCATTTCTTGATTCATGTATTGTCTAGTCTCATAAACTAACTCAAGGCGAATCTAGTGAGACTATCTTAGTAAAAATATATCAACATCTTATTGTTATGGATCATTTCAATCATCTTGTTATAGTATGATAAGAGAAAGATGTTTAGGAATTCTAGTCCAATATACTTGATGAAGTCCAGAACTCTGAACTTCTTTAGCACCATAATGTTTGGAATTAAACAAACTTTAACTACTAATACAAGATTAGTCAGATTATTTCCTTCAACTACTCTTAATTTTTCTTCTAAAGTAACCCATTTATCATAGTTTATGGGCCTAGTAAACCTATTATTAAAAGTTCTTTCTATTGTTGGATCCATGATAACTTAAGCTTGAGTTGGCTGGATGAAAGCAAAATGAAAAAATATTGCCTATTTACTAAGTTTGTCCTTGGTTCTGAAATGCTTCCACGAAAGGCTATGTAGATATACCCTTTTTATTCTTGAAACTCAATAGTAGTTCGAGTAAATTTGTGAGTCTAGCTACTTTATCTTTAATGTTTTTAATTTTCTTTTGATAACAAACCTTTATTTGAGCCCTTTCTTTATTTTTTATTTTTTCTCTCAGTCAAGTATAGTAGGCGTTAGGTAGGAACCCATGTTTCAACTTGAAAACATGCATGTTAAATATATGAACATGTTTTTATATAATAAACTCGTACTTTAAAAAGTGACACATAGTCATAATTTTTACATGATAAAATAAGAATTTCGATTGTTTTCTATACTTTGTAATAATAATTTTCTTAGTTACAATCATTGTGTTACCTATAAGTCCCGAGTTCAATATACTTCAAATTTTTTTAAAAAAAAATCTTAAATCATAAATAAAAACTTAAATTAGATGTTTTGGATTAATCAAAATATTTTTTTAAAAAAAATATTATTTTCAAATATTTTCAATAAAAAATATTAAAAAAAAACTATTATCACAATTTCCAACACCACCGTAGCCCGAAATTCCGATCGAGAGAATGCATGAAATTATTGTTAATTCGTAGCTTTTTGACTGGTCATATATATAGTGGTCAGACATTTCTCTCCTTGAATAACAGTACACGCATGTGCTTTGCCCGAGTCATAAGAAATCTGAGGCTCTGGGCCTATACTATTAGAGAAAGCATGAGCATTTGAATATAGCTTTGGACAACCTTGATTCTGTCTTCTCTGCATTTTGTATTTTGCTGATCAGTATCGGTCAAAACCTTACTGGTGATCCATCATAAACACCAGATCCACTGGGACATTTGACATATAAATTGTACAAATCATATTAAGTTCTTGAACTAATTTGTTTCTGGAAGAACATTCCCTAGGAACTCCGTGGTCAGAATGGAATCCAGACCCTCAAACCATGCTGTAAAGTGAAAGGTCACCACTCTGCTATCCTAGCTCAGAATTCTTTTTTCTTTGTTTTTTTTTTTTTCTGATTTACTTGTAAAAAAGGATGGGGAATTTCTGCAAAGCAGAGTAATGTAAATGGTTCAGGGTCAAAAGAAGCAGATTGTCAAGATCCATCCCCGAGAAAGTAATTTCATAATATTAAATGCAAACAAAGTCAAAGCAGAGAGAAGACCTGGGCTGGCTATACAGAGGCTGGGAGCATTCGATCCCTACAGCTACTGGAAACCACCCCTACCAGAGCTGCAGGAGAAGTGCAACCCTGCAAGCTGGTTTGCAGTGTCCTGTGATCAATGGAAATCGACGTCCTGAAAATTTCTCATGTTGATTCTACTTATTTATTTATTTATTTTTTATAGGATTATCTTGATTTCATGATTTGAGTTGTAAATTTATCAAGTTAACTCGATTTATTTTGTTGCATTATTTTTAATTGAATTTTTTTATTTTAGTTTCCCTCTAATAAATCAATTTTTTTTATATATTTTTTTAAATTTTATCATTCAACAATAAATTGTTTGAGAATTAGATTTCATAGTCTTTTAATTTTTCTTTTTGTGGAGTTTCTCAATCTCATGGATTTTTTTTCTTGATTTCAACCTTCAATATTGGATATGTTGGAATTTGAGTTTTGTAATTTTTTATTTATTTTTTATAAAATTATTCAGGTCTCATACCTATATTACAAGTTTAATAAATTAACCCAGGTTGACTTGGGTTTTTTTATCTTTTTTTAATTTATTGTTTTAATTTCATTATTTAACATTAAGTTGATTGAAAATTGATTATATTTTTTTACTCTCTATTAGGATATACCAATCTTATGAGGTTTCTTTATTCCCTTTTAATATATTTTTTTTAATTCTATCATTCAATAATAAATTAATTAAGAATTTACCTTTATAATTATTTTGGTTATTTTTTATAAAGTTATAATAGTCTCATGACGAAGGTTAAAAACTTGATAGATTAATCCTAATTAATCCTATATTATCTTAATATTTAAAAATAAATATCATTCAATATATCATCATATCAATATTAAAAGAAAATATCTAATATACATTATATTTTGAATTTATAATTATTTTTTTTTGTTATAAAACATGTGAGTAATATTTAAATATTTTTTTTATACTAAAAGAAAATTGATCTGACTTTCAATGCTATACAAGCATAACTTCACTGATGTAGCAAAAGTGTTTTAGACAAGTTGTAAGTTAAATGTAAATTGAAAAGGTAAAATTATGAATTTTTCTTTTTAGAAAATAAAAAAAATACTCTAAAAAAAATCTTTTCACAAGGTTTATTGATGATTATAAAATTAAATGGGGTTAGCCCAACGATTTCTCAATTTTTGCACAATAAATTTACTGAATTGCCTTTAATATAATGACTATATTGCCCTTCCCATCAAAATTTCTTTTGGTTGCCTCCAAAGGTTTATTTGTACTTTCATTTTAGATTTTTTTTTTTATTATCATATATGATGTTGAGAATAATTTGGTATTTTAATATATTAAAAAAAAAATCTCTAGCACACTAAACAGTAGTGAGAGTTGAGTTGCCAAGATTAGGCGGCATGTACGATCTATTTCAATCATCGAAAAAAACATTTCACCCTGTCAATTGAAATGTCAAAGCAAGAGATACATGATGCAATATATGATCGACAATGATGGGTGATGTGTCACTAATTGCTTTTTTTTAGAATTTGTATTATATTTTATTAATTTTTTTTCTTGCATCAATTTTAATTTTGATTGGCCTTCTATGATTTATTTTAATTTATTTTTTAAAATAATATTAACCTCATAACTCAAATTATTAATTTTTAAAACTCAGTATTTTCTTGTCATTTTTTTTTAATTTTTTTTTTAACTTTAAACATTTAGTACACCTAGTTAACTTAGATTGTGTTTTTTTTTTCATTTTCTTAAATTTTTTTTTTAAATTTCATCTTTTTATATTAAACTAATTTTTTCAAATTACTTTACTTATGTCAAGAATTTAATTATTATTTTTTTTAGTTCAATATCATTTTTTACATTCTTAAATATATAAACTTGATTAAATTAATCTTATATATTATTTTGTGATTTATCATAGTGTTTTTTTTATAAAAAAAAGGACATTAAAAATCCGCAGATGAACACTCAACATTGAAATTTGGAAACAAGGCATTTCCAGTTGCAGTTTGAAGTTGAGTTTAAGCCAACAATTACAGGGTTTAATGGATTTAATCAGCCGTAGCAGGATTAAGCTATACAGACATTAAGAATAACATAAACCTATATAATTTCACTGGATTGGACTTGACCCAAACACAAAAATCCCCTAAAAGCAACACCTAACAGAGGTGCTTGGCCACACCAGATCATTTTTGTGCCCTCCTGCATGCAAGAAGAATCTGAACCAAAGTCACATCTTTTCTGGCTCCTAAATCGAGCCCCTAACTTCCACAAGCCAAGCACTCCTCACGATTTGTAAGGGAGCAAACCATTTGAGCTATTTTAGTATCGTCAGCAGCAGCATCATCATCCAATTCTGGGTTTTTTTCCTGCATTACCCATAAATGATACTTACTTTCAATGAAATAAATAAACTGAAATGGTAGAAAACTAGTGATTATGACTGGTAATTACTTTAAAAACAGAAGTATCAACAGTGAACTTGATGGCATCAGCCGCCGCTTGTGATCTTAGATAATACATCCCTGTCTTTAGACCCTTCAAAGCAGGAAATGAAATGGTTAGACAGTGAACATATTGCAACACAATACTATTAATTGCATGAAAGGGGAGGGCAGGGTTTCATCAAAATTGACATTGCAATCAAAAGATGGATAAAAAATTGAATCATCATTGCACAGCATCATACCATTATCCTGTAAATTATCTACAATAACAATAAAATCACTTGCTCGAAGAAAAAGAATAAAAATGGTTATATGCCAGTGGCAAAAATATTGGATAAACCTACTGTAAGCAGTTTGCATATAATCCATTATAGACATAGCTTGTTATATTTGTCTTCCATGTTTATGTTCTTTGTTGTCATTTCGATGAGCCTACCTTTGACCATGTATGGAAGTGTAGAGAAGTTAGTTTTCCAAAATTGGGTTGGTCCATATGTATATTAAGACTTTGACTCTGATCTATGAAGCATCCACGATCAACTGCCATATCAACTAATGTCCTTTGCTTGATCTCCCAAACAGTCCTATTTGTCACAAAAGTTATATTAGTTCAAGGGTTAAAAATACAAAGAGAAGGGAGCAATGGCTATGAAGAAATTCACTTATCCATACTTGTATATAGACTTCAGATCATTTGAGATTTCTGGGATTTTCTGGACAGAGCCATCTTCATAGATTATTTTGTTTTTCAGAGCAGGAGACCAAAGGCCCATCTCAGTCAAGTCATGAAGAAGATGTTTGTTGACCACAACAAATTCACCACTGAAGAGAGAATCAGAGAGCAAACATAAGGCAATTGATCTTAAAATAAACTGAATAGAATAGGTTGACATTGCAAACCTTAAAACTCTACGACTATAAATGTTCGAAGTATATGGCTCAAAGCACTCATTGTTTCCAAGAATCTGGCTGGTTGAAGCAGTTGGCATTGGTGCCAAAAGAAGTGAATTTCTCACCCCATTCTTAGATATCATTTCTCTTAGGGCATCCCAGTTCCACAGACTGGAAGGAGTTACACCCCACATGTCAGGCTGCAGAATCCCCTGCACAATTCAATGGATAATTTACTAATCAGAAGCTAGTGAAAGTAATCTGTTCTGCTGGTTATTGGACCAGCAGGTCTTGAAAATTCTTACATATGGGAGCTAAAACTTTACGAAGAATTACAGCAACCAACTGATGAACGAAAGCTACTAAAATATTCACTTGCACAGGGGACACGAGGAAATCTTTAATCAATTCAAGCAAATTAATGCAAAATATTATTGGTGAAAAATGTATTGCCGTGCATAGCAAATATCTAAGCAATAAAAGGATAACAGCAGCTCCATTGTGACTTCTTTACATAATGAAATGGAAAATAAAATTTCTTTAAAGAATAACACGTTATACAATTGCACTTGAGGTGCTTGCATTTGAAGAAACCCAGCATACCTTGCTCACAGGACTTCCAACGTATGTTTCATAGGGACCTTCTCTTGCAGCAATCTCAGAAGAAGCTTTCAGAGCATGATAATAAATGGTTTCAAATATGTCCTTATTCAGCTTTTGTGCCTGAAATTGATTGCCACTAAACAATCAGACCAACCAATTAATCAAAGTTAATGATCAAGAAGAATAGCTGTTGGGAGCAAAATTTACCTCGGGTGAGTCAAATGCCATTCCAAGCAACATGAAGGTATCTGCAAGACCTTGAACTCCAATGCCAATGGGTCTATGTCGGAAATTTGACCTTCTAGCAGTTTCAACAGGGTAGTAATTAACATCAATTATTTTGTTGAGATTGACTGTAACCACTTCTGTAACCTGTCCCAAAAGCAGGAGGAAAACAGAAATTGCAGGCTGAGCTTATGAAACAAAATAGCTCCAAAAAGCAGAAGATGCATGTAAGTGCATATGCTAGGAAATGCTGTGATGCAATGAATGGAAAACAAACCTCAGCTAGTTTCTCAAAATCAAAATATCTTCTGTTGGAACCTCGACTGCCAACAAGTTTAGATGGATGAGACTCTATAGGAACTCCCTGCAACAAATGGCATGCCACTAGGTCACAAAACAAACAGAACCTACAAGAGAGAATTTTCAAATAGGCTTGCTTTGCAAGTATGCCCCCACCATCTCTCTAACAAATCGTGGTAGAGCAATCGAAGCCAGATTGCACACAGCAGTTTCTGTTGGACTTGTGTATTCAATTATCTCAGTGCACAAATTTGAAGATTTTATGGTACCCAGGTTCTGTTGGTTGCTTTTTCTGTTGCAAGTATCCTGGAACACAGGCGGAATAAGTAAACAAGAAAATACTATGCCATAATAGACAAGCATTTAAAAATCCAACAGATTCAAACAAATCACCTTAAAAAGCATGTAAGGGGTCCCAGTCTCTATCTGAGATTTCAAAATCTCAAACCAAAGGTTTTGTGCCTGGACAACCTTCTTGGCCTTGCCCTAGATATATGCATGAGTATTATTAACATCCAAAATCCAGTAAAAAACTATCTTTCAAAAAATACAAACTTAAAAAAAGAAAGAAAAAAAGAAATTACATCTCTTTCATAGCGGGTGTATAGTTCCTCAAATTCTTTGCCCCAACAATCTGCCAAACCCGGAGCCTCACTAGGGCAAAATAATGACCATTGTCCGTTGCTTTGAACTCTTTCCATAAAGAGATCAGGAACCCACAGAGCATAGAATAAATCCCGAGCACGGTGTTCTTCCTATAAAAATGAAAATTACAACTCAAATTTAAACAGCAAGGCACATTGGGGCAGTGAACAAAAGGTGCTAGCAGATAAAGCAGACCAAGACAATTTGGAAGTGGAAAATTTTGCTACTTTTCAGCCATACCTTTCCATGATTTTTCCTAAGATCAAGAAACTCAAATACATCCGCATGCCATGGCTCCAAATACACAGCAAAGGCACCTACAAACATGATAAGCAATGATTTAATAGAGTAACATCAGGCAATGGATTTAAAATGACAATACAAGCACAACATTATGAACACACCTTTCCTCTTGCCTCCTCCTTGATCAACATAGCGGGCAGTATCATTGAACACCCGCAACATTGGAACAATGCCATTAGATGTCCCATTTGTTCCACGAATATAACTTCCAGTGGCACGGATGTTGTGAACAGATACACCAATTCCTCCAGCTGATTTACTGATAACAGCACACTCCTTCAATGTATCATATATCCCTTCAATACTATCATCTTTCATGCACACCAAGAAACAGCTGCTCAACTGCCAAGATACAGCAAATAACTGTGTTTATTTTCAGCAAAAAAGAAATAACTCATTCCTAAACACCATATTCATAAACTAATTTGTACTCCCACAAACAGATATGCACATAACATAACACATACTTGGGGTCTAGGTGTTCCAGCATTGAAAAGGGTGGGAGAAGCATGTGTGAACCATCGCTGAGACATCAAATGGTATGTTTTGAGTGCCAAATCAATATCATCTTTGTGAATTCCAACAGCAACCCTCATTAGCATGTGCTGAGGCCTTTCCACAACCTTCCCTTGGACCTTCAGCAGGTAGGATCTTTCAAGGGTCTTGAAGCCAAAGTAATCGTAGTCAAAGTCCCGATCATAGATGATCTCAGAGTCCAGGCGAGCAGCATTCTGAAGCAAAAGGAAAATGTTACTGACCATCCATAGCTCATGACATTAGGCAGATATATCTATCTCTACAACAAACAACACAAACCATTACATTTAAATTGTTACTTCAGTCATGTTGACAAGTAACATTTAGAAACTCTTTTTCATTAAAGAATTGACATTACCCTTTTCATTTGTAATCAAGTGTTGCAACCTCTGCAACCATATTAACTATACGGTCAGCTTCTTGCATCATATTGCACAAAAAAAAATGTTGCCAGTAAAATGAGTTTCATAATCTAATGACAAGCACATAGAAATCCAAACAGAACAACATTCTACCTCTATAACTATCTATAGCATAGCAACAATTTTGTTAACATGACCACTCCACAACAATGTTAATAACAAGAACTACACGCTTTCTTTTTCCCCTTTTAATTTCAACAAAAGAAACAATTAAATCTAACAACTATCAAAATGGATAATATTTGAATTGAGTAAATACCTTCATAATTATTTCATAAACATCATCAGCAATCAAAGGAGCCTTCAGTCCAGATTTCTCATTAAAATGGCTGTACATAATTTTGATCCTGCAGCAACCACCAACCCAGATCAAACAACATTTTCCAAGAATGAAGCCAACTGGTTCAGTAGAAACTGGGCAATATAAATGTAACTTACGTCTCAGAAAATGATTTATGAGTGTTCTTGTGCAGATTTGAAACAACAATCCTCGCAGCCAACTGCATCAGCACAATAATATTCAAAGAAAAAAAAATCAAGAAACAGATCATTTACTGTCCAGTCTCCAATTTTGTTTAATAAGGAACAGACTGTTAGGTGTTAATGTTACAACACAAAAAATAGTACCAAGTCCAAGAATTAGAAACAACATGGCTCCATCAAGATTAATCAGCAAATAGTTGTTGGAGAAATTCTATGACTTCCAAATGAAAATTATAGAAACAAAAACATTTCACAAGGATAATTTGGTTGAATATCAAAGAAATTTGTATTATTATTATTATTTGTGTGAGGATTACGGTCAATTGTATCAAGCCCAAGAATTAGAAACAACTTGGCTCAATCAAGATGAATCTGCTAATAGTTTTCGGAGAAATTCTACAACTTCCAAATGAAAATTAAAGAAAACAAAAACATTTCACAAAACACATTTAACAACTCGCAAACAATTGACTATAATCCACACGAACAAGAAATTCACATATTTCTTCGATACTCAACCAGACCATCCAAAAACTTTAAATCCATTTAACCCAAACAAGAAGAAAAAAAGCAAAACACCACAGTAAATAAAAGAAGATCAAACCCAGATCCCAGCACCTTTAAAATCAAACATCTCAAACATTCCCCCACAATCAAACAGACCCAGCCAAAGAGATCCAACATGTGTGTGTCTAAGTCTGAAAGAAGATTCTCTAGACCCCACTGAACAGTCAGTAAATCCACATAGATATGCGGGCGTGGAACGCACAATGGCAATATCTAGAGCGTGCCCGGAAATCAAAACAAAAGAAAAGGACCAATTCATGAGAAGAAAAAACTCACAGAGGCGTAATCAGGATGATTAGCAGTCATAGCAGCGGCAGTCTCGGCAGCCAATTCATCAAGTTGGCTAGTGGTGACACCTTTGTAGACACCCGCACACACCTTCTGAGACACAAGGACAGGGTCACAGTGGTCGGTGCTGAGGCCATAGCTAAGTTTCTTCAATCTAGCAGTGATCTTATCAAAGTGGACAGCCTCTTGTTTCCCATCTCTCTTGACCACATACATATTTGCTTCTTTCGAGACTTTTATCAAACCGGTTTGGAGCACAGAAAGAAATGGGAGAGAGAAGGAATTATTATATAAGAAGAGAGAAAGAGAGACGAGGAGGGTGGGTAGGCTTGATTTTTAGGGATGTTGAGTTTGCTTCCCTCCTCTAACACCAATTTAGGTTTTTTCTTTAGAATTTGAAACATGAGCGCGGCGCCAAATAGCTGTGTTTTCGGATTCAGAGGGTTGCTATGGCGGGAGGGCAAATCTTTTGGAGCTGGAATGGCTATGAGGTAGGTGGGCCATGTCATTTGATGTACTTTTTTTTGTCCTTTTTTTTTTTTAATATGCAGGTATATTCCCTTCAACTCTCACATAGTAATTATTAATATTTATTTAATGAGTTTATTTAAAAAAATAAATAGGTAATAAAAAAATCATATTTAAACTCATTAAGAAGTTATAAAAATGTTTTCGTTTAGATTTAAAATATTTTTTATTCCCTAAAACCACCATAGTTAAAACCAATTTTATTATTTTATAAAAATAAAATTTTCATATCTTTTTTTAATTTTTATATAAATAATTGAGTAAAAATAAGCACGGAAAAATAAAAATTAATCCAAAAATACATTTGTAAAAAATAATTATTATTGTAAACATAAATACTACCTAGATTGAATATAAAAGAAATAAAAATCAAAATGGAAAGGAAGAAAGGGGCAGACAAAGGGAGAGCGAATCATTGCAAAGGGTTGGCGCGGTTTTGAAGTGGGCGGAGACGTGGTGGTGGGGTTGATCTTAGCTCCCGTTAATGATTCATTTTCTTTCTATTTTTTAAGCTGCTTTTTAGCTGGATAACCATGCAATGTTATAATAAAGTTAATTCTTCCGGATTTTAGGGTGCTATTTTTTTATTTTATTTTATTTTTCAACCTAATTTTCCTGGAATGTACGTGTACTTTTTTTAATGGTGCAAAATGTGTCACTTTATTTTTTCACAATCAAAAGGTTATTACTCAACTACTCAACTACTCCCGTACTTTAGTATTTTTCTCCAATATAATAGAATGTTTTTAATTTTTACATAAATAAATTAATATGTTTGGATTTTTATTAAATTAAATGATAGATCTTTAAATCTGAATAATTTTATGTAAAGTTTAAATGGTTTATGATAAGATTAGTTTGTATAATTTTTAAAATATAAAAACAAATTTTAATTACTTTGAAATATATATCTCTGCTAATTTATTTATAAGCTTAGCTAGAGATTAAATTAATGTTTTGATGATTTGATTAAAAGATTAGATATTAAAAAACAAAAATGATAATTGATGATGCTCTGACAATCTTTTAACATTTTGGTCTTGATTACAAACATTTCTCAATATCACTTTTTATGAATCCATGTCTTAAAATTAAAAAAAAAAACATTATAGAAATCCCTTTTTTTTCCAGCAATCTTTTACAATACAATAATAAAATTAAACTAAGAATAACTATGATGGAATAAAAAAATTTTGTGAGTTTGTGTTTGGTATTTTAGTAGTTGTTACTTTTTAAAGTATTTTTTATTTTTAAAATTTATTTTTAACATCAACACATTAAAATTATTCAAAAAAAATTAAAACAAAACAAAATTCAAATTTTTTCAATATCTTCAATGTTGTATGTCATGCTTTATACCATCAGCATATCATAATGTTGTCAAACACACCCGTACATAGCGTGAGAATATCATCTAAGGTTCATACTCTATGGAGCATTGATTCATATTTAAAAGTGTATTTTTATCAAGATTTTATATCATTAATTTACACTTGAAGTATCAATAACTCTTTAACTAAAACATGTTCTATAATAACAAATGTGATATCATAAGATACCTTTAATTTATGATAATAATTCATCTTAAATGTAGGTATATCACATAAATAAAAGGATTGATTAATGAGTTTAAATATTGAAATTGAAAGGATATAGGGATGACCAAACTTAGAAAAAAAATACTGGTTCAACCCAAACTAGAACACTGTTTGGTCATTGAGTTATATTTAGAGCTGTAGATCTTGAATTTAGATCTGCTCTTTATGGATGAGAAGCTTAAACATAGGGCTAAAACATTCATGGGAAGACAAGACTCAATTCTACTGTTTAAAAGTCCAAATCTTAGCAACAATAGAGAAGTCCAAATTTATCCTACAACCCAGACACTATTCAGTGTTTACTCTATATCTTGAGTTCTAGGAGTCTAAATGACCTCGACCTTTTTTTTATTGGAAAGCTGAGACAATTTTCTATAACTTGCATGATTTAAATTTGTTTAAATTCTGACATTAACAATGACGTTTTGTTCAGACAAGAAGATAAGGATTGCCATCAAGTTAAGAGTTGGTCACCCATTCAATAATTAGTCAACAAATCAATAGCTCCCAATTTTGGTCTATAAAAGAAGGCATTTGCCATGTATTTAGACATCTTGATTTTTAGATCAAGATCATGTTCTTGCTCTCTCTTTATTGTAATGCTTCAGTTTTGCTTATATTAATATCTTGTTTATACTTCTCATTTCCTTTCCTTTACTTAGTTAACTTTTATCTTATTTATGTTCTTATCTTGTTTATTTATGTTTTTCTCTTTTATTATGTTTAGCTAAGTTTGTCATGTCAAGGTGAAAATGTTATATTCATGGTGTAAAAATAAGTAGAGTGTAAACTCAGTATGGACTTTAATATTTGATACTAACATGTTTTGTTTTTGTTATCTTGTTCACTCTTAATACTTTACTTGTTAAATGGTTAATCTAAATTTATATTGTATAACACTTGGTAGAACAAACATTTGATATTTTCGTAGTCCAACTGACACAACCAAAAGATTAATGTCTTCTCCTAAGTGCAGGAGTGTCGAAATAATAAATAATCCGGCAAGACCGAGGTCGAACCATAAGGAGGTTGATTGTATAAATTATAAAAAATAATAATACAACAACAACAATAATAATAGTAATAATAATAATAATAATAATAGAAGAAGAAGAAGTTAATGAGAACTTTGAGATGGAAGATCAATATAAGGATTAAATAATGATAACAACAAATGTAAAGGTTAGAGGATCCACTAATGATATTTAAACAAGTATAATATAAACTCTTATTATTTAACTAGAAAGCACACACAATAGAGGTTCCAATTGAATTATGAATTGTTAACGTGATTATATTAGTTATCTTATTCGAATAATGTTAATACTTATAAATATTGTCAGGCATTTATGATTATAACTTATATTAACAACAAATCAAGTTCTTTTCATAGCATAGTTGTAGGTTGTACTGTACGGTTGAGCTATACAAGTGTCAAGTATTTGTTGTACTAAGTGTTATACAACATAAATCTAGATTAGCCATTTAACAAGCATAATATTAAGAGTGAACAAGATAACAAATACAAAACATGCTAATATCAAACATTAAAGTCCATGTTGAGTTTATAATGTACTTATTCTTACACCTTTAGTGTAGCCTTTTTACCTTAACATAATAAACTTAGCGAAACATAATGAAATAGAGAGACATAAATAAACAAGATAAGAACATAAAAAAAATAAAAGTTAACTAAGTAAAGGAAAGAAAATGGAAGACATAAACCAGATATTAATGAAAACAAAAATTAAGCATTACAAAAATACAAAAAGAGAAAGCAATAACATGATTTTGATATGAAAACCAAGATGCCTAAATACATGAAAAATACCTCTTTTTATATGCTAAAATTGATAACTATTATTTTGATGACTAATTGATGAGTGAATGACCAACTCTTGACTTGATGACAATTATTATCTTCTCTTGTCTGAATAAAACATCATTGATAACATCATAATTTGAACCAAACCTCCACAAGAAAGTTCTAGAAAATTATCTCAACTTTCCAAAAAAAAAATTGAGGTTATTTGGACTCCAAGAACTCAAGATATAGGCTAAACACTTAATAATGTTTGGGCTGCAGGATAGATTCAAAGTTCTTTGTTGTTGCTATAATTTGGACTTGAAAATGACCTTTTTAAATCTTAAATTCTCATGAAAGTTGTAGGCCAGTGTCTTATCTTTCCATCCATATAAAGGAGACTTAAATTCAAGATTTACAGCCCTAAATATGACCCAATTACCAAATAATGTTCCAGTTTGGATTGTACCAGTATCTCTTTTTTAAGTTTGGCCATCTCTTTGTCCTTTCAATTTCAATACTTTAACTCATCAATCAATCCTTTTATTTATATGATAGACTTGTATTTAAGATGAACATTTACCATAAATTAAAGATACCTTATGGTATCAAACTTGTTATTATAAAACATGCTTTAGTTAATAAGTTATTGGTACTTCAAGTGCAAAATGAAGATATAAAACCTTGATAAAAATGACCTTTTAAGTACTAATCACACCCCCCAACCAGTTTATTACTCGTCCCTAGTAATCAAAGTGTTAAAATAGAAAAACAATTTATAAATTCCATAAAGTAAGACATTCATTATTCAACTTCCATTAGTCTATCCAAATAAACAAATTCTTATTAAATTTATATATATGCTCAATACCTCTTAAACAAGATATTAATAAACCTTTCTTTTGTGCTTAATATATTAACACGTAGTTATGAGGCTTTACTTAAAAGAAAATAAAATTTTTGTTCTAATGTTTAAGGTTAACTTCATTGGGTTGAGATTATTATATATATATATATTTTTTGATATACATATAACTTAAAAACACAATGCATCTTTAACCATATAATGAACTTTCAGCTAATGACTCTTAGATTAGTTGGTCTTAGGGTATTGAGTGTTGAGGCACCCCGTCAAGCTTAACAACTCGAGTTGCAGGTATTGATTTGTAAATAGTACAATATTTGATTCCCTTAAACTTTTCTCCTCAACCTATGTAACAAGCGTTAGGCCTCCCAAGTTAGTTGACTTTAAGGTATTAGATGTTAAAATACCCCTTCGGGCTTAATTGCTCAGGTTAAGGAGGTTACAAAACCAAACTTATTTATGTTTTTATTATCATTTTTTTTTGCAATTTATATACTATCCCTTTTCCTTATTTGTTACACTTAACAAAAGAACATAAATAATATAATAATCCAATATGCAACCTATAATTATATGTTAAAGTGTATATCTGAAAATGAAGATTTAAAATACTTGTTAAATGAGTATATGAGCAGAATTAAGTGATAACAATGTGAGAGTTTGTAAACTTGAATATTTCAATAAGTATTTTGATAGACCTTGTTATAAATACTGCAAATAACCATTAAAAAATAGTTACCAAGATAAATCTTAAGAGTCAATAAAATTTCTTCTTACACTACCATCTTAGTAATAACAGTTTTACAAATAATTTATGAAATAGAAAACATAGTTAGATTTTTTTTTAATATCAACTACTACCCTTTCTTACCAACTAAAATGAGACATTGTCCTTAGTATTTTAATATAGAAAGATAGAGTATAGAAGACATCATCTGAAATAGCGACTACTAATAAACTTGAAACACACTTAAACAAATATAATAAACAATAAAATACAAATATTATGCTATATTAATAAAACTAAAAGGCATAATTTTTTACAAAGTAAGACTAAAATCATAGTTGTGATTATGACTCACACCTTCTTTTGGTTTTATGTCCAATAACGACTTAAACGCCCTCTATGGGTTAAGGATAACCTTCCTATCTAGTTTTCTTAAAAACTGATAAACAAGATCTTTTTTAGTCAAATTTCCAAGACTAAGTCGATCATGTTCTTTATGAAAATGGGGCCATAAATCATGAATTGCACAATGCATATCTCCACTAAGATGCGTCTCAAGAGTTAATAGAAGATTATCTAAAGACTTCTTATTTAGGTCATCCTTAATGAATTGTATTTTATCTTTATAATTTATAGATACCATTCCTAAAGAATGACATTATGCATTACAAGTTCATCTGACATATCGATGACAGACTTTCAGTCATTTTGCATGACTTTTCTTTGCAAAAGTGCTTTTACCTGTTCCAAACATGTATGAAATAAAAGAGTTGGAAGACTTACCTGATAATCAAACCTTTGCTTCAATTAGCCAGCGAATCTCTTCAAGAATTCCATGGTTCATTAACAACCTTAATCTTGCACAACTAGTTTGATAAATTTTTATAATCGTATTTTGAGGTAAAGTGGGAAAATACTTTTTTTAATTTTTTAAGAGTGGTGTTCATTTTTTAAGATGAGAAATGGAAAAGAGATGAAAAAAAAAGAGAAGGAATAAGGAATTGAAAAAATATATACACAGATATTAGTTATCATAGAAAACTAAAAGAATCAGCTTAAGAGTTACGGAGTACCGTTATCCGCCATTTAACCAAGGTGAGAGAGAATAGCAAAACAAGAGTCACACATAAAAAAAAAAGAAAAAAGAAAAAAGAAACACCAAAACAATGTATGAAAAATAAAATAATTAACCTTTATTTATAGGATCATTCAAACCAATAGATTCATTTTCATTAGGAAAATTATTAAAGTAAACTTTCAAATGATGTCTATTTACCTTAAAAACATTGTTATTTTTTGAATTCTCAATATCAAAAGCCCTATAAGGATACATATGTTTCTCAATAAATGGACTACTCTATCTTGATCTTAGCTCTTTAGGGAATAAATGGAGTCGATAATTATAAAGCAAAAGTTTTTTACCAGTATCAACCTTTTGATAATTTTCATAAGTTTTGCAGAATATATGTATGTCCTTAAACATGACAGGCCAATAAAATCTATTTTGAAAGATTTTCGCAGCTATCTTTTTTGACGAGAAATGACTCCCACATGCCTTAGAATGATAAAATTTAATGACACTACTTACCTTATTATCGGGAATATATATTTGAAATATTTGATTAGGATAATATTTGAATAAGTACGAGTGATTCCAATAAAAGTTCTTCATTTCATTCAAATTATTTTCTTTGTCTTGGGTACTTTAATGAGCTGTCAAATCTCTTGAAGTTAGAAAATTGATATTTTTAGCAAACCAAGGCATTAAACTAAAAGAAAGTAAGGATTCATTAAGAAAATAATCATAAATTGGTGTGATGTTGGATGTTGAATCTGTTATCACTTTTGACAAAAGATCCGCATCAATATTTTCGGTACCTTTTTCATCCGTGATTTCTTCATGAGAATAAATTATTTGGAAATCTTCATATTTATCCAACTTAATTTTACTCAAAGTAGACTTAAGTTGATCATAAACTAAGTCTTTAATATGATCTACTTCTTGTAAATCTTTATTATCTCCAAGTTACGTGCAAATGTTAAAAATATTCATCTCTAATGTCATGTTTTCAAATGATAGCTTCATTAGTCCATTCCTATAATTAATCAATGTATTAGAAGTTGCAAGAAACAGACATCCTAAAATAACAAGAAATGAATTACATGTTTTAACAGGTTGTGTATCCAAGATAATAAAATCCATAGAATAAATAAATTTATTGACTTGTATTAACACATCTTCAATTATTTCTCTAGGCACTTTTGCATATCTATCGGCAAGTAAGAGAGTTACAGAAGTTGGTTTTAACTCATATGGATTAAGACTTTGAAAAACTAAATATAGAAGTAAATTCACACTAACTCCAAAATCAAGTAAGTTATTTTAATTTTATATTCTTCAATAAAACAAGAAATTATAGGACAAATAGGGTCTTTATATTTTAAAGTATTATTATTATGAAGAATGACGCTTACTTATTTGACTAAAAAGTCCTTCTTTTTCACATTCAGTTTTCTCTTCACAATGCATAGATCTTTCAAAAATTTAGCATAACAAGGAACATGTTTGATAGCATTCAGCAAAGGTATATTGATCCTTATATATTTGAAAGTTTCAAAGATTTCAGAGTTGTGATTGACTTTTTTTTATTTGGTCATGACATGAGGAAATGGAAGTGTTGGCGGGGAATCAGTCTTTTCTTTGCAATATTCAAATTCAACCTCTTTCTTATCCTTAGAGATTAACTCATTATCTTTCTCACAAGGTTTAGGAGTGTGTTTTTCAATAATCTTACCACTACGAAAAGTAATGACTTATTTGACTTGATTCATGTGTTGACTTCTAAAACTAATTGCATTTGCATTATATTGTCCCTTCAGATTTTGTTATAGTTGAGATGAAAACTTACCTTTCTCTTGGAAACTAAGAGCAGATGTCAATTTTACAAAAATATCTTTAAAATTTGTTATGCTTTGAGCAAGTTGAGTATTGATTGTCTCTTACTTTTCAATGAATGCATGTAATGTTTCCTCAAGATTTCTTCTAGAAGGTGGAGCATAAAAAGGTGCATATCTATAAGAATTTTAGAAATTATGATGTGCTTTGAAATGATGGTTATGTTTGTTGAGTGTTTATTTGTTTCATAAATTTGACACATAATATCTTGAACAAATTTTAATTGACCACTCTTTTTCAGTTCTAGTGTTTCAACTTTTCTAACTAAAAAAGCAAACTTGACTTGGAGGTCATGATCTTTTCTAAGGTTATACATACCTCTACTAGATGTATGAGGTTGAGTTTTACTATGTGCCTTATAAGTACCCGTGATGTTCTAATTTTGAGCATCTTCAACTAATAAGTCTACGTACTTTATTGCTTTATCAGAGTCTTTATCTTCAAAACTTTCATTGCATATCAGTTCAACCATTTGCCTATTTGTAGGTGTTAACCCTTCATAAAAATATGAAACCAATCTTTGTGTTTCAAAACCATGATGAGGGCATGTATTGAGCAAAGCTCGATATCTATCCAAATATTAGTAAAATATTTCTTCTGTTTTTTGAGTGAAAGTGGTGATTTGTCTTTTGAAAAAGTTTGTTCTATGAGAAGGCAAAAACTTCTTTAAAAATTGTTGTTGCATTTCATCCCAAGCACGAATGGATCCTGGTCTCAAATTTTATATCCATGTTTTAGCCTTGTCTTTTAATGATAAAGGAAAAAGCTTTAATGGATAATGTTCATGCTATAATTTGAGTCATTATAAGTGTTGTAGACCTCCTCAAATTTCTTTAAATACAATTATGGATTTTCTAAATCTAAGCAATGAAAAGAAGGTAAAAATAGAATAATGTCTAGCTTAAAATTAAAATGAGATGCATCCGGGGGAACTATGTATGAGGTTGCACTTATTCTTGTAGGATTCATGTGATTTCTAAGTGTCCTAAAGTAGTTATTCTCATTATAAAGTGATTGATTATCTTCTTCGACCATACTTTCTAAAAATAATGAGGATACCCTATAAAGTCTACCACTTAATGTATATGAACAAACTCTCATGCACATGTAGGAATAGAAAATAAAAGAAAAGAAAACAAAGTTAGATACAAGAAAACTGAAAAGAGAAAATAAAATAAATACTATAATTTGTATAAGAGTTTACCTCCCTAGTATCGGCGCCAAAAACTTGACACGACCAAAAGATTAATGTCTTCTTCCAAGTGCAAGAGTGTCGAAGTAATAAATAATTCGGTAAGACTAGGGTCGAACCACAAGGAGGTTAATTGTATAAATTATAAACAATAATAATACAACAACAACAACAATAATAGTAATAATAATAATAATAATAGAAAAAGAAGAAGAATAAGAAGTTAATGAGAACTTTGAGATGGAAGATCAATGCAAGGATTAAATAATAATAACAACAAATATTAAGGTTAGAGGATTTACTAATGGTATTTCAAACAAGTATAGTGTGAACTCTTATTATTTAACTAGAAAGCACACACAATAGAGGTTCCAATTGAATTATGAATTGTTAACGTGATTACATTAGTTATCTTATTCGAATAATGTTAATATTTATAAATATTGTCAGGCATTTATGATTATAACTTATATTAACAATAAATCAAGTTCCTTTCATAGCACATGTGTAGGTTATACCATACGGTTGAGCTATGAAAGTGCCAAGTATTTGTTGTAC
Organism: Populus pruinosa; assembly: GCA_026413675.1. NCBI lineage: Eukaryota > Viridiplantae > Streptophyta > Magnoliopsida > Malpighiales > Salicaceae > Populus > Populus pruinosa. The sequence goes on along the minus strand of CM048598.1, from coordinate 14,338,218 downwards.
CAATTGTTATACAATATAAATCTAGATTAACCATTTAACAAGTAAAGTATTAAGAGTGAATAAGATAACAAATACAAAACATGTTAGTATCAAACATTAAAGTCCATGTTAAGTTTACAATATACTTATTCTTACACCTTTAGTGTAGCTTTTTCACCTTGACATAATAAACTTAGTTAAACATAATGAAAGAGAGAAACATAAATAAACAAGATAAGAACATAAAAAAATAAAAGTTAACTAAGTAAAGGAAAAGAAATGGAAGGCATAAACAAGATATTAATGAAAGCAAAACTTAAGCATTACAAAAATACAAAGAGAGAAAGCAAGAGCATGATCTTGATTTGAAAACCAAAATGCCTAAATGCATGGCAAATGCCTTCTTTTATGGGCTAAAATTGGGAACTATTGATTTGATGACTAATTGATGAGTGGGTGACCAACTCTTGACTTGATGACAATTCTTATCTTTTCTTGTCTAAATAACATCATAATTTGAACCAGATCTCCACATGAAATTCTAGAAAATTGTCTCAACTTTTCAAGAAAAAAAATGAGGTCATTTGTCATATGGGCTGAACACTGAATAATGTTTGGGTTGGAGGACAGATTCAGACCTTTTCATTGTTACTATAATTTGGATTCAAAAATAGCCTTTTTAAAACTTAAAATCCTATGAAAGTTGTAGACTTATGTCTTACCTTTTTATCCATATAAAATAGACTTAAATCTGAGATCTATAGCTTCAGTTATGACCTAATTACCAAACAATGTTCCAGCTTGGACTACACCAGCATCTTTTTTTTAAGTTTGGCAATCTCTTTGTCCTTTCAATTTCAATACTTCAATTGCATTTAGGATGAAAATTTACAATAAATTAAAGGTACCTTATGATATCAAACTTGTTATTATAAAACATGCTTTAATTAAGGAGTTATTGATACTTCAAGTATAAAATGATGATATAAAACCTCGATAAAAATACACTTTTAAATACTGATCACCAACTGTATGATATAACCTACACCTGTCTATAAAAGGAACTTCAATTGTTGTTAATATAAGTTATAATGATGAATACCTGACAACATTTACAAGTATTAACATTATTCGAATAAGATAACTAATGTAATCATGTTAATAATTTATAGTCTGATTGGAACCTCCTTTGTGTGTGGTTTTTGATTGAGTAATAAAAAGAATTTATACTATATTTATTTGAAATACCATTAGTGAATCTTCTGACCTTGACATTTGTTTTTATTGTTTAATCTTCACATTAATCTTACATCTTGAAGTCCTCTTTAACTTATTATTATTATTATTATTATTATTATTATTATTTATACAATTAACCTCCTTGTTGTTCAACCTCGGTCTTGTCAGGTTATTTATTACTTCGACACTCCTGCACTTAGGAGAAGACATCAATTTTTTGGTTTTGTCAAGTTTTTGACACCGTTGCTTGGGAGGTAAATTCTTGTACAAATTCTAGTATTTATTTTATTTTCTATTTTCACTTTTCATTTTATCTAAACTTTTTTTAATCTTTTGTTTTGTTTTTTTTTTCCTTTTATTCTTTTCTTACACATGCATGAGAGTTGGGTCACATACATTAAGTGGTAGACTTTGTAGGGTATTCTCATCATTTTTAAAAAAATATAGCCAAAGAAGATAACTAGTCTCTTTACAATGAGAATAATCGTGTTAAAACACTTAGAGACTATATTAATCCTATAAGAACAAGAGCACCCTTATGTATAGTTTTCCCCTTGATGCATTTTATTTTAATTTTAAGTTAGACATTATTTAACTTTTACCTTCTTTTCATAGCTTAGATTTAAAAAATCTATACTTGTATTTGAGGGAATTTGAGGAGGTCTGTAACACCTATAATGACTGAAATTGTAGCATGAATACAATTAAATTAAAGTTTTTTCCTTTTTTATTAAAAGATAAAGCTAAAACATGGTTATAAAATTTGAGAACATGATCCATTCGTGCTTGAGATGATGAGTTAATTTTCAAAATTCTCATGGATATACACCTCCTTATGCTCCCCCTTGTAGAAGAAATCTTGAAGAAACATTGCATGTATTCATTGAAAATCAAGAGACAATCAATACTCAACTTGTTTAGAGCATGATAGATTTTAAAGATACTCTTGAAAAATTGACATTTGCTCTCAGTTTTCAAGAGAAAGGTAAGTTTCCATATCAACCACAATAAAATCCCAACATGTAATACAATGCAAATGCAAGTAGTTCTAGAAGTCAACATATGGATCAAGTCAAATCAGTAATCACTTTTTACAGTGGTAAGGTTATTGAAAAATCCACTCTTGAACCTTGTAAGAAAGATGATGAGTTAATATCTGAAGGTAAGAAAGGGGTTGAATTTGAACATTGGAAAGAAAAGACTGATTTCCTGCCAGCACTTTCATTTCCTCATGCCATAACAAAAAAAAAAAAAAATCAATCACAACTCTGAAATATTTAAAACTTTCAAACAGGTAACAAGCAATATACTTTTACTAGATGCTATTAAACATGTATCTTCTTATGCTAAATTTTTGAAACGTCTGTGTACCATGAAGAGAAAAGTGAATGTGAAAAAGAAAGTCTTTTTAGCCGAACAAGCAAGTATCATTCTTCAGAACAATAATGCTTTGAAATATAAAGACCCTGATTGTCCTATAATTTCTTGTTTTATTAGAGAATATAAAATTGAAAAAGCTTTACTTGATCTTGGAGCTAGTGAGAATTTACTTCCATATTCAGTTTTTCAAAGTTTCAATCTAGGTGAGTTAAAACCAACTTCTGTAACTCTCTTATTTGCTTATAGATCTATAAAAGTGCCTAGAAGAATAATTGAGGATGTGTTCTATAAATTGATAAATTTATTTATCTTATGGATTTTATTGTCTTGAATACACAACCTGTTGAAGCATGTAATTCATTTCTTGTTATTTTAGGATGTCCTTTTCTTACAACTTCTAATGCATTGATTAGTTATAAGAATGTACGAAGCTATCATTTGAAAACATGATTTTAGAGATAAATATTTTCAACATTTACAAGTAATCTAGAGATCATAAGATTTACAAGTAGTTTTTATTGAAAAATTAGTTTATGATCAACTTAAATATACTTTGAGTAAAATTGACTTGGATAAATATGAAGATTTACAAATGATTTATTCTCAGGAAAAAATCACGGATGAAAACGGTATCGAAAATGTTAATGTGGATCTTTTATCAATAATGAGAACATATTCAACATCCAACATCACACAAATTGATGATTACTTTCCTAATAAATCCTTACTTTCTCTTAGTTTAATGTCTTGATTTGCTAAAAATATCAATTTTTTTACTTCAGGATTTTTTTCATCTCACAAGAGTACCGAAGATAAAAGAAAGTTTTTAAACAATGTGCAAAACTTTTATTGGGATGACCCTTATTTATTTAAATATTATCCTAATCAAATATATTGAAGATGCATTCTTGACAATGAGGTAAGTAGTGTTATTAAAGTTTTTCATTCTAAGATACGAGGGGGTCATTTCTCATCAAGAAAGACAACTATAAAAATCTTACAAAGTGAGTTTTACTAGTCTACCATGTTCAAGGACTCACATGTATTTTGCAAAACTTATAAAAATTATTAAAGGATGGGATTTATTTCAAAACATAGAGTTTTTAAATAATCTCCTATTGACTCTTAAGTCTCATCATATTAGAGATATGCATCATGAAAATCATGACTTATGACCCAATTTTTATAAAAAAAAACATGATTGGCATAGTCTTAAAAATCTTTCTAAAAAAAAAAACCATGTTTGCCAGTTTTTAAGAAAATTAGATGAGAAGCCTATTCCCGACCTATAGAGGATGTTTAAGCTATTCTTAAAAGTAAAACCAATAGAAGATGTGAGCTACAATCACAACTACCTGTACATGCACATGTTTTTTTTTAAAAATATATGATATAAATAAATTCATAAAAAGAGAGGGTGAGACTCCAACTAGCTTACATATAGGTGATATGATTGTATTTTCAAGTTCTCATATATAAAATCTTCTTTTCTTTCCTTTTATTTATACTCAGTCCATACATTTAACATATATAAAAGTGTGTAAAAATGACAGGTTTCTCAAGTTATCATATAAGAAACATTTGTGTTTTCGGTGGATCCAGTCTTAGGAAGGAAATAGAGTTTTTAGAATCAACAAATCATCTTGGTCAGGTACTAGCTGAGAGAAAGATTCATTTAGTGTGTAAAAGAGGCAACCTTGGGTTAATGAGAGGAGTGCCAATAATTATATTTTTAGGAGGTAGTCAAGTTTTGGGGGTTATGCCCAAACCTTTAGCAAATGAGGACATCATTAGAAAAATAATTAGAAAGGAACTACAGGTCTCCACAATGTCTAATCGAATAAATGCAATGTTTAAACAAGCTGTTGCCTTCATTACCTTGCCAAATGGTATGAGCACATTGGAAGAGATCTTTCATATTTTTTTTGGGCCCAACCACACATTCACTATAAACCCATAGGTCTGTTAAATGTTAATGATTTTTATGATAAATTATTGTCTTTTCTTGATCATGATGTGGAACATGAATTTCTAATATCTTCGATATGACAAATCATAATCTCTGCTGCTACTGTTTAATAATTGATTGACCAACTACAATATTTCATTCTTGTAATTGATCCCTGTATGAGTCACATAAATTGGTCAACTAAGAAAAGCAGTAAAAAGTTTAGAATGTATTTGAGCCTTCGTTTGCGAGTCCTTGTGTCTTTTGGTTTTTATAATAACATATTATTTTGTTTTGTTATTTCTTATCTTTATTTAAGTGTGTGGTTTGTTATTATTTGATATTTCAAATGATGTCTTCTATACTTTATCTTTCTATGTTAGGATATTGAGGACAATGTCTCGTTTTTTTTTTGTGGGAAAGGGTAGTAATTGATATTACAAAAAAAAAAAATTAACTGTGTTTTCTATTTCATAAACCATTTACAAAATTGTTGTTACTAGGATGACAAAGTAAAGGAGTTCTTTTGTTAAAGTAATTCTTGAGACGCATCTTAGTAAACATTCTTAACAAGGTCTACCAGAATACTTCTTGAAATATTCAGGTTTATAAAATCTCGTATTTTTATCACTTAATTGTGCACATATACTTATTTAACAAGTATTTTTAAACTTTTATTTTCACACACAATTTAACATATGATTGTGGGTTGCACATTGGATTATTATATTATTTATGTTCTTTTGTTAAAGGTAACAACTAAGAAAAATGGATAGTATATATATATATATAAAATGATGATAATAAAAATATAGATAAATTTGGTTTCATAGCCTCCCTAACCTAAACAATTAAGCCTGAAAGGGTATTTTAATACCTAATACTCTAAAGTTAACTGACTTGGGAGTTATTGGCACAACGCTTGTGTACATGGGTTGATGAGAAAAGTTTAAGGGAATCAAACATAGTATTATCTACGTATCAATATTTGCAACTCGAGTTACTAAGCTCGTAGGGGTGTCTCAACACCTAATGCCCTAAAACTAACTGATTTGGGTGTTATTAGTTTAAAACTCGTTATATAGGTTAAAGATGTATTGTGTTTTAAGTTATATGTATATATATTAAAAAAAGATAATAATCCCAACCCAAAGAAGTTAACTTTAAATATTTGAATAAAAAAATTATTTTCTTCCAAGTAAAGCCTCATAACTATGTGTTGATATATCAAGTACAAAAGGAAAGTTTATTAATATCTTGTTTAAGAGGTATTAAATAGATATATAAATTTAATGAGAGTTTATTTAAGTTATTGAATGATGATTCCAAAAATAATATTAATAATATGAATTAATTAAAAAAATCCATAGCAACTAATTGAAAAATCAACAATTAAAATTTATATCAACAATTAGTTATTCATTTAAATAATAAATAATAAATTTCATATAAACAATATAAAATTTATTAATGCTAACAAGTAATTCGTATGTATCACTTATTATTTATGAAAATATTTCCGCTACTAATGAATCGATAATCATAAATTTATATTTAATCATTATTGATTATTTCATTGCTAATTTTTATCAATAATAAATTTTAATTTTATATTAGACAAATACAAGACACGTCAACAAAAATATTCCATTCACTCGTTTTAAGATGAATTTGAGAAATGTTTGAAAGGAGGACTTCTTTTTCTCAACTCTTTGGAGACACGCCTACAAAATGACAAGACAAATACAAACACTGCCCCCTTGTATCCAATAACTATAAGCCACGCGAACGCCTACATAAACACGTCAAAATATTCCTGAACCTTTAGCGAATTCATCCCTCCACCATTCCACACAAGGCTTAGACTTTGACCCATCTTCCTGCAACAATGGCAACTTGTCTAGAGCGAAAGAGTGCTCTAGCAATGAATCAAAAACTCATCAAAACTAGAGTTGAGGAGTGAGCTCTGAAGTCCTACAAGAAGATTGCATAGCCGTGAACGTTGAGTTTCTTTCATCCTTGTTAATCTTCACACCAATATATAACATTGCAATGTGCCTATGGGTTTTTTGTGATTCCATGATAACCTTGTTTGATTATGTGTTCCTTTGAATCACAAGGTTCTAGTCCATGATCAAGTTCTTTTCTCAATTGATTTTCAAGTCGGAATTTTCACTTCAAATCGATTCCAATGAGAAAAATAATTCCCTGAAGTTTAGAATATTTCATATTGTTGCTGGGATTTTCAAGCATAGTACTGTATGAAACGAGTAGAAGCTTTCGCACCATACGTTCAACGTTCTGAGTTAGGGATAGGGCTTACGCAACAAGCTGGCACAACGATACTGAAACGAACAAGGAGAAAACAAATAAAATAAAAATCCCCCCACCAAAAATTGAAGTTTCGTGACCATCCAGTCCACACCAATGCAGCACATAATCATCAAGAATAAAAATTTAACTTAATTGTTATCCGTAGAGTGCAAAATCTCCAGTTTTCCCTAAAACAATCACTTAATTGCTTGTGTTTTACTACTTTGATTACCCTCTTCCGCCCTGGCTACAACTCTATTGGGGTTTTCTTCAGTGCTCACCTTCTTCCCATACCTAACATTGTTCCTGAGTGGCATATCCATCGCCTGGTAAATAGACACAAGAGACCTGTATCTTCTCTTTCTTGGTCGAGCAACCTCCTCTTCTATCCCGAAAATCTCTTCAATCATCCTCGAAGTGATCTCGTTTTGGCTGCTTCGATCGGACTCCTGATCATCTTCAAAACCACTCTCATTCTCGTTCTTCCTCCCCTTCTTGTTGCTGCTACTGCTGTTGTCTTCACCGCTTAGCTGGACGAGTTGTTGTGCTGCAGCCACGTCCGAGTCTGTGAAGGTCTTGGGATGGATTGCACACAAGGCTTTCAATTCTGCCATTGCCATGGCCGCCATCAGGATTCAAGAAGCGAGAGAGAGAGAGAGAGAGAATAATTAAGCTTGTTGTTTCAGTCATCTATTTCTTCCATATTTTAGACGGTTTTATTGATTTCGGTTTATGGGCTTGACATGGGCGCAGAGATAGCGCGTTTTGAGGGTATCGACGTACGTGGGTTGTATGAAAGAAACTGCAAGGTTGATTCTTTGAAGATGGCAGGAAGATGTGTGGGGTAGATAATTGATGGCTATTTGACGACTTGAAAACCATATCAGATGTAGGACTTCTTCTAACTTCTTGCTTCTTTGGGCTCCACAACATTGACCCAAGTCATCAATAAATGCAAATTGGTACCTGAAGATCAGGTCCCAGCAATATCCTCAGATTTTCGAGTCATTGGGTTTACACGTCCTGAACTATTTCCCTTGAATTTGAGCCCTAGCTCCATGAGATTTTCAAACCAAGGAACATTTTTTATGGTGCTTTCTTGTTTTTCTTACTTTGTCGCTGTATGGATTATGGAAAAATAGCCATGGAGAATGTTGACCTGCTTTTCAATGAAGCTCTTCTTTTCCCTCTCAACAAGTCTTGCTATGTTTGGGGTTTTGCCTGACTTCTGTACTGTTCAGCATGATTTAAGAATAATCAATTTATATCTTGGATCCGTTTCCTTCGGTGCATCATCTAAATGGAAGCACTAAACGAAACAAAGAGGCAATTTCTATTTATTATTTGGATATTGGGTTATGATTAAAAGTAATATTTTCAAATGCTATAAAACGATTAAGACAAAAAAAAAAAAAAGAGTTACAATTAATATGCCTTAATCTTGGATTAGTTTTTAAAAATGCATTCTCTTAGCAAAACCAAATTCAATTGATAGATAAGTATGATTGTTCTCTTCTAATTAGCTGATTGGGATCCAATCTAAAGTTAAGAAAAGTAGATTTTTTATGAATTTTCTAGTATTTACATGGATTAATGTTTGCTCTCAACATGTGAAGAAATGGACTTACTCTTGATGTACTAAAACTATTTTGAGGCTTCTTCAAGTCATAAATTCATAAAAAAAAAGAATATGAAATCATTGACAAAATAATTATTATATTTTTCTTAAAATTTTTCTTTTCTTATTTTCACAATGAAATTGGGGGTGTATTTTAATTTAAACTCATTTAGATAAAGAATTGAATTGAAAGGTTTTAAATTTTACTTACCAGATCAAGTTTAATTACAATGCCAAATACTTTCCTGGATATTATTTTTTACATTAAAAAAAATTAAATCTGACCCTAAAATATTGCATAACCTGATATAACTTGAATGTTTCTTGTAAGATGACCTCTTTATCATGATGAACGGTTATTTTATATTTCAATAACAGACATTGCATTGTTATTACAATTATATTTATATATATAAAAGAACACAATATTACATATTACAGGTGGATTCACACAATGTAATCAATTTTTTTTCCTTCAACTATTTTTTATTAGTCACTAATTTTTTTTCTAGTTATGTCCTTCCACATTTTGTTTACTTGGATTTAGGTCTTATAATTTCAATTTGCTTGTTATAAGTTTCTTGCGTGTAAAAAAAAAAAACTATCAATATTAAGTTATTGCTTTGATTTTGCAAAATAAGCTTTAATTTTATTGTTTAAAACAAATTAAAACTACGAGGACCACATTTGACATTCAAACAAAAAATGTAGTTTCTTTTTCTTATTGTTCATGAGGCATGAAAAGCTCCATTTTATTCCCCAATATTTTTATTTTATTTTTTCCCTGTTTACTAAGGTTTTGACGTTACAATCCAATACTTTATTTATTAATTATTTTATCCCCTAGAATTTATGAGGAGATAACGAGAGCCTTTGAAAATAGTGGAGGAGAAAAGGTGCTAATTGATCAAATTATAGGAATAAAAATAAATAAATTTGATATCAATATAAATAAGAAAAGTGTTATTGTGGTATCTTTGAACTTTTATATTACTAAAAAAATAAATTGGGGTTAAGAAAGAATTTATATATTTAATTTTATTTTATTTCTTAATCAATTTAAACCTCATTTGTTTTTATAGTTGGAAAACGTTTTTGTAAAAAAAAAACTTTTTAATTTTATTTTTTGTGTTTTTAAATCATTTTGATGTGTTAATGTTAAAAATAATTTTTTTTTAAAAAATATTTCAATGTATTTCTAAAAAAAATATTTTAAAAAACAACCACTACCACAATATCAAATAAATATTTTTTAAAATTAAAATAAATTATTATGTAAAAAAAAAAAACTTGACTCAAGTTTTTAACCACCACTTTAATGATTAGATTCTATACTAAAAAAACAACATAATGTAAACAATGTATTATTTAATATTTTAAAATAAAAAGATAGACAATATATTATCCTTCTTTAAACATAAACATAAAAATAAAAATAAAGAAAGCCCATGTATGCTAGGCTTTCTTTTTTAGGCCATATTTCTAGCCTCTTTCTATGTTTTTTTCCCTAATTTTTTTTTATTTGTAATGAAATGCATTATAAATAAAATAATTAACATAATGTTTAAATTATTATTTAATATTTTCATATTTCTTAAATAATATTATAGGTTTTTATAGGAATGTTAATAATTGTTTTAATTATTAAATACCTAATATGTAAAAAACAAATTAAAAAATGTCCTCATGAATATTTGATGAAAATAGAATTTATATTTTTTATTTTTAATATATTTTTTACATGATTTTATCATATTAATTAATTTTTCACTTCTAACTACATATAAAATATATTGAGACATTATTTTAATATTTTCTAATTAAGACTTACTTTGCAGATCAGTTTTAGTTAAAAAAATGCTTTGAATTAAAAAACATATTCGTTAAAATAATAAAAAGATGAATTAATTAGGAAAAGGAATCTATATTGCAAAGATATATATTTTTTTACTTATTAATTAAAATGTTTTAAAAAATATTATGTTAATTATCACTGCCTTTTATTCAAGAAACCAGGTCTTAACAAAGTCGTATGTGAACACGCTAGGTCTACCGGGTGAAATTAAATCAACTTCAACATTTGTTTAATTTGAAACTTAGCGTGTCGAGCCAGCAAGTCATTTCCTTGCTCCAGGAGAGAGATCGGGGTGTCTAAAGTTTCAGGCCTCTCATTTCCTTCTCTGATCTGATCTTTTCACTATATGGTAAGCTGTTGTGGTGCTGTCGTCACCTATGGATGCTTTTGGATTCTGTCTGCGTGGTTGGTGGAGCTGTCTATTGTCGAACGAATTGGAAGAAAGAAAATGGGCTATTGGTTTCGAGTTCGGGTGTCGAGGAGAGAGGGTGAGGGAGCTTCTAGCGTTGATGGCGATGAATGGTGACAGGGTCTATGGTGGTGGTGACAGTGGAGATGAGTGAGGCTGTTGCTAGGTTGATATAGCTAAATCCGGTGGCCATCACCTTGAGAGTTTCCATGGGTTTCCTTAAAAAAAAAAAAAGATGGATGGTTTGTGTAAAAATAAAGGAGATTGGTTCCAACCCTCCTCTCCTGCTCTCCTTCTCTGTATGTCTTTGAGAGAGTGTTGATGGTCGGCGGAGGATTTTTGTTTTCTCTTGTCCGTGGAGGGGGAGATAACGGCTGGTCTTTTTGTGAGAATGGCGGCTGGTTGTTGCTTTTTTGTGGGAAAACGGAGGCCTTTTTGTCTTCTTGCCCGGGAGATGAATGAATGGTCGGTCTCTCTTTTGTTTGTTTTGGTTCCTTCTTCCTTCTCCCTGGGAGGTCTTGGGCTGTATTTTTGCTGGGAAAATGGAAGGCCAAGATGATGCATGCTTGGTTGGTGCAAGGAAATGATTCTTCAAAAGTTTACCATATGAATTTGGATACTTTGGCGTTAGACTGGCTCTTGGAGATTTTTTAGGAGCACTTGCTTCTCAAAACTGGTGTTCCATGCAAGAATAAAACGACATCCTTGTGCCTCTTTTCAATTTATGCTATAAAATTACACATTTTTTTTAAACTTAATTTGACACATAAAAATAATGAAAAGTAACGAAAAGGTTAAACTTCACCAGTTTTATGGAAGACCTTTTCTTTTTTGAAATTTTATATAATTGAAATATATACAGACTATTAAAAAATAGAGCTATTATCATCATATTTTAGTAATGGATAATTCAATTGCTAATTCAATAAGAGATGTGCAATGAATTATATATACTATTTTTTTAATATCTACAACACGTTTAGTAATAAAAATCTATTGCTAAAGACAACATAAAATATGTAGTTGATTATCTCTTGTTGATTGAAAAAATAATTATTTAAATCTTAATTTAAAACTAAAATTATGATATTATAAGATTTTAATTGTTGATTAGCCTAAAAAAAAAACTCTTTTCTTGCACTTTTTCCCTCTCATGAATGAAAACACAACAAAGAAAAAAATAGTGCACTAGAAAATTAACTTGCAGTGGATCTCTTCATCTTTTTCATCCTTAACATCCATAACTCTAGAAAAATAATTAATTTTCACTCTCTTTTCATCAATCTGATTTTCCTTTATCCCTAACTTTTATCTTCATCTTCTTCTTCCTCATCTTAACAGATTCAATCTTCCTTCGTAAACCACAAAAAACACAGATCCATCATTATCATCATCGAACATCCTAAATTGTCCCCTCTATTTGTATAGAAGTTGGGTTTTGTACTCTTCTTTTTAATAATTCAAGTAATTAATTTTAGGATTTATTGTTTACTCTATTGAAATTTAGCTTATACTAAAAGGTTTTTACTTAACTTTCCCAATCTCATGTGTTCTCTTGTGTAGATTTTATCTTGCTCGCCTAAAACTCAAAAACACAAGTAACATTTTTTTTTATCGATGCTTTGAATAATGGTTTTAGGTTGCTCATTAGATCAAATAAAGGTTATGAAATGTTTTTAACATGATCTATAACCTAATTACGCATGTTTAATTTAAAATTTATCAAAACTCCCAATTTAATTTGTAAGGTTGTAGTTCATAAATTATTTGATAATATCTTTTTTGAGCTTAGGATTGCCTTTTTTCTTTCCTTATTCAATGCGAGTTTGTATACAAAATTTCTTTCATTAAATCTGATATAGAGTTTCTTTTGGATGGAAATTATAGGACCAAAATGAAACTTGAAAAGCCAATATAAGTGTTTTTGAAAATTATTGATTAGTACTTAAAAGTGCATTCTCATTAAGGATTTATGTCATCATATTGCACCTAAAGTATCATTAAATTCCCTAACAAAAGCATGTTTTATATTAGCAAGTCTAAAAATATAATATACCTTTAATTCATGGTAAATGTTCATCCTAAATGCAGGTCTATCACATAAATAAAAGGATTGATTGATGAGTTTAAGGATTGAAATTGAAAGGATAAAAAGAAGGCCAAACTTAGCAAAGTGTTGCTGGTGCATTCCAAACTCGAACACCGTTCAGTAATTTGATCATATCTGGAGCTGTAGATATCAGATTTAGGTCCATTTTATATCGATGGAAAGGTAAGACATAGACCTACAACTTTCATATGAAGTCAAAGACTCAGTTTTGCCGTTTTCAAGCCCAAATCTTAGCAACAACGAAGACGTCGGAAGCTGTCCTGCAACTCAAGCACTATTCGGTTTTTGGCTCATATCTTGAGTTCTAGAAGTCCAAATGAGCTCTTGTTTTTTTTTATGGAAAGCTGAGACAATTGCCCACAGCTTCCACAATTCAGTTGGCTATAATTCTGATGTGAGCAATGACGTTTTGGCCAGCCAACAATATCAAAACTCAGCCCACAATATCAAAAAACCAGCAGCCATTAATGTCAAAAACCAGCCACCAAATCAATGGATGCCCACCAATTCTTCAATCAATCAATAGTTCTGAAACTTAGCCTATAAAAGGAGGCATTGTCCATGTATTTAGTCATATTAATTTTCAGATCAAAGTTATCTTCTTGCTTTCTCTCTACATCTTTGTAATGTTCAAGTTTTCTTTTATGCTATAGTAATCTCTTGTTTATGCTCTTTCATTTCCTTTCCTATACTTAGTTAGCTTATATTATGTTTATGTTCTTATATTGTTTATTTGTGTTTTTCTCCTTCTTAATGTTTAGCTAAGTTAATTATGTCAAGGTGAAAATGTTTCTCTAATGGTGTTAGAATAGGTATAATATAAACTCAACATGAGCTTTAAATGTTTATATCCAAGAAAGATTGTTATTAACATGTTTTATCTTTTTATCTTACTAATTCTTAATACCTTGCTTATTAAATGTTTAATTTAGATTTGTGTTGTATAATATTTGGTACATCAAATGCTTGATCTTTCATAGTTTTCGGCCAAAATCGTTATTATGATAGAAACTTGATTTGTTGTTAACATAAACTAGCAACATGAATGCTTGATGATATTTATAAGTATGATATTACTTATATAAGATAATTAATATGATCATGTTAGTAATTTATAATGAGCTAATAACGAGAAATCATCCGATTAGAACCTCCTTTGTGTGTGGTTTCTAGTTGAGTAATAAAAAGAGTTTATATTATATTTATTTGAAATACCATTAGTGAATCCTATAACCTTGACATATGTTTTGTTATTGTTTAATCCTTACATCAATATCACATCCCAAAACTTTCTTCAACTTCTTTTCTGTTATTATTCTCTTTAAATCTTTTTCTTTATTTGTAATTTATATAATTCACCTCCCTGTGGTTCGACCCCGGTCTTGCCGGGTTATTTTACTTTGACACTCCTGCACTTGGGATAAGACATCAACTCTTTGATCGTGTCAAGTTTTTGGCGCCGTTGCCGGGGAGGTAAGTTCTTGTATAAATTAAATATTTTATTTTATTTTATTTTAACTTTTATTTGTTTTTCTAATTATTGTTTCTTTTTCTTTTTCTTTTTTTTTCTTTTCTTTTGTATTTGTATGAGAGTTTGGACACGTACATTAAGTGGTAGACTTTCTAGAAAATCCTCATTTTCTTCAGAAAACATGGCCGAAGAAGATAACCAATCAATTCATAATGAGAATAATGAGAATAATCGTGTTAGAACAGTTAGAGATCATATGAATCCAACAAGAACAAGTGCACCATCATGTATTGTTTTTCCTCCTGATGCATCTCATTTTAATTTTAAGCCAGGTATTATTCAACTTTTACCCACTTTTCATGGCTTAGAATTAGAAAATCCATACTTGCACTTAAGAGAATTTGAAGAAGTTTGTAACACTTATAATGACTTAAATTGTAGCATGAACACCATCAGATTAAAGCTTTTTCCTTTTTCGTTAAAAGATAAAGCTAAAACATGGCTACAAAATATTAGGTCAGGATCCATTCATGCTTGGGATGAAATGCAACAACAGTTTTTAAAGAAATTTTTCCCTTCTCATAGAACAAACTCTTTCAAAAGACAAATCACCACTTTTACTCAAAAACCAGGAGAAACATTTTATAAATGTTGGGATAGATATAAAGATTTGCTTAATACCTGTCCTCATCATGGTTTTGAAACATGGAGATTGGTTTCACAATTTTATGAAGGGTTAACACCTAAAGATAGACAAATGGTAGAATTGATGTGCAATGGAACTTTTGAAAATAAAGACCCTGATGAAGCAATGGAGTACCTAGAGTTGCTAGCTGAAAATGCTCAAAATTGGGACACCACAGGTACTTGTGAGGCACCAGGTAAAACTCAACCTCATACATCTAATGGAGGCATGTATAGCCTTAGGGAAGATCATGACCTCCAAGCCAAATTTGCATCTTTAGCTAGAAAAGTTGAGGCACTAGAATTAAAAAAGAGTGGTCAAGTAAAATCTGTTCAAGAAATTGTGTGTCAAATTTGTGAAACCAATGAACACTCAACCAATGATTGTCCTACGTTGCCTTCTTTTAAGGAATATCTCCATGAAAAAGCCAATGCTTTAAATAGTTTCCAAAGACCAAGTCATAACCCGTACTCACAAACGTACAACCCTGGTTGGAGAAATCACCCAAATTTTAGTTGGAAGAGTGGTAACAATAATGCACAAACTTCACAGCCACCATTTCAAACACAACATAATTTTCAAAATTCTCATGGATATGCACCTCCTTATATTCCCCCTCCTAAAAGAAATCTTGAGGAAACATTACATGCATTCATTGAAAAGCAAGAGACAATCAACACTCAAAATGCTCAAACCATGGCTGATTTGAAAGATACTCTTGCAAAGTTCACATCTGCTCTCAGTTTTCAGGAGAAAGGTAAGTTTCCATCTCAACCCCAGCAAAATCCCAAAGGGCAATACAATTCAAGTACAAGCAGTTCTGGAAGCCAACATCTGGATCAAGTCAAATCAGTCACTACTCTCCGCAGTGGTAAGGTTATTAAAAAACCTATTCTTGAACCTTGTGAGAAAGAAGATGAGTTAGTCTCCAAGGGTAAGGAAATGGTTGAACCTGATCATTGCAAGGAAGAGACTGATTCCCCACCAGCACTTCCATTTCCTCATGCCATGACCAAACAAAGGAAAGTCAATCACAATTCTGAAATCTTTGAAACTTTCAAACAGGTAAGGATTAATATACCTTTGCTAGATGCTATTAAACAGGTACCATCTTATGCTAAATTTTTGAAAGATCTATGCACTGTAAAGAGAAAATTGAATGTGAAAAAGAAAGCCTTCTTAGCCGAACAAGTAAGTGCCATTTTTCAGAACAATAATGCTTTGAAATATAAAGACCCTGGTTGTCATACAATTTCTTGCTTTATTGGAGAACATAAAATTGGCAGAGCTTTACTTGATCTTGGAGCTAGTGTGAATTTACTTCCATATTCGGTTTTTCAAAGTCTAAATCTCGGTGAGTTAAAACCTACTTCTGTTACTCTTTTACTTGCTGATAGATCTATAAAAATGCCTAGAGGAATAGTTGAAGATGTGTTAGTACAAGTTGATAAATTCATCTTTCCTGTGGATTTTATTGTCTTGGATACACAACCTGTTGAAGCATGCAATTCAATTCCTGTTATTTTAGGACGTCCATTTCTTGCAACTTCTAATACATTGATTAATTGTAGGAATAGAGTGATGAAGTTATCTTTTGAAAACATGACATTAAAAATGAATGTTTTTAACATTTGCAAGCAACCTGGAGATGATAATGATTTACAGGAAGTAGATTTTATTGAAAAAATAATTTACGATCAATTTGAAAATTTTTCCAATGAAATTGAGTTTAATGAATCTAAAGATTTGCAAATGGTTTGTTTTCAGGAAGAATCAAAGGCAAATATTTGGAGACCAAAAATTGAGGAATTGCCACTACGATCAATTGGGTCCAAACCTTCAAGTGTTCAACCACCAAAACCTGATTTGAAGCCATTACCATGCAATCTCAAATACTCATTTTTGGGAGAAAATGAAACTTTTCCGGTAATAATTTCTTCCAAACTTAATGTTCATCAAGAAGGTAAGTTATTACAAACTCTTAAAATGCACAAAAATGCATTAGGATGGACCATAGCTGACATAAAAGGAATTAGTCCTTTGATTTGCACACACAAGATTTATTTGGAGGAAAATGCTAAACCCTCTAGAGAAATGCAACGAAGGCTTAATCCTAATATGAAAGAAGTAGTGAGAAATGAAGTCATTAAACTTCTAGATAATGGAATCATTTATCCTATTTCTGACAGCAAATGGGTAAGTCCTACCCAAGTTGTACCTAAAAAGTCTGGAGTTACTGTGATAACAAATGAGAAAAATGAGTTAATTCCAACGAGGACTATTACTGGTTGGCGTATGTGCATTGACTATAGGAAACTTAATTCAATGACTAGAAAAGATCACTTTCCTTTACCTTTCATGGATCAAATTCTAGAAAGAGTTGCAGGTCATGAATTTTATTGTTTCCTAGATGGTTATTCAGGTTACAACCAAATTGAAATTGCATTTGAAGATCAAGAGAAAACTACTTTCACATGTCCATTTGGTACATTTGCATATCGAAGGATGCCTTTTGGATTATGTAATGCACCAGCCACGTTTCAAAGATGCATGCTTAGCATATTCAGTGATATGCTTGAACGCTTTCTTGAGATATTTATGGATGATTTTTCTGTTTTTGGTGATTCATTTGATAATTGTTTAACTAATTTGGAAAAGGTTTTGAACAGGTGTGAAGAGAAGAATCTTGTGATGAATTGGGAAAAATGTCATTTTATGGTAACAAACGGCATTGTACTTGGTCACATTGTTTCATCAATAGGAATTGAGGTTGATAAATCTAAAATTGAGTTAATTGCCAACTTGCCAACACCAAAATCTGTTAAAAATGTTAGATCATTTTTAGGACATGCTGGTTTTTATAGAAGGTTTATCAAAGATTTTAGTATAATATCTAAGCCATTGTGTAACCTTCTAACAAAGGATAATGTTTTTGAATGGACTGAATATTGTGAAGAAGCCTTTGTTAAACTTAAAAACCTGCTTACATCTGCTCCTGTTATTCAACCTCCTGATTGGTCATTACCTTTTGAAATAATGTGTGATGCTAGTGATTATGCCGTGGGTGCTGTTTTAGGACAAAGAAAAGATAAGAAACCCTATGTCATTTACTATGCAAGTAAAACTTTAAATAGTGCTCAAATAAATTACACAACCACTAAAAAAGAATTACTTGCTGTAGTATTTGCGTGTGAAAAATTCAGATCTTATCTTGTTGGCTCACCTGTTATTGTTTTTAGCGATCATGCAGCGTTGAAATATCTTCTTTCTAAGAAGGATTCTAAAGCTAGATTGGTACGGTGGATTTTGTTACTTCAAGAATTCGATATCACAATCAAGGATAAGAAAGACACCGAAAATGTTGTCGCAGATCATTTGTCAAGATTGGCAACTGATTCGAAATCTGACATCACACCAATCGATGACTACTTTCCTGATGAATCTTTACTTTCTGTCACTACAATGCCTTGGTTTGCTAATATTGTTAATTTTCTTGTTTCAGGACATTTGCCAGCGCATTGGGGCACTCAAGACAAAAGAAAATTCTTGAACGAAGTGAAGAACTTTTATTGGGATGACCCTTATTTATTCAAATATTGTCCTGATCAAATATTTCAAAGATGCGTTCCCGACAATGAGGTAAGTAATGTCATTAAATTTTGTCATTCTGAGGCATGTGGGGGTCATTTTTCGTCAAAAAGACAGCCGCAAAAATCTTACAATGTGGATTTTATTGGCCCACCATGTTCAAGGACACGCATGCATTCTGTAAATCTTGTGAAAATTGTCAAAAGTTAGGATCTCTTTCAAAACGTCACATGATGCCTTTAAGCACTATTCTTGTCATTGAAATCTTTGACTGTTGGGGTATAGATTTTATGGGTCCATTTCCTCCATCATTTGGTTTTGTGTACATATTAGTCGCAGTAGACTATGTTTCAAAATGGATAGAAGCAATTCCAAGTCATAACAACGATCATAAAACAGTCATTAAGTTTTTGAAAGAAAACATTTTGAGTCGATTTGGAATCCCTCGGGCCATGATAAGTGATGGTGGAACACATTTCTGTAACAAGCCATTTGAGTCTTTAATGAAAAAATATGGAATCACACACAAAGTTGCCACCCCTTATCACCCCCATACAAATGGACAAGTAGAACTTGCTAATAGGGAGATTAAACAAATCTTGGAAAAAACAGTGAACCCTAATCGAAAGGACTGGTCTTTAAGACTTAATGATGCACTTTGGGCTTATCGAACTGCTTTTAAAACATCATTAGGTATGTCACCTTATAGGTTGGTTTATGGAAAACCTTGTCATTTGCCTGTGGAACTTGAATACAAAGCTTATTGGGCTATTAAAGCTTTCAATTCAAACCTGGATGATGCGAGTCAGTTGCGTAAGTTACAAATAAATGAGCTTGAAGAAATAAGAAATGATGCATATGAGAATTCAAAAATTCATAAAGCAAGAATCAAAGACTTTCATGATAAAAGAATCTTGAGAAAAACATTTGATGTTGGTCAAAAAGTTTTGCTTTATAATTCTCGACTCCATTTATTTCCTGGAAAGTTAAGATCAAGATGGAGCGGTCCATTTGTTGTGAAACATGTATATCCTTATGGGGCCTTTGATATTGAGAATCCAAAGAATGGTAATGTTTTCAAGGTCAATGGACATCGTTTGAAAGCTTACTTTGATAATTTTCCTAGTGAAAATGAATCCATTAGTTTGAATGATCCTGTATATAAAGGTTGATTATTTTATTTTATTTTCATATTTTTGTTTCTTTTTTGTGTGACTTTTGTTTTGCTAGTCTTTCTCCAACCCCGGTCAAATGGCGGATAACGGTACTCCGTGACTCTTAACTCGGTTCTTTTAGTTTCCCATGATAATTGATATCTCTGTATATATTTGTTCAATTCCTTGTTCCTTCTCTTTTCTTTACATCTCTTCTGCACTTCTCTTTAAAAACAAAACAAAAAATGGACACCACTCTTGAAAAATTGAAAAAGTATTTTCCTGCTCTGCCTCAGAATGCGATTACAAAAATTTACCGTGATAGGTGTGAAAGATTGAGGTTGTTAATGAACCATGGAATTCCTGAAGATATTCGCTGGATAATTGAAGCAAAGATCCGATTATCAGGTGAGTCTTCTAACTCTTTTATTTCATACATGCCTGGGACAGGTAAAAGCACTTTTGCAAAGAAACGTCGTGCAAAACGACTAAAAGTCTGTCACCGATGTGCCAGATGGACTTGTAATACAAAATGTCATTCTTTAGGAATGGTATCTATAAACCGTGAAGATAAAATACAATTCATTAAGGATGGCCTGAGTAAGGAGTCTTTAGATAATCTTCTATTAACTCTTGAGACGCATCCTAGTGGAGATGTGCATCGTGCAATTCATGATTTATGGCCTCATTTTCATAAAGAACATGATCGACTTAGTCTTGGGAATCTGACTGAAAAAGACCTTGTTTGCCAGTTTCTAAGAAAACTGGATGGGAAGCCTATCCCCGACCCATAGAGGGCGTTTAAGCCGTTCTTGGACGTAAAACCAAGGGAAAGCTGTGAGCCACAATCACAACTGCTTGTACATACATATTTTATATATATATATATATATATATATATATATATATATAATAAAATAATAATAATAATAAATAAATAAATAAGAAAGAGAGAGAGAGTAAGACTTCAACTAGTCTACATATAGGTGGTATGCTTTGCATTTTCAATTTCTCATCTATAAAATCTTCTCTTCCTTCCCATCATTTCTACTCAACCCATTCATTCAGCATATATAGAAGTGTGTAGAAATGGCAAGTTCCTCTGTTCCTAAAATAAAAACTATTTGTGTTTTTGGTGGATCTAGTTCTGGGAAAGAAAAAGAGTTTTTAGAATCAGCAAATCAACTTGGTCGGATACTAGCTGAGAGAAAGATTCATTTAGTGTATGGGGGAGGCAGTCTTGGGTTAATGGGGGGTGTTTCAATAGCTGCATTTGTAGGAGGCAGTCAAGTTTTGGGGGTTGTCCCCAAAGCTTTAGCCGAAGGGGACATCATTGGAAAAACAATTGGAGAGGAATTACAGGTCTCTACAATGTCTGATAGAATGAATACAATGTTTAACCATGCCGATGCCTTCATTGCCTTACCAGGTGGTCTGGGTACATTGGAAGAGATCTTCCATATTTTCTCTTGGGCCCAACTGCACATTCACCATAAACCTATAGGTTTGTTAAATGTTAATGGTTTTTATAATAATTTATTGTCTTTTCTTGATCAAGCTGTGGAACAGGAATTTCTAACATCTTCGGCACGACAAATCATAATCTCTGCTGCTACTGCTGAACAATTGATTGACCAACTACAATCTTTCATCCCTGTAATTGATCCCTCCATGAGTCAACTCAATTGGTCAACCATGAAACGCCATAAAAAGCTTAAATTGGATTTGAGCCTTAGTTTGTTAAAAATTATGTCTTTTGGTTTTATTAATAGCATAATATTTGTGTTTTGTTGTTTCTTATATTGTTTTAGTATGTTTCAGGTTTGTCAATAGTTGCTGTTTCAGGTGATATCTTCTACACTCTATCTTTTTGCTTAGAACATTGAGGACAATGTCTTGTTTTGGTTGGGGGGAGAGGGTAGTAGTTGATATTAAAAAAAAAAAATTCTATTATTTAAACCATTTGCAAAACTATTGTTACTAGGATGGCAGAGTAATGGAGGAACTTTAGTGACTCTTGAGACGCATCTTAGTAAACATTCTTAACAAGGTCTATTATAATACTTCTTGAAATATTCAGGTTTACAAACTCTTGGATTGCTATCTATAGATTCTGTTTATATGCCCATCTAACAAGTATTTTTAAACCTTCATTTTCACACACACACTTGAACATATGATTGTGGGTTGCATATTGGATTATAACATTATTTGTGTTCTTTTGTTAAAGGTAACAACTAAGGGAAAGGGATAATATATAATATGCAAAAAAAAAACCAAAAAAAAAACAATAAAAAAAAGAAAATAAAAACAAAGTAGATAAGTTTGGTTTCGTAGCCTCCTTGACTTAAGCAAATAAGCCCGAAGGGGTGTTTGAACACCTAGTACCCTAAAGTCAACTGACTTGGGAGTTATTAGCCCAATGCTTGTTACATGGGTTGAGGAGAAAGCTTAAGGGAATCAAACACTACACTATCTACATATCAGTATTTGCAACCCGAGTTACTAAGCTCGTAGGGGTGTCTCAACACCTGATGCCCTAAGACCAACTGGTCTGGGAGTCATTAGCCGAAAGCTCGTTACATGGGTTCAAGATACATTGTGCTATAAATTCTTGTTTTTTTTAAAAAAAAAAGAGAGAGAGAGAAAAAAAAAGATAACAATCCCAACCCAAGGAAGTTAACATTAAACATTAGAACAAAAATTTTGTTTTCTTCCATGAAAAGCTCCATAGCTATGTTTTGATTTATTGAGCACCGAAAGAAGGTTTACTAATATCTTGTTTAAGAGGTATTAAGCAGATATATAAATTTAATGAGAGTTTGTTTATCTGGATAGATTAATAGAAGTTAAATGATGAATGCCTTGCTTTGTGGTATTTGCAAATTATTTTTCTATTTTAATGCTTTGATTACTAGGGACTAGTAATAAGCTGTTGGGGGGTGTGATTAGTACTTAAAAGTGCATTCTCATTAAGGATTTATGTCATCATATTGCACCTAAAGTATCATTAAATTCCCTAACAAAAGCATGTTTTATATTAGCAAGTCTAAAAATATAATATACCTTTAATTCATGGTAAATGTTCATCCTAAATGCAGGTCTATCACATAAATAAAAGGATTGATTGATGAGTTTAAGGATTGAAATTGAAAGGATAAAAAGAAGGCCAAACTTAGCAAAGTGTTGCTGGTGCATTCCAAACTCGAACACCATTCAGTAATTTGATCATATCTGGAGCTGTAGATATCAGATTTAGGTCTATTTTATATCGATGGAAAGGTAAGACATAGACCTACAACTTTCATATGAAGTCAAAGACTCAGTTCTGCCGTTTTCAAGCCCAAATCTTAGCAACAACGAAGACGTCAGAAGCTGTCCTGCAACTCAAGCACTATTCGGTTTTTGGCTCATATCTTGAGTTCTAGAAGTCCAAATGAGCTCTTGTTTTTTTTATGGAAAGCTGAGACAATTGCCCACAGCTTCCACAATTCAGTTGGCTATAATTCTGATGTGAGCAATGACGTTTTGGCCAGCCAACAATATCAAAAATCAGCCCACAATATCAAAAAACCAGCAGCCATTAATGTCAAAAACCAGCCACCAAATCAATGGATGCCCACCAATTCTTCAATCAATCAATAGTTCTGAAACTTAGCCTATAAAAGGAGGCATTGTCCATGTATTTAGTCATATTAATTTTCAGATCAAAGTTATCTTCTTGCTTTCTCTCTACATCTTTGTAATGTTCAAGTTTTCTTTTATGCTATAGTAATCTCTTGTTTATGCTCTTTCATTTCCTTTCCTATACTTAGTTAGCTTATATTATGTTTATGTTCTTATATTGTTTATTTGTGTTTTTCTCCTTCTTAATGTTTAGCTAAGTTAATTATGTCAAGGTGAAAAGGTTTCTCTAATGGTGTTAGAATAGGTATAATATAAACTCAATATGAGCTTTAAATGTTTATATCCAAGAAAGATTGTTATTAACATGTTTTATCTTTTTATCTTACTAATTCTTAATACCTTGCTTATTAAATGTTTAATTTAGATTTGTGTTGTATAATATTTGGTACATCAAATGCTTGATCTTTCATAGTTTTCGGCCAAAATCGTTATTATGATAGAAACTTGATTTGTTGTTAACATAAACTAGCAACATGAATGCTTGATGATATTTATAAGTATGGTATTACTTATATAAGATAATTAATATGATCATGTTAGTAATTTATAATGAGCTAATAACGAGAAATCATCCGATTAGAACCTCCTTTGTGTGTGGTTTCTAGTTGAGTAATAAAAAGAGTTTATATTATATTTATTTGAAATACCATTAGTGAATCCTATAACCTTGACATATGTTTTGTTATTGTTTAATCCTTACATCAATATCACATCCCAAAACTTTCTTCAACTTCTTTTCTGTTATTATTCTCTTTAAATCTTTTTCTTTATTTGTAATTTATATAATTCACCTCCCTGTGGTTCGACCCCGGTCTTGCCGGGTTATTTTACTTTGACACTCCTGCACTTGGGATAAGACATCAACTCTTTGATCGTGTCAATTATCATGACATTATAGGTGCATGAACTTATAATATATCCATTAACTATAAATTTATGTCTGTAGAATAGTTAAGTATTGTTAAATATTAATTGATGTGGAGATGATTGTATATCTTGATATGGAATCCAATATATTGTTTTCAAATTGCCTTGTAAAGTTGGACAAATAATTAAAGTTTGTTTAAATTATTTTACATTAGGTACATGTCTTAAATTCAATTTCTATATTTGGACAATGTTATGAACTTTTACGGGAGATTTATGTGGTATATATTTTATTTTAAAGGATTATTTAAGTACTAGTAGTTAAGGAAGTATGCTTATTTCCATGACTTTCCGAGTCAGATTTTGAAGCCAACATTTAAAAGAATTTATTAAATTTATTTAAGTAAATCGTAATGATTTTAGAGGTACCTTTTTTAAAATTGACTTAAAAGGAATTTAGTTTTGATGAACATGTTGATTCAGGTTCTAACTACTTAGACGTATTGTGTATTGTTGATGAAAAACACATTATTTATATATTATACATGGTTGGGGTTAATTTAAATGTGTAAGAAATGCCTAAAAAATATATCCTGGAAATTAAATTTTATATTAAAAAAAATATTAAATTAATTAACACTCTAAAATATTTGTTTCCAAAATGCTTATTGGTGTTATCATGTCAATTAGATCAATATGGTTGATCGATCATGGATGTATTATCGTCTTATGGATAGTCATCTTCATCCTGAATACATTGCATTGCAGGTGTTAGAATATTTATCAATTTTTCATTTTTAATTAATAAAAATGTATTTGGGGGGAAAACTTAGATGTCCTTGTGTGAGGTGAAAAAAATTAAAGTTTTTAAAGAAAGATGATGTTTGTAAGCACCTATTGACAAAAGGTCTTTTACCTTGTTATGAAAATTGGTATGTTGCAAAACCAATATTGGTTAGACCTTCATCGATTGGGATTAGTCATGTTGTGAATGATGTTTGTCTAGAAAATCCATATAGGAATCTAGTTATGAATGCAATGGGGGTTAGTGATGCATACTTTAATGATAATGTTTCTAGTCCTATGGTAGTAAAGAAACTTTCAAATTTAGAGGCAACTAATTTTTATAAACTTTTGAAAGTTGTTAAAGAGCTTTTGTGGGATAGGTGTGCCAAGTAATCTAAATTACATATTTATGTACAATTATTTAATATGAAATCAACTTTAAATTTGACTCAAACTACCTTAAAAGTTTTTAGGGAGTAATTGCAAGTTATTTATGTTTAAATGTGATTGGTATGATACAAAATAAAGAATTAGAGTGCATTGTTCAAATGGTTTGGTTGAAATCAAGTATACATCTCAATTACATGAAAATAAAGATTTTGTGTTAACACAACAATGTTAATAAGTCTACTATACATATCCACCTGATAATAAATCCTTTGAATAGTGGATGGTTATTAAGACAACTACTAGAAGCGCTATAATGTTGACATGGGTGAATTTATTGAAAATACCACCAATGTGAGATCATTTGATGTTGATCAATCAAATGAGATTTCTCAACCATGTCGTGTCTTTCCTACTTGAACACGTAATGATTCAAATATACTTGTTGAATCATCTTATGATGAAGAAATCAGTCAACATGAATTGCTTTAATTTGATGCAAATTGAGGAAAAGAAGATGAAAGGTTTGCAAAAGAAGAAAATGATGATGGTGATGGTGCTAGTGGTGGTGGTTGTGGTGACGGCAGTGATGACAATGACATGGTTTTGTGTGATGATGATGAAATGGTTAGGAGTAATAACAATAATGAGTAGCATGGGTTAATTATATTTTTTAGTGCATGTAATGAATTATATTTATTAAATGTGTGGATGATTTCATATTATTTCTTAATATTACTAAATAGTGCTTATTAGATAAATAAAGAAGACTTTTTACATGACATACAATGAACCAAATCATACTTATTTCTTTGAAGCTTTTTTAGATACGTTTTGAGAAGTTGAGGCTTTTAATGTTTTTTTTTTTATGTTATTTAATTCAAGTGGGTGTTATGGACCAGATGTGAAACTAGAAAAAATAAAGGATTTCCATTGACAGAGGTTGTAAATTCTGGTCAAAGCTAATCTAAATTACATATCATTTCCATTGACCTTTGAGACCATTTCTAATTAACTTTAAGCCTAGGTTCGTTCTTCTTCTAGTTATGTTTTCTATGATGATACACATATCATTTATTTAAAACAAACAAGTTTTGATGTTGATGCATACCTTTATCATTTAATATGGTTTAACCTTTATCATTTAATATGAAGATAGTTCAACCTTTGTCATTTTACAAGGCATGGTTAATCTGAAAATTATTAAATTATGCTTACTGTTTATTTCAAAGTTCATATATAAGCAACATAACAACAAAATTAAGAGAAATAAAGAAAAGTTATTATGGTACAATTTCATATCCAGAAAAGAGACATGATTGCCACACCACTAATTACTTCATGTTGTTTTTGTTTTTTATGCTTTTTTTCTTTCCATGCCTGCTTCTTCCATGATATATATGTACATATATCAAGAGCAAAGGAAAAAAATATTCCTTCCTTCTTTGTTATAATTTTGGAGTTTGGCTGGTTTTCTACTAGTTATAGACATAACAAAATGATAGTTTAAAGCAAAGCTATTATATATTTATTTTCAAACATTTATAATTGTGAAATGCAGTTTATTTGGGTTTAAGTGACAACTTCATCTTCTTTGTTGTTAGAACAATAATTTTAATGAATGATGATGTGGAGTAAAAATTTCTGGTTTAAACAAGAGACCATGTTGACTTTGAATAGTTGTTTCCTCTTACAATTTGGATGAAATGGATGCTCTTTGTGTCCCATGTCTAACCTCTGATTGCGAGCATAAGAATCTCATAATTTCCCTTAAATGGTTCTTTTGAATTTTAGGAGAAGCTATCGAAAATCTAATTTGTAATAAATCCCTCACAACTCACATTTGATTTTGTTCTTCCTTTACAAATATGTTAAACCTTAACCATTCTTGTGCATATAAAAGAGTCCGCAAAGTGGATGCATGTGACAATTGTTGTTACTCATTTTTGGACCCCACGTGCTAGAGATGGCGTATACTTCTTTCGAACCAAGTACAGGAGTATAGCTCATCTTTGCTGAAAAATTAGCAAACACAGAGAAGAAAGAAATGTTTTTTGAACCCTGTTTAAGTTGTTTTCTACTCTCTTTATCCTTCTCGTTTACCGCCAAAATCATCAGGTTTCTTAGAGTGATTAGGAATCTTCATAATGCAAAATTCATTCCTTTTTTTTATTTGGTTTTTAAGGTGAAAACAGGGTGACACGACCAAAAGATTGATATCTTCTTTCAAGTGCAGGAGTGTTAAAGTAATAAATAACCCAGCAAGACCGGGGTCAAACTATAAGGAGGTTAATTGTATAAATTATAGATAATAATAATACAACAAAAATAACAACAATAGTAGTAGTAGTAGTGGTGATAGTAGTAGAAGTAATAGTAATAGTAATAGTAATAGTAATAATAATAATAAAGAAGAAGAAGAAGAAGAAAAAGTTGATGAGAACTTTGAGATGGAAGATTAACATAAAGAGTAAATAATGATAATAACAAATGTTAAGGTTATAAGATCCATTAATGGTATTTCAAACAAATATAGTATAAACTCTTATTACTCAAATGAAAATCACATACAAAAGAGGTTTCAATTAGATTATAAATTGTTAACATGATTACAATAGTTATCTTATTCGATTAATGCTAATACTTGTAAATGTTGTCAGGCATTCATGATTATAACTTATTTTAACAACAAATCAAGTTCCTTTCATAGCATAGGTGTAGGTTATACCATACGGTTGTGCTATAAAAGTGTCAAGCATTTGTTGTATCAAGTGGTATACAACATAAATGATTAGTACTTAAAAGTTCATTTTTATCATGGTTTTATATCATCATTTTGCACTTGAAGTATCAATAACTCCTTAACTAAAGCATGTTTTATAATAATATATCTAATATTATAATATACCTTTAATTTGTGGTAAATGTTCATTTTAAATGCAGGCCTATCACATAAATGAAAGGATTGATTGATGACTTTAAATCAAGATTAGTTATTTACCAAATAAAGTATTAAAAAGTGAACAAGATAACAAATATAAAATATGTTAGTATCAAACATTAAAGTCCATATTAAGTTTACACTATAGTTATTCTTACACCATTAGTGTAACTTTTTCACCTTGACATAATAAACTTAGCTAGACATAATGAAAGAAAGAAAAATAGATAAACAAAATAAGAACATAAATAAGATAAAAGTTAACTAAGTAAAGGAAAGGAAATGAAAGGCATAAACTTGATATTAATGAAAGCAAAGCATAAACATTACAAAAAATACAAAGAGAGAAAGCAAGAGCATGATCTTGATCTGGACACCAAGATGCCTAAATGCATGGCAAATGCCTCCTTTTATAGGCCAAAATTAGGAACTATTGATTTGATGACTAATTGATGAGTGGGTGGCCAACTCTTGACTTGGTGACAATCCTTATCTTCTCTTGTCTGCCCAAAACGTCATTGATAACGTCAAAATTGGAGCCACTCGAAACATGAAAGTTGTAGGAAATTTTCTCAGCTTTCTTGTGTAAAACATTCAACTCATTTCGACTTCTAGAACTCCAGATATGGCCAAAATACTGAACAGTGCTCGGGCTAAAAGACATATTCGGGCTTCTTTGTTATTGCTATAATTTGGACTTGAAAATGGCCTTTTTAGATATTGGGCTCCATATGAAAGTTGGAGGCCTACGTCTTACCTTTCCATCCATATAAAGTAGACCTAAATATGAGACCTATAGCTTCAAATATGACCCAATTACCGAATAGTGTTCCGGTTTGGATTGCATCGACATCTCTTTATCCTTTCAATTTCCGTTCTTAAATTTATCAATCAATCCTTTCATTTATGTGATAGGCCTGCATTTAAAATGAAAATTTACCATAAATTAAAGGTATCTTATATTATTAGATATATTATTATAAAATATGCTTTAGTTAAGGAGTTATTGATACTTCAAGTGTAAAATAATAATATAAAACCTTGATAAAAATGCACTTTTAAATACTAATCACACCTCCCAACCAGCTTATTACTACTCCCTAGTAATCAAAGCGTTAACATAGAAAAACAATTTGCAAATTCCACAAAGTAAGGTATTCATCATTTAACTTCCATTAATCTATCCAGATAAATAAACTCTCGTTAAATTTATATACCTGCTCAATACCTCTTAACAAGATATTGATAAACCATTCTTTTATGCTCAATGTATCAACACATAATTATGAGGCTTTTCTTGGAAGAAAACAAAATTTTTTTTCTAATGATTAAGGTTAACTTTCTTGGGTTGGGATTATTATTTTTGTCTTTTTTTTTAAATATATATATATATACATATAATTTTAAAACACCATGCATCTTTAACCCATGTAACGAGCTTTCAGCTAATTACTCCCAAACCAGTTGGTCTTAGGGCATTAGGTGTTAAGACACCCCTACAAGCTTAGTAACTCAGGCCGCAAATACTGATATATAGATAATGCAATGTTTGATTCCTATATGAAGACTCAAATCCAATCTATGCTTTTTACAACTTTCCTTAGTTGACCAATTTATGCAACTCATAGAAGGATCAATTATAGGAATGAAAGATTGTAGTTGGTCAATCAATTGTTCAGCAGTAGCAGCAGAGATTATGATTTGTCGTGTAGAAGATGTTAGAAATTCCTATTGCACAGCATGATCAAGAAAAGACAACAACTTATCATAATAACCATTAACATTTAACAAACCTATGGGCTTATGGTGAATGTGTAGTTGGGCCTAAGAGGAAATATGAAAGATCTCTTCCAATGTGCCTAGACCACCTGATAAAGCAATGAAGACATCAGCATAGTTAAACATTGCATTCATTCGAGCTGACATTGTAGAGACCTGAAGTTCTTCTCTAATTGTTTTTCCAATGATGTCCCCTTTTGCTAAAACTTTGAGAACAACCCCCAAAACTTGACTACCTCCTAAAAATGCAGCTATCGACACACCTCCCATTAACCCAAGACTGCCTCCCCCATACACTAAATGAATCTTTCTCTCATCTAGCACCTGATCAAGATGATTTGTTGATTCTAAAAACTCCTTTTCTTTCCCAGGACTAGATCCACCGAAAATACAAATATTTCTTATATGATGACCTGAGGAACTTGCCATTTCTACACACTTCTGTATTTGTTGAATGTATGGGTTGAGTAGAAATGAAGGGAAGGAAAATAAGATTTTATAGATTAGAAATTAGAAAGGCAATCATATCACACATATGTAGGCCAACTAGAGTCTCACACACACACTCTCTCTCTTTATTTATTTATTTATTTACTTCTAAAAAAACATGTGTATGTACAAGTAGTTGTGATTGTGGCTCACATCTTCCCTTGGTTTTACGTCTAAGAACAACTTAAACGCCCTCTATGGGTCGGAGATAGGCTTCCCATTCAGTTTTCTTAAAAACTGGCAAACATGGTCTTTTTTAGCTAGATTCCCAAGACTAAGTTGATCATGTTCTTTATGAAATAGTGGCCATAAATCATGAATTGCACGATGCACATCTCTACTAAAATGTGTCTTAAGAGTCAATAGAAGATTATCTAAAGACTCCTTACTCAGGCCATCCTTAATGAATTGTATTTTATCTTCATGGTTTATAGATATCATTCCTAAAGAACGACATTGTGCATTATAAGTCCATCTAGCACATCGATGATAGACTTTCAGTCGTTTTGCACGACATTTCTTTACAAAAGTGCTTTTACCTGTTCCAGACATGTGTGAAATGAAGGAGTTAGAGGACTCACCTGATAATCAAACCTTTGCTTCAATCAACCAGTGAATATCTTCAGGAATTCCATAATTCATTAACAATCTCAATCTTGCACATCTAGCATGGTAAATTTTTATAATTGCACTCTAAGGTAGAGTGGGAAAATACTTTTTTAATTTATCAAGATTAGTGTCCATTTTCAAATGAGAATTGGAAGAGAGATTCAAAGAATTGCACAAATATATACATAAATATCAGTTATTGTGGAAAACTTAAAGAACCGACTTAAGTCACGGAGTACCGTTGTCTGCCATTTGACCGAGGTGACAGAAACTAGCAAAAATCATTCAAAAAGAAACATAAAAATAATGTGAGAAAAACAAAATAATTAACCTTTATCTACAAGATCATTCAAACCAATTGATTCATTTTCACTAGGAAAATTATCAAAGTAAGCTTTCAAACGATATCCATTTTTTCTTAAAAACATTATCATTCATTGAATTCTCAATTTCAAACTTACAGAGCTAAGATCAAGATGGAGCAATTCTTATGGGGCCTGTAATATTGAGAATTCAATGAATGACTTGTTTTTAAGGAAAATGGATATCGTTTGAAAGCTTACTTTGATAATTTTCCTAGTGAAAATGAATCAATTGGTTTGAATGATCTTGTAGATAAAGGTTGATTATTTTGTTTTTCTCACATTATTTTTATGTTTCTTTTTGAATGATTTTTGCTAGTTTCTGTCACCTCGGTCAAATGGCAGACAACGGTACTCCGTGACTTAAGTCGGTTCTTTCAGTTCCCACAATAACTGATATCTGTGTATATATCTATGCAATTTTTTGAATCTCTCTTCCAATTCTCATTTGAAAATGGACACTAATATTGAAACATTGAAAAAGTATTTTCTTGCTCTGCCTCAGAATGCGATTACAAAAATGTATCGTGTTAGATGTGCAAGATGGAGATTGTTAATGAATCATGGAATTCCTAAAGATATTCGCTGGTTAATTGAAGCAAAGGTTCGATTATCAGGTGAGTCCTCTAACTCCTTCATTTCACACATACCTAGAACAGGTAAAAGCACTTTTGTAAAGAAACGTTGTGTAAAAGGACTGAAAGTTTATCATCAATGTGCCAGATGGACTTGTAATGCACAATGTCATTCTTTAGAAATGGTATCTATAAACCGTGAAGATAAAATACAATTCATTAAGGATGACCTGAGTAAGGAGTCTTTAGATAATCTTCTATTAACTCTTGAGACGCATCCTAGTGGAGATGTGCATCGTGCAATTCATGATTTATAGTGTCACTTTCATAAAGAACATGATCGACTTAGTCGTGGGAATCTGACTAAAAAAAACCCTATTTGCCAGTTTTAAGAAAACTGGATTAGAAGCTTATCCCCAATATATAGAGGGAATTTAAGTCGTTCTTAGACGTAAAACCGAGAGAAGATATGAGCCACAATCATAACTACCTATACATACACATGTTTTTTCAAAAGTAAATAAATAAAGAGAGAGAGGGAGGGAGGGAGGGAGTGTGAGACTCCAGCTGGCCTATATATAAGTGGTATGATTGCCTTTCTAATTTCTCATCTATAAAATCCTCTCTTCCTTCCTTTCATTTCTACTCAACCTATACATTCAACAAATACAGAAGTATGTAGAAATGGCAAGTTCCTCAGGTCATCATATAAGAAATATTTATGTTTTTGGTCGATCTAGTCCTGGGAAAGAAAAGGAGTTTTTAGAATCAGCAAATCATCTTGGTCAAGTGTTAGCTGAGAGAAAGATTCATTTAGTATACGGGGGAGGCAGTCTTAGGTTAATGGGAGGTGTGTCAATAGCTGTATTTTTAGGAGATAGTCAAGTTTTGGGGGTCATCCCCGAAGCTTTAGCACAAGGGGACATCATTGGAAAAAAAATTAGAGAGGAACTTCAGGTCTCTACAATGTCAGCTCGAATAAATGCAATGTTTAACAATGTTGATGCCTCCATTGCTTTACTAGGTGGTCTAGGCATATTGGAAGAGATCTTTCATATTTCTTCTTAGGCCAAACTGCACATTCACCATAAACCCACAAGTTTGTTAAATGTTAATGGTTATTATGATAAGTTGTTGTCTTTTCTTGATCATGCTGTGGAACAGGAATTTCTAACATCTTCTGCACGATAAATCATAATCTCTGCTGCTACTGCTGATAATTGATTAACCAACTACAATCTTTCATTCCCATAATTTATTCTTCCATGAGTCGCATAAATTAGTCAACTAAGGAAATCCGTAAAAAGCTTAGATTGGATTTGAGCCTTCATTTATGAATCTTTATGTCTTTTGGTTTTATTATTATGTTTTGTTGTTTCTTATATTTGTTTCAGTGTGTTTCAAGTTTGTCAGTGTTCGTTATTTCAGGTGATATCTTCTATACTCTATCTTTCTATCTAAGAACATTGAGGACAATGTCTTGTTTTGGTTGGAGGGAGAGGGTAGTAGCTTAAAAAAAAAACTAATTGTGTTTTCTTTTTCATAAAGCATGTGCAAAATTGTTGTTACTATGATGGTAGAGTAAGGAGAATTTTTTATGACTCTTGAGACGCATCTTAGTAACTATTCGTAACAAGGTCTATCACAATAATTCTTGAAATATTCACATTTACAAACTCTCGCATTGTTATCACTTAATTCTACTCATATACTTATTTAACATATATTCTTAAACCTTAATTTACACACATACACACTTTAAACATATGATTGCGGGTTGCATATTGGATTATTACATTATTTATGTTCTTTTGTTAAAGGTAACAACTAAGGAAAAGTGATAGTATATAATTAAAAAAACAAAAACAAATAATAATAATAAAAATATAGATAAGTTTGGTTTCGTAGCCTCCCTAACCTAATCAATTAAACTCAAAGGGGTGTTTTAACACCTAATACCCTAAAGTTAACTGACTCGGGAGCTATTGGCCCAACGCTTGTTACATGGGTTGAGGAGAAAAGCGTAAGGGAATCAAACATTGTACTATCTACATATCAGTATCTACAACTCGAGTTACTAAGCTTGTAGGGGTGTCTTAACACCTAATGCCCTAAGACCAACTAGTCTGGGAGTCATTAGTCGAAAGCTCATTACATAGGTTAAATATGCATGGGGTTTGAAGTTATATGTATATATATTTAAAAAAAATAATAATAATCCCAACCCAAGGAAGTTAACCTTAAACATTAGAACAAAAATTTTATTTTCTTCCAAGAAAAGCCCTATAATTATGTGATGATACATTGAGTATAAAAGAAAGGTTTATGAATATCTTGTTAAGAGGTATTGAGCAGGTATATAAATTTAATAAGAGTTTGTTTATCTGAATAGATTAATGGAAGTTAAATGATGACTACCTTGCTTTGTGGAATTTGCAAAGTATTTTTCTATTTTAACACTTTGATTACTAAGGACTAGTAATAACCTACTTGGGGGGTGTGATTGATACTTAAAAGTGTATTTTTATCAAGGTTTTATATCATCATTTTGCACTTGAAGTATCAATAAGTTCTTAACTAAAGCATGTTTTATACTAATATATCTAATAATATAAGATTCCAGATCAAAATCATGCTCTTGCTTTCTCACTTTGTATTTTTTGTATTATTACTTATGATTTGCTTTTATTAATGTCAAGTTTATGCCTTTCATTTCCTTTCCTTTACTTAGTTAACTTTTATCTTATTTATGTTCTTATTTTGTTTATTTATTTTTCTTTCTTTCATTATGTTTAGCTAAGTTTATTATGTCAAGGTGAAAAGGTTACACTAATGGTGTAAGAATAAGTATAGTGTAAACTTAATATGGACTTTAATGTTTGATACTAACATGTTTTATATTTGTTATCTTGTTCACTCTTTAATACTTCGCTTGTTAAATGATTAATCTTGATTTATGTTGTATAACACTTGGTACAACAAATGCTTGGCACTTTCATAGCCCATACTGTATGATATAACCGACACCTGAGCTATGAAAGGAACTTGATTTGTTGTTAACATAAGTATAATCATGAATGCTTGAAGAAATTTACAAGTATTAGCATTAATTGAATAAGATGACTAATGTAATCATGTTAACAATCTAAATCTGATTAGAACCTCCTTTGTGTGTGGTTTCCAATTGAATAATAAAAATTTATACTATACTTGTTTGACATACCATTAGTGGATCTTCTAACCTTGATATTTGTTATTATCATTGTTTAATCGTTACATTAATATTCCATCTCAAAGTTCTCATCTTCTTCTTCTTCTCCTTTTTTTTCTTTATTATTATTATTATTGTTGT
Organism: Populus pruinosa; assembly: GCA_026413675.1. Classification (NCBI taxonomy): domain Eukaryota; kingdom Viridiplantae; phylum Streptophyta; class Magnoliopsida; order Malpighiales; family Salicaceae; genus Populus; species Populus pruinosa. The sequence continues at coordinate 14,302,635 of CM048598.1, read as the reverse complement.
TGTTGTTGTTGTTGTATTATTGTTATTTATAATTTGTACAATTAACCTTCATGTGGTTCGATCTCGGTCTTGCTAGGTTATTTATTACTTTGACACTCCTACACTTAGGAGAAGACATTAATCTTTTTGTAATGTCAGCTATTAGTAGGGATTACAAGTTATGTCACTTATGTTCCTTCCCTTGTAGTAAGGCAACTTGGGGGTATGTAGTTTGTTCCAAAAACTATAAGAATTGCTTAATTTTTTGGTTTGTTAAAAGATCTCATTGCACAAGAAGTTCTGGAGATCATCAAACAAGATTGGAAGCATTTGGTTTGGATTGAGATAAAAGGTTTAAAGGATCTAAGTGCAAGGGAAAGATATGCAAGATGGAGAGACTTAGCTGCTTCAGTCATTCCTTGTGTAGGAATCAAATCTCCCCAAACTATAAAAAAGCCTATTAAGAGGAAAAGAGTCAATAATAAAGTGGAGTTGAGAAGACAAGTGGAAAAACTTCGGATAGAGTTAAACAAAAGCAAAAAAGACAAGGCAATATTAGAAGAAATGATGCTGGAAGGTGATGAAAGGAGAGCATTTCTAAATGAGCAAATACAATCTAGAGATGCAAAAATAACAAAGCTTGAGTTAAAATGTGAGGAGAAGATTGCTAAGGAAGAAAATGAGAAGGAGCTAGGAGGAATGAGTTTAGATTGGATGCAAAGTTGCCCTTGAAGCAATAGAGATTGACTTTAGCAATTGCTAAAAAGGCACAGAATATTACCAATAAAAATTTGCACAGGTTCAGTTCAAACTGCTGGATAGGATTGGAAAGTATGAGAATTTGAAATTATTTTATAATTATTTTATAAATAACTCTTGTTAGAATTACACTAACTATTTATAAGCTTTTTTTCTTTTTCTAAAAATATCAATTTTCTGTATGTATTATATTAGGCAACTCAGTGGTATTGAAAAATGAAGGTCCTCCAAGGAATTGACCTATGACATACACTAAATTACAAAATAAGTCATATTAAATATTTGCATTATCCCAATTACTAACATTTAACAATTATATGGTCAAAATAAATTTCATCATTTTTTCTTTAGAAGTGTTGATCTTATATCAATTTTCAACATTTTTTATTTTTCATTATTCCTTAACAATATTCTTTCCTTCATTTTATTCATCACATTATCATCCTTGCATCATAATAATTGTTTCATGTATAATCTAGTTTAACTTGTTATAATACAATTTATTCCTTACAATTTTAAAATTGATTGGTCTTATTTGAACATTTTCATATAGTGTTTATTTTCACATTGAGGTTATTTTATAACTCTTTCCATTTCATGAATATATTCAATTTATATTAATATTACTATTTCCTTAACACATATAAATCAACTCATGAAATTTACCTCATAATTTATTTTCTTAACATATATAAATCAATTCATGGAATTTACCTTATAATTTATTTCCTTAACATATAAATCATATGATTTTTTCCTCTTTCAACCACCTTTAATATATATTATAATTCATTGTGTAATCATATCTAATTGATGTCATTATTTAATTCACAATATCCTTAATTCATGTCATCCTTTTGCTTATATAACATTTATTATATCTATGACACATCATACTTGAGTCCATGTAACACCTTTGTTATATTGAGAGATCTCATCGATTCATTATTCATTATACTTATTTCATGTCCAATTTTATTATTTATAATTTATCACATAAGTTTGCATCATTTTTATACTTGCAATAGGTGCTCAAATCATTTTTATTTTTCATTAAACTTTATCGGTAGGGCTAATTTAATACCCAATCATTAATCTATCAACACAGTCAAACTCATATACACCTTGCTTTATAATATTGTTGTCAATTAGTCATCCAAATAACTTATTAATCACTTTATACGATAGCCACAACCATTGAGATACAATTTAACATAACTATCTTTTAAAATAATTTAATATATACTTTACCAAAATTCCAATGGAGTTTGCCTTATACTTGAGCTATATTGACATCTTCATCATATCTCAATCCAATACTACAACCATGATCTAATCATCTTAATTCTTATTATATGTCAAAAAGCTCATTGTATACAAATCATGCAAATTAGTTTGACATCAACAATTTACAATATTTATATTTATATCACAAGATAGTAATATAAATACTCGCTTGCGGACTCTAGTATAAGTGAAATATAACAAATAAGTTATTTTGCTATATTAAAACATAGTACAACTATGTGAGAATTAAAACTTACTCATGATTGTTCAACTCATTAGATCAATTTTGATAACAATTATAAGCTCATAATTTTCAACCCATAACCCATGTATGAACAAAGCCTTGTAACTAGAGCACTAATCTCATTAACTAGGGAACCATTTTCTCCAATTTCTTATTAATTATGACACTAGTCTCATTAATTAAGGTAACTAGTTTTCTCAATTGTCCATTAACTAAGGCACTAGTCTCATTACCTAAAAACTATTTTCTCTAATTATCTATTAACTACAAACTATTTTCTCTAATTATCTATTAACTACGACACTAGTCTCATTAACTAGGGTAACTATTTTTTTTGCCTATTAACCAAGGCACTAATCCTATTAATCATAGAACTATTTTCTCCAATAACTCATTAACCAGAGTATTAGTCCTATAAACCAGGGAACTAGTTTCACTATCCATTTTCGAGCACTATCACCATCTAGTTCCACATATAATAATATGAAAATAAAAACATATCATATTTAAAGTATTTGTCATTACATGGCATAATCAATTTGTTGAATAAGGTATTAAGGTTCCAAGTGCCTTTTCTACAACAATACTCATTCACATGCTGACTATCTTATGCGTCAGTCATTTCAAAGTTCTAGACACACACACACATTTATTCAACATTAATTTTTGTTGTAATGGTCTAACACAAATTACACATGATTTTCACTGTTTTCATTTATAGTAAATTATATATTGAGTCTTGCCAAAATGATTGATAATAATTCTTGCATAGTAATTTCACACTTGCGGTAAATCACATCTTATAATATAATATACCATACATTATCGCCTACACAATTAACTACAAATTATACACCAATTTCTACTTCGAAGGCGTGGGCCTTCCATTAACAATAATATATTATATAATTTAATTACCATGGTAATTCTAACAATTATAAAAGCATGTATAAATAATTAAAAATTCAATGGAGGATCAATCCCTTACCTTAACTCCTATCATCAAAGTTCTCGAGAAGTTAAATTTCACCTTGCACAATTCTTCTACAAACTCCACAAAATATTCATTATCACTCACATTCTAATTTGGATTTCTTCCATATCATAATTCCATACAACACATCCCAAATATAATTTCACAACCAAATTACATTATACATTTACACATAATTCATTAATCCTCTAAACATATTTGTTCTAATGATTACCTCATCCCTTATACATATAATGTTCTTGACATTCATTGCAATATGTTTTATATATAATCTCAACATTCCTTCCATCTAACAAAGCATTTAGATTTAATAACTCACCTTTATATCCAAGGCCACCAATATTTAATGTACAAAATTCCTACTTATGATTATCTCATTCAATCATGACTTTTTTTATGCATCATATTATGAAACACACATTATCATTTTATATAATTTGCAACAATTTCTTTGTTTGGTAGGATTACATGGATATACATCCATGAGTGGAAAAAAAAATTCTTTGTTTAGAAAAATATTTACATCTTGTTTGTTCATATGGAAATTAGCCTTCCAAACAAGCAATTATAAACAATTAAATTGAATATCTTAAGCAATTTTCCCTTACCTTTTAAGCTCATTAATATACCCATTTTATTCTATCATTCCATGTATTCATGTCAAAATCACATTACAACTAATACAAGATTTTAATATATCAATTCATCATCACTTAAACACTTACTAATCGCATGCCATTAAAAAATATATAATTTTAAAAGTTCTCACTTCTATCTTCGAATGGTTGGCTTTAGCAACCTCTAACATGAACTTTTTTTATATATATAATCTTGTGAATTCATGACACGACTAAAAGGTTGATGTCTTCTCCCAAGTGCAGGAGTGTCGAAGTAATAAATAACCCGGCAAGACCGGGGTCGAACCACAGGGAGGTTAATTGTACAAATTATAAACAACAATTATAAACAACAACAACAACAATAATAATAATAATAGTAATAGTAATATTAATAGTAATAGTAGTAGTAGTAATAATAATAATACTAATAATAACGGTAATAATAATAATAATAATAATAATAATAATAATAATAATAATAATAATAACAACAACAATAACAATAATAATAAAGAGAAGAAGAAGAAAAAGATGATGATGAGAACTTAGAGATGAAATATTAATGTAAGGATTAAATAATGATAATAACAAATGTCAAGGTTAGAGATTCCACTAATAGTATATCAAACAAGTATAGTATAAACTCTTATTATTGAATTGGAAACCACACACAAAGGAGGTTCCAATCAGATTATATATTATTAACATGATTACATTAGTCATCTTATTCAATTAATGCTAATACTTGTAAATCTCATCAAGCATTCATGATTATAACTTATGTTAACAACAAATCAAGTTCCTTTCATAACTCAGGTGTCGGTTATACCATACATTATGGGCTATGAAAGTGCCAAGCATTTGTTGTACCAAGTGTTATACAACATAAATCAAGATTAGTCATTTAACAAGCAAAGTATTAAAGAGTGAACAAGATAACAAATATAAAACATGTTAGTATCAAACATTAAGGTCCATATTAAGTTTACACTATACTTATTCTTCCACCATTAGTGTAACCTTTTCACCTTGACATAATTAACTTAGCTAGACATAATGAAAGAAAGCAAAATAGATAAACAAAATAAGAACATAAAAGTTAACTAAGTAAAAGAAAGGAAATGAAAGGCATAAACTTAATATTAATGAAAGCAAAGCATAAACATTATAAAAAATACAAAGAGAGAAAGGAAGAGCATGATCTTGATCTGGAAACCAAGATGCCTAAATGCATGGCAAATGCCTCCTTTTATAGGCCAAAATTGGGAACTATTGATTTGATGACTAATTGATAAGTGGGTGGCCAACTTTTGACTTGGTGACAATCCTTATCTTCTCTTGTCTGCCCAAAACGTCATTGATAACGTCAAAACTGGAGCCAGGTACAAACATGAAAGTTGTAGGCAATTGTCTCAGCTTTCTTGTGTAAAAAATTCAGCTCATTTGGACTTCTAGAACTCCAGATATGGCCAAAATACCGAACAGTGCTCGGGCTAGAAGACAGATTCGGGCTTCTTTGTTGTTGCTACAATTTGGACTTGATAATGGCCTTTTTAGATCTTGGGCTCCATATGAAAGTTGTAGGCCTATGTCTTACCTTTCCATCCATATAAATTGGACCTAAATATGAGATCTGTAGCTCCAGATATGGCCCAATTACCGAACAGTGTTCCGGTTTGGATTGCACCGACATCTCTTCTCTAAGTTTGACCATCTCTTTATCCATGCAATTTAAGTTCTTCAAGTCATCAATCAATCCTTTCATTTATGTGATAGACCTGCATTAAAAATAGACATTTACCATAAATTATAGGTATCTTATATTATTAGATACATTATTATAAAACATATTTTAGTTAAGGAGTTATTGATACTTCAAGTGCAAAATGATGATATAAAACCATGATAAAAATGCACTTTTAAGTACTAATCAATTCATCAAAATCTACATTATTGTCATTTAATTTCACACAATCACATGTAGGCATTACACAACCATTTCATCTATTTACTAAAATGTTCAACTTAATGAATTTCAAATACAAGAATGCATTCATATTAAATCATTTCCAAAACTTGTGTATAAATTAGATATATGTAATTTGGCCAAAACCCCCATAAGCATGAACATCCAATTTTATTTTCTTCAATCATTCATAATTCAAGTCATTATTACACTTCAATTATATCATTTCAACACAATTTTTTAAGAGTTATGTTTGATAACATAAAGATCACCAATAAGTAATTTTACATTAAAAACTCTAAATTTTTAAATTGTACTTTCTAAATTTTATTCATTGGGAACTTCCATCCCTCTTTATAACACAAAATTTCCTCAAATTTTATTCCTTTCCTGGTAAAAAACTATGCAGTTGCATGCAGGCTTACATCGACAATCAAAATCATTTGCGAGTGGAACCATACATTAATTCATTTGAAAATTCAAAATTATCTTTTTAAATATTTTCACCCTAAATTTATAAAAATCTTCATATGTATCACTAATTTATCAATATTTAGGCTACAAGTATACATTATACCCTTTTATGTTTGCTTGATTATATTTCCTAAATTTAAATGTAGTTTTAATATTGAGTTTAAACATACTACATCTAGTTTCATTAAATTATATCCTAGAATATCACTTTCCCTTTTTAACTCTTCCATTTGGTTTTTATGTTCATTTCTTTGTTTTTTATTTTTCCACCATTTTCATACTTTTATTTTTAAGTTAACACATGAACATTTTATTTTGAACTCCTAAAATCCACAATCACCTTTTTAATTCCAATACTCAATTTAATCATTTAACATGATATTTTTCATTATTAATTTTATGGATTTTATTTAGAAGTGTATAATTTTAGACATAAATTTCAATCTCATCATCTTAAAATTTATATAGGAAACAACAATTAACATATTATTTCTCTTTCAATAACTTCTAAATTAATAAATTACAAACTTTAAACTAGCTTCATTAATATATGTTATTTATATATAACCTTTGAATACATTCACCTTTGTGATATCATTAACCTTCTAATTAGTGACGGAGGTATGAGGGGGCTAGTAGGGACCCGACTCCTGCAATAAAATATTTTTTCTAGCCTCTCCCTTAAAATTTTAACTCTTTTAGAATAATTCTTTTAATTTTCCCCCCTTAATTTTTTTTCTTACTCCACCCCTACTTGTAATCAAAATGATCAAAATATTTTAAATCAATAATTTTTTTATTGAGCATTTTCCATGTTTTCTTTACACTTAACATTTATCTTATTAACAAGGATAACACCAATGATATTATCACTACTATTATTGTTATTTTTATATGATATAATTACAAAAAAATCACCATTAAAATAAATACCATAAGTTGTTGGATAATGCTAATTAACATCTATTTTACAAATAACGAGATCATTAAAATCTCCAAGATATTCATCCTAATCAAGAAGTTGCATTCTCCATACATGCTTTTGAAATGGATTTTTAAAAATACTAATGGATCTATGATCATTCTTCTCATGAATTTTTAGGCTCCTTACCTTCACTAATTAAAGGGTTGATTTTGTTAAAGAACATGGAGTCAAAGATTAAAATCAAAAAGAATTTGTTGTTCTTATCATAGATTACAGAGGAAATAAAGAGTGAATGGATAATGTATGTCTTAATTCCTAGTAGTAGTAAAATTAAGAAACAAGATGATGTTGATGAGAACACCAATGATATATAGGATGTGCTAATAGAATTTATAGATTTGATGTTGGAGGATTTGCCCTAGGCATTACCTCCAACCATAAGAGAGATACAACAACATATTGATTTGGTTTTGGGGTTTAGCTGAAGAGTTGCAAAAACAAGTGGTGGAGTTATTAGGAAAATGATATAGTTTGGAAACCATGAGTATGTGTGAAGTTCTAGACTTTTTAGTCTTGAAAAATAATCGTTTATAACATATGTGTGTTGATAGCTGAGCCATTAACCATACAATAGTATAGTATAAATATTTGATACTATGTCTAGACTCTAAGGTGTTTTTCAAGATTGACCTTAAAAATGGCTATCATCATATCAGAATCAAGTTGTGGAACAGTGGAAGATAATCGTTAAAATTTAGCATAAGTTATATAAATGGATAGTTATATTGTTTAGTCTTTTTAATACTCCAAGCACATTCATAAGGTTTGTGTGTTAGTTATTGAGGTCATTCATAAGCAAATTCAGTTATGTGTATTTCAATGATATTCTGACTTATAGGCCTACTCAAGAGTCCTATTTAGAGCATTTACGAGTTGCTCTTAACACTTTACAAATAGAGCAATTATCTGTTAATCATAAGAAGTGTAAGTGTTATTGTTTTCACTAGTATTGTTACTTTTATGGGTTTTATTATATCTGTGGATAAAGTTTAGGTTAATCTGTTAAAGATAATAATGATTATGGGATTATCAGTGTTAAAACGTATATGTGATGTGCAATTTTTTTTATGTATTTGCTTTCTTCTATGAAATATTCATTCCTTAATCACACCCCTCACATTGTATTTAAAATGATGAATTTTCTAGTGGATAGTTGATGTTAAAGCCAATTATCAGTTAGTAAAGCAGAAAATGATTGAAGCTCTTATATTAGCACTTCCTAACTTTAAGAAAAAAATTTAAAATATATTATGATGCATCCAGAATAGGCATTAAAGATGTTTTTATCTAAGATGGATGGCTATTTCTTTTTTTAGTGATAAATAATCCAATTCAAAGAATAACTACTTTATAAATGATTTGCAGTTTTATATTATTATTCAGGCTATGAAGAATTGATGAAATTACCTCATATTGAAGGAGTTTATTTTGGTCAAAATCATAAATCTCTAAAGTACGTTAATAGCAAGATAAATTGAGTTGTCAACATGCGAAATGGGTGTCTTTTATGCAAGATTTTACATTTTCATTGAGGCACTAATTTGGCAATCTTAACAAATTAGTTAGCACCCTAAGTAAACATGTCACCCTATTTAGTATTATACATGCCTAAGTGATGGGCTTTAATGCTTTCCAAGAGCTATATATAGGTGATTTTTCTTTTAGGAAGGTTTATGCAAAATTGGTGAATGGATCTAAGCAAGATAGCTTTGTACTTATGGATGACAATCAATTTTTTAACTTATAGTTATGTATTCCATATTGATCCTTATAAGAATAGATCATCTATGAGTTGTATTGTAAGGGACACTTTCGGTGTGACAAGACGCTGACCCTAGTATCAATATATAGTTTTATGAATAGGCATATTTTTTTTAAGGGTACAAGGTTCTTTATCAAATGTTTGGTTGTATGCCCCTTTACTAGTTCCAAGTTGAAGGAAAGAAAGATACACCCTTGCAAAATGTTTGATTAGTACTTAAAAGTGCATTTTTATCAAGGTTTTATGTCATCATTTTGCACTTGAAGTATCAATAACCCCTTAACTAAAGCATGTTTTATAATAATATATCTAATAATATAAGATACCTTTAATTTTTGGTAAATATTCATTTTAAATGCAGACCTATCATATAAATAAAAGGATTGATTGATGAATTTAAGAACTGAAATTAAAAAGACAAAGAGATGGCCAAACTTAGAAAAGAGATGTCGGTGCAGTCCAAACCGGAATAATGTTTAGTAATTGGGTCATATTTAGATCTCATATTTAGGTTTATTTTATATGGATGGAAAGGTAAGACATAGGCCTACAACTTTCATATGGAGCCCAAGACTTAAAAAGGTCATTTTCAAGTCCAAATTGTAGCAACAATAAAGAAGTTTGAATCTGTCTTCCAACCCGAGCACTGTTTAGTGTTTAGCCCGTATCTAGAGTTATAGAAGTCCAAATGACCTAAAATTTTTACACAAGAAAAATGAGATAATTTCCTACAACTTTTATATTTCAAGTGGCTCCAATTTGGACGTTACCAATGACATTTTGGGCAGACAAGAGAAGATAAGGATTGTCACCAACTCAAGAGTTGATCACTCACTCATTAATTAGTCATCAAATCAATAGTTTTCAATTTTGGCCTATAAAAGGAGGCATTTGCCATGTATTTAGGCATCTTGGTTTCCAGATCAAGATCATGTTTTTGCTTTCTCTCTTTGTATTTTTTGTAATGTTTATGCTTTGCTTTCTTAATAACAAGTTTATGTCTTTCATTTACTTAGTTAACTTTTTTCTTATTTATGTTCTTAGTTTGTTTGTTTATTTATTTTCTTTTATTATGTCTAGTTAAGTTTATTATGTCAAGGTGAACAGGTTACACTAATGGTGTAAGAATTAGTGTAAACTTGATATGGACTTTAATGTTTGGTATTTTTGTATTTGTTATCTTGTTCACTCTTTAATACTTGTTAAATGATTAATCTTGATCTATGTTATATAACACTTGATACAACAAATGCTTGACACTTTTATAGCTCATACTGTATGGTATAACTGACACCTGAGCTATGAAAGGAACTTGATTTGTTGTTCAAATAAATTATTATCATGAATGTTTGACGAGATTTACAAGTATTAGCATTAATCGAATAAGATGACTAATATAATCATGTTAACAATCTATAATCAAATTGGAACCTTCTTTGTGTGTGGTTTCCAATTGAATAATAAGAGTTTATACTATACTTGTTTGACATACCATTAGTGGATCATCTAACCTTGATATTTATTGTTATCATTGTTTAATCCTTATGTTAATCTTTCATCTCAAAGTTCTCATCAATTTCTTCTTCCTCCTCCTCTTTATTATTATTATTATTATTATTATTATTATTATTATTATTATTATTACTACTACTACTACTACTACTATTATTGCTACTATTATTAGAGTTGTTGTTGTTGTTACTATTATTGTTGTTTATAATTTGTATAATTAACCTCCATGTGGTTCGACCTCGGTTTTGCCGGGTTATTTATTACTTCGACACTCCTGCACTTGGGAGAAGATATCAATCTTTTAGTTGTGTCAGTGTTATAGAAAGTTAATGACAATGCTAATATAATTTGCCTTCCTAATTATTTGAAGAATATCTTTAATATACTGCATTTGACACCTTATCTGGAGGAAGAGAAATAAGACTTAGGAAAGAGTTTTCTCTAACCCGAGGAGAATGATCTAGTCAAACTTGCTAAAATAAAAGGTTTTGAACAGTCAAATAGGGTTTCCCATAGCTAGATAGGGATCTTTCATAAATAGATTAGATGGATGGACTAGCAAATTTTTTTATGGAACAGTAAGACAAAGCTTAGTCCAAGAGGAGATCTAGTCACACCAAACAAGCATGTTAGATTAAAGAGGCAATGAATTTTGATTCGACCATTTAATTAGGCTTAAATATTTACAAGAGATTCCTAAGGCCTAGATTGTTGGTCCATTTATTGCATGGATTCCTTTAAATTAAGCTCAAAGAATTTTATTTGGGCTAATTTTCTTGGATTTCTAATTTTATTTTAAGTTTTATATTATTTTTCTTTTTGTTTTAGGATTCTAGTGTTATTACATAGTTGAGGTCAGTTTTCTTATCTATTTAAAGGACTTGTAAACTTTTTTAAGATGCAGATTTTATCACACTTTATTTTCAGAGAATAAAACTGTGAATTTAAGGTTCATGTTTGCAACCCTTTTCACTTATCAATTCTATCAATTTTGTGATTGGTTATTTTTTTTTCATGTTTTTTCTTACATCACTAGTTAAAGACATACCTTGATATTTTTGCCTAGTCTTACCAAAATATACATGAAATTGATAATAAGATTATGTAACATATATAATAGACATCACTGCCTTTCCTAATATGAAGCTTGCAAAGTAGAAACATGGACAATATTAGAGGTTAGATTAGAAAATAAGTTATTAAGCAATTTATTGTAGGTTTTCTAGAAGTAATTGAATATATGGATTGACTAGCTAGTTAATTGCTACTTATATCTAAAAAGGAAGGCTAAGTGTTAGTATATTCATGGATTATCGTGATCTTAACTATAGTTGTTAAATCAAGCTTAAGAGATGACCCAACCAAGGGGTTGAGTCCTTGGTCCCTTGAGTTGACATAGGTCAACTAGGAAGAATTAAAAAAAAAATATTTGAGATTTTAATATCTCCCATTAAAAAATAAAGAAACAACTCATTGATATAGGTTATACATATAGTAAATAATGAAGTTTAAAAGATTGTTTCAAAAGGCTTTTTTATCTCACATTGGAAAGATATTATCTTATACGTTTAAGTTGATGTATTTAAACCAAAACGATTTCTTATTCCACAGTAAAAAATCATAACTTTCTTCTTATAAACATAGAGTATAGGGGTGTTTGGGAATGTGGTAGCAATTGCTTTTCAAAGTGTTTTTCGCTTGAAAATACATCAAAATAATATTTTTAAAAAAAAATTATTTTAACATTAACACATTAAAATGATTCAAAAATACAAAAAATCATTTCTTTTGGGAAACACGGTTTTAATCACAATCTTAAATGCTACTTATATATAGTAATGGGTTTTCAATCCCTTATTGAAAAAAAAATATAGTGCTTATATAGTGAATTTTGATATAGATTAGTAACCAACAAGGGAATAGTGGTGGGCTCGCGTGTATAAGGTTTGGGCGTAGCAAGAGAAAAACATGTTATTGCTTCTATGTGTATGAGTAATCGCCTATGATCCCTCAACCTTTTATCTTCATTAATATTTCTTTTTTTGCCCCTTCATTCACTAAAACCACTATTTTTTATTATTGTCCATCCCTAGTTAAGACCACTTGCTTATCTTGCAATGTTCCACATAAAAATGTTCATTAGTGTGCTAAAAATAAAAAAAAACCTATAGATTTAGTTTTTCAATTTGCTAAAGAAAATGCTAGTATAGAGAAAAAAAAATAGAACAATTAGTATGTCCACATTCCTTAGACTGAAAAACTTAATAATAATAAATAAAAAAAAGAATCAACCTTACATGTTAAAATATGACATGTAAAAAAAGAGAGAAAGGTCTATTCCTTAAAATAAAATGGACAATGAATACAAAAATATGAGAGTTAACAATGCACTTGTATAAGTAAAATACATATTGGTGTTTTCTATATTAATAGCTCATATATGGAACCTGCGTTTTCATCCTTGATGTTTAAAATCTACTTCTTCTCTCTCGTTTTAGGCATTAAAGGCACTGGTCATTCCCAAACTCTAGGGTTGTTCCCATATTCATATCTCCTGACACTTATTTGTGTTTTATTGCATGACAGCTTCAAAATGCTAAGGTGAAGTGCATGCCCTCTACCCATCACAGGGATAGCAACCAAAACAAATATGCCATATAAATCTAAAATGCACCTCATTAGCATATGTCTTCTCAACCCTCTAAAAATTTCATTTTTATATATTCCTAGTCCACATTCATTAGCAAACAAGTTGTTGTAGATAAACATTATGACTATTATGTGAGAGGTCTTAACAGTTACCAAACTTTTTGCCATTTTTACTTTGATGAAGATGGTTCATTTTATGGGTTAATAAAAGAAGAAAAGGGTATGGATGTCTTGATTTATGGATGATGAAGAAAGCAGTTGGAGATAAGGCATCTGTAAATAATTAATTTAGGTTAGAAAGTGTACGAATTAGAATAAGTAAGGAGAGAGGTGCTTACATGGATGGATGAAGATGTTTCTACCATGAAAGGCTAACATATGGTAAAGATATTTGGATCTCCTCAAATGACATAGTATTAGTTACACTAAAGCAACATCAACAAGGAGGAACAACATCGTAACATATCAAGAATAGGTCAAAGTAACTTAACAGTTCAAGATTTTTTTATCATACTTATAGATCTTATTTCATATTTTAATTCTAGGAAATTTGTTAATAAAAGGAGGTTGGATTAGTAGAAGAGGCAAGAAAACGTTTTGAAGTAAATCTCATTCACTCGAGAGGTCGAAGCTACCTTTAATTTTCCTAAAAAAGTAGTTTAGGTTTCTTTTCTAATAAAGCATTACTCTTCTAATTTAGTCTTTAAAGGCTTCAAATTCTAATTTTATTCAATAAAAGTAGTCTTTTCATTTATTGATAACTCTAAAATTTAATTTAAAAAATGATATTATTAGAAACATTACAAGGGGTATTAGAGCAAGTGTTTCTTAGAGCAAAAGATAGCAAAAGGTATTAAAGCTTCACAATTAATAGAGATCATAACATGTTTAAAATAACAGTAAAAAGCATAGCAACAAAGTCCACAAAATCAGTAATACCTACTAAAAGATATACTCCGGCACTTAAAGGTCATGTCAACTAGAATGGACCAATTATCTAAGGCTCAAGGGAAAATACCCATGAACTCGCAACCGGATTCTCCCATGGGATTAGCAAGTGGAAATCAAGGACATGTGGTTATTCCATAAAAAGAACCTAGACAATCCCAGCTTAAGTCAATTTGTTTGGAGTTTCCCTTATTCAATAGGGATGACCTAATTAGAAAGATGTAGAAGGCTAACTAATTTTTCAATTTTTATGACACCTCACCTTAGCATAGACTATTTATAGTTAGTTTCCACCAGGAAAGGAAGGTTGTAACCTGGTTCCAAGAATTGGAGGAAACATGAATTCTCAAAAGTTAGGAGGCCTTAATAAATGCTCTTCAAATCTAGTTTGGGTCATCATTCTATAACAATCCAATGAAAACCCTAATCAATATTAAACAAACCTTAATGATTAAAATATACAAAACCTAATTAAATGTTCTTTCAAATTAGGTTAGGGGGTCTGTCTGACTCTTATCGACTCAATTATTTATTGGGAGGTTTGAAAAAGAAGATCAAGATCAGTGCGAACATGTTGAACCCTCAGAATCTGGTGTTTTCTTATGGTTTGGACAAGATTTAGGAGGAAATTTTAGTAGTTATGAATAAGTCTTAAAGATCAGGCCCAATAAGTTTTCAAACCAAGAGTGCAACCCAAGCCAAGGTTGACAGTAAACCAATAATACTAGTATAGAGACTCATGCTAGAATAAATAAAGGAGAAAATGGATAATGGTTTGTCTTTTAAGAATGATGGTAAATGGGTTCCTAAGAATAAATATATAGGTCTACTAAAGATGAGGAAGTTGTTACTAATCTGCCAAGAGACCTTATTAATGTAAGAGAACCTAAAAAAAGAAAAGAGTGGGAACCTCTTTCCATGTCATTATAGGGAGTCCAAACCCTAAAACAATGATGGTAGAGATCAAGCTGGATGGTAACGTTTTGCGGCATTAATATACACAAGAAGCATGCATGATTTCTTTCATCCTATGGTGGCCAAGAACATAAGGTTAGATATGTTAAGACATAAGCCTATAGGGGTAAAGATTGTTGATTGTTCCAAAATATAGAGTGAGGGTAGTTTTTTTTTTTACAAGAAGCTATTAATTGAAGAGGTCAAATTCATAGGCTTATATCATTCAAATAGGTGGTTATGATATTGTGTTAGGAATCTAATGACTCAAAACTTTTAAACCAATTTTATAAGACTTTACAACCTTAACGATGGAATTTAATCATGAAGGCAAAAAATCATGATTAAATGGGTAGGGGTAAAAGATTCAGAAGTAGATTGTGGACCTAGCTTCTTTTAAGAAATGATAAGAGTAATAGAGGGGTTGACCCTGCAAATTTGGAAGATAGTAATGATATAAAATGAAGTTCCTAAATAGATTAATGAACTACTGTTGGAATCTGAAGAGGTGTTTCAAAAGTCTAAAGGACTACCCCTAGCTAAATCACATAAACATGTTATAGTGCTAAAGGAAGGCATTTTTTCTATCAATTTCAAGCCTTATAGATACTTATATTACTAAAAACTAGGGATAAAAAAAAACTTGGTTAAGGAGTTACTAAAGTTAGGAGCCATGAGGCTTAGCCAAAACCCATTTTCATCTTTAGTTTTGTTAATAAAAAAAAAAGCATATGGATTATAGGGAATATGTGTAGACTATCAAGCCTTGATCAAAGGGATAGTAATGGAAATTTTTCCTTTATCGGTGATTATGGAATTACTAGATGAGCTTTATGCTTCTCATGTATTTTCTAAATTAAACTTAAGTTCAGGTTTCCATTATATCATGATAAAATAGGAGGATGTACCAAATACTACATTTAGAACTTATGAAAAGCATTATGAATTTTTGATAATACTCTTTGGGCTTTCAAATGCCCTTTTAATATTTCAACACTTCCTCAAGAAATTTGAGCTTTTTTTATGATATCTTGGTCTACAGTCAGAATATGGAAAACCATGTGAAGGATCCGAGGGAGGTATTCAAGACTCTGGTTCAACATAAGTTATATGTTAAACGAACTAAATGTAAGTTTGCTAATAAAGATATCAAATACTTAGGCAAAATAATCTTAGGTGAAGGAGTTCAAGTCAATCCTAGAAAGGTGGAGATCATGATCAGGTGGCCCAAACCAACAAACCTAAAATTATTAAGGGATTTTTTAAACTTAACAAGTTACTATCGAAGGTTTATCAATGGTTATAAGGTCACTGCATACCCATTAACTCTGCTATTAAAAAAAAAAGCCTTAAATTAGGATATAAAAGCAGATCATGCCTTTGATCAATTAAAGGAAGCAGTGTCATCTCTACCAATCTTAGCGCTACCAAATTTTAATCAACTTTTATAGTGGAATGTGATGTTTTTTAAACAAGTCTTGGGGTTGTATTAATGTGGTAAGGTTGGCTAATATTTTATTTCTGCAAGGGATTTAAGGGTAAAGAATTTTCATTATCCACCTATGAAAAGGAATTCTTGGATTTGGTTATAACAGTTCAGAAGTGAAGGTTCTACTTAGTAGGTCAAGCATTCAAGGTCAAAACCAATTAGCAAAGCCTAAAGTATCTACTAAAATAGAGGATCTAGACACTCGCACACCAAAAGTGGTTGAGAAAGCTAATTGGCTAGGACTTTGTGGTTGAGATCAAATCAAGAAAGGAGAACATCATGGCAGATACGTTGTCCAGACTCAATGACTCAACACAAACATGTACTTTTTGAGTTGTTAGCAAACCTTTAGTTAGTTAGGCAAATCAGTTAAAAAGTAATTATGAGAAAGATTATGAAATTCAAGAGATCTTTCAGTAGTTAGGAAAGGAGATTATAGGTTTGCTAAGTTTCAACTCGAAGAAGAGATTTTATACTATAAAGGTAGAATTTCTTTAAATAAAAGTAGTCTTTTAAAAGAAGAAGTTCTGAATTACATCTATTATAGTCCCGTGTCAGGGCATACAAGTTGTAGAAGAACATTAAAGAGGGTTAGGAATGATTTTTTTTTAGATTGGTATGAATTTAGAAATTCAAGCCTATATTAAATAATGCGAAGTAAAGATCAAAGAGGGAGAATACCAAACCTTCTAGGTTTTTATAACCCCTACCTACTCCTATAAGGTCTTCATCATCCCTATCAATGGACTTCATAGAAGGGTTACCCAATTCAAATCATTATAAAATAATCCTAGTGGTTGTAGATAGATTAGCAAAAAATACACACTTACTTTTATCTAATCCTTATAGTGCTTAAAAAAAAACTAATTATTTTCACATGTTATATAGTTATATGGATTACTAAACAATATAGTTTCAAACAGGGATCCTACTTTTACTAGTATATTTTGGAGAGAATTATTCAAGATTCAAATAGTAAAATTTTTGATATCTACAACTTGCCATCTACAAATCGATGGCCAAACCAAAGCCACTAACAATACTCTCGAAAGCTACCTGAAGTGTTAAAACTAGGGCTGGTTAAATTGTTTAATTACAACATCAGTTATCATACCTCAATCAAGACCACCCTATTCAAATTAGTTTGTGGTTACCCATTCGCAAGTATTACAAATTGCATACTAATTAATACTTAAAAGTGTATTTTTATCAAGGTTTTATATCATCATTTTGCACTTGAAGTATCAATAATTTCTTAACTAAAGTATGTTTTATAATAACATATCTAGTAATATAATATACCTTTAATTTGTAGTAAATATTTATTTTAAATCTAGGCATATCACATAAATGGAAGGATTGATTGATGAATTTAAGAACTAAAATTGAAAGGACAAAGAGATAGCCAAACCTAGAAAAGAAATGGTGGTGCAATTCAAATCAAAACACTGTTTGGTAATTGGGTCATATTTGTAGCTGTAGATCTCAGATTTAGATCTACTTTATATGAATAAAAAGGTAAGATATAGGCCTACATATTTCATATGGAGCCCTGACATGACCAAAAGATTGATGTCTTCTTCCAAATATAGAAGTGTCAAAGTAATAAATAACTCGGGAAGACCGGGGTCGAACCACGGGGAGGTTAATTGTACAAACTATAAGCAACAACAATAGTAACAACAACAACAACAACAACAACAACAACAACAACAACAACAATAATAATAATAATAATAATAATAATAATAATAATAATAATAAAGAAGAAGAAGAAGTTGATGAGAACTTTGAGATGAAAGATTAACGTAAGGATTAAACAATGATAATAACAACTATCAAGGTTAGAGGATCCACTAATGGTATGTCAAACAAGTATAGTATAAACTCTTATTATTCAATTAAAAATCATACATAAAGGAGGTTTCAATTAGATTATAAATTGTTAACATGATTACATTAGTCATCTTATTCGATTAATGCTAATACTTGTAAATCTCGTTAGGCATTCATGATTATAACTTGTGTTAACAACAAATCAAGTTCCTTTCATAGCTCAGATGTCAGTTATACCATACATTATGATCTATAAAAGTGTCAAGCATTTGTTGTACCAAGTGTTATACAACATAAATCTAGATTAGTCATTTAACAAGCAAAGTATTAAAGAGTGAACAAGATAACAAATACAAAACATGTTAGTATCAAACATTAAAATCCATATTAAGTTTATACTATACTTATTATTACACTATTAGTATAACCTTTTTACCTTGACATAATAAACTTAGTTAAATATAATAAAAGAAAGAACATAAATAAGATAAAAGTTAACTAAGTAAAGGAAAAGAATTAAAAGACATAAACTTGATATTAATGAAAGCAAAACATAAGCAATACAAAAAATACAAAGAGAGAAAGCAAGAGCATGATTTTGATCTAGAAACCAAGATACCTAAATGCATGGCAAATGCCTCCTTTTATAGGCCAAAATTAGAAACTATTGATTTGATGACTAATTGATGAGTGGGTGACCAACTGTTGACTTGGTGATAATCTTTATCTTTTTTTGTCTGCTCAAAATGTCATTGATAACATTAGAATTGGAACCACTTAAAAACATGATTATTGTAGGAAATTGTCACATCTTTTCAAGAAAAAAAAATAAAGGTCATTTGGATTTCTGAAATAGTAGATATGGGCCAAACACTACACATTGTTCGGTAATTGAGTCATATCTGGAGTTGTAGATCTCAAATTTAGTTCTACTTTATATGGATAAAAATGTAAGACATATGCCTACAACTTTCATATAGAGCCCAAGATTTAATAAGGTCATTTTCAAGTTCAAATTGTAGCAATAAGGAAGAAGTTTGAATTTGTCCTACAACCTGAACACTATTCAGTATTTGGCTCATATCTAGAGTTCTGGAAGTCTAAATGACCTCTATTTTTTTTCCTGAAAAGCTGAAATAATTTTCTACAACTTTTATATTTTAAGTGGTTTCAATTCTGACATTTTGGGCAGATAAAAAAAAGATAAAGATTGTCACGAAGTCAAGAGTTAGTCACCTACTCATCAATTAGTCATCAAATCAATAGTTTCTAATTTTAGCCTATAAAAAAAGACATTTGCTATGCATTTAGTTATCTTGGTTTCCAGATCAAGATCATGTTTTTGCTTTCTCTCTTTGTATTTTTGTAATGCTTAAATTTTGCTTTCATTAATATCAAGTTTATGCTTTTTAATTCCTTTCCTTTACTTAGTTAACTTTTATCGTATTTATATTCTTATTTTATTTATTTATTTTTCTTTCTTTCATTATGTTTAGCTAGGTTTATTATGTCAAGGTGAAAAAGTTACATTAATGGTGTAAGAATAAGTATAGTGTAAACTTAATATGGACTTTAATGTTTGATACTAACATGTTTTGTATTTGTTATCTTGTTCACTTTTTAATACTTTGTTTGTTAAATAACTAATCTAGATTTATATTGTATAACACTTGGTACAACAAATATTTGACACTCTCATAATCCATACTGTATCATGTTATAACCGACACCTGAGATATGAAAGGAATCTGATTTGTTGTTAACATAAGTTATAATCATGAATTCCTGACAATATTTACAAGTATTAGCATTAATCAAATAAGATAACTAATATAATCATGTTAACAATTTATAATCTGATTGGAACCTTCTTTGTGTATGGTTTTCAATTGAATAATGAGAGTTTATATTATACTTGTTTGATATATTATTAGTGGATCCTCTAATCTTGACATTTGTTGCTATTATTATTTAACTGTTACATTGATCTTCTATCTCAAAGTTCTCATCAACTTTTTCTTCATCTTATTCTTATTCTTCTTCTTTACTACTACTACTAGTAGTAGTAGTATTGTTGTTATTATTGTTATTACTATTGTTGTTGTTTATATATAATTTATACAATTAACCTCCATGTGGTTCAACTCTGATCTTACCAGGTTATTTATTACTTCAACACTCCTATACTTGAAAAAAGACATTAATCTTTTGATTGTGTCATATTCCAGGTTCAACCAATAATGAAGCGTCATATTTACCATTAGAAAAATGAAGGAACAACTAGAGATTCTCAAATAGAACTTAAAAAAAAAAAAAGCAAAATTCAAGCAACAACCAAGAAAAAAAACAAGCATACAAGGGGAGAAAAGAGATTAAATTCGAAGAGGATAAATGAGTGTACCCGAGACTCCAGCCATTTCGACAGTCCACCTACCATGGACAAAAATAAAAACCAGAAGTTAGCTTTTAAACATTATTGGCCATTCAATATTCTTACAAAAGTAGGGGAGGTGGCTTATTAATTGGATATTCTCGAAAAAGCACATATCCACACCACCTTTCGTGTTTCATTGTTAAAGAAACAGGTTGAGAAAGACAGCATCACTGAATCTCGAGAAGGAAAAGCAATAACAAGGTATTGTTATGATGGGAGCGATATAGTAAGTAAAACACTGGATGGGTGGAGGAATCTTGATTGAAAACACCTGCCCTTACCTTAAAGGCAAGGTTTTTTAAGGGGGAGAGAATTGTTATGGTCCTCTAAGAATATTAACAGTTATAAAAGTATTGACAGTTACTGAACTTTCTGCTATATTTTTATTGAAGAAGAGTGTTTATTAGAAGTGTTCAAAAAAACCGATCAACCAATTAAATCAAAGAAACTATAAAAACAAATAGAGAGAGAAAAATCAATTTAAAAACTATAAAAATTAATCTGTTTGGTTCAATTTCAACTGTAGAAAACTAAAACTAATTTGAATAGAATAGGTTAAGCTATCTGACAGACTTCACATTCTCTTGTGAAGTTAAATATTGTGCTTCTGCATTAAAAATGGATCCAATGATTTACCTTTTTTTTAGTTGTTTTAATAACAAAACAAGTTGGAGCAGGTCTTGAATCACCACCCAAAAAACCAAAGGAGCTGGACGATTTGTATTTCAAGGGCCGGCATCTCCATTTTAAAATTTCAAAGTAATAAAAAATTTGACTAGGTTTGTTGTTTTGCTCTGTCCTTTGTGAAAGTGTGTTTCTGTTTCTAATGAATTAGTCTTGCTTGTGATTATTTAATATTTGTTGTTGGATTTAAGAGTACGAAGTGTTGATTTTTCGCTTCTACCAATAATGGGAATTCAAGTAATCCAAAGCCTGGTGTTGATGTTTGTTCGTTCTGCTCTAGTTACCTGTAATTTGTCTTCTCATTAGTATCTTCTCCCTCTGCAGAGTTATCTTTCCTTGTACCGGTATAACTCCATATTAAGTTACTGGTTTTTCCGGTTTTCTTTCCTTAGGCCAGTATAACTTCATCGAAGTTATTGGTTTTTCTGGTTTTCAAAGGGAATAATACTGACCCGGACCGGACCGGACCAGTTTTCAGTGAGGTCCGGGACTAATTTTTCTGCCCAAAAAACTAGTTCAGGCTTCTTTTCTCTGATTAAGCATCCAGTCCTTGCAGGCTTGGAATTCTAAATTTATTCAACAAAAGCAGTCCTTGCATTTGTTGATACAGCCCAAATCTAGTCCCAGAACAGACGTTATGTCAGAAACAATACAATGACAAACAATAAAAGACGTATGAATTTCAGGGAAAATGAGAGCACAAAATGCCATAATATTTGCACGCAACATAAATGTGGAAGTCACAAGCAGGGAGACAACAAAAACAATAGGATGTGGTTAAAAGACACTTACATAAATCCCCACATTGACCGGGATAATTTATTATTCAATGCCCTTGAACATACAGAAACTCCTGGAGAACAAAACCCTCTAGAACCCATAAGAATTTAATTAAAGAATTAATGAAAACCCTGTAAAGAAGACAAAAAGGAGTCTTCCACGTACCCAAAAGTATCTACACCCCCAAATTACAGCTTTCTTATCACAAAAATCCCTTTATCTTGGCCATGGCATGTCACATTGGGCAACACATTTTGTGCCCTGTCTGTGGAATGCCTCCAGGCCTCTTTGCTCCAGAATCATTTTTAATGTATGGCCAAATACACCTAATCACAATTCAATCCGCACAGTTCCAGGACAGGACCACCTTTGGACACAAATGGGTTTATGCGAACCCACAAAAGAGTTAGGATTGAAGCCAGCAGAATTGACCATACCAGAATGATGGTGGGCATGCGATCTTGTTTCCCAAGAAGCCCCTTTAGGAATGGGTAGAGGTGGATGATGACCCACAAGGCGAAAAACAGCCTCCCAAACAATGGACCCCATGAATCATACCCATTATTGATGGCGTCTGAGACCCCAACCACAACACCCACTATGTTCATGATCAACAATGTTGTAGGAGGGATCAACAGTGATGTCCACTTGAATAGGTAAAGCTCTGAGAATTCTCCGTCATCTGCTGCTTTTGATGTCACAGTGAAGTTTGTGTTGACACCTGCCAAAACCTTCAGCAAACCCTGGAAAAGAGCAAAAAGGTGTGCCGATGCACCTCCAATCACCCAAAATTGCTCATTTCTCCACCAGTCATCTATTCCAACACCACCCCACTGCATCTCGAGGATACCAGTTGCAGCTATAGATATGAAGAGGGCCATGAACACGATACTGGCATAATTACTGATCTGAATAACATAAAAGGCCCGATTTAGATCAAAACCTAGATGATTAGAAGCAGTGAGATCATCCACGAGAAAAAAAAAAAGTATTTTTCCAAGCTACACAAATACTACTGCATGAAAACAAGCTTTTCATATGCTAACAGAAGTATATGCAATCAACCTAGTTAAACAGAACAAGTCTTTTGTAGAAATAAGGGATGACTGATAAACATAATAAAGCCACAACAAATCAAAACAGAAACATGGTTTCAGTCATGTTACTGAAAACACATGCCTCGAGTTAAACAATTTTTGAATCAACAATGAGATAAGAAGATTTCATTGAAAGTAACTACTTGCTATAAAGAATAACTATGGTTCACTTTTTGAAGTGAACATGACAATAAGACAGTGGAGTGTTACCTCAGGAACAATGAATTTCCCAGTGAGAAGGCATATAGCTGGTAGTGTACAGTAAACAAGCAAGGGGATGGATGTCCAAGGATATACAACAGAGTTTATGTAGGAAAATCGTTCCAGCCACTTCAATCCGCCCCCATAACCATACCAAATTGGACAGTGTCTACTAAAGAAAATCTCAACTGAACCAAGGGCCCACCGAAGAACCTGGTGTAGACGATCCGAGAGGTTAATAGGTGCCGACCCCTTAAATGCAGGCCGCTTAGGTATGCAGTACACAGACCGCCACCCGTGGCAGTGCATCTTGAATCCTGTCAGGATATCTTCTGTTACAGAACCATATATCCAGCCAACCTGGTACAGTACAATAATTTTAGATGATATGTGGGTGATAAAAGTACAACTTGCTTATGGGAGGCTCAAAAAGTTCAAGTCTCTTGCTCTCACTTACTTCCTTGCCCCATTCTGTTTTATCTTCATAACCACAGCTGATAACTTGAATGGCCTCTCTCAACAGTGATGCAGGACTCGCATCTCGAGGAACTCCTCCATTCTCCAGAAGAGTTGAAGCTACAAACACTGGTGATTGCCCAAACTTCTTTTCCAACTTCATTTGGGATGTTTCAGAAGATTTTTCATAAGTTGATTCTGCAATATCAGCCCACCTTTACCAGTTAAGAGATTTTCTAAAAATTAAACACATTAATAATGTACAATAGGTGAAATAGCTTGGTAAAACCTTCAATTCCTTCTTCGATATTTTCAAGAGCATGTATCTGCTTTGATGCTTCCCTGTTCTTTGACTTCTTCTTCTCCTTCTGTTGCTTTGATTTCTTGTTTTTTCTGGACCCACAGCATAGACAACACCATTTAGGCCAGCAGTTGCAGGTCTTGCCAGGGGGCCTCTTCTTTACAGGTGCATCATAACCATAAAGAGCTTGCCTCCGGAAAACACAACCAGTTCCAACATATATTGGTCCTTGTAAGCCATCTAATCCTTTCATATTGATCTGTTTTCAGTTAGGACATTAGCTTTTTCATCATAATCAATAAAATGATCAGTGAAAAAGAAAAGCAGGAAAGCAAATTGCACGTACATCAAAGAATACAACATTCCGATTTGAGTATCTATCATGACGATCAATGCCATCAAATCGTTGAGGAAACTGCACATAACAGACTTTTTTCCCTGATGTTTGATCCATCAAGAAACACATTGCTTCTCTAAGTGCTCTGCTATTGTTAATATAATGGTCACAGTCAACATTCAGAAGGTAGGGGGCATTTGACAGAACTGCAGTGACCCGCATCTATCACAGTCATAGAAATGTAGGCAAAGCTTGTTAGTTCTTAGCCACATGTAAATTGTTAGATAAGGCACATAACAGTACCAAAAAAAGTCATCTACAAACGTTATAAATGTACAAGTCATCCAACATCCCACACTTACCAGTGCATTCATGGCCCCAGCCTTTTTATGGTGTTCAAATCCTGGTCTCTTCTCACGGGAAACATAGACCAAACGAGGTAACTCATTTCCTTCCACGTCACGAACACCACTTTGTCCAAGGAACACCTGCAAAGAAAAGAATACTCTTTAAATGGCACATGAGCACATCACTAAACTTTACAGTGCTAATCATCTACTTGAATAGCTTAAACCCCATAACTAGTAAGGGACTCTAGTATTAATAGACTGATTCGTCACTTGACAACAGTCTGTGGAGGTAAGAACATGAGAATCTGTCAAATAAACAAAGTATTTCAGAACCAGTTTGGATAACAGGATTTCATTGAACATGACAGATTACTGGTAAGCGTAGCACCTCAATGAATCATAAGTGCTGCTTTTGCCAATGCATTTGACAAATAACAAACCAAGCAAATAAAAAAATTAGTAAAAATTAGGATCATCAAGTTCAATATTATGATTTGCCAAAAACATACTGTGCGCTTATTGAGGACAAACTACTAATTTTTACTTCCAGAACATGCATTACTCTTGCAATAGATGAATCCAAAGACTATCGATACATTTTAGAAAGAATTGCAATTACCTGAATCATGCCAGGATGGTCTCGTACATTGTTTCCAGGCCATGGAGTTCCATCTTGCATTGTCCAACCATCTTCTGGAACCTTTTGGGCGGTGGCAACCAGCCCATTTATCTTCACTTTGAATTCTTCATATTCTCTCTATAAAACAATACAGCCAAATATATTTATGAGCAAATACTAGGTAGATAATCATCATGTCACTGAACTAGATCTTACATCAGTTTTGAGAATATATATCAAATTTGGGGTTATAGTCCAGCAAAACTTGGATCACCATGAATCTGAATGATGAGAAGTCACTAACCTTCATGGCACGCCTTTCCCTGACAAATGACGGATGAACTTTATTTTTCAAATAGTCTATTTTCTGAGAAAAATACCACTCAGGGGCTCGGGGCTCAATATTAAATTTTTTACAGAACGGAACCCATTTTCTAGCAAATTCAGACGTCTCAGAAAGAGCTTCAAATGTGAGCATGGCAGCACCATCATCTGACACGTAGCATGCAACTTTATCCACGGGATAATCAACCGAGAGAATAGAGAGGACAGTGTTCGCAGTGATCAGCGGAGGTTCTTTCATAGGGTCTACAGTACTTACAAAAACATCTACACTGGCTAACTCAGATGGTTTCCCTTCTTTTTCATACCTGAAAATCACACAATCACACACAATGATACGCTATCATACTTCACGCACAGATCAATAAAGAAAGTTAATTCAGGGGAAAGAGAATGACAAGAAGCCCAATAATTTCAATAAGTCATGAAATCATTACTCATGGAACTAAATAGGCAAGTTCCATATACCTCAATGACAGCCGATCAAGGTATGTTTCCCGTTCTATAGGATACCATTTTGGAAACTGGTCTAGAATCCATGATACTGCAAACCATATTTCACATATTACTGATGTCAACCACAAACCATATGCATCACTGACTGGGTGGAGAATTCTATAGTGAAAAAATAAGCCGACAATTGCAAGACGTAGAATGATTATCATTCTGTACGGGTTTATCTTGCTTGAGGGAATGGGTAACTTCCTTGAAAGTGGCTGCCTGCCCTCATCCATCCTGACAAAGTACATCATGAAAGTATATAAATAGCCCAAATAAATGAATGGATAAACCAACGAACAGCATAGATAGAAGGAAAAAGGATCAATAATGTAGATGTTTTGAATTAGAATTCACATGATTGTCTATATTCTACAACTGTATCAATTAACAAATTACTGAGTCCAGCCAAGAGTATCACATATGAAATGTAACATGCAAAAGATAAATCCCTCTCTGCAAGGTCAGGTTCAAGACAAAAGAGCACATTAGGTTGTGTAAGTAGGAAATGCCAGCATTCAATAGAGGATCACATGCCCTTCCCATTTCACTTGTTTGCTATGCAGCAGGTTTGGTGATAGAAGAAGTTAAGATTTCAATGAATGACTTCTCCTTCTCCCCTTTAAATGGCCAGAGGCTAGATGTGTGGTATAACCAATCTTGCTGTCAAGCGTCTAATTTGATGTATTTTTTCCAAAGTGATGATTTGCCAAGGTTGTGTATGTTATGGAGTATGAAGTCCAACAGGGCATTTCAGGTGATTAATGAATCTTCTAAGATTTTCTAAAACTTTGTTGTTGCATGTTATCTCACCAAACATCTGCAGTTGTTAATTCAAGTAGATATAAAACTGATATAAAAAAAAAAAATTGCAGGAGCTGCTCACATGGGCAAATCAGGATCATCTAATTCATCCCCTTCAAAGTTTCCATTGCCATTTCCTCCTTCATGCTTAACAACCTGAAGTTTGTCATTCTGCCTTTTCTTCCAATCCTCCATTCTGTCCTTCCATGCCACACTCCCATACCCATACACTGCAATGTCTTTCTTTGGAACCATTGGTCTTGGTTGAGCTACTACATCGAAACATTAAGTTCAAAAAAATGACTGGATAAATTGAACAATCAACAGAAGGAAATGCAAGCAGAAAATGGACCGTGACTTACAAGGTGTAGATGGATCAGGAAAAGAAATCGGATGAAATCTATTTCCATGACTCGGTGGAACAATAAGTGCATGTCGGTCAGAAGAAATCTCTGTATCCTAAAACAAAAGAACAGGAAAATAAGTTCAATTCATTATTTAACCAATTGTGTTGGTATTTGTTTGCGTGCACGTATCAATGGCAAACTGAATTACCTCCTCTCCATAAGTTAAAAGAGGAATTTTAGAGTTAAGGGGAGAGGAATCAAGCTCCCCATGTGTGGGGATTCCAGATATATTAGAGTGAGAAGCACGGCCAGTGTTCATGCGTGAAGAGAGCATTGCCTCTGCAACTTGTTCTGGGCTTAAACCATCAAAATTTCCATAATCAAACTCATGTTCCAAATCATCAGTATCTTCTTCTTCTTCATCACCCTCAACCCTGGGACTACCTGCAGTATATTTCGCAGTTAAGGACATTCAGAATGGTGCACAAAATCTAAACGAGTACAGACACACACAAGAGTGCAGGAAAAGCCTAACCTTTGAGGCGCTTGTATCTGGTTTTGCATTGAGGGCAAGCTTGATTTCCCTCTCTTCTCTCATATTCATAGCAGGGCCGGCACACAGGGAAAGCACATTCATTGCAAGCAACAAATGGCTCTCCATCCACTGTAATCTCAATCTCATCCCCGCATATATGACACACTTGCCCGCTCAATTCTTGAACCGACTTAATCTGTACAGACCCAAATAGCCCAAAATGAGTTACCTCAACACCTGATCATGAATCATGATAACTTCAACAAATACAAGAAATGCATGGAAGATCAGTATTTAAGTTAACTGAATCTAGCAACTCCTGTTGATTTATCATCAGGATTCATTGACACGCTAATGTACTGTCTCCTTTTTCGCATGCCCGAATTTCATCAGCTCACCGAGCAAAACACCAAGAAATTGAATTTAACTCTTTTTTGGCAGATATAAAGTGATAGGTTGAAACGAAACTTAATAATATAAACTAAATAAGAAATAAAAATCCAAATAAAACATTAACTTCCATTAATAATTTAAAAAAAAATAGTAGAAAGCTATCCAAATACTAAATTGCAAACAAACAAGTACACTTTGTTGTTCCCGTACAGCATCAACAAAATTGTCGAATAACCCAAGTCCCCTTCTTTTTTTCTCATGTCATAAACTTCAGATCAACATAATGCATATGGATCTGTAAGAACTAAAGACTAAACATATACAAATCTGCCCTGCAACTTTCATTTCCTTACCAGTTTCCAAAAACATTGGAGATTGACTCCAAAATTTACATCAAAAACATAATTTAAGTCTCCAAATATCAAAACACCATCCTTCTGTATTAACAGAATGAAAAAAATGAAACTTGAGGTGCATTGATTTGTTCTAGTAAATCCCAAAATTCGAGCAAATCAGCAAAAAGCAAACTTAACCCTGCTTTAGAAATAAATCAGATAGTGAAATCACTAAATATCAGTAAGAAATAAAATAAAACACAAACCACAACCAGCCCAGATCAGAAATCAGCAAAACGAGCAGATGGGTTACTTACTCTTGCATTTTCATCGGCATTTATGAGGACAAACTCGTTCCTGTTGTGAGAACCAGCAATGAGTCGACCCCCGGTGTTCATTTTCTTCAAATCTAAAAATAAGAGCAAAACCCCAGCTCAAAACCGAGTCAGCTCATTCATTCCACACTGCTTCTCCCACGAAAAACCACTCGCTTTATTTTGTTCTTAAAGAAGGAGAAGGTCTGGCTGCTTTTTCTTATCGCAGGTTTCTATTCTTTGAATGTATAAAGATTGTTTGAGAAGCCAGGTCGCTTTGTTCTCTGGATGTTAGCTGGTTTCAATCTGTGGCAAAGAGAGAGGGAGGGAGTGGGGACTGACAGCCAGACAGATCGAGAAAAGCTGATGATAGTACTACCACTTGTTATGCTGATTTTACAATAATAAAAATATTAATCAATTGAAAAAATTAGAATAAAAGATTTATAAAAAAAAAAAACGAAAGTAGGGACCAGATGTGATGGTGGCGATGCCTCTCGCCGCCCCCACCAACTCTCTCCATCTTTTTCGTATATTAGCATTTGGCAGTGTCTACCTAATTTGTATTTTTCTTTCTTTTCTTTGGGTCGACGAAGACGACGAAAATATTATATGATTCCAAGACTAAATCTTTATTAATGTATTTTGTGTAGGCAACTTAAAAACCATATTTTTTTACAGAAAATGAAAATGAGGATGCAGACTGGTTTTTTTTTTTGAGGTATATTAGTTTTTTTATTTTTACAAAATAAAAAAAATTCTTATGGAAATTTTTTAATCACCTTTTGCAAAAGAGTGTGCGAAGAGGAATGCAAAAGGAAAGCGCGTGGCAGAGCAGTGCAGTGCAGTACAGTAAAGGCGAATAATGTAATTAATAGTCAGTGTTTAAAAGGGATTTTTTTATTAAAAATAAATTTTAAAAAATAAAAATATATATTTTAATATATTTTTAAATAAAAAATATTTAATTTCTATAGTATCAAAAATTGATATGAAACACGATCTACGCTGCGTGAGCAGATCCTAATTCATAGCTTTTTTTCCTTTCTTATTTGTGTGGTCAAATATAATAACAGTTTTTTAAAATATATTTTTATTTAAAAATATTATTTTTTTATTTTTTAAAATTATTTTTAATAACAATACATCAAAATAATTTTAAAATATAAAAAATAATCTCAAATAAAAAATAAATATTTTAAAATATTAAAACAAAGAGTTTATATTATTAATTAGATCCATGAGATGTTATTATGTCCAAATCCAACTGACCTCATCAAGTTTTTATCGATGCAAATATTAAATAATAGTTTGCCTTCATTTGTTTTATTTTATCACGAGAACACCAGTACAATTAATGCCTAAAAAACTTTACCGTGTACGGACTGTGTTTGACTTTCACTGTTCATAAACATTGACTTTCAGCGTGTTGGTTAGCGTGATGGCTTTTAAGATACTTGATTGGTGATTCTTAAGTAAGTTTAGGGGTATTTTGGTATTTTTCTTGCCTGCTTTCAAATCATTATTTAAAATAAAAAAAATTAGTTTTTTTGCCTTTATATCAAGAAATTCTGAAGATAAAAACAAAAAATGAAAATGCAAATAATACTAAATTACATTATTTTTTGAATTGCCTGTTTGGAGCTTAGTTTTTACTTTTAAAAATATTTTTTAAATTACTTTTTACTTATTAAATTAAATTATCTATTTATTTATTAATCTTTCTATATGCTAATTTAAAATACATATACAAAATATATTTTTAATTAAAAAAACACTTTTAAAAGCATTACAAACCACGTTACCACCCACAAAAATCATCATACTATCAAACAAAATTTTTGTATAAAATATCATTGGTTTAAGGTCATGTCTATTTACCTGAAATTAATATTTATTCGCTGTGATATTTTTCTTTTTTAAGTAATTGATACCTTGGTGGGTACCCTTGTGATTGGAGGCGGAACCAGTGGAGGTAAGCAGGGCCGGGTCCTACAAAATATTTTAATTTTTTTATTTGATATTTAAATATAGAATAGTATGATATTTTTATTTTAAATAAATAAACTTTTTAATAATACATCTTATTATATTAATTTTGGTCTCCCCAGTCAGATGCTACCAGCTTCGCCCCTGCTTGCGATGGTTTTTTTTTTTTTTTTAATGCAGCACTTGTCATGTTCACTAGTTCTCTAATTAAGATGGGATTTAATGGCATTGTGTTTTTTAATAAAGGTGGGATTATATATTTATCATTGTTAATTGTTACTGTTTGCGTTGGGATCTTAAAAAAGACCCCGGAAAATTGCGTGTGAAACCACGATTTAAGTGTAGTAACATGCTCAAGGCACCGTGATTTTTCTTAATTAATGTCAACTTGTCCAGAGATGTATTTGCTGTTACGATAAAAAAAAATATATGATATGATTATTATATGTCTGGCATTATTAAGACAATTAATCAATTTTTTTAAGAAGGATAGAGGCTTTATTTAACTAAAAAATAAGGAAGACTTTAGTATTGATTTTTTTTAATGGAATTATTGAATTTGATGTCATTCATTGTTTTCATGACACATGTTACAAATGATTTTAAAAAAAAATAAATCATTTTTAGTTATATCTTATTTCTTCTAGTATTAACTTATATCTCTTTTTTTAATTATTTAATTTTTTACAGAATTTTAGATTGATTTTTATTTTTTAATTGATTTACATGATAATAATTTTAATTAAATAACTGTTATTAAAAATAATATTAGTGTGCTATTTTTTATATACTTTTCTGTCTTGTATTATTCTTCCAGAAAATTTCCCAAAAAATCTAGAGACATTCTCTCTTCGGCCATTGATTAGCAACGATGCCGTTTACTGGAACTGGACAACTCATGAAAAGCAATTATATTATGTGTTCTTTAGACATGCCGAAAGACGTTAAGTACATATCGTTGCTTTTATTAGCAGCAGCAACCTTTTCACAATTCTTTCGAGCTTTGCTTCGAAAAGAAAAGAAATAAATAAAATAAAAAAGATAATCATGAATTAGTTCCCGCAATTTCACTAAACCAATTAATTAACTCCCATGGTTTTAAATATTTATCTATCACATTTTTAAATTTGGTTATAAATTAATTCTTCCATCAATTCATATTATTTTCTCCGTTTGTTTTTCTTTATTTTCGTGAAAAATAGAAAACAAATGCAGATATAATGACAAAACTCCATGACAAAAGGATATATAATTTAAGAATATAAAAGAGGGTGGGCAATTCCTAACAACTATATTTAGTGTCGTTGTTACAGAAGTATTTTTTGTACTGTAATTTTTAAAAAATAGTTATTTTTTAAATAGATTAAAAAATATATGTATAATTAAAATTATTACAAAATAAATAAAAATAAACTTTTAAAAATAAAAAAAATTATATATTATTAAATAAGAGAGAATAAGTTTAATGAGATTTAAATTCATTACTGTTTGTTTGTGAAGATTTTAATATTATGTTAAAAAATTATTTAAATTTAAAAATTTAATATGCTAGGTGATGATTTATGATTTATATTATTTTTTAATAATTTTAATTTTTAAAATTTTAAATACAATTATATATAAAATCTAAAATAAAAAATATTTAATTAACCAAAGAAGGCTCGCTCACATGTTTGATCCAGGCCAAATCTTATTTGTAGCGCGCCACGTTGTGTGTTTTGCAATTTTCCTTCCAGGCCTAACAGCTATTATTTTTATTGTTCAAGATGGTTTGTCCTTTTATGCCACGAGTGCATCTAGTGTCGGTGGACTCAATTTGCAGACACAAATACAGAGAAGACTTCGCTTTCACATGACATAATTTTGTTTTTTTAATATATATATATATATATATATATATATATATATATATATATATTGATTTGACGACTTTAACGATTACATCATTGCGGAAGGCTACCTTCGTTTTCCTTTTGGGCTTTTGAAAAGCATAAATTTGTGAAGGATGGGATGGTGATTAGATGCGTTTGAACAATAATTATGCAGAGCTTAACCATGAATGATTTATTACGCAAAACACGTGTTCTCATGCTACCTCCTGCTTTTGCAATCATGTGTTTTTAAAGCCTGTAAGTGTCTTTTTGTTCCTACCTCTGGTTTTTTTTCTTTAATCAATTGCCTCTGCTACAACTTGTCAAATTATCGATGACGTGTCTCCTGAATTTCTCCCTTTGTTTTTTTCTAGTTTCATATACAATGAACTCCAGTACAAGGATGACACGTGTCTTTTTATTTAATCACATCTATTTATTAGGTATATCATCGATGAGCATTCAAATAGCCTTGAGAAAAATAATGAATGTCTGAAATAGACAAGTAAAATATTTATTTTAGTATTAAAAGAGTTTAAGTCTGAAAAATTATATATATGTATATATGTATATATATTCAGTATACATGTCATTGTTGTTGTCGTCTAGTGATGATTTTGTTGATAATATTAGTATTTATTTATGACTTATTATAAAAAAAAAATTGATGAAAAAATTTATGGTATTGCATCATGTAAATTATCTAATGATATCTATTTTGAAAAAAAAATTATAAGTTTTTTTTGTAAATAAAGAGAAATATAATATGATTTTATTTTTTTATAAAAAAAAATCAAAAGCTTTTATTCAATATATAAATAAATTAATACCAAGTTGCTTGAGTTTTTCCAAAAAACACAAGTTTTTCTTTTTATAAAAAAAAGAAGAAGAGAGAGTAGACAATAGAATGAGAGTCCAGTACTTTATATTTATTTTCTTTAAAGATATGATATTTTTTAATTTTAAAAAATCCCAGATAAAAAATGTAGTGATGGCCAAAATAGAAAATGGTGTAGATAATTAAATTTTATTAGAAAGTCCTTGACTCTTGGGTTGATCAATAGCATGCCATTCATGGTATAGAAGACTGGCCAAAAATTACATTGGAGTTATTTTTGCTAGTTCTAATTTAGATAGTGATTATTTGTCCTTCAATCACCACTCCAAAATGGAGTAACAGAATACTTGGCAATTGGCAATTAATGTACATTCAAGCCAATATATATAGCAACCAAAAACTATTTTTCTTTTTTATTTTCCATGTGGTTTACTTCTCAAGTTTTTCTTTTTCAATGACAAATTAAAAAAATGTATCTATATATTAAAAATGAAGACACAATTTCCATAAAAAAATATTAATATCACAACTATTTTCATAAAAAATCAAAACCATAATTCTAATACTCATCTTTTTTTTAAAAAAAAATTTTGATAATCTAATTATAAAATATTTTTTCCCTTTTTTTCAAATTACAGAATACAATAAAAGATCTATATTGTCAACTTAAAGATATTATATTATATTTATAATATAAATTAAATTAATAACACTAACTAAATATAAAAATATAAAGAGAAAAAGGTTATTCTTCACTCTTTACTTTGCTAAAAGGTATTTGTAAATAAGAGAAAATTATTATGCTGTTCATGTCTTTTTCACACATGAAAATATTGAAGATTTTTATTAAAAAAATAGTGGAAAATCTACAAAATGTATTTTGTAAACTTATTATAATTTTAAAAGACTGATTTTTGAGTTTTATGAATATAAAAATATTATATTTTAATAAAAATATTCCAAGTTTTTATTAACCAACTCTAATTTTCTAATAATAATTTATAATTATTATGTGTTTGAATTATTCATGTAATGTTAATTCATGTAGTTTATATATAATTAAACAGTCTATTTAGCATTGTAATATTCATTACTTTTTAAAATATTTTTATGTTGGAAATATTTTTCAATAATATTTTTTAATTTTTTAAAATTTATTTTTAACATCAATACATTAAAATAATATAATTTAAAAAATATTAAAAAAAAACTGATACATGTTCAAGATGAGCCAGCTGGCTTGCACCCTGCATGGTCAGTGTGGGGTATTGAATTTTATTTTATTTTATTTTTATAACACCATGACACACATGGGTTATGGGTGGCTAATGCAATTGCTAGACTTTAAAGAAGACTTCGCTTTCACAAAACATGACTTTTATTGATTTTACGACTTTAATGATTACATCATGGAAAAAGCTACGTTCTGGATAACTACTTCTTCTTCTTCACCTCTCCAAATCGCCACCCATAAGATAAATAATTTCCCTATAACTATTCTGGTTACTAATGTTATTTATACAATCATGGCTAAACAAGCACTTTGCTTCTTCAAAACAAAAAAAATAATCAATAAATACAATTTATTTTTGTAATAAGCAGGTGATTATGAGTTGTTAAATATATTCACATAATATCTCGTAAAAAAATATCTTAACTTCTCATAATCTAGCTAATTATTTTATGATTATGATAAACAGGATAAAAAAGAAATTATTATCTTATTTTATTTTAATTATAATTATAACGCTTTAATGTAAATATAAGTAGCGCTGAAATGTATGTTTTCATTAGATTTTATTTTAGTTAAATATCCTATTTTATTTTAATTAAATATCCCTAGAGGGTGCTATGATGTATTATTTTTATTGACTCGATGCCGAACGCCGTGGTTAGTACCCAAACAACGGATAACGCAAGAAAAAACACGTGTAACCATGTGGTTAATGAATGATTTACACCATAGAAGACGCTATCATGATCACCATGATTTCTCAAATCGAAGCGTGCCACGTGGCGATGCATGTGACGGTGGGGGTGAGGAACCTGCTTTCACATTTCAGTGTGGACCCAAGTGGGGCCGGCTTTGCTTTGATTTGGTTTTGTTTCCGGGTCGCTATGGCTCTGTCAACAGCTGGCGATAGCGATTGCTTTGGTGAAAAGTGAACCACCGAATCTCCAAAGCGAGAAGGGGAGGGGCCCCAAAATTCATGGGCCAACTTGTCGGTCGCAGATTTTTTACTCGGTTGTCGGTCGCCATGTACGGTAGTTTGCCCCGCCGTAGTGTGTCAAATGCCGTAAAATAAAATAAAATAAATGTCTGTATATACCCAAATTTATTCATAAAAATCAACTGAGTAATTTAATTAACGATCTACCAACTCACTCATAATTTTTCATTGACTTTAGGACGAATCTAAATCATGCAGTAAACATATTGGATTGATGATGATGGGTTTAACCCTACAAAAGACTTCGAAGGGCGCAAGAATGAACAAAGGCTTACCTTTTTACTGGCAAGTTTTTGTCCAACTCAAAAATGACCATCAAAACATGGATGAAATGACGTGATCTTACCGACCAAAAATCTATAAGAAAATTAAAAATACTACCCATGAATAAAATTTTATTAGAATTTCATCTTTAATATAAATTTTTTAATATAGTTTTAAAAAACCTCTAATTAACATGTTAGAGTGAAACTTAAAAGTCTTTTTATGAAGTTTTGTCATTAAAACCAGAGTTTTCTTATATAAAACAAAATAAGATTGTTTTCTTTGAAAATTTTATAAAGTAAATAATTTGATTTTTGAAAAGTTAAAAAATTATATCAATTAACATTAAAAGTTGCCTCTAGGGAAAGATAAATTTTTAAAAAATTAAAATAATAAATAACTATTTAAGTTATTTATGTCGACACAATGAAGTAAGCTTAATAATTTAGACCTAATAATTTAAAAGATCTTAACTAAAAAATAAAATAGGCTAAAATATTTTGGACCTCTTAAAATACTTTATTTTTAATGGAGGCATTGACTATCTAAGATTTTTGTATAAAAAATAATACCATAACAATCATTTTTATTGTCATCTGTTAGGCCAATTATAGAATTTGAGAATGATAAAGATAAAGAGAAATCATTGTCTTTGATGCTTTGTAGAAACTGCTTTATCATTTGAAAATACTTTTTCTTAGATTTTGTTGAGCAAAACATAGCATAACCCTGAGAATTTCATGTTAAGAATTTGAATTGAATGATTTAAGTCTCTAATCAGAGCATTTTGGTGTTGTTGTAACCATTTTATAAGTTAAAACTTTTATCTTTTACCACAAAGAAGTCCTACCTTTTTACATTGTATTTTAGGATTAGGATGATAGGATTAGGATGAGATATTTATAGCAAGTATTGTAGTTGAAATATTAAGAATAGACTAAGAGATTAAATTTGGAACATAAAAGGAGAATTGGTGAGAATTTTATGGTTTCAAGTAGAGAAAACCTTGTGCATTTGTTTCTTAGCCAATTAACTGGTATTTGTTGTGTTATTACATTTATATAGACTAATTACTATTATTATACTTATTATGGTTATGGTTATGATTTATTAACATGATTATTTATATGAGTTTTTTAATTTAAATTCCTATTTTTACTTGATAATTTTTTTTATTTTTTATTTTCATTTTTTTAATTATATGTGCTAAAACATTTGTTGATTCCAACCAAAAATTGGGTCGGGAAATATAGATAAAAATTACAAGAGCCTCATATAAAGTAAATTGAAATAAAACATCAAATTCAATCCCAATTCAACTTAATATGAAAGAATTAAATTAGAAGTAAAAAAAAAGTTTAGTTAAACTACTTATAATTTTTTTAATTTTTGAGGTATTATAACAGGTTACTAGACATTATACTTGATCTTTAAATATAAATAAATTAATTATTAAATTAATAATAAATTAATTTATTTAATATTTTTTATTTAAGATTGTGATTTATATTTGGATTAACTTATTAGGAAACCTAATAGATTATACACATAAAAAGCATTGATTAAAAATTAAAATAAAATGTTTAATGAAACATGATTTGATTGTAAATGAGTTTTAGAAATAAAGGATTAGAATGCAAGTTTTATCAGGAATTACAATTTTAGACCTAGAGAAATCAAGTAAAGACTTGATTAAATAAATTTCTAAAATTATCCTAAAATAATATATGTAAAATTATTGAGGGGGTAAATTGATATTTTATTATTTATAGGGTTTTTAATTTTTTCTATAAATAGAATGTTATGTCTCTTATTTTTTGTACTCTTAAACAAAGAGAAAAACTATGTAAGTTACAAAACACCTAAAAAAACCACACAAAAAAGGAGTTATCACTCAAAGGCTTAGAAATCTCCCCATCTTAAGAGAGTTCAAAATATTTCTCATCTTTGGTTTGTATGGATTACTATTAAAAATTAGACATTTGGATGACTTGTGCCTTACAACAACTCATCTTTGAAGCAATTACTTAAAGCCATAAAAAACATCTTATCTTCACATAATCTTCGTAACAACTTTAGATCTATCAAATAAAATTTCAAGACTCCTAAACAATTTTAAATTAATCATTTCTGCTATATGTATATGTTTTAAGAAATCCAATCATGGTAATGAAGCTATTGTTAAACAATTAGGGTTGTTGATTGTATGTTTTAATTGTTATTGACATTAATTATGACTTAGTTCTTGTTCAAAGTAATTTTCCCAAAATATATTTTCTCTCTTGAATCTTTTTAACAAAAACAATATTCTTTAGCTAGATTTGGTTGGATTTTTCAAGATTTGGTTGGAATACTCATTGAAATTTTTTTTGTTATGAGCGTTACCACACGTAGAGCCCATGAGCATTGTTGGACAGTGATTGATACTTAAAAGTGTATTTTTATCAAGATTTTATATCATCATTTTGTACTTGAAGTATCAATAACTCCTTAACTAAAGCATGTTTTATAATAATATATCTAATAATATAAGATACCTTTAATTTGTGGTAAATATTTATTTTAAATGCAGGCCTATCACATAAATGAAAGGATTGATTGATGAATTTAAGAACTGAAATTGAAAGGATAAAGAGGTGGTCAAACTTAGAAAAGAGATGTCGGTGCAATCCAAACTGGAACACTGTTTGGTAATTAAGTCATATTTGGAGCTATAGATCTCAGATATAGGTCTACTTTATATAGATAGAAAGGTAAGATATATGCCAACAACTTGTACTGTAATACATAATATCATTCTTAGGAATAGTATCTATAAACCATGAAGATAAAATACAATTCATTAAGAATGACCTAAGTAAGGAGTTTTTAGATAATCCTTTATTGACTCTTGAGACGCATCCTAGTGGAGATGTGCATCGTGCAATTCATGATTTATGACCACTATTTCATAAAGAACATGATCGACTTAGTTTTGGGAATCTGACTAAAAAAGACCCTGATTGCCAATTTTTAAGAAAACTGGATGGGAAGTCTATCTCCGACCCATAGAGGGTGTTTAAGCCATTCTTAGACGTAAAACCAAGGGAAGATGTGAGCCACAATCATAACTACCTGTACATACACATGTTTTTTTTCAAAAGTAAATAAATAAATAAAGAGAGAGAGAGTGTGTGTGTGTGTGAGACTCCAACTGTTCTACATATAGGTGATATGATTACCTTTCTAATTTCTCATCTATAAAATCCTCTCTTCCTTCCTTTCATTTCTACTCAACTCATACATTCAATAAATATAAAAGTGTAGGAATGGCAAGTTCCTCAAGTCATCATATAAGAAATATTTGTGTTTTCGGTGGATCTAGTCCTGGGAAAAAAAATAAGTTTTTAGAATCAGCAAATCATTTTGGTCAAGTGCTAATTAAGAGAAAGATTTATTTAGTGTATGGGGGAGGCAGTCTTAGGTTAATGGGAGGTGTGTCAATAGCTGTATTTTTAGAAGGTAATCAAGTTTTGGGGATCGTCCCCAAAGCTTTAGCACAAGGGAACATCATTGGAAAAACAATTGGAGAGGAACTTCAGGTCTCCACAATGTCAGCTCGAATGAATGCAATATTCAACCATGCTGATACCTTCATTGCTTTACCAGGTGGTCCAGGCACATTGGAAGAGATCTTTCATATTTCCTCTTGGGCCCAACTGCATATTCACCATAAACTCATAGGTTTATTAAATGTTAATGGTTATTATAATAAGTTGTTGTCTTTTCTTGATCATGCTGTGGAACAAGAATTTCTAACATCTTCAGTACAACAAATCATAATCTCTGCTACTACTGCTGAATAATTAATTGACCAACTACAATATTTTATTTTTGTAATTGATCCTTTCATGAGTCGCATAAATTGATCAACTAAGGAAAGCCGTAAAAAGTTTAGATTGGATTTGAGCCTTCATTTGTGAATTTTTATCTCTTTTGGTTTTATTATTGTGTTTTGTTGTTTCTTATATTTGTTTTAGTGTGTTCCAGGTTTGTCAATGTTCGTTATTTCAAGTGATATCTTCTATACTCTATCTTTTTACCTTTAAATATTGAGGACAATGTCTCGTTTTAGTTGGGAGGAGAGGGTAGTAGCTAAAAAAAACTATGTTTTTTATTTCATAAAGCATGTGCAAAAATGTTGTTACTATGATGACAGAGTAAAGAGAACTTTTTATGACTCTTAAGACGCATTTTAGTAATCATTCGTAACAAGGTCTATCATAATACTTCTTAAAATATTCAGATTTACAAACTCTCGCATTGTTATCACTTAATTCTGCTCATACACTTATTTAACATATATTCTTAAACCTTAATTTATGCACACACACTTTAAACATATGATTGTGAGTTGCATATTGGATTATTATATTATTTATGTTCTTTTGTTAAAGGTAACAACTAAGGAAAAAAGGATAGTATATAATTAAAAAAAAAAAGAAAAAAACTAATAATAAAAATATAGATAAGTTTGGTTTCGTAGCATCCCTAATCTAATCAATTAAGCCCGAAGGGGTATTTTAACACCTAATACCCTAAAGTCAACTAACTTGAAAACTATTGGCCCAACGCTTGTTACATGGGTTGAGGAGAAAAGCTTAAGGGAATCAAACATTGCACTATTTACATATCAGTATCTGCGACCTGAGTTACTAAGCTCGTAGGGGTGTCTTAACACCTAATGCTCTAAGACCAACTAGTTTGGGAGTCATTAGTTGAAAGCACGTTACATGGGTTAAAGATGCATAGTGTTTTAAATTATATGTATATATATTAAAAGAAAAAAGAAAAAAAGATGACAAAAATAATAATCCCAACCCAAGGAAGTTAACTTTAAACATTAGAACAAAAATTTTGTTTTCTTCCAAGAAAAACCCCATAATTATATGTTGATACATTGAGCACAAAAGAAAGGTTTATGAATATCTTGTTAAGAGGTATTGAGAACGTATATAAATTTAACGAGAGTTTGTTTATCTGGATAGATTAATAGAAGTTAAATAATGACTATCTTGCTTTGTGGAATTTGCAAAATATTTTTCTATTTTAACGCTTTGATTACTAGGGACTAGTAATAAGCTAGTTGAGGGGTGTAATTGATACTTAAAAGTGTATTTTTATCAAGGTTTTATATCATCATTTTGCACTTGAAGTATCAATAACTCCTTAACTAAAACATGTTTTATAATAATATATCTAATAATATAAGATACCTTTAATTTGTGGTAAATGTTCATTTTAAATGCAGGCCTATCACATAAATGAAATGATTAATTGATGAATTTAAGAACTGAAATTAAAAGGATAAAGAGATGGTCAAATTTAGAAAAGAGATGTCGGTGCAATTCAAACCGGAACACTGTTCGGTAATTAGATCATATATGGAGCTATAGATCTTATATTTAGGTCTATTTTATATGGATGGAAAGGTAAGACATAGGCCTACAACTTTCATATAGAGCCCAAGATCTAAAAAGGCCATTTTTAAGTCCAAATTATAGCAACAACAAAGAAGCCCGAATCTATCATTTAGCCCGAGCACTGTTCAGTATTTTGGCCATATTTGAAGTTCTAGAAGTCGAAATGAGCTGAATATTTTACACAATAACACTGAGATAATTTCCTACAACTTTCATGTTTTCAAGTGGCTCTAATTTTGACGTTATCAATGATGTTTTGGGCAGACAAGAGAAGATAAGGATTGTCACTAAGTCAAGAGTTGGTCACCCACTCATCAATTAGTCATCAAATCAATAGTTCTCAATTTTAGCCTATAAAAGGAGGCATTTGTCATGCATTTAGGCATCTTGGTTTCCAGATCAAGATCATGCTCTTGCTTTCTCTCTTTGTATTTTTTGTAATGTTTATGCTTTACTTTCATTAATATCAAGTTTATGTCTTTCATTTTCTTTCATTTACTTAGTTAACTTTTATCTTATTTTGTTTATTTATTTTTCTTTCTTTTATTATGTTTAGCTAAGTTTATTATGTCAAGGTGAAAAAGTTACACTAATGGTGTAAGAATAAGTACAATGTAAACTTAATATGAACTTTAATGTTTAATACTAACATGTTTTGTATTTGTTACCTTATTCACTTTTTAATACTTTGCTTGTTAAATGACTAATCTTGATTTATGTTGTATTACACTTGGTATAACAAATATTTGGCATTCTCATAGCCCACACTGTATGGTATAACCAACACCTAAGCTATGAAAGGAACTTGATTTGTTGTTAATATAAGTTATAATCATGAATGTTTGATGAGATTTATAAGTATTAACATTAATCAAATAAGATGACTATTATAATCATGTTAACAATCTATAATCTGATTCGAACCTCCTTTGTGTGTGGTGTCTAATTGAATAATAAGAGTTTATACTATACTTGTTTGATATACCATTAGTGGATCCTCTAACCTTAATATTTTTTATTATCATTATTTAATCCTTACATTAATATTCTATCTCAAAGTTCTCATCATCGTCATCATCATCTTCTTCTTCTTTATTATTATTAGTACTACTACTACTACTACTACTACTACTACTACTTCTACTATTATTATTAGTATTATTATTGTTATTATTGTTGTTGTTGTTATTACTATTTTTTTTGTTTATAATTATTATTTATAATTTATACAATTAACCTCCCTGTGGTTCAACCTGGTTTTGCCAGGCTATTTATTACTTCGACACTCCTGTATTTGAGAGAAAACATCAATTTTTTAGTCGTATCAATACATAATGGATGATTATGGACATTTGAAAACCAATATGATCATGTTTTTAATGGTTGAATGATTGTAATATTAAATAGGGTTTGTGTGTCCTGCCTTTTCTCTATTTTTCTTCTTGATTGTAAACTTTTTTCTCATCTAATTACCCTTGAATGTAACACGAGATTTCTTATACAATTATATAAATTTTTTGTAATTTAGAAAGATAGGAATTTAGATAGGATAATATATTTTATAATCCATGACAAAGAAAGAACAACAGAAAAGGCTACAACCATGATGCTCACAAAAGACTTATGAATATTTGCAGTGGCTACCTATGATTTGACCACTTAATTCCTTTCGATGGCTTAAAGGAGTTAGTTTATATATGTCCATCATCATCCAAATAAAATGACAAGCTATGAGTGTATGATTATATATAATTGTTATCTCTAATTCCATATAATAAGACTAAATTAAAATAATAAATACCTTATTAATACATTAAGTACATGATGTGAACATGATGCATAAAACTGAAGTTTTATTCATGAATAACTTGTTGAGCTGCTTAAGGTTACCGTTAATCGAATATGTTTAATGTTATAAAATTGGATCCTACTTAACTAATTTATATGATTTGGAGGAGATACTTCTGATCATATAAGATTAAAGGTTATAGTTAGGTGAAACATATATGATATGTTTATACGAAGAGTTGTCACCTAACTAATCTAGAAATCATATAAAAATATGATTGATAAGTTATGTTATCTAGCTAATTTAATTTATTTTGATTTATTGAATTACTTCAACTAGGTCATATAAATTAAATAGGATCCTAGCCCATTAGGAGATCCATACGAAATTTCCTAAATTAATAATGAGAACTATTAGTTTGTAGGAAAATGGTGAAAGACCAAATTATAATTAAAGATCTTATTTAAATTTGGTTATAAATATTTATGCATGAAATCAATACTCCTTATTTTACATGCATAAGTTGATAAATTACCATGAGTGTGTGTGTGTGTCCCTACTTAATATATTTGATACTAATCAATTGACTGAACTAAACCTTTTGAATTGATATCAAAATGTGTGAATTGTTCTCAAATACAAAAAAAAAGTTATATGTTTTTAAAATCCAATTCCTCCTATCATTAATGAGGATGTTAATAACAATAAAAATAATTGAATACTAATGTCATATCAATGATGATGAACAAGCTAAATATGTGATGTTAGCTCGCATGTCACTTAAATTTTAAAAGAATATT
This sequence comes from Populus pruinosa, assembly GCA_026413675.1. Taxonomy (NCBI): domain Eukaryota; kingdom Viridiplantae; phylum Streptophyta; class Magnoliopsida; order Malpighiales; family Salicaceae; genus Populus; species Populus pruinosa. The sequence continues at coordinate 14,258,106 of CM048598.1, read as the reverse complement.
GATGACTATATAATAATTATGCATCTCATAAAGTTGTTTGATATGGCTAGTAGGTCTAAGAGGTATGAGACCTTTAAGAAATTATTTTGTTGTAAGATGATAGAGGGTTTTTTATTAAACACATTTGTGTTGATGATAATCGTCTATTTTAAGAAATTAGACCAATTGGGCTCTATCATGACCATGAGTTAAACGCTAACTTGGTCTTGCAATTCAAGTATAAAATCCTACTGAGGGAATAAAAAATGACAAAGGAACTTGTCATCATTGTTAAAAGAAAGACTATTATAAAAGAAATTGTAAAGATTATCTTAGAACTATGAAGGTTAAAAAGCTTATTGAAACTTTTATTTTGTTTAATTTATTGAATAAAAGCAAAATAAACCTATATATAGACAAAAATTATGATGTTTATTATGAATTTTATTCTTATATAAATGGTTTGTATATATTTGATCTTAAAATGCCCATGTTTAATATAAATTCCAAAAGAACAAATTAAATAATCAATACCCATATTATTTATAGCATTGTAGACTAGGTCATATCAATAAAACAATAATAACTAAATTACATAATAAATTACATAAAGAAGGATATTTGTAATTAATATCAAGATTTTAATAATTTATCACTTTTGATAAGATTTTCTTAGTACATCTTCCAATATTTGTTTCTTATTTTTCACATTTGGGTTTTAAATATATAATTCATACTTATGATGTTTTCTTATGAATTTGTGTGATATCTTGCATGTGTATATTAATTGTGAAGTTGAATCATAAGTTATGATGGTATGAGATGAGTCTAGAATGATTAAATTATAATTATAATATAAAAAAATTGCATGACGAGAGTTATTGATAATTTGGCAAAAGTTCAAAAGAAGAATGACAAAAATGTTTGACTTTGCTTAAATAGTCGACCATTTGATGAATTGAATAATTAAATTTGTTACTATTTTAATTGGTCGATATAATCTGTCAATTGATTAATCAAACAGTAAGGGAAATATTAAAATAATAAAGTGAATTGGTTGACCAAATTATGGATAAAATTAAACTAGTCGACCATTACTATAAATTGTAGAGGGAAATGTTAGATGGTTGGAATAAACCAATTGATTTAAAAATTGATTTGGTCAACCATTATTATAATAAGAAAAAAATTATCATGTTTCTAACATTATCAAAGAAGGAAATTATTTGTAAATTATATAGAAAGTCGAGGTTATTATAATTTATATCCTAGTTGAACTAGAAAAAATATTTTATTTGTTCTCAAATAATATTGATTATAAATCCTAGTGTAAAATGAAATAAAATTTAAAAAGAGTTTCAAATTGTATTCAAAGAATGAATAACTATGATTTTGAGAACAAATATAATTTGACATGATAGACACTCATCATGCTATAATATATAAATTGAGATATTGTTCATGAAAGAATAATAGTTACATTAAGAAACTGATCACTAAAAGTTAAGTCAAACTACTCATGAGTTTATATTTTAATATTTTGAGGCTCATAATAGGTTGTTAGACATTGTACTTGATCTTCAAATATAAATTAATCAATTGCTGAATTGATAATAACTTAATTTATTTGATTTGTTTAATTTTATTTTATTTAAGATTATGATTTGTATTTGGTCAATTTATTAGAAAACTTAATGAGTCACACATATAAGAACCATTGATAAAAAATTTAAATGGAATGATTAATCAAGTGTGACTTGATTGTAAAATTTTTTTAGAAATTAAGGAGTATAATATAATCTGTATAGTGAATTACAATTCTAAACTTAGAAAAATCAAGTACAGATTTGATTGAATAAATTTATAAAATTATTTTAAAATAATAAATGTGGGAGAAATTGATATTTTTTTATTTATAGCGTTTTTATTTTTTTAAAATAGAATATTATATCTCTTATTTTTTATATTCTTGAATAAAGAAAAAAACTATTTAATTATAGAAAACCCGAAAAAAAAAAAGAACTAATATTCAAAGAAATAACGATCTATCTCTCTTAAAAGAGTTTAAGAGATTTTTTATTGGTAGTTTGTATGAATTATTGTTAAAAATCAAATATTTACATGATTTGTGGTTTAAAAAGAACCAACTTTCAAGTAGTTATTCAACGCCGAAAAAAACATATAAATTTTAAATAATTTTTATATAAATCCTAAATAATCCTAAATTTATCCAACAAGATGTTAAAACTCCCAAAAACTTATTAAATTTATCGTTTTCATTGTTTCAAAAAACCCAATATTCTCAATTACAAGTTGAAATTCAGAAGTGTGCTTCTTTTAAGTTCTATTCACAGCCTTCTGTTTCCTATGTTAAAAAGCAAAGAATCAGAATCAATTCTGAAATCGATTTAGGTTCATCAAAACATTGCTCAAGTCTAAAAGCTAGCTTCCTCATTTTTGCAATGTACATATAATATATATAAAGGCTTTATACTATGCAATTTATAATTTGGCCAGACAACTGAAATAGTATCGTGAACCAAACAATAACAAGACAAACCTGTTAGTAAGTAGAATCCCAAAAGTAGAAAAATACGATCAGCAGGTGCGGTGCAGACTTCTCACATAGATAAACAACATTGTGATGCTCTAATGCTTGTTTGTAATTGCCAGCCATGTTCGTCTGGTGACAACAAGAACAACAAAAGTAAATTATCGGGGGAGAAAATAAGTTAAGTATGGACAGAGGGAAAAGTGAACCGAGGAGACAGATGGATAGAGAGAGATTTGAGATTCAACTTACCTGTTCTTGTATGTTGAATGAAAATAGCAAAAGAAAATGAGCTGCTGAAATCAAGTTTAATCTGAAAAGCTGAATTCCTGCATAAAAACAAAGAACAGTGAAGTTAAATTAATTAGAATTAGTGAAATTTTCCTAAAGCAGGAGGCATTCAGAAAGAAAACAAAGAATGAGTTACTGAGAGATTTTAACTTGCGTTCCTTCCGTTGAAATCTATGTGGACACTTCGGATCGAAAGATCTTAAGCTGCTCAACGCCATTGTACTTGCGAGCATTTTCCTCAAGAAATGATCAAAAGTATATAGATAATATAATCTGGAGAGTCCTTGCATGGCTGTTTAACTAGGTAGATACTTTACATTCTCACAATAACAAATACCAAGCTTCTGAAGAGAGGAAAGGCTGTCTATGGAAAAGCTTCCGTCCAAGATCTCTATATACAATTCTGTACGGGAAGTTAGGTGTTGAAGATGATGCGGTAAACTCTTCAGTTTATCCCATCCATAGTTTTTCAAGAGATCCAACATTCAAATTTAGAGCTTCTTCAGGAAAACCTCCAGCTTCTCCGAGAAATCACTGATTCGTAATGATTTCAATCGGGTGCGGCCACATAAGCAATCAAACTCCAGCACACAACAACTTCTAATTCCACAAAAGAATGCGATTATTCTCGTATACTATCAGGAGCACTGATGATCTTGTGACATGATACAACGCTTAATCTTTGAAGCAAAGAGAATTCTCGAAAATCATTGTCATGAAAATTATTGAAGGGTAAAATGCTATTTTGTCTCCTGCATTATCTCATACGGTGGTGCATTTCCTATAGTATTGCATTCGCCAAGGAAAGTTGCGGTGGATCCTATATTATCTCACATATTCTTGCTTGTGATCACTACATTGTTTCCAATTCATATTACTGATGTTATGTAAACAATTGACAGGATAATTATTAGTATAGATAGATTTTGATATACCAAGATTATAGGAGATTGATAGTTAGCAACTTAGCATTTTTCCCATCAACGACATCTCTGCCATGTATATAGATGTCCTATTGTAACATAAGCTTCTCATGTTGAATAAAACTATCATATTCCTTTGTTTTCTTCAAAAATGGTAAACAAAATCGTATCCCTCATGAGAAGAAACTTGTCATTATTTAAGATGTGGAAACATAGTTAGTTGAGAGAAAGAAAATAGTTGGTATAGCAGCGGGGCCCCTTACCTAGCCGAAACTGGAACTCATCATAGATATGGGAGTCCTGCGACGAGATACGATTTTGCCTGATGTTTTCCATTGTAATTCGACGCCTAAATAATATCTTTGAAGGGCCACACAGCCAAGTCAAACTATTAGTGTAACTTGTAAAATGCCGGTAGAATAATTGCTTGGAATACTGAATGAGTACCAGTCACCATCTTTATCTATCCTGGCAAGCGGCTCGGGCCTCCATTGAATCGTCCGCCAGATGCGAAGAACTATGTCCCGCATCCATGGAGTAAATATTGGATTGAACATTTCTCCACTTTTTTTTTTGCGCGAAGAAGCGTTGGATTTAAAACTCATCATGATAAACTAGAACATCTTAAATGTAAACAGTCGATACCCCGTAGGGGCCTTTTTAGGTGCTTATATTAGGGACTTCATTGTGCAGTGTTAGAACTTCGGCAGAAACAGACTCACAGAACCATCCTGATACTTCAATCAGTGTTTGATTTCAACAATCTGAAGTATTGGGTTGATGCAGGAAGCTGAAAAATCACGGAGAAGAATTAGAAATATGGAGGGCAATAAAAACTAAAAGAATCTAAACGACTACTAGTTTTTTTCCTCTCCAAAAATAGACTTGGTAATCATAGTAGAATCACAATCATTGAACACGGTTATATTCAAAAAACCGTCTTTAGCTGAGATGAATCCTTGCTTTATCACAAGTAGTAAAGCTTTATGGCAAACAAAAACACTATCTTCATAGCAATTATAAATATCAGCTTTATAGAACACAAACCCTATCTTTATCACAAATAGTAAAGATTTTCTGTTGGTCTTTGCGAAGCACCTCATAAGCAAAGTCATCAAATGATTTAAAACATCTTCAGCATCATAAGCCACGTCTTGAAGCTTCTCCAACCATAGCTTCATCGCCTCGTCTGTCACTTTCCTTTTCTCAGCATTTTGGAGCACAGCTTTGTTCATTGTCACCGACCCTTTTAGGTCTTGCAGCTGTCCTTTCAAACCCCATGCACCTCTGATCCCCTCAGTAGCTAGGGAACCCGCCCTTGCAAATGTCTCCTCTACGGCGATCGTAAGAAGAAACTCAGCAGCCACTATTCTTTTCTTTGGGTACAGAGAAAAAAAAAAACCTTGTTTATCTTGAAAACAAGAGGGAAGTGCTTCGAAATTTTTGGAATAATGATGGAATGAGTTGTGATCAGCTACAACATCTACAAAAGCAGAGATTTTTTTATTCGAAGGAACAAAGTCATCGTACGTTGATTGGATGTCCAGTACTTTTCAAAGGAGCAAAATGTTAGAACGAATTCTTAAAAGAATTTGTAGCAATTTCAACAGCGCCCTGGTGGGGTCGGTAACCAGAGCATCTATTACAAGACTTTTTTGTTTTTTCTGAAGGTTCGTTTTTTTTCTCCCGGGACTCCAACGATGGTAATGGTTGATCACCCACATAAGCATAATTTCCAGAATCAATGAACACGCCATAGATATAGAAACCAACATTGCAAGTCTATATCCACCATGGACAACACGCTCAATATTTACCTGATCTGGTTCTAAATCGAACTTGCTCAATCCATTGATTGATCAGTCTTTAACTTTAAGATGGTGGCAAAATCAGAATAGAAGAAACTACGTTTGCGCAAGTTTAACAGATGCCTTCCAGATACTTTTTGAAACTCATTTTCAACAGTGTACAAAGTTACTGTATGTTACTTCAAATGACTGCTCTAAACAATTAACGATGCTCAAGCCTTTTATGATACATACATTCATGTTAACTAGATAGAAATGTCAGAAATTGAAAGCCAAAAATCTAAAGATCTAAAAATCAAACGTAAATCAAACAAATATTTGCCAGAAAGTTGACAGTCCAATCATGATCCAGAGGTAAATTTCACAACAGAATGAGCTGGGCTCCATAATGATCTGCAAGAATGAGACTATAAGTCTTAATTTCGTGCACCTTAAATCATTCAAAAAATTAAAAGAAAAATTGAATTATTGTATGACAGCACAAATACTCACCAAAAAAGAAAATTGTGGTACATGACCCTCGTGAATGTTGTAAGAACTTTACCATTACTAATGTATAAACCATTATACTTTTGCTACAAAAGAATTCAAGTCCTAAAGCTGTTTTCTTTTATGGGAAATATCCTGCAATTAATGATTCAAAAAATAAAAATAAATTAAACATAACATGAATGATTAATTATGTTTTATAAAAAAAAGGGAAGGTAGTGTAGCAGCCGTGCTACTTACCTAGCCAAAATTAACGGAACTCATCATGTATGTCGTACTCATTATCTTCATCACTGAAAATAGCACTGTAAAATACGTATGGGTTCTCAATCATCTCTGTCAGTGATAGCCGTCCATCTTTGTCCGTATCTGACTGCAATAGATTTCATACAATGTTCAACAACAGAGCTTCCAAGTTCAAAATATCAACTCCATTGTCATGTTGCTATTTAAAAAATACAACGGTAACACTGCTAGCAAGCACACATCTATACATCAAGACATGAAAGCTATTTGCAGTCAAGAAAATACCTGTGACAAGATGTAATCAGCTTGTTGTTTTGCGTAGTAACGCTCTGATGGATGAAGTTTCCCAATTATATGTAGCAACTCTACATCTGACAAGAATCTATGAAGAGCACACAACCAATTCAAAGTATTAATGTAGCTTCTAAACCATTCATGGATGAATTATTACTAGTTAAAGAATACAGACAAAAAAAAAACAGAGAAAACACCAGATAAATACCCGTCAGCATCTTTGTCCAGCTCATTGAACACCTTCTTAGCAGGGGCCTCCACAGAATCATCCGACAGATGTGATGAATTATGACCTTCTTCGTCATAATTTCTCACAGAGTCAAATAGCCCGTGGAAAAACTCTTGAAAGTTAACCTTCCCATCTTTGTCAGAATCTCTTTCCCTAAAAGAAGGAAGGAAGAATGAAGGAACAACAAAGACTAATAAGTGCAACTATATGTCGAAGTACCAGGTGAATTTTGATTTGCAATGCATTTAATTCATTACAATAGGAACCTAAAAACCAAGGAAAGAGTACTACATTCTGCAGGCTTATATTTTCTATTCCTGACATTGCTCCCTCATTCTTCTCTGGAAGGACCACAAGTTCTAAATCCAAAACCACGATACTAGACCAGACTGTCTATGGAACCTTTTAAGCGCTTATGTTAGTATCACTTCCAAATGAGATGGAGATATTTCTCCAGCTTTTCCTTCTAAAAGTTTCCACAAATTTTGAACTTCAAGAGCTTGTGGCAAATAACCTCCCATACAAACATCAGAAAAAAGTCCATCAAATGTCTTTAAAACACAACCCCTTAGATTATATGAAATCATGTACAATATAATTCTGGCTAATTTGCAAAACTGACTCTCTGTATATAGTTTAAATCAGAGCATTGATTGATGGAATCAACATTAACTTCTAATTCTATGTTTTCCTATAAGTTCAAACACAGAACAATAGGCTAATTGGTAAAATGACCCTCCGGAACTCTTGGTAAAATCCAACTTTGGTAACTCGATCAATCAGGTCAAAACAATTAACTGAAACCGGGTAAATTTTTTCATTTTTTCTATTAGGGTGGGAAGCCTAATGGAGCATACAGAGTCAGGGATTTTAAAAAAAGATCACTAAAAAAAGCAATTTTTTTCTAGCTATGATACTGCAACGAGGAAAAAAAGCAGCAGGTAGAATCTGGGGCACAAACAGTAGTATGTTTCTAAGGAAAGATTCAAATATCAGTCTAAGCCCCACCCCCCCCCCCCCTCAATCTCTCACACAAAAGCCAAAGCCAAATGCCAAATCAAAGAATAAACAGGTTCCAAGAAGAAGCAAAGCACAAATTTCTTAGAGGCAAATTGATGTAATCTCTGTCACCTTACTTCCTCCTTGCACAACCATTGAAGTAGCTTTGGGTTTTTGCTGTCAGCAGGATGTTGAAAGCTGAAAGATAATATAGAAGAATTGGGAATGGCACGCACCAATCAGAACAGAGTAACAAGTTTCTCTTTTTCCAAAATTGAACCTGGTAATCAAAGTAGAAGCTCACTCATTGAACTCGGTTATGTTCAGAAGACCATCTCCATCTGCATCTGATGCATTGAAATGTTCTTCTTTCCACCAACCCATATCATAGCCAAAAGAATTTTTATCTGAAAATCATATAAAACAAGGTCACGATGGCTTATGGTTCGGCAATCAGCTACTTTCAGTTGCACTAAAAATTTCAAAAACAACAGGATGCTGACACAGGTCCTCCATGAAAGAATTCAGGAGAAAAGGAGGGGACTTAGTTAGTAATGGTAAAGTACACATAATAGCACATGATTCAAATGTAATCTTAGGTGTCTGAGAAAACATCTATTTTTCGAGCAGTTTCTAGAAAAGTCCTCAAATCCCCTAACCCCACAATGTTAGAGGTTTCTTAGATAACTAACCTGGATTGTTGGATACTGATATACATGATTAACTTAGAGGCTATAACCATAACCTATGCGTCATGCAATCTTAGTTCAGTAAATGGGTAGCATGTCAACTCTTATTGTTGAAAAGATGATTTTACACAATACTCTTATTAAAGCAAATCCTCCTGAAGCAGTCCTAGACAGAACGGGAACAAACTTCAAATATATAGCTCAAAGACATCTGAGAAGCTCATACAAACATCTATACATAAAAGAATGTGCTGCAAGTAGCAAAGACATTTACCTGAATTATGTACCCAACTAGGTGGCTCATACTCAGCAAATGAAATTAGCCCATCATGATTTTTATCATGAACATCCATCTCCCTTTTAGTCCTATGCATAACTTCCTTCTCAGATTGCTTCAAACTCCACTCAGTCAATTCATGTTCACTCACATAACCATCAACTGGTTCCACGTCTATCTTTGGAAATAGCACCAACAACCTATCCATCCACATAAAAGAAATTCAATCTTCACCACATAACGTCACAAAAAATCAATGCTCTATCATATAAAAACATACAAAAATCTAATATTCAGCACATAAATACAAATTGCTAGACACCATTTTCTTTATTACCTGCTACGAACAGCATAAGCACCATAAAAATCCAAACTTTCTCACAAAAAACCCAATCTTTAATTACCTATTAGTAACATTAAATTTCTCTTCATCATTCAAATAATCTTCAGCATCCATAAAATCATCCCCCTCGGGTTGTGACTCGTGACCAGGAGCAGCCGAGTGATGAACAAGTTCAGAATGTGAATTTTCCAAGTACCGTCTCTCCCATTCCTTGTCTTCACGTTTGCGTTCAATGTCAGCAACAAGGGGATCAAAAGGCACCGGTTCATGGTGGTGGTGGCGGGGGTCGAAGGCGAAGTCATTCCGGATCTTGATGCGGCGGTTGCGGTGGTTTGATGGTTTCTTTGGAGTATGAGTTACTAGTAAGAGAAAAAGTACAGCTATAGTTATGTACATGATGATTGAGGTCATGCCCATTGTAAGAGAGATCTGAATTTACAGAGGGTTTTGGAGAGAGAGAGTGATATGCTATTAGAGAGGGAGGGAGTGGTTTGACGATTTGGAGGTGGACAGTTGAAAGGGAAAAGGAGAGTCTCGAGACACAAGCAGTAGAGAGTCTCTCACGTTGTTGTGTAGTTTGAAGCTGAGAACAACTCTGACTCTCTCTCTCCCTCCCCGTACTTTGTGAAAGAATACCTGAGAGTTATAAGATGTGTAGCGTCATAATAATGTTACGATGAGAATTTTTGTATTTTAAAATTATTTAAAAAAAAGTTAATTTTTTTTATTTAAAATTTAAAAATTTTATGCTTTTATATTTTAACTCATCCAATGTATAAAATAAATTTTAAAAAATAAAAATATTATTTTAATTTATTATCATTATAATTCCAAACAAGCTTATACTACAGCAAAGTAATAGTTAGCTACATAGTAAGAGAAAATAATATATTAAAGTTAAAATAATATTAACTTGATGTTTGATGTTTTGTTTTGATTTTAAAATTTTATTTTTTTCAATATAAATTTATTTATAATCTAAAAGTATTGACCATCTTTGATCGGTTTGGACATCCCAAAAATTATTAATTTTAGCATGCATAATTGGTCACATCTCATATGATATATACACGCATAAGACTAATCTAAGCATGGATCAGTTAATTAGTCATTAAAGATTGTCATGTGATAGTAACATGAAGAGGAAATAAATAAATATAAAAAACACAAGGGATAATATTTAATTATTTATATTTTATTGTCAAATATGTCATAATTTGTAGTTTATTAGTAGCTCTATATATACATATATATAAAAGCTTTGCCCCTTTAAGAAAGAAACGCTAATTTTATTTTTTATTTTTGTTGAAAAAGAAAAAGCTATGAATAGATACCTGGAACTGGAAGTTAATGATGATGTTAATTAATGAAAACTCTAGTTAATAATATATTAATTAGAAAGTCAAGCCTGATGATCAGGGGATGGTTTATATTAAAAAATTGAACAGAATAAATCCTCGAAAGGGCCCAACTAAACTTATGTCCAGCCCAGTAATTTCAGTTCAGCCCATTAATTTTTTTTTTTTTTTGAAGAGTTGAGTCCATAAAATTGAGAGACCCACATAAAATAATGAAAGCTTTTATGAACCGCATACCCTTCAGGACGTACTTCACTTCTCACCTCCTTCGACAATAACATTCCCATCTTTTGCATGCACAAAACTCATAACTGGCGTAATATAATTTGGAGATTAAAAAAACAAAATAAAGTAATTTATGTCATAACTCAATGGATCAAATTTGAAAACACTTGACTTGATTGTCATAACTCAATTTTTACTCTCATTAAAAATAAAATTGTCATCAAAAAATATTTCCCTAAAAAAATTTCCTAAAATATGTTAAAAAAAATATATGCAGTTAAAAAAAAAAAAGAAAGAAAAATAATAATTAGGAATAGAATCAAACAAAAAAGAAAAATTGAGAAGTCAAGGCTAAAATAAAACAAATAAACAATTAATGAATAATTTAGGGTCTAATTAGGGGTATTATTAAAAATAATTGGTTGCAATTGAAAAAACTAAAGGATTAAGGAAGAAAGCGAAAAGGATTACAAAATTTAGGATCCTAATAATTCAATCTGGGATGAAATTGAAGAGAAAAAGTTGGATTAATATCAAAATTAAACAACATTGAAAAATCAAAAGACTAGAGAATAAAAAAAATAAAATACTAAATGAAACAACATTATTTGAAGGCCTTGAACAACTCTTCCACCTTCTTCTCCTGAATATTGTATAAAAAAAATTAAAAAATTTTTTCAATCTTTTATTAGTGGCTAATTTTCACACCATTTTATTATTTGTCTCAATTGTAAACAAAACAAATGCATAATATTTTCTCTAAAATCCCATATGTAACTTCAACAAAAAAAAACTTGTAACCTTCAACCCTAAAAGCATTGTCTAACCATGCTAAAATCACCCTACAACACATGTAATATAAGTTATGTCAGCCACTTTGCTAGCTTTGATCTTAGTACCATGATAGCTGGAGGATAGACCAAAGGTGGGGTTTTGCGCTCCATGTTCAAGGGTATCATTTATCAAGATCATAAAAACCTTAGAACATTTCAACCCTTTTATTAATACTCATAAACCCACAACACATAAGAAAAAATAGTAAGAAAAAAGAGAAAAATTGAAACAAAAAGAGAATAAAGAAAAAAAAGTGGAACAAAAAAAAACATAAAGTTGTGAGAAGAGAAGAAGAGAAATGACAATAAAGAGAGATTTGAGTTAAGAGAAAGTGGAGAAAAAACCTTGAGGCTTGTTGGAAGAGAATTTTTAAAGCAATGATAAACCTTATTTTTTTTTAGCAATGACAATAGTGGTTTCATCCGGTAGTAGTAACTCTTTTGGTTTCATTTTTTAAGGAGGAGACATCTAATAACACCATCAGCTAGTAGCAATAATAAAACAAAGTATCAACAACAACTTTAAATATTAGCAATAACCTTGATTTGGAAAAAACAACAACTATATTTCACAATCATAACAATTCTTATCCAGTGGTTTTTTTATGTGTCTCTTGAGGTCTAGATGTTCTAAAAACCCCAATAATAAATCCACCCTAATAATAAATTCAAGAAGTAACAATAGCAGCATTAAAAGCTAGTAGTGACAACCTCAACATGAGACACCAACAACATTTCACAGCAGCAACCACTTTTGTTTATGTGAGTAAAAGTTTCTTCTTTTTCTTCTTTTATAGCTATATGGCCTTTGTTCATGCCTTTTTCCATTTATTATATGTAAATGAAACTTTGGTTGCAAATACTAGGAGTTAAGGTTTGCAAATCATGATTTTTTTAAAAAGAAAACCTATGTTGTGAAAATGATAAACAAAAGTTATGTTTTTTCTTTTTTGAAGTATGATATATGATACAGTTCACCCTATGGTTTGGCATTGGGTTACTCATGTTGGGGATTCGGTTGGGAACTTGGGTTTAAGGGGAAGACCATTCAATCAAGTAAGGATTTTTTTTTAGGTTTTAACTTGTATTTCATGTAATCATATTGGGTTTTCACCTTAGAATGCATTTGGCTAGATTAGATTTGTTGGTGTTGATGAGTTTGACCTAGTTATAAAGGACTTGGTTTCGGTCAGATCTAATTTGGGCCTTGTGGATGTGCACGAGTTTGGGTTATATGGGGTCTAAAAGTGGCTAGAATTAGTTAGGGTGTTATGGTCCTTTTTCTACAAGGATTTTTAAAAAATCCTTGTTAAGTTTGAGTTCATAATAGGTGGTTATAGGGTTGAATTGAAAAACGATTATTGTCTTTTCATATTGGATAAAGATACTACATCTAACATGAAAACCAAAAGGCAACAATGTGTAGGAGTCAATTCCTCTATTTATTTGTCCATTATAAGCAATGATTTCTTTACTTACAAGGAGAACAAGAGGCTGCTAGAATAAGATGACTTTCCTTATTTTTTTTTTCTCTTGTATGATTTCCTTGTTTAAAAGAGAGATTATAAAAGGTTTTTAAAATGAAATAATTCAGTGACTCTCTTCTTTATTTTTTACCGCACTAATTCAACCAAATAAGGGAAGAAAATCAAACGTTCAAGGTAATATGTTCCAAGCATGGAAAGAGGTCTAAAAGGGTCGGCAAGCATATACTATTTTTACACAAGTCAAACCCAACTACACATGGAAATTAATGAAGCTATGAACAGTTTTGGGGGTTGGTTGTTTTCTTATATTATTTTGAATATTTTAAATAGTTTTATATTTTTTTAAAGTATTATTTGAACTATAATATTTCAGTTTAGATTTTTTTAAGTATAATTGAATTTGTTTCGACCCAAATTAAATGTTTTAAGTCTATTTAAGGCATTGAACTTATGTTAACTAAAAGTTCAGTCATTTACAACCTAATATAGATAAATTAGAGTTAATTATCTTAGGATTACATAAAATTTTTCTTGCTGTAAATTTTAGCAATCTTCAAATTAATAATATTATTGTGTTTTAATCATAATTAAGGATGTATGATTTGACATAGAAAAAGGAAATGAGAAAGCCAATTACTTGATATATTGGTTTTTAAGGAAAACTTTGCCAAAATTTTTATTGAAATTAGAATTGATATAAAAAAATTTTCTTGAAATGTATGCACATTTTATATTTAAAAATTGAATGATAAAATTTATATGAGAATGTTATAGTTGACTTGAGTTAGGTATTTTTAATTTTTTAAAATTAACTTTTTAATTATTCCTTCAATGTTTTATTTATTGATAATTAAGCTTCAAATATTTTTTTTCTCTTTATGTTCTCATTTAGTTTTGATTTGTTGTTAGATAAAATTATTGAGATATTTTAAGAATATTTAAAGAGTGTATTTCTCATAATATTAACAAACTTTTATTTACTTATTTATTTTAGTCATTGCCAAGTTTTTTAATTGTCCGTTGACTGTTCCTATACAACCTTGCTATTAAATTAACACAACTTATTCAATACATTCAAATCAGTTACCCACGAACGCCCAGTAAATATTCAATGGAGCACATGCCACCTGTATAGTAAATTCTAAATAGATAAAGCCTATAAAGGACCCACAAATCCATGACCAGCCCATAAATGTTTGAAATTCTAGCCCAATAAACTTTTAAAACGGGCTTGATAGGATCAGGCCCAGGTGCCAAGGCTTCCATGACTTTGGTCATTTACTTTTGACTTGGACGCTGGATTATTTAATCTTTGCTCGATTCTCCCTTTCTAATTCCGTAATTAAGGGCTCGGATTAGGCACAAGAGTATTTAAAATATCTAAGAGTTATTGTATTTTAACGACGTTCTATGTCATGACGTGTTTAAATACATATTTTTATGTTTATGTTAAAGTAATTGGGGACACAAACTTGAGAGTATGATTAAATAATAATAATAATAATAATCTGCTAACTAGCTTTGTTCTCACAATACTGTGAGTCGGTTTTTCAAATCTATTTTTGTTCAATTATATTGTAATTAAAATAAATATTTATAGAAAAAGATAAAAATATATATTTTATTACTTATTTTATTCATTTATTTTTAATTAACAAAAACATATCTTTTTTTATTAGTTGTGTGTTTCTTTAATAAAAATATAAAAGAAATTGAAATAAATATTCATAAAAATTTCAATCATTTTAATGTTTTAATTAAAGGAGAGAAAATATACATCTTCAATCAAAACTCCCTTCCCTTATTCATGCATGTCTTTTCTTTTCTTTTCCTTTCTTTTTGATGAAAAATGTTGTTTTATAAGAACATTGTTATTTAAATTAAAAAATTTCATGATTTGAAAAATAAATTTTAATAACAAACATAACAAATCATAACTTGATGATTTATACATGATAGAAAAAATAATTAATATAAAAAATCTATAATAAAATATAAAATAAATAAAAATTTTAATCTCATTCAATATTCATAAGCATATTTTTTGTCTTTCAAAATTTTGAATTTTTGATTTATATATAATAATTCATAAAATAATTATTAATATTGCCATAAAAGTTACAATCGTATTTGAAAACTATAGTAAGATTGAGTGATATTTTAATATCATTATAATTGTTTTATTTATGATGAACCTTATTAAAAAAATAAAAAGGCAATATAAAATGAGGCCAGGTGCTTGGACTTGTAAGGATATGAGTGTGCATTTGGTTAAAAAAAGAAGCCTATACATGTTTGAGGTGTATATTATCAATTTTAATTTTTTTTAATAAGATGGATGTCAAGCTATTCACTTGGATAAATAATGTGGTGTCCTTCGCTTTGAATCCTGGTCACTTTAGGTGATTAAAAAGAGGTTTTGTGTTTTTAGATATAAAGTTGTTTTTCAAACTTATTTTCATCTGAAGATATATATGATTGTAACCTAACTAAAATCATTTTTAATTCTAACACACCATTTATTTGGCCAAAAACTTAAAATTAAATCAAATAATTTTTTTTCAAGCTTTCAATTTATGTTTTTTTACAAGATAAAAATTTTAAATCACCTTCATAGAAATCTACTATGATAAGATCCATTGATACCAGAAATTAATTTTTTTTTTCATAACTAAAATATGGTTAATTGACCATATTTTCTCTATTTTTATTTTTTAAAGATTATTTTTCTTCTCTCAACATTTGATGTAAGAACCTTGTTGAACTTACCGCATGTTGTTCGTTTTGGGTTTTATTATCTTTACAGTTTTATTTTTAATGATATAAGTTCACTTTTGAGTCTGACATATCAAAACATGTATAACAAGTCAGCAAGACGCGTTCTTAATAAGGTTTTATTCTTAATAAGCACTCTTCTTAATAAGGTAACATAAGCCTACTTTTTAACTTGATGTCCCAAAACATATATGATAAATAAACAACCAGTATTTTTAACAAGGTTAACTATTATTTTCTTCCTCATCGATATAAAATTTTACATTTGAAATGATAAAACTAAAAAAAAAATAAAACGATAATGGAGAAAATAACATTGCTCAAGGAATAATATCACTTACAATGTATGAAATTATGTAATATGCCTGTTGCTATAGCTAGTAAATCACGAGTCTCGCGTAATTAGAATTAAATGAAATAGTGTTGTTTTAGTTTTGGTAGTATTAATTAGAGTTAGAATTAAATTTAGAAGATAGACTTCCAAATAGAATATACGAGTTCAGGTTATCAAGTCCATAAAAGATTGAAGAAAGTAGAATATAATTCAGGGGGACAGAAAAAGTATTAGAAATTATCCAAAACTATGGACCGCCCTTTTTTGCTAGCCCCTATAGTTTGACATTTACCCACTTTTTGCGCCTAGCCAATTTTAATCACAAATCTCTTATGATTTCAAGGAGACGTTCTTTTACTTTACTTCCCAAATTGCAACTTTATTATTATTTTCTTTAGTGAAAAAGCTTGTAACTTGTAGTGGTTCGGTTTATGCTCTATCCATAAGATATGCAACTATTTTACAATAATTTTAATATTTTACAGTAATTTTTTATTTAAAAATATATTAAAATAATATATTTTTATTTTTTAAAATTTATTTTAAATACCGAGCATGTTTAATCATTCTCCAGCTCATGACACTCATCAATAATGTAAATTGAGCTTTTCTATTCAATTCAGTCCAGTTGTTGTGCTGATTTTTGTTTTTTTAACGGAGGCTAGGGTTATCCATTAAGAATTATTTGATGGATAATATAAAAAAAAAGATTAATTCATGGCATCGGGAAATAAGCAGGGCGATATCTTCAACTGGGAAAAAGAAATCAATTTCAGGCAAGACAAAATCCACTTGCTGCGACAACCGACCGAACATGTGTTTTGATGAGCTTGAGTTGTTTGACCTTTTTTTACGTGGCAGATAATTATTGGTGCACATAAAGACACGACAACTTGCACCGCATCAATTTATTAGTGGGTTATAAAGGGAAGCTGCTAGTTGCTGAGCTCAGAAAACTCTGAAGAGGAGTTAATAAATAAATAAATAAAATAAATAATCACTGTGAGTTAACTGGGGGGTTAATTTTCATCATCCTTTTTTCTCAATAATAATATTAGTAACAAATCTTTGCATACCAAATTAACTTATTTATATTTGTAAATTACCAAATATTTTTATGCAATTCACTCAAAGTCTTTGTACTTTGGGACGTGGCGGGGATGAATTTTGTATTTTAAAAGTATTTTTAAAAATAAATAAAATTTTATTTGTTTTTTATTTTTAATTAATTTTTTAAATATTTTTATATCAATAAAAAATATTTTTGTTGATGAATATATTGAATTAAAAAATATAAAAATAATTTTATATAATAAGATAACATAATAGATTGAAAAGATGGGAAAGATTGAAGTTTTACAATTGATTTGAAATTATTTTTTAACCTCTAGTTTCTATTTTTAACATATCAGGCGTCAAATTTTATTGTCGCATACATATTTTGCAATCTTCGCTTATCTTATTATCCTATCTCGCAAGTGACATTATCTTACTATAGAAGATAACTCAACATTTAAATTGCAAAAATTATATTATACAATGATTTATATAATTATGTCATTTTATCCATATTTGTAAAAGAATAATGAAATTTCAATAATTGAATTTGTAGAGTCTGTTAGTTTTATTTTGAATTTTAAAAATATTTTAATTTTAAATTTTTTTTAAGTATTATATAATTATTTTAATATATATTTTTTAAAATTTAAAAAACAT
This sequence comes from Populus pruinosa, assembly GCA_026413675.1. NCBI lineage: Eukaryota > Viridiplantae > Streptophyta > Magnoliopsida > Malpighiales > Salicaceae > Populus > Populus pruinosa. The sequence goes on along the minus strand of CM048598.1, from coordinate 14,240,260 downwards.
CTATTATCACTTCATCAAATGATTAATGATTGGGGAAGAGTCTTTACAAAAATAAAAATAATATACCTAATTCATAGACATATAAAATAGGAAATTCACTTGTCCGGAAAACAAGATAGGAATTTCAATATATTCATTAACAAAATTATCCTAAAAAATCATTGACAATCTTGTCTTACTGTACTGTTTGGTGTTTAACAGCAGCAGCATCGTCATCACTCATCATAAACTGAAAAAAAGGCAGCACCAACCAGTTTCAAGATTGAACCTTTACTAGATTTTTTCACTCATATCTGTGTAGAAGAAAACACAAAGGTGATCATTCACATGTCTTATGATTATTTAAATTTAAATATAATATCTGTTTTTTTTTCCCTTTGCGTGGTTATCTTCATATACTGACAATTAATCTTCGGTTTGGTCCATTTTGTATAAAAAGAAAAGAAGAAGAGGGAGAAAAAAAAAAAAGGTGAAGAAGATGACAACAATTTTTTTTCTTTCACTTTTCACTCACAAGGGTTTTTCTTTTTTGCTATCTTTTGTCAGATATTAATGGGATATAGAGGTCTCCGGTGTGTGTCAACTTGGGGGAGCCTTTTTCAATCCAAGCTGTCTTTTTATGTGTGTAAGCAAGTTGTTGTTATTGAAGATGGGACCAAGTGACCAGTCCTGTTCATGGATGGACCCTTCCTTACATGATTTTTTCTCTCAGGAGAACGCATCAACATCATTCATAATTTCTATGGTTGCCCTTTGTAAATTTCTTTCCTTTACAGGCTATTTTCTTGGTTCATTTTTTGTTTGCTTTCATTGGTTTTTTCTTTTGCTTTATCCGATTTCTGGATACTCCCAATCTTTGTGCTTATTAGCTCTTAATTCTGTTTTATTGAACATGTGGGTTCTGTCAATAAAGCATTGTAGAAGTTGCCATGTTATCAGCTTTTGTTAGTTTCAAAGGGAAGTTACAAAACTCACAGTGATATGGAGAAGGAGGTGGGGGAGAAGGGAGGTTTTGCACTGTAAAGGTTCGTTTTTTTGTGCCCCTTTAAACCCCCCCCATAGTTTATTGTTTCTCATACTTGATTAGTACCAGTTTTGAAAGTAAAGTCTTGTGTGTTAGTTGCAATGTCAAAATCTTATGAAACTGTGTTGTAGGTAGTCTTTCATTTTATGGTGTTTTGTACGGTTACTGAGGTTGGACTGTGTAAACAGAAGGAATCTGGAGTTAGGTTTTTTTCCTTTAAGCCATGAAACCAAGAGTTGGAAAACAGAAATCCTTGATTACTGGTTGTTTCACTTTAATGAAAGTTTGTCTTTCCCCAGGTGGGTATTTAATTCTGTAGTTGATTCCTGGGGTATCACTTAAAAGTTTTACTGTTGTCGGTGCTTCATTGATGCAGGCAAACATGATTAGCATAGAAAGTCCAAGAGGAGTGATTATGCTGAGGGTTCTGAATTTAGGACAAATTAAGACCTTTTTGATTATTTTTTTCTATTGTTTGATTTGAGTTTCTCCTCACTATCGAGACCCAGATGGATGCGATGGCTTATTTCCTACTTCAAAACTTTCTGCTGTATTAGTTTGCCCTTCCTCCTTTGTTTTGAAAGATTCTATTTTGGATCGCAATCTTGCAGTTTATATGTGAGTAATTCAACTGTTTAGTTTCATTGGAAAAAAACAGAGAGTTAGGAGGTTGGAGCCTATATATACTGTAAAATTTGAGGATAAAAATAGCAGTGTTGTGGAATGATAAATTATTTGTGGGCCTGTGCTGTTAAAACTGTTGTTGTCAAGTAGGGCACACAGTTAACTTGTTTTTGTTGGAATTAGAAATGGCCTTGTGAATACTCTTATTATTCACTGTAGGCTTCTGAGTTATTATTCTTCTTTGTTTGGTTTCTCCATTGTCTCTTTCATATCTCACTGTCCAGTGCCCTAGTTACCATTTACCCTTAAATTCACCGTGGCATAATTTCTGTGTATTTTTATTTGCTGCTATTTATTGCATCTTTTAATTAGTAATTTTTCAGATATTTCTCATGGTCTGACCATACTTCGATGCCTTTTCATTTATCAGGAGGTCAGTAATTCACAAGAGTCCAAGTTTTTGAATTGAGGAGCAAATCACCATTGAACTCTTCACATACTTCACTGGGGCTGTGGTTTTTATTGGAGGTGAACTCTGGTTCATCTTTCTTGGCCTTTTCTGGTGTCTATCTTTTTTCCTCTTCTTGTTTACCTCTACAGCTTTACATATCCTGCTTTCCATAATTATAGTCTACTGTCAATCCGGTTGTTAGTGATACCAAATATAGAAATAATTTAGATCCAACCTTCAAGAAAATCCATGGTTTTGGTGACTGGCTTATAGTCTGGCCTGGATTCTGGAGCAATTTGGTATATATCTTTTCCTCATCTCGTGAGTTATTTGGCTGTTGATAATTCAGAGAACCCTAGATGTCCGTAGATGAAGGAGGCAGTGGTTCTCTGTGGACTAGAGAACATGACAAGGCATTCGAGAATGCCCTTGCTACTTATCCTGAAGATGCTTCAGATCGGTGGGAGAAAATTGCAGAGGATGTACCTGGTAAAACTCTAGAAGAGATTAAACATCACTACGAGCTTCTGGTTGAGGATATTAACCAGATTGAAGCTGGCTGTGTGCCTTTACCTTGTTATAGTTCTTCTTCAGAAGGTTCAACGAGCCATGCTGGTGATGAAGGAACTGGAAAGAAGGGTGGTCACTTAGGACATCATAATAGCGAGTCCAATCATGGTAATAAAGCTTCAAGGTCAGATCAGGAGCGCCGTAAGGGGATTGCTTGGACTGAGGATGAGCACAGGTAAATTATCATTTTATTTATCTTCAAATCAAGGTGTCCTGGTGGTTATTGTTGATAGAGTTACAGCTAGCTTTGATTTTCTTTTGACTGCGCTCAAATTATTTCACTATGCATTTTCTGCTGAATGTACCCTAGGGCTAGCTAATCACTGATCAAATCTGTAGGTTTTGGAAATCTTGAGAGGATAGAAAGTGGGTGAATAAGAGGTGATTTCAAAACCACGAGAGAAGTATTTGTTACACTTGCTACCATAATCTTTTACCATTGTGCTTGTTTGGGATCTGAACTGGATTTCCAAGACTTTTTGGGTGTGCTATCCCTTTCATTCTCTTTTATGCTAGTGTATTCCTGATTGAATTGTGTTCAGCCTCATATTTTGCTTTGGATTATTTGTTTCAAAACAGCTAGTACATTGTTTTACCTATAACAATTGTAGATGCTGGTCTAGGGATTGAGAAAATGAAATGTCCTCAGTTTTGTGGGAGGATGAAATGACTGGTGATTCTTATTATGAAGCTAAAGATTCAATAAAACTAATTGAATTGCATTGCTAGAGGCCTTGTTATGTAGATTCAGTTGTCAGAGAATAGCTAAGATGACAGGGCTGATTGTCTAGAAAGTGTTCCAGTAGACGAGCACCTTATGTTTCAAGAATGTGAATGGAAGCTTGAAACTGATGTATAAAGTAGAATCTTTCCTTGGTGCATCATTGCTTGGAATAGGGATCTGGTTTGCTTCTCTGTATTCTCTTCCATTGCAATAATAGTAATATTAAAGAAGAGTGAGAAAAAAGATTTATTTCTTTGGTTGATTGAGCTACTCCATTGACAGAGATGATGAAAGAATTTCACTTTAAATTTGGAGATTTAGAATGCTATCTCTCTTACATACCCTAGCCGTAATACAACTATTTCTCTTCAAACAAGATGTTTGTCTATCTAAAACAGAAAAGCACAATATTCATGTCTCAAGTTTCTTCTTTGCTTACAGTTCAAGGCCTTAGAGTTGGATAAACATTAAACTTGTATCTCATTTGCTTAGGCAACCCTCTGATTTGGCCCCACCTTAGAGTTGGATAAATTCTCATACCATTGATCAGGGGGAGACTATTCAAATGAGATATGAAAACGTTCAATATTTCTAGAAGATTTAATACATGCAAACTTGTTTTTAAGCAGTAAATTACGTCCCAGATTGTGCCCTTAACATCTTTTATATTCCTTCATGCATTTTGGATGTTTTATTTGTTCGAACCCTATGACCTTTAGGCTTTAGTGATGAGGTTGGAAATTCGAAAGATTCATAAAAAATAGTGGTTTCTGCCATTGCTTCCACATGGCACTAGATGCATTTGGGTAAATTTGTCTTATTCTTCGATGGGGGAAATCATAAAAAAATTCTGTACATGGGATCAGGGAGGTCTTGTTGCAAATTAATTGAGCTTGGTTATCAAAGTCATTTCACTTCGTTTGTTCTATCTCTCAGAAAGATCACAACTGAGAAATCTTTTATCAAGTAACGAAGCCTGTTACCAAGATGACAGGGGATGGCTAAAGCAATGGTCTCGTGGTTAGTAGTGGAGCTACTTGTACGTGTTTTTGGCTTCATTTGATCTGCTCAGTTGGTGGATAGGTTACAGGGATTTTCCTGTATTAGGTCAAAATGTATCCATTGCTGATTCTGTGGTGTTTGGAAGCTGTTATTAAGCTCTAGCTTCTATTACTGGATTTTCTGGTTTCTTCAACCATTATCTTGCCAGTTTCCTTCAAATTGCCTATCAAAAGCGTAGATATTGCAACAGTTCCCTGTTGAAAGTCTTTACTCTTTGAATAATGAGACTAGCATGTTGGCTTTTTGTTACAGAATAAGGGAGTCTTGTAACAACAATTGGAGAGATTGATTGAAGAATACAGTTGCATAAATTTGCACACATTTAGCAGTCGAAGTCCAGTGAGATGATTCCTAGAGGGTTTTGGTGGAATTGCTTTCTTTTTTTCCACCACCTCTCTCATTCAAGCCTTTGAAGCGAAGCTAATTTCAATTGTTCATTTTCATTGTGATTATGGCCTCTTTGTGACTGCTATCAGAGGTTTGGAAAATAATAATTCTAACAACGTGATTCAATCCCCCCCCACCCCCCCAAACACAGACAAACACAACAAAAGGCATACTCTCTCACCCATTATGTTTGCAGTGGGATTTCCCTGCTCAATGCTACACAAATAATTAGCGGAAGATGTGAGTTTGTATTATGTGTTTTTGCTGAGGAGCTATGACTGCATGGTTTTTGGAATTGTAAAACTTGAAGGACATGTGCTGTGTTTTCCTCAGTTCTTTTCTGTGGAAATGTGCATATTCTCTTTCAATTAACACACTTAGTAAGAACCTATAAGCATGGCATATTAGAATTTTTCTGGTGGTATTGACTTCTGCAACCTTCTGATGAACAGGTTATTTCTCCTTGGTTTGGACAAATATGGGAAGGGTGACTGGCGAAGTATATCAAGAAACTTTGTGGTGACAAGAACACCTACCCAAGTAGCAAGCCATGCTCAAAAATATTTTATTCGTCTCAACTCAATGAACAAAGATAGGAGGCGCTCCAGCATTCATGATATCACCAGTGTTGGCAATGGAGACATTGCAACACCTCAAGGACCGATAACTGGTCAAACAAATGGTTCCGCTGTGGCAGGTTCCTCAGGAAAAGCAGCTAAACAACCACCTCCACACCCAGCTGGTCCCCCAGGAGTTGGTATATATGGTCCACCAACTATAGGCCAGCCTATAGGAGGTCCCCTTGTTTCAGCAGTTGGCACCCCAGTGAATCTTTCAGCACCAGCACACGTTGCTTATGGTGTTAGAGCCCCAGTACCAGGACCAATGGTTCCTGGTGCACCGATGAACATGAGTCCTATGACATATCCAATGCCGCCTACAACCACTCATAGGTAAACATATGTGGTCGGCTTCAAATGTACAAAAGACAGAAGAATTTTCGCATGTGTTCATATTGGGTTACTGAGCTCTCCATTTTAGCCTGAATAAGGTTCTGCGCTTCTGTTTATTTGCAAGCGAAAGTTGTTTAATGTCGTTCTGTTTTTTCGGTGCCACTCTCAAATAAGCCATTGGGAGAGAAAACTATAGACATCTGTATAGGCAGCAGCTGTGGAAAATATGGCAGCATTTCTGGGATAGGACAACATTTTATTTATATTTTGTAGTTTTACATTACAAACCTAGACTTGTAGAAGTAGTCAGTTGATGTATTTTTTTTGTTCCTTTACTTTTATGGCCAAAGTTGTAAAGAACCCATTTATATCTCAACTCTTCTCAGCAGCATATGAGGCACATATTTTGCTATTTTTTTTTCTTTAATTGACAAAAAAACCCATCTGGGAGCAAAGTCATAAATGAACCAGCAAATATTTTAGATACAATATAGAAAAAAATTCAACGATTTTCCACTTACAAACTATAGAACAACTTTATGTTTTCCTAATAGGCTCTTCAATAATCAACAATATATCACGTGCAACAAATACATAAAAAAAAGCCTAGTATGGCAAAGTTATTTCTGCCATGCCACTCTTTTTTTATTTATTTAATCATTCCACGTTTATCTTTGATTTTGCAAAAGCGTGTTCGGATTTTTCATTTAAAGGGAATGAAATTAACGATTAAAAAAAATGCAGCCTTCAAGGGAAGAAAAGAAATCCAGCTACAAAATCTAAGAGAAAGAAGAAAAAGAAATTATATAAAAAAATAGTCGCTAAAGCCTTAGCCGTCCTAAATGGAAGCCTTTGCCGAGACACTTCTATAGTCACTAAAAAAGACTATGAGCCAACCCATTTTAGTGGCTCCCACCACATGCCACATGCTGATGTATGTTTAACATGTGTTATGTATTATTTTACTTTTTATATTTAATTGAGTTTTTAATTCTATAATAATTCTTTAATTAAGTTTTTAATTTCATCCCAGACATTTTCTTTCAATTTAGTTTATAATTATCTAATAATTCTTCAATCAAGACTATAATTTCATTTGACCTAAACTCAATGAAAACCTAACTATGGAGAAAGTAAAGGACAAGAAAAGAAAGAGACAGTTGAATAATCATGTTAGCATATTGTTGTCATGTTTATGAATCAAATTGTAAATTTGGTGGTTGACCTTGGTTGATCCAGGGTGATTCAACATATCACCTTCTTAAATGATTCGAACCTTTTAAACACGCGGTTAAGTAACCTACATAAATCAGATTTGATAGGAGTGTAATAAAAAGATATCTTGTACCTAAACACTAACACTATTAGAAACGAAAACCCCCACCTAATACATATTGATTTGCAAATGAGAAGTATAAGGATGATACCACGAAATTAGTTGTTTTTCGATAAGTTGTTTTTAGTATTCTAAAGAACCAAGGAAGGGAGAATATCTCACAAACTCACAGTGCAACAAAGAAGTTTTATTAACCTGAATTGCGTAACCTTACATGTTTAATTATGACTTTATTTATACCGACTCTAAACTGAAATAACTCTAATGGGCTTTTTATATGGACCTATATGAGGTCCACTTACAATTAAACCCTAATATAACCTAAAACATAAAAACATAAAAATAACACAAAGTCTAGTATTGTCGTCGCATGTAGCAAAGAAAATAAAAGTTAAATAAACTAATTTCCCTAGTTTATAGGTTATTATAGTTGAATAACCCTTCTTGCATTCATAGGAGTAGTTGCTACTCTATAAGTCTTTTGTAGACTAGGAAAATTCTGACATGATTTGCCGCCCCTTTAGTTCCTTGTTTAGCTTGGATTTTCTTATATGACTTGGACAAATAATAAAGCCAATTTTCCGTTTTGTTGTTGATTTAATTACTTTCCTTACTTGTTTAGGAGAATAAATTGCTGACTTTCTATCATTGTAATATCAGGAGAAACAAGACTAACAAGGCTGTTATGGGGCCGGACACATCAACCTTTTGATCCATGTGAATTAGGTTATTTTTGGACTTGGATTAGATGAATTATAGGCTTTCCTTCATGCTTCCTAGGCGTCCCAAGCTCTTTTAGGTCCATCTTGCTCTATATATTATGAAGAAGTCTATTCAATGTTTTTTTAAGCTTCTTTACCCTAACTCTTATAATTGGCCCCTTAGCACTTCTAATAGGTCTTTAGCATAATTAAGCTTGGTGTTGGACTGATCCTTAATAGTTGGCCAATTAGGTTAGCACATTGTGATCATATCCAAGGATCGGGTTTTGAATTTGGTGGTTAACCTTGGCTGACCAAGAGTGATTCAACATGTTGCTTTCTTAATATTAAAAAAAAGGATGCATCCTGATTTTTTTTAAAATCAACCTATGTTTTTTTTCGGTCATTCAAATTGTTTTTAACTCTGCTAATTGACTAGGTCATATTATATCAACACCCATATGGTTTAATTTGAAGCTTGGGTAAGACAAACAATTGAGTAAAGAGATTTCAAGGTTGATATTTTAGGATAATTTCCATCTAATCTACCTATACAATATATTATGTTCAAGAAAACATTGCTTAAAAGTTTTTTAAAAAGTTTGGACAACATCATCTTATGGATGTTTTTAGTCATATCAAGTTTTGATTGAGTCAACTTTGTACTTTATGAGTTTATACTTGTTGTTAAAAAAAGTGCTTGTAAGGAAGTTACTAACACCTCGAATCCATACCCTCAGCGAAGCGTGAACAACAAAACTAGTTAATGAAAACTAAAAGAGGTGATGCTTTTACTATGAACCATTTTATAAAATAGTATTTATTTTAATAATATTTTTATTTTAAATCTTATTTATTTATTTTCCTTTAAAATTTAATTTACTAGAGATTGAGCTTTATGATTTATTACGGTTTACTTTTTATATGGTTATTCAAGTCTTATTACTCATGTTACAAGTTTAGCAGGTTAACCTGGTTGACTCATGATTTTTTTTTCCAACTTCATCCTTCAACATTGCGTTGATCCAGATATGAGTTTTGTAAGTTAACTTGGGTTGAATTGGGTCATTTTACCATGTCTCTTTTTTATATTGATTTTTTTTTCAATTTCATTATTTAACAATGGGTTGATTGAGAATGATGCTTCATAATTTATTTTAATTTTTTTTATATAGGGTTATCTTAGTTTTATGACCCGTGTCACAAGTTTGATAGGGTAACCTGGTTTGGCCTATGTTATTTTTTTGTTTGCTTTCTATGAAGTTATTTTGATCTTATGACCTAAATCACGAGTTTGGCGAGTTAATTCAAATTGTTTTTTATATTTTTTTAATTGATTTTTTTATCATTAAACATTGAGTTAATTGAGAATTGGGTTTCATAATTTATTTTGATATATTTTTTATAGGGCTATCTAGTGTGAATTTGACATGTTAATTTTGGTTGACTTGTGTTATTTTTTAATTGATTTTTTTCAATTTCATCCTTCAATATTGTGTTAATTGTGAATCACTAACAAAAAATTGATAAATACAAATGGAAACACCAATGAATTTTTTCCGTTAGTATTTTGTGATGATTTTTACCGATCAAATTTTCCATCGCTAACTCTATTGGTAAACACCGAAAAAAATATATTGTTGATATATACTAAGAGAATCTTAGTGGAATATAAGAAATAAAAAAACCAAACAATACGATTACGTGTAGGTTTTTACAGACATCATTACCAATATAATTATAGTGACGTGACATTGATATAAGTAGAATTGCTGACAGAATTACCATTGAAATAATTCCTTCGGTATATCCATTAGTAATATTTAATATACAACCTAATGTTCGACCATCCTTTCTCCCTTCCTTATTTCTTTGCAACAAAACAACTCCCTATCCCCCTTATCTCAATACAACTCATCCTCCTACAACTTTTCCACTAACAATAACACTTTGTTTGACAACATCCATGTTTTGATTGAAATTTTATTGAGAATTTTCCATTTTAAATAAAAATATCTACCTTTTTTTTTAAATTTGAACATAATTTTAAAATTTTAGTTTTTTTATTGTATATTTTTATAGTATATGTATTTTGTTTATGTGTTTACTTGTTTTATTGTTTTTTCTCAAACAAACTTGTTGTATGGATTTGTGATTTTATACATGTTATGGTTTGTTTTAAATTTTATAAAATTATATTTGTTTGTAAATTGTTGAAACTTATGTTGAGTTACCCACTTAAATGTGTTGTGATGAAATAAATAATAACTTGTTCAACGAGTTCGTTTTATATTTTATTAATTTTATTACCAAATTGTAATTTCCATAAATATGTATAAATTTGTATCTACATAGATAATTGATAATAAATTAAGAGAAGTATTAAAATAGATTGAATAATCTTGAGCTAAACTAATATTTTTGCAAATTTATTTAGTAACATATTTAATTAATACATGTTGTTATCATTATTTGATATAGGTTTGATAGAAGTGATGAATGATCGTTCATAAATGTATTGAAATTTATCCCAAAGACTACGGATAATGGATTATTGTAATAGAGTTTATGGTTTTATTAATTATGCAATATCTAATATCAAACATTAAAGTCCATATTAAGTTTACATTATACTTATTCTCACACCATTAGTGTAACCTTTTCACCTTGACATAATTAACTTAGCTAAACATAATGAAAGAAAGCAAAATAGATAAACAAAATAAGAACATAAAAGCTAACTAAGTAAAGGAAAGGAAATGAAAGGCATAAACTTGATATTAGTGAGAGCAAAGCATAAATATTACAAAAAATACAAAGAGAGAAAGGAAGAGCATGATCTTGATCTGGAAACCAAGATGCCTAAATGCATGGAAAATGCCTCCTTTTATAGGCCAAAATTGGGAACTACTGATTTGATGACTAATTGATAAGTGGGTGGCCAACTTTTGACTTGGTGATAATCCTAATCTTCTCTTGTCTGCTCAAAATGTCATTGATAACGTCAAAATTGGAGCCAGTTGTAACATGAAAGTTGTAGCCAATTGTCTCAGCTTTCTTGTGTAAAACATTCAGCTCATTTGGACTGCTAGAACTCCAGATATGGCCAAAATACCTAACAGTGCTCGGGCTGGAAGACAGATTCGGGCTTCTTTGTTGTTGCTGCAATTTGGACTTGCAAATGACCTTTTTAGATCTTGGGCTCCATATAAAAGTTGTAGGCCTATGTCTTACCTTTCCATCCATATAAAGTGGACCTAAATATGAGTTATATAGCTCTAGATATGACCCAATTACCGAACAGTGTTCCGGTATGGATTGCACCGACATCTCTTCTTGGAGTTTAGCCATCTCTTTGTCCTTTTAATTTCAATTCTTAAATTCATCAATCAATCCTTTCATTTATGTGATAGGTCTGAATTTAAAATGAACATTTACCACAAATTAAAGGTATCTTATATTATTAGATATATTATTATAAAACATGCTTTAGTTAAGGAGTTATTGATACTTCAAGTGCAAAATGATGATATAAAACCATGACAAAAATGCACTTTTAAGTACTAATCAATGGACCTGACATGTATGTTTGTAGCATAGAAACATGAAATACTATATGTATAACAAATAAGTTCAATAATAGTGCTAACTTATAAGCAACTACTCCAACTCTCTATAGAATCTTATATAGTCTAATGAATTGAGGACTTAATTTGTGTTTCTTTCTAAAACTTAAAGGTTTTAGTCACTCATACCTTCAAGAACACACAATCACCTATTGAAAACTCTATGTCATGCTTCCTCTTATCCGCATAATTCTATTGAAAACTCTATATCATGCTTCCTCTTATTTGTATAACTCTTATGATTAGTACTTAAAAGTGTATTTTTATCATGGTTTTGTATCATCATTTTGCACTTGAAGTATCAATAACTCCTTACCTAAAGCATGTTTTATAATAATATATCTAATAATATAAGATACCTTTAATTTGTGGTAAATATTCATTTTAAATACAGGTCTATCACATAAATGAAAGGATTGATTGATGACTTTAAGAACTCAAATTGCAAGGGCAAAGAGATGACCAAAATTAGAAAAGAGATGTCGGTGCAATCCAAATTGAAACACTGTTTGGTAATTCGGTCATATCTAGAGCTATAAATCTCAGATTTAGGTCTACTTTATATTGATAGAAAGGTAAGACATAAGCCTACAACTTTTGTATGGAGCCCAAGATCTAAAAATGTTATTTTCAAGTCCAAATTGTAGCAATAACAAAGAAGCCCGAATATGTCCTTAAGCCCGAGCATTGTTCAGTATTTTGGCCATATCTAGAGTTATGGAAGTCTAAATGAGCTGAATTGTTTACACAAGAAAGCTGAAACAATTGCCTACAACTTTCATGTTTTCGAGTGGCTCTAATTTTGACGTGATCAATGATGTTTTTGACAGACAAAAAAAGATAAGGATTATCACCAAGTCAAGAGTTGACCACCCACTCATCAATTAATCATCAAATCAATAGTTCCTAATTTTGGCCTATAAAAGGAGGCATTTGCCATGCATTTAGGCATATTGGTTTCCAAATCAAGATCATGCTCTTGCTTTCTCTCTTTGTATTTTTTGTAATGTTTACGTTTTGCTTTCGTTAATATCAAGTTTATGCCTTTCATTTCCTTTTCTTTACTTAGTTAACTTTTATCTTATTTATGATCTTATTTTGTTTATCTATTTTTCTTTCTTTCATTATGTCTAGCTAAGTTAATTATGTCAAGGTGAAAAGGTTAATTATAAAAAGAGGCATTTTCCATGCATTTAGGCATCTTTCTTTCATTAGTGGAATCTTTAACCTTGACATTTGTTATTATCATTGTTTAATCGGTACATTAATACTCCTTCTCAAAGTTCTCATCATCTTCTTCTTCTTCTCCTTCTTTTTTTTATTATTACTACTACTACTACTACTACTATTAGTAGTACTATTATTATTATTGTTATTATTATTATTGTTATTATTATTGTTGTTGTTATTGTTATTGTTATTGTTATTGTTGTTGTATTAATGTTATTTATAATTTATACAATTAACCTCCCTATGGTTCGACCACAGTCTTGTCGGGTTATTTATTACTTCGATACTCCTGCACTTAGGAGAAGACATCAATCTTTTAGTCGTGTCAAGTTTTTGGCGTCGTTGTTGGGGAGGTAAGTTTTTGTACAAATTATACCATTTATTTTATTTTCTCTATTCACTTTTCTTGTATATAACTTTGTTTTTTGTCTCTTCTTTCTCCTTCTTTTATTTTTTTTTCTTTTATTTTATTTCTTCACGTGCATGAGAGTATGGTCACGTACATCAACTGGTAGACTTTGTAGGATATCCTCATCATTTTTAGAAAATATGGCCGAAAAAGATAATCAATCACTTTATAATGAGAATAATGAGAATAACTGTGCTAGAATACTTAGAGACCACATGAATCTCACAAGAACAAGTACACCATCATGCATAGTTTTACCTCCCGATGCATCTTATTTTAATTTTTAGCCAAATATTATTCAACTTTTACCTTTTTTTCATGGTTTAGAATTGGAAAATCCATACTTGTATTTAAGGGAATTTGAGGAGGTCTGCAACACATATAATAATTTCAATTGTAGCAAGAAAGCCATCAGATTAAAGCTTTTTCCTTTTTCATTAAAAGATAAAGCTAAAACATGGCTATAAAATTTGAAACTAGGATCCATTCATGCTTGGGATGAAATGCAACAACAGTTTTTGAAGAAGTTTTTCCCATCTCATAAACAAACTCTTTCAAAAGAAAAATCACCACTTTCACTCAAAAACCAGGAGAAACATTTTACCAATGTTGCGATAGGTATCGAGACTTGCTTAGTACTTGCCCTCATCATGGTTTTGAAACATGGAGATTGGTTTCACATTTCTATGAAGGGTTAACACTTAAAGATAGGAAAATGGTTAAATTGATGTGCAATGGAACTTTTAAAGATAAAGACCCTGATGAAGCAATGGAATACTTAGACTTGTTAGCTGAAAATGCTCAAAATTGGGACACTACGGGAAGTTATGAGGCATCGAGTAAAACTCAACCTCATACATCTAGTGGAATTATGTACAACTTTAGGGAAGATCATGACCTTCAAGCCAAGTTTACATCTTTAGCTAGAAAAGTTGAGGCACTAGAATTGAAAAAGAGTGGTCAATTAAAATCTATTGAAAACATTGTGTCAAATATGTGAAACAAATGAACACTCAACCAACGATTGTCCAACCTTGCCTTCTTTTAAGGAATGTCTCTATGAACAAGCCCATGCTTTAAACAATTTTCAAAGGCCCAACCATAACCCATACTCCCAAACATATAACCCTGGTTGGAGAAATCACTCAAATTTTAGTTGGAAGAGTGATAATAACAATGTACAAATTTCACAACTACCATTTCAAGCACACCATAATTTCCACCTCCTAGAAGAAATCTTGAGGAAACATTGCATGCATTCATTGAAAAACAAGAGACAATCAATACTCAACTTGCTTAAAACATGACAAATTTTAAAGATACTCTTGCAAAATTAACATCTACTCTTTGTTTCCAAGAGAAAGGTAAGTTTCCATCTCAACCACAACAAAATCACAAGGGGCAATACAATGCAAATGCAAGTAGTTTCAGAAGCCAACACATGGATCAAGTCAAATCAGTCACTACTCTACACAGTGGTAAGGTTATTGAAAAACCCACTCTTGAACCTTATGAGAAAGATGATGAGTCAATCTCTGAGGGTAAGGAAGGGGTTGAATCTGAAAATTGCAAAGAAACGACTGATTCACCGTCAGCACTTCCATTTCCTAATGTCATGACCAAACAAAGGAAAGTCAATCACAACTCTGAAAGTTTTGAAACTTTCAAACAGGTAAGAATCAATATGCCTTTGCTAGATGCTATTAAACAGGTTCCTTCCTATGCTAAATTTTTGAAAGATCTATATACTGTGAAGAGGAAACTGAATGTGAAAAAGAAAGTCTTTTTAGCCGAACAAGTAAGTGTTATTTATTAGAACCATAATGCTTTGAAATATAAAGACCCTAGTTCTCCTACAATTTCTTGCTTTATTGGAGAACAAAAAATTAAAAGAGCCTTACTTGATCTTGGTGCTAGTGTGAATTTACTTCCATATTCAATTTTTTAAAGTCTCAATCTAAGTTAAAACCAACTTCTATATCTCTTTTACTTGCCGAGAAATTTGTAAAAGTGCCTAGAGGAATAAATGAAGATGTGTTAGTACAAGTTGATAAATTCATTTATCCTGTGGATTTTATTGTCTTGGACACACAACTTGTTGAAGCATGTAATTCATTTCTTGTTATTTTAGGACCTTCTGTTCTTGCAGTCTCTAATGCATTGATTAATTGTAGGAATGGACTATTGAAGCTATCATTTGGAAACATGACATTGGAGATAAATATTTTTAACATTTGCAAGCAACCTAGAGATGATAATGATTTACAAGAAGTAGATCATATTGATGAATTAGTTTATGATCAACTTGAATCTACTTTAAGTAAAAATAAATTGGATGAATCTGAAGATTTGCAAATGATTTATTTTGAGGAAGAAATCACGGATGAAACAAGCATCGAAAATGTTGATGCGAATATTTTGTCAACAGTGACAACAGATTCGACATCTGACATCACACTAATCGATGATTACTTTCCTAACGAATCCTTACTTTCTCTTAGTCCAATGCCTTGGTATGATAAAAATATCAATTTTCTTGCTTTAGGAGATTTGCTAGCTGATTGGAGTACCCAAGGTAAAGAAAAGTTTTTGAACAAAGTGAAGAGCTTTTATTGTGATGACCCTAACTTATTCAAATATTGTCCTAATCAAATATTTCAAAGATTCATTCCCGACAATGATGTAAGTAGTGTCATTAAACTTTGTCATTCTGAAGCATGTGGAAGTTATTTCTCGTCAAAAAAGACAGTTATAAAACTCTTTCAAAATGAATTCTATTAGCCCACCATGTTCAAGGACACGCATGCATTTTGCAAAACTTGTGAAAATTATCAAAAAGTTGATACTGGTCAAAATGTTTTGTTTTATAATTCTCAACTCTATGCCTGTCCTAGAGAGCTAAGATCAAGATGGAGCAATCCTTATGGGGCTTTTGACTTTGAGAATTCAATGAATGACAATGTTTTTAAGGAAAATGGACATCGTTTGAATGATCTTGTAGATAAAGGTTGATTATTATTTTTTTACATTGTTTTTGTGTTTCTTTTTTAGTGATTTTTTTTGCTAGTTTCTCTCACCCCGATCAAATGGTGGACAATGGTACTCCGTGACTTAAGTCGGTTCTTTCAGTTTTCCACAATAACTGATATCTGTGTATATATTTATGTAATTCTTTGAATCTCTCTTCCAATTCTCATTTGAAAATAGACACTAATCTTGAAAAATTGAAAAAGTATTTTCCCGCTCTGCCTCTAAATGAGATTACAAAACTTTATCGTGCTAGATGTGCAAGATTGAGATTGTTAATGAATCATGGAATTCCTAAAGATATTCGCTGGTTGATGGAAGTAAAGGTTCGATTATCAGGTGGATCCTCTAACTCCTTCATTTCGCACATACATGAACAGGTAAAAGCACTTTTGCAAAGAAATGTCGTGCAAAACGACTAAAAGTCTGTCATTGATGTGCTATATGGACTTGTAATACACAATGTCATTCTTTAAGAATGGTATCTATAAACCGTGAAGATAAAATACAATTCATTAAGGATGACCCGAGTAAGGAGTCTTTAGATAATCTTTTATTGACTCTTGAGACACATCCTAATGGAGATGTGCATCATGCAATTCATGATTTATGACCACTATTTCATAAAGAACATGATCGACTTAGTCTTGGGAATCTGACTAAAACAGACCCTGTTTGCCAGTTTTTAAGAAAACTGGATGGGAAGCCTATCTCCGACCTATAGAGGGAGTTTAAACCATTCTTGGATGTAAAACCAAAGGAAGATGTGAGCCACAACCATAACTACTTATACATACACGCTTTTTTTTCAAAAGTAAATAAATAAATAAATAGAGAGAGCGAGAGAGAGAGTGTGAGACTCTAGCTGGCCTACATATAGGTGGTATGATTGCCTTTCTAATTTCTCATATATAAAACCCTTTCTTCCTTCCTTTCATTTCTACTCAACCCATACATTCAACAAATACCAAGTGTGTAGAAATGGCAAGCTCCTCAGGTCATCACATAAGAAATATTTGTGTTTTCGGTGGATCTAGTCCTGGGAAGGAAAATGAGTTTTTAGAGTCAGCAAATCATCTTGGTCAAGTGCTAGCTGAGAGAAAGATTCATTTAGTGTATGGGGGAGGCAGTCTTGGGTTAATGGGAGGTGTGTCAATAGCTGTATTTTTAGGAGGTAGTCAAGTTTTGGGGGTCGTCCCCGAAGCTTTAGCACAAGGAGACATCATTGGAAAAATAATTGGAGAGGAACTTCAGGTCTCCATAATATCAGCTCGAATGAATGCAATGTTTAACCATACTGATAGGTTTACTAGGTGGTATACGCACATTGGAAGAGATCTTTCATATTTTCTCTTGGGCCCAACTACACATTCACCATAAACCGATAGGTTTGTTAAATGTTAATGGTTATTATGATAAGTTGTTATCTTTTCTTGATCATACTGTGGAACAGGAATTTCTAACATCTTCTGCACAACAAATCATAATCTCTGCTACTACTGCTGAACAATTGATTGACCAACTACAATATTTCATTCCTGTAATTGATCCTTCCATGAGTCGCATAAATTGGTCAACTAAGGAAAGCTGTAAAAAGATTAGATTGGATTTAAGCCTTTATTTATGAATTTTTATGTTTTTTTTGTTTTATTATTTTTTTTTGTTATTTCTTATTTTTGTTTCAGTGTGTTTTAGGTTTGTCAGTGTTCGTTATTTCAGGTGATATCTTCTATACTCTATTTTTCTATCTTAGAACATTGAGGAAAACATCTCATTTTGGTTGGGAGGAAAGGGCAGTAGTTGATAAAAAAAAATTGTTTTCCATTTCATTAAGCATATGCAACATTGTTGTTACTAGGATGGCGGAGTAAAGGAGCTCTTTTGTTAAAGTGACTCTTGAGACGCATCTTAGTAACCATTCTTAATAAGGTCTATCATAATACTTCTTGAAATATTCAGGTTTATAAACTCTCGCATTGTTATCACTTAATTCGGCTCATATACTTATTTAACATGTATTATTAAACCTTATTAAGCTCGTAGGGGTGTCTCAACACCTAATTCCCTAAGACCAACTGGTCTAGGAGTCATTAGCTGAAAGCTCATTACATGGGTGAAAGATTCATGGTGTTTTAAGTTATATGTATATATATATATATATATATATATATAAAAGAAAAAAAAAACAAAAATAATAATCCCAATCTAAGGAAGTTAACCTTAAACATTAGAACAAAAATTTTGTTTTCTTTCAAGAAAAGCCCCATAATTATGTGTTGATACATTGAGAACAAAAGAAAGGTTTATTAATATCTTGTTAAAAGGTATTGAGCAAATATATAAATTTAATGAGAGTTTGTTTATCCAGATAGATTAATGGAAGTTAAATGATGAATACCTTGCTTTGTAGAATTTGCAAATTGTTTCTCTATTTAACGCTTTGATTACTAAGGACTAGTAATAAGCTAGTTAGGGGGTGTGATTAGTATTAAGAGTGCATTTTTATCCTAGTTTTATATCATCATTTTTCACTTGAAGTATCAATAACTCCTTACCTAAAGCATGTTTTATAATAATATATCTAATAATATAAGATACCTTTAATTTGTGGTAAATATTCAGTTTAAATACATGCCTATCACATAAATGAAAGGGTTGATTGATGACTTTGAGAACTTAAATTGTAAGGGCAAAGAGATGACCAAAATTAGAAAAGATGTGTCGGTGCAATCCAAATTGGAACACTATTCGGTAATTAGGTCATATCTAGAGCTACAGATCTCAGATTTGGGTCTACTTTATATGGATGGAAAGGTAAGACATAAGCCTACAACTTTCATATGGAGCCCAAGATCTAAAAAGGCCATTTTCAAGTCCAAATTATAGCAAGAACAAAGACGCCCGTATTTGTCCTCCAGCCCGAGCACTATTCAGTATTTTGGCCATATCTGGAGTTCTGGAAGTCCAAATGAGCTGAATGTTTTACACAAGAAAGCTGAAAAAATTGCCTAAAACTTTTATGTGTTTGAGTGTCTCTAATTTTGATGTGATCAATGATGTTTTGGGCAGACAAGAGAAGATAAGTATTGTCACCAAGTCAAGAGTTGGTCACCCACTCATCAATTAGTCATCAAATCAATAGTTCCTAATTTTGGCCTATAAAAGGAGGCATTTGCCATGCATTTAGGCATCTTGGTTTCTAGATTAAGATCATGCTCTTGCTTTCTCTCTTTGTATTTTTTGTAATGTTTATGCTTTGCTTTCATTAATATCAAGTTTATACCTTTCATTTCTTTTCATTTACTTAGCTGACTTTTATCTTATTTATGTTCTTCTTTTGTTTATTTATTTTTCTTTCTTTCATTATGTCTAGCTAAGTTTATTATGTCAAGGTGAAAAGGTTACACTAATGGTGTAAGAATGACACGATCAAAGAGTTGATGTCTTATCCCAAGTGCAGGAGTGTCAAAGTAAAATAACCCGGCAAGACCGGGGTCGAACCACAGGGAGGTGAATTATATAAATTACAAATAAAGAAAAAGAGTTGAAGAGAATAATAACAGAAAAAGAGTTGAAGAGAATTTTGGGATGTGATAGTGATGTAAGGATTAAACAATAACAAAACATATGTCAAGGTTATAGGATTTACTAATAGTATTTCAAATAAATATAATATAAACTCTTTTTATTACTCAACTAGAAACCACACACAAAGGAGGTTCTAATCGGATGATTTCTCGTTATTAGCTCATTATAAATTACTAACATGATCATATTAATTATCTTATATAAGTAATACCATACTTATAAATATCATCAAGCATTCATGTTGCTAGTTTATGTTAACAACAAATCAAGTTTCTATCATAATAACGATTTCGGCCGAAAACTATGAAAGATCAAGCATTTGATGTACCAAATATTATACAACACAAATCTAAATTAAACATTTAATAAGCAAGGTATTAAGAATTAGTAAGATAAAAAGATAAAACATGTTAATAACAATCTTTCTTGGATATAAACATTTAAAGCTCATGTTGAGTTTATATTATACCTATTCTAACACCATTAGAGAAACCTTTTCACCTTGACATAATTAACTTAGCTAAACATTAAGAAGGAGAAAAACACAAATAAACAATATAAGAACATAAACATAATATAAGCTAACTAAGTATAGGAAAGGAAATGAAAGAGCATAAACAAGAGATTACTATAGCATAAAAGAAAACTTGAACATTACAAAGATGTAGAGAGAAAGCAAGAAGATAACTTTGATCTGAAAATTAATATGACTAAATACATGCACAATGCCTCCTTTTATAGGCTAAGTTTCAGAACTATTGATTGATTGAAGAATTGGTGGGCATCCATTGATTTGGTGGCTGGTTTTTGACATTAATGGCTGCTGGTTTTTTGATATTGTGGGCTGATTTTTGATATTGTTGGCTGGCCAAAACGTCATTGCTCACATCAAAATTATAGCCAACTGAATTGTGGAATCTGTGGGCAATTGTCTCAGCTTTCCATAAAAAAAAACCAGAGCTCATTTGGACTTCTAGAACTCAAGATATGAGCCAAAAACTGAATAGTGCTTGAGCTGCAGGACAACTTCCGACGTCTTTGTTGTTGCTAAGATTTGGGCTTGAAAACGGCAGAACTGAGTCTTTGACTTCATATGAAAGTTGTAGGTCTATGTCTTACCTTTCCATCGATATAAAATGGACCTAAATCTGATATCTACAGCTCCATATATGATCAAATTACTGAATAGTGTTTGAGTTTAGAATGCACCAGCAACACTTTGCTAAGTTTGGCCTTCTTTTTATCCTTTCAATTTCAATCCTTAAACTCATCAATCAATCCTTTTATTTATGTGATAGACCTGCATTTAGGATGAACATTTACCATGAATTAAAGGTATATTATATTTTTAGACTTGCTAATATAAAACATGCTTTTGTTAGGGAATTTAATGATACTTTAGGTGCAATATGATGACATAAATCCTTAATGAGAATGCACTTTTAAGTACTAATCACACCCCCCCAACCAGCTTATTACTAGTCCCTAGTAATCAAAGCATTAAAATAGAAAAATAATTTGCAAATACCACAAAACAAGGCATTCATCATTTAACTTCTATTAATCTATCCAGATAAACAAACTCTCATTAAATTTATATATCTGCTTAATACCTCTTAAACAAGATATTAGTAAACCTTCTTTCGGTGCTCAATAAATCAAAACATAGCTATGGAGCTTTTCATGGAAGAAAACAAAATTTTTGTTCTAATGTTTAAAGTTAACTTCCTTGGGTTGGGATTGTTATCTTTTTTTTTTTCTCTTTTTTTTTAAAAAAGCAAGAATTTATAGCACAATGTATCTTGAACCCATGTAACGAGCTTTCGGCTAATGACTCCCAGACCAGTTGGTCTTAGGGCATCAGGTGTTGAGACACCCCTACGAGCTTAGTAACTCGGGTTGCAAATACTGAGATGTAGATAGTGCAGTGTTTGATTCCCTTAAGCTTTCTCCTCAACCCATGTAACAAGCACTGGGCCAATAACTCCCAAGTCAGTTGACTTTAGGGTACTAGGTGTTCAAACACCCCTTCGGGCTTATTTGCTTAAGTCAAGGAGGCTACGAAACCAAACTTATCTACTTTGTTTTTATTTTCTTTTTTTTATTGTTTTTTTTTTGGTTTTTTTTTTTGCATATTATATATTATCCCTTTCCCTTAGTTGTTACCTTTAACAAAAGAACACAAATAATGTTATAATCCAATATGCAACCCACAATCATATGTTCGAGTGTGTGTGTGAAAATGAAGGTTTAAAAATACTTGTTAGATGGGAATATAAACAGAATCTATAGATAGTAATCCAAGAGTTTGTAAACCTGAATATTTCAAGAAGTATTATAATAGACCTTGTTAAGAATGTTTACTAAGATGCGTCTCAAGAGTCACTAAAGTTTCTCCGTTACTCTGCCATCCTAGTAACAATAGTTTTGCAAATAAAATAAAGTTACGTAATAATAATGTTTAGTTTTTTTTTTATATCAACTACTACCCTCTCCCCCCAACCAAAACGAGACATTGTCCTCAATGTTCTAAGCAAAAAGATAGTGTAGAAGATATCACCGAACAACGACTATTGACAAACCTGAAACACACTAAAACAAATATAAGAAACAACAAAACACAAATATTATGCTATTAATAAAACCAAAAGACACAATTTTTCACAAACTGAGGCTCAAATCCAATTTAAGCTTTTTATGGCGTTTCATGGTTGACCAATTGAGTTGACTCATGGAGGGATCAATTACAGGGATGAAAGATTGTAGTTGGTCAATCAATTGTTCGGCAGTAGCATCAGAGATTATAATTTGTCGTGCCGAAGATGTTAGAAATTCCTGTTCCACAGCTTGATCAAGAAAAGACAACAAATTATTATAAAAACCATTAACATTTAACAAACCTATAGGTTTATGGTGAATGTGCAGTTGGGCCTAAGAGGAAATATGAAAGATCTCTTCCAATGTACCCAGACCACCTGGTAAGGCAATGAAGGCATCGGCATGGTTAAACATTGTATTCATTCTATCAGACATTGTAGAGACCTGTAATTCCTCTCCAATTGTTTTTCCAATGATGTCCCCTTCGGCTAAAGCTTTGGGGACAACCCCCAAAACTTGACTGCCTCCTACAAATGCAGCTATTGAAACACCCCCCATTAACCCAAGACTGCCTCCCCCATAGACTAAATGAATCTTTCTCTCAGCTAGTACCCGACCAAGATGATTTGCTGATTCTAAAAACTCTTTTTCTTTCCCAGGACTAGATCCACCAAAAACACAAATAGTTTTTAATTTAGAAACAGAGGAACTCGCCATTTCTACACACTTATATATATGCTGAATGAATGGGTTGAGTAGAAATGATGGGAAGGAAGAGAAGATTTTATAGATGAACAATTGAAAATGCAAAGCATACCACCTATATGTAGGCTAGCTGAAGTCTTACTCTCTCTCTCTTTCTTTTTTATTTATTTATTTATTGGTATTATTTTATTATTATATATATATATATATTAAAAAAAAATGTATGTACAAGCAGTTGTGATTGTGGCTCACAGCTTTCCCTTGGTTTTACGTCCAAGAACGGCTTAAACGCCCTCTATGGGTCGGGGATAGGCTTCCCATCCAGTTTTCTTAAAAACTGGCAAACAGGGTCTTTTTCAGTCAGATTCCCAAGACTAAGTCGATCATGTTCTTTATGAAAATGAGGCCATAAATCATGAATTACACGATGCACATCTCCACTAGGATGCGTCTCAAGAGTTAATAGAAGATTATCTAAAGACTCCTTACTCAGGCCATCCTTAATGAATTGTATTTTATCTTCACAGTTTATAGATACCATTCCTAAAGAACGACATTTTGTATTACAAGTCCATCTGGCACATCGGTGACAGACTTTTAGTCGTTTTGCACGACGTTTCTTTGCAAAAGTGCTTTTACCTGTCCCAGGCATGTATGAAATAAAAGAGTTAGAAGACTCACCTGATAATCGGATCTTTGCTTCAATTATCCAGCGAATATCTTCAGGAATTCCATGGTTCATTAACAACCTCAATCTTGCACACCTAGCACGGTAAATTTTTGTAATCGCATTCTGAGGCAGAGCAGGAAAATACTTTTTCAATTTTTCAAGAGTGGTGTCCATTTTTTGTTTTGTTTTTAAAGAGAAGTGCAGAAGAGATGTAAAGAAAAGAGAAGGAACAAGGAATTGAATAAAAATATACAGAGATATCAATTATCATGGGAAACTGAAAGAACCGACTTAAGAGTCACGGAGTACCGTTATCCGCCATTTGACCGGGGTTGGAGAAAGACTAGCAAAACAAAAGTCACACCAAAAAGAAACACAAAAAAAATATGAGAAAAACAAAATAATCAACCTTCATATATAGGATCATTCAAACCAATGGATTCATTTTCCCTAGGAAAATTATCAAAGTAAGCTTTCAAACGATGTCCATTGACCTTGAAAACATTACCATTCTTTGGATTCTCAATATCAAAGGCCCCATAAGGATATACATGTTTCACAACAAATGGACCGCTCCATCTTGATCTTAGCTTTCCAGGAAATAAATGGAGTCGAGAATTATAAAGCAAAACTTTTTTACCAACATCAAATGTTTTTCTCAAGATTCTTTTATCATGAAAGTCTTTGATTCTTGCTTTATGAATTTTTGAATTCTCATATGCATCATTTCTTATTTCTTCAAGCTCATTTATTTGTAACTTACGCAGCTGACTCGCATCATCCAGGTTTGAATTGAAAGCTTTAATAGCCCAATAAGCTTTGTATTCAAGTTCCACAGGCAAATGACAAGGTTTTCCATAAACCAACCTATAAGGTGACATACCTAATGATGTTTTAAAAGCAGTTCGATAAGCCCAAAGTGCATCATTAAGTCTTAAAGACCAGTCCTTTCGATTAGGGTTCACTGTTTTTTCCAAGATTTGTTTAATCTCCCTATTAGCAAGTTCTACTTGTCCATTTGTCTGGGGGTGATAAGGGGTGGCAACTTTGTGTGTGATTCCATATTTTTTTATTAAAGACTCAAATGGCTTGTTACAGAAATGTGTTCCACCATCACTTATCATGGCCCGAGGGATTCCAAATCGACTCAAAATGTTTTCTTTCAAAAACTTAATGACTGTTTTATGATCGTTGTTACGACTTGGAATTGCTTCTATCCATTTTGAAACATAGTCTACTGCGACTAATATGTACACAAAACCGAATGATGGAGGAAATGGACCCATAAAATCTATACCCCAACAGTCAAAGATTTCAATGACAAGAATAGTGCTTAAAGGCATCATGTGACGTTTTGAAAGAGATCCTAACTTTTGACAATTTTCACAAGATTTGCAGAATGCATGCGTGTCCTTGAACATGGTGGGCCAATAAAATCCACATTGTAAGATTTTTGCGGCTGTCGTTTTTTATGAAAAATGACCCCCACATGCCTCAGAAGGACAAAATTTAATGACATTACTTACCTCATTGTCAGGAACGCATCTTCGAAATATTTGATCAGGACAATATTTGAATAAATAAGGGTCATCCCAATAAAAGTTCTTCACTTCGTTCAAGAACTTTCTTTTGTCTTGAGTGCCCCAATGCGCTGGCAAATGTCCTAAAACAAGAAAATTAACAATATTAGCAAACCAAGGCATTGTAGTGACAGAAAGTAAAGATTCATCAGGAAAGTAGTCATCGATTGGTGTGATGTCAGATTTCGAATCAGTTGCCAATCTTGACAAATGATCTGCGACAACATTTTCGGTGCCTTTCTTATCCTTGATTGTGATATCGAATTCTTGAAGTAACAAAATCCACCGTACCAATCTAGCTTTAGAATCCTTCTTAGAAAGAAGATATTTCAACGCTGCATGATCGCTAAAAACAATAACAGGTGAGCCAACAAGATAAGATCTGAATTTTTCACACGCAAATACTACAACAAGTAATTCTTTTTCAGTTGTTGTGTAATTTATTTGAGCACTATTTAAAGTTTTACTTGCATAGTAAATGACATAGGGTTTCTTATCTTTTCTTTGTCCTAAAACAGCACCCACGGCATAATCACTAGCATCACACATTATTTCAAAAGGTAATGACCAATCAGGAGGTTGAATAATAGGAGCAGATGTAAGCAGGTTTTTAAGTTTAACAAAGGCTTCTTCACAATATTCAATCCATTCAAAAACATTATCCTTTGTTAGAAGGTTACACAATGGCTTAGATATTATATTAAAATCTTTGATAAACCTTCTATAAAAACCAGCATGTCCTAAAAATGATCTAACATTTTTAACAGATTTTGGTGTTGGCAAGTTGGCAATTAACTCAATTTTAGATTTATCAACCTCAATTCCTATTGATGAAACAATGTGACCAAGTACAATGCCGTTTGTTACCATAAAATGACATTTTTCCCAATTCAACACAAGATTCTTCTCTTCACACCTGTTCAAAATCTTTTCCAAATTAGTTAAACAATTATCAAATGAATCACCAAAAACAGAAAAATCATCCATAAATATCTCAAGAAAGCGTTCAACCATATCAGTGAATATGCTAAGCATGCATCTTTGAAACGTGGCTGGTGCATTACATAATCCAAAAAGCATCCTTCGATATGCAAATGTACCAAATGGACATGTGAAAGTAGTTTTCTCTTGATCTTCAAATGCAATTTCAATTTGGTTGTAACCAGAATAACCATCTAGGAAACAATAAAATTCATGACCTGCAACTCTTTCTAGAATTTGATCTATGAAAGG
Organism: Populus pruinosa; assembly: GCA_026413675.1. NCBI lineage: Eukaryota > Viridiplantae > Streptophyta > Magnoliopsida > Malpighiales > Salicaceae > Populus > Populus pruinosa. The sequence continues at coordinate 14,213,762 of CM048598.1, read as the reverse complement.
TAAAGGAAAGTGATCTTTTCTAGTCATTGAATTAAGTTTCCTATAGTCAATGCACATACGCCAACCAGTAATAGTCCTCGTTGGAATTAACTCATTTTTCTCATTTGTTATCACAGTAACTCCAGACTTTTTAGGTACAACTTGGGTAGGACTTACCCATTTGCTGTCAGAAATAGGATAAATGATTCCATTATCTAGAAGTTTAATGACTTCATTTCTCACTACTTCTTTCATATTAGGATTAAGCCTTCGTTGCATTTCTCTAGAGGGTTTAGCATTTTCCTCCAAATAAATCTTGTGTGTGCAAATCAAAGGACTAATTCCTTTTATGTCAGCTATGGTCCATCCTAATGCATTTTTGTGCATTTTAAGAGTTTGTAATGACTTACCTTCTTGATGAACATTAAGTTTGGAAGAAATTATTACCGGAAAAGTTTCATTTTCTCCCAAAAATGAGTATTTGAGATTACATGGTAATGGCTTCAAATCGGGTTTTGGTGGTTGAACACTTGAAGGTATGGACCCAATTGATCATGGTGGCAATTCCTCAATTTTTGGTCTCCAAATATTTGCCTTTGATTCTTCCTGAAAACAAACCATTTGCAAATCTTCAGATTCATTAAACTCAATTTCATTGGAAAAATTTTCAAATTGATCGTAAATTATTTTTTCAATAAAATCGACTTCCTGTAAATCATTATCATCTCCAGGTTGCTTGCAAATGTTAAAAACATTCATTTTTAATGTCATGTTTCCAAAAGATAACTTCATCACTCCATTCCTACAATTAATCAATGCATTAGAAGTTGCAAGAAATGGACGTCCTAAAATAACAGGAATTGAATTGCATGCTTCAACAGGTTGTGTATCCAAGACAATAAAATCCACAGGAAAGATGAATTTATCAACTTGTACTAACACATCTTCAACTATTCCTCTAGGCATTTTTATAGATCTATCAGCAAGTAAAAGTGTAACAGAAATAGGTTTTAACTCACCGAGATTTAGACTTTGAAAAACCAAATATGGAAGTAAATTCACACTAGCTCCAAGATCAAGTAAAGCTCTGTCAATTTTATGTTCTCCAATAAAGCAAGAAATTGTAGGACAACCAGGGTCTTTATATTTCAAAGCATTATTGTTCTGAAGAATGGCACTTACTTGTTCGGCTAAGAAGGCTTTCTTTTTCACATTCAATTTTCTCTTTACAGTGCATAGATCTTTCAAAAATTTAGCATAAGATGGTACCTGTTTAATAGCATCTAGCAAAGGTATATTAATCCTTACCTGTTTGAAAGTTTCAAAGATTTCAGAATTGTGATTGACTTTCCTTTGTTTGGTCATGACATGAGGAAATGGAAGTGCTGGTGGGGAATCAGTCTCTTCCTTGCAATGATCAGGTTCAACCATTTCCTTACCCTTGGAGACTAACTCATCTTCTTTCTCACAAGGTTCAAGAATAGGTTTTTTTAATAACCTTACCACTGCGGAGAGTAGTGACTGATTTGACTTGATCCAGATGTTGGCTTCCAGAACTGCTTGTACTTGAATTGTATTGCCCTTTGGGATTTTGCTGGGGTTGAGATGGAAACTTACCTTTCTCCTGAAAACTGAGAGCAGATGTGAACTTTGCAAGAGTATCTTTCAAATCAGCCATGGTTTGAGCATTTTGAGTGTTGATTGTCTCTTGCTTTTCAATGAATGCATGTAATGTTTCCTCAAGATTTCTTTTAGGAGGGGGAATATAAGGAGGTGCATATCCATGAGAATTTTGAAAATTATGTTGTGTTTGAAATGGTGGCTGTGAAGTTTGTGCATTATTGTTACCACTCTTCCAACTGAAATTTGGGTGATTTCTCCAACCAGGGTTGTACGTTTGTGAGTACGGGTTATGACTTGGTCTTTGGAAACTATTTAAAGCATTGGCTTGTTCATGGAGACATTCCTTAAAAGAAGGCAACGTGGGACAATCATTGGTTGAGTGTTCATTGGTTTCACAAATTTGACACACAATTTCTTGAACAGATTTTACTTGACCACTCTTTTTTAATTCTAGTGCCTCAACTTTTCTAGCTAAAGATGCAAATTTGGCTTGGAGGTCATGATCTTCTCTAAGGCTATACATGCCTCCATTAGATGTATGAGGTTGAGTTTTACCTGGTGCCTCACAAGTACCTGTGGTGTCCCAATTTTGAGCATTTTCAGCTAGCAACTCTAGGTGCTCCATTGCTTCATCAGGGTCTTTATTTTCAAAAGTTCCATTGCACATCAATTCTACCATTTGTCTATCTTTAGGTGTTAACCCTTCATAAAATTGTGAAACCAATCTCCATGTTTCAAAACCATGATGAGGACAGGTATTAAGCAAGTCTTTATATCTATCCCAACATTTATAAAATGTTTCTCCTGGTTTTTGAGTAAAAGTGGTGATTTGTCTTTTGAAAGAGTTTGTTCTATGACAAGGGAAAAATTTCTTTAAAAACTGTTGTTGCATTTCATCCCAAGCATGAATGGATCCTGACCTAATATTTTGTAGCCATGTTTTAGCTTTATCTTTTAACGAAAAAGGAAAAAGCTTGAATCTGATGGTGTTCATGCTACAATTTAAGTCATTATAAGTGTTACAAACTTCTTCAAATTCTCTTAAGTGCAAGTATGGATTTTCTAATTCTAAGCCATGAAAAGTGGGTAGAAGTTGAATAATACCTGGCTTAAAATTAAAATGAGATGCATCAGGAGGAAAAACAATACATGATGGTGCACTTGTTCTTGTTGGATTCATATGATCTCTAAGTGTTCTAACACGATTATTCTCATTATTCTCATTATTCTCATTATGAATTGATTGGTTATCTTCTTCGGCCATGTTTTCTAAAGAAAATGATGATTTTCTAGAAAGTCTACCACTTAATGTACGTGTCCAAACTCTCATGCAAACACAAAAGAAAAGAAAAGAAAAAAGAAAAAGAAAAAGAAACAACAATTAGAAAAACAAATAAAAGTGAAAATAAAATAAAATAAAATATTTAATTTATACAAGAACTTACCTCCCCGGCAACGGCGCCAAAAACTTGACACGATCAAAGAGTTGATGTCTTATCCCAAGTGCAGGAATGTCAAAGTAAAATAACCCGGCAAGACCGGGGTCGAACCACAGGGAGGTGAATTATATAAATTACAAATAAAGAAAAAGAGTTGAAGAGAATAATAACAGAAAAAGAGTTGAAGAGAATTTTGGGATGTGATATTGATGTAAGGATTAAATAATAACAAAACATATGTCAAGGTTATAGGATTTACTAATAGTATTTCAAATAAATATAATATAAACTCTTTTTATTACTCAACTAGAAACCACACACAAAGGAGGTTCTAATCGGATGATTTCTCGTTATTAGCTCATTATAAATTACTAACATGATCATATTAATTATCTTATATAAGTAATACCATACTTATAAATATCATCAAGCATTCATGTTGCTAGTTTATGTTAACAACAAATCAAGTTTCTATCATAATAACGATTTCGGCCGAAAACTATGAAAGATCAAGCATTTGATGTACCAAATATTATACAACACAAATCTAAATTAAACATTTAATAAGCAAGGTATTAAGAATTAGTAAGATAAAAAGATAAAACATGTTAATAACAATCTTTCTTGGATATAAACATTTAAAGCTCATGTTGAGTTTATATTATACCTATTCTAACACCATTAGAGAAACCTTTTCACCTTGACATAATTAACTTAGCTAAACATTAAGAAGGAGAAAAACACAAATAAACAATATAAGAACATAAACATATATAAGCTAACTAAGTATAGGAAAGGAAATGAAAGAGCATAAACAAGAGATTACTATAGCATAAAAGAAAACTTGAACATTACAAAGATGTAGAGAGAAAGCAAGAAGATAACTTTGATCTGAAAATTAATATGACTAAATACATGGACAATGCCTCCTTTTATAGGCTAAGTTTCAGAACTATTGATTGATTGAAGAATTGGTGGGCATCCATTGATTTGGTGGCTGGTTTTTGACATTCATGGCTGCTGGTTTTTTGATATTGTGGGCTGATTTTTGATATTGTTGGCTGGCCAAAACGTCATTGCTCACATCAGAATTATAGCCAAATGAATTATGGAATCTGTGGGCAATTGTCTCAGCTTTCCATAAAAAAAAACCAGAGCTCATTTGGACTTCTAGAACTCAAGATATGAGCCAAAAACCGAATAGTGCTTGAGCTGCAGGACAGCTTCGGACGTCTTTGTTGTTGCTAAGATTTGGGCTTGAAAACGGCAGAACTGAGTCTTTGACTTCATATGAAAGTTGTAGGTCTATGTCTTACCTTTCCAGCGATATAAAATGGACCTAAATCTGATATCTACAGCTCCAGATATGATCAAATTACTGAACGGTGTTCGAGTTTGGAATGCACCAGTAACACTTTGCTAAGTTTGGCCTTCTTTTTATCCTTTCAATTTCAATCCTTAAACTCATCAATCAATCCTTTTATTTATGTGATAGACCTGCATTTAGGATGAACATTTACCATGAATTAAAGGTATATTATATTTTTAGACTTGCTAATATAAAACATGCTTTTGTTAGGGAATTTAATGATACTTTAGGTGCAATATGATGACATAAATCCTTAATGAGAATTCACTTTTAAGTACTAATCAAAGAATAAGTATAATGTAAACTTAATATGGACTTCAATGTTTGATACTAACATGTTTATATTTGTTATCTTGTTCACTCTTTAATACTTTGCTTGTTAAATAACTAATCTTGATTTATGTTGTATAACACTTGGTACAACAAATGCTTGACACTTTTATAGTTCATACTGTATGGTATAACCGACACCTGAGCTATGAAAGAAACTTGATTTGTTGTTAACATAAGTTATAATCATGAATGCTTGATGAAATTTACAAGTATTAGCATTAATAGAATAAGATGACTAATGTAATCATGTTAACAATCTATAATCTGATTGGAACCTCCTTTATGTGTGGTTTCCAATTGAATAATAAGAGTTTATATTAAACTTGTTTGAGATACCATTAGTGGAATCGCTAACCTTGACATTTGTTATTATCATTGTTTAATCGTTACATTAATATTCCTTCTCAAAGTTTTTATCTTCTCCTTCTTCTTCTCCTTCTTTTTCTTTATTATTATTATTATTATTATTATTGTTATTATTATTGTTGTTGTTGTTATTGTTATTGTTGTTGTATTAATGTTATTTATAATTTGTACAATTAACCTCCCTATGGTTCGACCCCGGTCTTGCCAGGTTATTTATTACTTCGACACTCCTGCACTTAGGATAAGACATCAATCTTTTAGTCGTGTCATTTTCTGTCTACTTTGAGCTGTTTAAAGTTTCTTCTTGATTACCTCTATCTTTTCTAAAGTAATCTAAATCAATTGTGGCCTCATTATTCTTTTCTCACCAACCTCAAACCAACAGACCAATAATCTACACTTCTGAACATACAAAGCCTTATAACACACCATCTTTATGCTATTTTGATCACTAGTGTTATAAACAAATGTCACTAATGGTAGGAACTTACTCCAACAAACTTTAAAATCCATAACACAAGCTCTTAACATATTTTTCTAAGATCGGAATGGTCCTTTTAGACTGACCATCTATTTGAGGATGAAAAGTACTCAATTGCACTTTAGTACCCCTACCTTCTTGGAACTTCACACAAAACCGTGATGTAAACTACGAACCTCTATCTAAAACTTTTGAGATTGACAACTCCATGCAATCAAACAATCTTGCTAATAAACAATTCCGCCAACTTCGCATACCCATAAGTATTGTTAACTAGCAGAAAATGAGTTGATTTTGTCAAATTATCAAGAATCACCCACATTGAATTATAACCCTCTTGACTCTTAAACAATTCTATCATAAAGTCCATTATGATCCCACTACAAGATTTCATAGTTTTACTGATGGAAAAAGTCCGTCAGTGTGTGATTAGAAGTTCGTCGGTGATTTTTTTACCAACGTCATCATTGATGGATTATGCCCATCGGGGACCTTTCAACGGTGATTCAACATTCCATCGCTATATCGATCGGCAAAACAAAAAAATCATTTACCTTACAAAAAAAAAGATTCCCACTAATGGTAATGATTAAACAATGATAATAACAAATGTCAAGGTTAGAGATTTCACTAATGGTATGTCAAACAAGTATAATATAAACACTTATTATTCAATTGGAAACCACACATAAAGGAGGTTCCAATCAGATTATAGATTGTTAACATGATTACATTAGTCATCTTATTCGATTAATGCTAATACTTGTAAATCTCATCAAGCATTCATGATTATAACTTATGTTAACAACAAATCAAGTTCCTTTTATAGCTCAGGTATCGGTTATACCATATAGTATGAACTATGAAAGTGTCAAGCATTTGTTGTACCAAGTGTTATACAACATAAATCAAGATTAGTTATTTAACCTTAGTGTAACCTTTTCACCTTGACATAATAAACTTAGCTAGACATAATGAAAGAAAGAAAAATACATAAACAAAATAAGAACATAAATAAGATAAAAGTTAGCTAAGTAAACGAAAGAAAATGAAAGGCATAAACTTGATATTAATGAAAGCAAAGCATAAACATTACAAAAAATACAAAAGAGAGAAAGTAAGAGCATGATCTTGATCTGGAAACCAAGATGCCTAAATGCATGGCAAATGCCTCCTTTTATAGGCCAAAATTAGGAACTATTGATTTGATGACTAATTGATAAGTGGGTGGCCAACTCTTGACTTGGTGACAATCCTTATCTTCTCTTATCTGCCCAAAACATCATTGATAACGTCAAAATTAGAGCCACTCGAAAACATGAAGGTTGTAGGCAATTGTCTCAGCTATCTTGTGTAAAATATTCAGCTCATTTGGACTTCCAGAACTCTAAATATGGCCAAAATACTGAACAGTGCTCGAGCTGAAGGATAGATTAGGGCTTCTTTGTTGTCGCTGCAATTTGGATTTGAAAATGGTCTTTTTAGATCTTGGGCTCCATATGAAAGTTATAGGCCTATGTCTTACCTTACCATCCATATAAAGTAGACCTAAATCTGAGATCTATGGCTCCATATATGACCCAATTACTGAACAGTGTTCTGGTTTAGATTGCACCAACATCTCTTTTCTAATTTTGGTCATCTCTTTGCCCTTGCAATTTATGTTCTTAAAGTCATCAATCAATCCTTTCAGTTATGTGATAGGCCTGCATTTAAAATGAACATTTACTACAAATTAAAGGTATCTTATATTATTAGATATATATATTATTATAAAACATGCTTTAGTTAAGGAGTTATTAATACTTCGAGTGCAAAATGATGATATAAAATCATGATAAAAATGCACTTTTAAGTACTAATCACACCCCCTAACCAGCTTATTACTAGTCCTTAGTAATCAAAGTGTTAAAATAGAAAAAGAATTTGCAAATTCCACAAAGCAAGGTATTCATCATTTAACTTCCATTAATCTATCCAGATAAACAAACTCTTATTAAATTTATATATCTGCTTAATACCTCTTAACAAGATATTAATAAACCTTTCTTTTGTGCTTAATTTATCAACACATAATTATGGGGCTTTTCTTGGAAGAAAATAAAATTTTTGTTCTTATGTTTAAGGTTAACTTCCTTGGATTGAAATTATTATTTTTTTTCTTTTTTTTGTCTTTTATACACACACACACACACACACATATAACTTAAAACACCATGCATCTTTAACTCATGTAATGAGCTTTCAGCTAATGACTCCCAAACCAGTTGGTCTTAGGGCATTAGGTGTTAAGACACCCCTACGAGCTTAGTAACTCGGGTCGCAGATACTGATATGTCGATAATGCAATGTTTGATTCCCTTAAGCTTTTCTCCTCAACCCATGTAACAAGCGTTGGGTCAATAGTTCCCAAGTCAGTTGACTTTAGGGTATTAGGTGTTAAAACACCCCTTCGGGCTTAATTGCTTAGGTTAGGTAGGCTTCGAAACCGAACTTATCTACATTTTTATTATTAACATTTTTTTCTTTTTCTTTTTCTTTTTTTTTAATTATATACTATCCATTTCCCTTAGTTGTTACCTTTAACAAAAGAACATAAATAATATAATAATCTAATATGCAACCCACAATCATATGTTAAAGTGTGTGTTTGTAAATTAAGGTTTAAGAATACATGTTAAATAAGTATATGAGCAGAATTAAGTGATAACAATGCAAAAGTTTGTAAATTTGAATATTTCAAGAAGTATTATGATAGACCTTGTTACGAATGATTACTAAGATGCGTCTCAAGAGTCACTTTAACAAAAGAGCTCATTTACTCTGTCATCCTAGTAACAACAATTGTGCGCATGGTTTATGCAAATGAAAAACAATTTATTTTTTTTATCAACTAATACTCTCTCCCCCCAACCAAAACGACACATTGTTCTCAATGTTCTAAGGTAGAAAGCTAGAGTATAGAAGATATCACCTGAACTCACGAACACTAACAAACCTAAAACACACTTAAACAAATATAAGAAACAAAAAAACACAAATATTATGTTATTAACAAAACAAAAAGACACAAGTTTTTACAAACTAAAATTCAAATCGCAGTTGTGATCATGACTCACATCTTCCCTTGGTTTTACGTTCAAGAACAGCTTAAACGCCCTCAATAGGTCGGGGATAGGCTTCCCATCCAGTTTTCTTAAAAACTGGCAAACAGGGTCTTTTTTAGTCAGATTCCCAAGACTAAGTCGATCATATTCTTTATGAAATAATGGCCATAAATCATGAATTACACGATGCATATCTCCACTAGGATGCGTCTCAAGAGTCACTAGAAGATTATCTAAAGACTCCTTACTCAGGCCATCCTTAATGAATTGTATTTTATCTTCATAGTTTATAGATACCATTCCTAAAGAACGACATTGTGTATTACAATTTCATCTAGAACATCGATAACAGACTTTCAATCATTTTGCATGACGCTTTTTAACAAAAATGCTTTTACTTGTTCCAGGCATGTGTGAAATGAAGAAGTTAGAGGACTCACTTGATAATCAGACCTTTACTTCAATCAACCAGCAAATATCTTCAGAAATTCCATGATTCATTAACAATCTCAATCTTGCACATCTAGCACGGTAAATTTTTGTACTCACATTCTAAGGCATAGCGGGAAAATATTTTTTCAATTTTTCAAGATAAGTGTCCATTTTCAAATGAGAATTGGAAGAGAGATTCAAAGAATTGCACAAATATATACACAAATATCAGTTATTATGGGAAACTGAAAGAATCGACTTAAGTCACGGAGTATCGTTGTCTGCCATTAATATAGATCATAATTTTTTTATCAATTACTATCCTCTCCCCGGCAACAGCGCCAAAAACTTGACACGACCAAAAGATTGATGTCTTCTCCCAAGTGTAGGAGTGTCGAAGTAATAAATAACCCGACAAGACCAAGGTCGAACCACAGGGAGGTTAATTGTACAAATTATAAACAACAATAATACAACAACAATAACAATAACAATAATAATAACAACAATAATAATAATAACAATAACAATAATAATAATAATAATAATAATAATAATAATAATAATACTAGTAGTAGTAATAGTAGCAGTAGCAGTAGTAGTAGTAGTAGTAGTAGTAGTAATAAAGAAAAAGAAGGAGAAGAAGAAGAAGAAGATAAAAATTTTGAGAAGGAATATTAATGTAACGATTAAACAATGATAATAACAAATGTCAAGGTTAGAGATTCCACTAATGGTATGTCAAACAAGTATAATATAAAATCTTATTATTCAATTGGAAACCATACATAAAGGAGGTTCCAATCAGATTATAGATTATTAACATGATTACATTAGTCATCTTATTCGATTAATACTAATACTTGTAAAGCTCGTCAAGCATTCATGAATATAACTTATGTTAACAACAAATCAAGTTCCTTTCATAGCTCAGGTGTCGGTTATACCATACAGTATGAACTATGAAAGTGTCAAGCATTTGTTGTACCAAGTGTTATACAACATAAATCAAGATTAGTTATTTAACAAGCAAAGTATTAAAGAGTGAACAAGATAACAAATATAAACATGTTAGTATCAAACATTAATGTCCATATTAAGTTTACATTATACTTATTCTTACACCATTAGTGTAACCTTTTCACCTTGACATAATAAACTTAGCTAGACATAATGAAAGAAAGAAAAATACATAAACAAAATAAGAACATAAATAAGATAAAAGTTAGCTAAGTAAATGAAAGGAAATGAAAGGCATAAACTTGATATTAATGAAAGCAAAGCATAAACATTACAAAAAATACAAAGAGAGAAAGCAAGAGCATGATCTTGATCTGGAAACCAATATGTCTAAATGCATAGAAAATGCCTCCTTTTATAGGCCAAAATTAGGAACTATTGATTTGATGACTAATTGATAAGTGGGTGGCCAACTCTTGACTTGGTGACAATCCTTATCTTTTCTTGTTTGCCCAAAACGTCATTGATAACGTCAAAATTGGAGTCACTCGAAAACATGAAGGTTTTATGCAATTATCTTAGCTATCTTGTGTAAAATATTCAGCTCATTTGGACTTCCATAACTCCAGATATGGCCAAAATATTGAACAGTGCTCGGGCTGAAGGATAGATTCAAGCTTCTTTGTTGTTGCTATAATTTGGACTTGAAAATGGCCTTTTTAGATCTTGGGCTCTATATAAAAGTTAGAGGCCTATGTTTTACCTTTTCATCCATATAAAGTAGACTTAAATCTAAGATCTATAGCTCCAGATATGACCCAGTTACTGAACAGTGTTCCGGTTTGGATTGCACCAACATCTATTTTTTAATTTCGATCATCTCTTTGCCCTTGCAATTTAAGTTCTTAAAGTCATCAATCAATCCTTTCATTTATGTGATAGGCCTGCATTTAAAACAAACATTTAGCATAAATTAAAGGTATCTTATATTATTAGATGTATTATTATAAAACATGCTTTAGTTAAGGAGTTATTAATACTTCCAGTGCAAAATGATGATATAAAACCATGATAAAAATGCACTTTTAAGCACTAATCAAGTGTTCCGTCGGTAAGTCGGTCGGTGAGTGTATGAAATACCAACTGAATATATCTGTCTATAAATTTTTCTGTAAGTGTGGCAGCAATTGTTAAATGCCGACGGAGTAAATCGATCGGTAATTCGATTGATGAGTGTTTAAAATACCGACCGAATGAATCCGTCGGTAAAATCATTGGTAATTTTTTTTTCTAAATTTTTTTTTAAAAAATTATTTAGGATATATAATATAAAACTATATAAATTAACTGTAATACAAATCAATTATACAAATAAAATTTATATTAAATAAAAAAACAAAGTTAAATAATATTCATTACAAACTGAATATGTTTCAAAAACAAATATTAAATGAAGTTTTAAAGTTAAATAATGTTGATTACAAAGTAATATAAAGGTGGAGCTGGAGGAGGAGGAGGAGGTTGGTGGTTATATGACCAAAAAGGATTACGCACACATGTTCCACTATTTGCCATGTTCATAACCATTTCACGGAGTTGTTCGTAAGCTGTTTTTTGTTGTTCATACTTTGCTTTTTGTTGCTCTTGAGATGCTTTGAGTTGCGCGTACTCCGCTGATAGGTGGTCATATTTCTCGGTGAGCTGAGTCGTGTGTTGCTACAAGGGCTCGAACACCTTAGATTTATAGCTCGATATTGATTGGGAGCTCCCAACGGTTGAAACACTACGGGTCAACCGCAAGTTGTCGGCCGTAGTGTTGGAGAGCCTATAAACTTGATTTTTATCGAGTCCACTTGAGGAGCCAACCTCTATCCACAAATCCGGATCAAATTTCGGATGGTTCAAAATATCATCCCCGTATCTCTCCCTCAACCGATTATTATAGGTCTCCTGATAAAAAAAAAAGAGTAATCATAATATTCAATTTAATAAACATAATAACTTATATAATAACTTACAAAATAAAATGGTTGAACAAACATACCATGAAATGTTGAGCACGGTTATCAATGAATTGTTGCACCCCCTTCTGGCGGTCTTGACTTTGCACGTGCGTCTCCACAAACAGCTTCATCGGGCTCAGCTCACTGACACGACTAAAAGGTTGATGTCTTCTCCCAAGTGCAGGAGTGTCGAAGTAATAAATAACCCGGCAAGACCGGGGTCGAACCACAGGGAGGTTAATTGTACAAATTATAATAACAATAATACAACAACAATAACAATAACAATAACAATAACAACAATAATAATAATAACAACAATAATAATAATAACAACAATAATAATAATAACAACAATAGTAGTAGTAGTAGTAGTAGTAGTAATAATAATAATAATAATAATACTAGTAGTAGTAGTAGTAGTAGTAGTAGTAATAATAATAATAATAATAATAATAATAATAATAAAGAAAGAGAGGAAGAAGAAGATGATGATGATGAGAACTTAGAGATGAAATATTAATGTAAGGATTAAGCAATAATAATAACAAATGTCAAGGTTAGAGGTTCCACTAATGGTATATCAAACAAGTATAGTATAAACTCTTATTATTGAATTGGAAACCACACACAAAGGAGGTTCCAATCAGATTATATATTGTTAACATGATTACATTAGTCATCTTATTCAATTAATGCTAATACTTGTAAATCTCGTCAAGCATTCATGATTATAACTTATGTTAACAACAAATCAAGTTCCTTTCATAGCTCAGGTGTCGGTTATACCATACATTATGGGCTATGAAAGTGCCAAGCATTTGTTGTACCAAGTGTTATACAACATAAATCAAGATTAGTCATTTAACAAGCAAAGTATTAAAGAGTGAACAAGATAACAAATATAAAACATGTTAGTATCAAACATTAAAGTCCATATTAAGTTTACATTATACTTATTCTTACACCATTAGTGTAACCTTTTCACCTTGACATAATTAACTTAGCTAGACATAATGAAAGAAAGAAAGAAAAATAGATAAACAAAAAATACAAAGAGAGAAAGGAAGAGCATGATCTTGATCTGGAAACCAAGATGCCTAAATGCATGGCAAATGCCTCCTTTTATAGGCCAAAATTGGGAACTATTGATTTGATGACTAATTGATAAGTGGGTGGCCAACTTTTGACTTGGTGACAATCCTTATCTTCTCTTGTCTGCCCAAAACGTCATTGATAACGTCAAAACTGGAGCCAGTTGTAAACATGAAAGTTGTAGTCAATTGTCTCAGCTTTCTTGTGTAAAACATTCAGCTCATTTGGACTTCTAGAACTCCAGATATGGCCAAAATACCGAACAGTGCTCGGGCTGGAAGACAGATTCGGGGTTCTTTGTTGTTGCTACAATTTGGACTTGATAATGGCCTTTTTAGATCTTGGGCTCCATATGAAAGTTGTAGGCCTATGTCTTACCTTTCCATCCATATAAATTGGACCTAAATCTGAGATCTGTAGCTCCAAATATGACTCAATTACCGAACAGTGTTCCGGTTTGGATTGCACCGACATCTCTTCTCTAAGTTTGACCATCTCTTTATCCTTGCAATTTAAGTTCTTCAAGTCATCAATCAATCCTTTCATTTATGTGATAGGCCTGCATTAAAAATAGACATTTACCACAAATTATAGGTATCTTATATTATTAGATACATTATTATAAAACATATTTTAATTAAGGAGTTATTGATACTTCAAGTGCAAAATGATGATATAAAACCATGATAAAAATGCACTTTTAAGTACTAATCACTCACGTCCAAGAGACGCGGCCTATAATGAAAAAAGATATATTAACAACTAAATTTAATGATATATTTCATTTAAATTAATATTACCATCTGTTTCGCATATGCAGCAAACAGAATGGAGCCATCAGTGTGCATTGTCACCCCGCCATGAATTGGTCGATTCCGGTTGCCATCATCGGACCGTGAGTGTCATGTCAGCTGCTCAGATGTCATGTGCTCAATATAGTGCAGCAATATATCTTTCGGGATGTATGTTGGTTTGAAATCCCTCCAAACCGCAACATCGTTCCAACCTTGGAAACCTCTATCCCTCGCGGCTTTTTTTGCCTTTTTTTATGCTTCATACTAAAAATCACGCAACCTACTTCACGCAACCAAAAATTACATTTTGAAATATAAATTTTTGTCTAAAAAAATCTTGTATTGTTTTCGATCTTACCTAGTTAACGCGTGATTTTCCCACACCCTTCTCACAACAGTGTTATGCTCATTGTCCCAGCAGAATTTGTACTGTGTATAAATGAACAAGTTTAGATAAAAATAATAATTTATTTACAATTATATTAATAAGCTAAAAATTATAAATTAATATCAACCTTAAACCTATTAAACCATGCATTGATTTGAGGCATCCATTCAAGATGCTTGGATATTTGACTCCATTGAAATAATGAAATCTCCATCGACGATTTAAATGCTGATGATATTACTCTAGCGGCTTCAATGTTTGTGAAACTGAAAATAAATGACATAAATTCAATAGTGATTATTTCATAAATTATGTTGTAATATAAGAAAAAAAACTAAAACCTTAACAAACTTACATTGAAAGGTCATCCTTCCACTGTACCTCATACTGGTGGGTAAATTAATTTCGCTATGAAGGCACACCGCCTATACTTTGTGAAGTACCGCTTGAAGAGGTAGCATCGGTTAACGATGCAGGTGGTGTAGGTGCCTCTTCTTTAAAGGCACCCAAGGAGATATCATCACCGTTGCTAGACAAACTAGCTGCGACCATACATGAGCAACCAACTCTGATTTTCGTTCTACGCATCTACACAATTTTATACAAATAATTATATAATTAAAATGAGATTTTTAAAAAACAATTCAACAGCACCTCCCCTATACTAGATACTACCAAAATCCACAAACCAGCACATATTAACAATGGCCACGACCAATTTACCCATTCTATACTAATTATTCCAACATATTCAATTCCTAATCCTAAGGTAAATTCAGCATTAAAAATTACAATTCAAAAAAACAATAAATTAAAAAAAAACTCTAGAATAACAATCAAAATAAATGGAAAAAATTAAACCCAAATCATGCAATAATAAAGTAAAATTAATAATTATTCTAACATATTCAATTACTAATCCTAAGATAAATTCAACATTATCAATAAATATTCAACAAATTAACTAATAATAATTATGCCAAAACAGAAATAAAAAATATTCAAAAAATTTAAAAAAAACTATAGACTTTAGCAATGAATTATGCAAAAAAAAAAAAAACTATAGACTTTATCTACATTACAAAAAATACACCAAAACAAAAAGCATAACAAAAAATAGCAAAAAGAAAAAACCATTAAAGTAAAATGAAAAAGAAGAAACATTAACCTTTTAAATTGATGGAGACTCAATACAAAAAATGGTTAAGATCGCAGGTGAAGAATGGAGAGCAACACAGAGAGGAAAAGAAAGGTGAAAAACTTAGGAGAAGAGAAAATGAATTGAAGAGGCGGTTGGGGGCACTCATATGCCAGTTTTACCGACGGATTACCCGATGGATAGAAAATTAATAGTTATTTTTAATTTATTATGTTGGTGAGTTGTAAAAATCTATCGGCAATATGATGCAGTCTATAGGTAAATCCGTCGGCAATATGACACGGTCAGAGATGCATTTAATGCACAATGATTTGAAATGCGCACGGTCCGTTGGTAAGTTTGTCGGTAAAATTGATCCGCCGCCAACATTCTGATGAACTCAACTCTGTCGGTTTGGCCGTCAGTGATGTGATGGCATTTGAAGTAATTATTTTCAAACTCTCTATGAAATGTCAACGACCTGAACTCCATCGATCTGGCCATCGGTGATGTAGTGGTATTTCAAGTAATTATTTTTGAACTTTCTATGAAATGTCGATGGACTCAACTCAATCAGTCTGGCCATCGGTGATGTGGTGGCACTTTAAGTAATTATTTTGAACTCTCTGTGAAATGCCGACGGCCTGAACTCCATCATTCTGGTTGTCGGTGATATGGTGGTATTTCAAGTAATTATTTTTGAACTCTCTATGAAATGTTGATGGCCTCAACTCCATCGGTCTGACCATTAGTGATGTAGTGGCATTTCAATTAATTATTTTAAAACTCTATGTGAGATGCCGACAGCCTCAACTCTATTGGTCTGGTCGTCAGTGATGTGGTGGCATTTCATGTAATTATTTCATGTTACAAAATATATCATCCATGATCAATAATTATTTCAAGTACTTATTTTGTAATTGTGACATTTCAACTAATTATTTCAAGTAATAAATATTTTATGTTTCAAAATATATCATCCATAATCTAAATTACATAAAAAGAAGGGTTTTACATAAGGCTTTATTTTGGTAGTTAGTTAGAATTTTCTTCTTCATCGTCATTAATTGAATTGTCATCACCTTCATCGCAATCTTCAATATGAATATCATCTTCTTCATCGACAGTTGCTTGTCCGCTAGAGCTCAAAATAAAATTCAACTCCTCTGCGTAAACATCAACAAGACTATCATCAAAAACATGAAAATTTGAATTCTCTTCCAATTCAATTGAAGGGCCAACTCGATATGGTTCAAACACCTCACTAACTTGAAGGACTTCATCTCGCACACTTGTGTCTTTGTTCTCATCCTAAACAACCTCGACACGACCCCAGGGTTTCATTTTTAAAACGGACAACCAATCCATTCTTGATTGATCCTTTCTAAATGAAAGGGTGTATGTGTAATAAACTTATTAACATTGTTTTGCGAGAACAAAGACATCATTTATGTTGCGGAGTCTAGCTTTTGAGTTGATTTCGACCAGACTATAGTGCAGATCAACTCTGATTCCTCTGTCAATTGTGTCATACCAATAGCATTTGCATAAAAACACTATATTCTACTCGTTATGATATTGCAGTTCGACAACCTCTTCTAATTTACTATAGTAGTCAACTTCTAACTCACTACTAGTGGATCCCTTAACACAAACACCGCTGTTATATGTCCTTCTTCCTTGCCCATATTCTTCAATATGGAAAACATATCCATTGACAAAATACCTGTTGTAGCACTTATATTTTCTATCAAGCCCTAGGCTTTGTGAAGACAATGACTTAGGTGCACTCCTTCCTATTTGATAAACCTTGTACGTAATGTACATCAATAAACAGTAAATGAACGAGAATCTCGTAATGAAATGCATATATACAGTAATTTTACAAGTTAGAATGAGTTTGTGATAGTGCTTACATGTGTTCTGAACCACATGGCAAACTGCTCATCTTGTAATTGAAAGATCTTAGATTCGGTTAGTTCTGAGTTATTGGTTATTCGAGAGCAAATCTTATCGATGTTGCCTACAAGTGATAATGAGTGTATGATATTACAATATATAATTAACATTATATTACTAACAAAGTTTAATTAGTATAAACTTACTAAATAAAAGGTCTCAGCTCATCACACTTAAATAGAACGTAGTTGTGTGCTTGTTTGAAATCTATTTCCAATAAATATCTTCCTCTTAAGGTATTTTTAGGTGTGGGTCATCTAGTATTGGAGAATATTGACAAGTTCTCACTGGAAGGCACTTCACCACCATCATCATGCTGGGGAACGCGATTGATTCTCATTCTTAGATGAGGTTCGAAATAGTACGAGATAAATGTTGACATCTCCTTAACAATATAGGCCTCACATATCGAAGTCTCAACATGCACCTTGTTCTTAACCTTTTTCTTGAGATTAAACAAATACCTGCATTGAAATATTAATCAAGTATTTTCAATTAAAAAAAACATATAAAATACTTTTATATATGAATTACATTACAACTGTAATATCTAACCATTTGAATGGGTACATCCATCTATATTGGACCAGTCCTCCAACTTTTACCTCGAATGGTAGATGTATAGGGAGATGCTCGATTGAGTTAAAAAATCATGGAGGGAATATCATCTCAAGTTTGCATAATGTTTCGATGATATTCGTTTGAAGTCTCTCAATGTGATCAACATTTAACTTGCTGGAGCATATATCTCTGAAGAAATAACTGGTCTTCATGAGTGCATCCCATATTCCCTTTGGCAACAAATCACGAAAAGCTAATGGGATGAGTGTTTGCATAAACATGTGGCAGTCATGACTCTTTATTCCATACAATCTACAATCCTCTACATTAACCAGCCGTGATATGTTCGATGCATGTCCATCCGAAAAATGCAGACTCTTAAGCCATTTATAGACTAGCAGTTGTGCGTTTTTCTCTAACACGAAGCTTGCTCTTAGTTTTGCGACCCATGACTCATCATAAACCAACTCTATATTTTTACGGTTATAGTATAAAGCTATATCCAATCTAACCTTGATATTGTTCTTTGTCTTCCCTTTCACATCCATAACAGTGTTGAAAATATTCTCAAACATGTTCTTTTCGATGTGCATGACATCAAGGTTATGGCGGAGCAGATTGGTCTTCCAATAAGGAAGCTCTTAAAATATACATTGCTTTACCTAATTATGGGTCAAACCAAAACCAGGAAACTTTTGCTTACCTGATTGAAGGCCAAACATAATGTCATCGTACTCTGAGACAACATCATGCAATTCTTCACTAGAAAGACACGGGGATGTAACATCTTTTTCAACTCTAGCAACAAAGAAATCTTTTTTGTTCATTCTGTACCTGTGATTAAGTGGCAAGAAGCGACGATGACAGTTAAAAAAAAAATCTTTGCCTCCATTTGCT
This sequence comes from Populus pruinosa, assembly GCA_026413675.1. NCBI lineage: Eukaryota > Viridiplantae > Streptophyta > Magnoliopsida > Malpighiales > Salicaceae > Populus > Populus pruinosa. Next base: position 14,194,838 of record CM048598.1, on the reverse strand, counting down.
AGCGTGAATGCCTTGTTGATTTCCAAGCAGTATAGGCATACGAGTTTCCCATGCATGCTCCAACTAGAAAGCATTCTATAAGCTGGAAAATCATTGATAGTCCACATCAAAGTCGCCCTTAAAAGGAAAAAAAATTTCCTTGATATATCATAACTTAGAGCTCTGGAAGACCATAACTGCGTCAACTCATCAATCAATGGTCGAAGACAAACATCTATATTTTGTCCCAGGCTGCTTGGACCGGGTATGATAGTAGATAAAAACATGAACTCCGACCTCATACACATTCTTGGTGGCAAGTTATAAACTATGAGTATGACCGGCCAACAAGAATAAGGAGCAACAAATTACCTAAATGGGTTGAATCTGTCTGTACACAACCCAAGACGCACATTCCTTGATTTAGCTGAAAAGTGAGGATGAACATTGTTAAAGCGTTTCCATGCTTCGCCGTCAAAAGGATGAACCATCACTCCATCAACTACATGGTGTGCTTGATGCCATGTCATATGCTCAGCAGTCTTTGGTGACATGAATAACCTCTGCAGTCTATATGTGATCAGGAAGTATCTAAGTTTTTTATATTTCACTAGAGTCTTTACCTTGCTAATTCTAGGTTTGTAATGGGAATGTCCACATGTCATGTACTCGGTCATCTTGGCATTTTCAAGGTAGTATAACATGTAGAGTTAGGGCACATGTCAATTTTCTGGTATCCTAAACTGAGGGGTTTCATCATGGACTTCGCAGCATAGAAGTTCTCTTTCAGCCTATTCTCTTCAGGTAAAATGCTTCTTACCCATTCAATAATCTTGTCATACCCGGCCTCACTCAACCCGTGCTCTGACTTGATGATGAACACCTGTGCTACAGCCGATAATTTACTGTGGTTCATGCAGTCATCCCATAATGGCTCGTTAGAATCTTTCAACAAATCAAAAAATATAGTTGCATCTACATTAGGTTCTTCTTCTACGATTGAACATTGATTGTCATTACCTTGATTCATTCTCATTGCATCCATAACCATGTTTCTGTAAGGATTAGTGTTGTCATTCTCGTTGCTAGCACTAGAAGTAGGCCCAACCACCATTTCTTCCATTCTCCTCTCACTAACATATATTTCTCCACGTGCATACCAACACTGGTAATTCTTCATAAACCCTTTGTGTAGAAGATGCATCATTACAACATTTGAATGCAGATACTTTTTATTTTGACACTTCCTGCATGGACACCTAATACTGCCTCTAGTAAAATTTCTAGGAATAGATGTTGCGAAATTAATAAAACCCTGAACCCTGAACCCCGTTACAATAATCCATCCTCCGCAATCCTTGGGGTGAATCTCGATACATCCATAAACGATCATCCATGATTTATATCAAACCTCTATAAAATTATGATGACATAATGTATTAATTAACTAAGTTAGGTAAATAAACTTATAAAAATATTACTTTACCTCGAGATTATCCAATAAACCAATCACAACTTCTCATAAGTATTAAAAATTCATTATCATTTATCAACGTCCATACAAATTAAAATATATAAATTTATAGAGAAATTATCACTCTGCAATACCATTGACAAAACTTTAAACGGACCCAATAAGTAAGCTATTAATTATTTCAAAACAACACATGTACTTCGATAGTTTCATAAAGTTTTAACAATTTACAAACAAATACAATCTTATAAAATCTAAAACAAACCATAACGGGTATAGAATTATACATTCATATAGTACAAGTTTGTTTGAGAAATAACAATAAAACATGTACATTTACTAACAAAATACATATATTAAAAAACGATAAAATTAACATTTAATTAAATGTTAAGATTTAAAAAGAAAGAATTACTTATAAAAATTGATAAAATCCATCGGTAAATCAAAACACAGATGTTGTGACCACAAAACTTCAAGAAATATAACTTGTTATGCTCATATGAAGGAGATTTTTGTTTGGGGGGATGGGGGGCTAGTTGTTTGCAGATGAGGAGAGTTGGGATTAGGAAGAAGAAGGAGGAATAGGGGAGGAGAGGGTTGGTGATTCTGACAGAACAATTGACACATCACCGTACAGATCTGCCATTTCAAATCCGTCGGTGAATCCATTGACAATATAAACGGCAGTCGCTGTATGGCCTATCTTTTTGAATTTGTCGGTGATTCCGTCTAAAAAAATAACCCGCCAAAACCTCCACATTAGCAACTCATTTTTTTTTTACAACAGTGACGTTTCCGTCTGTAATTCAGCCGACGAAAATTTTCCATCTGTAGTTACTGACTGAATTATGGATGGAATATAACCGTCGGTAATTTCAACCTCAAATTATCAACATAAATATTTTGTCGGTAAATTCGTTGCTATTTAGTGAATTTCTGGTCGTGTCCTTTCTTATTTTCATTCTGAAATCAACAATGGTTGCAATAATTTGAGTGATTTCTGGTGTTCACAATTTAACCTTTGACATGTCAAACATCTAGAAACAAAGTCTACTACATCAGCCTTAATCTTATTTCACCAATGACACACCTTAAGATCTTTATACTTCTTGGATGCACTGCATAAACTGTTTGACATGCCTCAGCCATCAATTCTCTCACTAGATCATTTATATTAGGTACACAAAGAAAATTCCTATATTTCAATACATCATCACCACCAATCATAAAACTTAAAACTTTACCCAATTTACCCTCATTTGTGATCCTAAAAAGCAAATCATCTTTATTCGAAACAACTTTTGTCTTGTTAAATAAGTTTGACTTAACCTGCAAGTAAGCAATTATTTCTCTAGCTTCACTAAGGTTAAATTTGACTCCTTCATCCACTAACCCATGCAACTCTTTAATTAAAGGTCTTACGTACCTCCAAAATATGAGCTAAGGTCCATGATAATTTCCTACTCAAGGCATCGTCAACTATATTTTCCATGTCTAGGTGGTATTGTATGGTATAATCATAATCTTTTAGCAGTTACATTTATCTCCTCTACTTTAGATTTAGATTCCTCTGTAAAAAGATATACTTCAAACTCTTGTGGTCTGTGAAGATCTCACAAGTTTCTCTATACAAGCAGTGCCTCCAAATCATTAAAGTAAGAATTACAGTCGCCATTTATAAATCATGCATATGATAGTTCTATTCATACTTTTTCAATTTTCATGAAGCATATGCAATAACCTTGTCATATTCTATTAGAATACATCCTAACCTCATTCTCAAATCTAAAGAAACATTTCTCATAAACTTCAGATCTCTGACACTTAATATTTTTCTGCGTCAACTTAGTCAGTGATAAAGAAATCCAAGAAACGTTTTCTACAAACCTCTGATAGTAGCTGGTTAAACCCAAGAAATTTCTGATCTTTATTATTGAAGTAGGCCTATACTATTTCTTAACTGCTTTAATCTTTTAAGGATTGCCTCAATCCAATTTTTTAAAACTACATGCCCAAAAAATGCTACTCTATCCATCCAAAACTTGTTGTTTGAGAACTTGTCATACAACTAATAATATCTCTAGAAAAAACCATCTTTAAATGCTACTTAAACTCCTCTCTAGACCTTGAATATAGCAAAATATTATCAACAAAAACTATTATAAATTAATCAATCAATAAACTACCCAATCATCTTGCATTCATCAATCCAAAAAACATTATTAAAAACTTATAATGGTTATATAGAGTTTTAAAAGCTGTTCTCGAGAAGTCCTTCTCCCTTGTCCTTAATTGATGATGTCCAATTTAAAGATAAATTTTAGAAAAAAATTGAGCTCGGATCCCTACAATTGGCCAAAACATTGTTGGCTTCTTGAATCACTAAACTCAGAACCTATCAAAATCCATGTCCTAATACAGACCAGCACGTTTACTAATAGTTACGGAGAGACTACCATTTTCTTAGTTTTTTCTACGATGCAGTAACTTAAAGGCAGGCCGACTCCTGTTACAATCTGGAAGTTCATTTAAAACTATTCGCTTTGTGAATCAAACGGCACGGTAAGAGTATTTTTGTTTTCTTCTAAAATTATAGATGGGACTAAATACAAGACTCATAATTAAGCCTAGCTACTATAAGGTGTCAAAATTAGAACATTTGTAGGGGCACGCATGGTTGGAAGGCGTGTCTTGCGGAGCATACGAATTGACCGGAGGAGAGTCCCTATAAAAACCTCAAAGGGTGCGTGAAGATAGTATGCCTACCAGCTTAATCATTGCTTCCCTAATATACCAGCTACTAATACCAAAGGCTGCCATGAGATCCACTAAACAATTCCAATTTGTTTGTTTGGCCTTGCTCTTCATTTCGGGAGCGTGGCCTTCTAAATCCACAGCTCGAACCCTCCTGGATGCACCCATGTATGAGAGGCATGAGCAATGGATGACTCAGTATGGGCGCGTATACAAGGATGACAACGAGAGGGCAACCCGTTACAGCATATTCAAGGAAAATGTTGCACGCATAGATGCTTTTAACAGTCAAACCGGCAAATCTTACAAACTTGGTGTCAATCAATTTGCAGATCTTACAAATGAAGAGTTCAAAGCTTCACGCAATAGGTTCAAGGGCCATATGTGCTCTCCACAAGCAGGTCCTTTCAGATATGAAAACGTTTCTGCAGTGCCTTCTACCATGGACTGGAGAAAGGAAGGAGCTGTAACCCCTGTCAAGGACCAAGGACAGTGTGGTAAGTGACTATCCTTGTTTTTATAAGAAAGAGATCTTAGAGAGGGATACTTTTCTAACCTTTGTTTTGTTTGTGCTGAATCAAAACGTAGGTTGTTGTTGGGCATTTTCGGCAGTTGCAGCCATGGAAGGAATCAATAAGCTCACAACTGGTAAATTGATCTCCCTTTCAGAGCAAGAGGTTGTTGATTGTGACACTAAGGGTGAGGATCAAGGATGCAACGGTGGTCTGATGGATGATGCCTTCAAATTCATTGAAAAAAACAAGGGTCTAACAACTGAAGCTAACTACCCATACAAGGGAACAGATGGCACTTGCCACGCTAAAAAGGCAGCCAACCACGCAGCAAAGATTACCGGGTTTGAAGATGTGCCAGCAAACAGTGAAGCTGCACTGATGAAGGCCGTTGCCAAGCAACCAGTTTCTGTTGCTATTGACGCTGGTGGATATGATTTCCAATTCTACTCGAGTGGCATCTTTACAGGAAGTTGCGGCACTCAACTAGACCATGGTGTCACTGCTGTTGGATATGGAGTCAGCGATGGATCAAAGTATTGGCTAGTGAAGAACTCATGGGGTGCACAATGGGGGGACGAGGGATACATACGAATGCAGAAAGATGTATCCGCAAAGGAAGGACTATGTGGCATAGCTATGCAAGCCTCTTACCCCACTGCCTGATCAGATGTTCCAAAAAGTTGCAGAAAGATTAATGAATTTAATCTCTTTGGCAATCGACATAACATGTATTTTGCAACTTCAAAAAGGTTGTGGGATTAAAGTCACCAATATAATCAATTTCAAACTTCCTAAATTCTAATTTTCTTTCCTCATTGTGCAATTAAAATAATGTCAACAAATCAATAAAAGCCAAATGTAAATTTAAATAAACATACAACACAAAATAACATTTGAATGTACACTATATACGAATTGATTACATTAAATGCCAACAGATCGACCAAAATCGCAGCCAAAACCACTATTACATGTCAATAAGATAAGCAAACCACAAGGGTCAAAATCGATACATTTTGAAGGGCATGCAGATTTGGAAGGCATGCCTTGAAATATCAAAACTACAAATGAAGGAGCATATCACCATATAAAACCTCGAAGGGTGTGGAGAGCCAGCGTGACTGCATCGCTTCCAAGTCCTACCATTAGGTTCACTAACCAATTCCAATGAATTATTTTGCCTTCGCTCTTCACTTTAGGAGCTTGGCGTTCTAGATCGATGGCACGAACCCTCCAGGACGCATCAATGCATGAGAGGGGTGAGCAATGGATGACCCAGTATGGGCATGTATACAGAAACGATGCTGAGAAGACCACACGTTACAACATTTTCAAGGTTCCTTTTTCCATTTTAATGAATTGCTTAGTTGTCCAGAAACAAGTGCTGGCAGTAGAGAATATTCGAGATAACAGCGAAAAAATAATTGTAATACGCAATATTATGAATGTGTGTACTCTTGTTCTTGTATTCTATGCAAAAGGATTTTCTTGATACTTAATTATAGATGTGCTCTCCACAAGCAGGTCCTTCCAGATAAGAAAATGTTCCTGCTGTGCCAGCTTCAGCTGATTGCAGAAAGAAAGGAACTATAACCCTTGTCAAGGACCAAGACCGGGGTGGTAAGTACTCAATCCTAGTGAAAACAGTACTGAGCTTATATATAAAGACATACTTTCTAAGACATTTTTCTTCTTGTTGTTGTTGAATCAAAATGTAGGTTTTTGGTGGGCGTTCTCGGCTGTGGCAGCCATTGAAGGAATCAGAAAGCTAACATCTGGTAAATTGATCTCCCTTTCAGAGCAAGAGTTTATTGATTTAAGGCCGAGGATTAAGGATGCTAAGGTAATTTGATGGATGATGCCGTCAAATATCCATTGAACAAAACAAGGGCCTAACTACCCATGCAAGGTAACAGGTGGCACCTGGAATGCTAACGAGGCAACCATCCACGCAGCAAAGATTGCCGGGTTTGTGTTAGAATCTTGGTTAAAATTATAATGATAGTTTATTAATAAATTTTATTAATTTAAGAATTTAAATTTAATGGCGTTGTATAAAATTTAAATGATTAATGACTATATAATTAATATTTAATTATTTTATTAGGCTAACATCTATGATAATTAAATTAATTTGCTATACTTAATTGTTTTAAATATATTTCATAATTGATACATGTGAGATGAAAATTACATAATTTCATTGTCATAAATTCTTAAAAAAAATTAAAAAACATTAGTTGTATTTTGTTTTCCTAATCTTTTCCATTTAATTTTTGACACAAGCATGAGCGAAACATAAGAGGTTTATTATAAGTTAAAAACTTTTAAAAATTAGAAACTCAATAAAAAAAACTAAGAATAATATTTATTTTTTTAAAAAAAAATTATATATCAATCTTTTCAAGTTGGAAAAAACTCATTCTCAAGTTTAGTTTTTAGCTAAAAGTTGTTCCCCATTAAAAACACCCTTTTGTGTATGAATCACCCCATCATAAGTTTATAATATCTTTTTGCAAACCACCTCATCATATGTCTCACCATCAGGTTTTGAATAATATCAACTCACGTAGATAGAAACAACAAACTAGTTCCTAAATGTCCTTTTCTCGAAAGGAAATTTTCTCATTCTTTCATGCACAAGCACATCATATTCTGCAACCTTTTTCAACTATAGTTGTTGTAAGAGCCAAATTTCTGGTACAAACTCATGTCTAATGTCATAACCAAAATCCCAGGTTTATGATCGGCAACACAGGAGTGGTGTTGAAAGGACATTTTACCTACATTAAGCCCCAAAATGAACATATTAAAAGAATAAGTTATTTAAAGATACACAACATTTCATAATCTTCATAAATGTAATATTATTTAAAACTAATGAAACCAAATGATAGTTCAAAACTTCTCATTAATAATTAAAATAAAATAAATCATAATACTCATTGCATTGTCAAAAATCCAAACTTAATTAAAATAAAGTAATAATAGAGTATCTAAGACATCAAATCAAAAATAAAAAGAAAGCCTCGCGAAATAAGTAAGACATATTGACCAAAATTAAAGAAGTAGGAACATGACAAAGTCCACTTGCTATTAGAAACTAACCTAAAATAATATTAAGAATGAGAGGTGAGTTCAACCAATTTAGTAAGGGAATAATATTTAATATACATGTTGGATATTAATGGTATTAATAGTTTGCAAATTGATTTATTTACACACATACACACACACTTACTGATTAGTACTTAAAAGTGCATTTTTATCATGGTTTTATATCATCATTTTGCACTTGAAGTATCAATAACTCCTTAATTAAAATATGTTTTATAATAATGTATCTAATAATATAAGATACCTATAATTTATGGTAAATGTCTATTTTTAATGCAGGCCTATCACATAAATGAAAGGATTGATTGATGACTTGAAGAACTTAAATTTCAAGGATAAAGAGATGGTCAAACTTAGAGAAGAGATGTCGGTGCAATTCAAACCGGAACACTGTTCAGTAATTGGGTCATATCTAGAGCTACAGATCTCAGATTTAGGTCCAATTTATATGGATGGAAAGGTAAGACATAGGCCTACAACTTTCATATGGAGCCCAAGATCTAAAAAGGCCATTTGCAAGTCCAAATTGTAACAACAACAAAGAAGCCCGAATCTGTCTTCCAGCCCGAGCACTGTTCGGTATTTTGGCCATATCTGGAGTTATAGAAGTCCAAATGAGCTGAATTTTTTACACAAGAAAGCTGAGATAATTGCCTACAACTTTCATGTACAACTGGCTCCAATTTTGACGTTATCAATGACGTTTTGAAGATAAGGATTGTCACCAAGTCAAAAGTTGGCCACCCACTTATCAATTAGTCATCAAATCAATAGTTCCCAATTTTGGCCTATAAAAGGAGGCATCTGCCATGCATTTAGGCATCTTGGTTTCCAGATCAAGATCATGCTCTTCCTTTCTCTCTTTGTATTCTTTGTAATATTTATGCTTTACTTTCATTAATATCAAGTTTATGCCTTTCATTTCCTTTCCTTTACTTAGTTAGCTTTTATGTTCTTATTTTATTTATCTATTTTGCTTTCTTTCATTATGTCTAGCTAAGTTAATTATGTCAAGGTGAAAAGGTTACACTAATGGTGTGAGAATAAGTATAATGTAAACTTAATATGAACTTTAATGTTTGATACTAACATGTTTTATATTTGTTATCTTGTTCACTCTTTAATACTTTGCTTGTTAAATGATTAATCTTGATTTATGTTGTATAACACTTGGTACAACAAATGCTTGGCACTTTCATAGCCCATAATGTATGGTATAACCGACACCTGAGCTATGAAAGGAACTTGATTTGTTGTTAACATAAGTTATAATCATGAATGCTTGACGAGATTTACAAGTATTAGCATTAATTGAATAAGATGACTAATGTAATCATGTTAACAATATATAATCTGATTGGAACCTCCTTTGTGTGTGGTTTCCAATTCAATAATAAGAGTTTATACTATACTTGTTTGATATATCATTAGTGGAACCTCTAACCTTGACATTTGTTATTATTATTGTTTAATCCTTACATTAATATTTCATCTCTAAGTTCTCATCATCATCATCTTCTTCTTCTTCTCTTTCTTTATTATTATTATTATTATTACTACTACTACTACTACTACTATTATTATTATTATTATTATTATTATTATTATTGTTGTTGTTGTTGTTGTTGTTGTTATTATTATTATTATAGTTATTGTTGTTATTGCTATTATTGTTGTTTATAATTTGTACAATTAACCTCCCTGTGGTTCGACCCCGGTCTTGTCGGGTTATTTATTACTTCGACACTCCTACACTTGGGAGAAGACATCAACCTTTTAGTCGTGTCAAGTTTTTGGCGCCGTTGCCGAGGAGGTAAGTTCTTGTATAAATTATAGTATTTATTTTCTCTTTTCTCTTTTCTTGTATATAACTTTGTTTCTTTTCTTTTGTTTCTTTTTATTTTGTTTTCTGATTGTGCATCAAAAGTGTCATTAAGTCTCTTGTTTTACATATGTATTTATTGTTTTTATTTGGTTGTTTTTATAATAATTGATGTGTTTTTTAGTAATGAAGTTTGTTTTAATGTTTCGATAGGTTTTTGGAGCTTAAATGAATTAATTCAGAAAATTCAACGTCGGAATTCAGAACAAAGAATTGAAGAGACATTTAGTTGAAGATTGAAGCAAATCTTGGTTCAAATAAGTGCTCCAAATTTATCCCAAAAATCAATTCTATTCCAATTCTAGAAAAGAATATCATATGATTTATTTCAAGCCCAAACTTGCCCTATGTTGTGTGCAAACTTCAACCATTAAACACTCAAGGTTTCAATGTCAATCTTAGCCCAAATAATAAGTACATTTGTATACTTATTTGATGCTCAAATTCAGCCCAAAAATCAGCCCCAAATCAGCCCTAAATCAACCCCAAATCAACCTTCAAATCAACCCAAACACAATCCATGATCTTACATGTCCACACAACAAATAACAATTGATTTATTTTGGGTAATCCATTGATCCAAGAAGGCAAGCACATGGATGGAAAGCTGGAGGGGATATTTTAACATTATTTTGGGTCAAAAAGAAGAAGGAGACACCTCATAAATGAGGAAGAAAAACGTGCACCAAAGTAGTTGTAAAGCTGTCTTGATTTGATTTTTCAGAACACTTTTCGGTGTTTTGCCTATAACTTTTGACTCAGGTGTCCAAATGAGCTTTTCTTTAATGATCTGGAAAGGTGACAGAATTGCCTATAAATATGTCTCTAATAGACTTCTCCAAAAAAAGCTTCTAAGAGGGTCGAATTGCTGTCCAAAGTTAGAGTCAGATTTGTGTCCGAATTTTTTCTGAAATTGTATTGTGTTCTTCTTTATAGATTTCGGTTCTTTAGTTTGTAAAACTTATTTTTTCAGTTGGATTCAAGTTCTTTCATGTTTATTGAAGTGTTCTTATATATAATCATGGTTGGCTAAACTCTTTCTTGGATCCAAATCAAGGATAATGGTGATTGAAGTAAGTTCTTTAGGATATGAATGAATCTTAATGTTTATCTTCTTATTTTCTTCATGAATGATTTATTATTGTAAAGAAATTTTAGAAATCATTTAGGTAATGTTATAATCTTGAATTTTTATGCACACACTTTAGTTTTGGTATAGAGATTGCTTGATTCAATGTCTTACTTAATATGAAAGTACTTATTCATTCTTAAGCAATAATCAATCTTCATCTTTCTAATCTTCATTGTAATATCTTCCGATCTAATATCACCATCGTTGAGATTAGGTTGAGTTATCTTATATATGTTGAAGAAATCACCAATACATCACCATTAAAATTGATTTGGACCAAGACTTACTTTTCTTGTCATTTAAAATCTATTTACATTTTTTTTTATCTTTGAAAACAAATCCATCAATTATTTTCAACCAAGTTATTGTTAATTTAATTTCTCTTGAGTTTTTTTTTGTTACTTAGCTTAATTTCCAGATCTAGCTCTCTGTGGATATGACCTCGATCTTACCGAGTTAATTGCTACATCGCACACTCGTGCACTTTGTTTCTTTTCTTTTGTTTCTTTTTATTTTGTTTTCTTCCTCCTTCTTTTGCTTTCTTCTTCTTCTTTTTTATTTTTACACGTGCATGAGAGTGTGGTCACGTACATCAAGTGGTAGACTTTGTAGGGTATCCTCATCATTTTCAGAAAATATGGCCGAAGAAGATAATCAATCACTTCATAATGAGAATAATGAGAATAACCATGCTAGAACACTTAGAGACCACATGAATCCCACAAGAACAAGTGTACCATCATGCATAGTTTTCCCTTCCAATGCATCTCATTTTAATTTTAAACCAGGTATTATTCAACTTTTACCTTCTTTTCATGGCATGGAATTGGAAAATCCATACTTGCATTTAAGGGAATTTGAGGAGGTTTGCAACACATATAATAACTTAAATTGTAGCATGAACACCATCAGATTAAAGCTTTTTCCTTTTTCATTAAAAGATAAAGCTAAAACATGGCTATAAAATTTAAGACCAGGATCCATTCGTGCTTGGGATGAAATGCAACAACAATTTTTAAAGAAGTTTATCCCATCTCATAGAACAAACTCTTTCAAGAGACAAATCACCACTTTCACTCAAAAACCAGGAGAAACATTTTACCAATGTTGGGATAGGTATCGAGACTTGCTTAGTACTTGCCCTCATCATGGTTTTGAAACATGGAGATTGGTTTCACATTTCTATGAAGGGTTAACACCTAAAGATAAGCAAATGGTTGAATTGATGTGCAATGGAACTTTTGAAGATAAAGACCCTGATGAAGCAATGGAATACTTAGACTTGTTAGCTGAAAATGCTCAAAATTGGGACACCGCGGGTACTTATGAGGCACCGAGGAAAACTCAACCTCATACATCTAATGGAGGTATGTACAACCTTAGGGAAGATCATGACCTTCAGGCCAAGTTTGCATCTTTAGCTAGAAAAGTCGAGGCACTAGAATTGAAAAAGAGTGGTCAATTAAAATCTGTTGAAAACATTGTGTGTCAAATCTGTGAAACAAATGAACACTCAACCAACGATTGTCCAACCTTGCCTTCTTTTAAGAAATGTCTCCATGAACAAGCCCATGCTTTAAACAATTTCCAAAGGCCCAACCACAACCCATACTCCCAAACATACAACCCTGGTTGGAGAAATCACCCAAATTTCAGTTGGAAGAGTGAGAACAACAATGCACAAACTTCACAACCACCGTTTCAAGCACACCATAATTTCCAAAATTATCATGGATATGCACCTCCTTATGCTCCACCTCCTACAAGAAATTTTGAGGAAACATTGCATGCATTCATTGAAAAGCAAGAGACAAATTAATACTCAACTTGTTCAAAACATGACAGATTTTAAAGATACTCTTGCAAAATTCACATCTGCTCTTAATTTTCAAGAGCAAGGTAAGTTTCCATCTGAACCACAGCAAAATCTCAAGGAGCAATACAATGCAAATACAAGTAGTTATGGAAGTCAACATATGGATCAAGTCAAATCAGTCATCACTCTACGCAGTGGTAAGGTTATTGAAAAACCCTCTCTTGAACCTTATGAGAAAGATGATGAGTCAATTTCTAAGGGAAAGGAAGGGGTTGAATCTGAAAATTGCAAAGAAACGACTGATTCTCCGCCGGCACTTCCATTTTCTCATGCCATGACCAATCAGGAAGAAATCGAGGATGAAAAAGGCATCGAAAAGGTTGATGCGAATCTTTTATCAAAAGTGACAACAGATTCGACACCCGACATCACACCAATCGATAATTACTTTCTTGATGAATCTCTACTTTCTCTTAATTCAATGCCTTGGTTTGCTAAAAATATCAATTTTCTTGCTTCAGGATTTGTGCCAACTCATTGGAGTACCGAAGACAAAAGAAATTTTTTAAGCAATGTGCAAAATGTTTATTGGGATGACCTTTACTTATTCAATTATTATCCTGATCAAATATCTCAAATATACATTCCCGACAATGAGGTAAATGATGTTATTAAATTTTGTCACTCTAAGGCATGTGGGGATCATTTCTCATCAAAAAAGAGGATTGTAGAAATCTTACAAAGTGAATTTTACTGGCCCATCATATTCAAGGAGTCAGATGCATTCCGTAAAAACTGTGAAAATTGTCAGAAGGTGGGATTTATTTCAAAACACAAAGAGTCTTTAGATAATCTTCTATTGACTCTTAAGTCTCATCATAGTCAAGATAAGCATCATGCAATTCATGACTTATGAACCCATTTTCATAAAGAACATGATCGACTCAGTCTTGGGAATCTGACTAAAAAAGACCATGTTTGCCAGTTTTTAAGAAAACTGGATGTGAAGCCTATCCCCGACCCATTGAGGGCGTTTAAGCTGTTCTTGGACGTAAAACCAAGGGAAGATGTGAGCCACAATCACAAACTGTGATTTGAATTTTTTGTTTCTAAAAACTTGTGTTTTTTTATTTTATTATTGTGTTTTATTGTTTCTTATATTTGTTTCAGTGTGTTTCAGGTTTGTCAGTGTTCATTATTTCAGGTGATATCTTCTATACTCTATCTTTCTACCTTAGAACATTGAGGACAATGTCTCGTTTTGGTTGGGGGGAGAAGGTAGTAGTTGATAAAAAAAAAATTATTTTTCATAAAGCATGTGCATAATTGTTGTTACTAGGATGGCAGAGTAAAGGAGTTCTTTTGTTAAAGTGACTCTTGAGACGCATCTTAGTAACCATTCTTAACAAGGTCTATTATAATACTTCCTGAAATATTCAGGTTTACAAACTCTCGTATTGTTACCGCTTAATTCTGCTCATATACTTATTTAACATGTATTCTTAAACCTTAATTTACACACACACACTTTAACATATGATTGTGGGTTGCATATTGATTAGTACTTAAAAGTGCATTTTTATCATGGTTTTATATCATCATTTTGCACTTGAAGTATCAATAACTCCTTAACTAAAATATGTTTTATAATAATGTATCTAATAATATAAGATACCTATAATTTATGGTAAATGTCTATTTTTAATGCAGGCCTATCACATAAATGAAAGGATTGATTGATGACTTGAAGAACTTAAATTTCAAGGATAAAGAGATGGTCAAACTTAGAGAAGAGATGTCGGTGCAATTCAAACCGGAACACTGTTCGGTAATTGGGTCATATCTCGAGCTACAGATCTCAGATTTAGGTCCAATTTATATGGATGGAAAGGTAAGACATAGGCCTACAACTTTCATATGGAGCCCAAGATCTAAAAAGGCCATTATCAAGTCCAAATTGTAGCAACAACAAAGAAGCCCGAATCTGTCTTCCAGCCCGAGCACTGTTTGGTATTTTGGCCATATCGGGAGTTCTAGAAGTCCAAATGAGCTGAATTGTTTACACAAGAAAGCTGAGACAATTGCCTACAACTTTCATGTTTACAACTGGCTCTAATTTGGACGTTATCAATGACGTTTTGGGCAGACAAGAGAAGATAAGGATTGTCACCAAGTCAAAAGTTGGCCACCCACTTATCAATTAGTCATCAAATCAATAGTTCTCAATTTTGGCCTATAAAAGGAGGCATTTGCCATGCATTTAGGCATCTTGGTTTCCAGATCAAGATCATGCTCTTCCTTTCTCTCTTTGTATTTTTTGTAATGTTTATGCTTTGCTTTCATTAATATTAAGTTTATGCCTTTCATTTCCTTTCTTTTACTTAGTTAACTTTTATGTTCTTATTTTGTTTATCTATTTTGCTTTCTTTCATTATGTCTAGCTAAGTTAGTTATGTCAAGGTGAAAAGGTTACACTAATGGTGTAAGAATAAGTATAGTGTAAACTTAATATGGACTTTAATGTTTGATACTAACATGTTTTATATTTGTTATCTTGTTCACTCTTTAATACTTTGCTTGTTAAATGATTAATCTTGATTTATGTTGTATAACACTTGGTACAACAAATGCTTGGCACTTTCATAGCCCATAATGTATGGTATAACCGACACCTGAGCTATCAAAGGAACTTGATTTGTTGTTAACATAAGTTATAATCATGAATGCTTGACGAAATTTACAAGTATTAGCATTAATCGAATAAGATGACTAATTTAATCATGTTAACAATTTATAATGTGATTGGAACCTCCTTTATGTGTGGTTTCCAATTGAATAATAAGAGTTTATACTATACTTGTTTGATATACCATTAGTGGAACCTCTAACCTTGACATTTGTTATTATTATTGCTTAATCCTTACATTAATATTTCATCTCTAAGTTCTCATCATCATCTTCTTCTTCTCTTTCTTTATTATTATTATTATTATTACTACTACTATTATTATTACTACTACTACTACTACTACTAGTATTATTATTATTATTATTATTATTATTATTATTATAGTTGTTGTTGTTGTTGTTGTTGTTGTTATTGCTATTATTGTTGCTTATAATTGTTGTCTATAATTTGTACAATTAACCTCCCTGTGGTTCGACCCCGGTCTTGCCGGGTTATTTATTACTTCGACACTCCTGCACTTGGGAGAAGACATCAATCTTTTCGTCGTGTCAAGTTTTTGGCGCCGTTGCCGGGGAGGTAAGTTCTTGTATAAATTATAGTAATTATTTTATTTTCTCCTTTCACTTTTCTTATATATAACTTTGTTTCTTTTCTTTTGTTTCTTTTTATTTTGTTTTCTTCCTCTTTCTTTTGCTTTTTTTTTTTTTTTACACGTGCATGAGAGTGTGGTCACGTACATCAAGTGGTAGACTTTGTAGGATATCCTCATCATTTTCAGAAAATATGCCCGAAGAAGATAATCAATCACTTCAAAATGAGAATAATGAGAATAACCGTGCTAGAACACTTAGAGACCACATGAATCCCACAAGAACAAGTGCACCATCATGCATAGTTTTTCCTCCCGATGCATCTCATTTTAATTTTAAGCCAGGTATTATTCAACTTTTACCTTCTTTTCATGGCTTAGAATTGGAAAATCCATACTTGCATTTAAGAGAATTTAAGGAGGTCTGCAACACATATAATAATTTAAATTGTAGCATGAACACCATCAGATTAAAGCTTTTTCCTTTTTCATTAAAAGATAAAGCTAAAACATGGCTACAAAATTTGAGACCAGGATCCATTCGTGTTTGGGATGAAATGCAACAACAGTTTTTAAAGAAGTTTTTCCCATCTCATAGAACAAACTCTTTCAAGAGACAAATCACCACTTTCACTCAAAAACCAGGAGAAACATTTTACAAATGTTGGGATAGGTATCGAGAGTTGCTTAGTACTTGCCCTCATCATGGTTTTGAAACATGGAGATTGGTTTCACATTTCTATGAAGGGTTAACACCTAAAGATAGGCAAATGGTTGAATTAATGTGCAATGGAACTTTTAAAGATAAAGACCCTGATGAAGCAATGGAGTACTTAGACTTGTTAGCTGAAAATGCTCAAAATTGGGACACTGCAGGTACATATGAGACACCGAGTAAAACTCAACCTCATACATCTAGTGGAGGTATGTACAACCTTAGGGAAGATCATGACCTTCAGGCCAAGTTTGCATCTTTAGCTAGAAAAGTCGAGGCACTAGAATTGAAAAAGAGTGGTCAATTAAAATCTGTTGAAAACATTGTGTGTCAAATCTGTGAAACAAATGAACACTCAACCAATGATTGTCCAACCTTGCCTTCTTTTAAGGAATGTCTCCATGAACAAGCCCATGCTTTAAACAATTTCCAAAGGCCCAACCACAACCCATACTCCCAAACATACAACCCTGGTTGGAGAAATCACCCAAATTTCAATTGGAAGAGTGAGAACAACAATGCACAAACTTCACAACCACCATTTGAAGCACACCACAATTTCCAAAATTCTTATGGATATGCACCTCCTTATGCTCCACCTCCTACAAGAAATTTTGAGGAAACATTGCATGCATTCATTGAAAAGCAAGAGACAAATTAATACTCAACTTGTTCAAAACATGACAGATTTTAAAGATACTCTTGCTAAATTAACATCTGCTCTTAGTTTCCAAGAGAAAGGTAAGTTTCCATCTCAAACACAACAAAATCCCAAAGGGCAATACAATGCAAATGCAAGTAGTTCCGGAAGCCAACACATGGATCAAGTCAAATCAGTCACTACTCTGCGCAACGGTAAGGTTATTGAAAAACCCTATCTTGAACCTTATGAGAAAGATGATGAGTCAATCTCTGAGGGTAAGGAAGGGGTTGAATCTGAAAATTGCAAAGAAACGACTGATTCACCGCCAGCACTTCCATTTCCTCAAGCCATGACCAAACAAAGAAAAGTTAATCACAATTCTGAAATTTATGAAATTTTCAAACAGGTAAGGATCAATATACCTTTGCTGAATGCTATTAAACAGGTTCCTTCCTATGCTAAATTTTTGAAAGATCTATGCACTGTGAAGAGGAAACTGAATGTGAAAAAGAAAGCCTTTCTAGCCGAACAAGTAAGTGCTATTCTTCAAAACAATAATGTTTTGAAATATAAAGACCCTAGTTGTCCTACAATTTCTTGCTTTATTGGAGAACATAAAATTGAAAGAGCCTTACTTGATCTTGGTGCTAGTGTGAATTTACTTCCATATTCAGTTTTTCAGAATCTCAATCTAGGTGAGTTAAAACCAACTTCTATATCTCTTTTACTTGCCGATAGATCTGTAAAAGTGCCTAGAGGAATAATTGAAAATGTGTTAGTACAAGTCGATAAATTCATTTATCCTGTGGATTTTATTGTCTTGGACACAGAACCTGTTGAAGCATGTAATTCATTTCCTGTTATTTTAGGACGTCCGTTTCTTGCAACTTCTAATGCATTGATTAATTGTAGGAATGGACTGATGAAGCTATCATTTGGAAACATGACATTGGAGATGAATATTTTCAACATTTGCAAGCAACCTGGAGATGATAATGATTTACAAGAAGTAGATCATATTGACGAATTAGTTTATGATCAACTTGAATCTACTTTAAGTAAAAATGAGTTGGATGAATCTGAAGATTTGCAAATGATTTATTCTGAGGAAGAAATCACGGATAACAAACGCACAGAAAATATTGATGCGAATCTTTTGTCAACAATGACAACAGATTTGACATCTGACATCACACCAAAGGATGATTACTTTCCTAACGAATCCTTACTTTCTCTTAGTCCAATGCCTTGGTATAATAAAAATATCAATTTTCTCTCTTTAGGAGATTTGCCAACTGATTGGAGTACCCAAGACAAAGAACAGTTTTTGAACGAAGTGAAGAATTTTTATTGTGATGACCCTACCTTATTCAAATATTGTCCTGATCAAATATTTCAAAGATTCATTCCCGACAATGAGGTAAGTAGTGTCATTAAACTTTGTCATTCTGAAGCATGTGGAAGTTATTTCTCGTCAAAAAAGACTGCTGCAAAAATCTTTCAAAATGGATTTTATTGGCCCACCATGTTCAAGGACACACATGCATTCTATAAAACTTGTGAAAATTGTCAAAAAATTGACACTGGTCAAAAAGTTTTGTTTTATGATTCTCAACTCTATGCACTCCCTAAAGAGATAAGATTAAGATGGACAAATCCTTATGGGGCTTGTGATATTGAGAATTCAATGAATGACAATGATTTTAAGGAAAATAGACATCGTTTGAAAGCTTACTTTGATAATTTTCCTAATGAAAATGAATCAACTGGTTTGAATGATCTTGTAGATAAAGGTTGATTATTTTGTTTTTCTCACATTTTCTTTTTTATGTTTCTTTTTGAGTGATTTTTGCTAGTTTCTTTCACCCCGGTCAAATGGCGGATAACGGTACTCCGTGACTTAAGTCGGTTCTTTCAGTTTCCCACAATTACTGATATCTGTGTATATATCTGTGCAATTCTTTAAAGCTCTCTTCCAATTCTCATTTGATAATGGACACTAATCTTGAAAAATTACAAAAGTATTTTCCCGCTCTGCCTCAGAATGCGATTACAAAAATTTACCGTGCTAGATGTGCAAGATTGAGATTGTTAATGAATCATGGAATTCCTGAATATATTCGCTGGTTGATTGAAGCAAAGGTCCAATTATCAAGTGAGTCCTCTAACTCCTTCATTTCACACATGCTTGGAACAGGTAAAAGTAATTTTGCGAAGAAGCGTCATGCAAAACGACTGGATGTCTGTCATCAATGTGCTAGATGGACTTGTAATACACAATGTCGTTCTTTAGGAATGGTATCTATAAACCGTGAAGATAAAATACAATTCATTAAGGATGGCCTGAGTAAGGAGTCTTTAGATAATCTTCTATTGACTCTTGAGACGCATCCTAGTGGAGATGTGCATCGTGCAATTCATGATTTATGGCCACTATTTCATAAAGAACATGATCGACTTAGTCTTGGGAATCTGACTAAAAAAGACCCTTTTGCCAGTTTTTAAGAAAACTGGATGGGAAGCCTATCCCCGACCCATAGAGGGTGTTTAAGCCGTTCTTGGACGTAAAACCAAGGGAAGATGTGAGCCACAATCACAACTACCTGTACATACACATGCTTTTTTTCAAAAGTAAATAAATAAATAAATAAAAAGAGAGAGAGAGAGTGTGAGACTCCAGCTGGCCTACATATAGATGTTATGATTGTCTTTCCAATTTCTCATCTATAAAACCCTCTTTTCCTTCCTTTCATTTCTACTCAACCCATACATTCAACAAATACAGAAGTGTGTAGAAATGGCAAGTTCCTCAAGTCATCAAATAAGAAATATTTGTGTTTTCGGTGGATCTAGTCCTGGGAAAGAAAAGGAGTTTTTAGAATCAGCAAATCATCTTGGTCAGGTGCTAGCTGAGAGAAAGATTCATTTAGTGTATGAGGGAGGCAGTCTTGGGTTAATGGGAGGTGTGTCAATAGCTGCATTTTTAGGAGGTAGTCAAGTTTTAGGAGTCGTCCCTGAAGCTTTGGCACAAGGGGACATCATTGGAAAAACAATTGGAGAGGAACTTCAGGTCTCCACAATGTCGGCTCGAATGAATGCAATGTTTAACCATGCTGATGCTTTCATTGCTTTACCAGGTGGTCTAGGCACGTTGGAAGAGATCTTTCATATTTCCTCTTGGGCTCAATTGCACATTCACCATAAACCCATTGGTTTGTTAAATGTTAATGGTTATTATGATAAGTTGTTGTCTTTTCTTGATCATGCTGTGGAACAGGAATTTCTAACATCTTCTGCACGACAAATCATAATCCCTGCTACTACTGCTGAACAATTGATTGACCAACTACAATCTTTCATTCCTGTGATTGATCCTTCCATAAGTCGCATAAATTGGTCATCTACGGGAAGCCGTAAAAAGCTTAGATCGGATTTGAGCCTTCATTTGTGAATTTTTATGTATTTTGGTTTTATTATTGTGTTTTGTTATTTCTTATTTTTGTTTTAGTGTGTTTCAGGTTTTATCAGTGTTCGTTATTTCAGGTGATATCTTCTATACTCTATCTTTCTACCTTAGAACATTGAGGACAATGTCTCGTTTTGGTTGGGGGGAGAGGGTAGTAGTTGATAAGAAAAAAAATTGTTTTTCATTTCATAAAGCATGTGCATAATTGTTGTTACTAGGATGGCAGAGTAAAGGAGCTCTTTTGTTAAAGTGACTCGTGAGACGCATCTTAGTAACCATTCTTAACAAGGTCTATTATAATACTTCCTGAAATATTCAGGTTTACAAACTCTCGTATTGTTACCACTTAATTCTGCTCATATACTTATTTAACATGTATTCTTAAACTTTAATTTACACACACACACTTTAACATATGATTGTGGGTTGCATATTGGATTATTACATTATTTATGTTCTTTTGTTAAAGGTAACAACTAAGGGAAAGGGATTGTATATAATTAAAAAAAAAAACATGAAAAAAAAGAAAAAAAAAGAAAAAAAATGATGATAATAAAAATGTAGATAAGTTTGGTTTCGTAGCCTCCCTAACCTAAGCAATTAAGCCCGAAGGGGTGTTTTAACACCGAATACCCTAAAGTCAACTGACTTGGGAGCTATTGGCCCAACGCTTGTTACATGGGTTGAGGAGAAAAGCTTAAGGGAATCAAACATTGCACTATCTACATATCAGTATCTGCGACCCGAGTTACTAAGCTCGTAGGGGTGTCTTAACACTTAATGCCCTAAGACCAACTGGTCTGGGAGTCATTAGCTGAAAGCTCGTTACATGGGTTAAAGATGCATGATGTTTTTAAATTATATGTATATAGAGTTAAAAAAAAAAAGACAAAAATAGTAATCCCAACCCAAGAAAGTTAACCTTAAACATTAGAACAAAAATTTTGTTTTCTTCCAAGAAAAGCCCCATAATTATGTGTTGATACATTGAGCACAAAAGAAAGGTTTATTAATATCTTGTTAAGAGGTATTGAGCAGATATATAAATTTAATGAGAGTTTGTTTATCTGGATAGATTAATGGAAGTTAAATGATGAATACCTTGCTTTGTGAAATTTGCAAATTGTTTTAACGCTTTGATTACTAGGGACTAGTAATAAGCTGGTTGAGGGGTGTGATTAGTACTTAAAAGTGTATTTTTATCATGGTTTTATATCATCATTTTGCACTTGAAGTATCAATAACTCTTTAACTAAAATATGCTTTATAATAATGTATCTAATAATATAAGATACCTATAATTTATGGTAAATGTCTATTTTTAATGCAGGCCTATCACATAAATGAAAGGATTGATTGATGACTTGAAGAACTTAAATTGCAAGGATAAAGAGATGGTCAAACTTAGAGAAGAGATGTCGGTGCAATCCAAACCGGAACACTGTTCGGTAATTGGGTCATATCTGGAGCTACAGATCTCAGATTTAGGTCCAATTTATATGGATGGAAAGGTAAGACATAGGCCTACAACTTTCATATGGAGCCCAAGATCTAAAAAGGCCATTATCAAGTCCAAATTGTAGCAACAACAAAGAAGCCCGAATCTGTCTTCCAGCCCGAGCACTGTTCGGTATTTTGGCCATATCGGGAGTTCTAGAAGTCCAAATGAGCTGAATTGTTTACACAAGAAAGCTGAGACAATTGCCTACAACTTTCATGTTTACAACTGGCTCTAATTTTGACGTTATCAATGACGTTTTGGGCAGACAAGAGAAGATAAGGATTGTCACCAAGTCAAAAGTTGGCCACCCACTTATCAATTAGTCATCAAATCAATAGTTCCCAATTTTGGCCTATAAAAGGAGGCATTTGCCATGCATTTAGGCATCTTGGTTTCCAGATCAAGATCATGCTCTTCCTTTCTCTCTTTGTATTTTTTGTAATGTTTATGCTTTGCTTTCATTAATATAAAGTTTATGCCTTTCATTTCCTTTCTTTTACTTAGTTAACTTTTATGTTCTTATTTTGTTTATCTATTTTGCTTTCTTTCATTATGTCTAGCTAAGTTAGTTATGTCAAGGTGAAAAGGTTACACTAATGGTGTGAGAATAAGTATAGTGTAAACTTAATATGGACTTTAATGTTTGATACTAACATGTTTTATATTTGTTATCTTGTTCACTCTTTAATACTTTGCTTGTTAAATGATTAATCTTGATTTATGTTGTATAACACTTGGTACAACAAATGCTTGGCACTTTCATAGCCCATAATGTATGGTATAACCGACACCTGAGCTATCAAAGGAACTTGATTTGTTGTTAACATAAGTTATAATCATGAATGCTTGACGAAATTTACAAGTATTAGCATTAATCGAATAAGATGACTAATTTAATCATGTTAACAATTTATAATGTGATTGGAACCTCCTTTATGTGTGGTTTCCAATTGAATAATAAGAGTTTATACTATACTTGTTTGATATACCATTAGTGGAACCTCTAACCTTGACATTTGTTATTATTATTGCTTAATCCTTACATTAATATTTCATCTCTAAGTTCTCATCATCATCTTCTTCTTCTCTTTCTTTATTATTATTATTATTATTACTACTACTATTATTATTACTACTACTACTACTACTACTAGTATTATTATTATTATTATTATTATTATTATTATTATTATTATAGTTGTTGTTGTTGTTGTTATTGTTATTATTGCTATTATTGTTGCTTATAATTGTTGTCTATAATTTGTACAATTAACCTCCCTGTGGTTCGACCCCGGTCTTGCCGGGTTATTTATTACTTCGACACTCCTGCACTTGGGAGAAGACATCAATCTTTTCGTCGTGTCACATATTGGATTATTATATTATTTATGTTCTTTTGTTAAAGGTAACAACTAAGGGAAAGGGATTGTATATAATTTAAAAAAAAAAATGATGATAATAAAAATGTAGATAAGTTTGGTTTTGTAGCCTCCCTAACCTAAGCAATTAAGCCCGAAGGGGTGTTTTAACACCTAATACCCTAAAGTCAACTGACTTGGGAGCTATTGGCCCAACGCTTGTTACATGGATTGAGGAGAAAAGCTTAAGGGAATCAAACATTGCACTATCTACATATCAGTATCTGCGACCCGAGTTACTAAGCTCGTAGGGGTGTCTTAACACCTAATGCCCTAAGACCAACTGGTCTGGGAGTCATTAGCTGAAAGCTCGTGACATGGGTTAAAGATGCATGATGTTTTTAAATTATATGTATATAGATTTAAAAAAAAATGAAAAAAATGAAAAAAAAAGACAAAAATAGTAATCCCAACCCAAGAAAGTTAACCTTAAACATTAGAACAAAAATTTTGTTTTCTTCCAAGAAAAACCCCATAATTATGTGTTGATACATTGAGCACAAAAGAAAGGTTTATTAATATCTTGTTAAGAGGTATTGAGCAGATATATAAATTTAATGAGAGTTTGTTTATCTGGATAGATTAATGGAAGTTAAATGATGAATACCTTGCTTTGTGAAATTTGCAAATTGTTGTAACGCTTTGATTACTAGGGACTAGTAATAAGCTGGTTGAGGGGTGTGATTAGTACTTAAAAGTGCATTTTTATCATGGTTTTATATCATCATTTTGCACTTGAAGTATCAATAACTCCTTAACTAAAATATATTTTATAATAATGTATCTAATAATATAAGATACCTATAATTTATGGTAAATGTCTATTTTTAATGCAGGCCTATCACATAAATGAAAGGATTGATTGATGACTTGAAGAACTTAAATTTCAAGGATAAAGAGATGGTCAAACTTAGAGAAGAGATGTCGGTGCAATTCAAACCGGAACACTGTTCGGTAAGTGGGTCATATCTAGAGCTACAGATCTCAGATTTAGGTCCAATTTATATGGATGGAAAGGTAAGACATAGGCCTACAACTTTCATATGGAGCCCAAGATCTAAAAAGGCCATTATCAAGTCCAAATTGTAGCAACAACAAAGAAGCCCGAATCTGTCTTCCAGCCCGAGCACTGTTCGGTATTTTGGCCATATCTGGAGTTATAGAAGTCCAAATGAGCTGAATTGTTTACACAAGAAAGCTGAGACAATTGCCTACAACTTTCATGTACAGCTGGCTCCAATTTTGACGTTATCAATGATGTTTTGGGCAGACAAGAGAAGATAAGGATTGTCACCAAGTCAAAAGTTGGCCACCCACTTATCAATTAGTCATCAAATCAATAGTTCCCAATTTTGGCCTATAAAAGGAGGCATCTGCCATGCATTTAGGCATCTTGGTTTCCAGATCAAGATCATGCTCTTCCTTTCTCTCTTTGTATTCTTTGTAATATTTATGCTTTACTTTCATTAATATCAAGTTTATGCCTTTCATTTCCTTTCCCTTACTTAGTTAGCTTTTATGTTCTTATTTTGTTTATCTATTTTGCTTTCTTTCATTATGTCTAGCTAAGTTAATTATGTCAAGGTGAAAAGGTTACACTAATGGTGTGAGAATAAGTATAATGTAAACTTAATATGAACTTTAATGTTTGATACTAACATGTTTTATATTTGTTATCTTGTTCACTCTTTAATACTTTGCTTGTTAAATGACTAATCTTGATTTATGTTGTATAACACTTGGTACAACAAATGCTTGGCACTTTCATAGCCCATAATGTATGGTATAACCGACACCTGAGCTATGAAAGGAACTTGATTTGTTGTTAACATAAGTTATAATCATGAATGCTTGACGAGATTTACAAGTATTAGCATTAATTGAATAAGATGACTAATGTAATCATGTTAACAATATATAATCTGATTGGAACCTCCTTTGTGTGTGGTTTCCAATTCAATAATAAGAGTTTATACTATACTTGTTTGATATATCATTAGTGGAACCTCTAACCTTGACATTTATTATTATTATTGTTTAATCCTTACATTAATATTTCATCTCTAAGTTCTCATCATCATCATCTTCTTCTTCTTCTCTTTCTTTATTATTATTATTATTATTACTACTACTACTACTACTACTACTACTACTACTACTACTACTATTATTATTATTATTATTATTATTATTATAGTTATTGTTGTTATTGCTATTATTGTTGTTTATAATTTGTACAATTAACCTCCCTGTGGTTCGACCCCGGTCTTGCCGGGTTATTTATTACTTCGACACTCCTACACTTGGGAGAAGACATCAACCTTTTAGTCGTGTCACTTACTAAACATATTATCATAAAGTAGTGGAATACATGTCAGAGATCAGATAACACTAGAAGATGACCTCTATGAGATCATCAATCCCCCCAAACTGATGTCTCTCTCATCAGCTAGGTATACAGAATATTATGTATACATAGGTTAACTACTCTTTGTTAGCATGAAATTACTGACATGTCCTATATCAAGGTACAATAGATATTCATATAATCATAAAAAAAAATATCATATCAAATAAAATCTAGTTCAACAGAAAGCGAGTGCAAATTTAAGAATAAATAAATACTCAAAATATATAACAACATATATAACTATTCAAAAGATTAACTAGTTGCACATATCATATAATCAATATATAAATTTATTTATATTATATGCATATTAAATATTATTTCATTCACCTAGAAAAATATAGATTAAAAAAATATCAGATGAAAGACTTGAAAAACTCATTAAGGATCATTAGAAGAACCTACAATGAATACATGAAATATACTCAAAAACAACTCAAAATAATACAAATAAAATATTCGAATGCATAAAAAAAAACTAGGTTTAGGGACTATGATGACAATTTTTCAAAATAAGGACCAAAATATAATTTTACCAAAACTGGATCAAACTATAAATACATAACCATACTAAGTTTTCACCTATAAACCATCTTCAATTTTGTCTAGAATGACACAGGGACCAAATTTTAATTTTTTTAAAAGTTCAAAGACTAAAATGTAAGCCCTAAAATTAAGGGACCAAACTAAAAATGTTCCAAATCAATTATCAAACTAAGATTCCCCATTCTTAGCCTCATAATAACACTATCTAGAAACTCAAAATACATTTAGAGGTCAATTTATAATTTTTCCAAAGCTTAGAAACTAAATTGTAATTTTTATAAATCAATGACCAATATAAATTTTTATCATCTTCAACCTCAAGACCATTTTATCCATATTTTCTAGCAAGGTTGAAATGAATTTCTTGACCTATAAAAATTTAATTTAAATAAATAACTCACAAATCTTTATTTTTAACATAATACTCAAAATCAATTACTTAACATTAAACTCTTAATAATCATAATTAATCTTAACAACATAAACTTCAAATACTTATAAACCCTAATTTTTTTTAATCATTATATAAACAAACTATAATCGAAAGTAATATGAAAGAGAAACACTTACTTGATACTTCCACCTTTCTTCAACCAAAAACTCAAGATCAAAAACTAAAATCCTTAATTTGATGAGAGGAGGTTATAATGGCCACAAGAATTAGGAGAGAAAAATATTCTCTTGCAACCAAGGTTGTCAAGCTTGAAAGTTAACTCGTAAAATCATATGATTTTACGAGTTAACTTTCAAATATTGTATACAATCAAGTTAGAAACTCAAAAATTAACAAACTTGGTCAAAATTGGTCAAACTAATCAACTCAGTAAACTCGGATCTAGTTTACAAGTTTGACAAACTCTTCAACTCTCTGTGTATTTGTTAGCCATTAAAATACACTTGTTAAATGTTGATCTATGTGTCCATCTCAAACTCTTCTCCATCCTTAGTTATGCACTACACACGCCTTGTTGTAGATTGATGATCTAGTGGTAGTAGACTAGTAGTGGTAGGAATCCACCATAGATGGTGATCCCTACTTCCTTGAACGGTGGATGATAAGCCCATCGCCGTCAAAATCAAGATTGTAGCTGAAATCAAGAAACAAGAACTTCACTTTGCCATTTCTTGAAAAGAAATATACATAAACATCAATTAAAAAAAAGATAAAACAAAAACACCTTGAAGGTTTAGAAAAGTCACTAGAAGCAACATGGTTTCAGCTACAAGAGACAACGAGGCTTCATGCCACGTTACGTGCATCAAGATTGTTCAAAACCCTCAAGATCAAGTCCCTACCAAGCAGATCCAATAGGTCTTGACAAAGAGGAGGCCTCTTTCCTCTCTCATCTTCTTTCTTTTTCTTTCCTGTTCCTTTTTTCCTATTGTCTCGATTGTTAGAACCAATCCCTCATTTATATCTTTACTTTGGTTCTCCTATAATTCTTGATTGTTGGTATGTGCCATCCAAGTGAGAATAAAAAGGAAGAGGAATGTGAATCATATTTGTATATTTTTCTTTTTAATAAGGTTTTATGTTTTCTTTATTGTTGTGTTTCGAGATTGAATTCTGCCTAATCATAGTGATGTACATTGCTTTATGAGTAAAAACGTTATGGATTTGGATAGTATATAGATCATTTTACCTTTTATTGCATTTATCAATTGCCTTAGCAGTGGAGTAAAGTCATAGAAATTGATTTTTAATTATTTTTAAGTTTTATTAATGTTTTTGAATTGTTTTAATGTAATGATATTAAAAATAATTTTAAAAAATAAAAAAAATTATTCTAATACATTTCAAAGTTAAAAACACTTTAAAAAATAAAATTTATCATATTATTAAACAATTACGATAGCCGATACTAAGTTATTATTTACTACTTGACTGAAATTGTTAATATATAATTAGTTAAAATATTTTTCTTGTGATTTTATGATTTTAAGATTTGAGTTTACGATCCAAGTTTATATTATATATTTTGTCATATCAAAAAAGACTTTTCGACAACCTTGCTCGCAACTTTTCTTTATATACTTAGGTTATCTTAGGTTGGGTTTGGGTTGATCTTAAGCTTGGCCTCAAACCCAGCCTAAGTTAACCTAGGTATATAAGAAAAAGTTACAAGACAATTGTTTTTCTCTTTTTTAATTCTTATGGCTGTCTTGACCCTCTCCTCAGCAAACTAAACAATTCAATTTTTCATCTTGAATTATTGGATTAAAAAAAATGAAAGTAGTAAGTAAGTAGTTCTCTCTCATGTTAGTTTTGATTATAATTTGTTTATAAAAGTATTAAAGAAGAAATTAAGGTTTATAAGGATTTAAAGTTTATGCTATTAAGATTGATTCATGATAACTATAAATTTAAGGTTAAGTAATTGATTTTGGGTATGTTGTTAGAAATAAGGATTTATTAATTGATTTATTTCATTGATTTGTTATGACTTAAGAAATTTGTTTAAAATTTCCTGGAAAATCTGGAAAAAATGATCTTAAGGTTAAAGATGATAAAATTTTATTTTGGTCCTTGATTTATAAAAATTACAATTTAGTCTCTAAACTTTGAAAAAAAATATAATTTGACCCCTAATATGCAATTTGGAGTTCTGAGGAGTATTCTTATGAGGTTAAGAATGATGAATCTCAGTTTGATAATTGATTTAAAATATTTTTAGTTTAGTTCTTTAATTTTAGGAATTACATTTTTTGTCCTTGAACTTTAAACAAATTATAGTTCAATCCCTAGTTTGTTTCTAGATAGAATTGAGGATGGTTTATTGGTGAAATTTTAGTATGGTTATATATTTACAATTTGGTCCTCTAGTTTGGTAAAATTACATTTTGGTCCTTGTTTTTGGAAAATTGGTGTTTTGGTTCCTAAACTTGGAAGACTAAACATAATTTTCTTTTATGCATTGGAGTTATTTATTTTTGTTGTTTTAAGTTGCTTTTTAGTATATTATATATATTTGTTGTAAATTCTGTTAACGATTTTCAATAGGATTTTTGAGTTTTTCATCTAATGTTTAGATTTTGACAATATAATAAGTATAATGGATTATTATATTTGTTTTAATTAGTGATGAGAATTTTTGAGTTAATATTTGGTTTCATTAATTTTGAAAAATATAATATTTTGATAAATTATGAAATGATGCTTATTTTTAAATAACATGTTCTTTTGATATGTCCGTTTTGAAATTTAGCGTAGATAAAATATCCTTACAACACCACTCTTATGTTGTCTATCATGAACCCATGATTTGGATCGTGATAACTGTTCTGCAACACATAACAAAGCAAAATAACCACCTAAGATTGTTGGATTCTAATTACAATTGACACACATGGAAGTGAAGGATAAGGGATTTATTACAAATCAAAACCCTTGAAGACTAAAAACACTATAAATATGAGAAGATTCTTAAAATATACAATTTTATTATTTAGAATATTGAATAGGATAAATAAACTAGGGAAAATTATTTTATTCAAATGTGAGAAAAAACTAGAAAAATATCATAATAAATAATGGGAAAATAAAAATATTAATAATGATCTTGCCAATTGTGATACTACAATTGTTTGTTAACTTACAATCTTTAACCTTAACTTTGATAAATTTAGTTAAGTTGTTGCAATTTCTCTTAAAAAAGTGTTGATATCTTGCTTGCATTTTATAATTGTATGTCTTCATCTAGAAGTCCCACTTGGGATGTCTCAACAATTTTCAAAGGCAAATGAAACTAGGCAATTATCAACTCCTAAGTTTAACATTTTCTAATTATATTCATACTAGAAGTTTGTTTCAGAAATAACAATAAAATATAGATATATACTAATAAAATACATATACTTAAAAAAATTGACTTTTAAATATTAAAATTAAAAAAGATAGATTTACTTACAAAACATAATAAAATCCACAATAAATTAAAATAAGGATGTTATGACCACAAAACTTAAAGAAATATGACTTGTGTTGAAAAGAGAGAGATTTTTTTTTTTGGTAGTTGTTTGTAGTTTAGAAGGGGAGAGTTGAAATGAGAAAGAAGAAGACGAAATAAGGGAGGAGATAATCGGTAAAGTTGTGATATATTAACTTTTACCGATGATATCATCGACAAACTCATGTTGTCAGTAGTTTTGTTGGCAATTATCATGATAAATTAGTCATGTCACTATATGGAAATCCAGGTTTGAATCTCTTGATGATTCCATTGGTAAAATTATCCGCAAAAACTTTTATGTCAGCAAACTATTTTTTTTAATTCTATATATTTTATCTGTAATTCCATCAGTAAATACCAACCACATTATTTCATCAGTAAATACTGATTAAATTACAAAAGGAATAATATTTGTTGGTATATTATCACTACAATGTACCAACATAATCATTCCATAAGTAATTCCATTGGTTATGAGTGAATTTTTAGTAGTGGATCTCTAGTTCAAGTACCACAAACTTCAAGATCACCGGATGTTTACATGTTCATTAACTTTAGAACTTTGAAGGATTAATTGAGATGCACTTAAAATGATTTAGACATCTGTGATTACCGGATAAAGTTTATTATTATTAGTGTTGGACTTTTTTAATCTATTTTATAATTCGGCAATAGCTAAACCTAAATTAAATTATAGAAAACATTACATTAAATTAAAAGGTCAAATTATTAAAGTAATTTCTTACTCTTAAAAAAAATTTATATTCATAATGAAAAGAAAATATCTTGATTATTCTTATTTAATTAGGAAAGCCAGCTCACATATTAATATTACTTAATTTAAAGAATTTTTTAAAAATAGAATATTGTAATAATTTTTTCCGCTTTATATTTTAGAGTAAGATTATGTTTATCATTGTAAAAATAATACTGAAAGCTTATATATAAAGACATACTTTCCAACACTTTTTTTTCTCTTCTTTTTGTGAATCAAAATGTAGGTTTTTGGTGGGCATTCTCGGCAGTGGCGGCCATTGAAGGAATCAAAAAGCTAACATCTGGTAAATTGATCTTCCTTTCAGAGCAAGAGTTTATTGATGGCGACACTAAGGCTGAGGATTAAGGATGCTACGGTGATTTGATGGATGATGCCGTCAAATATCCATTGAACAACACAGGGGCCTGAGTACCCATACAAGTTAACAGATGGCACCTGGAATGCTAACAAGGCAGCCATCCACGCAGTAAAGATTGCCGGGCTTGTGTTAGAATCTTGATTTAAAATTATAATGATGGGTTATTAATAAATTTTATTAATTTATAAAATTTAAATGATTAATGTCAATATAATTAATATTTAAATTTTTTAATAGCATAACATCTATAATTAAATTAATTTGCTATATGTAATTATTTTAATATTATGATATGTATTTAAGATGATAAATATATAATTTTCACCGTTATAGATTTTTAAAAGATATTATAAAAAAAATTTCCTAATAAAAACAAAAATAATAAACTAATTTGTAGATGTTTTTTTCTCTAAAAGGTACCTCTTCTTTCTCCCGTAAACAAACATATCATATTTTGCAACCTTTTAAAACTATGATTATTTTACAATACATAACAAAGCAAAATAATCATTTAAAATTATTAGACTATACTACTAGCAATTTATGCAGGAGCAAAGAATTAGAAATTTACTAAAAATCAAAACTTTTAAAGACCAAAACTACTATAAACATGAGAAAATTCTTAATATTATTTTTTATTTTCATGTCCTAAAAAGCTATTATAACTCTTTATATAAGAAAAGCAAAACTAGAAAACTTTAATAATACTGTATATAACAAATAAACTAGGAAAATTTATTTTATTCAAAAAAGAGGAAAAACTAGAAAAAGATTATAATAAATAATAGGAAAATATTAAAAATATAGGGATGATAATTGTACTATTAACTTACAATTTTCAACCTTTGCCTTGGATGGATTTAGTTAACTTGTTGCAATTGTTCCAAAAGAGTGTTGATATCTCATATAATGCATTTTATATGTGAATGTCTTAGTCTAGAGATCCCACTTGGGATGTGCCAAAAAGAAGAGAAGATGGAAGAATTTTCGAAGGCAAATGAAACCAGGCAATTACCAGCTCCCAACTTCAACATTTCCCAATTACAACAAAGCTTCTCTCGAAGAGGTCTTTCTTTGAAGGATCTAGTAGCTCTCTCAGGTAATTAACATATTCAATGGCATATCATGAAAACATTGATTCATTACAAAATCATACAGCTGATAAAAAATATGCATGCGTACACTCTCTTGGATTCTCTCATTGTTCATCATTCCAGAATCCACAACTTCAATGTCACTCTCGATGGAGATCCAGCAGCGAACCCATCTTTTGAAACCAGTCCTAGGAATGTTTGTCCTGCACTCAACGGACTCTTCTATGGCCACATTTGACAATGTTGACTGTATTTAGATCTCATGTTGGAATATGTTGTTTGTTGAATTGTCTTTATAAGTTAAATATAATGTATTTTTCTAATACTGCTTTGCATTTCTCATCTTCATCTATTACAAATGTTGAATGTTATGATTTATGATAAGCTTGGTAATGTTAACTTTAACACTATTAAATGATGCATTTAAATTTACTTTCTAAGTCACATATTAATAAAGAAGAAAAATGTATAATTTGTGTACAAACTAAAGAACCTAGAAATGCTTTTACTATATTAGAAAAGGAAACAAATATATTGGAGTTAATATACAGTGATATTTATTATAGTAATAACATCCTGACTCATAGCAATAAAAGATATTTTACAAGTTTTATTGATGATTTTTTAAAATATTATTATGTTTATTTGATTAATTCTGTTCAATAAGTTTAGAATTGTAAAACAAAAGTAGAAAATCAACTAGAAAAAAAAATTTAAGATATAAAAAGTGATGAGTATACTTTTAATGAAATTTTAATGAAATGAATAAGGTTTTTTAATTGCATGTTATTATATACCAAGTAACACATCTTTGTTCACCATGTTTTAATGAGTTAGTGGAAAGAAAAAATAAAACTTGATATGGTTAATCCAATACTACTTAGTTTTGGTTTGTCGAATAATAACTTGATATGGTTAATTCAATACTAATTTCTAAAAAAACAAATTGAATAAAATATCATATAAATTTTGAAATAATTAAAAAAATATTTTTTAAAATATTTCAAATTACGAGAATGTTTAGCAAAAATAAATATTCCAACTATTAAGAAAAAAATAGGTCCTAAAATTATAAATTATGCATTTGTTGGATATTCTTTTAACTATACTATATATAGTATATAATTTTTTTGATAATATTTTTTCAATAAAAAATAAGTTGTCTTAATGAAATTTTTTCTTTTAAAGTAGATATTATTGATAAACA
This sequence comes from Populus pruinosa, assembly GCA_026413675.1. Lineage (NCBI taxonomy): Eukaryota > Viridiplantae > Streptophyta > Magnoliopsida > Malpighiales > Salicaceae > Populus > Populus pruinosa. The sequence continues at coordinate 14,160,802 of CM048598.1, read as the reverse complement.
TGCTTCTAATGAAATTACAAAGAGTGAAAAAAAAAAGAGCAAAATAGTTTCGTGCTAATTTTTATATTTTTTAAAAAAAAACTTGGAAATGAAACTAAAAAATATATTGAAGCGCTGGTATCTTGTGAAACTCCTTTTTAGAATTAAGCGATAAAAGATTTATTTTCTAACAAGACTTGCTTTTTATTGATTTGCCGCAAGTTTTTAGAGATAAATTGAGTGCTGATAGATCTATGCTCTTGTCAGTTCCTAACTGTTTGATTTCCAGGCAGAGAAGTCTTCTACCCTTTCCCTCTCTTCTTTCTTGCTGCAGTCAGCTTTGTGCTACGCTTGAAAGAAGACATTTTTTAAGTTAAATACTTCCATTGACAAGGTGAGGAATGAAGGAGCTGATGTGGATATGATATGGCAGTTGCCTTTTCTCAAACGTGAAAGCAATACCTATAAAGGTTAAACTCAAAAGTGTCTCTTGTATTTGCCCCTTGGTGGCTCTTTATTAGCAAGACTTCACAGTCAAAGAAATACATTATCCACTCACTAACACCTCAGCATTCAAGAGGAGAGGTAGGTAAGAAGAATGGAGAAAATGAATCCATTCCCGATAAGAACGGCCAAGCTAGAGAGGAGTCTTATTCATTTGATCAATTCACTTTTCCTTTGCTGGTTTTTAAGGGTTTTTCTTATCCTTGTAAGTCATCAACTTACACAATCAAAGAAAAAGTGGCAGCCCATCTTGGTCGTCTGATGTTACAATTGACATGCTATCCAACAGCTTTTAAGATTGTAATGGCCACCTTACAATTTGGTTGATCCAACACAAGTGACATGTCTTTTTAGTTATAATAAAAAAGAGAGGGATGGCATCAGAAAGCTATTATTCCAGCTCAGAAAGCTTTATTGGCATACCCACACACAGTCAGCATATTGAAGGAAAGAAGCCATATGGTGCTTGTCGGGATTTGTGACTAAGAAATATCCCAACTAATCTGGAGAATTTTCTTTATTTCCTTCGTCCCACTTGAAAAAGATGAAAGGTTTTCCAAATATTTCAAAGGAATATATTATGTAGAAGCAAACTAAGCAAAACAGGGAGACCTTTCACCTCCCTGAAACCAGTTTATTCATGAATTTAATTTACATGTTCTGTGAATAGTTCTGTCATTTTTAATGATACTGTAACAGAATGATCCCATTCCCAGTTTATTGTAGAGGAAAACGCCTTGATCCATGATCAGCTAGCATATTTGAAAAATGGATTTCAGAAATTTAAAATTTGACGGCCAAAAATATATTGTTATAGTTACTCAAGAGAAAATCAAAATTAGGACCCCACGATATCTTTTCTTAAAGCAACCGAACATGCCATCATTTCTCCATCTTCCCTTAAAATATATATATAATATGAGCCCATATGTAGGCCATAGTCCTTGTCGATGAGCCATAAGTGAGTCATGCAACCACAAAGTTAAAAGGTTCACCAACTATTGGCACCTCTTTATATACACTTGCGGAATGCTAGATTTGATCAATCTAAGCATCCTCTACATATCTCACAGCAAGGTAAACTAGTCTGCAGAAGTTCGCAGCTGCACCGAAAAGACAGCTCGAGTCATTAAGTCCAGAAGTTATCAAAACATCCCCGCGCATAAATTATGAAGACTTCACAGAAACAAGTTATTGGAATTCCAATCAGAACAGCATCATATGCAGTTGAGAAGATGCCGAGACTATTACTGGAAAATGCTGAGCAGCGCTATATTCCATCTCCTGCAAATAAAGCTCTGGCATGCAAGCAAAGTATCATTCTTTTCCTCCTTTCCTCTCTTTCTCAACCATAAATGACATAAGGTTGTTTTACTAATCAGCCAGTCTTATTTGCAGATAAAATAGATTCGATGCTTAAAAGGATGAACAAGCTAGGGAAAAAAGCTGACAAATTTGCTCATGGAATCCGAGAGCATAGTAAGTTATTCAAATTTTGATTTGTGATTAAGAAACATCAAATTTCTTCTCAATCAACGCTGGAAGGATGCTAAATTCATCTCAATTTTTGTAACTGCAGTGAGGTTGGGGACCAAGATCACTGAAACTCTTGTAGGGAAGCTGAGCTTGGGGGCTAGGATCCTTCAAGTAGGAGGGGTGAAGAAAGTTTTTAGGCAGTTATTTAGTGTTAGTGAAGGAGAAAGATTGTTGAGAGTCTGTCAATGTTATTTGTCAACCACAGCCGGTCCCATTGCAGGCCTCCTCTTTATCTCTACTGAAAAGCTTGCCTTCTGCAGTGAGAGATCAATTAAGTTGTCTTCTCCAGAAGGAAAATTAGTCAGAATTCATTATAAGGTAACAAACAATATAACATGACGTCTCTCTCCCCTTCCCCTCCCTCTCTGGCATCTCTGATCTCTAAATAATATCAATTTATGCAGGTAGTTGTCCCATTAAGAAAGATAAAGACAGCCAACCAGAGTGAGAATGTGAAGAAGCCATCAGAGAAGTACATAGAAATAGTTACTGTAGACGATTTTGATTTCTGGTTTATGGGTTTCTTCAGCTACCAGAAAGCTTTCAAGTCTCTTCAGCAGGCAGTGACTCAATCTCGGATGAATACAAGTCATTCAGCTCTTATGTAACCATAAGCTTTTCCCTCTTTTCTTTCATCAAATGTAAATTAATGACATGAAGAGGTGGTCAACATCATCAGTTGATCTAAGTACCTGTGGCTAGAAAGCTCCTACAAATATGAGAATTAATGGTTATTGATTTTTCAATTTTCTGGCTTTAAACATTACACATGGTCATTGGCCAAATGACAACACGTCTACCAAGCTAGTCCTCATATAGTGATTAGTCACACTTAATGCTCTCTGATGTGAAATAAGCACCATCAGCTTAGCCCTGCAACTCTGTACATCAGTTGATACTTGACTGGTGCAAGCTGCTTCTTTTTTTCCTTTTTGTGGATTCACTGGTAGAGCATTACATGGAAGGAAGATCCTTTACCAAACAATCAAGTTTAATGACATCTTCAGTGAACTTATCCTGTTATCTGAGGTTGAAATTAAATTCCAGTAACAACTTTTGGCAGCTGGGTTACTTAGGTGACGCAGCTTGATATTGAAAATGAACTGTTTTGGACCAGACCAAGAGTTAGGATTGCATCTACTCCTAAGCTGTCTGACAAGTTCAGAAGAACTGGTTAAGAGCGTGTTTGTCACCTCATCGAAGACCTAATTAAGTGGTCCAATGGATCCTCAAGTTGCAATATTTATGGCTGCTGACTTCACAAGAAATATATTTGAGGGCGATAATGCCCTTAGGCCTTAACTGTGAATCATTAGACGACAAGTCATCCTAGTCCTAAGATGACATTCCAGCAGGATTAAGCAACTTTGCTGGAAGTAGTTTCTCAAGCCATTAATTAGTCCTAGATCCACGAAGTGCCTGTCTGGTAAAGTATGCAAGGCAATGAAAAAGCAGGGTTTTTTTTTTTTGGTAATAAAAAAGGGTATGAAGATGGGTTGACCCTATACCCGGCAGGGAACATTGCGCACAGAACCCCACACACATCTGGAGAGACCTCATCGCACCCATGTCGGGCCGAAGCTAAGGGTACCTCCGCGAGCAAGGCTGGGGGACGTAGATATACCACTACCTCACCAAAGACCAGTGAAAATGACTCGAATCCAAGACCACATCGAGGATGAACGAGCGCCTTAACCACCTAAACCCACCTTCGGGGGTATGCAAAAGCAGGTTTAGTACACTGGAGTCCTAAATGAACCCTTAATCTTGAGGTTAAGTTGGTACTACCACGTGAGCGGTTAGCCAAAGGACAAAATGGTTCCGATTTCTTTTTTGGTCGTTTCCACGATCAAGAGCAGACCATGACACCTTTTAATTTTTTTCACATGCCAGGCATGAACACTACTGGCATTGTAATCTCTTACAAACTCCAACATTAGGACCCACACATTCCATCATGGCTGCAAATTACTATAAATCTGCAAACCACGGAAGCTCCTAAAAGAAGATCCAAGAAAGTGGAAGTGGACATTCCAGGAAATAAATCAGATGGGATCTTGCATAAGCAGCTAGGCAACGCCCATGATACACAGCATTGCCTCAAAAATCATTTTGTTGACAAATATTATTTGATTTTCCCAGCACAAGAGATAATTTAAGGTATGACCATGACTGTTATCAACTATTAATTTAAACTAAACAAACCAACTGATTCATGTCCTACATTCAGTAACTTCCACCGAGTCCACCCAAGCATGAGTTTATATCATGACAAACTTATTTAAACTTCCAAACCCTCAACCTCCAGTTCAGTTCATCCTAGAAGCAAAGGAGAACAAACGAAATATGAAAAGAGATTCTGCAGAAATTCTCATAAAACACACGCTGAACTTCATAGTTGCAATCATTTAAAAAGCAAAGAGATCTCCAATATTAAGCATCAGGATAGGATTGTGGGATCGACAAATACAGAATCTTATAATCATATCAGAATCCATAATTCTGGAGAGCAGGAAAAATCTTACAACAGCCATCTTAAACAGCCAGAAGAAGGGAAAGAGAAAATAAGAGGTAAGGACACACTAACAAACAAAGAAACTTATGAAGGTCTTCATTCTTGTTAATTATTATATTATAACATACTCTAAAAGGCTAAAAGGCCGTAGCTTCCGCACACTTTTTAATAATATTTATATATAATTATTATTATTATTATTATAATATAATAATTATTATTATTATATTATTATATACATGGAAAAACAATGTAAGTTTCTCACGCTTTTTAATAATACTTATATATAATAATAATAATTATTATTATTATTATTATGATAATTATATAATTATATTATAATATATTTTCTTTTTATTTTCTTTTTTTAGTTTTTTATACCTTTATGAGTTTTTTTTGTTTTTTTCTTTTAATAAATATTTTTTTTTAATTTAGTTTGTTAATAAATCTCTAATTTAATGGATTAATCTGATTTGATAAGTTAACTTAAAATTTTATTTTTTTAATTAATTTTATCATTTATTTTAGTTTGTTAATATTAAATTTTTTTTCAATTATTAGACTTTTATGACACGTATTTCAAACTTGACAGGTTAATTCAGTTAATTATCGATTAACCCGTCAAATTTTTTTTTCTATTTAGTTATCAAACTTTCATGACGCGAATCTAAGGTTTGACGGGTTAATTTAATTTAAAGAATTAACCCAGTTAATTCAAAAATATTTTTCTTCATTAGTTTTTTTCTCCATGGAAAAGCACTGCAGCTTCCCGGTGTCTTTTAATAATAATAATAATAATAATAATAATTGTTATTTTATATATATATATGTATATATATATATATATATTCATTTTCATTTTATTTTTTTTGGTTTATGCCTTTCTGGGTTTTTTTTTTTTTTGCTTTTTTCTTTGTTTTGTTTTCTTTTAATAAATATTTTTGTTTAATTTAGTTTATTAATGAATCCCGAGTTTAACGGGTTAACCTGATTTGATGAGTTAACTTGGAATTTTATTTTTTTATTTTTTTATTTTAATTAATTTTTTTCATTTACTTTAGTTTGTTAATGTTAAATTTCTTTCTATTTAATTATTAGACTTTCATGACACATATCTCAAACTTAACAGGTTAACCTAGTTAATTATGGGTTAACCCGTTAATTTTTTTTTATTTAGTTATCAAATTTTCATAATGCGAATATAAGGTTTGATAAGTTAACCCAGTTAATTTAGATTTTTTTTTTCATTAGTTTTTTTCTTCTTATTGGTCTTTTTTAATTAATCTATTTAATTATTACACTTTTATGACATGACCTTTCAGCTAGACCCACATCCAAGGTTCTTTGATTCAGTGTTGCAACCAGACTCACTTAAACTTGAATCATGTAAGTTTAATATTATTATAAATATTATAAATATTACTCTTGGATCAAACATTGCAGCTAGATCAAATACTCTTGGATATATCTTTATAGAAATACATAACATTCTTAGATCTTTCAGTTTTTTTTTGTTTTTTTTCTTCTCTTTTTTTGTTTTGTAATTAGTTTTTTAATTTAGTTTCTTAATATTAAATTTTTTCTGTTTAATTATTATATTTTCACAACATGAATCCCAAGTCTGACCAGTTAACCTAATTGATTCAGATTGTTTTTCTTTTTTCTCATTACTTTTGTTCTTTCAATTTTATTTTTTAATATTATATGCAGTCCATAATGAAAACATTGATACCTTTAGTTTTCTTTTCTTTTCTTTCTTCTCTTTTTATATCTTTCATTATGAACTGCACAATACAATCTACGGTGAAAAGGTTGATGTTTTTTTTTTATCAACTTTGTTTATTTAGTTTTTTTTATTAAATTTTTTTATTTAATTATCAAATTTTCACAACACGGATCTCAGGTTTGACGGGTTAACCTAGTTAATTCAGATTTCTTTTTCTTTTTCTTCATTAATTTTTTTATTTATGTTGATTTTTTTTATTTTTTTAATTAATCTATTTAAGTATCACACTTTTATGACACAACTTTGCAGGCATATCCATATCCAAGACTATTGGGTTTAGTATTGTAGCTAAACCCACTTATGAGTTTTCCAAGTTTAATGTTATTATAAATATTACTTTTAGATCCGGTATTATAGTTAAATCTAAGATTCTTGGATATAACTTTGTAAAAAAACCTAATACTTTTAAATCCTAGTATTTTTTTAATATTTTTTATATAAAATAATTGACCCCAGCATCGCACGGGTCATTTAACTAGTCAATAACTCTAAAACGCGTGGGGAAAGCACTGTAGCTTTCCCAACACCTGTACTTATATATTATAATTATAATTATAATAATATAAATTTTTTTCTTTTTTCTTTTTCTTTTTAATTTTTTTCTTTTTTAATTTTTTTTGTTTTTTATGTCTTTACGAGTTTTTTTTTGCTTTTTTCTTTTAATATTTTTTTTTAAATTTTAGTTTGTTAATGTTAAATTTTTTTATTTATTTATCAGATTTTTATGAAATGAATTTCGAGTTTGATGGGTTAACCTAAATTTTTTTTGCTTTTTTCTTTTTAATTATTTTTTTCATTTATTTTAGTTTGTTAATGTTAAATTTCTTTCTATTTAATTATCAAACTTTCATGATACGTATTTCAGGCTTGATGGGTTAACCTGGTTTAATGGTTTAAACCAGTTAACCCGTCAATTTTTTTCTATTTAGTTATCAAACTTTCATGATGCGAATCTCAAGTTTGATGAGTTAACCTGATTTGAAGGGTTAGCCCAGTTAATGCAGTTTTTTTTTCTTCATTAATTTTTTTTTATTGGTTCTTTTTTATTAATCTATTTAATTATCATATTTTTATTACATGACTTTGCAGTCAAACTCACATCTAAGGCTATTAAGTATGGTGTTATAATCATACTCACTTAAACTTATGTCATGCAAATTTAATGTTATTATTAATATTATAAATATAACTTTTGAGCAGATGTTATAGCCAAACCAAAAACTCTTGAATATAGCTTTACAGAAAAACCTAACACTTTTAAATTTTAGTTTTTTTTATTTTTTATGCAAAAAAATTTAATCGTTAACATTGCGTGTGTCATGTAACTAGTCAATGCTCTAAAAGGTGTGAGAAAAGTACTATAGTTATTCCACGCCTTTTATTTTCATTATACTTATTTATTATAATTATTATTATTATATAATTGTTTTTTGTTTTTTATACTTTATGGGTTTTTTTCCTTTATGTTTTTTTTAAATGATTTTTTTTGTTTAATTTAGTTTGTTAATGTTAAATTTTTTTATTTAGTTATCAGACTTTCATGATATAGATCTCGAGTTTGACGGGTTAACTTGATTTAATGAGTTAACCCGGATTTTTTCTTTTTAATTAATTTTTTTATTTAGTTTAGTTTGTTAATGTTAAATTTCTTTTTATTTAATTATTATACTTTTATGACACGTATCCTAGACTTGACCAATTAACCTGGTTTGACGGGTTGATCCATTAATTTTTTTTCTATTTAGTTATCAGACTTTCATTGTGGATTGCACGGTGTGGTCCACATTAAAAGGCTTAAAAAGAAACTATAGACTTAACTGGGTTAATCCTTCAAACTAGATTAGTCCGTCAAGTTTATGATTCGCAACGAGTTAACTTGATTTAATGAGTTAATCTGGATTTTTTTTTTTAATTAATTTTTTTATTTAGTTTAGTTTAATAATGTTAATTTTTTTTATAAGTTTTTTATGCAAAAAAATAATTCATGGCCTCCCAGGTCATGGACTAATTAATTAATCAATATTCTAAAAGACATGAGATGCAAAAAAATAATTCATGGCCTCCCAGGTCATGGACTAATTAATTAATGAAAAGTAATGTAGTTTTCCCATGCCATTTATTTTCACTATACTTATTTATTGTAATTATTATATTATATTATCCTAACTAAACTGTGTATAATTATTATATTATATTATCCTAACTAAACTGTGTAGGAGAGCATTCATTATATAGGAGTTATCACGGAATGAATATCCACAGAATTTCAAACTGTTGAAATCGAAGATCTCATAGTAGAAAATCTGGCTTATGTAGACTTCACTTTAAAGCAATCCAGGAACAGCAATCCAGCTTCATCACAACCTGACTTGGTAAAGTACGGACAGGACCTTACATCAAGGTATTCCGCAGAGTTTCATTTATCCAAAAGCATGCCTATCCCAGTCACTGTGATCTTTGGACAGTTCTGATCTTCAAAACCTTCAGCCTCTTTTCAGTTCCCATAGTCCCTAGCCCATGAAAGGCAGCATCTGTAACCTCCTCACAGCACCCAATATCAAGAGCCTCCAGGTTTCTGCACTCAGCAAGGACACAGCTTAATGAAGAGTTTGAGATATTTCAACACCAGTCCATACACAAGTTCTTCAAACTGCTTCCACAGGAAGTGGCCAAGGATTTTATAGACTTATCAGAGATGTCACAGCAACCACCAATGATAAAGCTTTCCAGATTTTTGCAAAACCTGGCCAAAGATATAATAGACTCATTCCCAACTCTAAAGCAATCCAAGAACTTAGTGTCTTCAGGGAAGATGAACATGCCTCTGAAACATTGGAAATCCACCCCCAAATTGCAGTTACACTGGTGCAACCTTGCAGGCCCAACTCTTGTAGATTTGGACAGTTCTTATAACGAGCTTTTAGTACTTTATCGGTAACAAATTTGCATCCATCAAGATGCAGGATCAATAACTATTTGCAGATCTTGACAGCCCTCAGCAACAGCTGACAATCCCTTGTCCATTAGCTTTCTGCAATATGACATCATCCCCTTATCTGAAATACCTGTATCACAATGATTAGACAGCTTAGCTAGTAAACAGAATGAGCATGCATGGCTAGAAAGAGACTATTTTGAGATATCTATTTGCAAGATAATCCAAGGCTCAATGGCACGCTTAACACTGCAGTTAGTGTTACAGCATACTGAAGATGCAGCGAAGGGCATAATAACACCATATGAGTGAGACTGACACCAAATGGGAACTTCTATATTCCCAGTAATAGTCAGTGCCTTGCACGATTTCACAAACAAAACAGTACAAAAACTCAGCAAACATAAGATTAACTGAATTTTCAGCTTTCCATATTGTAAACTTAGTCTAACTGTTACATCCATCACATGAAAGCCAAAACAATGCAGGCTATCAACAGAAAAGGCAAAGTCAACGGTGCTCCAAATTTGGCAAAAGTTAGTCTTTATCTCACAGTTTGGGCAGTAAACCCATCATAGGAATCTAAATCATTAATGCAATGTGCATATTAAGCATCTTCAAACAATCTAAAGTATTTTCAATCAGATCACCATGTTAAAAGATACGCCAAAAGAATAACTTCAAAGTTTCTCACAATATGATATTTTCCATCAGACATGATAATATATAACCACCTAAACCCTCTAATTATATCACAAAAATTAACCAAACAAAACCCTCACAGTTCTGCAGTTCAATTCAGCAACACAAAACCCTCTTTTCATCATAACCAAATTTTCATACATAAAAGCCCACAAAAGTACCATAGTTTCTCCACGACTCCATGGCATCGAAATAAACAAATCCTTTTTATATCCAATTGTAAAAAATAAAAAATGCTTTTACCTTTACAATGCTGCAAATTGAGGACTTTTAAGCATCTAAAACCATCAGCAATTACAGCAATATCAGAATCAGTAACACCAGGATAAAAACCCCTTGAAATAGACTGAGACAAAGTCCACTTCAATCGATCTAGAAAACCTAGCAGCCATCTTTTGAAGCATGTGAGGTCCAGCTCTACCAGCAAGTTTCTTCCTTTCTCTAGTCTGCAACCTTAGCCGTCTCTTGGAAACCAACCCAAATATCTCCTTGTCCTTATCATTCTCTAGCTTTGATAATATTGGTCTCAGCTTGTCCAGGGATGGAGGTACCGTAGTGAGTCGTGACAATTCGAACACGTCCTCATAGAAGCCACCGTTTGGCGGCCGCATCATCACTCACGAGTCATTCTAATGTCATAACCACAACCCACGTGTTAACTATTTTTTAAAATAATATTTTATATTATTTAAAAATTAAAATTTTCCTTTACCAAATTAATTATAAAAAAAATTATACTGAAAAGAGAAAAAAACTGATTAATATTCGTTAAGGAAATTTATTTTTAAAAATAATTTAATTATTTTAGTATTCTTTAAAAGACTTCTCTAATCCTATCAATTTGAAAATAACAAAGGATGATGTAGAAAAGATTATATTATTCTTCAAAGTAAGTTTAATAATTTTTTTAGAAAAATAAAATAATTATTTTACTGTTTTAATTCATAATAATCTCTATTTTAATCTAAATTAAAAAAGAGAAGTCGAGGTTTTTGTTACTGTGATATTAGCTTATAGAAAAAAAAAGTTACTATTTATAAATTTATAAGCGTTTCAAATATTTAAATAACTATAAATTATTAAAATTTATTTATTACAAATTAAACATTATTTTATAAATTATTTGATATTCATACTTCATCTAGTATCCTTTTATTAAATTAAAAAAATAATAATAGATATTTTAGTTTTATTATATTATACACACATTATTTAATGTGAAAAATATGTCTGTTTATAATTTAGTTTGAACCACAAAAACTAATCGAATCAAATAACTTATATTTTTGAAAATTTAAATTGTACCGAACTAAATTCTAGTTCAAACCAAACTGGTTCAGTTTGATTAAATTTGGTTTTTTATTTTTAAAATTGGGAAACTTAATCATCAAATAAAAGGGATTTTTTGAATTTTTTTCTAAAATGAGCTTACATTAAATTAGGCTTTTAAATTTTTTTTGTTAAGCTAAGTTTATATGTTTTTAATCAAAACTCTTAAATTTTTTCTAATTTGATTTAGTTTGTTATAACCTTTTTAATCAAATTAAAAGATTAAGTTTTTTTAAAAAAAATATTAATAGTAACAATAAATTTAAAATGCTTCACATCTTGTTATTTTTAATATGTAAAGAAATAAGTTATGAAAATTCAAATCAATGCAAGATACATGATATATAATTAAATTTAGACACCTCAAATTAAAAGAAGTATTCACATTAAAAGAGATTTACATTAGCAACCAGTAATAAATTATCATAAATATTTGGCATAATTTGAAGTAAAAAATTAAGTACCAGCACTACAGTTGCATCCAAAACTTCGAGTAATAGCAAAAGCCAAAAGATCTAGCAAGGATAATGCTATAAAGAAATACTTGCAAATTAACAACATATTAGAGTTCGCTATTAAAAAAAGTAACAATGCAAAAACTTAAAAGAAATTAACAAGGTAAAGTAAAATAATTATCCAAAATAATTATATTATAGGATTGCACTAACATCATCAATACAACTTACAAATAATTAGTTGAGATTTTTAAACTTTCATGAAATTCTACAAAAACATAAATTAAAATGTTGGATTAAACATATGTAAATAATTAAATTTAAATTTATAAAAGAAATTACTTAACTCAATCATTTTAGAATTTTCAATATAATCCATGAAAGTTCTGATATTGATTGGAATTGGTGTTGAACTTAACCAATTCTAACAATAAACAAGTGCTTACACTATCAATAGAGATAAAAAGCTTTAAAATAGATCTAATATACAATTGTCAGTACTGAAAGCTATTTTAGAAACACCTATAGATACCAAATAGCTAGTAGGTGTTTTGCTACCTTTAAAACAATCTTATATTTTATAACATTATGCCTTCACCAACCTAAAATATCTAATTTAAAATCATTATGATCTTCACAATCATCACCCAAATACCTCTCAACTTTATTTTTTTTTTCAACACCGTCTTCTTCCTCTAAATGTTTTTTGAATTAATAAGTTAAGTCATCTAATATATCATCATTTATCACTATTAAATCAATATTTACATCCTTATTTATGCTAGTTCCAACGCTATGAACAATCTCAACATTCTCATCAACATTTATATAATGCTCAAATAACCTTAGCAAATTATTTTTAACCTTAATTGTAAAATTTTCAACTTCTTTAACATCATACAATCTTCCAAAATAAAATCTCACATATATTAATTTGAAACGTGGATCTAACACAATAGCTATATACAACAAAAAGTTTTATGTATCTTGATCCCTCCAATATTTTTTTATACTTTGTTATCATATTCTTGGTCATTTTACTTACATAAACATCTTCACTTCTACAAAGTTAGGATATACTTGTATGCATGAAAATCAATTTATTGAAGAAAGAATTAGATGTCACATACAATGAGCCATAAAATTTTAATATAACCATGTAAAATAGTTTCAAGAACTTGAAAAAAGATCTAGTCTTTTCCCAATCTTCTAAGAGAGAGAGAGAGGGACCTAAGTTCTTTTGTTTCCTTTTTGAATCAACCTCAAAGTAACTCAAATACTAAAGATCAGATTCTTCTAACCTTTTAAAACCACATCAAATTTAGTAGTTGCATCTAGCATCATATATGTAGAGTTCTGTCTAGTTTCAACATCCAAGTAAACAAATTTTTTACTTTTAATTTTCAACCTCTTCACACATTAGTTAAAAACAAGTTGTCTAGAAGAAGAAGATCTAACATACCTCTCACTACATTCCTAATCTTAATCACTGAATCATCAATATATTTCAATCCAACACATATAATAAAATTAACAATGTGTGCAAAATATTTAACATGTATGAAGTCATTTGATAATATATTAGTTGTCCAATTACTTGTTACTCTCTTCAGATATTTTATTGTCAAATTATTTAAACTTGTGTCATCTATTGTAGCTATTAAAATATTATCAATTCCCCTTTCCAACAAACAACTCTCAATTGTTTAACTAATTTTTTCATCTTTTTTATTAGAAACTTAACAAAATTTTAGAATTTTTTTATTCAAGCTCCAACCTTTATCAATCCAAAGGGCAATCAAACACATATAATTAATATTTTGGATTAATGTTGAAGTATCGATTGTTAAACATAAATGTTGATCATTAAGAGCTATCTTTAATTTTTCTTCCCATCTACATAAATGTTCAAACAATCTCTTCAAATCATCAAACGAGAAGGAACATCAAATTTAGGTTGCATTACTTGACAAAATGATTTAAATCCTTAGTTTTCAACGAAGTTAAAAGGTAGCTCATCAAATATAATCATTTTTCCTAGGGCTTTCCTACACTCTTCATAACTAAAACCTATTGCCTTAATAGTCACCATATTTTCCTCTCTATTATTACCCCTTCCTCTTTTATTATAGGTCTAGATTCTAAAACTAAAGTTTTTTTTTTTATTTTTGGTCAATCATAAATGAAAAATTTTTAAAGACACCTAAATAACTCCACATTTTACTAGTCTCATTAAGTATAGAATGATATGCATAGTCTTTTCTACAATACATACATGCAGGCCTAGGAGCTTTAGGATTACGATCTAGTTTTTTTAAAGTAATCCTAAATTTGGGATTTTTTTTATTAGATCTAGCATCGGTTTCTACCAATCTAAGGCAAATTACTCTTTGTTCACTCAAGTCTAAGTTACTTCACTTATAAATATTATTATATGTTGATAACATGGTAATTACAGATGACAATAAGGTAGATATTAAAAATCTAAGGCTTTCCTTAATAGTCAATTTCAAATTAAAAGATCTTGGACCTTTAACGTATTTTCTTAGAGTCGAGGTCGTACGTTCAGAAGTTGGAATCACAATTTACCAATATAAATATATACCGGACATATTGGAGAAGATTGGATTACCTGGTGCTAAACCTATAAAGGTTTAAATGGAGGCAGATTTGGTACCAACACTTACATGTAACAATTCACTTCACGAACATGTGAGGTATAAATGTTTAGTTAGAAAATTGATCTATTTAACCATCATAAAACTAGGAATATAATATATTATCAACACATTGAGTTAGTTCATGCAAGATCTATAATGATATCATCTTAATTGATACAGTGTATCAACTTTTTCAATGCCTCAAAGGAGCTCCTAGGCAAGGTTTAATGTTTACTTCCCAAAGTGAATTACATTTAATTGGTTATTGTGACATAGATTGGGCTCATTGCCCTATCACACGTCAATGAGTGACTGATGATTAGTACTTAAAAGTGTATTTTTATCAAGATTTTATATAATCATTTTTGCACTTGAAGTATGAATAACTCCTTAGCTATGACATGTTTTATAATAACATACCTAATAATATAAAATACTTTTAATTTATAGTAAATATTCATTTTAAATACATGCATATCAAATAATTAAAGGGATTGATTGATGAGTTTAACTACTGAAATTCAGAAGATGAGAGATGGCTAAGATTAGAAAATAGATATTGATTTAGTCTTAACTGGAACACAATTCTGTTATTGGATCATAACTAGAGCTTTGAAACTTGGATTTAGGTCCGCTCTATATAAATGAAAAGTTAAGACATGGGTCTAAAGCTTTTATAAAAGTCCAAGATTCAAAAAGATTGTTTTCAAATTCAAATTATAGCAATAACAGAGAAGTTTAAATCTGTTCTATAGCTAATACAATGTTCAGTGTTTAGCCCACATCTTGAGTTTTATAAGTCGAAATGCATCGATTTTTTTTTATAGAAAGCTGAGATAATTCCTTATAACTTTTATAAAGATAATTTATTCAAATTCTGATGTTAACAATATTGTTTTATTTATATAAGAAGATAATAATTATCATCAAGTCAAGATGTGGCCACCCATTCAACAATTAGTAAACAAATCAATAGTTTTAAATTTTAGCATACAAAATGAGGTATTTGCCATGTATTTAGACATTCTGGTTTTCAAATCAAAATCATGTTCTTGTTCTCTTTCTTTATAATTTTGTAATACTTAAGTTTTGCTTATATTAATATCTTATTTATGTTTTTTCTTTTCTTTTCTTTACTTTGTTAACTTGTATCTTATTTATATTCTTATCTTGTTTATTTGTGCTTCTCTCTTTTATTATGTTTAGTTAAGTTTATTATGTCAAGGTGAAAGGGTTACACTAATGGAGTAAAAATAAGTATAGTATGAACTTAACATAGACTTTAATGTTTGATATTAAAATGTTTTGTATTTGTTATTTTGTTCACTCTTAATACTTTGTTTATTAAATGGTTAATCTAAATTTATGTTATATAACTTTTGGTATAACAAATACTTGGCATTTTCATAACTCAACCATATGATATAACCGATACTTGTGCTATGAAAGGAACTTGATTTGTTATTAACTCAAGTTATAATCATGAATACCTGACAATATTTACAAGTATTAACATTATTCGAATAAGATAACTAATGTAATCATGTTAATAATTTATAATCCGATTGGAACCTTGTTTATATGTGATTTCAAGTTGAGTAATAAAAAGAGTTTATACTATACTTGTTTGAAATACCGTTAGTGAATCCTCTAACCTTAATAATTATTTTATCCTTATTTAATTTTTACATTAATCTTACATTTTAAAGTCCTCTTCAACTCATCATCATAATCATTATCATCATTATCATTATTTATAATTTATATAGTTAATTTTTCTATGGTTTGACTCCGGTCTTACAGGTTATTTATTATTTCGATACTCTTACACCTAAAATAAAACATTAATCTTTTGGTTATATTAACTGATTATTATATCTTCTTTGAAAACTCGTCGGTGTCCTCGAAAAACAAGAAGCAAGTTACAACAGCTCATTCATCTATAACAATGAATTATTGATCTATTACAACTACTTCTGAGTTAATTAATGGCTAAAGAAAAAGATAAAAACAAGGATCGGAATTGACACCCTATTTTTAAAAAGACACCTCATCATTTCTTTGTTTTTTTTATGGCCTCTCATTTTTAATTTCTAAAATAAAAGTAAAATTAAGTATTTTTTTTTAAATTAAACACCAATTCAATATTCATATATTTTTTTTCCGCATGGCCTAACAATAGAAAAAGATTAATAAAAAAATAATTTTAAATATCAATTAATATAATATTAAATGATAAAATTAAATAAATTTTTTTAATAATCAAATAAAAAAAAAATAACATTATGCGATTTCACTGTGTTCTCGTTCCCAAGGCATAATGTGCCCTATAGTTTAACACGAGGCACTTTTAGTTTTTGGTGTAATTTGTTAGGTTTGGATGACTGAATTCCTCTAAGGAAAAAATGATGAGGGTGATGACAATGTTTTTTTTTTTTTACCCTTAATTTGTTGGAAAATTTATAATATTATAAGAGTTTTTTAGTTATTATTTCAATTTTAATGGCAATTATAATTTTTTCAAATTATTCTGTTAATTTGTTTCCTCTTAGGAGGTTGGAGTAATTTTTTCAAAATTAGATGAGAAATTTAATTTGACGTTATAAGTATAGGTTATGAGATAATTAAAGAAACTTTGCACCCATCTAGCTGTAGATGCCATCTGAGATCCTACTCAGATGAATTTAGTGAAGAAAACACGTCAACCTTAGCATTGAAATAAAAAATAAAAACATCTAAGAATACCTTATGGTATGTATTATAAGGGAAGCATGGGCTGGCTTTCTTCAGAACAAACCATTTTAAGGGTAATTTGATATTGAGGTTAAATTGAATTTTTGTTAAAGATTGATTTTTTCATTTTAAATTAATTTTTTAGTGTTTTCAATTATTCTCATGTATTAATATAAAAATAAATTTTAAAGATAAAAAATTATTATTTTAATATATTTTTAAATGAAAAAAGACTTTAAGATATATATATAAAAAAGGAAATGTATACATGTATTAGTCAAGAAGTATCAAACACACAAAGCACCAAGCCAAAGTTATTTCCTTTCCTTCACTTAAAACCTTGATAATGTTAGCTAGTAGTGGCTCTCGTATTTCACAACACTTGACAAATTGTCACTACAATCAGAAAACCCATTTAGGGTTAGGGTTTTGCAACACAAAAATTCACAAAAGTTCCTACCTTTCTTTCTCTCTTTTCATGTTGAAACCTCCCTCTTTTGTAACGATATTTGGTGGTGATAATTATAGGCATAATAATTATAATCATTGGAAGTATGGGTTTGTTTCTTTTTCAAGCCTTCAATCAAAATCATCCTCAGGAGAAACTCCCATTCTTTCTGATTGTGTAAGGTTTGTACTTATGTTCTTTAAAGTTCTCATTTTCTGGGTTCTTATTTGTTTCTAGGAAAGAAAGTGAACATACTGTAAAGTTCTGTGCTTTTTGTTTATATGGGTGTTGTTTGTGTGTTAGGATCATGCATGAATGAAAGTTCAACGGAAGCTTAATTATACAATTCGTGCAATTTCAATCCTTTTGGTTGCTAAGAGTTTCATGTTTGCTGTTTAATTACTTGCTAAGTGATTGGTTTAGGTGAAAATTTTAGAGATTACACGAAAAAGATAAAAATTCTTGTGAATTCTTATGATTGGAACGCTTAATTTAATCGGGTTCAGTTATTTACTCTCTTATTGGAACCAGATGTTTAATTGATGTAATGTACATATCAACACTTTTTTTATAATGTTAAAAATTCAGATGAACTATTATTTGTTTGTCATTCAATATGTGTGTCTAATACATCTCATTTTTGTTCAATTAGCTGATGAGTTTTTCTTTGTGCAAAAGCCAGCGAGATAACGATTCTGAGCTTCCCTCTGAAGGATTGGCCTCAGTAGCAGGTTTCTTTGCTTGTCCTTTATTAGATTTGATGCTGAGTACATCTAAAAATTTATGTTTAGGGCGCCTTACATGCTTGTTGATTATTGATTGCTTCGTCATGATTTTTGCAGGAGGAATAGTAGCACTAGGAAAGTTTGACGCTCTTCACATTGGCCATCGAGAACTTGCAATTCAAGCATCAAAGGTTGGAGCCCCAAGTCTTCTATCATTTGTGGGAATGGCAGAAGTACTTGGTTGGGAGCCTAGGTATCAGTTTATTCTTTTGTTTGAGCGCACATTTACTTGTGTGATTGGATATATGGAAACTTTTCCAATCCTTTCAATTTTGCATCCATCTACCTGATGAGTTTGAGATGCATGCGCTTTATTTTTGTGCCTTGTGAATTAAGCTGGTTACTTGCTTACTAGGAATTCTATTTGCTTTTTCCAAAGCATTACAATTCTTTGACAGTTTGAAGGTAGCAATCTTCATCATGGCTATCTTGTTTGTACTGTAGAATGACTCTTATGGAGCCAAGAACATGTGCTCTGTCCTTCCTTTACTCGGTACTTTTTTAATATTGTTAGGATATGCTTGCTATCTCAAATTTCTCCATCTTTACAGAAGTCTAGGATAATTTGAAGCAAGTTTGAGTTGAAACTAAGTCTAAAGCTAAGCTCATAAATAATTTATGAATTAGTGTCCAATATGCACATGATGTACCATGGTGTTCTGGGGTGAATTTTTTGCCACATGTTGCTTGGAATCAATTTACTAGTGAAGGAGAGAGTATTGGTAAACTTTGCTGAAACATGCATGAGCTGGAGGATTTTTTTGAAAAATGATGGTTGGTAACTCATTGTGCAGTGGTGTTATTGACTTGTCATATTGTGGTTAAGAGAATTATTCTCTTGCAGACTGACGATAAGTTGCTTACATGTGAAATTGACATATTTTCATAAATCTGCCAACTATTTACATGCTACAATTTTTCTTTGATTTAAGTGACAATTTTCACTTTCCTGTACAGGGCTCCCATAGTTGCCAAATGTGACCGAAGTAGAGTTCTTTCTTCTTGGGCCCCATACTGTGGCAATATGGTCCCAGAAGAGGTCCAAATTGAATTTTCATGCGTTCGACATCTCACCCCGCGACAATTTGTTGAGAAGTTATCTAAGGAGCTTGGAGTAATTGGAGTTGTGGCAGGTAAACTAAAATTATTTTGCTGCCCATCTTTCTTTTTTTCCCTGTCACTGATGTAAATTCCTGCATTTGATTTTTATGGAATTGAAGTCTCAAATCTTAATGGCTGACTCTGTCAGGGGAAAACTACAGATTTGGATATAAAGCTGCTGGTGATGCCTCCGAGCTGGTGAGACTCTGCGAGGAACATGGTATGGGGGCTTACATTATAAGTTCTGTGATGGACAACAATCAAGATTACAGAAGCATGAGCTCAAATGATCTAAAAGATAGAGGACAAGTCTCATCTACCCGTGTTCGTCAAGCTTTAGCTGTAGGGGATATGAAATATGTGTCAGAACTTCTAGGTCGACATCATCGTCTCATATTGATGTTGAAAGACCAGGAAGAGCGTACTAAAACTAGCAGTGGAAGGAGGGTCTCAGCTCCAAAGTCATTTCTATTGAATCTACCCCCAAAGGATGGTTTCTACGAGAACTGTTCTCTCATATTCGGTAATAAGAATCCAGTAACATGTAGAGTATTCATGGATACAACGCATATCCATTTAGAAACGGACGAGGCAGATCCTTTTGATTTCGAGACCGATCAAGAGCTGCATCTCTTGGGCATAGAATTTGGTGATTCCAGACCTGATAGAGCTTAAGCATATCAGTCCTCACATTAGTTTTTGTTCATTGAAGTAGTTTCATCTAATCGAGTTGGAGCCCTTTGTAACTATCATTAGTTCACATTCACTTGTATGCTCAATAATTTACACATACATACACATTCTTTAGCTAAAAACTGGAATTCTATTTGCTGATTCTAGGACGTGGCTAAGAGGATTTTTGAGATAATTATGGTTTTTCAAAATATTTTTTTTTTAAGAAATATATTAAAATAATATATTTTGTTAAATTATTTTTATATTAAGATATTAAAATTAAAATGATATGAAAACATTAAAAAATATCAGTTTAAAGCAAATAAATAATTTTTTATTTTGCTTAAAAGTATTTTTAAAATACTAAAACAAATAAAAATAGTAATTTAAAGTAAAAAAAATAATTTTTCAAACAAAAAGACAAACAGATTTTAATATATGAATAACTGTTTATTTTTGAACTGAAGGAAGTAATCATTGAAATTTTAGGTTGTTTGGGTTAAAGTACTTTTTTCTAAAATGTAATAAAATATTATTTTTTTAAAAATTATTTTTAATATTAATACATAAAATGGTAAAATATATATAAAAATATTAATATAAAAAAATAATTTTTAAAATAAAAAAATAAATAGTTGTTAAAAGGTTGGTAGAGTAATGGGCACTAATATATATAAACAACCCTTCTCCTCCTTTCCAAATTCCAATTCATCTTTCCATTCAGAATCTTTTGTTGGAATATCCAATTTGGATATTCTAGAAACCATTCCCATCTTACAAGCCTCCCCCGGCTCAAAGAAAAACATCTTTAAAGCAAAGCCATCAACATCCCTATAAATCAAAAACCTCTGAGAAATTAAAAACAAGAAATCCCTCACGGAAGGGCACTCGTTCCTCTCTTCTCTCCCCTATAAATAAAACAAGAAGGAAACTAAATTGCCGTTCGTCTTGCCTCTCTCAGGTCAGTTTTCTCTCTCTATACTATTTCTTTCTTTTATTTTTCTTGTTTGTGTTGTTTTTTTTTTTGAAAGTTTGGATGTTTATTAAAATTTGAGCAAAATTTAGCAAATCCAACGAAGAAAACTACACATTTCAATCTGTTTTCATGTAATTTTTTTTTAAATTAATCATCACTTTCATTGGCCCTGCATTGGCTTTTGTTTTTAGCAAAAGAACCAAAGTTTTTTATTTATTCATTGTATTTCCAATTGGGTTTTTATTGTTTTCTTTAATTGAAAGAAAGTTTAGAATTCTGAGTTATTCATCCGAGTCAGGCCGAGTTGACTTGCGTTCAATTAAGCTAATTAAGGGCAAAAGAGTGTTCTGGTCTCTTTGTCTTCTGAGTCTTGACCTGTCGTTTTATATGGCATCCTCGTGTTCCTTAGCACCTTTTAGGTCCACCGTGGTAGTTAATTCGTTTTCCAATCCTACCCACGACGCATCACTCTTATTACCTCTCGCCCTTCCCTTCTCTTCTCGTATAAATAAAAATATATCTTAAAGTTTATTTTTAAAATATTTTTTATTTAAAATTATATTAAAATAATATATATTTTTAATTTTTAAAAATTATTTTTAAATTTTAATGAAATATCATTTAAAATTGCCTTAATCATTCTTATTTTGTGCACAAATTGAACAATTAACATGCAAATTAACAAATAATAATGAATTAACATAGCAACAAATTTTTTTGGTAAAATATTATATTTATAGATTTCGTGGTTTTAAATCCTGATATTAATTACATTCAGGATTATCTAATTTATAATAATTAATTAAATTGATTTACTGATTAAAAATAACAAAAAAAATTAAATATGTTTTATTGATTTATAAATATATTTGTTAAATATATCCATGTAATATATCTAGTTAGATTTTTATTTAGTTATGATATATTTATATTTGATTGTTCATAACCTGACTGTATCACTAATATTCATAAAAATAGTGGTTTTTAATAAATTCTTTTCAAATATAATTATTTTACTGAATTTTTTAAACTTTTTTATTTTTTTTTTAAAATTCCCTCTGGTCTCATAGACCATCGGAAGGAATCTATCACTACTTATCTATCAATCACCATCTCTGCAAAAAGCCACGATGTAGTACCTCGTGGCATGCTCTTATTGGTCTGTCCAAATTTGGAACCATAGTTTAGTCCCCTCTGGTCATGCTGTCGCTTATTAGTGTTTTGCTAATTGGTTTAAGGTAATAATCAACACGTTGAAATTGTCTATTTTGTGCTAGCAGGAACGCGTTTTGTATTGGTAAAGGAAGCTTCTTGGCTGGTGTCTAACGTTTGATCTATCGGGCTGTCAAAAGAGAACAATTTTTGACAGCCCGAGAACAAAATACAAAGATCCTTTACAAAGAATAAGGTAAACAACAACATAGAATATTCCATCTCTGTCTGCTTCCATGTTTTTCTCGTGAATTTGAATGTGGCTATTTGTATCTGTGTTTGGTATTGTTGGTTTTGGTTTTCATTGAATTGTTCTAAGCATTGTGCAGGTGATTGATTGTTTAACATTCTTTGTTTGGTTATCTGGGTTGTGACCAAAATTGAAATTCAGTTCGTTGACTGAATTCCTGGCCTTGTTTTGTTTAGATCGTTGTGATATAGGATTGTTTGTTTACGAGAGATTTTCTTCTTGTGTATTCAGTATGGGCTCCTTGTCTGGAATCATTCAAAGACCAGTGATCGCAGCAGCTGTGACAGCTTTAGCTTCTGTTTCTGTTGATTTTTCCGATGAACTACAATCTTTTAGATCATCTGATACTTGTTCTACCTCTGAACAGTCAAGTTCTTTATTGTCTAATTCACTTCAGGATTCAAAATTTTCTTGGGTTTCTCACATTTCAGTTTCTAAGCTTGCAAATTTGTCATTCGTAACTAGGATTCGGGTGCCTGTTCCTAATGTTAGCTTCCCAGTTCTGGATGTGAGCCAAAATTTTGTTCCCAATACTTTTGGCTCTTCTGTTGCTTCCTCACCTTTTCTTGTTAATTTGTATCGGTCTGCCGAGTTGGTCAAAGGGCCAAAATCAAGTGCATTTAAAACCACCACTATTCCTCCATCCTCTCCTGATATATTATATAGATGGCATTTGCCCGAGCCGAGTACTATTGATGTTTCTGGATCATCTGATTGTTCATCAGAAAAGTCTAGGACAGTGGTAGTTTTGCTAGGGTGGTTAGGATCAAAGCAGAAACATCTAAATAAATATGCTGAGTGGTATACTTCGAGGGGATTCCATGTCATTACTTTTACTTTTCCACTGGCCGAGATTCTTAGTTACCAAGTTGGTGGGAAAACAGAACAGGACATTGACTTGCTTGCGACCCACCTGGCTGATTGGTTGGAAGAGGATGGAAAGAACTTAGTTTTCCACACTTTCAGCAATACTGGATGGTTAACGTAAAGCTCTCTCCATCTCAGGCTTCTGCACTAACCATTTTGTTTTCTTTATTCCTTGTGAAACCATTTGGCTTGACATGCTTGGTGTGATGCACTTTTTTCGCAGTTATGGAGCTATACTTGAGAAGTTTCAGAAGCAGGATCTTTCTTTAATGGGAAGGATCAGGGGCTGCATCGTGGATTCTGCCCCTGTCGCTACCCCTGACCCTCAGGTAAATGCTGCTTGCAGTTGTCTTTGTTGTTTTTGACAGTAACAAGAACATATTATTGGTATCAGGAAGGCGATGGAATTCTTATTTTTATCCTCTCTGCATGTCTTTTATTATTTCAAGCATGTTTAGCTGTGTTTAATGAAACTGTTGGCTGTGATTATGGTTGCTGTAGCTGGCAAAGCTTTGAAAACCTTGAATCGTTTCCTTTTACTCATTAAGTTCATGAATTAACTGTCATTTTACACTTTACAGCCACGCTACTGATCGCACACTCTGTACCACCTCCATCTTTGCTTTGTGGGTAGGAGATGTTGTTTTGATTTTCAGACTATTTTATCAGTAGCCTTTTAGTATAGTTATTGAACTATCATTTGGCTGGTTATATATTATCTGCAGGGTCTGTGCTTTCCTTCATGTGACCATGTTATTGGCGATCAAAATTCAAATATATGATGAAAATGTTATTCATGTTCACTTTCAATCATTATTTGGGATACTCTCTTTCTCCTTCTGCAGTCTTCCGGGTCTGAGTCCACATGGTTTTTTCCCCCTTTGTTTAGGTTTGGGCATCAGGCTTCTCTGCAGCTTTTCTGAAAAAGCATAGTGTTGCTACGAAAGTGCATGCAAGCTCAAAAGAGTCAGATATGGAGGTATTAGTTGGCAGCAAAACATTCGTGGAACCCAAGCCTGCCATAGCTGAATCAGCTTTATTAGCTGTTCTGGAGAAGTTCTTTGATGTGATTTTGAACATTCCTATGGTGAACAGGTTATACCCTCTTACCAAAAAAAGAAACATCTGAAACCATACATTGATAAATGCTTAATAATGTAATTCTTATCATTATTACCATTGATAGATTCTCCATGACTGGAAGCTTATATAAGTTTTCATTATTACATTGCAGGAGGCTCTCGGATGTGCTAAGCTTATTATCATCAGGACAACCAAGCTGTCCACAGTTGTATATATATAGCTCTGCAGATAGAGTCATTCCTGCAGGGTCTGTGGAATCATTTATAGAGAAGCAGCGAAGAGCTGGGCATGAGGTTAGGGCCTGCAACTTTGTGTTCACACCTCATGTTGATCATTTCAGAAATGATCCAAAACTGTATACTACTCAGCTCAGCCAGTTTTTAAATGACCATGTGCTTACTCATTGTAAGCATTCTTAACCGAAACCATGGAGGCAATTATTTTAGCCCAGCTTATTTTTCTCCATGAATCACATTATACAGCTCATAGAATTAATTCATTTTTATTCAATAGATATCAAATACAGCCGGAAAATAGTTACTTTCATTTATTCATTTGTACTTGTTCTTTACATACAATCAAAGTTATACAAACTGTTAAAAAAGGTTATTCAATACTAAATACAAGTTTGCTTTCTGGTTTTGGTCTGAATGGAAGTTTTTGCTGCTTCACTTTTCACATTTTCTATGATCTCTTTTCGTACAATATAGAATTGGTTACAAGCGACAATTCAACATCTTGTTATAGTACACCACTAAGCTACAACTTTTACAGAGATCAAATTGTCTTCTAGATGCTGTTTTGTAGCCAGTTCATCTTCATTTCATTCTGGCAAATTATGTACAAGATTTAAGAATTTCATTATGCTTGCTTAGGTGTATATCAATGCAAGTCTTGCTTGTCTGTATGGTTTAGGATTTTCAATTATTTGTTTGTTATTTATGGAAGTGCAAGTTTGTAGAACAAAGTGAAAAAGGTAGAGAATGTAGAGGATGGTTCCCTTGAAGAAATTATGCTAAGACATAAAATAAGATGGTTTTCATGTATATGTTACACAGTAACAAAGCATATACAGACTCGTTATTAGCATCGGAGGCTTCTACGAGTTCTTTCTGAGATATGAAATAAGACAAAGGAGAAATTACAGAGAGCAATCATACACGTTATAATTGGTAGAAATAGCCATCAACAGCAGTAGATGAAACGTGTTTAGATTTGGGAACGTCGGATCAGGCAGTGGGGTAAGAGGCTTGCATAGCTATGCCACATAGTCCTTCCTTTGCAGGTAATCCTTCTGCATTCGTGTGTATCCCTCTTCCCCCCATTGGGCACCCCATGAGTTCTTCACTAGCCAATACTTTGATCCATCGCTGACTCCATATCCAACAGCAGTGACACCATGGTCTAGTTGAGTGTCGCAACTTCCTGTAAAGATGCCACTCGAGTAGAATTGGAAATCATATCCACCAGCGTCAATAGTTACAGAAACTGGTTGCTCGGCAACAGCCTTCATCAGTGCAGCTTCACTGTTTGCTGGCACATCTTCAAACCCGGGTAATCTTTGCTGCGTGGATGGCTGCCTTGTTAGTGTTGCAAGTGCCATCTGTTCCCTTGTATGGGTAGTTAGCTTCAGTTGTTAGACCCTTGTTTTGTTCAATGAACTTGAAGGCATCATCCATCAAACCACCATTGCAGCCTTGATCCTCACCCTTAGTGTCACAATCAACAACCTCTTGCTCTGAAAGGGAGATCAATTTACCAGTTGTGAGCTTATTGATTCCTTCGATGGCTGCCACTGCCGAAAATGCCCAAATACAACCTACGTTTTGATTCAGCACAAACAAAACAAAGATTAGAAAAGTATCCCTCTGTAAGATCTCATTCTTATAAACACAAGGATAGGCACTTACCACACTGTCCTTGGTCCTTGACAGGGGTTACAGCTCCTTCCTTTCTCCAGTCCATGGTAGAAGGCACTGCAGAAACGTTTTCATATCTGAAAGGACCTGCTTGTGGAGAGCACATATGGCCCTTGAACCTGATGCGTGAAGCTTTGAACTCTTCATTTGTAAGATCTGCAAATTGATTGACACCAAGTTTGTAAGATTTTCCGGTTTGACTGTTAAAAGCATCTATGCGTGCAACATTTTCCTTGAATATGCTGTAACGGGTCGCCCTCTCGTTGTCATCCATTGCTCATGTCTCTCATACATGGGTGCATCCAGGAGGGTTCGAGCTATGGATTTAGAAGGCCAAGCTCCCACAATGAAGAGCAAGGCCAAACAAACAAATTGGAATTGTTTAGTGAATCTCATGGCAGCCTTTGGTATTAGTAGCCGGTATATTAGGGAAGCAATGATTAAGCTGGTAGGCATACTATCTTCACGCACCCTTTGAGGTTCTTACAGGGACTCTGCTCCTGTCAATTCGTATGCTCCACAAGACAGGCCTTCAAACTATGCGTGCCCTTCAAAATGTTCTAATTTTGAGCCCTATGATTAACTAATTTAATTGACATAGTGTTGTGTTTTTTAGCCAGCATGAATTCGGACAGTTCAAACTTTCTCTTCATGAGTATATTTTCTAATGCCTGATGAACATTGTATTTAGTAAGCTAATAAATGGTTTTCGTGCAATGATTTTAGTCCTATCTTATGGCATCAGATGCGCTATAATTTTAGAAGCAGACAGAAATACTCTTGCCATGCCGTTAGATTCACAAAGTGAAGAGTTTGCATACGTTAAATAAACTTTGAGATTGTAACAAGAGTCGGCCTAGCTTTAAGTTACTGCATAGGAGAAAAAACTAAGAAAATGGTAGTCTCTCTGTAATTATTAGTAAACGTGCTGGTCTGTCTTAGGACATGGATTTTGATGGGTGCTTGAGTTTAGATTCAAGAAGCCAACGTTTTTTTTTTTTTTTCCAACGAGGAGCAAAATCTACAGAGTTCGCATAGTCAATGACGAGGTTAAGATGTAGTTGCAAACTAATTTACTTGTTGATACAGAAAGGAAAAAGAGTTTGAGAGAGGAAAATTCTGCAATTGCCAAAAATTCTGCTGGAAAAATTATTCCGTGCAAGATTATTCTGTCAAAATCAATCCGTTGCTACCATGCATTGCCTTCTTGAAAGGTGGGTTGACTTCGATAGATCAACGGGGGCTGTATCTTTAAGATATGTGGTTAGATTCTTGAGCATGACACTAGCAAGGTAGAAGCTAAAGTTGAGACTGGCTTTTTCAGAACATGAAGGCGTCTTACAATTTTGTCCAAAATTTAAAGAAAACTGTTTATGAGCACGCTTCACCTTTGAGTTCCAAGCAAACTGTGATGTTTCGAAAAATAAAGAGAAAGATTAAATAAGAAAAGGCAACAATGTCCTTTGGAGGCTTAGAATTAGGTGTACATGGATGAAGGGTATTTAGTTAATTGACTTGATAAGTATAAATGGGAGGTTAAAAAAAATAAAATCTGATGAGAGAGAGAGAGATAGAGAGCCAGCAGTGAGGGGAAGAAGAAGAGGACTGTAGAGATTATGTGCTTAAGATAAGATTTATGTTTTAATGGGTGTAATTATGGTTTTTAACCTTGATTTCTTGGTTTGCTAAGGTTTAGGGTTTAAATTTGTATCATCAGGGATTAATTGAAGAATTGAATGTGGGTGATGAATAAGTTGATTATAATATGATGGGTTGAAATATTTTAGGTTATTTGATATGATTTTTTTTTTATTTGTTATGAGTTTTTAACACTAAGTTTTTCCAATGTTACCGATGGATTGAATTTGTCGGTATAAGATTCAAACTCAATCGGTAATTTTTTAACTAAATCACTAACAAAAAGTGTTCTTTGACATGCTTTTCATCAGTAATCCTATATTTTGTTGCTAACTCTATCAGTGAAAAAATAAATATTGCGACGGTTTTGCAAATGGAAAATGGCATAAAAAAGTCTCACTTGAAATATACAGATGGATTTATTCTATTTGTAATAGTGGAATATCTAGTAAACATTTTTCAGCTCTCGTTAAAATATTGATGGACTCCATCCGTCTGTAAAGACGTTAGTGATTGTGGCATTTTCAATAAATATTTTTCAACTCTTTGAAAAATGCTGACGGATTCCATTCGTTTGTGAAGATGTCAGTGATTGTGACATTTCTAGTAAATATTTTTTAACTCTTTGTAAAATCGACAGACTATATCTGTCTGTAAAACCGTTGGTAGGGGTTTTTAAATTTGTTTGTTTAAAAATTATTTATAATAAATAATATAAATTAATAGTAAAACAATCATTTATGCAAATAAAATTTTATTAAACATCAAAAATAAAAAAAATAAAGTTAAATAATATTCATTACAAATTGAATATGTTTCCAAAAAATATTGAATTAGCACAATGACAGAGTTGGAAGAGGAGGAGACTAGCTGTTCTCGGGACCATACAACTAAGAAGGGACCGCACATATATCACTACTTTATGATTTCATATTTATGATCATTTAGCGAAGTTGTTCACAATTCGCTGAGAGTTGCTCGTATTTCTTAGTAAGATGAGCTGTGTTTTGTTCATAATTCATCGATAGTTGTATTTTTCTGTGAGATGAGATGTGTGTTGTTGCAAGGTCACAAACTCCTTTGATAGATTGCTTGATGCTAATTGGAAACTCCCAACAGTTGAGACACTACGAGCTATCTGCAAGTTCTCGGTTGTAGTGTTGGAGAGCCCATACAATTAATTTTTATCGGGTCCACTAGACAATCCTACCTCCATCCATGAATCCAGATCAAAATTTGTATGGGTGGAATGATCGTCCCCATATCTCTCCTTCAACTGACTATTATAGGCCTCTTGAAAATAAAATAAAAATCATTATATTCAATTCAATAAAAATAATAATTTACAAAATAAAATGGTTGAACGAACAAAGCACAAAGTGTTAAGTGTGGTTGTCAACGAACTATTGCACCCTCTTTTGGTTGTCTTAACTTTGCACGTGTGTCTCTACAAACAGCTCTATTAGGCTCGACTCACATCTAAGAGACGTAGCGTGTGATTGTTCATCAAAAGTATAATTAAGTCTTTTATTTTATATATGTATTTATTGTTTGTATTTGGATTTTTTTATAATAATTGATGTGCTTTTTAGTAATGAAGTTTCTTTTAATGTTTCAATTGGTTTTTGGAGCTTAAATGAATTATTTTAGAAAATTTAATGTCAGAATTCATAACAAAAAATTAAAGAGAAATTTAGTTGAAGATTGAAGTAAATCTTGGTTCAAATTAGTGCTCCAAATTTGCCCCCAAAATCAATTCTATTCTAATCCTAAAAAAGATTATCATATGATCTATTTCAAGATCAAACTTGCCTTATATTATGTTCAAACTTCAACCATTAAACACTCAAGGTTTCAATATCAATCTTAGCCTAAATAATAGGTACATTTATATTCTTATATGATGCTTACATTCAACTCCAAATCAGCCTTCAAATTAGCTCAAATATAATCCATGATCTTAAATGTCCATACAATAAATAACATTTCATTTATTTTGGGTAATTCATTGATCCAAAAGGGTAAACACATTGATGGAAAACTAAAGGGAACATTGTTACATTATTTTGGGTCAAAAAGAAGAAAGAGACAACTCATAAATGAGAAAGAAAAATATGCACCAAAGTGGTTTCCAAATTGACCTGATTTGATTTTCCAAAACACCTTTCGGTGTTTTGCCCATAACGTTTGACTCAAGTGTCCAAATGAGAAATTCTTTAATAGTATGGAAAACTAATAAAATTTTATATAAATATATCTCTAATAACCATCTTTGAGGAAGGTTGCTAAGAGAGTCGAAATTGCTGTCCAAAGTTAGTATCGTATTTATGTTCGAATTTTTACTGAAATTATGTTGTGTTCTTCTTTCTAGATTTCAATTCTTTATAAATCTTAATGTTTATCTTCTCATTTTCTTCAAGAATGTTTCATTATTGCAAAGAAATTTTAGAAATCATTTAGGTAATGTTATAATCTTGAATTTTTATGCACAAACTTTAGTTTTGATATAGAGATTAATTGATTCAATGTCTTACTTAATATGAAAGTACCTGTTCATTCTTAAGCAATAATCAATCTTCATCTTTTTAAACTTCATTGTAATATTTTCCAATCTAATATCACCATCGTTGATATTAGGTTAAGTTATCTTAAATATGTTAAAGGAAATTGACACGACTAAAAGGTTGATGTCTTCTCCCAAGTGCAGGAGTGTCGAAGTAATAAATAACCCGGCAAGAC
Organism: Populus pruinosa; assembly: GCA_026413675.1. Classification (NCBI taxonomy): domain Eukaryota; kingdom Viridiplantae; phylum Streptophyta; class Magnoliopsida; order Malpighiales; family Salicaceae; genus Populus; species Populus pruinosa. The sequence continues at coordinate 14,129,975 of CM048598.1, read as the reverse complement.
CGGGGTCGAACCACAGGGAGGTTAATTGTACAAATTATAAACAACAATATAACAACAACAACAATAATAACAACAACTATAATAATAATAATAATAGTACTAATAATAATAATAGTAATAGTAATAGTAATAGTAATAATAATAATAATGAAAAAGAAGGAGAAGAAGAAGATGAGAACTTTGAGATGGAATATTAATGTAACGATTAAACAATGATAATAACAAATGTCAAGGTTAGAGATTCCACTAATGGTATGTCAAACAAGTATAATATAAACTCTTATTATTCAATTGGAAACCACACATAAAGGAGGTTCCAATGAGATTATAAATTGTTAACATAATTACATTAATCATCTTATTCGATTAATGCTAATACTTGTAAATCTCGTCAAGCATTCATGATTATAACTTATGTTAACAACAAATCAAGTTCCTTTCATAGCTCAGGTGTCGGTTATACCATACATTATGGGCTATGAAAGTGCCAAGCATTTGTTGTACCAAGTGTTATACAACATAAATCAAGATTAGTCATTTAACAAGCAAAGTATTAAAGAGTGAACAAGATAACAAATATAAAACATGTTAGTATCAAACATTAAAGTCCATATTAAGTTTACATTATACTTATTCTTACACCATTAGTGTAACCTTTTCACCTTGACATAATTAACTTAGCTAGACATAATGAAAGAAAGCAAAATAGATAAACAAAATAAGAACATAAAAGTTAACTAAGTAAAGGAAAGGAAATGAAAGGCATAAACTTAATATTAATGAAAACAAAGCATAAAAAATACAAAGAGAGAAAGGAAGAGCATGATCTTGATCTGGAAACCAAGATGCCTAAATGCATGGCAAATGCCTCCTTTTATAGGCCAAAATTGGGAACTATTGATTTGATGACTAATTGATAAGTGGGTGGCCAACTTTTGACTTGGTGACAATCCTTATCTTCTCTTGTCTGCCCAAAACGTCATTGATAACGTCAAAACTGGAGCCAGGTGCAAACATGAAAGTTGTAGGCAATTGTCTCAGCTTTCTTGTGTAAAAAATTCAGCTCATTTGGACTTTTAGAACTCCAGATATGGCCAAAATACCGAACAGTGCTCGGGCTGGAAGACAGATTCGGGCTTCTTTGTTGTTGCTACAATTTGGACTTGATAATGGCCTTTTTAGATCTTGGGCTCCATATGAAAGTTGTAGGCCTATGTCTTACCTTTCCATCCATATAAATTAGACCTAAATCTGAGATTTGTAGCTCCAGATATGGCCCAATTACCGAACAGTGTTCCGGTTTGGATTGCACCGACATCTCTTCTCTAAGTTTGACCATCTCTTTATCCTTGCAATTTAAGTTTTTCAAGTCATCAATCAATCCTTTCATTTATTTGATAGGCCTGCATTAAAAATAGACATTTACCACAAATTATAGGTATCTTATATTATTAGATACATTATTATAAAACATATTTTAGTTAAGGAGTTATTGATACTTCAAGTGCAAAATGATGATATAAAACCATGATAAAAATGCACTTTTAAGTACTAATCAGAAATCACCAATACATCATTATTGAAATTGGTTTAGAACAAGACTTGCCTTTTCTTGTTATTTAAAATCTATTTACACATTTTCATTGACACGACTAAAAGGTTGATGTCTTCTCCCAAGTGCAGGAGTGTCGAAGTAATAAATAACCCGGCAAGACCGGGGTCGAACCACAGGGAGGTTAATTGTACAAATTATAAATAACAATAATACAACAACAATAACAATAATAATAGTAGTAGTAGTAGTAGTAGTAGTAATAGTAGTAGTAGTAATAATAATAATAATAATAATAATAATAAAGAAAGAGAAGAAGAAGAAGATGATGATGATGAGAACTTGGAGATCAAATATTAATGTAAGGATTAAGCAATAATAATAACAAATGTCAAGGTTAGAGATTCCACTAATGGTATATCAAACAAGTATAGTATAAACTCTTATTATTGAATTGGAAACCACACACAAAGGAGGTTCCAATCAGATTATATATTGTTAACATGATTACATTAGTCATCTTATTCAATTAGTGCTAATACTTGTAAATCTCGTCAAGCATTCATGATTATAACTTATGTTAACAACAAATCAAGTTCCTTTCATAGCTCAGGTGTCGGTTATACCATACATTATGGGCTATGAAAGTGCCAAGCATTTGTTGTACCAAGTGTTATACAACATAAATCAAGATTAGTCATTTAACAAGCAAAGTATTAAAGAGTGAACTAGATAACAAATATAAAACATGTTAGTATCAAACATTAAAGTCCATATTAAGTTTACATTATACTTATTCTTACACCATTAGTGTAACCTTTTCACCTTGACATAATTAACTTAGCTAGACATAATGAAAGAAAGCAAAATAGATAAACAAAATAAGAACATAAAAGTTAACTAAGTAAAGGAAAGGAAATGAAAGGCATAAACTTAATATTAATGAAAACAAAGCATAAAAAATACAAAGAGAGAAAGGAAGAGCATGATCTTGATCTGGAAACCAAGATGCCTAAATGCATGGCAAATGCCTCCTTTTATAGGCCAAAATTGGGAACTATTGATTTGATGACTAATTGATAAGTGGGTGGCCAACTTTTGACTTGGTGACAATCCTTATCTTCTCTTGTCTGCCCAAAACGTCATTGATAACGTCAAAACTGGAGCCAGGTGCAAACATGAAAGTTGTAGGCAATTGTCTCAGCTTTCTTGTGTAAAAAATTCAGCTCATTTGGACTTTTAGAACTCCAGATATGGCCAAAATACCGAACAGTGCTCGGGCTGGAAGACAGATTCGGGCTTCTTTGTTGTTGCTACAATTTGGACTTGATAATGGCCTTTTTAGATCTTGGGCTCCATATGAAAGTTGTAGGCCTATGTCTTACCTTTCCATCCATATAAATTAGACCTAAATCTGAGATTTGTAGCTCCAGATATGGCCCAATTACCGAACAGTGTTCCGGTTTGGATTGCACCGACATCTCTTCTCTAAGTTTGACCATCTCTTTATCCTTGCAATTTAAGTTTTTCAAGTCATCAATCAATCCTTTCATTTATTTGATAGGCCTGCATTAAAAATAGACATTTACCACAAATTATAGGTATCTTATATTATTAGATACATTATTATAAAACATATTTTAGTTAAGGAGTTATTGATACTTCAAGTGCAAAATGATGATATAAAACCATGATAAAAATGCACTTTTAAGTACTAATCAGAAATCACCAATACATCATTATTGAAATTGGTTTAGAACAAGACTTGCCTTTTCTTGTTATTTAAAATCTATTTACACATTTTCATTGACACGACTAAAAGGTTGATGTCTTCTCCCAAGTGCAGGAGTGTCGAAGTAATAAATAACCCGGCAAGACCGGGGTCGAACCACAGGGAGGTTAATTGTACAAATTATAAATAACAATAATACAACAACAATAACAATAATAATAGTAGTAGTAGTAGTAGTAGTAGTAATAGTAGTAGTAGTAATAATAATAATAATAATAATAATAATAAAGAAAGAGAAGAAGAAGAAGATGATGATGATGAGAACTTGGAGATCAAATATTAATGTAAGGATTAAGCAATAATAATAACAAATGTCAAGGTTAGAGATTCCACTAATGGTATATCAAACAAGTATAGTATAAACTCTTATTATTGAATTGGAAACCACACACAAAGGAGGTTCCAATCAGATTATATATTGTTAACATGATTACATTAGTCATCTTATTCAATTAGTGCTAATACTTGTAAATCTCGTCAAGCATTCATGATTATAACTTATGTTAACAACAAATCAAGTTCCTTTCATAGCTCAGGTGTCGGTTATACCATACATTATGGGCTATGAAAGTGCCAAGCATTTGTTGTACCAAGTGTTATACAACATAAATCAAGATTAGTCATTTAACAAGCAAAGTATTAAAGAGTGAACTAGATAACAAATATAAAACATGTTAGTATCAAACATTAAAGTCCATATTAAGTTTACATTATACTTATTCTTACACCATTAGTGTAACCTTTTCACCTTGACATAATTAACTTAGCTAGACATAATGAAAGAAAGCAAAATAGATAAACAAAATAAGAACATAAAAGTTAACTAAGTAAAGGAAAGGAAATGAAAGGCATAAACTTAATATTAATGAAAGCAAAGCATAAACATTACAAAAAATACAAAGAGAGAAAGAAAGAGCATGATCTTGATCTGGAAACCAAGATGCCTAAATGCATGGCAAATGCCTCCTTTTATAGGCCAAAATTAGGAACTATTGATTTGATGACTAATTGATAAGTGGGTGGCCAACTTTTGACTTGGTGACAATCCTTATCTTCTCTTGTCTGCCCAAAACGTCATTGATAACGTCAAAACTGGAGCCAGGTGCAAACATGAAAGTTGTAGGCAATTGTCTCAGCTTTCTTGTGTAAAAAATTCAGCTCATTTGGACTTTTAGAACTCCAGATATGGCCAAAATACCGAACAGTGCTCGGGCTGGAAGACAGATTCGGGCTTCTTTGTTGTTGCTACAATTTGGACTTGATAATGGCCTTTTTAGATCTTGGGCTCCATATGAAAGTTGTAGGCCTATGTCTTACCTTTCCATCCATATAAATTAGACCTAAATCTGAGATTTGTAGCTCCAGATATGGCCCAATTACCGAACAGTGTTCCGGTTTGGATTGCACCGACATCTCTTCTCTAAGTTTGACCATCTCTTTATCCTTGCAATTTAAGTTTTTCAAGTCATCAATCAATCCTTTCATTTATTTGATAGGCCTGCATTAAAAATAGACATTTACCACAAATTATAGGTATCTTATATTATTAGATACATTATTATAAAACATATTTTAGTTAAGGAGTTATTGATACTTCAAGTGCAAAATGATGATATAAAACCATGATAAAAATGCACTTTTAAGTACTAATCAGAAATCACCAATACATCATTATTGAAATTGGTTTAGAACAAGACTTGCTTTTTCTTGTTATTTAAAATCTATTTACACATTTTCATTGACACGACTAAAAGGTTGATGTCTTCTCCCAAGTGCAGGAGTGTCGAAGTAATAAATAACCCGGCAAGACCGGGGTCGAACCACAGGGAGGTTAATTGTACAAATTATAAATAACAATAATACAACAACAATAACAATAATAATAGTAGTAGTAGTAGTAGTAGTAGTAATAGTAGTAGTAGTAATAATAATAATAATAATAATAATAATAAAGAAAGAGAAGAAGAAGAAGATGATGATGATGAGAACTTGGAGATCAAATATTAATGTAAGGATTAAGCAATAATAATAACAAATGTCAAGGTTAGAGATTCCACTAATGGTATATCAAACAAGTATAGTATAAACTCTTATTATTGAATTGGAAACCACACACAAAGGAGGTTCCAATCAGATTATATATTGTTAACATGATTACATTAGTCATCTTATTCAATTAGTGCTAATACTTGTAAATCTCGTCAAGCATTCATGATTATAACTTATGTTAACAACAAATCAAGTTCCTTTCATAGCTCAGGTGTCGGTTATACCATACATTATGGGCTATGAAAGTGCCAAGCATTTGTTGTACCAAGTGTTATACAACATAAATCAAGATTAGTCATTTAACAAGCAAAGTATTAAAGAGTGAACAAGATAACAAATATAAAACATGTTAGTATCAAACATTAAAGTCCATATTAAGTTTACATTATACTTATTCTTACACCATTAGTGTAACCTTTTCACCTTGACATAATTAACTTAGCTAGACATAATGAAAGAAAGCAAAATAGATAAACAAAATAAGAACATAAAAGTTAACTAAGTAAAGGAAAGGAAATGAAAGGCATAAACTTAATATTAATGAAAGCAAAGCATAAACATTACAAAAAATACAAAGAGAGAAAGAAAGAGCATGATCTTGATCTGGAAACCAAGATGCCTAAATGCATGGCAAATGCCTCCTTTTATAGGCCAAAATTAGGAACTATTGATTTGATGACTAATTGATAAGTGGGTGGCCAACTTTTGACTTGGTGACAATCCTTATCTTCTCTTGTCTGCCCAAAACGTCATTGATAACGTCAAAACTGGAGCCAGGTGCAAACATGAAAGTTGTAGGCAATTGTCTCAGCTTTCTTGTGTAAAAAATTCAGCTCATTTGGACTTCTAGAACTCCAGATATGGCCAAAATACCGAACAGTGCTCGGGCTGGAAGACAGATTCGGGCTTCTTTGTTATTGCTACAATTTGGACTTGATAATGGCCTTTTTAGATCTTGGGCTCCATATGAAAGTTGTAGGCCTATGTCTTACCTTTCCATCCATATAAATTGGACCTAAATCTGAGATCTGTAGCTCCAGATATGGCCCAATTACCGAACAGTGTTCCGGTTTGGATTGCACCGACATCTCTTCTCTAAGTTTGACCATCTCTTTATCCATGCAATTTAAGTTCTTCAAGTCATCAATCAATCCTTTCATTTATGTGATAGGCCTGCATTAAAAATAGACATTTACCACAAATTATAGGTATCTTATATTATTAGCTACATTATTATAAAACATATTTTAGTTAAGGAGTTATTGATACTTCAAGTGCAAAATGATGATATAAAACCATGATAAAAATGCACTTTTAAGTACTAATCACACCCCTCAACCAGCTTATTACTAGTCCCTAGTAATTAAAGCGTTAAAACAATTTGCAAATTTCACAAAGCAAGGTATTCATCATTTAACTTCCATTAATCTATCCAGATAAACAAACTCTTATTAAATTTATATATCTGCTCAATACCACTTAACAAGATATTAATAAACCTTTCTTTTGTGCTTAATGTATCAACACATAATTATGGGGCTTTTCTTGGAAGAAAACAAAATTTTTGTTCTAATGTTTAAGGTTAACTTCCTTGGGTTGGGATTACTATTTTTGTCTTTTTTTTTTTTTAACTCTATATACATATACTTTAAAAACATCATGCATCTTTAACCCATGTAACGAGATTTCAGCTAATGACTCCCAGACCAGTTGGTCTTAGGGCATTAGGTGTTAAGACACCCCTACGCGCTTAGTAACTCGGGTCGCAGATACTGATATGTAGATAGTGCAATGTTTGATTCCCTTAAGCTTTTCTCCTCAACCCATGTAACAAGCGTTGGGCCAATAGCTCCCAAGTCAGTTGACTTTAGGGTATTAGGTGTTAAAACACCCCTTCGGGCTTAATTGCTTAGGTTAGGGAGGTTACGAAACCAAACTTATCTACATTTTTATTATCATCATTTTGTTTTTTTTTTTCTTTTTTTTTTCATGTTTTTCTTTTTTTTTTTTTAATTATATACAATCCCTTTCCCTTAGTTGTTACCTTTAACAAAAGAACATAAATAATGTAATAATCCAATATGCAACCCACAATCATATGTTAAAGTGTGTGTGTGTAAATTAAGGTTTAAAAATACATGTTAAATAAGTATATGAGCAGAATTAAGTGGTAACAATATGAGAGTTTGTAAACCTGAATATTTCAGGAAGTATTATAATAGACCTTGTTAAGAATGGTTACTAAGATGCGTCTCAAGAGTCACTTTAACAAAATAACTCCTTTACTCTGCCATCCTAGTAACAACAATTATGCACATGCTTTATGAAATGAAAAACAATTTTTTTTTTTATCAACTACTACCCTCTCCCCCCAACCAAAACGAGACATTGTCCTCAATGTTCTAAGGTAGAAAGATAGAGTATAAAAGATATCACCTGAAATAACGAACACTGACAAAACCTGAAACACACTAAAACAAAAATAAGAAATAACAAAACACAATAATAAAACCAAAAGACACAAAAAATTCACAAATGAAGGCTCAAATCCAATCTAATCTTTTTACGGCTTCCCGTAGATGACCAATTTATGCGACTCATGGAAGGATCAATCACAGGAATGAAAGATTGTAGTTGGTCAATCAATTGTTCAGCAGTAGTAGCAGAGATTATGATTTGTCGTGCAGAAGATGTTAGAAATTCCTGTTCCACAGCATGATCAAGAAAAGACAACAACTTATCATAATAACCATTAACATTTAACAAACCTATGGGTTTATGGTGAATGTGCAGTTGAGCCCAAGAGGAAATATGAAAGATCTCTTCCAATGTGCCTAGACCACCTGGTAAAGCAATAAAAGCATCAGCATGGTTAAACATTGCATTCATTCGAGCCGACATTGTGGAGACCTGAAGTTCCTCTCCAATTGTTTTTCCAATGATGTCCCCTTGTGCCAAAGCTTCAGGGACGACTCCTAAAACTTGACTACCTCCTAAAAATGCAGCTATTGACACACCTCCCATTAACCCAAGACTGCCTCCCCCATACACTAAATGAATCTTTCTCTCAGCTAGCACCTGACCAAGATGATTTGCTGATTCTAAAAACTCTTTTTCTTTCCCAGGACTAGATCCACCGAAAACACAAATATTTCTTATTTGATGACTTGAGGAACTTGCCATTTCTACACACTTCTGTATTTGTTGAATGTATGGGTTGAGTAGAAATGAAAGGAAGGAAAATAGGGTTTTATAGATGAGAAAGTAGAAAGACAATCATAACATCTATATGTAGGCCAGCTAGAGTCTCACACACTCTCTCTCTCTTTTTATTTATTTATTTATTTACTTTTGAAAAAAACATGTGTATGTACAGGTAGTTGTGATTGTGGCTCACATCTTCCCTTGGTTTTACGTCCAAGAACGGCTTAAACGCCCTCTATGGGTCGGGGATAGGCTTCCCATCCAGTTTTCTTAAAAACTGGCAAACAGGGTCTTTTTTAGTCAGATTCCCAAGACTAAGTCGATCATGTTCTTTATGAAATAGTGGCCATAAATCATGAATTGCACGATGCACATCTCCACTAGGATGCGTCTCAAGAGTCAATAGAAGATTATCTAAAGACTCCTTACTCAGGCCATCCTTAATGAATTGTATTTTATCTTCACGGTTTATAGATACCATTCCTAAAGAACGACATTGTGTATTACAAGTCCATCTAGCACATCGATGACAGACATCCAGTCGTTTTGCACGACGCTTCTTTGCAAAAGTGCTTTTACCTGTTCCAGGCATGTGTGAAATGAAGAAGTTAGAGGACTCACCTGATAATCGGACCTTTGCTTCAATCAACCAACGAATATCTTCAGGAATTCCATGATTCATTAATAATCTCAATCTTGCACATCTAGCACGGTAAATTTTTGTAATCGTATTCTGAGGCAGAGCGGGAAAATACTTTTTCAATTTTTCAAGATTAGTGTCCATTTTCAAATGAGAATTGGAAGAGAGATTCAAAGAATTGCACAGATATATACACAGATATCAGTAATTGTGGGAAACTGAAAGAACCGACTTAAGTCACGGAGTACCGTTATCCGCCATTTGACCGGGGTGAAAGAAACTAGCAAAAATCACTCAAAAAGATTCATAAAAAAAATGTGAGAAAAACAAAATAATCAACCTTTATCTACAAGTTCATTCAAACCAGCTGATTCATTTTCACTAGGAAAATTATCAAAGTAAGCTTTCAAACAATGTCCATTTTCCTTAAAATCATTGTCATTCATTGAATTCTCAATATCACAGGCCCCATAAGGATTGGTCCATCTTAATCTTAGCTCTTTAGGGAATGCATAGATTTGAGAATCATAAAACAAAACTTTTTGACCAGTATCAATCTTTTGACAATTTTCACAAGTTTTGCAAAATGCATGTGTGTCCTTGAACATGGTGGGCCAATAAAATCCATTTTGCAAGATTTTTGCAATTGTCTTTTTTGACGAGAAATAACTTCCACATGCTTCAGAATGACAAAGTTTAATGACACTACTTACCTCATTGTCGGAAATGAATCTTTGAAATATTTGATCAGGACAATATTTGAATAAGGTAGGGTCATCACAATAAAAGCTCTTCACTTCGTTCAAAAACTTTTCTTTGTCTTGGGTACTCCAATCAGCTGGCAAATCTTCTAAAGCAAGAAAATTGATATTTTTATTATACCAAGGCATTGGACTAAGAGAAAGTAAGGATTCGTTAGGAAAGTAATCATCCATTGGTGTGATGTCGGGTGTCGAATCTATTGTCACTATTGATAAAAGATTCGCATCAATATTTTCGGTGCTTGTTTCATCCGTGATTTCTTCCTCAGAATAAACCATTTGCAAATCTTCAGTTTCATCCAATTCATTTTTACTTAAAGTAGATTCAAGTTGATCATAAACTAATTCATCAATATGATCTACTTCTTGTAAATCATTATCATCTCCAGGTTGCTTGCAAATGTTGAAAATATTCATCTCCAATGTCATGTTTCCAAATGATAGCTTCATCAGTCCATTCCTACAATTAATCAATGCGTTAGACGTTGCAAGAAACGGACGTCCTAAAATAACAGGAAATGAATTACATGGTTCAACAGGTTCTGTGTCCAAGACAATAAAATCCACAGGATAAATGAATTTATCGACTTGTACTAACACATCTTCAATTATTCCTCTAGGCACTTTTACAGATCTATCGGCAAGTAAAAGAGATATAGAAGTTGGTTTTAACTCACCTAGATTGAGACTTTGAAAAACTGAATATGGAAGTAAATTCACACTAGCTCCAAGATCAAGTAAGGCTCTTTCAATTTTATGCTCTCCAATAAAGCAGGAAATTGTAGGACAACCAGGGTCTTTATATTTCAAAGCATTATTGTTTTGAAGAATAACACTTACTTGTTCGGCTAGAAAGGCTTTCTTTTTCACATTCAGTTTCCTCTTCACAGTGCATAGATCTTTCAAAAATTTAGCATAGGAAGGAACCTGTTTAATAGCATCCAGCAAAGGTATATTGATCCTTACCTGTTTGAAAATTTCATAAATTTCAGAATTGTGATTGACTTTCCTTTGTTTGGTCATAGCTTGAGGAAATGGAAGTGCTGGCGGTGAATCAGTCGTTTCTTTGCAATTTTCAGATTCATCCCCTTCCTTACCCTCAGAGATTGACTCATCATCTTTCTCATAAGGTTCAAGAGAGGGTTTTTCAATAACCTTACCACTGCGCAGAGTAGTGACTGATTTGACTTGATCCATGTGTTGGCTTCCGGAACTTCTTGCATTTGCATTGTATTGCCCTTTAGGATTTTGTTGTGTTTGAGATGGAAACTTACCTTTCTCTTGGAAACTAAGAGCAGATGTTAATTTAGCAAGAGTATCTTTAAAATCTGTCATGTTTTGAACAAGTTGAGTATTAATTGTCTCTTGCTTTTCAATGAATGCATGCAATGTTTCCTCAAGATTTCTTCTAGGAGGTGGAGCATAAGGAGGTGCATATCCATGAGAATTTTGGAAATTGTGGTGCGCTTGAAATGGTGGTTGTGAAGTTTGTGCATTGTTGTTCTCACTCTTCCAACTAAAATTTGGGTGATTTCTCCAACCAGGGTTGTATGTTTGGGAGTATGGGTTGTGGTTGGGCCTTTGGAAACTGTTTAGAGCATGAGCTTGTTCATGGAGACATTCTTTAAAAGAAGGCAAGGTTGGACAATCGTTGGTTAAGTATTCATTTGTTTCACATATTTGACACACAATGTTTTCAACAGATTTTAATTGACCACTCTTTTTTAATTCTAGTGCCTCGACTTTTCTAGCTAAAGATGCGAACTTGGCTTGAAGGTCATGATCTTCACTAAGGTTGTACATACCTCCACTAGATGTATTAGGTTGAGTTTTACTCGGTGCCTCATATGTACCCGCAGTGTCCCAATTTTGAGTATTTTCAGCTAACAAGTCTAAGTACTCCATTGCTTCATCAGGGTCTTTATCTTCAAAAGTTCCATTGCACATCAATTCAACCATTTGCCTATCTTTAGGTGTTAACCCTTCATAGAAATGTGAAACCAATCTCCATGTTTCAAAACCATGATGGGGGCAAGTACTAAGCAAATCTCGATACCTATCCCAACATTTGTAAAATGTTTCTCCTGGTTTTTGAGTGAAAGTGGTGATTTGTCTTTTGAAAGAGTTTGTTCTATGAGATGGGAAAAACTTCTTTAAGAACTGTTGTTGCATTTCATCCCAAGCACGAATGGATCCTGGTCTCAAATTTTGTAGCCATGTTTTAGCTTTATCTTTTAATGAAAAAGGAAAAAGCTTTAATCTGATGGTGTTCATGCTACAATTTAAGTTATTATATGTGTTGCACACCTCCTCAAATTCCCTTAAATGCAAGTATGGATTTTCCAATTCCAAACCATGAAAAGATGGTAAAAGTTGAATAATGCCTGGTTTAAAATTAAAATGAGATGCATCAGGAGGAAAAACTATGCATGATGGTGCACTTGTTCTTGTGGGATTCATGTGGTCTCTAAGTGTTCTAACACGGTTATTCTCATTATTTTCATTATGAAGTGATTGATTATCTTCTTCGGCCATATTTTCTGAAAATGATGAGGATATCCTACAAAGTCTACCACTTGATGTACGTGACCACACTCTCATGCACGTGTAGGAATAAAATAAAAGGAAGAAGAAGAAAGCAAAAGAAGGAGGAAGAAAACAAAATAAAAAGAAACAAAAGAAAAGAAACAAAGTTATATACAAGAAAAGTGAAAAGAGAAAATAAAATAAATACTATAATTTATACAAGAACTTACCTCCCCGGCAACGGCGCCAAAAACTTGACACGACTAAAAGGTTGATGTCTTCTCCCAAGTGCAGGAGTGTCGAAGTAATAAATAACTCGGCAAGACCGGGGTCGAACCACAGGGAGGTTAATTGTACAAATTATAAATAACAATAATACAACAACAATAACAATAATAATAATAGTAGTAGTAGTAGTAGTAGTAGTAGTAGTAGTAGTAGTAGTAGTACTAATAATAATAATAATAATAATAAAGAAAGAGAAGAAGAAGAAGATGATGATGATGAGAACTTGGAGATCAAATATTAATGTAAGGATTAAGCAATAATAATAACAAATGTCAAGGTTAGAGATTCCACTAATGGTATATCAAACAAGTATAGTATAAACTCTTATTATTGAATTGGAAACCACACACAAAGGAGGTTCCAATCAGATTATATATTGTTAACATGATTACATTAGTCATCTTATTCAATTAGTGCTAATACTTGTAAATCTCGTCAAGCATTCATGATTATAACTTATGTTAACAACAAATCAAGTTCCTTTCATAGCTCAGGTGTCGGTTATACCATACATTATGGGCTATGAAAGTGCCAAGCATTTGTTGTACCAAGTGTTATACAACATAAATCAAGATTAGTCATTTAACAAGCAAAGTATTAAAGAGTGAACAAGATAACAAATATAAAACATGTTAGTATCAAACATTAAAGTCCATATTAAGTTTACATTATACTTATTCTTACACCATTAGTGTAACCTTTTCACCTTGACATAATTAACTTAGCTAGACATAATGAAAGAAAGCAAAATAGATAAACAAAATAAGAACATAAAAGTTAACTAAGTAAAGGAAAGGAAATGAAAGGCATAAACTTAATATTAATGAAAGCAAAGCATAAACATTACAAAAAATACAAAGAGAGAAAGAAAGAGCATGATCTTGATCTGGAAACCAAGATGCCTAAATGCATGGCAAATGCCTCCTTTTATAGGCCAAAATTAGGAACTATTGATTTGATGACTAATTGATAAGTGGGTGGCCAACTTTTGACTTGGTGACAATCCTTATCTTCTCTTGTCTGCCCAAAACGTCATTGATAACGTCAAAACTGGAGCCAGGTGCAAACATGAAAGTTGTAGGCAATTGTCTCAGCTTTCTTGTGTAAAAAATTCAGCTCATTTGGACTTTTAGAACTCCAGATATGGCCAAAATACCGAACAGTGCTCGGGCTGGAAGACAGATTCGGGCTTCTTTGTTATTGCTACAATTTGGACTTGATAATGGCCTTTTTAGATCTTGGGCTCCATATGAAAGTTGTAGGCCTATGTCTTACCTTTCCATTCATATAAATTGGACCTAAATCTGAGATCTGTAGCTCCAGATATGGCCCAATTACCGAATAGTGTTCCGGTTTGGATTGCACCGACATCTCTTCTCTAAGTTTGACCATCTCTTTATCCATGCAATTTAAGTTCTTCAAGTCATCAATCAATCCTTTCATTTATGTGATAGGCCTGCATTAAAAATAGACATTTACCACAAATTATAGGTATCTTATATTATTAGCTACATTATTATAAAACATATTTTAGTTAAGGAGTTATTGATACTTCAAGTGCAAAATGATGATATAAAACCATGATAAAAATGCACTTTTAAGTACTAATCATTCATCTTTGAAAACAAATCCATCAATTATTTTCAATCAAGTTATTGTTAATTTAATTTCTCTTGAGTTTTTTCGTTACCTAGCTTAATTTCCAGATTAGTTTTCTGTGGATATGACCTCGATCTTACTGAGTTAATTGCTACATCGCATACTCCTACACTTGCGAATTAAAACAAGCCAATTATAAAAAATGATCAAGTAGTGTGTCAGAAAAAAATTAATTAACAATAAATTATTAAATAAAATATTTTATTTAAATTAACTTTACCACTTGTTTCATATATGCAATAAATGGAACGAAGCTACCGGTGTGTGTTGTCACGAAACCATGAATTTGCCAGTTTCGGTTGCCAGCACCAAACTGTGAGCGTCGTGTGAATCACTTAGACATTATGTGCTCAATATATTACGGCCATATATCTTCTGGGATGTATAGCGGTTTGAAATCCCTTAAAACCACCACGTCATTCCAGCATTGGAGATCGTTATCTGTCACACTTTTTTTTTTGCCTTTTTTTATGCTTCATACCAAAAATCATGCAAGCTACTTCTATAGTGACAAATTATATTTTAAAACACATATTTTTTTAAAAAGTATATTATTGTTTTCGATGTTACCTAGTTATCGTGTGATTTTCGCACACTCTCCTTACAACATTGTCAAGCGCATTGTCTCACTTGAATTTGTGCTATGTATAAATATTTTATTTAAAATAAAAATAAAAATTTATTTATAGTTATATTAATAATTTATTAAAAATAAGCTAGAAATTAGAAATTAACGCTAACCTCAAATTTGTCAAATTATGCATTGATATTTTGTATCCATTCAGGATGCCTGGATACTTAAGTCCATTGAAATAATGGAATCTTCATCGATGATTTAAATACCGATGGTAGTATTCGGGCGGCCTCAATATTTGTAAACTTAAAATTAAATTAAATTAAATTGATGAAATATTAATTAGTTCATAAATTATGTTATAATTAAAAAGAAAAACTAAAACCGAAACAAATTTACATTGAAAGGTCATCTTTCCACTATACCTCGTACTTGCAGGTAAATTGATTCCATTATGAAGGCATACCACCTCTGCGCTGTGAAACCGCACTTGAAGAGGCAACATCAGTAGACGGTGTAGGTGTCTCTTCTTGATTGGCACCTAAGGACATGTCATCCTCGCTGCTAAAAAAAAATAACTATGATCCTATATGAGCTGTTGATTTCGTTCTATGTATCTACATAATTTTATATAAATAATTTATAATTAGTTGAAAAAAAAATTCAGTAACACCTCCCCTATACTAGAGACTATCCAAAGTTTTCAAACATGTAGATATTAACAATAGCTAAACCACTTGACCCCATTCAAAAATCTTGTATATAACCTAACATCTATACAAATAACAATTAAAATTAATAGAAATAATTAAACACATATCAAGAGAGATTACAAGCTAAAAAAACATATTTGAAGGAAATAAGAGGGAAAAAAAAATGAAAAGTAAAGCTTTGATACAAAGGAGATGAAAAAATGAACTAAAGGCGTGATCGCTAGGATTTATAGCACAGTTTTCCCTATGGCTTCATAGGTGGACATTTAAATAATATTAATTTGAATTATTTCATCTGTGATGTTTCAAAAATCCATTGGTAAATTTTGAATTTCATAACATAATTTTTTAATTACCCTCCATATTTTTTGCAATCCATCGATAATTCCATCAGCAAGTGAATGAGGATAGAGATGCATTAATGCCCATCCTTTAGAATTCACACTATTCATTGGTGATTCTATCAATAATTTTGGATTGCCGACAAATGCCAATGGATTGTATCCATCAGTATCAATGTTAGTGATGCATTTCCAGTGAATATTTTAGCAACTCTATTTGAAATGCCTATGAACTGTATCATCTGTAGAGTTATCAGTGATTGTAGCATTTCTAGTAAATATTTTGCAACTCTCTGTGAAATGTTGATGGACTTCATTCATTGGTAGAGCTATTGATGATTGTGACATTTCTAGTAAATTGTTTTCAACTATCTATGAAATGTTGATGGACGTGTAACACATCAGTATGGATGTCGATGATCATGCTTTGTATATGGAAGATTATGTTTATATTGTCTATTTACCTTTATGCAAACACTTAAATTACAAACTGTGTATCGCACAAAACAATAACAATAGTTAACACATAAAATAAATATTTCATGTTATAAAATATCATCCATAATATATATTACATGAAAAAAAACTTTACACTTTTCTTCATTATGATAGTTAGTAAGTATTTTCTTTTTCTTCATTGTCAATTGAATAAGTTAGTCAGTATTTCATGTTATAAAATATCATCCATAATATATATTACATGAAAAAAAACTTTACACATTTCTTCATTATGATAGTTAGTTAGTATTTTCTTTTTCTTCATTGTCAATTGAATAGTCATCAACTTCATCGCAATCTTCAATATAGATATCATTATCATCATCATCAACATTTGCTTCTTCGCTAGAGCTTTAAACAACATTCAACTCCTCTCCATCAACATCAACAAGACTATCATCGAAAACACGAAAAATTGAATTTTCTTTCAAGTCAATCGAAGGAGCAACTGTGCTACAACAATTCAATAATTTTGTCATAACTGATCTCACTCAACCTGTGATTTGACTTGATGGTTAACACTTGTCCTACAGCCGATAATTTATAGTGGTTTGTGTGACCATCTTAGAATGGTTCGTTAAAATCTTTTAACATATCAAAAAACCTAACTACATCTACATTAGGTTCTTTTTCTATGATTCAACATTGATTGACATTACCATGATTTATTCTCATTGCATCCATAACCATATTCCTGTAAGGATTACTGTTGTCATTTGAAACTCCATGCACGTTGTTAGCACTACAAGTTGACCCAACCATATTTTCTCCCATGCTATTATTATGGACAAATAGTTCTCCATGTGCATACCAACACAGGTAATCCTCTATGAACCCTTTGTGTAAAAGATGCATCATTACGACATCTAAATGCAAATACCTTTTATTTTAACACTTCCTACATGAACATCTAATACTGTCTTTAGTAAAATTTCTGTGAATAGATGTTGTGAAATTAATAAAACCCTGAACCCTATTACAATAATCCATCCTCCACAATCCTTAGGGTGAATATTGATACATCTATGAACGATTATCCATGATTTCTATCAAACCTCTCTAAAATTATGATGACAACATATATTAATTAACTATGCTAGGTAAATAAATTTGCAAAAATATTGGTTTACCTGGAGATTATCTAATAAGCTAATTACAACATTTTATAAATATTTATTATCAATTATTAACGTCCATAAAAATTTATACATATAAATTTACAGAAATAACAACTTTGCAACAACGTTGATAAAAATTAAAATGGACTATTAATTATTTCACCACAACACATGTAATTCAGTAATTCAATAAATTTTCAATAATTTACAAACAAATATAATTTTATAAAATCTAAAACAAACCATAACAAGTACAAAATTATATATTCATACTACAAGTTTGTTTGAGAAATAATAATAAACATATACATATATTAAGAAAATACATATACTAAAAAAAGATAGATTTACTTATAGAAAATGATAAAATCCGTAATAAATCAGAACACAAATGTTGTGATCACAAAACTTAAAAAAATATGCCTTGTGTTCAGAAGAGGGGGATTTTTTTTTAGGAGGGTGGTTGTTTGCAGTTTGGGAGGGGAGAGTTGGGATGGGGAAAAGAAGGAGAAATAGAGGAGGATAGAGTTGGCTAATTGGTGATATATTCACTTTTATAGATGGAATCACCGATAGACTATTTATGTCAGTGATTCCATTGGCAATTCTGATGGAGAATTGATCACATTACTGTATGGAGATTCGGGTTTGAATCCCTTGGTGATTTCGGTAAAATCACCCGCAAAAAGTTCCAAGTCAGCAAATCACTTTTTTTTTTAAAATTTTGAATAATTCATCTATAATTCTGTTAGGATATACTAAC
The DNA here is from genome assembly GCA_026413675.1 of Populus pruinosa. NCBI lineage: Eukaryota > Viridiplantae > Streptophyta > Magnoliopsida > Malpighiales > Salicaceae > Populus > Populus pruinosa. The sequence goes on along the minus strand of CM048598.1, from coordinate 14,111,497 downwards.
CACAATATTCTGTCAGTACATACCGACTAATTTATAAATGGAATAGTGCCTATTTGTAATTATCACCATAAGTTACCGACATAATTATTTTGTTGTGATTCTGTTAGTGTTAAGTGAATTTCTGGTAATGTAAGATTATGGGTTGATTTGGAGATTTGTCATTTAGAGGATGGTGATTGGGTATCTAAAATTCCAATGAACTGGTTGACCAATTTGGTTTATTTGATTTTGGTCCACTAATTGGATAGAACTTATAGACCCGTTGGTATGTTGTCTTTTGGTAGACTAGTTTGTCCTAAATGATTTTAGTTGACTAGTTGGGTTGAACCAATAAACTAGTTGACTTAACAGTGAGGCTAAATAATTCTTTTAGGCTGAATCAATTTAGGTTATATATAGGATCAATTTGGTAGATTAATTCCAATTTATAATTACATTTTATTCCTAAATGTATAGGGTTATGGATTAGATCCTAAGTTAAGTATATTAAATAGATTGTACATTCTTTTTGAGTCGTTTTAGAATATGTCATCTTTTATATTCAAATAATCTTGATATTTTACATGCGAGATAATAGTAGGAATTGAACATTTGCTTTTGAGATTTTTCACTTTTAAGTTAGGTGAGCGAATAATTTTTTATATGTTAGAGGATTAATATAAATACTTGAATTATTATAATATGGAATTGATTGTGCTTCTTAGTAATTCTTATATTGTTATTTATTTCTTATTTATGATTAAAAACGGTCACTTCTTGAAACTAAATCATTGATATGAACTATTATATATATTTCAATTGATAATTCCTCATTTATTGATATCATAAGTTAAGTCTTGAGATATGAATCTATCTATTTGATTATGATATAAACCCATAGTATTCCAGTTAGAATACCAATGATAACAGGGTAGTGTTAGTCGTTATAGAATCATATTTGAAATCCTAGTTGGTCAGGGGAGTCACTAATCTGTGTAAACTAATTATCCCACAGTACAGAGCCTCATACTCATTGCAATTTGATTTTTTTGACAAGGTTTACTTTATGATATTTTTGTTGTAGGTCTATTTGAGAAAATTTTCTATAAGAACCTAAAACCATATTTGTATATATATTCCTCATGGTTATATTACCTCGTGTATACTTAAAATTATTTTTTTTTATCAAGGTTTTATATTATCATTTTATACTTGAAGTATCACTAACTTTTTAACTAAAGCATGTTTTATAAAAACAAGTCTAATACCATATGCTACCTTTAATTTATGATAAATGTTCATATTAAATAGAGGCCTATCATATAAATGAAAGGATTGATTGATGAGTTGAAGTACTAAAATTGAAAGGACAAAGAAAGGGTGAAGCTTAGAAAAGAGATGTTGGTGTAGTCCAAACTGGAATACTATTCAGTAATTGGGTCATATATGGAGCTGTAGATCTTAGGTTTAAGTTTTTTTTTATATGGATGGAAACCTAAGACATAGGCCTATAACTTTCATGGGAATGCAAAACTCAATTCTACTATTTGGAAATCCAAATCTTAGCAACCACATAGAAGTCCGAATTTGTCTTGCAGCCCAGACACTATTCAGTGTTTAGCCTATATCTCAACTATTACTGCTACTATTACTACTATTAACATTATAATTATTATTATTAGTGTTATTATTATTACTACTCTTCTTCTTATTGTTGTTGTAACAATTTATACAATTAACCTCCCTGTGGTTCAATCCCAGTCTTGCTGGGTTATTTATTACTTCAACACTCCTGCACTTGGGAGAAGACATCAATCTTTTGGTTATGTTAAATAGCACGCACAACAATATTATGAGGAGGGTATGAGAGAATCACCCAACAACTAGATAACATCAAGAATAATATTAATTTTTGTTTTATAATTTTATGTTCTAAATTCTAATTTGTTACAATGGAAGTAGGTTACGTTATTTTTGGTATGACATAAAAAAAGCAAAAAGATATGTGAGAGATAATGACCTTAAAAGATGAAATGAGGTTGTGGTTTGACGAGAATTCAAACCACCATTCATCTTGGGGGATATATGGACGACACATATTAAGCACATGACATCTGAGAGGTTCACACAATTCTTCCAGTCTAGTAATGACAAACAAAACTGACAAATTCATGGTTCGATGACCACGTACACTGATTAGTACTTAAAAGTGCATTTTTATCAAGGTTTTATATTATCATTTTGCACATGAAGTATCAATAACTCCTTAACTAAAGCATGTTTTATAATAACATATCTAATAATATAAGATACCTTTAATTTATGGTAAATGTTCATTTTAAATTCAAGCTTATTACCTTTAATTTATGGTAAATGTTCATTTTAAATTCAAGCTTATTACTTAAATGAAAGGATTGATTAAACAATTTAAGAATTGAAATTAAAAGAATAAAGAGATGGCCAAACTTTGAAAAAAGATGTTTGTGTAGTCCAAACCGGAACACTATTCTGTAATTGGGTCATATATGAAGTTATAGATCTCTAATTTAGGTCTACTTTATATGGATGAAAAGGTAAGACATAGGCCTATAACTTTCATATGGAGCCCAAGATTTAAAAAGGCCATTTTCAAGTCCAAATTGTAGCAACAACAAGAATTTGTACTATAGCCCAAACACTATTTAGTGTTTGGCCTATATCTGGAGTTCTAAAAGTCCAAATGACCTCTATTTTTTTTTGTAAAGCTAAGACAATTTCCTACAACTTTCATGTGGAAGTCTGGTTCAAATTTTGATATTATCAATGATGTTTTAGGCAGATAAGAATATAAGAATTGTTACCAAGTTAAAAGTTGGCCACCTACTCAACAATTAGTCATCAAATTAATTGTTTCTAATTTTTGCCTATAAAAGAAGGCATTTGCAATTCATATAGGCATCTTGGTTTCTAAATTTATGTTGTCTAGCACTTGGTATAACAAATGCTTAATGCTTTTATAACACAAACCATATAGTATAACTAACACCTGTGCTATGAAAAGAACTTAATTTGTTGTTAACATAAGTTATAATTATTAATACTTGACAACATTTACAAGTATTAGCATTATTTGAATATGTTAATTAATGTACTCATATTAAAAATTTATAATATGATTGGAACCTCTTCTGTGTGTGGTTTCCATTTGAGTAATAAAAGCTTATACTATACTTGTTTGAAATATCATTAGTGGATGCTCTAACCTTGGCATTTGTTGTTATCATTGTTTAATCCTTACATTGATTTTCCATCTCAAAGTTCTCATCAACTTCTTCTTTTTCTTCTTCTTCATCTTTTTCTTTTTTTTCTTCTATTATTATTATTATTGTTGTTGTTGTTATTGTATTGTTATTATTTATAATTTATACAATTAACCTTCTAGTGGTTTGACCCCGGTTTTGCCGGGTTATTTATTACTTCGACATTCCTGCACTTGGAAGAAGACATTAATCTTTTTGTCAGGTCAAGTTTTTGGCGCCGTTGCCTGGGAGGTAAATTCTTGTATAAATTATAGTATTTATATTATTTTTTCTTTTCACTTTTCTTGTATCTAACTTTTTTTTCTTTTTCTTTTATTTTCTTCTTCCTTTTATTCTATTCCTACACATGCATGAGAGTGTGGTTATGTACATTAAGTGGTAGACTTTGTAGGGTATCCTCATCATTTTTAGAAAATATGGTTGAAGAATATAACCAGTCGTTTCATAATGAGAATAATAAGAATAACTGTGTTAGAACACTTAGTGACCATATGAATCCCATAGGAATTAGTGCACCATCATGTATATAGTTTCCCCTCCTGATGCATCTTATTTTAATTTTAAGCTAGACATTATTCAATTTTTACCTTCTTTTCATGACTTAGATTTAGAAAATCCATATTTGCATTTAAGGAAATTTGAGGAAGTCTGTAACACATATAATGACTCAAATTGTAGAATGAACACTATCAAATATAAGCTTTTTTCTTTTTTATTAAAAGATAAAGTTAAAACATGGCTATAAAATTTGAGACTTAGATCTATTCATGCTTTGGATGAAATGCAACAACAGTTTTTAAAGAATTTTTTCCCTTCTTATAGAACAAACTCTTTCAAAAGACAAATCATAATCTTTACTGCTACTGCTAAATAATTGATTGATCAACTACAATCTTTCACTCCTATAATTGATCCCTCCATGAGTTGCATAAATTGATCAACTAAGAAAAGTCATAAAAAACATAGATTGGATTTGAGCCTTTGTTTGCAAATCCTTATGTCTTTTAGTTTCGTAGTAGTATATTATTTTATGTTTTGTTATTTTATATATTTGTTTTAGTGTATTTCAGATTTGTCATTGTTTGGTGTTTCAAGTGATATCTTATATACTCTATCTTTCTACCTTAGAATATTGAGGACAATGTCTCATTTTGGTTAGGGCAATAGGGTAGTAGTTGATAATAAAAGAAAAAATAACTGTGTTTTCTTTTTCATAAATCATTTGCAAACTGTTGTTACTAATATTGTAGAGTAAGGAGGAATTTTATTAACTATTGAGATGCATCTTAGTTAACATTTTTCAACGGTTATTTGCACTATTCATAACAAGGTCTATTAAAATATTTCTTGAAATATTCAGGTTTACAAAGTCTCGTATTGTTATCACTTAATTCTACTCATATACTCATTTAAAAAGTATTCTTAAACCTTAATTTTCACACACACACACACACACACACACACACACACACACTTTAACATATGATTGGGGGTTGCATATTGGATTATTATATTATTTATGTTTTTTTGTTAAAGGTAACAACTAAGGAAAATGAGTAGTATATAAATTGTAAAAGAAAATGATGATAATAAAATCATAGATAAGTTTAGTTTCGTAGCCTCCTTAACCTAAACAATTAAGCTCAAAGGGGTGTTTTAATACCTAATACCCTAAAGTCAACTGACTTGGGAGCTATTGGCTCAACGCTTGTTATATTGGTTAAAAAGAAAAGATTAAGAGGATCAAACATTGCACTATCTACATATTAATATTTGTAACCCTAGTTATTAACCTCGAAGGGGTATTTCAACATCTAATGTCTTAAAACTAACTGGTCTGGGAGTCATTACCTGAAAGCTTGTTACATGGATTAAAGATACATTATGCTTTCAAGTTATATGCATATTAATAAAAAAGAAAAAAATAAAGAAAAAGATAATAATCCCAACCTAAGAAAGTTAACCTTAAACGTTAGAACAAAAATTTTATTTTCTTTTAAGTAAAACCTCATAACTATGTTTTGATAAATTAAATATGAAAGGAAGGTTTATTAATATCTTATTTAAGAGGTATCAAGCAGATATATAAATTTAATGAGAGTTTGTTTATATAGATAAATTAATGGAAGTTGAATGAAGTTGAATGATAAATGCCTTGCTTTGTGAAATTTGCAAATTGTTTTTCTATTTTAATGTTTTGATTACTAGGGACTAGTAATAAACTAGTTGGGAGGTGTGATTAATACTTAAAAATATATTTTTATGAAGATTTTATATCATTATTTTGCATTTGAAGTATCAATAACTCCTTAACTAAAGTACGTTTTATAATAACATATCAAAACACATGTGAAGCAGATGATAAGATTAATTAATTTAAATAAATATATATCATGAATTAATTTGTTACTACTTATAAATATATTTAACTTGCAACGTTTTTTTTTCCTTACAGGTTAGATCTATTAGACGTGAGCTGAGTCCAATGGAGCTATTTGTAAAGATGCACATGTGGAGTCAGCATCGGCAAAAAAAAGTACAGTAGTTCATGGATAACCATGCTCAACACTTCGTGGTATGTTCATTCAATCATCTTATTTTATAATTTATTATTTTCTTGACTTGAATATGATGATTGTTTTTTAAACAATTCATGAGACCTATTGATTAGTACTTAAAAATGCATTTTTATTAAGGTTTTATATCATCATTTTGCACTTGAGGTATCAATAACTCCTTAACTAAAGCATGTTTTATAATAACATACCTAATACTATAAGATACCTTTAATTTTTGGTATATGTTCATTTTAAATGCAGGCTTATCACATAAATAAAATGATTGATTGATAAATTTAAGTTCTAAAATTAAAAGGATAAATAGATTACCAAACCTAAAAAGAGATGCTGGTGTAGTCCAAACTGGAACATTGTTTAGTAATTAGGTCATATCTAGAGTTGTAGATTTCAGATTTAGGTCTACTTTATATAGATAGAAAAGTAAGACATAGATCTACAATTCATGTGGAGGTCTAGGTTTAAAAAAGGTGTTTTTTAAGTTCAAATTGTAGCAACAATGAAGAAGTCTGAATCTATCTTGCAGCCTAGACACTATTTAGTGTTCAACCTATCTTGAGTTCTAAAAGCTCAAATGACCTTAATATTTTTCCTAGAAAGCTGAGATAATTTCCTAAAACTTTTTTATGGAGGTTTGGTTCAAATTTTGATGTTATCAATGATGTTCTAGGCAGATAAGAAGATAAAAATTGTTACTAAGTCTTAAGTTGGTCACCCACTCAACAATTAATCATCAAATCAAAAGTTCTCAATTTTGGCCTATAACAAGAGGCATTTGGCATTCATTTAGGCATTTTGGTTTCCAGATCAAGATCATGTTCTTGCTTTCTCTTTTCGTATTTTTATAATGTTTAAGTTTTGTCTTCATAAATATCTTGTTATGCCTTTCAATTCCTTTCCTTTACTTAGTTAACTTTTATTTTATTTATATTTTTATCTTGTTTATTTATGTTTCTCTCTTTCATTATGTTTAACTAAGTTTATTATGTCTAGGTGAAAAGGTTACACTAATGGTGTAAGAATAAGTATAGTATAAACTTAACATGGACTTTAATGTTTAATGATAACATGTTTTGCATTTGTTATCTTATTCACTCTTAAATACTTTACTTGTTAAATGACCAATCTAGATTTATATTGTATAACACTTGGGACAACAAATGCTTGGCACTTTTATAACACAAACCATATAATATAACTGACTCCTGTGCTATGAAAAAAACTTGATTTGTTGTTAACATAAGTTATAATCATGAATACCTGACAACATTTACAAGTGTTGACATTATTCAAATAAGATAACTAATGTACTCATGTTAACAATTTATAATCTAATTGGAACCTTCTTTGTATGTGGTTTCCATTTGAGTAATAAAAGTTTATACTATACTTGTTTGAAATACTATTAGTGGATCCTCTAACCTTGACATTTATTGTTATCATTGTTTAATCCTTATATTGATTTTTCATTTCAAAGTTCTCATCAACTTCTCCTTTTTCTTCTTCTATTATTATTATTATTATTATTATTATTCTTGTTATTTATAATTTATACAATTAACCTGCATGTGGTTTGACCCTAATCTTGCTGGGTTATTTATTACTTCGACACTCTTACATTTGGAAGACGAAATCAATTTTTTGGTTGTGTCACCTATAATAGCCGGTTGAGAGCGAGTTATAGGAATAATCCTTCAACCCATTTAGATTTGGATCCAGATTTGTGGTTGGAGGTAGGATCGTCTAGTGAACCCAATAAAAATCAGGTCTACGAGCTTTCTAACATTATGGTAAAAAAATTAGGGTCGGCTTCTAGTATCTCAACCGTTAAGAGCTCTCCATCAGTATCGAGCACCTAGTTTGTGAAGTTCATGGCCTTAAAACAACAATATGAATGACTCTCGAAGGATTACAATTAGTTTTGTCAAAAGGTCATGGAGATGAGATCAATGATGGATGATGATATATGTGTAGCCCTTTCTTGGTCATACGATCTTGGAAACAACTAGTCTCCTCCTCCTCCTCCTCCAGCTTCGCCATTATTGTAATTTAATTTTGTTTTTCAAACATATTAAATTTGTAATGAATATTTAGATGAATATCATTTAACATTATTTTTATATTTTAAATGTTTAATACAATCTTTTTTGGCTATTTATTTGGTTAATTAGTTTTTTTTACTATTAATAATGTTTTTAAATATTTTAAATACATATTGACAGCTTTATAGACGGAACAAGGCCATCGATATTTTACCAAGAATTGCAAAAAAATTATCACTCATGCTACAATCACTGACAAATTTATTCTGTTAGTAGTTACAATTGCTATTATTGACAGCCTATATTTGCCGTCCATGCCACAATCACCGCAACCATTCCATTGGTGATTACGTTTGAAAATACAGATGGATATATTCTATTGATAAACATTTCATGGGAATTTTTTTTTAGCATGCTTTGCCGTCTGTAAAATCATCGGTGTTTGTTTCTTTTAATTTCCAACAAAATTAGAGATGGAACGAGGAATTACCGACAATCAATATTCTAACAGAAGTCTTCCGCCAGTAAAGTTGTTGGTAAAAATTTTATTGACTAACAATGTGCCTTTCACAAATGGAATTAATCCATCGGTAAAATTATTTAATGGTGTAATAACATATAGGTCACTTTAATATATATATATATATATATATATATATATATATATATATATATATATGATACGCATCTACATTATATTTAGCATTCATGACAAAAAAAAACTTATAAATACAAATGACTTAGCAATGCTCACACATTCTTTTTATTTTTTTTTAATTAACGTTTAACAGAAATTTTGGGTCCGAATCTTAGCAAAGCTCGGACCGATTAACTAGTTTTACTATAATATATTTTGATGTTTTGTGGTTGACTAAATAGCTATTATCATGGAAGTTCTTTACTATTTTTTTTCCCCTTTATTTCTTAAGATAGCAAGGGTATATACGACTTGATTCTGGAACACTTTGCCCTCTCTTTGCTTTGCAAAGAAGAGAGATGCGCTGGGATAAGTTATGACTGCATGTTTAGGTTATTGTGATCTTCTGGGTCAATATGAATGCGAGTTAAGACTTTTTTGCTTCAAGTATATTTTTGTTTGCTTTAGGAGGCGTATTTACAAAAGTAGTATACGGTTTAACTGGGATTTTATTCTCATCTTTTGGCATCAAATTTCTCTATATATAATTAGAAGCAGATGAAATGTGCTCTCACCGTGCCGTTTGATTCACCAAATGAGTGGTTCGTACCTATCAGTTTAACAAACTATATGATTAAGAACTCAGAAAGTTTTAGATTGTGAAATAAAGGCTTGATTGTTGATAGAGAAACTCGGTATTTTTAAATCACTGATCTTAAGTTGATCATTTACAGCTACTTTGCATGCCTGCTAATACAATGTTCTTTCCGGCCAGTAACAATATCTACAAAAACAAAATTAGTACCAGGCCAAGAGCTGAAGTGTACAAAGTTATCAACTTATGAGTAAACCTTGAAGGGTGTAGACAGTCTTCAATGCAGAAAAATAGAAAAGCGAGCAGGAATGAGTCGCCTTCTTGCGTGCAATTCACATGCGTTTCAAGATAATGAATTTATTGCTTATGGTACAAGTTGAACTTATTGTAGTTCATAGCACACGTGGAGTTTATACAAATTCAACTTATTGTAGTTCATAGCACACGTAGAGTTTGTACAAGTTGAACTTATTGTAGTTCATAGCACACGCAGAGTTTATGTCGGAACAATATTTAAGGTGAAAATCTTGGCAGATTTTCTTCATTGCAAGGGCGAAGGATAAAAGGGAATGGGAATCAAGTTAAGTTGATGTTTCCTTCTAACCGTGCCCCCAAAAACTTCATTCATATCGAGATCTTCTAAAAGTTCTCCGTTTGGAAGTTTCCAATCGAAATGGTATAGCAGCTGCGCAAGTAGAAGCTCGACAGTAGCTATGCCAAATAAAATGCCAGGACACATCCTCTTCCCAGCACCAAATGGGATGAATTCAAAATTAGTACCCATATAATCAATCGAACTATCTAGAAATCTCTCTGGATAGAATTTCTCAGCTTCAGTCCAATGATCAGAATCTCTTCCAATAGCCCACGCATTGATCATCACTTTACTTTTAGCCTGTATGACATATCCATTAATCTCGCACGTCTTGTTGCATTCTCTTGGAATTAAAGGACCTGGAGGATGTAGTCTCAGAGTTTCTTTGATAATCAGCTTTAAGAATTTCAAATTGTGAAGACTTTCTTCATCAACATTCACAGTATTACTAAAGACTTGCCTCACTTCCTCTTGTGCCTTTCGCATTACCCTTGGATTTCTAAACATTTCCGACATTGTCCATTCCATTAATGTTGATGATGTATCACTCCCAGCGGTGAATAGTTCCTGCAACAAGATTACAGGGTTAGGGAAGTGCTGATCATATCTTTCTTACATATATTGATCCAACTCGTAGAAGAGAACTTTTGTCAAGTTGTTTGACATTGGTGTATGTGAATTGGGATTGGTGTTTAGTTTAATTAATGTGTGCTTTCTCAAGTGTCTTCGAAGGCCTTCAAAAGTCGCTAGTACTTCCACGTGGTCTGGCGGGACCAGTGAGTCATGAACGGATGTCTCCAAAATCCGGTCACCTCTATGGCCAGATCCGGCCATGTCTCTGGCCGTTGAAATTCACTGTTTCAACACATCTGGTTCAACAATGGACCCGTTGACTTTGGATATCTTCAAAAACTTTGGAGAAGGTGATATATATATGCGTCACAATTAATGTTCCACCAGGAAAGTAGATCAAATGTTGTTGACTTCTAATTTAGTTATATCAGCACTCCTGGTGGAACATTAATTGTGACGCGCATATATATATATAGAAAGTAGATCAAATGTTGTTTACTTCTAATTTAGTTATATCAGCACTCCTGGTGGAACATTAATTGTGACGCATATATACTCACCAGGATTGTTGCTTTGATGCTGTCTGTTCTCAAAGGGAATCCAAGGTCCCCGTGATCCTGGAGATTCAAAAGGACATCCAGAAGATCCTCCGCTTCACTCTCTTCACAAGTCTTTGCCACTTCCCTGCAGACTCTATGTTCATATATAATGTTTTCTAGCATCTCATCTGCGTCTTGATGCGACCTTTCGATCCTAGACCTAAACCTACTGATCTTGTACAACAGCTTAGAGGAAGGGAATAGATCTGCAATAATCGCACCTCCTATTGCCTCCATCACACGCTCAATAATCGGTAAGAATGCTTCTTGGTGCTTGTATTTCTTACCAACACTTGTTCTTGCAGTGATGCCATTTAATAAAGCAAACATCATTTTACTAAGGTTGATTGGCGAGCCTGCTCTTGAATAAATGGTTCTAATAAAATTTGATACCTCTTCTTCCCTGATTGACCTGAATGATTTTACACGTTTCGCGCTAAGTAGCTCCAATACGCAAACCTTTTTCATTTGTCTCCAATAGTCTCCATATGGGGCAAAGGCAATGTCCTTGCTATTGTAAAACATGACTTCTGCAACAAGGAGACAAGGTCTGTCGACAAAGTTGATCTCATGGTTTTTCATTGCTTCTTTTGCTGCTTCTGGTGATGAAATTATGACAGTGGGAACCTCTCCAATTTGAAGTTGCATGACTGGTCCATATTTACTGGCCATGTCTCTTAGGACTTGATGCGGTAGAGGGCCAAGTAGCTGGTGAAGGTTTCCAATTAAGGGTAATTTCCAAGGTCCAGGAGGTGGAGTTGGAGTTGATGAGATTTTACCTTGTAATTTCTTCCATAATCTCAGAACTGTGAAGATTAAGAGGAGGAAAGGTAGAAGGATCTGGATAAACTGGAATACTTGCTCCATAACTAAAATGGTCGGGATTGACGAAGCTACAAAAACTGGATCAATGAGTTGTGTTCGACTACTTGATGTCTATTATTATTGGATTTTTATCTTATTGAAGAGGATGTGGATGTGATCAAATGTCCACAAGTTAATTTCAATAATTGATGGAACTACACACAAGTAACAAGAAGAAAAGTCAATGGAGTCCTCGCCACTCCACCCATTGATGGCTGATGTCATCGCCGATCCTTCTGAATTTATGTTAATTTAAACTTGAATATTATTTTTATTTATTTCAACTAAGCATATCCCCACATTATAAGGGGAAGCCCAGGACAAAACTGTAATTTTCTAATGGAGCCACTGTTAATGGACAAACTTGACTCTTGGACAAACTTGACTCTGGGAGATCTCTCCCAGCGTGTTTTCTAAAGCTATTATATATATAAAATATCAAAAATGACTTTATTATTAGAATTCTCTAAATTCCACAAAACAATTAGTTGTGTATTATTATGGAAGGTATTGTAATATAAAAAATATTATATTTTCTTTATATATATTTATCTTGTGTAGTTTGCTATACAGTAATTATTGTGTGCTGCTCTACTCATATAATTAAAAGAGATGGTTACTAATTATATATGTCATTCAATCAATTTTAGCTTATACTTCAACTTGGTTTCAACTTGGTATCATAGTTGAAAATATCTAAATAGATTGTTCTCTCCCTAATGGACACATTCTCTCCTTCCCTGCCTCAGTTTTGAAACAAATTCTGCCAAATAGATTCTTCTCTCCTCTATAAAAAAATTTGCTATAAATGTTTTTCTATTGAAAAATAACATCTCCTTTTCTTTTCCCCTTCCGTGCCTCAGTTCTGAAATATTGCATTGTGTCCCAATCTACACTCTTGAAAAAATAAATAGCATATCAATAGCCAAATTCATTCCAGCAGCAACTATCCGACTTCTCCAGTTTCACTAATAGATTCCTTTACTACTACTATAACTGGCATCAATGTTAGCTTGTCCTTCCCTACCTCATCCTCCCTTGTAACCCATGCTTTCGCCAGTATGCCTGTCTTGCACACAATGCAGCTCTATCTATCTCTTCAGTTCCTACAGCACCATCTGCCATTATAACTCTTTCCAACACACAATAAGTTATCAATCTCAAACTTACCAACGTAAATTATCTATTTTGACGTATGCATATGAAGCCATATTTGATTGGTTAAGGTGTCTTTTGTTTTGTCGATGGCTCGATAATGTGTCCTTATATATACAGTGATGTTTTTTCCACTTCAACTGCCTTCAGTTCTAGTTTCTTCCAAGCTTTTTTTTGAAGAAGCTCCCTTCATCCTATTCCTATAGTTGCACCATTACTACTTGCCATGATTAAAGAGTTGATGACTTATCTCAAGTGTAGGAGTGTCAAAATAATAAATAACCCGGCAAGACCGAGGTCGAACCACAGAGAAGTTAACTATATAAATTTGATTAGTACTTAAAAGTGCATTCTCATTAAGGATTTATGTCATCATATTGCACCTAAAGTATCATTAAATTCCCTAACAAAAGCATGTTTTATATTAGCAAGTCTAAAAATATAATATACCTTTAATTCATGGTAAATGTTCATCCTAAATGCAGGTCTATCACATAAATAAAAGGATTGATTGATGAGTTTAAGGATTGAAATTGAAATGTTAAAAAGAAGGCCAAACTTAGCAAAGTGTTGCTGGTGCATTCCAAACTTGAACACCGTTCAGTAATTTGATCATATCTGGAGCTATAGATACCAAATTTAGGTCCATTTTATATCGATGGAAAGGTAAGACATAGACCTATAACTTTCATATGAAGTCAAAGAATCAGTTCTGCTGTTTTCAAGCCCAAATCTTAGCAACAACGAAGACATCGGAAGCTATCCTGCAGCTCAAGCACTATTCGGTTTTTGGCTTATATCTTGAGTTCTAGAAGTCCAAATGAGCTCTGGTTTTTTTTTATGGAAAGCTGAGACAATTGCCCACAGCTTTCACAATTCAGTTGGCTATAATTCTAATGTGAGCAATGACGTTTTGGCCAGCCAACAATATCAAAAATCAACCCACAATATCAAAAAAACAGCAGCCATTAATGTCAAAAACCAGCCACCAAATCAATGGATGCCCACCAATTCTTCAATCAATCAATAGTTCTGAAACTTAGCCTATAAAAGGAGGCATTGTCCATGTATTTAGTCATATTAATTTTTAGATAAAAGTTATCTTCTTGCTTTCTCTCTACATCTTTGTAATGTTCAAGTTTTCTTTTATGCTATAGTAATCTCTTGTTTATGCTCTTTCATTTCCTTTCCTATACTTAGTTAGCTTATATTATGTTTATGTTCTTATATTGTTTATTTGTGTTTTTCTCCTTCTTAATGTTTAGCTAAGTTAATTATGTCAAGGTGAAAAGGTTTCTCTAATGGTGTTAGAATAGGTATAATATAAACTCAACATGAGCTTTAAATGTTTATATCCAAGAAAGATTGTTATTAACATGTTTTATCTTACTAATTCTTAATACCTTGCTTATTAAATGTTTAATTTAGATTTGTGTTGTATAATATTTGGTACATCAAATGCTTGATCCTTCATAGTTTTCGGCCGACATCGTTATTATGATAGGAACTTGATTTGTTGTTAGCATAAACTAGCAACATGAATGCTTGATGATATTTATAAGTATGGTATTACTTAGATAAGATAATTAATATGATCATGTTAGTAATTTATAATGAGCTAATAACGAGAAATCATCCGATTAGAATCTCCTTTGTGTGTGGTTTCTAGTTGAGTAATAACAAGAGTTTATATTATATTTATTTGAAATACCATTAGTGAATCCTATAACCTTGACATATGTTTTGTTATTGTTTAATCCTTACATCAATATCACATCCCAAAACTTTCTTCAACTCCTTTTCTGTTATTATTCTCTTTAAATCTTTTTCTTTATTTGTAATTTATATAATTCACCTCCCTGTGGTTCGACCCCGGTCTTGCCAGGTTATTTTACTTTGACACTCCTACACTTGGGATAAGACATCAACTTTTTGATCGTGTCAAAATTATACATAATAATAATAATAAAAACAACAACAACAACAACCATGATGATGGTGGTGAAGATGAGTTAAAGAAGACTTTGAGATGTAAGATTAATGTGAAAATTATACAATGATAAAAACAAATGTCAAGGTTAGAGGATACACTAATGGTATTTGAGATAAGTAAAGTATAAACTCTTTATAAATTATCAACATGATCATATTAAGCATCTTATTTACGTAACACCATACTTATAAATTTTTTTAAGTATTCATGATGCTAACTTATGTTGACAACAAATCAAGTTACTTTCATAATAACGATATCGGTTGAAAACTATGAAGGATCAAGTATTTGATGTACCAAGTGTTGTACAATACAAATCTAGATTAACCTTTTATACATTGAAGTCTATATTGAGTTTACATTATACTTATCCTAATATCATTAGTAAAACCTTTTTACCTTGACATAATTAACTTAGCTAGACATTATAAAGAAGAAAAACTTAAATAAATAATATAAGAACATAAACATGATATAAGTTAATGAAATAAAAAGTATGAACAAGAGATTAATGATAACAAAACTTAAGCATTACAAAACTATAAAGAGAGAGAGCAAGAATATGGTCTTGATATGAAAAAAAATATGCCTAAATGAATGTCAAATACCTCTTTTTATAGGCTAAAATTTAGAACTATTCATTTGGTAATTGATAGTTGATGTAGTGGCCAACTATTGATTTAGTGGACTTGGTGGACAATAACATTTAAGTATTTTGGCTAAATGAATTGACATTAATGTAATCAGAATTTGGCAAAGTATTCTTATGAAAGTTGTTGGACATTGTCTTTTCCTTCCACCCACCAAATTTTAGAGCATTTGGAGCACTATAGCTCGAGATATGTCTAAAATATTAAGCAGTGCTGCTGGTGGACATGGTGGATAGTCCTCAAGCTCTTGTTTGGATGAAATGTTATTTCTACCATCAGAATTTGAACAGGTTTTCTTCATGAAAGTTGTTAGAAAATTGTTTTTCCTTCCACCCACCAAATTTCATGTCATTTTCCTTCTAAAACTCTAGTTAATGGTAAAACTCTAAGCAATATTTTGGATGGATTGCAAGACAGATTCTGACTTTTTTTTTTGTGGCCAAACATTGAATTTTAAAATGGTAAATTTAGGTATTTCCGTCCATAAAAGTTGTAGGCCTATTTCTTATCTTTCGAGCCATATAAACCAATTTAAAATCCAAGATCTATAGCTCTAAATATGATCCAATGAATGCATAGTGTTTGAATTTTAATTGAATTGACATCTCCTTTCTAAGCTTAGCCTATTGGTTAACCAACCATTTCTATGTATATATGTAGGGCAATATATAATAGTAATGGTGGAGGTTACCACATAAGAGAATGACTATAATATTTTGATATATAGGTACATTCTATAATATGCCCTCTCAAGCTGAGAGTGGAGGATCAACCCGAAACTTGAAATAAAAAGTTGTAAATGAAGCAGTAGGAAGTGACTTAGTGAAGACATCTACAAGTTCATCTTGAGAGGAAATAAAACAAATCTGAATCTTCTTCATCGGAACTTTATCTTGGATAAAATTATAGTTAACCTCAACATGTTTTGTGCTAGTATGAAAAAAATATGAATCTTTTTCTTCGCAACTCTATCCTAGACAAAATGATAGTCAACCTCAATATGTTTTGTGCTAGCATGAAAAATAGGATTCATAGACAAATAAGTGGCACCAAGGTTATCACATCAGATGTTAAGAGCAAAAACAAGAAAAATCTATAGATCTATTAATAAAAATTAAAGCTAGATAACCTTAGCAATGCCATTGATCAAGGCTTTGTACTCAGCTTCAATAGAAGAGCGAGCAACTATACATTGCTTACCTGATTTGTTGCCATATCGCACTCGTACAAATTAAGTACCCTAGCTTAAAATACAACACACAATATAGTATAGAGCAAGCAAGGGGTCAATCCCACCAGGAAGGTTCAAGTTAGATTTTTATGCTAAATGATATGCAATTTTAGAGGGGGGATTTGAACGTTATCTTGGTTAAAGAAAAAGAAAACAAAAAACTATCAAGAAAAATTAAATAAAATCTAAAAATATTAGGAAAACAAACCTTGATTTCAAGTAAATGACCACCTATGAAAATCAAAACTGATCATGGAAATGAAATATCAATTTATATTCTGAATATTTATCTCTTTTTAACATTGGTTAGTTAACAGATCTGCTATATAACTAACGCTAACCATCAAATAACCATAGTTTCCACACTAGTAATTTAATTCAATGGCAACCTTAAAAACTAGATAAGTTGATTAATCAAGAAAATATAATTGTCCACAGTCTATGTTTAATTCGATTAAATATTCTCCTTCAGATTAATGACTTAGATCCGTCATAATTATTAAACTTAGTTACTTCACAAGTTCATATACCACAACTCCGGTTTTGATTTCATACTTCACAACATATTATCTACAATAATAACTCAGAGTCGGCTCTAGCAATTACAATAAACAATCATAGAAAAAATAAGCATAGGAGGAAAAACATTTCATCATATAAATAAAAAAGAAAAGGTAAAATAAGAAAAAGAGTTTAGCCTTTTATGTTTGTTGAACAACTAATCAAAAAGAAGAAGAAATGCATGATTTTGTACTTTTTAGAGGAAGGGGGTGTTTTTCTTTTCTTGGCTGGCTAATTACCTCCCTTTTCTCTCATTCCTTTTATATCCTAGAAAGCCTTAGTTTCTATATAAAATAGTCCTCTTTTAAGTAGACAATTTACATTTAAGTACTTCAATAACTATTTTCCTAAAAAAAGAGAAATAACCATGCATGAAATCTTCAAGCTTTGACTTAATAGGGCTAAATTGCTAACATAAAAACTTGGATGTAGTTTAGATGCTACGAAACATAATTTGGACTTGTTTATTCATGAAACCTGTTTGCTAGCAGAATGCAGTTGTCATCTTTGTAAAATCATATTGTTTTTTGCTGACATTTAGGGTGTTGATAGGCATTTGAGTTAGGAATCCAACAAAATTGAGTTTACATTAATTGGACTACTGTAGCTCTAGATATTCAAGTTAGAATGGCTAGAGGTCATCATTGACAGATTTCAATATTTGATTTTGAAGGCTGCAATTTCCAGGCTTTTCCTTATTTTATTCTTTTGCCTTATATTTCCAAAAAGGTATGGATGTTAGCTTTTTAATTGCATTGGAATCAATTTATTTTGACCTCTAAAACTCACACTCTACACAAACATCAACTAAAGGTCAAATCTGTCAATTACCTCCAATTTACTCCTTTTTGCGTCTTTCATCCAAAAGTGCCTTCAAAACATAAAATAAAAAACATCAAGGCATTTATATGTAAAACATAGGTAAAACACTAGTTAAATATGGGCGAAACTATTGAATAATATGGTTGCATCATGATTTCCACAAAAGCGGCGTTTGATCAAAGAACACAAGATAACCACCTGTTGATTTGTGATCATCGACACTATCTGTCTAATCTGTATCTCTAAAACCATATAAGGCAAAGAAAGGATTGCGAGTAATATATAGGCCATGTGATGTCATACCCTTAAGATAATGCAATATGCATTTAACAACAGCCCAATAAGAATATGTAGAAGCATGTATAAACTGATAGACTTTGTTAAAAGCAAAACAAATATCTGGGCACATAAAAATAAGATATTAAAGAGCACCCATAATTTGACAAAAGTGTGTGGTATCATAAAACAAGGGATCTGGTAAAATGGTAACTTTGGATATAGAGATAAGAGTGTCAACAAGTTTACAAGATTACATACTAGTTTGAGGGAGGATGTCAAGTGTATATTTATGTTGTTGAAGCAGAAGACCCATGATAGTAGGTTGAACCTCAATACCCAAAAAATAATGAATAAAACCTAAGTCGTGAAGCTTAAATTCAAAGCTTGGTAGTTGTATAAGGCATTAGAGTAGAAGAGAGTTACTACCCGTAAGCATAATATCATCAACGTAGACCAGAAGAAAATAAATACAAATAGAGAAGATAAATAATGAACTATCCATTTTAAAGGCATGAAAACCAATAGATAATATGAAATTATTCAGACAAGTGTACCACCTTATACAATCAACACATATGAGAGGGGAGAGCAGAATCAACAAAATATAAAGGTTGCTTAATATACACCTCTTTATCAAAAACTCTAATGAGGAAGGCATTATGGATATCAAGCTCATAATTTTTCCAATCATACAAAACAAAAATGGAGAAGACTAGTGATTACTACTTAAAAGTGTATTTTTATCAAGGTTTTATATCATCATTTTGCACTTGAAGTATCAATAACTCTTTAACTAAAGCATGTTTTATAATAAAAAATCTAATAATATAAGATACCTTTAATTTATAGTAAATATTCATTTTAAATGCAAGCCTATCACATAAATAAAAGGATTGATTGATGAGTTTAAGAACTAAAATTGAAAGGACAAAAAGATGGCCAAACTTAGAAAAGAGATGCTGGTGCAGTCTAAATCGGAATACTTTTAGATAATTGGGTCATATCTAAAGTTATAGATCTCAAATTTAGGTTTAATTTATATGAATGGAAAGGTAAGGAGGTCTGGTTTTAAAAAGACCATTTTCAAATCCAAATTGTAAGAATAACGAAGAAGTCCGAATCTGTCCTACAGTCCAAACACTATTCAGTGTTTGGCCTATATCTAGAATTCTAGAAGTCCAAATAACCTCATTTTTTTCTTGAAAAGCTGAGACAATTTCCTATAATTTTTATATTTCAAGTGGTTCCAATTCTGACATTTTCACGTTTTGAGTAGATAAAAGAAGATAAGGATTGTTACTAAGTCAAGAGTTGGCCATCCACTCATCAATTAGTCATCAAATCAATAGTTCCTAATTTTGACCTGTAAAAGGAGGCATTTTCCATGCATTTAGGCTTCTTGATCTCCAGATCAAGATCATGCTTTTATTTTGTCTCTTTGTATTTTTGTAATGCTTAAATTTTGCTTTCATTAATATTTTGCTCATGCTTTTCATTTCTTTTCCTTTACTTAACTTTTATGTTATTTATGTTCTTATTTTATTTATTTATTTTTCTTTCTTTTATTATGCTTAGTTAAGTTTATCATGTCAAGGTGAAAAGGTTATACTAATGGTGTAAGAATAAGTATAGTGTAAACTTAACATGGACTTTAATGTTTGATACTAACATATTTTATATTTGTTATCTTATTCACTCGTTAATATTTTACAATGACTAATCTAAATTTATGTTATATAACACTTGGTACAACAAATACTTGGCACTTTTATAGCTCATATTGTATGGTATAACCGACACTTAAACTATGAAAGGAACTTGATTGATTATTAACATAAGTTATAATCATAAATGCTTGATGAGATTTACAAGTATTAGCATTAATTGAATTAAATAACTAATGTAATCATGTTAATAATTTATAATCTGATTGGAACATCTTTTGTGTGTAGTTTCCAATTGAATAATAAGAGTTTATATTATACTTGTTTGACATACCATTAGTGGATCCTTTAACCTTGATATTTGTTGTTATTATTGTTTAATCATTACATTAATCTTTCATTTTAAAGTTCTCATCAACTTTTTTTTTATTATTATTATTAATATTAGTAGTAGTAGCAGCAGTAGTAGTACTACTACTACTATTGTTGTTGTTATTGTTATTGTTGTTATTGTATTATTGTTATCTATAATTTATACAATTAACTTCTCTATGGTTCGATTCCGTTCTTGCTGGGTTATTTATTACTTCAACACTCCTGCACTTGTGAGAAGATATTAATTTTTTGGTAGTGTCACTTGTGTAATACACCAACCACTTTTCAAATGTTATGATGAGTATCTTTAGTGACATGGTGAAAAACAAATTTAAAGTTTTCATGAATGATTTTTAGTTTATAGGAATTCTTAATAATTGTGTCTAATATATTTAAAAATAATAATTAAAAGTTGCGAGGAATGCAATTTTGATACAGCGCAAACAAAACAAAGGTTAGAAAAGTATCCCTATGTAAGATCTCATTGTTATAAACACAAAGATAGGCACTTACCACACTGTCCTTGGTCCTTGACAGGGGTTACAGCTCCTTCCTTTCCCCAGTCCATGGTAGAAGGCACTGCAGAAACGTTTTCATATCTGAAAGGACCTGCTTGTGGAGAGCACACATGGCCCTTGAATCTAGTGCGTGAAACTTTTAACTCTTCATTTTTAAGATCTGCAAATTGATTGACACCAAGTTTGTAAGATCTGCCGGTTTGACTGTTAAAAGCATCTATGCGTGCAACATTTTCGTTGAATATGCTGTAACGGGTCGCCCTCTCGCTGTCATCCTTGTATACACGCACATACTGAGTCATCCATTGCTCATGCCTCTCATACATGGGTGCATCTTGGAGGGTTTGAGCTATGGACTTATAAGGCCAAGCTCCCAAAATGAAGAGCAAGGCCAAACAAACAAATTGGAATTGTTTAGTGAATCTCATGGCAGCCTTTGGTATTAGTAGCACGTATATTAGGGAAGCGATGAGTAAGCTGATAGGCATACTATCTTCACGCACCCTTTGAGGTTTTTATAGGGACTCTGCTCCTGTCAATTCGTATGCTCCACAAGACAGGCCTTTCAACTATGTGTGCCCTTCAAAATGTTCTAGTTTTGACCCCTATGATTAACTAATTTAACTGACATAGTGTTGTGTTTTTTAGCCAGCATGAATTCAGACAGTTCAAACTTTCCCTTCATGAGTATATTTTCTAATGGCTGATGAGTATTGTCTTTAGTAAGCTAATAAATGGTTTTCGTGTAGTGATTTTAGTCCCATCTTTTGGCTTCAGATGCCCAATAATTTTAGAAGCAGACAAAAATACTCTTACCGTGCCGTTTGATTTACAAAGGGAATAGTTTTGAGAGATTTTCAGATTGTAACAAGAGGTGGCCTACCTTTAGGTTACTGCATCGGAGTAAAAACTAGGAAAATTGTAGTCTCTGTGTAACTATTAGTAAACGTGTTGGTCTGTATTAGGACAAGAATTTTGATGGGTGCTTGAGTTTAGAATCTAGAAGCCAACGTTTTGTTTTTGAACGAGGAATAAAATATACAGAGTCCGCAAAGTCAATGACCAGGTTAAGTTGTATGTGAAATAACATTACTATTCCGTGTAAGATTATTCTATCGAAATCAATCTGTTGCTACCATGCATTGCCTTCTTGAAAGGTGGTTTTTACTTTGATAGATCAACGGGAGTTGTATCTATAAGCTATGTGTGGCTAGACTCTAGAGCATGACACTAGCTAGATAGAAACTAAAGTTGAGACTGGCTTTTTTAGAACATGAATTTGTCTTACAATTTTGTCTAAAATTAAAAGAAAAAACATGAATTTGTCTTACAATTTTGTCTAAAATTAAAAGAAAATGGTTTATGAGCATGCTTCACTTTTGAGTTCCAAGCAAACTGTGATGTTTTGAAGAATAAAAGGAAAAGGATAAGTAGGAAAAGGCAACAATGCCTTTGGAGGTCTAGAATTAGGTGTAAATGGATGAAGGATATTGAGGTAATTGAATAAAAACTTGATAAAAATAAATAAGAGATTAAAAAATGAAAAAAAGATGACTTAAGAGAGAGAGAGAGAACCGGCAATAAGGAGGAGAAGAGGAAAAAAAAGATAATTATTAAGATTACGTGATTAAGGTAAGGTTTATGCTTTAATGTGTGTAATTATGGTTTTTAGCCTTGATTTTTTGGTTTTGTTAAGATTTAGGATATCAATTTGTATTTCTAGTGATTAATTGAGGAATTGAATATGTGTGATGAATTAGTTGATTATAATATGATGGGTTAAAGTATTATAGGTTATTTGATATGAGTTTATTAATTTGTTATAAGTTTATTTGATATGAGGCTAGTGATCAAGAATCTAGAATCCCAATGAACTATCTCACCAGTTTGTCTAAATTGATCAACCATTTGGCTTGTCTTATTTTGGTCCACTGGTTGGGTAAAGCTAGGTGACCAATTGGTGTGTTGTATTTTGATTGACCTATTTGTCTTAGATGGTTTTGGTCAACCAATAGGGTTGAATTGGTAGATTAGTTGACCTAACAGTGCAGTTAGATAATTCTTTTAGGATTAATTAGTTTAGGTTAAGTTTAGGATCAATCGAGTGGACAGGTTCTAGTTTATAATTATATTTTATTCCTAAACGTATAAGGTTATAGGTTAGACTCTAAGTTAAATGTATTAAATAGATTGTACATTCCTTTCGAATTATTTTTTAGTATGTTTTCTTTTGTATTTAAATAATCTTGATATTTCACTTATATTGGTAGGATTCCCTTGAACATCTGCATTTGAGATCTTTTGTTTTTTGAGTCGGTGAGTGGATAACTTTTCAGAAACTAGAGGATTTCTATAAATACTTGAATTATTAATAAGAAATTGATCATACTTCTTGGTAATTCTTATATTGTTATTTATTCCTTATTTATGATTAAACATGCTAACTTATTGATTAAGCATGCTAACTTATTGAAACAAAATCTTTGATATGAACTATTATGTACTTATGAATTCATAGCTCCTTATTTGATTGATATTGTCGCTACACGACGTCGGGCGACGGCTCCACTTCTTTTTTTGTTTGTTTTTTTTTTAAAACAAAAGGAATTTAATTTTTATTTGATTGGGGGAAATAAAGATTTTATTGGAGTCGCCATCTAGTAATTTGAGGGAACTAGAAATCCAAAATTAGACACTAGTCCCAGAGATTCGGGTACTGGGTTAGTTATGATTAAGGGAAGGTAGGCACTGACACGACGAAAAGATTGATGTCTTCTCCCAAGTGCAGGAGTGTCGAAGTAATAAATAACCCGGCAAGACCGGGGTCGAACCACAGGGAGGTTAATTGTACAAATTATAAATGACAATAGTACAACAACAATAACAACAACAGCAACAACAATGACAATAATAACAACAATGACAATAACAATAATAATAATAATAATAATAATAATAATAATAATAATAATAGTAGTAGTAGTAGTAGTAGTAGTAGTAGTAGTAGTAGTAGTAGTAGTAATAATAATAAAGAAAAGAGAAGAAGAAGATGATGATGAGAACTTGGAGATGGAAAATTAATGTAAGGATTAAACAATAATAATAACAAATGTCAAGGTTAGAGGTTCCACTAATGGTATATCAAACAAGTATAGTATAAACTCTTATTATTGAATTGGAAACCACACACAAAGGAGGTTCCAATCAGATTATATATTGTTAACATGATTACATTAGTCATCTTATTCAATTAATGCTAATACTTGTAAATCTCGTCAAGCATTCATGATTATAACTTATGTTAACAACAAATCAAGTTCCTTTCATAGCTCAGGTGTCGGTTGTACCATACATTATAGGCTATGAAAGTGCCAAGCATTTGTTGTACCAAGTGTTATACAACATAAATCAAGATTAGTCATTTAACAAGCAAAGTATTAAAGAGTGAACAAGATAACAAATATAAAATATGTTAGTATCAAACATTAAGGTCCATATTAAGTTTACACTATACTTATTCTTCCACCATTAGTGTAACCTTTTCACCTTGACATAATTAACTTAGCTAGACATAATGAAAGAAAGCAAAATAGATAAACAAAATAAGAACATAAAAGTTAACTAAGTAAAGAAAAGGAAATGGAAGGCATAAACTTGATATTAATGAAAGCAAAGCATAAACATTACAAAGAATACAAAGAGAGAAAGGAAGAGCATGATCTTGATCTGGAAACCAAGATGCCTAAATGCATGGCAAATGCCTCCTTTTATAGGCCAAAATTGGGAACTATTGATTTGATGACTAATTGATAAGTGGGTGGCCAACTTTTGACTTGGTGACAATCCTTATCTTCTCTTGTCTGCCTAAAACGTCATTGATAACGTCAAAATTGGAGCCAGTTGTAAGCATGAAAGTTGTAGGCAATTGTCTCAGCTTTCTTGTGTAAACAATTCAGCTCATTTGGACTTCTAGAACTCCAGATATGGCCAAAATACCGAACAGTGCTCGGGCTGGAAGACAGATTCGGGCTTCTTTGTTGTTGCTACAATTTGGACTTGATAATGGCCTTTTTAGATCTTGGGCTCCATATGAAAGTTGTAGACCTATGTCTTACCTTTCTATCCATATAAATTGGACCAAAATCTAAGATCTGTAGCTCCAGATATGACCCAATTACCGAACAGTGTTCCGGTTTGGATTGCACCGACATCTCTTTTCTAAGTTTGACCATCTCTTTATCCTTGCAATTTAAGTTCTTCAAGTCATCAATCAATCATTTTATTTATGTGATAGGCCTGCATTAAAAATAGACATTTACCACAAATTATAGGTATCTTATATTATTAGATACATTATTATAAAACATATTTTAGTTAAGGAGTTATTGATACTTCAAGTGCAAAATGATGATATAAAACCATGATAAAAATGCACTTTTAAGTACTAATCACACCCCCCAACCAGCTTATTACTAGTCCCTAGTAATCAAAATGTTAAAATAGAAAACAAATTTGCAAATTTCATAAAGCAAGGTATTCATCATTTAACTTCCATTAATCTATCCAGATAAACAAACTCTCATTAAATTTATATATCTGCTCAATACCTCTTAACAAGATATTAATAAACCTTTCTTTTATGCTCAATATATCAACACATAATTATGGGGCTTTTCTTGGAAGAAAACAAAATTTTTGTTCTAATGTTTAAGGTTAACTTCCTTGGGTTGGGATTACTATTTTTGTCTTCTTTTTTTTTTTCGTTTATTTTTTAAAATCTATATACATATAATTTAAAAACATCATGCATCTTTAACCCGTGTAACGAGCTTTCAGCTAATGACTCCCAGACCAGTTAGTCTTAGGGCATTAGGTGTTAAGACACCCCTACGAGCTTAGTAACTCGGGTTGCAGATACTGATATGTAGATAGTGCAATGTTTGATTCCCTTAAGCTTTTCTCCTCAACCCATGTAACAAGCGTTGGGCCAATAGCTCCCAAGTCAGTTGACTTTAGGGTATTAGGTGTTAAAACACCCCTTCGGGCTTAATTGCTTAGGTTAGGGAGGCTACGAAACCAAACTTATCTACATTTTTATTATCATCATTTTTTTTCTTTTTTTTATGTTTTTCTTTTTTAATTATATACAATCCCTTTCCCTTAGTTGCTACCTTTAACAAAAGAACATAAATAATGTAATAATCCAATATGCAACCCACAATCATATGTTAAAGTGTGTGTGTAAATTAAAGTTTAAGAATACATGTTAAATAAGTATATGAGCAGAATTAAGTGATAACAATACGAGAGTTTGTAAACCTGAATATTTCAGGAAGTATTATAATAGACCTTGTTAAGAATGGTTACTAAGATGCGTCTCAAGAGTCACTTTAACAAAAGAACTCCTTTACTCTACCATCCTAGTAACAATAATTATGCACATGCTTTATGAAATGAAAAGCAAATTTTTTTTTTATCAACTACTACCCTCTCCCCCCAACCAAAACGAGACATTGTCCTCAATGTTCTAAGGTAGAAAGATAGAGTATAGAAGATATCACCTGAAATAACAAACACTGACAAAACCTGAAACACACTAAAACAAAAATAAGAAATAACATAACACAATAATAAAACCAAAAGACACAAGTTTTTACAAACAAAAAAAATTCAAATCGCAGTTGTGAATGTGGCTCACATCTTCCCTTGGTTTTACGTCCAAGAACAGCTTAAACGCCCTCAATGGGTCGGGGATAGGCTTCCCATCCAGTTTTTTTAAAAACTGGCAAATAGGATCTTTTTTAGTCAGATTCCCAAGACTAAGTCAAGTATGTTCTTTATGAAAATGGGTTCATAAGTCATGAATTACACGATGCTTATCTCGACTATGATGAGACTTAAGAGTCAATAGAAGATTATCTAAAGACTCTCTGTGTTTTGAAATAAATCCCACCTTCTGACAATTTTCACAGTTTTTGCGGAATGCATCTGACTCCTTGAATATGATGGGCCAGTAAAATTCACTTTGTAAGATTTCTACAATCCTCTTTTTTTATGAGAAATGATCCCCACATGCCTTAGAGTAACAAAATTTAATGAAATTACTTACCTCATTGTCGAGAATGCATTTTTGAAATATTTGATCAGGACAATAATTGAATAAGTAAGGGTCATCCCAATAAAAATTTTGCTCGTTGCTCAAAAATTTTCTTTTGCCTTCAATACTCCAATGAGTTGGCAAAAATCCTGAAGCAAGAAAATTGATATTTTTAGCAAACCAAGGCATTGAACTAAGAGAAAGTAGAGATTCATCAGGAAAGTAATAATTGATTGGTGTGATGTCGGGTGTCGAATCTGTTGTCACTTTTGATAAAAGATCCGCATCAACATTTTTGGTACCTTTTTCATCCTCGATTTCTTCCTCATTGGTCATGGCATGAGAAAATGGAAGTGCTGGCGGAGAATTAGTCGTTTCTTTGCAATTTTCAGATTCAACCCCTTCCTTTCCCTTAGAAATTGACTCATCATCTTTCTCATAAGGTTCAAGAGAGGGTTTTTCAATAACCTTACCACTGCGTAGAGTAGTGACTGATTTGACTTGATCCATGTGTTGGCTTCTGGAACTACTTGCATTTGCATTGTATTGCCCCTTAGGATTTTGTTGTGGTTGAGATGGAAACTTACCTTTCTCTTGGAAACTGAGAGCAAATGTGAATTTTGCAAGAGTATCTTTAAAATCTGTTATGCTTTGAGCAAGTTGAGTGTTGATTGTCTCTTGCTTTTCAATGAATGCATACAAAGTTTCCTCAAACTTTCTTGTAGGAGGTGGAGCATAAGGAAGTGCATATCCATGATAATTTTGGAAATTATGGTGTGCTTGGAACTTTGGTGGTGAAGTTTGTGCATTGTCACTCTTCCAACTAAAATTCGGGTGATTTCTCCAACCAGGATTGTATGTTTGTGAGTATGGGTTGTGGTTGGCCCTTTGGAAACTGTTTAAAGCATGGGCTTGTTCATGGAGACATTCCTTAAAAGAAGGCAAGGTTGGACAATCATTGGTTGAGTGTTCATTTGTTTCACAGATTTGACACACAATGTTTTCAATAGATTTTAATTGACCACTCTTTTTCAATTCTAGTGCCTCGACTTTTCTAGCTAAAGATGCAAACTTGGCTTGAAGGTCATGATCTTCCCTAAGGTTGTACATACCTCCACTAGATGTATAAGGTTGAGTTTTACTCGGTGCCTCATAAGTACCCACGGTGTCCCAATTTTGAGCATTTTCAGCTAACAAGTCTAAGTACTCCATTGCTTCATCAAGGTCTTTATCTTCAAAAGTTCCATTGCACATCAATTCAACCATTTACCTATCTTTAGGTGTTAACCCTTCATAGAAATGTGAAACCAATCTCCATGTTTCAAAACCATGATGAGGGCAAGTACTAAGCAAGTCTCGATACCTATCCCAACATTGGTAAAATGTTTCTCCTGGTTTTTGAGTGAAAGTGGTGATTTGTCTCTTGAAAGAGTTTGTTCTATGAGATGGGAAAAACTTCTTTAAAAACTGTTGTTGCATTTCATCCCAAGCACGAATGGATCCTGGTCTCAAATTTTGTAGCCATGTTTTAGCTTTATCTTTTAATGAAAAAGGAAAAAGCTTTAATCTGATGGTGTTCATGCTACAATTTAAATTATTATATGTGTTGTAGACCTCCTCAAATTCCCTTAAATGCAAGTATGGATTTTCCAATTCTAAGCCATGAAAAGAAGGTAAAAGTTGAATAATGCCTGGTTTAAAATTAAAATGAGATGCATCAGGAGGAAAAACTATGCATGATGGTGCACTTGTTCTTGTGGGATTCATGTGGTCTCTAAGTGTTCTAGCACGGTTATTCTCATTATTGTCATTATGAAGTGATTGATTATCTTCTTCAGCCATATTTTCTGAAAATGATGAGGATACCCTACAAAGTCTACCACTTGATGTACGTGACCACACTCTCATGCACGTGTAGGAATAAAATAAAAAAGAAGAAGAAAGCAAAAGAAGGAAGAAGAAAACAAAATAAAAAGAAACAAAAGAAAAGAAACAAAGTTATATACAAGAAAAGTGAAAAGTGAAAATAAAATAAATACTGTAATTTATACAAGAACTTACCTCCCTGGCAACGGCGCCAAAAAATTGACACGACGAAAAGATTGATGTCTTCTCCCAAGTGCAGGAGTGTCGAAGTAATAAATAACCCGGCAAGACCGGGGTCGAACCACAGGGAGGTTAATTGTACAAATTATAAATGACAATAGTACAACAACAATAACAACAACAACAACAACAATGACAATAATAACAACAATGACAATAACAATAATAATAATTATAATAATAATAATAATAATAATAATAGTAGTAGTAGTAGTAGTAGTAGTAGTAGTAGTAGTAGTAGTAGTAATAATAATAATAAAGAAAGAGAAGAAGAAGATGATGATGAGAACTTGGAGATGGAAAATTAATGTAAGGATTAAACAATAATAATAACAAATGTCAAGGTTAGAGGTTCCACTAATGGTATATCAAACAAGTATAGTATAAACTCTTATTATTGAATTGGAAACCACACACAAAGGAGGTTCCAATCAGATTATATATTGTTAACATGATTACATTAGTCATCTTATTCAATTAATGCTAATACTTGTAAATCTCGTCAAGCATTCATGATTATAACTTATGTTAACAACAAATCAAGTTCCTTTCATAGCTCAGGTGTCGGTTATACCATACATTATAGGCTATGAAAGTGCCAAGCATTTGTTGTACCAAGTGTTATACAACATAAATCAAGATTAGTCATTTAACAAGCAAAGTATTAAAGAGTGAACAAGATAACAAATATAAAATATGTTAGTATCAAACATTAAGGTCCATATTAAGTTTACACTATACTTATTCTTCCACCATTAGTGTAACCTTTTCACCTTGACATAATTAACTTAGCTAGACATAATGAAAGAAAGCAAAATAGATAAACAAAATAAGAACATAAAAGTTAACTAAGTAAAGAAAAGGAAATGGAAGGCATAAACTTGATATTAATGAAAGCAAAGCATAAACATTACAAAGAATACAAAGAGAGAAAGGAAGAGCATGATCTTGATCTGGAAACCAAGATGCCTAAATGCATGGCAAATGCCTCCGTTTATAGGCCAAAATTGGAAACTATTGATTTGATGACTAATTGATAAGTGGGTGGCCAACTTTTGACTTGGTGACAATCCTTATCTTCTCTTGTCTGCCTAAAAAGTCATTGATAACGTCCAAATTGGAGCCAGTTGTAAACATGAAAGTTGTAGGAAATTGTCTCAGCTTTCTTGTGTAAAAAATTCAGCTCATTTGGACTTCTAGAACTCCAGATATGGCCAAAATACCGAACAGTGCTCGGGCTGGAAGACAGATTCGGGCTTCTTTGTTGTTGCTACAATTTGGACTTGATAATGACTTTTTTAGATCTTGGGCTCCATATGAAAGTTGTAGGCCTATGTCTTAGCTTTCCATCCATATAAATTGAACCTAAATCTAAGATCTGTAGCTCTAGATATGACCTAATTACCGAACAGTGTTCCGGTTTGGATTGCACCGACATCTCTTTTCTAAGTTTGGCCATCTCTTTATCCTTGCAATTTAAGTTCTTCAAGTCATCAATCAATCATTTTATTTATGTGATAGGCCTGCATTAAAAATAGACATTTACCACAAATTATAGGTATCTTATATTATTAGATACATTATTATAAAACATATTTTAGTTAAGGAGTTATTGATACTTCAAGTGCAAAATGATGATATAAAACCATGATAAAAATGTACTTTTAAGTACTAATCAGGCACCACCCTTAAAACATCCTTTCAGAGAAAGGTTACCTTTAACTTGTGTGTTTTTCTTATCTAATTCAAATGCTATTATATTTTGAGCTTATTTGTAAATTTTTTAACATGGTTAACGTCGGTCCCTAAAAATAGGAGACGCGTTAAAAATGACATCAGTCCCTAAAATTAGGAGACTTTGTCTAAAATGTCGACGTTTATCCCTAAAAAGGAGAGTTACGTCTAATTTACCAAAATAAATAATAATGGACATAATCCATATTTGGTATTTAATTTTTTTTTTGACATCGGTCCTTTTTTGTAAATAAAAGAGACGTGTCGACAAATAATATTTATTTTATAAAATAAAAATTATTTTGATATCATTCACAAATAGATATATCAATTCTTGAAAATTGGGCTTTTGACCTATGAACAGTGATATGATAAAAATGGGTGTTGAACCCGCGTTGTTATTTATTTTTGTTTATTTTTGTTTTTTTTCACATGCAAAAATTTACAAGTATTTATATATAAAAATATCATAAAATACCATAAAATATCACAGAAAATTACCTGAGTACCCCTGTATAGGTAAAAGACTAAAATACCCTCGGATTTATCGAAAATTTACGAAAATACCACTGGCGGCGCGTGTGGCTCACGCGCGGTAACTGTTCACGAGCGGATTTTGTGCGCGCGAAATTTTCCGGCGAGGTTCCGGCCAAAAGATAGTCGATTCTGGTAGATCTGAGGACAAGGATTCTGATGGTGGTGGTCTCGTTGGCCGTTGATGGCTGAGGAGGGAGAATCGACGACTTGAACGTCGATTGGTCGATGTCGGTCGCGGCTTTTTTCCGGCCAAATTAGCCGGTGAAAAAGTGTGAAACGGCTGGGGTTTTGCTCAGGGGGAGGCGATGCACAATTCTGTGGTGGTTGCACGGCTTGAGACGGCCGGAAATGGGAGATCCACGGAGAGAGAGAGAATCGCCGGCGAGAGGAGAGAGAAGCTCTGGGTTTTGATCTGGTGTGGACGAGTGTATGGTGCACTCGTGCGTCTGAAGGCTGTGAACCGCTAGATCTCGGATGAACAGATCGTGCGGCTGTGATTCGTTTGATCTCCAAGTTGATCGGACGATCAGGATTGAATGGGCTATGATCTGACGTGGCGCAACCAGATCGAAGGGCAGATTATTTGAACGGCTGAGATTGATTTGGGTTTTAATCTGGTGTGGTAAAGCCTATTGTATCCTAAGAAATCAAAGGCTCAGATCTAAATACTATTAGATCTAACGGTTGGGATATTTTTGGTATTTTTTAATTTATTAAAAAAAAATTAATATCTTACTAGGGTGCAGAAAAAGTATAATAAAAATGAATAGTACCCAAATAGTAACCCGAACAGTAATTCTAAATTCACAATTGCAAATGCAGAATGAATTTTTTATCTTTTTTCCTCCCCTGCTGTCTTGAATTCATTGGCTATTTATAGCCAATGAATTCAAACAACAATTCACGGATGAATTGTTAACAATTCACGGATTGTTAAAATTTTCAAACTTCCACCGATTACTATTTGTCTTATTATATATAATAATACTAAATAATAATATAATAATACTAAATAATAATAATAATATTTATTTATAGGGGTAAAAATTAAAAATTCAAATCAGTATTATAAAAAGTTTTTCATCCGCTAAAAATTAATTTTAAATTACAAAAAAAACTTTTTTATACGGGCATCAACTCGGTGGACCGGGTTTTTTGACCTAAAAATACCAGTTTTGACAAAAATAGTCCGAAACTCATTTTTTATCGCGGTCGGCATGGTGGGACCCGTATTAACCCGGTAGACTCGGTTTTGACCGAAAATGATAGTTTTGACCCGAAACAGCCCGAAACTCATTTTTCATCCTGGTCGACATGGTGGGACCCGTATTGACCCGGTGGACTTGGTTTTGACTAAATGACGGTTTTGACCCAAAACAACTCGAAACTCATTTTTCATCCCGGTCAACATGGTGGGACCCGTATTGACCCGGTGGACTCGGTTTTGACCGAAAATGACAGTTTTGACCCAAAACAGCCCGAAACTCATTTTTCATTGCGGTCGACATGGTGGGACCCGTATTGACCCGATGGACTCGGTTTTGACAGAAAATGACGGTTTTGACCCGAAACGTCCTGAAACTCATTTTTCATCCCGGTCGACATCGTTTAACCCGTATTGACCTGGTGGACTCGGTTTTGACAGAAAATGACGGTTGACTCGAGAAAATATATTTTAAACTCTTTTTTTTCTTTTTTTATTTATTATATTTTTTTTGTCATGAATAATAAGATAAGATAACATTCCTAAAAAATTTTAGTGAATCCAAAATTTGGTTACAACAATTGCCCCCCCTTTACAATGCTTACGGTGCAAAGACATTGAAAAAATCATTTTCTTTTGACTTTGCATAGGAAGTATTGTAAAGAAAAATACTGGAGATGTTGAAAAACACATATATTTTCAGTTGGTCTAATTCTTATGGGCGACCTACCCAAGTGAAAAACATGAAAATGTTTTCAATCTTGATTTTGTGAAATACTTGAAAGTGATTTCAACAATGGTTTAGTGAAATACATGAAAGTGATTTCAACAATGGTTTGGTGAAATACATGAAAGTGATTTCATTGATGGTTTCCTGAAATACATGAAAGTGATTTCAGATTGTTTTACATGAAAGTAATTTCATCCTTGATTTTGTGAAATACATGGAAGTGATTTCAACAATGGTTTTCTGAAATACATGAAAGTGATTTCATATTGATTTTGTGAAACACATGAAAGTGATTTCAACAATGGTTTTCTGAAATACATGAAAGTGATTTCAGATTGATTTTGTGAAATACATGGAAGTGATTTCATCAATGGTTTTGTGAAATACATGAAAGTGATTTCAACAATGGTTTTCTGAAATACATGAAAGTGATTTCAGATTGATTTTATGAAATACATGAAAGTGATTTCATCATTGATTTCCTGAAATACATGAAAGTGATTTCAGATTGATTTTGTGAAATACATGGAAGTGATTTCATCAATGGTTTTGTGAAATGCATGAAAGTGATTTCAATAATGGTTTTCTGAAATACATGAAAGTAATTTCACTATGATTTTCAAAGTTAATGAAAACTTCTAAAGGAAGTCATATTTGTATGACTCAGATCCGATTTGTAAAAATCGATCTCAAAGATGATGAAAGCTTCTCACGAAAGTCTTATATCTATGGTTGAGATCTGATTTGTAAATCAATCTTAAAGATGATGAAAGCTTCTCATGAAAGTCTTATATCTACAGCTGAGATCTGATTTGCAATCAATTTCAGAGATAATGAAAGCTTCTCATGAAAGTCTTATATCTACGGTTGAGATTTGATCATCTGTTCAGAGTAATAGTAAGAGTAGAATCCTTATAAATTACGCAGTTTTTGGTGACAAACATCATCAACTTCTTGTATTTCAAGCCTTTCAAAGTTCCCAACTCTTGAAGCTTTAATCATGTCTTCCTCTTCTTCCAATGTTAACCCAAATCTTGTTCCTGCAGTAGAGCCTATAGTTTGGCGTACTACTTTTGAAGTGAATGGTCGTCCAGTTACAATAGAAGATACTGTAATGGACAATGAAGATACTGCTATAGCCGTGGCTAGAGACATGGTCCTTCCCCGTGATGAAACCATGCTGGCAGCTAGGAGCGATATTGAAGCAGTGAATCAGTCACTTGCTCTCAGTATCAGAGCTACTTCATCTTTGGTGAACGTTGCAGAGCGTCTTCATGCTAGAAGACTTGAGTTGAATACTCAGGTTCTTGATCTCCATCATCTGATTGAGAATTTACGGAATAGACTCCGTGATGAAAGACGTCAGAGAAACGACTTGGAGAGGAGGAACCAAGAGCTGAATACACGTGTTGACTTTTGGAAGGACTATGTTAACACACGACACCTCGAGTTTGAGGAAGAGATGGAGAATATGCGTAAACAATTCGAAGAACTTCGAGGCCTGATTAATGATCAAGATGACAATATCCCTGATCGTCCTCGCACTGTTTAATATTTGTACTTTTAAACCTTTTGTCATGAATAAAAAATCCATCTTTCTTGTCTTCATTTATGAATTTTGCTTTCATGAAATTGCCATATTTGATGTGATTAGAATAACTTCATTTTGTCTAAATCTCGTTGGATCCCGTTGGGAATTTTGTTTCAAGAAATATCTACAAGACAAATATGCAATGTTTGTGAAGTTAGATGATATGAGATGCATCTTACCTTTTTGAAATATAGATCCCCCATTCATCTTGTCTGGCGATCTTGAATGTTAGCAAGCTCTTTTGATTCACGCGTCTTTCAAATCTACTCAAGTTGACCCATGCTGTTGAGTTCTCCAAGATAAACTTTATTTGAGTTTCTCAATAGTCACTGCCTCTTTCTCCATTGGATACTTCATTGAGAGCATTAGCTTATCTCTGGTCTGGCGTCGTGTTGTTGGTAACATTTCCGTTGTTGAGGATTTTTAACCAATTCATATGGTCAATATATGAGGATAATCCCACTCATTTTTCATGTGTATCTCCCACCAGGGAAGCAAATTTCTTTGTACCATTAAAAATCTGGTGATTGCTTCTCTGTCTCTAGAAGATTTCTTGTGATTGCTTCTCTACCCTTGGAAGAAGTAACTGTCTCTTTTCATTTTCTTATTTGCTCTTGTTGTTGTTAGAATCTCTTATTTTCTAACACTGCCTCTTGGTGTCTCATATATCTGTCTTCTTCACATAGAAAACCATTTTTTCAAAAATGATTTTTCAAAAGATCTCTTTTGTTTTTGAAAACTGAAACTCTCAATGTCTGTTTATAACAATGTTCAAGCAACTCTAAGGATTTGTATTAAATCTCTTATTAAAAGTAATCTCAAATAAAGGTAAGTGATGAGATGACCTTCTGCTTTGGTTTTCAATGTGTTCAAGCAATCTTGAATGTATTTTGAGGGAAAAGGAACAATTGCCCTTTATTTTTAGAAACAGTCCTTTTATCAGCATGAATAATAATGAGTAATTATTTGCTACATCATAACTCTTTATGAAAAAGTCTCTTATATTTTAGGAACGTTGTTTATTAATTCAGGTTGCTTCCTTGATTAGAAAGGACTTTAAAGGCATGTAATGTGTTTATGGCTCAAGGCTGTAAAAGAAAGAGGATTTCATAAGCTCAAAGAAAGTGTTTAAGGGTTTGAAAACTATAGATCACTGTTATCTTATCTTCATTTCTTTTTTTTTTTATCTTGACAACAAAATGATACTAAATATTCCAAATTAGGAATTTTTTCTATTTGTTGGGAATTCTCTCAATTATTTGGATTTTTTTGTTTGAATTCCTTGTTGTTAGACTTCATAAGCTCACATGTCTTCAAGATGATTTCCATGATCATTTCTTTCATTTTGCCCCCAGTGTAGGGTGTGATCTTAGTTAAGGTTTTTATGAAAAAACTTTAAATAGACTCGGCTCAAATTGGGACTGCAAAGGATAATTTTAAAAGAAAGTGAAAGGAATATCAAAGATGGCCTTTCTTCATTTCAAGTAGGATCGGTTAAAACCAATAAACTTTGTCCACATCCAGCGTAATGTTTTGGATTTATAAGATACCATGTTTTGCAAGTCCATGACAAGTTAATGTACTACCAACCATTATTCATGCTGATAAAATGTAAGTCGAAGACAGAATTTAAGTGATAGTTGTTCCAATTGCGTGTTTTTGACTTGTATGGTCATCTCTTTCAAGAGAATTGCTTTGAACATTATCCTAAACAAATCATTGATTTATTTCATTGAAATCATAAACAAAATCAATTCTTTTAAAACCTCATTTAAGAAGAATGGGTTCTCTTGTAAAAAAAACATTTGGAAGATTAGATTGTTGAGCCATTGAGATCATGCATGGGCTTTTTGGTGAAGTATATGCAAAGAGAATTTCCTGGCCAAAACTTCATTTCATTTGATTTTGATTGGATGAAATACATCATACATAATACTTTTTCACAGAATCAAAGTTCACGGGCCTAGGTAAATCATCTTCATCCATCCTAGTTAACAACATAGCCCCTCCGGAGAAAGCTTTCTTCACTACATATGGGCCTTCATAGTTTGGTGCCCACTTGCTTCGGTCTTCACTTGGTAGTGGTAAGATTTTTTTTAGTACAAGATCCCCCTCTTTGAATTCTCTTGGTCGGACTTTCCGGTCATATGCTTTGGCCATCCTTCTTTGGTATAGCTGGTGATGACAAATTGCGGCCAACCTCTTTTCACTTATCATGTTTAGCTGCTCATATCTCACTTTAACCCATTCAGCTTCTTCTAGTTCAGATTCTATTAG
This sequence comes from Populus pruinosa, assembly GCA_026413675.1. Classification (NCBI taxonomy): domain Eukaryota; kingdom Viridiplantae; phylum Streptophyta; class Magnoliopsida; order Malpighiales; family Salicaceae; genus Populus; species Populus pruinosa. The sequence goes on along the minus strand of CM048598.1, from coordinate 14,074,214 downwards.
TACTCTCAAAGATGGAATTTCTACTTCCAAAGGCATCACCGCCTCCATCCCAAATACTAGTGAATAAGGTGTAGCTTCAGTAGATGTTCTTACTGCTGTGCGATATGCATGTAGAGCAAAGGGAAGCATCTCATGCCAATCCTTGTAATTAACTACCATCTTCTGGATAATCTTCTTGATATTCTTGTTTGCAGCTTCGACAGCACCATTCCTCTTTGGTCTGTAGGGAGATGAGTTTGAATGTTTAATTTTCCACTTCATGCACAATTCTGTGATCATTTTTCCATTAAAATTCTGGGCATTGTCGGTCACTATCTTCTCAGGTGAACCATACCGACAGATCAAATCTTTCTCAATAAAACTCTTGACCACCTTTTGAGTTACATGGGCATAAGAGCTGGCCTCCACCCACTTTGTGAAGTAATCAATGGCTACTAAGATAAATTGATGCTTATTGCTGGCTTTTGGGTTGATTGACCCAATCACATCTATTCCCCACATTGCAAATGGCCATGGTGATGTCATATTAAATAGAGGAGCTGGAGGTGCATTTATCTTATCACTATACACTTGACATTTATGACATTTCCTAACATAATCGATGCAATCTTTCTCAATGGTCATCCAGAAATACCTAGATCGTTGTAATTATCTAGCCATCATATGCCCACTTGCATGAGTTGCACAAATTCCTTCATGAATTTCTTGCAATGCTACCTTAGCTTCGATTTCATCTAAACATCTTAGCAAAGTCCCATTGAATGACCTTTTGTATAGAATTTCTCCATCCAGGTAAAATTCCAGAGCTAACCTTCTCAAGGTCTTCATATCTGCTTTGGATGCCCCCAAGGGATACTCTTGATATTGGATAAACTGCTTGATGTCATAAAACCATGGGTTCCCATCTATTTCTCCTTCAACTGAACAACAATGAGCTGGAAAATTTCTAATCTCAATGCAGATTGGTTGTACTCTCACTCCGTAATCAGTTTTGGCCATGGAAGCTAAGGTTGCCAAAGCATTAGCAAACTGGTTTTTGTCTCTTTCCATGTGGGTAAAATCTATCTCATCAAAGCCCTCAGTCAGTTTCGAGAGATATTGTTGATATGGTATCAATTTTTCCTCCTTGGTCTGCCATTCGCCTTTCACTTGACAGATTATTAACATTGAATCCCCATAGACATCAAGCTTCTTTATTTTCATCTCCAAAGCAGCTTCTAATCCAAGAATACAAGCCTCATATTCAGTAGTATTGTTAGTGCATTCAAATTGTAGTTTGACTGAGACGGGATATTGCTTCTTGTCAGGTGAGATTATCACAGCGCCTGCTCCATTACCAGAAACATTCACTGCCCCATCAAAATACATGATCCACCAATCATTCTTTTCTTTGTCCTCTTCTACTATCAACACATCCTCATCCGGGAAGTCAAATTTCAAAGGCTCATAGTCATTGATAGCATTATCTGCTAGATGATCAGCAATTACACTTCCTTTTACAGATTTTCTTGTCTTGTATATAATGTCATACTCAGCCAACATCACTTGCCATCTTGCTATTCGGCTTGACAAGTAGGGTTTCTCAAAGATGTATTTAAGAGGATCCATTTTTGAGATCAACCAGGTGGTATAATACAACATATATTGTCGAAGACGCTTCGTACTCCATACAAGAGCACAACATAGCTTCTCAGTCACAGTATATCTGGATTCACAATCTGTAAACTTCTTACTCAAATAATAGATAGCTTGCTCCTTTCTTCCAGACTCATCATGTTGTCCCAACACACAGCCCATTGCTACCTCAGTTACTGTCAAATACAAGATCAAAGGTCTTCCAGGCACAGGGGGCACGAGTAAAGGTGGATTCTGTAAGTATTGCTTTATTTTATCAAAAGCCTCTTGACAATCTTTGTCCTATATACCAGGGTTCTTTTTCCAAAGTAATTGAAAAATTGGCTCACATGTTGTTGTTAACTGAGATATGAATCGAGCAATGTAATTCAAACGTCCTAAGAAACCTCTTACTTCTTTCTCAGTCTTAGGAACCGTCATAGCCTAAATTGCTTTCACTTTATCAGGATCGACCTCTATTCCTTTATTGCTTATCACAAATCCTAGCAACTTTCCAGACTTTACCCCAAACGAGCATTTTGAAGGATTCAGCTTCAACTGATACTTTCTTAGTCTTTCAAATAATTTTCTTAGAACCTGAACATGATCTTCTTCATTCTTAGACTTGGCAATCATATCATCCACATACACTTCAATCTCTTTATGCATCATATCATGGAAAAGTGTCACCATTGCCCTTTGATATGTGGCTCCAGCATTTTTCAACCCAAATGGCATCACTTTGTAGCAAAATATTCCCCATGGTGTGACAAAGGTGGTCTTCTCTTTATCTTCTTCAGCCATTTTAATCTGGTTATAACCGGAGAATCCATCCATGAAGGAGTAAGTTGAACTCCTAGCAGCATTGTCTACCAGGACATCTATGTGAGGCAAAGGAAAATCCTCCTTCGGACTGGCTTTGTTTAGATCCCTGAAATCTACACATACTCTGATTTTGCTATCCTTTTTTGGTACCACCACTATATTAGATACCCATTGAGGGTATTTAATAACTTCTAGAAAACCGGCATCCCACTGCTTCTCTATCTCTGCCTTGACCTTGAGCACAATATCTGGGCGAGTTTTTCTTAATTTCTGCTTAACAGGTTTACATCCTTCTATCAAAGGTAATCTGTGTACTACAATATCAATGTCTAAACCAGGCATATCTGTATAAGACCAAGCAAACACATCGATATACTCTTGTAGTAATGAGGTTAAACTACATCTTTCTTCTATAGTGATTAGAGTTCCAATCTTTAACTCTCTTTTATCTTGCTCAGTGCCTACATTTATCACCTCTAGTTCTTCCTTCGCAGGTTTCCAAGCATGCTCCGACTGTTCTACCCGTCTAGCAAACTCCTCATCCCATTCCTCTTCATCCATTGCAATCTCATCCTTATCAAAGTTTCGCCATTCATTTTCAATGCAATATGTTTGTGGATTTATGGAGGATTCACTTTCAGAATTCCTGAAAGCGGAAGGTGTTTTTTAGTGGGAATGCATATCTTGTAGCCGAACAAAATAAAAGGAATTCAACAAATACTGATGAAAATGCTTGATCTCAATATTATTTTGAAAGTTGGCTCAACAATTATGAAAAGACCTTATGTTGTCATCTTGAACCAAGATTTCCAACTAGGTATAAAAACACAAACCAAACTACAATGCAAAGCACATAAAAGCAAATATAAGTAGACACTTAATCATTACTTCTTAAAAACAATTGGGGCTTCTTCAATCTCCCAATTCTGGAATACTTCTTCAACTGAAAGCTTTTGCACAAAGGCATTGGTTGGAGCTTCTTCTAGAGTATGGACAGTTAACTATGGTAACAATTCATCTTCTTTTATTGTTCTTGGCTCATCATCACAGTTCCAGCCTTTCTCTTCACCTTCCTCTACATTGTTGATATCCATGACAGCAGGTTCTTGTCCCAAGAATTCCATCATGTTCACCCCTCGACTACTTGTAGCATGATTGGGTAAAGGGTTGGAATTCACATTCGGTGCATCTTCAAAAGTTATCCATCCAGCTTTTATCAATTGCAGAAGCTTGTTTTTGAATGCATTGCAGCTTTCAATGTTATGCCCAGCAATGCCAGCATGATACTCACATGTCATATCAGGCTTATACCAATTTGGGTATGGAGGTTGTAGTGGGGTTAAGGGAACAGGGGCCACTTGCCCAATACTCAACAACTTTGAATACATTTCTCCCAAGGGAAGTGGTAATGGTGGCAACCGTTCTTGGGTTCTTTGAAAATTCCTTCTTGGAGGATTAACAATCTGGTTACTTTGTTGGTTATTTGGTTGACTTTGTTGGTTGGTAGGGAAAGGTTTAGTGAAGTTTACATTTGCAACTTGTTGGGTAGGTATTTGGAAGTTATAGTGATGGTAATTTTTCTTATTACCCTTGTACCCTCCTTCCACGTTGTTCACCTCAGACTCCTTCTTTTTCCCGATAAAGCCTTTCTTCTCAGTAGGCTCTATTATTCTCCCCATTCTTATTACTTATTCTATCCTCTCAGCAATAGTTACAGCATCATAAAAATGCTGAGCTGAACTACCCACTAGGTGTTCAAAGTAAGGAGATTTAAAAGTGTTGGTAAACAGAGTGACCATTTCTTTTTCTAACAAAGAGGGTTGCACATGAGATGCTTTTTCACGCCATCTCAAAGCGTATTCTCTTACAGTCTCTTTGTTGCCCTTCTCCATGACTAACAAGCTTGACCTGTCTGGGGCTACCTCCATGTTGAATTTGTATTGCTCCACAAAAGCTTTGACCAAATCTTTCCACTTTCTAATCTTAGTATTATCTAGTCTTGTATACCAACTTAGTGCTGATCCAGAAAGACTGTCTTAAAAGAAATGGATGAGAAGTTTCTCATCATTCACCACTTCTGCCATCTTATTGCAATAAGATTTAAGATGAGTGACTGGGCATTCAGTTCCCGTATACTTGATAAATTCTGGTACCCTAAATTCTTTGGGTACAGCTACATTTGGGACTAAACACATCTCTGCTGCATGAACAGGATCATATAAGTCTGCCCCTTCAACTGCTCTCAATCTTTCTTCTAGAGCGGTCAATTTATCATAATCAACAGGTTTAGAGTATTTCATCCTATGTGAGTCATTTGTTGTCAAGTTTATGATCGGCACTTGTGCTAGTAGAACATTGGCAGTGAACTGCTGTTCAGATGAAGAAGGATTTGCCCCTAGATTTTGAGAAGTGAATATGAAAGGAGCTACTGGCGTAGATGCAGATGGAGTTGCAACTGCTGGCTGAGTAGACGTATCCTCTCCAGACTTGGATGTCAGGGCCTGCTCGAGTAGACTTGTAAGTCTCGCGATATCAGTTTTCATGCTCTCCAACTCCCTTTGATAATGAGCCTCTAGATGTGCTCTTTCTTCGTTCTCCATTATCTTTCTTCGCAGTCGAGTGTAATGAATTTTATGGTCTTTTGGGGGACCTATATTTCAGCCTGAATGAATGCAATAAAAATAAATGAAATGCATAAATGGATGCAAAATGCCATATGGATGATGCATGTGTGTTATTCGTTTCGGGTTTTCCTTTAACTTATGATGAGGAATAGACCAGATCAAATTCTCTTAAGAAAGTTCTCACTGAGGACTCCAAACCTACAAGAACTTGAACTGATTGAGGGAAGAAATTTGTTGCCTTAATTTTGAACTGGTCAAAAATTCCTCAATAGATTTGTGTTTTTTTTTCATCTCACACTTCCTATAAGGATCGGTGGAGATATAATGAGAATATGGAATGTATATGAAAATGTATGTTAATGCATTGACATTTATTTGTGTCTTATATCCTACTTGATAGGATTTAACTCATAAGGTTTGGTTTAGTTTATTCTATCCTTAAAGAAATTATTTGGTTCTTAAATTGCCCGAATTACTTGTGAAGTAACCGACCTCTTAACCTTATGCAACATGAGTATGGGAGAAAATTCCACAATACCCGTTGCATAGGGTGAGTTACAATCCAAGCGAAAGTCCAAATGAGCATCAGTGGACATAAGTCACACTTGTCACTTGAATCTTTCTTTTCTAATCTTAAAAAGGACAGCTCGGGTCCAGAGCTTTTATGGGTTCATCGTGAGGTGTGTGAATACACAAATAAATATTATGCATGCATATAGCCAATATGAAAAATTGAAAAGAATTACAGTAATAAATAATGTAAATAAAATAAATGCCAAAAATAAATAGCATATAAGAAAAATCATATGAAAAGCAAACACAAGCAGTTGGTTCAACCCTAAGTCCCCAGTGGAGTCGCCATTTTGTCGCTACACGACGTCGAGCGACGGCTCCACTCCTTTTTTTGTTTGTTTTTTTTAAACAAAAGGAATTTAATTTTTATTTGATTGGGGGAAATAAAGATTTTATTGGAGTCGCCATCTAGTAATTTGAGGGAACTAGAAATCCAAAATTAGACACTGATCCCAGAAATTCAGGTACTAGGTTAGTTATGATTAAGGGAAGGTAGGCACCACCCTTAAAACTTCCTTTCACAGAAAGGTTACCTTTAACTTGTGTACTTTTCTTATCTAATTCAAATGCTATTATATTTTGAGCTTATTTGTGTATTTCTTATATTTTGAGACGGCCGGAAATGGGAGATCCGCGGAGAGAGAGAGAATCGCCGGCGAGAGGAGAGAGAAGCTCTGGGTTTTGATCTGGTGTGGACGAGTGTATGGTGCACTCGTGCGTCTGAAGGCTGTGAACCGCTAGATCTCGGATGAACAGATCATGCGGCTGTGATTCGTTTGATCTCCAAGTTGATCGAACGGTCAGGATTGAATGGGCTACGATCTGGTGTAGCGCGGTGTACCGAGTGCTCGGTATACCTGCTGACGTGGCGCAACCAGATCGAAGGGCAGATTATTTGAACGGCTGAGATTGATTTGGGTTTTAATCTGGTGTGGTAAAGCCTATTGTATCCTAAGAAATCAAAGGCTCAGATCTAAATACTATTAGATCTAACGGTTGGGATATTTTTGGTATTTTTTAATTTATTAAAAAAAAATTTAATATCATGAGTTAAGCCTTGAGATATGAATCTATCTGTTTAATTATGATTGAACCTATGGTATGTCAATCAGAATACCCATGTTAACATGATAGTGTTAGTTTTTATGCACATCATATCTGAAACTCTAGTTAGTCGAGAGAGTTACCAACCTATATTGACTAATCATCCCACAATACGGAGCCTTATGCTTATTGCATTTTTATTTTTTAACAAGCTTCACCATATGATATTCTTGTTATGGTCTATTTAAGAAACTTTCTTACAATAACCTAAAGCCATATTTGCATATATATATATATATATATATATATATATATATATATTCCTCATTGTTGTATTACTTAGAGTATTTATTAAACATTATCTTCTCACCAAGTTATTGAACTCATCCGCTTGTTATTTTTTTCTAGGCTTATAACTTGTTAGCAAGTTGCTTTTATTGGACCTTCTTCACGTGCTCTTTTGTTGTAATTAACATTATTTAGTCATTTCTAGCTAGTGCTCCACAATTACAAAAGTTTGTATTAACTCTTGTATCAAGACAATCCAATTATATTATGAAGTTAATTTTGTTTTTAGTGTTGAATTGAACTTTGATTGAGTTATTTAATGAATAAGTTTGTATGTAAGTTTGGGTTCATATAAGTATGGAACTCTTGCCTATATACTGTTTATGGATTCAAGAATCGAGTTGTGACAAACATGATATTATAGCTTTAGGTTAAAGAAATAATAATATAATTAATTTCATAATATATAGAGCATTAGGATCCCTTCATCTTGTAATTTTATTAATTTCATAACATGTCTTCTTTGACTCTTTGCATTTTGTGATAGATAGGAAATGCTGAGGAATAGACATATAATTGGTTTAAGTAGAGTAGGTGATAATTAGAATAATGTTTCTATTGTGCAATTGATGACTACAAAGTAGGGGAGAAGGAGCGGTTCACCCGCACCATGACATGTTAAGGAGTTACCTCCACTAATGGAATAGGAGTCTCAGGAGTTAGAAAACAAAAATGTGGTTGGTGAAACATGTATAGAGGTAATAGACCCTAAGCTTGTTATAGAGTTTTAGCAACTTCGCCAGGCTATACAAACCATAATAAGGCTTGTTATTGAGAGAGATAGGAGAAGGAATAGTTGTACCATCATCATGAAGGGTATTAAAGAGAAAGAATAACTAGGAAAAAGCAACAATGCCCTTGGAGATTTAGAATTAAGTGTAAATGGATGAAGGGTATTAAGGTAATTAAATAAAAGCTTGATAAGTATAAATAGGAGGTTAAAAAAAATCTAACTTGAGAGAAAAAGAATCAGTAATGAGGAGTAGAAGAAGATGGAAAGGAAAAGGATTATGGAGATTAAATGTTTAAGGTAAGGTTTATGCTTTAATGTGTCTAATTATGGTTTTTACCCTTGATTTCTTGGTTGTGCTAAGGTTTGTGATTTGAATTTGTATTTTTATAGATTAATTGAGAAATTAAATGTGTGTGATGATTTAGTTGATTATAATATGATGGGTTGAAGTGTTATAGGTAATTTGATATGGGTTTATTGATTCGTTATAAGTTTTTAAAATTTTGGGTTAATTTAGAGATTTGTCATTGTTGAGGCTAGTGATCGGGAATCTGGAATCCTAATGAACTAGTCGACCGATTTGTCTAAACCAATTGACTGCTTTGCTTGTCTATTTTCATCCACCGGTTAGGTAGAACCGATAGACCAGTTGGTATATTGTATTTTGGTAGATTGGTTTGTCCTAAATGGTTTCGGTCCACCGGTTAGGTAAAACCAATAGACCGGTTAGCGTGTTGTATTTCGGTAAACCAGTTTATCCTAGATCGTTTTGGTCCATAGGTTGGGTAGAACTGGTAGACTAGTTGGTGTGTTATTTTTCAGTTGACCGGTTTGTCATAAATGCTTTCAGTCAACTAGTAAATTTGAATAAGTAAACCAGTTGACCTAATAATGAGATTAGATAATTCTTTTAGGCTTAGTTAGTTTAGGTTATGTTCAGGATCGATCAGGTGGACTAATTATAGTTTATAATTACTTTTATTCCTAAACATATAGGGTTATGAGTTAGACCTTAAGTTAAGTATATGAAATAAATTCTATGTTCTTTTCAAATCATTTTTTAATATGTCTTTTTTTATATTTAAATAATCTTTATATTTTATTTGGGGGATATCAGTAGGATTCCTTTGAATATCTACTTTTGAGATCTTTTTCTTTCGAGTCAAGTGAGTGAATAATTTTCTATAAGCAAAAGGATTAATATAAATACTTTAATTATTAATATGGAATTGATCATGCTTCTTGGTAATTCTTATATTATTATTTATTCCTTATTTATGATTAAGCATGCTCACATATTGAAATTAAATCTTTGATATGAACTATTATGTAGTTCTGAATTTATAATTTCTCATTTGATTGATGCCATGAGTTGAGCCTTGAGAGATGAATTTATTTGTTTGATTATCATATGAAGTCATCATATGCTAGCTAGAATATTCATACTAATAGAGTACTGTTAGTCTTTAAGTACATCATATCTAAAACCTTAGTTGGTCGGGGGAATCACTAACCTATGTGAACTCATCATCCCACAGTGCGGAGCCTCATGCTCATCGTATTTTGATTTTCTGACGAACTTTGCCTTATGATATTTTTGTTATGATCTGTTTGAGAAACTTTCCTATAAGAACCTAAAGTCATATTTGTATATATGTTCTTCATTGTTGTTTTACTTCATGTATGTATTTTGAATGTTATCTACTTACTGAGTTGTTGAACTTATCCTCTTGTTATTTTTTTCCAAGCTTATAGCTTGTTAGCAGGTCGTTTTTGTTGGATCTTTAGAACCTACTTTTTTTTTTTAATTAACATTATTTTATTACATCTAGTTAGTGCTCCATAATTATAAAAGTTTGTATTAACCCTTATATCAAGAGAATAAAATTATATTATGAAGTTAATTTTATTATTAGTGTTGTGTTAAATTCTGATTAAGTTATTTAAAGAATAAATTCATATGTAAGTTTGAGTTCGTGTAGATATAGAATCTTGGATGGGGAAACCTTATCTATATATTAGTTATGGATCTAGGAATTAGGTCTTGAGTCAAACTACTATGATGCTTTCCCATTGTCAAATGTATCTTTGGATAAACCAGATTAGAGTTTCTTCAGCAATTAAAAAAAAAACCTAGTTTTGAAAAATTTAGGGAACCTTGTAGCTGCCTCTTTTAGTCATTCTGCTTTTTAGCTCATAAATTATGAAATTAATGATATCTCTCAGTTAGGAACTTTCTTTGCTTTTGTTTTGTAAGCTGAAGAATAATTTGCATACCACAAATTAAAAGTCTAAAAGTGCTACTTCTGCAACTGCACCAATAAACATAGCTACTTCAATTGCTTTAATATCACCGTCTTCAGCTTCGAGTACCAGTCTTTAGGAATTCCTAGAACATACTATGCTTTCAATGTAGCATACAGTTGATTGAAAGCTGCAGTCTTTTTAATACTTTACTTCAGCTTGAATCTTGACCACTTTAAATCTTGCATTGCATTGTAAACGGAGGTAATATTGGAAGCATATATTGTTGGAAATAACAATCATAATCCTTACAGGAATATGGTTATGGATATAGTAAGAATGAGTGAAAGTAATGTTAGTGAATGTCGAATCATAGAAGAAGAACCTAATGTAAATGCAACAAGGTTTTTTAATTTATTAAAATATTCTGACAAACCATTATGGGATGGTTGCACAAACCACAATAAATTATTGGCCATAGCATAGGTGTTCACTATCAAGTCAGATCACGGGTTGAGTGAGGCTGGTTATGACAAGATTATCGAATGGGAAAGAAGCATTTTACTTGAAAGGAACAGGCTGAAAAAGAACTTCTATACTGCAAAGTCCATGATGAAACCCCTCGGTTTGGGATAACAGAAAATTGACATGTGCCCTAACTTCTGCATGTTATACTACCTTGAAAATGCTGAGTTGACCGAGTGCATGATAAATAGGCATTCTCATTACAAACCCAGAACTAGTAGGGGAAAGACTCTTATGACATATAAAAAACTTAGATACTTCCTAATCACACCTAGACTGCAGAGGTTATTCATGTCACCAAGGACTGCTGAGCACATGAAATGGCACCAATCACATCATGCGGTCGATGAAGGGAATATTATATTGAAAGGCTTGAAACGAATATTATCAAGACAATATGCAAACTTGAGATCATATTCCCTCCATTATGTTTTGACTCGATAGAGCATCTACCCGTACATTTACTGTTTGAAGTTAAAGTTGGAGGACTGGTACAGTACATATAGATATATCCATTCGAGAGATTAAATATTATAGTTGCTATCTAATTCATAATAAATATTTTTTTATTTTTTTATTGATAATTTTTTATTAATCCTATATGTGTAGGTACTTGTTCAATCTTTAAAAAAAAAGGTTAAGAACAGGAATATATTGAGGTGTCAATATGTGAGGCCTATATTGTTGATGAGATCTTAATATTTATCTCATACTATTTCGAACCTTATTTGAGAATGAGGATCAACCATGTTCCATGACATGATGATGGTAGTGAAATGCCTTTAAGTGGGAACTTGTTTATATTCTCTAATTCTGAACGACCCACACCTAAAAATATCATCAAGGGAAGATATTTGTCTGAAATAGAGTTCAGACAAACACATAATTATATCATATTTAACTGTGATGAGCTGAGACTTTTTATTAAGTAAGTAGATGTTCGACTTAAACTTTGTGAAGAGTGTACTATTTATATATTGTGATATTATAAACTCATATAATTTGGAACAATGTTACAGGCAACATTGATGATACTTACTTTCCAATAACTTACAACTGACCGAATCGCAAATCTTAAGATGAACAATTTTCCACATAGTTTAGAACACATGTAAATCCTATCACAAACTCATTATCTCTCACAAGGTAATTAATTGTATGTCAATATTATAGAATATATGTTTATTGATTATTGTTCTATTTGATATACAAGGTTTATATATACAAGGTTTATCAAATGGGAGGTAGTGCTGCTATTTCATTATCTTTACTAAGCCTGGGCTCTGAAAGAAAAGTCAAGTGTTATAACAGGTATTTTATCAATGGATATGTCTTTCATATTGAAGAATACGAGCATGGAATAAAGATATACAATAACGATGTTTGTATTAAAGGATCAATTTCTAGTGAGTTTGAAGTCAACTACTAAATTATAAACAACAACAATAGTAAGAACAACTACAACAACAATAATAGTAGCAATAATAAAAATTATAATAATAGTAGTAGTAGTAGTAGTAGTAGTAGTAGTAGTAGTAGTAAAAAAGATGAAGAAAAAGTTGATGAGAACTTTGAGATGGAAGGTTAATGTAAGGATTAAACAATGATAATAATGAATGTCAAGGTTAGAGGATCCACTAATGGTATGTCAAATAAGTATAGTATAAACTCTTATTATTCAATTGGAAACCACACATAAAGGAGGTTCCAATTAGATTATAAATTGTTAACATGATTATATTAGTTATCTTATTCGATTAATACTAATACTTGTAAATATTGTGAGGCATCAATGCTTATAACTTATGTTAATAACACATAAAGTTCCTTTCATAGCTTAGGTGTCAATTATACCATACATTATAAGCTATGAAAGTATCAAACATTTATTGTACAAGTATTATCAATATAAATCTAGATTAGTCATTTAACAAGCAAAGTATTAAAGAGTGAACAAGATAACAAATATAAAACATGTTAGCATTAAACATTAAAGTCCATGTTAAGTTTATACTATACTTATTTTTACACCATTAGTGTAACCTTTCCACCTTGACATAATAAACTTAGCTAAACAAAATGAAAGAAAGAAAAATAGATAAACAAAATAAAAACATAAATAAGAGAAAAGTTAACTAAGTAAATGAAAGGCATAAACTTGATATTAATGAAAGCAAAGCATAAGCATTACAAAAAATACAAAGAAACAAAGTAAGAGCATGATCTTGATCTGCAAACTAAGATACCTAAATGCTTGGTAAATGCCTCCTTTTATAGGCCAAAATTAGGAACTATTGATTTGATGACTAATTGATGAGTGGGTGACCAACTCTTGAGTTCGTGACAATCCTTATCTTCTCTTGTTTGCCCAAACTCTCATTGATATCGTCAAAATTAGAACTACTTGAAAACATAAACATTGTAGAAAATTATCTCAACTTTCTTGTGTAAGAAATTTAGATCATTTGGACATCTAGAACTCCAGATATGGGCCAAACACTGAACAATGCTCGGGCTAGAGGACAGATTTGGACTTCTTTGTTATTGCTACAATTTGACTTGAAAATAGCCTTTTTAAATATTGGGCTCTATATACAAGTTGTTGGCCTATATCTTATCTTTCCATCCATATAAAGTAGATCTAAATCTGAGATCTATAGCTCTATATATAACCCAATTACTGAACAGTATTCCGGTTTGGACTACACTAACATCTCTTTTCTAAGTTTGGCCATATCATTGTCCTTTCAATTTCAGTTCTTAAATTCATCAATCAATCCTTTTATTATATGATAGGTTTGCATTTAAAATGAACATTTACCACAAATTAAAGGTATCTTATATTATTAGATATATTATTATAAGACATGCTTTAGTTCAGGACTTATTGATACTTCAAGTGCAAAAATAATGACATAAAACCTTGATAAAAATGCACATTTAAGTACTAATCATTACACATACACCCCTTCCTTTAGAAAGGACTGATCAAGAGTTGATTGATTATCCATTTTAAAAACCAAACCTAGGGGTCGTGTCGAAGTTGTTTAGGATGACAACGAAGACATAAGAGTGATAGATGAAGTCTTTCAAGCTAATGAGTTAGTTGAACCATACCTAGTTACTCCTTCTATTAACTTAGAAGAAAATGATAACCACGTTGAAAAGTGCGATGAAGCTGATAACAATTCAATTGTGGACAATGATGAAGATTCTAACTAAATATGTTGTAAAGCCTTATTTTTATAATTTAATATTATATATGATATTTTGGAACATGAAATATTTATTTTATAATTGTTTGCTCTTGTTATTGTATAGATGGGCTTGTAATGCACAATGTTCGTTCTTTATGGTATCTATAAACCGTGAAGATAAAATACAATTCATTAAGGATGGCCTGAGTAACCGTGAAGATAAAATACAATTCATTCAATCATGCAATTCATGATTTATGGTCACTATTTCATAAAGAGCATGATCGACTTAGTCTTAAGAATCTGAATAAAAAAGACCTTGTTTGCCAGTTTTTAAGAAAACTGGATAGGAAGCCTATCCTCGACCCATTGAGGGCGTTTAAGCCGTTCTTAGAAGTAAAACCACGGGAAGATATGAGCCACAATCATAACTACCTGTTCATACACATGCTTTTTCAAAAGTAAATAAATAAATAAATAAAGAGAGAGAGAATGTGTGTGTGAGACTCTAGCTGGCCGACATATAAGTGATATAATTGTCTTTCTAATTTCTCATATATAAAATCCTCTCTCCCTTCCTTTCATTTCTACTCAATCCATACATTCAACAAATATAGAAGTGTGTAGAAATGACAAGTTCCTCAGGTCATCATATAAGAAATATTTGTGTTTTCGGTGGATCTAGTCCTTGGTAAGAAAAGGACTTTTTAGAATCAGCAAATCATCTTGGTCAAGTGCTAGTTAAGAGAAAGATTCATTTAGTGTATTGGGGAAGCAGTCTTGGGCTAATGGGAGGTGTGTCAATAACTGCATTTTTAGGAGGTAGTCAAGTTTTGAGGGTCGTCCCCGAAGCTTTAGCACAAAGGGACATCATTGGAAAAACAATTGGAGAGGAACTTCAAGTCTCCATAATGTCAGCTCGAATGAATGCAATGTTTAACCATGTTGATACCTTTATCGCTTTACCAGGTGGTCTAGGCACATTAGAAGAGATATTTCATATTTTCTCTTGGGCCCAACTGCACATTCACCTTAAACTCATAGGTTTGTTAAATGTTAATGGTTATTATGATAAGTTATTGTCTTTTCTTAATCATGCCGTGGAATAGGAATTTTTAACATCTTCTGCATGACAAATCATAATCTCTGTTGTTACTGCTGAACAATTGATTAACCAACTACAATCTTTCATTCCTGTAATTGCTCCTTCCATGAGTCGTATAAATTGGTCAACTAAGGAAAGCCGTGAAAAGCCTAGATTGGATTTGAGCCTTCATTTGTGAATCTTTGTGTCTTTTGGTTTTATTATTGTCTTTTGTTGTTACTTATATTTGTTTCAGTGTGTTTCAGTGTTCGTTATTTCAAGTGATATCTTCTTTACTCTATCTTTCTACCTTTAAATATTAAGAAAAATGTCTCGTTTTAGTTAGGGGAAAGGGCAGTAGCTAAAAAAAACTTTGTTTTCTATTTTATAAAGCATGTGCAAACTTGTTGTTACTATGATGGCAGAGTAAGGAGAACTTTTATGACTCCTGAGATGCATCTTAGTAATCATTCGTAACAAGATCTATCATAATACTTCTTGAAATATTCAGATTTACAAACTCTCACATTGTTATCACTTAATTATGCTCACATACTTATTTAACATGTATTCTTAAACCTTAATTTACACACACTTTAACATATGATTGTGGGTTGCATACTGGATTATTACATTATTTATGTTCTTTTGTTAAAGGTAATAGCTAAGGAAAAGGGATAGTATATAATTAAAAAAAAGAAAAAGAAAAAAGAAAAGAAAAAAAATGATAATAATAAAAATGTAGATAAGTTTGGTTTTGTAGCCTCCCTAACCTAAGCAATTAAGCCCGAAGGGGTGTTTTAACACCTAATACCCTAAAGTCAACGAACTTGGAAGCTATTGGCCCAACGTTTGTTACACAGGTTGAGGAGAAAAGCTTAAGGGAATCAAACATTGCACTATCTACATATCAGTATCTGCAACCCGAGTTACTAAACTCGTAAGGGTGTCTAAACACCTAATGCCCTAAGACCAACTGGTCTAGGAGTCATTAGCTGAAAGCTCGTTACATGGGTTAAAGATGCATGATGTTTTAAATTATATGTATATATATTAAAAAAAAAGGCAGAAATAATAATCTCAACCCAAGAAAGTTAACCTTAAACATTAGAACAAAAATTTAGTTTTCTTTCAAGAAAAGCTCCATAATTATGTGTTGATACATTGAGCACAAGAGAAAGGTTTATGAATATCTTTTTAAGAGGTATTGAGTAGGTATATAAATTTAACGACAATTTGTTTATCTAGATAAATTAATGGAAGTTAAATGATGACTATCTTGCTTTGTGGAATTTGCAAAGCATTTTTCTATTTTAACGCTTTGATTACTAGGAACTAGTAATAAGCTAGTTGGGGGTGTGATTGATGCTTAAAAGTATATTTTTATCAAGGTTTTATATCATCATTTTGCATTTGAAGTATCAATAACTCCTCAACTAAAACATGTTTTATAATAATATATTTAATAATATAAGATACCTTTAATTTGTGGTAAATGTTCATTTTAAATGCAAGGCTATCACATAAATGAAAGGATTGATTGATGAATTTAAGAACTGAAATTGAAAAGATAAAGAGATGGCCAAACTTAGAAAAGAGATGTTAGTGCAATCCAAATCGGAACACTGTTCGGTAATTGGGTTATATCTTAAGCTATAAATCTCAGATGTAGATCTACTTTATGTGGATGGAAAGGTAAGATATAGGGCTACAACTTTCATATAGAGCCCAAGATCTAAAAAGGTCATTTTCAAGTCCAAATTGTAGCAACAACAAAGAAGCCCAAATCTGTCCTCCAGCCCAAGCACTGTTTAGTATTTTGGCCATATCTGGAGTTTTAGAAGTCGAAATGTGCTGAATGTTTTACATAAGAAATCTGAGACAATTTCCTACAACTTTCATGTTTTCAAGTGGCTCCAATTTTGACGTTATCAATGACGTTTTAGGAAGCATGAGTTGGTTACCCACTCATTAATTAGTCATCGAATCAACAGTTTCTAATTTTGACCTATAAAAGGAAGCATTTGCCATGCATTTAGGCATCTTGGTTTTCAAGTCAAGATCATGCTCTTACTTTCTCTCTTTGTATTTTTTTGTAATGTTTATGCCTTGCTTTTATTAATATCAAGTTTATACCTTTCATTTCCTTTCATTTACTTAGTGAACTTTTATCTTATTTATGTTCTTATTTTGTTTATTTCTTTTTCTTTCTTTTATTATATCTAGCGAAGTTTATTATGTCAAGGTGAAAAGGTTACACTAATGGTGTAAGGATAAGTATAGTGTAAACTTAACATGGACTTTAATGTTTGATAGTAACATATTTTGTATTTGTTATCTTGTTCACTCTTTAATACTTTGCTTGTTAAATGACTAATCTTGATTTATGTTGTATAAAACTTGATACAATAAATGCTTGGCACTTTCATAGCCCATAGTGTATGGTATAACCGATGTCTGGGCTATAAAAGGAACTTGATTTATTGTTAACATAAGTTATAATCATGAATGCTTGATGAAATTTACAAGTATTAGCATTAATTGAATAAGATGACTAATGTAATCATGTTAACAATTTATAATCTAATTGGAACCTCCTTTGTGTGTGGTTTTCAATTGAATAATAAGAGTTTATACTATACTTATTTGACAAATCATTAGTAGATCCTCTACCTTGACATTGTTTGTTATCATTATTTAATATGTTAATTTTCCATATCAAAGTTCTCATCAACCTTTCTTCTTCTTCTTCTTCTTCTTCTTCTTCTTTGCTTTATTGTTATTATTATTACTACTACTACTACTACTACTACTACTACTAGTATTATTATTGCTACTATTATTATTGTTGTTGTTATTGTTACTATTGTTGTTATTTATAATTTGTACAATTAACCTCCTTGTGGTTCAACCCTAATCTTGCTGGGTTATTTATTACTTCGACACTTCTGCACTTGGGAGAAGACATCAATCTTTTAGTCGTGTCATTTATATTGAGCACGTGATGTATGAATAGTTCACAAGATGCTCATAATCTAGTGATGACAACCAGAACCGGCAAATTTATGGTTCGATGACCACACACACTGGCGGTTCTGTCCCGTTCAGTGCACATGCGAAGCAAATGATAAAATTAATTAATTTAAATGACATATATCATTAATTAATTTGTTATTGCTTATAAATATATTTAAGTTGCAAGTTTTTTTCCCCTACAAACTACATCTATTGGACGTGAGTCAAGCCCAATGGAGATGTTTGTAAAGACACACTTGCGAAGTCAACACCGCTAAAATGGGATGCAGCAGTTCATGGAAAATCATGCTTAACACTTCGTGGTATGCTCATTTAATTATTTTATTTCATAAGTTATTATTTTCTTGACTTGAATATGATGATTTTAAAAAAAAAATCAGGAGACCTACAATAGCCGGTTGAGGGAAAGATATGGGGATAATCCTTTGACCCATCCCAATTTCAATCAAAATTTATGGATGGAGGTAAGATGATCTGATGGACCCAATAAAAATAGGGTTTACAGGCTCTCTAACACTATAGCTAAAAACCTGTGGTTGGCTAGTAGTGTCTCAACTATTAGGACTCTCCATCAGTATTGAGCACCTAGTCTAAGAAGTTCATGGCCTTGAAAAAACAATATGAATAACTCTTGACATATTACGATCTGCTCCATCAAATGGTCATGGAGACGAGATTAAGGATGGGTGGTGATACATGTGCAGCCCCTTCTTGGTCGTATGGTTTGAGAACAACCAGCCTCCTCCTCCAGCGTCGTCGTTATTCTAGTTTAATTTTGTTTTTCAAACACATTAAATTTGTAATGAATATTTGGATGAATATTATTTAACATTATTTTTATATTTTAATGTTTAATTCATTTTTATTTGGCTATTTATTTGGTTAATTAGTTTTTTTAATATTAATACATATTTTTTAAAAATATTTTAAATATATACCGATGACTTTATAGATGGAACAAGGCCATTGATATTTTACCGAGAGTTGCAAAAACATTATCACCCATGCCACAATCACTGATGGATTTATTCCATTAGTAGTTACTATCGCTACTACCAATGACCTATATCTATCAATTGTTTACAGAGAGTTCTACAATATTTACCAGCCATACAACAATCATCGGGGACCATTCCATAAGTAATTACATTTGAAAATACAGACGGATATATTCTGTTGGTAAAGGTCTTGCGGGAAAAAAAATTAGTGCACTTCGCCGTCTATAAGACCACCGGTGTTTGGTTTCTTTATTTCCAATGAAGTTAGAGACGGAACGGGGAATCACCAACGATCGGTATTCCAATGGACGTATTCCGTTGGTGAAGCTATCGGTAAAAATTTTATTGACTAACAGTGTGCTCTTTTACTGACAGAATTAATCAATTAGTAAAACTGTTTAATGGTGTAGTGACATATAGGTCACTTTAATATACTCACCAAGATTGTTGCTTTGATGCTGTCTGTTGTCAAAGGGAATCCAAGGTCCCCGTGATCCTGGAGATTCAGAAGAACATCCAGAAGATCCTCCGCTTCACTCTCTTCACCAGTCTTTGCCACTTCCCTGCGGACTCTATGTTCATATATAATGTTTTCTAGGATCTTATCTGCGTCTTGATGCGACCTTTCGAGCCTAGACCTAAACCTACTGATCTTGTAGAACAGCTTAGAGGAAGGGAATACATCTGCAATATTCGCACCTCCTACTGCCTCCATCAAATGCTCCATAATCGGTAAGAATGCTTCTTGGTGCTTGTATTTCTTACCAACACTTGTTCTTGCAGTGATGCCATTTAATAAATCAAACATCATTTTACTAAGGTTGATTGGCGAACCTGCTCTTGAATAAATGGTTCTAATAAAATTTGATACCTCTTCTTCCCTGATTGACCTGAATGATTTTACACGTTTCGCGCTAAGTAGCTCCAATACGCAAACCTTTTTCATTTGTCTCCAATAGTCTCCATATGGGGCAAAGCCAACGTCCTTGCTATTGTAATACATGACTTTTGCAACAAGGAGACAAGGTCTGTCGACAAAGTTGATCTCATGGGTTTTCATTGCTTCTTTTGCTGCTTCTGGTGATGAGATTATGACAGTGGGGACCTCTCCAATTTGAAGTTGCATGACTGGTCCATATTTACTGGCCATGTCTCTTAGGACTTGATGCGGTAGAGGGCCAAGTAGCTGGTGAAGGTTTCCAATTAAGGGTAATTTCCAAGGTCCAGGAGGTGGAGTTGGAGTTGATGAGATTTTACCTTGTAATTTCTTCCATAATCTCAGAACTGTGAAGATTAAGAGGAGGAAAGGTAGAAGGATCTGGATAAACTGGAATACTTGCTCCATAACTAAAATGGTCGGGATTGACCAAGCTGCAAAAACTGGTTCGATGAGTTGTGTGGCTGATTCGACTACTTGATGTCAATTATTATTGGATTTTTATCTTATTGAATAGGATGTGGATGTGATCAAATGTCCACAAGTTAATTTCAATAATTGATGGAACTACACACAAGTAACAAGAAGAAAAGTCAATGGAGTCCTCGCCACTCCACCCATAGATGGCTGATGTCATCGCCGATCCTTCTGAATTTATGTTAATTTAAACTTGAATATTATTTTTATTTATTTCAACTAAGCATATCCTCACATTATAAGGGGAAGCCCAGGACAAAACTGTAATTTTCTAATGGAGCCACTGTTAATGGACAAACTTGACTCGTGGAGATAAATTTTTCTTACAGGTATCTCTGTTTTCGGTGTTGATCAAAGGAAATGCATATTCCACGTAATTATAGCCAAAATAAAGATAGTTAAAACTTTTAACATAGATTTTTCATAATAAACTTTAACCGAAATTGCAGAAAAATATATGCTTTGATATCCCCATCATCGTTTTTTTTTTACATGTAACAAAGTGATAACCCCGGGCAGTTCAAAAAATGTATACTAATACTATACATATTGGTGTTATATCCCACTAAAAAACATTCCGTCCTAAATGTTAATAAATATTAATTTTTATTGTATAGTAAATTAAGTAAAAATAATTGTGAATGAGTTCTCCTAAGCTATTATATATATATATATATATATATATATATATGAAACTTTTTGGTGGGATTAAGGGACCTTCTAATAATAAAATCTTGTTTGTTCTTAGTTGTGTATTATTATGGAAAGTAATATATAAAATATTATATTTTCCTTGTATTTATTTATTACGTGCAATTTACTACATAGTAACTATTGTATGTAGCTCTAGCCATATAGAAGAGATGACGACCGATTATATATGCATTTCAATCAATTACAGCTTATGCTTCAACTTGGCATCACAATCAAAAATATCTAAATAGATTCTTCTCTTCCTAATTGACACATTCTCTCCTTCTTTGCGTCAGTTCTGAATCAAATTCTTCTAAATAGATTCTTTTCTTTTTCTCTGCAAAAGAATTTGCTACATATGTTTTTCCTTTGAAAAATAACATCTCTCTTCCCTTTCCCTTTTTGTGCTTCAATTCTGAAGTATTGCATTGTGTCCTAGTCTACACTCTTAAAAAATAGATACCATATCAATAACCAACTTTGGCTCCCTTTGCAGAAACTCTACTGTATATTCATTCCAGTAGCAACTATCCGATTTCTCCAGCTTCACTAATGGATTCCTTTGCTGCTACTGCAGCTGGCATTAATGTTAGCTTGTCCTCCCCTACCTCATCCTCCTTTGTAATCCCTGCTTCTGCTAGTGTGCTTGTCTTTGCATACAATGCAGTTCTATCTATCTCTTCAATTCCTAGCACACCATTTTCCATCATAACTCTTTCCAACACAAGTCATCAATCTCAAACTTACCAACATAAATTATCTATTTTAACATATGTAGATCAAGCCATATTTGATTGGTCAAGGTGTCTTTTCTTTTGTTAATGGCTCAATAATGTGTCCTTCTACGCACAATAATGTTTTTGTCACTTCAACTGCCTTCAATTCTGGTTTTTTCCAAGCCTTTTTTACAGGAAAACAACAAGATCAACTCATCCTCAGTGCACTCCTCTCCTCTTTATCCACCAGCATCCTCCACTTTGTGGTGGATTGTCCAACCTTTACTATATGGAGCATGCTTGAATGTGCTCTTACATCTCCATTAAACGCTTAAATGTGCTTTTGCATAGCTGTTTTCAAGACCTTCATCATGGTGATTATAACATCACCATCTATCTAGAGAAGGCTAAGGGATTATTTAATGAGCTAGTTGCCACAAGTCGTCCCATCTCCCTTACAAACTTCAATCTATATGTGTTTTAGGGCCTTCACAATGAATTTCGTGATTTGGTTACCAGTCTATCTATAAAATTTGACCCTCTATCATATTCTGAGTTGCATAGTAATTTATCTACTCATGATTTTTTACACAAGAGCTCCTTTTATTCTATTCCTATGGCTGCACCATTACTACCAATACTTGTGCAACCACCCTCTACCTTCGTTGCCTAAAGTTCATTTTCTATGTTTAATGGTAGCGGTTCATCCTCTCAACATAACAAGGGAAGATGTAATTGGTGGAGGAATAGGTACTCCCCCTCTACTCAGTATGGTGTTTAGACTTTTAGAGGTCATAACATTGATTTATAGCAACAATAGCTTGGGCATTGGCAGCAAAATTACCCAGATTGGCAGCAATATAAAATAGGTAATGCTGGTTAGTGGCAGCGATAGATTAAATGCTAGCTTTGTAATATATTTAGGCACTCTGCACAATAAAGCTCCCAATTTGTGCATTATGGGCCAACCTCTCTTTCAGTGATGCGTCCAAAGAAAATTTTGTCACTTGGTTTTCTAATACCAGTGCAAATCAACATATTACTCTAGATATTATCAGTATAACACACGCAGAACTTTATCTCAGTCATGATCAATTGCATGTTGGTGATGATAATGAACTTGTCATATCTAATATAACCCGTAATATTTTATGTACCCCTAAACGAGTATTTACGTTGTCTAATGTCTTGCATGTTTCAAAAATACAAAAAAAAAAATCTTATATGTTCAACAATTATGCTGTGAAAACTGTCTTCTTTGAATTTCACCCTTTTTTTCTATGTTAAGGATTGCATCACCAAGGAGGTTATGCTTTCTGGTCAGAGTAAATATGCCTTTAAGTCCTTTCTAAGTCTTCCACCACATTTATGCCTCAAGTTATTTTGTCTACTAGTTTATCTACCTTTACTAATATTTAGCATTGTTGACTCGGTCGCCTAAGCTCCCAGGTTATGAGTTTCTTAGCATCAAATAAAAAGGTCACTTGTACGTATTGTCCTTTAAATTTTCAGTGTCTAGCATGTCCATTAGAAAAATCATCGCGTCTATCATTAGGACCTACGAGTCACTAAACATCTGCTCCTCTTGAACTAGTTTTTAGTGATGTTTGGGGTCCTGCCCCTATTTTATCTTCTAATGGTTTCCATTATTTTGTAATCTTTATGGATGCACACACAAAATTTATTTGATTTTACCCTTTTATTGCCAAATCTGATGTGTTTAATGTGTTTCATCAATTTCAAGTTTTGGTTGAACAACAATTCTCCTACAAAATAAATTCAGTACAAATTGACTAGGGTGGTGAATATCGTAAATTAAATTCCTTCTTCAAAATTGTTGGTATTCATCATCGTATCATATGTCTATATAAGCATGAACAAAATGGTATTGTTGAACGTCGTCACTATCATATTTTTGAAACTAGTCTTGCCATGCTTAGTCACTATAAGACACCTCTAAAATTATAAAATTATGCTTTTAAAACCTCTATCTATCTTATTAATCGTATGCCGACATCGGTCTTATGAAATAACTACCTATTTGAAACTTTGTTTCATCAACCATTTAATTATGGTTTCCTGCATGCTTTTAGATGTCTCTACTTTCCGTTCCTCTAACCATATAATGCTCATAAGTTAGACTATCGCTCTACTACTTGTGTGTTTCTAGGTTATAATACCCCCCCATCTGAGAAACTCGAAATTATGCATTCTTTCTTCTTTTTGATTAGTTGTTCAACAAACGTGCAAGGCTCAACACTTTTTCTTAGTTGCAAGGACACGAAAACCTTTGGATTTCAAGAACTGTGAGATTTATTTTATCTTTTCTTTTTATTTTATATGATGAATATGTTTGTTCTCTTATACTTATTTTTTCCTATGATTGTTTATCTTCATTGCTAGAGCGAACTCTAAGTTATTATTGTAGACAATATATTGCTAAGCTTTATATCAAAACTGGAGTTGTGGTATGAATTTATGAAGCAACTAAGTTTAATACTTATGGTGGAACTATGTTATTAATTTTAGGGAGAACATTCAATCAAATTAAACATAGAATTAAATTACTAATGCAAATATTGTGGTTGTTTGATGGTTAAGGTTAGTTATACGGCGGATCCGTTAACTAAACAATGTTAAAAAAAGATAAATATTCAAAATATAAATTGATGTTTTGTTTTCATGATCAGTTTTGATTTCTATAGGTGGATGTGTGCTTGCGATTGAGGTTTGTTCTCTTAATGATTTTCTGATTTTATTTAATTTCACTTGATAGTTTTCTAATTTCTTTTGCTTTAGCCTAAATAACGTCCAAACCCTCAAATTGCATATCATCTAGCATAAAAATCTGACTTGAACCTTCCTCGTGGGATCAACCCTTTGCTTGCTCTATACTATCTTGTATGTTGTGTTTAAAGCTAAGGTAATTAATTTGTGCGACCGTGACATCACAATAGTATCGACTATTCTGAAATCTTTAGTTCGGTTGTCAAACTGACCACTTCCACCTAGTCCTCACCATTGTCGTCTCTAACTATTAGCAGATTCGACAACTTGATGCTCATAATGCCTTTCTTAATGGTTCACTTCAGGAGGTTGTTTATATGCAACAACCCACGAGGTTTGTCGACCCCGTCCTGCTATCTCATTTATGTCACCTTCACAAGTCTTTGTATGGTTTAAAATAAGCCTCGTGGGTTTGGTACAAACGACTGAGTGATTTTCTTCTGTTAGTTGGCTTCCACGCTTCTAAGGTTGATGCTTTCTTATTCATTATAAATGTTAATCATGATATCTATGTGGATGACCTTCTACTTATTGGTAGTAACTCCACTTTAATTCAATACCTTATTACCTTATTGAATTTAGAATTCAAACCCTGAGATCTGGGTTCTGCTCATGATTAGTACTTAAAAATGTATTTTTATCAATGTTTTATATCATCATTTTGCACTTGAAGTATCAATAACTCCTTAAGTAAATCATGTTTTATAATAGCAATTTTGATATCATAAGGTACCTTTAATTTATGGTAAATGTTCATCCTATTACATAAATAAAAGGATTGGTTGATGAGTTGAAGTATTGAAATTGAAAGGACAAAGAGAGGGTCAAATTTAGAAAAACGATGCTGATACAGTCCAAACTGGGACACTATTCGGTTGGGTCATATCTGGAGCTGTAGATCTCAGATTTAGATCTGCTTTATATGGTTGGAAAGCTAAGACATAGGCCTAAAAATTTCATGTGGAAGTCAAGACTTAATTCTCCTATTTGGAAGTTAAAATATTAGCAACAACGTAGAAGTCTGAATATGTCCTGTAGCTTAGATATTGTTCAGTGTTCGGCTCATATCTCGAGTTCTAGAAGTCCAAATGACCTCAAAGGTTTTTCTTGAAAAGCTAAGATAATTTCCTAGAACTTTCATATAAAAGTCTCGTTTAAATTCTGACATTATCAATGACGTTATGGTTAGATAAGAAGATGAGAATTCGCACCAAGTCAAGATTTGACCACCCACTTAATAATTAGTCATGAAATCAATAGTTCCTAATTTTGGACTATAAAAGGAGGCATTTTACATGCATTTAGGCATCTTGGTTTCCATATCAAAATCATGCTCTTTCTTTCTCTCTTTGTATTTTTGTAATGGTTAAGTTTTGCTTTCATTAATATCTTATTTATGCTTTTCAATTCCTTTCCTTTACTTAGTTAACTTTTATCTTATTTATGTTCTTATCTTGTTTATTTATGTTTCTCTCTTTCATTATATATTAGCTAAGTTTATTATGTCAAGGTGAAAAGGTTACACTAATGGTGTAAGAATAAGTATAGTGCAAACTTAACATAAACTTTAATGTTTGATACTAACATGTTTTGTATTTGTTATCTTATTCACTCTTAATACTTTGCTTGTTAAATGGTTAATCTAGATTTATATTGTATAACACTTGGTACAACAAATACTTGGCATTTTTATAGCCCAACCGTATGGTGTAACCGACACTTGTGCTATGAAAAGAACTTGATTTGTTGTTAACATAAGTTATAATCATGAATGTCTAACAACATTTACAAGTGTTAGCATTATTAGAATAAGATAACTAATGTAATCATGCTAACCATTTATAATTTAATTGAAACCTCCTTTGTGTGTAGTTTCTAGTTGAGTAATAAAAAGAGTTTATACTATAATTGTTTGAAATACCATTAATGAATCCTTTAACCTTAACATTTGTTGTTATCATTGTTTAATCCTTACTGATTAGTACTTAAAAGTGCATTTTTTATCATGGTTTTATATCATCATTTTGCACTTGAAGTATCAATAACTCCTTAACTAAAGCATGTTTTATAATAATATATCTAATAATATAAGATACCTTTAAGTTATGGTAAATGTTCATTTTAAATGCAGGTCTATCATATAAATGAAGGATTGATTGATGACTTTAAGAACTTAAATTGCAAGGATAAAGAGATGGCCAAACTTAGAAAAGAAATGTCGGTGCAATCCAAACCAGAATATTGTTCGGTAATTGGGTCATATCTGGACCTATATATCTTAGATTTAGGTCCAATTTATTTGGATGGAAAGGTAATACATAGGCCTATAATGTTCATATGGAGCCTAAGATCTAAAAAAGCCATTTTCAAGTCCAGATTGTAGCAACAACAAAGAAGCCCGAATCTGTCTTCCAGCTCGAGCACTGTTCGGTATTTTGGCCATATCTGGAGTTCTAGAAGTCCAAATAAGCTAAATTTGTTACACAAGAAATCTGAGACAATTGTCTACAACTTTCATGTTTTCAAATGGCTCTAATTATGACGTTATCAATGACGTTTTGGGAAGATAAAAGAAGATAAGGATTGTCACCAAGTCAAGAGTTGGCCACCCACTTATCAATTAGTCATCACATCAATAGTTCCCAATTTTGGCCTATAAAAGGAGGCATTTGCCATGCATTTAGGCATCTTGGTGTTCAGATCAAGATCATGCTCTTCCTTTCTCTCTTTGTATTTTTTTGTAATGTTTATACTTTGTTTTCATTAATATTAAGTTTATGCTTTTCATTTCCTTTCCTTTACTTAGTTAGCTTTTATGTTCTTATTTTGTTATCTATTTTTCTTTCTTTCATTATGTCTAGCTAAGTTAATTATGTCAAGGTGAAAAGGTTACACTAATGGTGTAAGAATAAGTATAATGTAAACTTAATATGGACTTTAATGTTTGATACTAACATGTTTTATATTTGTTATCTTGTTTACTTTTTAATACTTTGCTTGTTAAATGACTAATCTTGATTTATATTGTATAACACTTGGTACAACAAATGCTTGGCACTTTCATAGCCCATAGTGTATGGTATAACCGACACCTGAGCTATGAAAGGAATTTGATTTGTTGTTAACATAAGTTATAATCATGAATGCTTGACGAGATTTACAAGTATTAGCATTAATCAAATAAGATGACTAATGTAATCATGTTAACAATCTATAATCTGATTGGAACCTCATTTGGTGTGGTTTCCAATTGTTTATACTATACTTGTTTGATATACCATTAGTGGAATCTCTAACCTTGGCATTTGTTATTATCATTGTTTAATCTTTACATTAATATTCCATCTTGAAGTTCTCATCATCTTCTTCTTCTCCTTCTTTTTTCTTTATTATTATTATTATTATTATTACTATTACTATTATTATTATTATTATTATTGTTGTTGTTGTTGTTGTTGTTGTTGTTGTTATTGTTGTTGTTGTTGTTGTTGTTGTTGTTATTGCTATTATTGTTGTTATTTATAGTTGTTATTTATAATTTGTGTAATTAACCTTTCTATGGTTCGATCCCGGTCTTGCCGGGTTATTTATTACTTTGACACTCCTGCACTTGGGAGAAGACATCAATCTTTTTGTCGTGTCACTTACATTGATCTTCCATCTCAAAATTCTCATCAACTTCTTCTTCTTCTTCTTCTACTATTATTAGTATTATTACTACTACTATTACTACTACTACTACTACTGCTACTACTATTACTATTACTATTACTATTATTATTACTATTACTATTACTATTACTATTACTATTACTATTATTAGTATTACTATTACTATTACTATTACTATTCTTGTTGTTGTTGTTGTTGTTGTATTGTTGTTATTTATAATTTTATACAATTAACCTCCATATGGTTCGACCCCGGTCTTGCCGGGTTATTTATTACTTCGACACTTTTACACTTAGAAGAAGACATCAATCTCTTGTTCGTGTCAAGTTGTTGGCACCGTTGTCGGGAAGGTAAATTCTAATACAAATTATAGTATTTATTTTATTTTCTCTTTCATTTTTCTTGTATCTAACATTGTTTCTTTTCTTTTGTTTCTTCTTCCTTTTATTCTATTCCTACACGTGTATGAGTGTGTGATCATGTATATTATGTGATAGATGTTGTATAGTATCCTCATCATTTTTAAAAAATATGTCTGAAGAAGATAACCAGTTGCTTCATAATGAGAATAATGAGAATCACCGTGTTAGAATACTTAGAGACCACATGAATCCCACAAGAACAAGTGCACCCTCATGCATAGTTTTCCCTCCTAATGCATCTCTTTTAATTTTAACCCAGACATTATTCAAATTTTACCTTCTTTTTATGGCTTAGATGTAGAAAATTCATACTTGCATATAAGAGAATTTGAGGAGGTCTGCAACACGTATAATAACTTAAATTATAGCATGAACACTATCAGATTAAAACTTTTTCCATTTTCATTAAAAGATAAAGCTAAACTATGACTATAAAATTTGAGACATGGATCCATTCATGCTTGGGATGAAATGAAATAATAATTTTTAAAGAAATTTTTCCTTTCTCACAGAACAAACTCTTTCAAAAGACAAATCAGCACTTTCACTAAAAAACCAGGAGAAATATTTTACCAATGTTAGGATAGATATCGAGACTTGCTTGATACTTTCCTTTATCATGGTTTTGAAACATTTAGATTGGTTTTATATTTTTATAAAGGGTTAACACCTAGAGATAAGCAAATGGTTGAATTGATATGCAATGAAACTTTTAAAGATAAAAATCATGATGAAACAATAGAGTACTTAGACTTGTTAGCTGAAAATGCTCAAAATTGGGACACTATAGATACTTATGAGGTACTGGGTAAAACTCAATCTCATATACCTAGTGGAGATATGTATAACTTTAGAAAAGATCATAACCTCCAAGCCAAGTTTGCATCTTTAGCTAGAAAAGTCGAGGCACCAGAATTAAAAAAGAGTGGTCAATTAAAATATGTTTAAGACATTGTGTATCAAATTTGTGAAACAAATAAACACTCAACCAATGACTATCCAACTTTGTCTTATTCTAAAAAATGTCTCCATAAACAAGCTTATGCTTTAAACAGTTTTCAAAGGCCCAATCATAACCCATACTTACAAATATACAACCCTGGTTAGAGAAATCACCCAAATTCTAGTTGGAAGAGTGATAATAACAATGCACAAACTTCATAACCATTGTTTCAAACACACCATAATTTCCAAAATTCTTATAGATCTGCACCTCCTTATGCTCCACCTTTTAGAAGAAATCTTGAGGAAACATTGCATGCATTCATTGAAAAGCAAGAGACAATGAATACTCAACTTGCTCAAAGCATGAAAGATTTTAAAGATACTCTTGCAAAATTGACATCTGCTCTTAGTTTCCAAGAGAAATGTAAGTTTCCATCTCAACCACAACAAAATCCTAAGGGGCAATATAATGTAAATGCAAGTAGTTTTGGAAGCCCACACATGAATCAAGTCAAATCAGTCATCACTCTTCGTAATGGTAAGGTTATTGAAAAACTCACTCTTAAACCTTGTGAGAAAGATGATAAGTAAATCTTTAAGGATAAGGAAGGGGTTGAATCTGAATATTGCAAAGAAAAAATTGATTCCCTGTCAGCACTTTCATTTTCTCATGTCATGACCAAACAAGAGAAAATCAATCACAACTCTGAAATCTTTAAAACTTTCAAACAATTAAGGATCAATATACCTTTACTGGATGCTACTAAACAACTTTGTTTTGAGTCCTTTTTTGTTGTTAAGCCCATTTGTTTTAGGCTTTTTTCTACAAATATTACATGCAATTACAAACAGACAAATCAAGTGTCGGTGACAAGAAGACAACAAATGAAAGTCCCATATAAAACATGAGCAATTTTTATTTTGTCATCACCCAATCATAGCAGGCAATACCACATGGGTTCACATAGGTTCTAAAGGAATCTCCAAGCTTTCCAACAAGATGTTTTAGCCTTTTCCATGTCAACTCATCTATAAAAGGGGACTCCTAAAACTTCAGAAGGTAGATTATCATTTTCCCTCAGAAAAGTTTATTGTCCCTTGTAACTTATATTTGTAGCCCATATCCATTCTTCTCCGTAACCAACATCTCCTGTATTGATTTTCATTATAAATTTAAGTAAGATTCTATTTTTATTATTTACATTCTTGTTAAATTTTATATACATTTAAGTATACTTTGTGTTTGATCAGATCCTGACATTGCTAGTTTTGCCTTGTTCATTCATATAAAAAATTTATTTATATTTACTTGCATTTATTTCTTTGTTCTTTTCACAAAATTAGTATATAAGCTGGAAACCTGTAACCCGATCTTTTAGATCATTCTCAGGTATAACAACGTCATGTGCTGAAATAACATCTGGTGTATATATATATATATATATATATATATATATATATATATATATATGTTAAGCATTGATGATGGAAATAAAATTGGAAATAAAAAACCTTGTACAATATATATACATATATATATATATATATATATAGACACACACACACACATACTAGATGTTATTTCAGTACATGTGTGATGGATTGAATATGTAAATTGGAAGTAGTCGATAACATGGGACGTTCTAGATACAAAGGAAACTCTACCAAAATTTCAATAGAATTCTTTTCAAAATAAAAAATTACCATCACATTAAAAGCATATGTCAGAATCTTTTAGCTTTTACAGAATAGAACAATAGGGACTACTACAATCCTAATGTATTTTTGTGTATTTTCAGAATTTGTAATAACTTACCTTTTTTATATGAATTAAGTTTGGAAGAAATTATAACTAGAAAAGTTTAATTTTTTTTCAAAAATGAGTACTTGAGATCAGATTGTAAAAACTTTAAATTAGGTTTGGGTGGATAAATACTTAAAGATATGGACTGAATTGATCATGGTGGCAATTCATCAATTTTTGGTCTCTAACTACTTACCTTTTATTCTTTCTGAAAATAAACCATTTGCAAATCTTCAGATTCATTAAATTTAGTTTCATTAGAAGTAGTTTCAAATTAATCATAAACTAATTTTTCAATAAAGTCTACTTTTTATAAACCATTATTATCTTCAGGATACTTATAAATGTTAAAAAAATTCATTTCCAAAGTCATGTTTTCAAAGTCATGTTTCCAAAAGATAACTTCATTACTTCATTCCTACAATTAATCAAGTCATGTTTCCAAAAGATAACTTCATTACTTCATTCCTACAATTAATCAAGTCATGTTTCCAAAAGATAACTTCATTACTTCATTCCTACAATTAATTAATGCATTAGAAGCTGTAAGAAATGAATGTCGTAAAGTAGAATTTGCAAAGATTTATGAAAGAAAATGAGACAAGATGGAAATTTTTTCTTAAAATTAGCACAATTAATTAAAAATATTGATAGGATAACACAATTGAGAAAATAATTGATGAAATAATATAGTTTCTACTTGTCACAATTGAGAAAAGAAGAAATAAAGAAAGAAAGAGAGAAAAACCCTGAAGATACAATGAAGCTCCAATTACAATATCACTGATATTATTGAAAAGATCTCGAGTATACAAATCTAACGACACCTAGAAAGGTCACCAATGGTGACCTAATTAGTCCACATTGTTGCCTCAAGATGAAGGGTGTCTCACTAGCTTTTGATGACAAGTGTGACCCATTTGGGTTACCGTTGATGACTTTTCTTGGGGTCATTGGACTCGTTTCATTGAAATTTTTTTGATAGTACTGATAGTATCATAATTGGAGCTTTGATATCTTTTAAAAAAAATATTCCACTCTTTTTTTTTTCTCTCCAGCTCATTTAATATTTTTTTATTAGATGTTGTTATTCTAAAAAGCTATAAAGGTTGTGTATTTTTCAATCATCACAAGTATAAATTATACTATTTTGGCTATTGTTTTCTTCAATTGTGTTATTTAGCTAGTTTTTTTTCTTAAAATGTATTAAAAACAAAAAATAACAGACAGGATGCGACATGAGATTTTATGGACCACTTTGTTAACAAACTTCCGAACCATAGATCGGCTGGAGTAGCCTCCTTTTTTTGGACTTTTATGTCACCACATAAAAAACATATATGGCTCCCCACATATCAATATTTTTATCTATATAACCCTGTGATATCATGAAATTATAGTTACATAAAAAAAATATCAAGATATTACAAAACTCTCATTTTATATTTAAAATATTATAAAATATCCTTGAGGTTAATGAGAATGATTTTAAAACTAGCACGGGTATTTTGGATACAAAAGTGGTTTTTTACAAATACTTATTTAAATATGAGGGTTTTTTTACACTTTAAGATAATAAATATAATTTATCTTTGGATTTTTTTTAATTTACCCTATTACATTTTGTTAAATAGAACCTTTTTAATTTAAATTTATTCATGATTGAGTCCCTTTCATCCATTTTTATAATTTTATGTCTACATACGGAAAAAAGGTGGAAGTCATCTAATGATCATGAGTTGAAAGGTGGCCTTAATAATTGGTAAATTGAAACTAGAGGACTCAATTTGATTGAAAAATGGAGTAGGAGATTGATTAGATGAAAAAAAAAATTGATATTTCAGATACCATGCGTGATTTAAAAAATATATATATTTTTTAATAAAAAATCCATGTGCATATATTTTTTAATAAAAAAAAGGCCGGCAGCCAGCATGTCCATGTGCATGTTGGTTATTTGCAATGTTACCTTGTCTTGAATGACTAGTGTAAATTGGGGCCATCGAAAAGGACATGGACTTGGATGTCACAAGTCTCATTTCATTGTATATGCTTTAAGAAGGAATCTATCTATCCCCTCGTAAGAGACAAAGTTTCTCTATTAATTAATTAAGTCATGCAGAAATTTTTGGCCCGTTCACATTTTAAAATTGGAAAGAGGTGCCCTACGTTCTTCTTTCCATCTTTAATTTAGTAAAAAATCTTTCAATCATTAATTTAGTCAATTTGTAAAGAGATTTGTAGCTGGATGAAAAGACGCTTCTAAATAATTAACGTGGCTTCGGACTGAAATGCACTGTCATCCACACAGTGCTTCTTTTCTTCTTTTTTTCATGTTACATGTTCTCATCTGTTACTTTATGTAGATATGTTTAAAACTTAACCTAGGTATTTTGTTAGCATTTTCTCTCTGTAGCCGTCTAGCGTGCTTATATTTTCCTGTTATTAGGTTTGCACCTGGTTTTGCAGAAAATTGATCAGCCGTTTTCAAAGAGATTTAAACTAGAGAGACTAAAATTGAGAAAAAAGAAAAAAAAGTTGTAAAGGATAAAAAAAATGTAAGATTGCAGAATCTAAGAGGAGAAGAGAGGGAAAATAAAGAAGAGAGAAGGAAGATGAAGCATCGTGGGTAATTTGCTGCACGCGCTACCTTTTCATCACAGGGATGGAGAGACGGTTTCAACTTTCTAGAACACTAAATATGATCGTCTTTCAATTATATCACACCCAAAGCTCGCTGCCACCCTTCACATGTTGGTTCATGTTTTCACGCGCAATTCCTTTTTTTTTTTACCTTAATCTTTAAATCCATTATAACTTTTCAATTGAGTCTCGGCTCTTGTATGTTTTATATTTTTCTAGATAATCTAAGGAGAAACCACTAGTTGTGCTTAAATATTATTTCTTTTTATATGTATTATGACTTCATACTTTTTCCTAGTAACCCCAAACATACAAGTGTCTCAAACTAAGTTTCCTATTAGTCCATGATTTATAAGGTGTTTTTAAATCTAGCATACTAGAGCCCTACTTAACAAGCACATGGTAGTTTTTAATGTATATCTAACACCCTCGTCTTTTATGACTATGTTGAACATAAAACAACATCATAGCTTATTGAAAAATCTAGAATTTTTTTTATACATAAACAATTAGATGTATACATATAATAGTAGTTAGCTTTAATATCATATTTCAATCCCTGTTATATTATCAAAAATTCAAGTATGTAGAGAAATACTCTGCATAATATGTCCATTTTTTTTCAAATTAATAAAGTAAAGTTAGTTGAGAATAATTAGAAAGTTTAACCTATTGGTTAACCAACCATTTCTATGTATATATGTAGGGCAATATACAATAATAATGGTGGAGGTTACCACACAAGAGTACGATTACAATATTTTCTATATACAATATTTCATACACACACACACACACACATATACATACATTCTATAATATGCCCCCTCAAGCTGAGAGTGGAGGATTAACCCGAAACTTGAAATAAAAAGCAGTAAATGAAGCAGTAGGAAGTTGCTTAATAAAGACATTTGTAAGTTGATCCTGAGAGGAAATAAAATGAATTTGAATCTCCTTCTTCGCAACTCTATCTCAGACAAAATGATAGTCAATATTAACATGTTTTGTGCGAGTATGAAAAACAGGATTCATAGATGAATAAGTGGCACCAAGGTTATTACACCAGATGATAGGAGCAAAAATAGACAGAATCTATAGATCTGTTAATAAATATTAAAGCCAGATAACCTTAGCAATGTCATCGGCCAAGGCTTTGTACTCAGCTTCAGTAGAAGAGCGAGCAACTATACGTTGCTTACCTAATTTGTT
Organism: Populus pruinosa; assembly: GCA_026413675.1. Lineage (NCBI taxonomy): Eukaryota > Viridiplantae > Streptophyta > Magnoliopsida > Malpighiales > Salicaceae > Populus > Populus pruinosa. Next base: position 14,039,064 of record CM048598.1, on the reverse strand, counting down.
ACGATGTCGCAGTCACACAAATTAATTACCCTAACTTAAAACATAACACACGAGATAGCATAGAACAAGCAAGGAGTCGATCCCACGAGGAAGGTTCAAGTCAGATTTTTATGCTAGATGATATGCAATTTGAGGGGGTTTGGACATTATCTTGGTTAAAGCAAAAGAAACAAAAAACTATCAAACAAAATTAAATAAAATCTAAAAATTAACAAGAGAACAAACCTTAATTTCAAGTAAACATTCACCTACAAAAATCAAAGCTGATCATGGAAAAGAAATATCAATTTATATTATGAATATTTATCTCTTCTTAACATTGGTTAGTTAACAATTTTGTTATATAACTAACCCTAATCATCAAACAACCATAATGTTCGCACTAGTAATATAATTCAATGGCACCCTTAAAAACTAGATAAATTGATTAATCAATAAAACATAATTGTCCATAGTCTATGTTTGATTTGATTAAAAGTTCTTCCTAAGATTAAAAACGTAGATCTGTCATAGTTATTAAATTTAGTTACTTTACAAGTTCATATACCACAACTCTGGTTTTGATATCATACTTAGCAATAGATTATCTATAATAATAACTCATAATCCATTCTAGCAATTAAAATAAACAATCATAGAAAAAATAAGCATAGGAGAATAAACATATTCATCGTATAAATTGAAAAGAAAAGGTAAAATAAATCTCATAGTTCTTGAAATTCATTTTCGTGTCCTTACAACTAAGAGAAAGAGTTTAGCCTTGCATGTTTACTAAACAACTAATTAAAAAAAAAAGGAATGCATGATTTCATGTTTCTTAGAGGAAAGAGGTGTTTTTCTCTTCTTGGCCAGGTGGCTGCCTCCATTCTCTTCTCTCATTCTTTTTATATCCTAGAAAACCCTAGTCTCTATTTTACAAAATAGTCCTCCTTTAATTAGACAATTTACATTTAAGTACTTCAATAACTATTTTTCTAAAAAAGGAGAAATAACCTTGCATGAAATCTTCAAACTTTGACTTAGAGAAGCTAAATTGCTGAAATAAAAACTTGGATGTCGGTTTAGATGCTACAAAACATAATTTGGACTTGTTTTTTCATAAAACTTATTTGCTAGCAGCATTCAGTTGTCATCTTTGTAAAATCATATTGTATTTGGTTGACATTTAGAGCGTTGATAGATATTTGAGTTAGGCATTCAACAAAATTAAGTTTGCATTAATTGGACTACTATAGATTCAAATATTCAAGTCGGAATGACTAAAGGTCAACATTAGCAGATTGCGAGATTTGACTTTGAAGGCTGTGATTTCCATGCTCTTCCTTATTTTATTTTCTTGCTTTATATTTATAGAAAGATATGGATGTTAGCTTTATAATTCCATTGGAATCACTTTATTTTGACCTCTAAAACTCACACTGTGCACAAACATCGATTGAAGGTCAAATCTACCAATTATCTCCAATTTACTTCTTTTTGCATCTTTCATTGAAAAGTGCCTTCAAAACATAAAACACAGAATATCAAGGTATGTTATATGTAAAACATAGGTAAAACACTAGTTAAATGTGGGTGAAACTATCAAATAATACGATTGCATCATAATTTCCATGAAATCGGCACCTGACCAAAGAACACAAGATAACTACTCGTAGATTTGTGATCATCAACACTGCCTACCCAATCAGTATCTATAAAACTATGTAAGGCAAAGGAAGGACTACAAGTAATATATAGGTCATGTGATGTCATACCCTTAAGATAACGCAATATGCATTTAACGACAACCTAATAAGAATATGAAGGAGCATGCATAAACTGACAGACTTTCTTAACAGCAAAGCAAATATATGGGCACATAAAAGTGAGATATTAAAGAGAACTCATAATTTGATAAAAGCGTGTGGCATCAGAAAATAAGGGATCTAGTAAAATGGTAGCTTTGGATATAGAGATAAGAGTATCAACAAGTTTGCAAGATAACATACCAGCCTGAGTGAGCATGTCAAGTGTATATTTATGTTGTCGAAGCACAAGACCCATTCCAATAGGCTAAACCTCAATACCCAAAAAATAATGAATAAAACCCAAGTCACGAAGCTTAAATTTAGAGCTCGGTGGCTGTATAAGCCATTAGAGTATAAGAGAGTTACTACCCCTCAGCATAATATCATCAACATAGACTAGAAGATAATAAATATTAGTACCAACAGAGAAGATAAACAATGAGGTATCCACTTTGAAAGCACGAAAACCAATAGATAATAGGAAATCATTTAGACAAGTGTACCAACTTATGCAATCAACACACATGAGAGGAGAGAGCAGAATCAACAAAATCTAAAGGTTGTTTCATGTAAACCTCTTTGTCAAACTCTATTGAGGAAGGCATTATGGATATCAAGCTAATGAATTTTCCAATCACACAAGCGGCAATACAGAAGACTAGTCTGACAGTCGCCTATTTGATAATAGGACAAAAGGTTTTAGAGTAATCAATACCTTCTTGTTGAATAAAATCTCTAGCAACTAGATGCGCCTTATACCTTTCGATGCTGCCATCATATCAGCGTTTAATCTTGCACACCCACCAATTACCAACAACATTCATTGAAGGGTGAAACGGCACCAAGGACCAAGTTATGTTAGCATGTAAGGCCTAAATTTCCTCGCGTATAGCATTATTCCATGCCTTATACCTGTTAGCAACATTAAAAACAAGTGGCTCATGAGTAGGAAGACAGACTACCCGACTAAAGGAGGCAACAGAGGCAGTGGTAGTGGATATGGTTGTCTTTGGCTGTCGCAGATGAAGAACCATAGAATGTTAGTGAGTAGCTGGGCATGTATAAGGAGAACTATTACTTGAGAGTGGCTGGAGAGGATAGGAGGAAAGGTCGAAAAATAGCTACAGGCCTACTAGAGAGGCAATGAAAGGACTATATTAGGTAGTAGACACCGGTGAAGTTGTTGTAAAACTGAGCTGCTCTGTAGCATCAAACCTAAATACAAGGGCTTCTAGCTATAGAGAACTTGTTCATGTATAATGACCATTTGAAAAACAAGCAGCTGGTGATAATATGGCAAGGCTGGATGAGGGTAAAGTAGGGGTGCTGCAGAGGGCAGAACAGGGGTGCTGTTTGGGCTAGTTGGGAAAGGGGTAGGGTGAAGGAATTAGGGAGTATGCAAGGTTGGGACGTATGTAGGTTACTTGAAGGGTACTAGGGTATGTGTTATATGTTTAGAGTACGCAAAATGAAAGATAGTTTCATGAAAATAAACTTGACGGTAAATATAAATACAATAAGAAGCTAAATCAAAACAACGATAACCAAGATGAGATGAGCTTTAACATAAAAGCACATATGGTGAAGGACAAAAATCCAATTTGTAAGCATGGTATGTACGCAAGAAAGAAAAACAAAGACACCTAAAAGCACACAAAAAATTATAATCAAGAGTATGACGAAACAAACACTCAAAAGCACAGATTTATTTTGAAAAACAAGAGCAGACATGCGATTAATAAGATAAATCGATGATTCAAAAGCATAGTTTCAAAATTGCAAAGGTGCATTACTAATTGATACTTAAAAGTATATTTTTATCAAGGTTTTATATCATCATTTTACACTTGAAGTATCGATAACTCCTTAACTAAAGCATGTTTTAAAATAATATAAATACCTTTAATTTATGGTAAATGTTCATTTTAAATGCAGGCCTATCACATAAATGAAAGGATTGATTGATGAATTTAAGAACTGAAATTGAAAAGATAAAAAGATGGCCAAACTTAGAAAAGAGATGTCGGTGCAATCTAAACTGGAATACTGTTCGGTAATTGGGTCATATCTAGAGCTCTAGATCTTACATGTAGGTCTACTTTATATGGATGGAAAGATAAGACAACTTTCATATGGAGCCCAAGATCTAAAAAGGCCATTTTCAAGTCCAAATTGTAGCAACAATAAAGAAGCCCGAATCTGTCCTCCAGCCCGAGCACTATTCAGTATTTTGGCTATATCTGGAGTTCTATAAGTCGAAATGAGCTGAATTTTTTACACAAGAAAGCTGAGATAATTTGCTACAACTTTCATGTCAAGTGGCTCCAATTTTGACGTTATCAATAATGTTTTGGGCAGACAAGAGAAGATAAGGATTGTCACCAAGTCAAGAGTTGGTCACCCACTCATTAATTAGTCATCAAATCAATAGTTCCCAATTTTGGCCTATAAAAGGAGGCATTTGCCATGCATTTAGGCATCTTGGTGTCCAAATCAAGATCATGCTCTTGCTTTCTCTCTTTGTATTTTTTGTAATGTTTATGCTTTCCTTTTATTAATATCAAGTTTATGCCTTTCATTTCCTTTCATTTACTTAACTAACTTTTATCTTATTTATGTTCTTATTTTGTTTATTTATTTTTATTTCTTTCATTATGTCTAGCTAAGTTTATTATGTCAAGGTGAAAAGGTTACACTAATGGTGTAAGAATAAGTATAGTGTAAACTCAATATGGACTTTAATGTTTGATACTAATATTTTTGTATTTGTTAACTTATTCACTCTTTAATACTTTGCTTGTTAAATGATTAATCTTGATTTATTTTGTATAACACTTGGTATAACAAATGCTTGGCACTTTCATAGCCCATACTGTATGGTATAACTGACACGACTAAAAGTTTGATGTGTGCAGGAGTGTCGAAGTAATAAATAACCCGGCAAGACCGGGGTCGAACCACAGGGAGGTTAATTATACAAATTATAGACAACAATTATAAGCAACAATAATAGCAATAATAACAACAACAATAACAATAACAACAACAACTATAATAATTATAATAATAATAATAATAATAATAATAATAATAATAAAGAAAGAGAAGAAGAAGAAGATGATGAGAACTTGGAGATGGAAAATTAATGTAAGGATTAAACAATAATAATAACAAATGTCAAGGTTAAAGGTTCCACTAATGGTATATCAAACAAGTATAGTATAAACTCTTATTATTGAATTGGAAACCACACACAAAGGAGGTTCCAATCAGATTATATATTGTTAACATGATTACATTAGTTATCTTATTCAATTAATGCTAATACTTGTAAATCTCGTCAAGCATTCATGATTATAACTTATGTTAACAACAAATCAAGTTCCTTTCATAGCTCAGGTGTCGGTTATACCATACATTATGGGCTATGAAAGTGCCAAGCATTTGTTGTACCAAGTGTTATACAACATAAATCAAGATTAGTCATTTAACAAGCAAAGTATTAAATACTGAACAAGATAACAAATATAAAACATATTAGTATCAAACATTAAAGTCCATATTAAGTTTACATTATACTTATTCTTACACCATTAGTGTAACCTTTTCACCTTGACATAACTAACTTAGCTAGACATAATGAAAGAAAACAAAATAGATAAACAAAATAAGAACATAAAAGTTAACTAAGTAAAGGAAAGGAAATGAAAGGCATAAACTTAATAATAATGAAAGCAAAGCATAAGCATTACAAAAAATACAAAGAGAGAAAGGAAGAGCATGATCTTGATCTGGACACCAAGATGCCTCAATGCATGGCAAATGCCTCCTTTTATAGGCCAAAATTGGGAACTATTGATTTGATGACTAATTGATAAGTGGGTGGCCAACTTTTGACTTGGTGACAATCCTTATCTTCTCTTGTCTGCCCAAAACATCATTGATAACGTCAAAATTAGAGCCAGTTGCAAACATAAAAGATGTAGGCAATTGTCTCAGCTTTCTTGTGTAAAACATTCAGCTCATTTGGACTTCTAGAACTCCAGATATGGCCAAAATACCGAACAGTGCTCGGGCTGGAAGACAGATTCGGGCTTCTTTGTTGTTGCTACAATTTGGACTTGATAATGACCTTTTTAGATCTTGGGCTCCATATGAAAGTTGTAGGCCTATGTCTTACCTTTCCATCCATATAAATTGGACATAAATTTGAGATCTGTAGCTCTAGATATGACCCAATTACCGAACAGTGTTCCGGTTTGGATTGCACCGACATCTCTTCTCTAAGTTTGACCATCTCTTTATTCTTGCAATTTAAGTTCTTCAAGTCATCAATCAATCCTTTCATTTATGTGATAGGCCTGCATTAAAAATAGACATTTACCACAAATTATAGGTATCTTATATTATTAGATACATTATTATAAAACATGCTTTAGTTGATTTGTTGTTAACATAAGTTATAATCATGAATGCTTGACGAAATTTATAAGTATTAGCATTAATTGAATAAGATGACTAATGTAATCATGTTAACAATCTATAATCTGATTGCAACCTCCTTTGTGTGTGGTTTCCAATTGACTAATAAGAGTTTATACTATACTTGTTTGACATACCATTAGCGGATCCTCTAACCTTGACATTTATTTTTATCGTTGTTAAATCTTTACGTTAATATTTCATCTCAAAGTTCTCATCATCTTCTTCTTCTTCTCCTTCTTTTTCTTTATTATTATTGTTGTTGTTGTTGTTGTTGTTGTTGTTGTTGTTGTCGTTTATAATTTGTACAATTAATCTCCCTATGGTTCAACCCCGATCTTGTCGGGTTATTTATTACTTCGACACTCCTGCACTTGGGAGAAGACATTAATCTTTTAGTCGTGTCAAGTTTTTGGCGCCGTTGCTGGGGAGGTAAGTTCTTGTATAAATTATAGTATTTATTTTATTTTTACTTTTCACTTTTCTTGTATATAACTTTGTTTCTTTTCTCTTGTTTCTTCTTTTTTTGTTTTCTTTTTCCTTTTATTATATTCCTACACGTGCATGAGAGTGTGGTCACGTACATCAAGTGGTAGACTTTGTAGGGTATCCTCATCATTTTCAGAAAATATGGTCGAAGAAGATAATCAATCACTTCATAATGAGAATAACCATGTTAGAACACTTAGAGACCACATGAATCCCCCAAGAACAAGTGCACCATCATGCATAGTTTTTCCTCCCGATGCATCTCATTTTAATTTTGAACTAGGCATTATTCAACTTTTACCTTCTTTTCTTGACTTATAATTAGAAAATCCATACTTGCATTTAAGGGAATTTGAGGAGGTTTGCAACACATATAAGAATTTAAATTGTAGCATGAAAACCATCAGATTAAAGCTTTTTCCTTTTTGATTAAAAGATAAAGCTAAAACATGGCTACAAAATTTGAGACCAGGATGCATTCGTGCTTGGGATGAAATGCAACAATAATTTTTAAAGAAGTTTTTCTCATCTCACAGAACAAACTCTTTCAAAAGACAAATCATCACTTTCACTCAAAAACTAGGAGAAACATTTTACCAATGTTGGGATAGGTATCGAGACTTGCTTAGTACTTGCCCTCATCATGGTTTTGAAACATGGAGATTGGTTTCACATTTCTATGAAGGGTTAACACCTAGAGATAGGCAAATGGTTGAATTGATGTGCAATGGAACTTTTGAAGATAAAGATCTTGATGAAACAATGAAGTACTTAGACTTGTTAGCTGAAAATGCTCAAAATTGGGACACCACAGGTACTTATGAGGCACCGAGTAAAACTAAATCTCATACATCTAGTGAAGGTATGTACAACCTTAGGGAAAATCATGACTTTCAAGCCAAGTTTGCATCTTTAGCTAGAAAAGTTGAGGCACTAGAATTGAAAAAGAGTGGTCAATTAAAATCTGTTAAAAACATTATGTATCAAATCTATGAAACAAATGAACACTCAACCAACGATTGTCCAACCTTGCCTTCTTTTAAGGAATGTCTCCATGAACAAGCCCATGCTTTAAACAGTTTCCAAAGGGCCAACCACAACCCATACTCACAAACATACAATCCTGGTTGGAGAAATCACCCAAATTTTAGTTGGAAGAGTGAGAACAACAATGCACAAACTTCACAACCACTATTTCAAGCACACCATAATTTCCAAAATTCTCATGGATATACATCTCCTTATGCTTCACCTCCTAGAAGAAATCTTGAGGAAACATTGCATGCATTCATTGAAAAGCAAGAGACAATCAATACTCAACTTGCTCAAAACATGACAGATTTTAAAGATACTCTTGCAAAATTGACATCTACTCTCAGTTTCCAAGAGAAATGTAAGTTTCCATCTCAACCACAACAAAATCCCAAGGGGCAATACAATGCAAATGGAAGTAGTTTCGGAAGCCAACACATGGATCAAGTCAAATCAGTCACTACTCTTTGCAGTGGTAAGGTTATTGAAAAACCCTCTCTTGAACCTTATGAGAAAGATGATGAGTTAATCTCTCAGGGTAAGGAAGGGGTTGAATCTGAAAATTATAAAAAAAAGACTAATTCTCCGCTAGCACTTTCATTTCCTCAAGCCATGACTAAACAAAGGAAAATCAATCACAACACTGAAATTTTTGAAACTTTCAAACAGGTAAGAATCAATATACCTTTGTTGGATGCTATTAAACAGGTTCCTTCCTATGCTAAATTTTTAAAAGATCTATGCACTGTGAAGAGGAAACTAAATGTGAAAAAGAAAGCCATTTAAAAGATCTATGCTAAATTTTCTCATTATTCTTATTATGAAGTGATTGATTATCTTCTTCGGCCATATTTTCTGAAAATGATGAGGATACCCTACAAAGTCTACCATTTGATGTACGTGACACACTCTCATGCATGTGTAGGAATAGAATAAAAGGAAGAAGAAAACAAGAGAAAAGAAACAAAGTTATATACAAGAAAAGTGAAAAGAGAAAATAAAATAACTACTATAATTTATACAAGAACTTACCTCCCCGGCAACGGCGCCAAAAACTTGACACGACCAAAAGATTGTTGTCTTCTCCCAAGTGCAAGAGTGTTGAAGTAATAAATAACTTGGCAAGACTAGGGTCGAACCATAGGCAGGTTAATTGTGCAAATTACATATAACAATAATACAACAATAATAATAATAATAACAACAACAACAACAACAACAACAACAACAACAACAACAACAACAATAATAATAATAATAATAATAATAATAAAGAAGGAGAAGGAGAAGGAGAAGGAGAAGGAGAAGAAGGAGATGAGAACTTTGAGATGGAATATTAATGTAAGGATTAAACAATGATAATAACAAATGTCAAGGTTAGAGGTTCCACTAATGGTATGTCAAACAAGTATAGTATAAACTCTTGTTATTCAATTGGAAACCACACACAAAGGAGGTTCCAATCAGATTGTAGATTGTTAACATGATTACATTAGTCATCTTATTCAATTAATGCTAATACCTGTAAATGTCGTCAAGCATTCATGATTATAACTTATGTTAACAACAAATCAAGTTCCTTTTATAGCTCAGGTGTCGGTTATACCATACAGTATGGGCTATGAAAGTGCCAAGCATTTATTGTACCAAGTGTTATACAACATAAATCAAGATTAGTCATTTAACAAGCAAAATATTAAAGAGTGAACAAGATAACAAATACAAAACATGTTAGTATCAAACATTAAAGTCCATATTGAGTTTACACTATACTTATTCGTACACCATTAGTGTAACCTTTTCACCTTGACATAACAAACTTAGCTAGACATAATGAAAGAAATAAAAATAAATAAATAAAATAAGAACATAAATAAGATAAAAGTTAACTAAGTAAATGAAAGGAAATGAAAAGCATAAACTTGATATTAATGAAAGCAAAGCATAAACATTACAAAAAATACAAAAAGAGAAAGTAAGAGCATGATCTTGATCTGAAAACCAAGATGCCTAAATACATGGCAAATGCCTCCCTTTATAAGCCAAAATTGGGAACTATTGATTTGATGACTAATTGATGAGTGGGTGACCAACTCTTGACTTGGTGACAATCTTTATCTTCTCTTGTCTGCCCAAAACATCATTGATAACGTCAAAATTGGAGCCACTTGAAACTGAAAGTTGTAGAAAATTGTCTCAGCTTTCCAGTGTAAAAAATTCAGCTCATTTGGACTTCTAGAACTCCAGATATGGCCAAAATACTGAACAATGCTCGGGCTGGAGGACAACTTTGGGATTATTTGTTGTTGCTCCAATTTGGACTTAAAAATGGCCTTTTTAGATCTTGGGCTCCATATGAAAGTTATAGAGCTATGTCTTACCTTTCCATCCATATAAAGTAGACCTAAATCTGAGATCTATAGCTCCAGATATGACCCAATTACCAAACAGTGTTCCGGTTTGGATTGCACCGACATCTCTTTTCTAAGTTTGCCCATCTCTTTATCCTTTCAATTTCCGTTCTCAAATTCATCAATCAATCCTTTCATTTATGTGATAGGCCTGCATTTAAAATGAACATTTACCACAAATTAAATGTATCTTATATTATTAGATATATTATTATAAAACATGCTTTAGTTAAGGAGTTATTGATACTTCAAGTGCAAAATGATGATATAAAACCTTGATAAAAATGCACTTTTAAGTACTAATCAATCTCTAATTTATGTCTACTTTATATGGATGAAAAGGTAAGACATAGGCCTATAACTTTCATGTGGAGCCCAAGATTTAAAAAGGTCATTTTCAAGTCCAAATTGTAGCAACAACAAGAATTTGTACTACAGCCCAAACACTATTCAGTGTTTGGCCTATATCTAGAGTTCTAGAAGTCCAAATGAACTCTATTTTTTTTGAAAGGCTGAGACAATTTCCTACAACTTTCATGTGGAGGTCTTGTTCAAATTCTGATATTATCAATGATGTTTTAGGCAGACAAGAAGATAAGAATTGTTACTAAGTCAAAAGTTGGCTACCTACTCAACAATTAGTCATCAAATTAATTGTTTCTAATTTTGGCCTATAAAAGAAGGCATTTGCTATTCATATAGGCATCTTGGTTTCCAGATCAAGATCATGCTCTTGCTTTCTCTTTTTGTATTTTTGTAATGTTTAAGTTTTATTTTTATTAATATCTTGTTTATGTCTTTCAATTCCTTTCCTTTACTTAATTAACTTTTATCTTATTTATGTTATTATCTTGTTTATTAATGTTTCTCACTTTCAATATGTTTAGTTAAATTTATTATGTCTAGGTGAAAAGGTTACACTAATGGTGTAAGAATTAGTATAGTGTAAAGTTAACATGGACTTTAATGTTTGATACTAATATGTTTTGTATTTGTTATCTTGTTCACTCTTTAATGCTTTGCTTTTTAAATGACTAATCTAGATTTATGTTATCTAGCACTTGGTACAACAAATGCTTAATGCTTTTATAGCACAAACCATATGGTATAACTGACACTTGTGCCATGAAAAGAACTTAATTTGTTGTTAACATAAGTTATAATCATGAATACCTAACAACATTTACAAGTATTAGCATTATTTGAATATGTTAATTAATGTACTCATATTAAAAATTTATAATATGATTGGAACCTCCTCTGTATGTGGTTTCCATTTGAGTAATAAGAGTTTATACTATACTTGTTTGAAATACCATTAGTGGATCCTCTAACCTTGGCATTTGTTGTTATCATTGTTTAATCCTTACATTGATCTTCCATCTCAAAGTTCTCATCAACTTCTTCTTCTTCTTCTTCTTTTTTTTTTCTTTTTCTATTATTATTGTTGTTGTTGTTGTTGTTGTATTGTTGTTATTTATAATTTATACAATTAACCTTCTAGTGGTTTGACCTCGGTTTTGTCGGGTTATTTATTACTTCGACATTCCTGCACTTGGAAGAAGACATTAATCTTTTTGTCAGGTCAAGTTTTTGGCACCGTTGCCTGGGAGGTAAATTCTTGTATAAATTATAGTATTTATTTTATTTTCTCTTTTCACTTTTCTTGTATCTAACTTTGTTTCGTTTTTCTTTTATTTTCTTTTTCCTTTTATTCTATTCCTACACATGCATGAGAGTGTGGTCACGTACATTAAGTGGTAGACTTTGTAGGGTATCCTCATCATTTTTAGAAAATATGGTTGAAGAAGATAACCAATCGTTTCATAATGAGAATAATAAGAATAACTGTGTTAGAACACTTAGTGACCGTATAAATCCCATAGGAATTAGTGCACCATCATACATAGTTTCCCCTCCTGATGCATCTCATTTTAATTTTAAGCTAGACATTATTCAACTTTTACCTTCTTTTCATGACTTAGATTTAGAAAATCCATATTTGCATTTAAAGGAATTTGAGGAAGTATGTAACACATATAATGACTCAAATTATAGAATAAACACTATCAAATATAAGCTTTTTCCTTTTTCATTAAAAGATAAAGTTAAAACATGGCTATAAAATTTGAGACTTGGATCTATTCATGCTTGGGATGAAATGCAACAACAGTTTTTAAAGAATTTTTTCCCTTCTTATAGAACAAACTCTTTCAAAAGACAAATCATAATCTTTGCTGCTACTGCTAAATAATTGATTGATCAACTATAATCTTTCACTCCTATAATTGATCCCTCCATGAATCACATAAATTGATCAACTAAGAAAAGCTGTAAAAAACTTAGATCGGATTTGAGCCTTTGTTTGCGAATCCTTATGTCTTTTAGTTTTCTTAGTAGTATATTATTTTGTGTTTTGTTATTTCATATATTTGTTTAAGTGTGTTTCAGATTTGTCATTGTTTGGTGTTTCAGGTGATATCTTCTATACTCTATCTTTCTACTTTAGAACATTGAGGACAATGTCTCATTTTGGTTAGAGGGAGAGGATAGTAGTTGATATTAAAAGAAAAACTAATTTTGTTTTCTTTTTCATAAATCATTTGCAAACTGTTGTTACTAATATTGCAGAGTAAGGAGGAATTTTATTAATTATTGAGATGTATCTTAGTTAACATTTTTCAATGGTTATTTGCAATATTCATAACAAGGTCTATTAAAATACTTCTTGAAATATTTAGGTTTACAAACTCTCGCATTGTTATCACTTAATTATGCTCATATACTCATTTAAAAAGTATTCTTAAATCTTAATTTTCACACACACACTTTAACATATGATTGGGGGTTGCAGATTGGATTATTATATTATTTATGTTCTTTTGTTAAAGGTAACAACTAAGGGAAATGGGTAGTATATAAATTGTTAAAAAAAATAATGATAATAAAATCGTAGATAAGTTTGGTTTCGTAGCCTCCTTAACCTAAGCAATTAAGCTCGAAGGGGTGTTTTAACACCTAATACCCTAAAGTCAACTGACTTGGGAGCTATTGGCTCAACACTTGTTACATGGGTTAAGTAGAAAACATTAAGGGGATCAAACATTACACTATCTACATATTAATATTTGTAACCCTAGTTATTAACCTCGAAGGGGTATTTCAACATCTAATGCCTTATGTTTTCAAGTTATATGCATATTAATAAAAAAGACAAAAACAAAGAAAAAGATAATAATCCCAACCTAAGGAAGTTAACCTTAAATATTAGAACAAAAATTTTATTTTCTTTTAAGTTGATTAGTACTTAAAAGTGCATTTTTATTAAGGTTTTATATCATCATTTTGCACTTGAAGTATCAATAACTCCTTAACTAAAGCATGTTTTATAATAACATATCTAATAATATAAGATACCTTTAATTTATGGTAAATGTTCTTTTAAATGTAGGCCTATCATATAAATGAAGGAATTGATTGATAAATTTAAGAACTGAAATTGAAATGACAAAGAGATGGCCAAATTTAGAAAAGAGATATCGATGCAGTCTATACCGGAACACTGTTCGGTAATTGGATCATATCTGGAGCTGTAGTTCTCAGATTTAGGTCCACTTTATATGGATGGAAAGGTAAGACATAGGCCTACAACTTTCATGAGCCCAAGATCTAAAAAGACCATTTTCAAGTCCAAATTAGAGCAATAACAAAGAAGTCCGAATTTTTCTTCCAGCCTGAGCACTGTTTAGTGTTTGGCCTATATCTGGAGTTCTAGAAGTCCAAATGAGCTGAATTCTTTATACAAGACAGCTGAGACAATTGCCTACAACTTTCATGTTGCAAGTGGCTCTAATTTTGACGTTATTAATGATGTTTTGGGCAGACAAGAGAAGATAAGGATTGTCACCAAGTCAAGAGTTGGTCACCCACTCATCAATTAGTCATCAAATCAATAGTTCCCAATTTTGGCCTATAAAAGGAGGCATTTGCCATCCATTTAGGCATCTTGATTTCCAGATCAAGATCATGCTCTTGCTTTCTATCTTTGTATTTTTTTGTAATGTTTATGCTTTGCTCTCATTAATATCAAGTTTATGCCTTTCATTTCCTTTCCTTTACTTTGTTAACTCTTATCTTATTTATGTTCTTGTTTTGTTTATTTATTTTTATTTCTTTCATTATGTCTAGCTAAGTTTATTATGTCAAGGTGAAAAGGTTACACTAATGGTGTAAGAATAAGTATAGTGTAAACTCAATATGGACTTTAATGTTTGATACTAACATGTTTTGTATTTGTTATCTTTTTCACTCTTTAATACTTTGCTTGTTAAATAACTAATCTTGATTTATATTGTATAACACTTGGTACAACAAATGCTTGGCACTTTCATAGCCCATACTGTATGGTATAACCGAAACTTGAGCTATGAAAGGAATTTGATTTGTTGTTAACATAAGTTATGATCATGAATGTTTGATGAAATTTACAAGTATTAGCATTAATTGAATAAGATGACTAATATAATCATGTTAACAATTTATAATTCGATTAGAACCTCCTTTGTGTGTGGTTTCCAATTGAACAATAAGAGTTTATACTATACTTATTTGACATACCATTAGTGGAACCTCTAACCTTGACATTTGTTATTATCATTGTTTAATCCTTACGTTAATATTCCATCTCAAAGTTCTCATCATCTTTTTCTTCTCCTTCTCCTTCTTTTTCTTTACTACTACTACTACTACTACTACTACTACTACTACTACTACTACTACTACTACTACTAGTACTATTATTATTATTATTGTTGTTGTTGTTGTTGTTATTGTTACTATTGTCGTTGTTTATAATTTGTATAATTAACCTCCATGTAGTTCGACCCCGGTCTTGCTGGGTTATTTATTACTTCGACACTCCTACACTTGGGAGAAGACATCAATCTTTTAGTCATGTCAAGTTTTTGGCGTCATTGCATGATGGTGCACTTGTTCTTGTGGGATTCATGTGGTCTTTAAGTGTTCTAGCACGGTTATTCTCATTATTCTCATTATGAAGTGATTGATTATCTTCTTCGGCCATATTTTTTGAAAATAATGAGGATACCCTACAAAGTCTACCACTTGATGTACGTGACCACACTTTCATGCACGTGTAAGAATAGAATAAAAGGAAGAAGAAAACAAAAGAAGAAGAAACAAGAGAAAAGATGACATAATAAACTTAGGTAGACATAATGAAAGAAAGAAAAAAAATAAAAAAAATAAGAACATAAATAAGATAAAAGTTAACTAAGTAAATGAAAGGAAATGGAAGGCATAAACTTGATATTAATGAAAGCAAAGCATAAACATTACAAAAAAATACAAAGAGAGAAAGCAAGAACATGATCTTGATCTGGAAACCAAGATGCCTAAATGCATGGAAAATGCCTCCTTTTATAGGGCAAAATTAGGAACTATTGATTTGATGACTAATTGATGAGTGGGTGACCAACTTTTGACTTGGTTATAATCCTTATTTTCTATTGTCTGCCCAAAACTTCATTGATAACATCAAAATTGAAACCACTTAAAAATATGAAAGTTGTAGGTAATTGTCTCAGCTGTCTTGTGTAAAAAATTCAGATCATTTAGACTTCTAGAACTCCAGATATGGGTCAAAAAATAAACAGTGCTCAGACTGGAAGACAGATTCGGACTTCTTTGTTATTGCTATAATTTGGACTTGAAAATGGCCTTTTTAGATCTTGGGCTCCATATGAAAGTTGTAGGCCTATGTCTTACCTTTCCATCCATATAAACTGGACTTAAATCTGAGATCTATAACTCCAGATATGATCCAATTACCTAACAATGTTCTGGTTTGGACTGCACTGACATCTCTTTTCTAAATTTGTCCATCTCTTTGTCCTTTCAATTTTAGTTCTTAAATTTATCAATCAATCTTTTCATTTATGTGATAGGCCTGCATTTAAAATAAACATTTACCACAAATTAAAGGTATCTTATATTGTTAGATATATTATTATAAAACATGCTTTAGTTAAGGAGTTATTGATACTTCAAGTGCAAAATG
Source organism: Populus pruinosa (assembly GCA_026413675.1). Lineage (NCBI taxonomy): Eukaryota > Viridiplantae > Streptophyta > Magnoliopsida > Malpighiales > Salicaceae > Populus > Populus pruinosa. The sequence continues at coordinate 14,022,784 of CM048598.1, read as the reverse complement.
ATGATATAAAACCTTGATAAAAATGCACTTTAAGTACTAATCATAAGTAAAGCCTCATAACTATGTGTTGATATATTGAATATAAAAGAAAGGTTTATTAATATCTTGTTTAAGAGGTATCGAGTAGATATATAAATTTAATGAGAGTTTGTTTATATGGATAGATTAATGGAAGTTGAATGATAAATGTCTTACTTTATAGAATTTGCAAATTGTTTTACTATTTTAATGCTTTGATTACTAGGGACTAGTAATAAACTAGTTGAGGGGGTGTGATTAGTACTTAAAAATATATTTTTATGAAGATTTTATATTATTATTTTGCGTTTGAAGTATCAATAACTCCTTAACTAAAGCATGTTTTATAATAACATATCAAAACACATATGAAGCAGATGATAAGATTAATTAAATTAAATAAATATATATAATGAATTAATTTGTTACTACTTATAAATATATTTAACTTGCAACTTTTGTTTTCCTTACAGGTTACATCTATTAGACGTGAGCTGAGCTCAAGGGAGCTATTTGTAAAGATGCAAATGTGGAGTCAACACTGCCAAAAAGGGGTGCAGCAGTTCATGGATAACCATGCTCAACACTTCGTGGTATGTTCATTTAATCATCTTATTTTATAATTTATTATTTTCTTGACTTGAATATGATGATTGTTTTTTAAAAAATTCATGAGACCTATTGAATAGTACTTAAAAATATATTTTTATCAAGATTTTATATCATCCTTTTGCACTTGAGGTATCAATAACTTCTTAACTAAAGCATGTTTTATAATAACATACCTAATAATATAAGATACCTTTAATTTTTTGTATATATTCATTTTAAATGCATGGCTATCACATAAATAAAATGATTGATTGATAAATTTAAGTACTAAAATTAAAAGGATAAATAGATGACCAAACCTAAAAAGAGATGCTGGTGTAGTCCAAACTGGAACACTGTTTGGTAATTAGGTCATATCTAGAGTTGTAGATTTTGGATTTAGGTCTACTTTATATAGATGGAAAGGTAAGACATAGATCTACAACTTTCATGTGGAGGTCTGGATTTAAAAAGGTGTTTTTCAAGTCCAAATTGTAGTAACAATGAAGAAGTCTGAATCTATCTTGCAGCCTAGACACTGTTTAGTGTTCAGCCCATCTTGAGTTCTAAAAGCCTAAATGACCTTAATTTTTTTCCTAGAAAGTTGAGATAATTTCCTAAAACTTTTATGTGGAGGTCTGGTTCAAATTCTGATGTTATCAATGATGTTCTAGGTAGACAAGAAGATAAGAATTGTCACTAAGTCAAAAGTTGGTCACCACTCAACAATTAGTCATGAAATCAAAAGTTCTTAATTTTGGCCTATAACAAGAGGCATTTGGCATTCATTTAGGCATCTTGGTTTCCAGATCAAGATCATGTTCTTGCTTTCTTTTTTTGTATTTTTGTAATGTTTAAGTTTTGTCTTCATAAATATCTTGTTATGCCTTTCAATTCATTTCCTTTACTTAGTTAACTTTTATTTTATTTATGTTCTTATCTTGTTTATGGAGTTCTAGTATCTCAACTGTTAAGAGCTCTCCATCAGTTTCGAGCACCTAGTTTGTGGAGTTCATGGCCTTAAAACAACAATATGAATGACTCTCGATGGATTACAATCAGCTTTGTCAAAAGGTCATAGAGATGAGATCAATGATGGATGATGATATATGTGCAGCCCTTTCTTGGTTGTACGATCTTGGGAACAACCAGTCTCCTCCTCCTCCTCCTCCAGCTTCGCCATTATTGTAGTTTAATTTTGTTTTTCAAACACATTAAATTTATAATGAATATTTAGATGAATATCATTTAACATTATTTTTATATTTTAAATGTTTAATACAATTTTTTTTGGCTATTTATTTGGTTAATTAGTTTTTTTTACTATTAATAATTTTTTTAAATATTTTAAATACATATTGATAGCTTTACAGACGGAACAAGGCCATCGATATTTTACCAAGATTTGCAAAAAAATTATCACTCATGCTACAATCACTGACATATTTATTCCGTCAGTAGTTACAATTGCTATTATCAACGGCCTATATTTGCCGCCCATGCCACAATTACCGACAACCATTCCATTGGTGATTACGTTTGAAAATACAAATGGATATATTCTGTTAATAAAGGTCTCATGGGAAAAAAATTTTAGAATGCTTTACCGTCTGTAAAATCATCGATGTTTGTTTTTTTTAATTTCCAACAGAATTAGAGATGGAACGAGGAATTACCGACAATCGCTATTCTAACAAAAGTGTTCCGCCGATGAAGTTGTTGGTAAAAATTTTACTAACTAACAATGTGCCTTTCACAAATGAAATTAATCCATCCATAAAACTATTTAATGGTGTAATAATATATAGGTCACTTTAATATATATATATATGTTTTATGATAAGCATCTACATTATATTTAGCATTCATAACAAAAAAAAAACTTATAAATACAAATGACTTAGCAATGCTCACACATTCTTTTTATTTTTTTAATTAACATTTAAAAGAAATTTTGGGTCCGAATCTTAGCAAAGCTCGGACCGATTAACTAGTTTTACTATAATATATTTTGATGTTTTGTGGTTGACTAAATAGCTATTATCATGGAAGTTTACTATTTTATTATTTTCCCCCTTTATTTCTTAAGATAGCAAGGGTATATACGACTTGATTCTGGAAGACTTTGCCCTCTCTTTGCTTTGCAGAGAAGAGAAATGCGCTGGGATAAGTTCTGACTGCATGTTCAGGTTATTGTGATCTTCTGGGTCAATATGAATGCGAGTTAAGACTTTTTTGCTTCAACTATATTTTTGTTTGCCTTAGAAGGCGTATGTATAAAAGTAGTATACGGTTTAACTGGGATTTTATTCTCATCTTTTGGCATCAAATTGCTCTATATATAATTAGAAGCAGATGAAATGTGCTCTCACCGTGCCGTTTGATTCACCAAATGAGTGGTTCGTACCTATCAGTTTAACAAACTATATGATTAAGAACTCAGAAAGTTTTAGATTGTGAAATAAAGGCTTGATTTTTGATAGAGAAACTCGGTATTTTTAAATCACTGATCTTAGGTTGGTCATTTACAGCTAGTTTGCATGCCTGCTAATACGATGTTCTTTCAGGCCAGTAACAACATCTACAAATACAAAATTAGTACCACGCCAACAGCTGAAGTGTACAAAGTTATCAACTTACGAGTAAACCTTGAAGGGTGTACACGGTCTTCAATGCAGAAAAATAGAAAAGCGAGCAGGAATGAGTCGCCTTCTTGCGTGCAATTCACATGCGTTTCAAGATAATGAATTTATTGCTTATGGTACAAGTTGAACTTATTGTAGTTCATAGCACACGTGGAGTTTATACAAATTCAACTTATTGTAGTTCATAGCACACGTAGAGCTTGTATAAGTTGAACTTATTGTAGTTCATAGCACACGTAGAGTTTATGTCGGAACAATATTTAAGGTGAAAATCTTGGCAGATTTTCTTCATTGCAAGGGCGAAGGATAAAAGGGAATGGGAATCAAGTTAAGTTGATGTTTCCTTCTAACCGTGCCCCCAAAAACTTCATTCATATCGAGATCTTCTAAAAGTTCTCCGTTTGGAAGTTTCCAATCGAAATGGTATAGCAGCTGCGCAAGTAGAAGCTCGACAGTAGCTATGCCAAATAAAATGCCAGGACACATCCTCTTCCCAGCACCAAATGGGATGAATTCAAAATTAGTACCCATATAATCAATCGAACTATCTAGAAATCTCTCTGGATAGAATTTCTCAGCTTCAGTCCAATGATCAGAATCTCTTCCAATAGCCCACGCATTGATCATCACTTTACTTTTAGCCTGTATGACATATCCATTAATCTCGCACGTCTTGTTGCATTCTCTTGGAATTAAAGGAACTGGAGGATGTAGTCTCAGAGTTTCTTTGATAATCAGCTTTAAGAATTTCAAATTGTGAAGACTTTCTTCATCAACATTCACAGTATTACTAATGACTTGCCTCACTTCCTCTTGTGCCTTTCGCATTACCCTTGGATTTCTAAACATTTCCGACATTGTCCATTCCATTAATGTTGATGATGTATCACTCCCAGCAGTGAATAGTTCCTGCAACAAGATTACAGGGTTAGGGAAGTGCTGATCATATCTTTCTTACATATATTGATCCAACTCGTAGAAGAGAACTTTTGTCAAGTTGTTTGACATTGGTGTATGTGAATTGGGATTGGTGTTTAGTTTAATTAATGTGTGCTTTCTCAAGTGTCTTCGAAGGCCTTGAAAAGTCGCTAGTACTTCCACGTGGTCTGGCGGGACCAGTGAGTCATGAACGGATGTCTCCAAAATCCGGTCACCTCTATGGCCAGATCCGGCCATGTCTCTGGCCGTTGAAATTCACTGTTTCAACACATCTGGTTCAACAATGGACCCGTTGACTTTGGATATCTTCAAAAACTTTGGAGAAGGTGATATATATATGCGTCACAATTAATGTTCCACCAGGAAAGTAGATCAAATGTTGTTGACTTCTAATTTAGTTATATCAGCACTCCTGGTGGAACATTAATTGTGACGCGCATATATATATATAGAAAGTAGATCAAATGTTGTTGACTTCTAATTTAGTTATATCAGCACTCCTGGTGGAACATTAATTGTGACGCATATATACTCACCAGGATTGTTGCTTTGATGCTGTCTGTTCTCAAAGGGAATCCAAGGTCCCCGTGATCCTGGAGATTCAAAAGGACATCCAGAAGATCCTCCGCTTCACTCTCTTCACCAGTCTTTGCCACTTCCCTGCAGATTCTATGTTCATATATAATGTTTTCTAGCATCTCATCTGCGTCTTGATGCGACCTTTCGATCCTAGACCTAAACCTACTGATCTTGTACAACAGCTTAGAGGAAGGGAATAGATCTGCAATATTCGCACCTCCTATTGCCTCCATCACACGCTCAATAATCGGTAAGAATGCTTCTTGGTGCTTGTATTTCTTACCAACACTTGTTCTTGCAGTGATGCCATTTAATAAAGCAAACATCATTTTACTAAGGTTGATTGGCGAGCCTGCTCTTGAATAAATGGTTCTAATAAAATTTGATACCTCTTCTTCCCTGATTGACCTGAATGATTTTACACGTTTCGCGCTAAGTAGCTCCAATACGCAAACCTTTTTCATTTGTCTCCAATAGTCTCCATATGGGGCAAAGGCAATGTCCTTGCTATTGTAAAACATGACTTCTGCAACAAGGAGACAAGGTCTGTCGACAAAGTTGATCTCATGGTTTTTCATTGCTTCTTTTGCTGCTTCTGGTGATGAAATTATGACAGTGGGAACCTCTCCAATTTGAAGTTGCATGACTGGTCCATATTTACTGGCCATGTCTCTTAGGACTTGATGCGGTAGAGGGCCAAGTAGCTGGTGAAGGTTTCCAATTAAGGGTAATTTCCAAGGTCCAGGAGGTGGAGTTCGAGTTGATGAGATTTTACCTTGTAATTTCTTCCATAATCTCAGAACTGTGAAGATTAAGAGGAGGAAAGGTAGAAGGATCCGGATAAACTGGAATACTTGCTCCATAACTAAAATGGTCGGGATTGACGAAGCTACAAAAACTGGTTCAATGAGTTGTGTTCGACTACTTGATGTCTATTATTATTGGATTTTTATCTTATCGAAGAGGATGTGGATGTGATCAAATGTCCACAAGTTAATTTCAATAATTGATGGAACTACACACAAGTAACAAGAAGAAAAGTCAATGGAGTCCTCGCCACTCCACCCATTGATGGCTGATGTCATCGCCGATCCTTCTGAATTTATGTTAATTTAAACTTGAATATTATTTTTATTTATTTCAACTAAGCATATCCCCACATTATAAGGGGAAGCCCAGGACAAAACTGTAATTTTCTAATGGAGCCACTGTTAATGGACAAACTTGACTCTTGGACAAACTTGACTCTGGGAGATAAGCTCTCCCAGCGTGTTTTCTAAAGCTATTATATATATAAAAGATCAAAAATGACTTTATTATTAGAATTCTCTAAATTTCACAAGACAATTAGTTGTGTATTATTATGGAAGGTATTGTAATATAAAAAATATTATATTTTCTTTATATATATTTATGTTGTGTAGTTTGCTATATAGTAATTATTGTGTGCTGCTCTACTCATATAATTAAAAGAGATGGTTACTAATTATATATGTCATTCAATCAATTTTAGCTTATACTTCAACTTGGTTTCAACTTGGTATCATAATTGAAAATATCTAAATAGATTCTTCTCTCCCTAATGGACACATTCTCTCCTTCCCTGCCTCAGTTCTGAAACAAATTCTGCTAAATAGAATCTTCTCTCCTCTATAAAAGAATTTGCTATAAATATTTTTCTATTGAAAAATAAGATCTCTTTTTCCTTTCCCCTTCCGTGCCTCAGTTCTGAAATATTGCATTGTATCCCAATCTACACTCTTGAAAAAATAAATAGCATATCAATAGCCAAATTCATTACAGCAGCAACTATCCGACTTCTCCAGCTTCACTAATAGATTCCTTTACTACTACTATAACTGGCATCAATGTTAGCTTGTCCTTCCCTACCTCATCCTCCCTTGTAACCCATGCTTTCGCCAGTATGCTTGCCTTGCACACAATGCAGCTCTATCTATCTCTTCAGTTCCTACAGCACCATCTACCATTATAACTCTTTCCAACACACAATAAGTCATCAATTTCAAACTTACCAACATAAATTATCTATTTTGACGTATGCATATGAAGCCATATTTGATTGGTTAAGGTGTCTTTTGTTTTGTCGATGGCTCGATAATGTGTCCTTATATATACAGTGATGTTTTTTCCACTTTAACTGCCTTCAGTTCTAGTTTCTTCCAAGCTTTTTTTTTGAAGAAGCTCCCTTCATCCTATTCCTATGGTTGCACCATTACTACTTGCCATGATTAAAGACTTGATGACTTATCTCAAGTGTAGGAGTGTCAAAATAATAAATAACCCGGCAAGACCGAGGTCGAACCACAGAGAAGTTAACTATATAAATTTGATTAGTACTTAAAAGTGCATTCTCATTAAGGATTTATGTCATCATATTGCACCTAAAGTATCATTAAATTCCCTAACAAAAGCATGTTTTATATTAGCAAGTCTAAAAATATAATATACCTTTAATTCATGGTAAATGTTCATCCTAAATGCAGGTCTATCACATAAATAAAAGGATTGATTGATGAGTTTAAGGATTGAAATTGAAATGATAAAAAGAAAGCCAAACTTAGCAAAGTGTTGCTGGTGCATTCCAAACTCGAATACCGTTCAGTAATTTGATCATATCTAGAGCTGTAGATATCAGATTTAGGTCCATTTTATATCGATGGAAAGGTAAGACATAGACCTACAACTTTCATATGAAGTCAAAGACTCAGTTCTGCCGTTTTCAAGCCCAAATCTTAGCAACAATGAAGACATCGGAAGCTGTCCTGCAGCTCAAGCACTATTCGGTTTTTGGCTCATATCTTGAGTTCTAGAAGTTCAAATGAGCTCTGGTTTTTTTTTTTATGGAAAGCTGAGACAATTGCCCACAGCTTCCATAATTCAGTTGGCTATAATTCTGATGTGAGCAATGATGTTTTGGCCAGCCAACAATATCAAAAATCAGCCCACAATATCAAAAAAATAGCAGCCATTAATGTCAAATACCAGCCACCAAATCAATGGATGCCCACCAATTCTTCAATCAATTAATAGTTCTGAAACTTAGCTATAAAAGGAGGCATTGTCCATGTATTTAGTCATATTAATTTTTAGATAAAAGTTATCTTCTTGCTTTCTCTCTACATCTTTGTAATGTTCAAGTTTTCTTTTATGCTATAGTAATCTCTTGTTTATGCTCTTTCATTTCCTTTCCTATACTTAGTTAGCTTATATTATGTTTATGTTCTTATATTGTTTATTTGTGTTTTTCTCCTTCTTAATGTTTAGCTAAGTTAATTATGTTAAGGTGAAAAGGTTTCTCTAATGGTGTTAGAATAGGTATAATATAAACTCAACATGAGCTTTAAATGTTTATATCCAAGAAAGATTGTTATTAACATGTTTTATCTTTTTATCTTACTAATTCTTAATACCTTGCTTATTAAATGTTTAATTTAGATTTGTGTTGTATAATATTTGGTACATCAAATGCTTGATCCTTCATAGTTTTCGGCCGACATCGTTATTATGATAGGAACTTGATTTGTTGTTAACATAAACTAGCAACATGAATGCTTGATGATATTTATAAGTATGGTATTACTTAGATAAGATAATTAATATGATCATGTTAGTAATTTATAATGAGCTAATAACGAGAAATCATCTGATTAGAATCTCCTTTGTGTGTGGTTTCTAGTTGAGTAATAAAAAGAGTTTATATTATATTTATTTGAAATACCATTAGTGAATCCTATAACCTTGACATATGTTTTGTTATTGTTTAATCCTTACATCAATATCACATCCCAAAACTTTCTTAAACTCCTTTTCTGTTATTATTCTCTTTAAATCTTTTTCTTTATTTGTAATTTATATAATTCACCTCTCTATGGTTCGACCCTAGTCTTGCCGGGTTATTTTACTTTGACACTCCTGCACTTGGGATAAGACATCAACTTTTTGATCGTGTCAAAATTATACATAATAATAATAATAAAAACAACAACAACAACAACCATGATGATGGTGGTGAAGATGAGTTAAAGAAGACTTTGAGATGTAAGATTAATGTGAAAATTATACAATGATAAAAACAAATATCAAGGTTAGAGGATACACTAATGGTATTTGAGATAAGTAAAGTATAAACTCTTTATAAATTATCAACATGATCATATTAAGCATCTTATTTACGTAACACCATACTTATAATTTTTTTTAAGTATTCATTATGCTAACTTATGTTGACAACAAATCAAGTTACTTTCATAATAACGATATCGGTTGAAAACTATGAAGGATCAAGTATTTGATGTACCAAGTGTTGTACAACACAAATCTAGATTAACCTTTTATACATTGAAGTCTATATTGAGTTTACATTATACTTATCCTAATATCATTAGTAAAACCTTTTTACCTTGATATAATTAACTTAGCTAGACATTATGAAGAAGAAAAACTTAAATAAACAATATAAGAACATAAACATGATATAAGTTAATGAAATAAAAAGTATGAACAAGAGATTAATGATAACAAAACTTAAGCATTACAAAACTATAAAGAGAGAGAGCAAGAATATGGTCTTGATATGAAAAAAAATATGCCTAAATGAATGTCAAATACCTCTTTTTATAGGCTAAAATTTAGAACTATTCATTTGGTAATTGATAGTTGATGTAGTGGCCAACTATTGATTTAGTGGACTTGGTGGACAATAACATTTAAGCATTTTGGCTAAATGAATTGACATTAATGTAATCAGAATTTGGCAAAGTATTCTTATGAAAGTTGTTGGACATTGTCTTTTCCTTCCACCCACCAAATTTTAGAGCATTTGGAGCACTATAGCTCGAGATATGTCTAAAATATTAAGCAGTGCTGCTGGTGGACATGGTGGATAGTCCTCAAGCTCTTGTTTGGATGAAATGTTATTTCTACCATCAGAATTTGAACAGGTTTTCTTCATGAAAGTTGTTAGAAAATTTTTTTTCCTTCCACCCACCAAATTTCATGTCATTTTCCTTCTAGAACTCTAATTAATGGTAAAACTCTAAGCAATATTTTGGATGGATTGCAAGACAGATTCTGACTTCTTTTTGGTGGCCAAACATTGAATTTTAAAATGGTAAATTTAGGTATTTCCGTCATAAAAGTTGTAGGCCTATTTCTTATCTTTCGAGCCATATAAACCAATTTAAAATCCAAGATCTATAGCTCTAAATATGATCCAATGAATGCATAGTGTTTGAATTTTAATTGAATTGACATCTCCTTTCTAAGCTTAGCCTATTGGTTAACCAACCATTTCTATGTATATATGTAGGGCAATATATAATAGTAATGGTGGAGGTTACCACATAAGAGAATGACTACAATATTTTGATATATAGGTACATTCTATAATATGCCATCTCAAGCTGAGAGTGGAGGATCAACCCGAAACTTGAAATAAAAAGTTGTAAATGAAGCAGTAGGAAGTGACTTAGTGAAGACATCTACAAGTTGATCTTGAGAGGAAATAAAACAAATCTGAATCTTCTTCATCGAAAATTTATCTTGGATAAAATTATAGTTAACCTCAACATGTTTTGTGCTAGCATGAAAAAAATAAAAAAAATCTGAATCTTTTTCTTCGCAACTCTATCCTAGACAAAATGATAGTCAACCTCAATATGTTTTGTGCTAGCATGAAAAATAGGATTCATAGACAAATAAGTGGCACCAAGGTTATCACATCAGATGTTAAGAGCAAAAACAAGAAAAATCTATAGATCTATTAATAAAAATTAAAGCTAGATAACCTTAGCAATGCCATTGATCAAGGCTTTGTACTCAGCTTCAATAGAAGAGCGAGCAACTATACATTACTTACCTGATTTGTTGCAATATTGCAGTCGTACAAATTAAGTACCCTAGCTTAAAATACAACATACAATATAGTATAGAGCAAGCAAGGGGTCAATCCCACCAGGAAGGTTCAAGTTAGATTTTTATGCTAAATGATATTCAATTTTAGAGGGGGGGTTTGAACGTTATCTTGGTTAAAGCAAAAGAAAACAGAAAACTATCAAGAAAAATTAAATAAAATCTAAAACTTATTAGGAAAACAAACCTTGATTTCAAGTAAATGACCACCTATGAAAATCAAAATTGATCATGGAAATGAAATATCAATTTATATTCTGAATATTTATCTCTTTTTAACATTGGTTAGTTAACAGATCTGCTATATAACTAACGCTAACCATCAAATAACCATAGTGTCCACACTAGTAATTTAATTCAATGGCAACCTTAAAAACTAGATAAGTTGATTAATCAAGAAAATATAATTGTCCACAGTCTATGTTTAATTCGATTAAATATTCTCCTTCAGATTAATAACTTAGATCCGTCATAATTATTAAACTTAGTTACTTCACAAGTTCATATACCACAACTCCGGTTTTGATTTCATACTTGGCAACATATTATCTACAATAATAACTCAGAGTCGGCTCTAGCAATTACAATAAACAATCATAGAAAAAATAAGCATAGGAGGAAAAACATTTCATCATATAAATAAAAAAGAAAAGGTAAAATAAGAAAAAGAGTTTAGCCTTTTATGTTTGTTGAACAACTAATCAAAAAGAAGAAGAAATGCATGATTTTGTACTTTTTAGAGGAAGGGGGTGTTTTTCTTTTCTTGACTGGCTAATTGCCTCCCTTTTCTCTCATTCCTTTTATATCCTAGAAAGCCTTAGTTTCTATTTTATAAAATAGTCCTCCTTTAAGTAGACAATTTACATTTAAGTACTTCAATAACTATTTTCCTAAAAAAAGAGAAATAGCCTTGCATGAAATCTTCAAGCTTTGACTTAATAGGGCTAAATTGCTAACATAAAAACTTGGATGTAGTTTAGATGCTACGAAACATAATTTGGACTTGTTTATTCATGAAACTTGTTTGCTAGCAGAATTCAGTTGTCATCTTTGTAAAATCATATTGTTTTTTGCTGACATTTAGGGTGTTGATAGGCATTTGAGTTAGGAATCCAACAAAATTGAGTTTACATTAATTGGACTACTATAGCTCTAGATATTCAAGTTAGAATGGCTAAAGGTCAACATTGACAGATTTCAATATTTGATTTTGAAGGTTGCAATTTCCAGGCTCTTCCTTATTTTATTCTTTTGCCTTATATTTTCAAAAAGGTATGGATGTTAGTTTTTTAATTGCATTGGAATCAATTTATTTTGACCTCTAAAACTCACACTCTGCACAAACATCAACTAAAGGTCAAATCTGTCAATTACCTCCAATTTACTCCTTTTTGCGTCTTTCATCCAAAAGTGCCTTCAAAACATAAAATAAAAAACATCAAGGCATTTATATGTAAAACATAGGTAAAACACTAGTTAAATATAGGCGAAACTATTGAATAATATGGTTGCATCATGATTTCCACAAAAGCGGCGTTTGACCAAAGAACACAAGATAACCACCTGTTGATTTGTGATCATCAACACTACCTATCTAATCTGTATCTCTAAAACCATATAAGGCAAAGAAAGGATTGCGAGTAATATATAGGCCATGTGATGTCATACCCTTAAGATAATGCAATATGCATTTAACAACAGCCCAATAAGAATATGTAGAAGCATGTATAAACTGATAGACTTTGTTAACAACAAAACAAATATTTGGGCACATAAAAATGAGATATTAAAGAGCACCCATAATTTGACAAAAGTGTGTGGTATCATAAAACAAGGGATCTGGTAAAATGGTAACTTTGGATATAGAGATAAGAGTATCAACAAGTTTACAAGATTACATACCAGTTTGAGGGAGGATGTCAAGTGTATATTTATGTTGTTGAAGCAGAAGACCCATGATAGTAGGCTGAACCTCAATACCCAAAAAATAATGAATAAAACCCAAGTCGCGAAGCTTAAATTCAAAGCTTGCTAGTTGTATAAGGCATTAGAGTAGAAGAGAGTTACTACCCGTAAGCATAATATCATCAACGTAGACCAGAAGAAAATAAATACAAATAGAGAAGATAAACAATGAAGTATCCATTTTAAAGGCATGAAAACCAATAGATAATATGAAATTATTTAGACAAGTGTACCAACTTATACAATCAACACATATGAGAAGGGAGAGCAGAATCAACAAAATATAAAGGTTGCTTAATATACACCTCTTTATCAAGAACTCTAATGAGGAAGGCATTATGGACATCAAGCTGATAATTTTTCCAATCATACAAAACAAAAATGGAGAAGACTAGTGATTACTACTTAAAAGTGTATTTTTATCAAGATTTTATATCATCATTTTGCACTTGAAGTATCAATAACTCTTTAACTAAAACATGTTTTATAATAAAAAATCTAATAATATAAGATACCTTTAATTTATAGTAAATATTCATTTTAAATGCAAGCCTATCACATAAATAAAAGGATTGATTGATGAGTTTAAGAACTGAAATTGAAAGAACAAAAAGATGGCCAAACTTAGAAAAGAGATGCTGGTACAGTCTAAATCAGAATACTTTTAGATAATTGGGTCATATCTAAAGTTGTAGATCTCAAATTTAGGTTTAATTTATATGGATGGAAAGGTAAGGAGGTCTGGTTTTAAAAAGACCATTTTCAAATCTAAATTGTAAAAATAACGAAGAAGTTCGAATCTGTCCTACAGTCCAAACACTATTCAGTGTTTGACCTATATCTAGAATTCTAGAAGTCCAAATAACCTCATTTTTTTCTAGAAAAGCTGAGACAATTTCCTATAATTTTTATATTTCAAGTGGTTCCAATTCTGACATTATCACGTTTTGAGTAGATAAAAGAAGATAAGGATTGTTACTAAGTTAAGAGTTGGTCATCCACTCATCAATTAGTCATCAAATCAATAGTTCCTAATTTTGACCTGTAAAAGGAGGCATTTTCCATGCATTTAGGCTTCTTGATCTCCAGATCAAGATCATGCTTTTATTTTGTCTCTTTGTATTTTTGTAATGCTTAAGTTTTGCTTTCATTAATATTTTGCTCATGCCTTTCATTTCTTTTCCTTTACTTAACTTTTATGTTATTTATGTTCTTATTTTATTTATTTATTTTTCTTTCTTTTATTATGTTTAGTTAAGTTTATCATGTCAAGGTGAAAAGATTATACTAATGGTATAAGAATAAGTATAGTGTAAACTTAACATGGACTTTAATGTTTGATACTAACATATTTTATATTTGTTATCTTGTTCACTCGTTAATATTTTACAATGACTAATCTAAATTTATGTTATGTAACACTTGGTACAACAAATACTTGGCACTTTTATAGCCCATATTGTATGGTATAACCGACACCTAAACTATGAAAGGAACTTGATTTATTATTAACATAAGTTATAATCATAAATGCTTGATGAGATTTACAAGTATTAGCATTAATTGAATTAAATAACTAATGTAATCATGTTAACAATTTATAATCTGATTGGAACATCTTTTGTGTATAGTTTCCAATTGAATAATAAGAGTTTATATTATACTTGTTTGACATACCATTAGTGGATCCTTTAACCTTGATATTTGTTGTTATTATTGTTTAATCATTACATTAATCTTTCATTTTAAAGTTCTCATCAATTTTTTTTTATTATTATTATTAATATTAGTAGTAGTAGTAGTAGTAGTAGTAGTACTACTACTACTACTACTATTGTTGTTGTTATTGTTGTTGTTGTTATTGTATTATTGTTATCTATAATTTATACAATTAACCTCTCTATGGTTCGACTCCGTTCTTGCTGGGTTATTTATTACTTCAACACTCCTGTACTTGTGAAAAGATATTAATTTTTTGGTAGTGTCACTTGTGTAATGCACCAATCACTTTTCAAAGGTTATGATGAGTATCTTTAGTGACATGGTGAAAAACAAATTTAAAGTTTTCATGAATGATTTTTAGTTTATAAGAATTCTTAATAATCATGTCTAATATATTTAAAAATAATAATTAAAAGTTGTGAGGAATGCAATTTTGATACAGCACAAACAAAACAAAGGTTAGGAAAGTATCCCTATGTAAGATCTCATTGTTATAAACACAAAGATAGGCACTTACCACACTGTCCTTGGTCCTTGACAGGGGTTACAACTCCTTCCTTTCCCCAGTCCATGGTAGAAGGCACTGCAGAAATGTTTTCATATCTGAAAGGACCTGCTTGTGGAGAGCACACATGGCCCTTGAATCTAGTGCGTGAAACTTTTAACTCTTCATTTTTAAGATCTGCAAATTGATTGACACCAAGTTTGTAAGATCTGCCGGTTTGACTGTTAAAAGCATCTATGCGTGCAACATTTTCGTTGAATATGCTGTAACGGGTCGCCCTCTCGCTGTCATCCTTGTATACACGCACATACTGAGTCATCCATTGCTCATGCCTCTCATACATGGGTGCATCCTGGAGGGTTCGAGCTATGGACTTATAAGGCCAAGCTCCCAAAATGAAGAGCAAGGCCAAACAAACAAATTGGAATTGTTTAGTGAATCTCATGGCAGCCTTTGGTATTAGTAGCACGTATATTAGGGAAGCGATGAGTAAGCTGATAGGCATACTATCTTCACGCACCCTTTGAGGTTTTTATAGGGACTCTACTCCTGTCAATTCGTATGCTCCACAAGACAGGCCTTTCAACTATGTGTGCCCTTCAAAATGTTCTAGTTTTGACCCCTATGATTAACTAATTTAACTGACATAGTGTTGTGTTTTTTAGCCAGCATGAATTCAGACAGTTCAAACTTTCCCTTCATGAGTATATTTTCTAATGGCTGATGAGTATTGTCTTTAGTAAGCTAATAAATGGTTTTCGTGCAGTGATTTTAGTCCCATCTTTTGGCTTCAGATGCCCAATAATTTTAGAAGCAGACAAAAATACTCTTACCGTGCCGTTTGATTTACAAAGGGAATAGTTTTGAGAGATTTTCAGATTGTAACAAGAGGTGGCCTACCTTTAGGTTACTGCATCGGAGTAAAAACTAGGAAAATTGTAGTCTCTGTGTAACTATTAGTAAACGTGTTGGTCTGTATTAGGACAAGAATTTTGATGGGTGCTTGAGTTTAGAATCTAGAAGCCAACGTTTTGTTTTTGAACGAGGAATAAAATATACAGAGTCCGCAAAGTCAATGACCAGGTTAAGTTGTATGTGAAATAACATTACTATTCCGTGTAAGATTATTCTATCGAAATCAATCTGTTGCTACCATGCATTGCCTTCTTGAAAGGTGGTTTTTACTTTGATAGATCAACGGGAGTTGTATCTATAAGCTATGTGTGGCTAGACTCTAGAGCATGACACTAGCTAGATAGAAACTAAAGTTGAGACTGGCTTTTTTAGAACATGAATTTGTCTTACAATTTTGTCTAAAATTAAAAGAAAAAACATGAATTTGTCTTACAATTTTGTCTAAAATTAAAAGAAAATGGTTTATGAGCATGCTTCACTTTTGAGTTCCAAACAAACTGTGATGTTTTGAAGAATAAAAGGAAAAGGGTAAGTAGGAAAAGGCAACAATGCCTTTGGAGGTCTAGAATTAGGTGTAAATGGATGAAGGATATTGAGGTAATTGAATAAAAGCTTGATAAGAATAAATAAGAGGTTAAAAAATGAAAAGAAGATGACTTGAGAGAGAGAGAGAGAGAATCGGCAATAAGGAGGAGAAGAGGAAAAAAAAGAGAATTATTAAGATTACGTGATTAAGGTAAGGTTTATGTTTTAATGTGTGTAATTATAGTTTTTAGCCTTGATTTATTGGTTTTGTTAAGATTTAGGATATCAATTTGTATTTCTAGTGATTAATTGAGGAATTGAATATGTGTGATGAATTAGTTGATTATAATATGATGGGTTAAAGTATTATAGGTTATTTGATATGAGTTTATTAATTTGTTATGAGTTTATTTGATACGAGGCTAGTGATCAAGAATCTAGAATCCCAATGAACTATCTCACCAGTTTGTCTAAATTGATCAACCATTTGGCTTGTCTTATTTTGGTCCACTGGTTGGGTAAAGCTAGGTGACCAATTGGTGTGTTGTATTTTAATTGACCTATTTGTCTTAGATGGTTTTGGTCAACCAATAGGGTTGAATTGGTAGATTAGTTGACCTAACAGTGCAGTTAGATAATTCTTTTAGGATTAATTAGTTTAGGTTAAGTTTAGGATCAATCGAGTGGACAGGTTCTAGTTTATAATTATATTTTATTCCTAAACGTATAAGGTTATAGGTTAGATGATTAGTACTTAAAAGTGCATTTTTATCATGGTTTTATATCATCATTTTGCACTTGAAGTATCAATAACTCCTTAACTAAAATATGTTTTATAATAATGTATCTAATAATATAAGATACCTATAATTTGTGGTAAATATCTATTTTTAATGCAGGCCTATCAAATAAATGAAAGGATTGATTGATGACTTGAAGAACTTAAATTGCAAGGATAAAGAGATGGTCAAACTTAGAGAAGAGATGTCGGTGCAATCCAAACCGGAACACTGTTCGGTAATTGGGTCATATCTGGAGCTACAGATCTCAGATTTAGGTCCAATTTATTTGGATGGAAAGGTAAGACATAGGCCTACAACTTTTATATGGAGCCCAAGATCTAAAAAGGCCATTTGCAAGTCCAAATTGTAGCAACAACAAAGAAGCCCGAATCTGTCTTCCAGCCCGAGCATTGTTCGGTATTTTGGCCATATCTGGAGTTCTAGAAGTCCAAATGAGCCGAATGTTTTACACAAGAAAGCTGAGACAATTGCCTACAACTTTCATGTTTACAACTGGCTCCAATTTTGACGTTATCAATGACGTTTTGGGCAGACAAGAGAAGATAAGGATTGTCACCAAGTCAAAAGTTGGTCACCCACTTATCAATTAGTCATCAAATCAATAGTTCCCAATTTTGGCCTATAAAAGGAGGCATTTGCCATTCACTTAGGCATCTTGGTGTTTAGATCAAGATCATGCTCTTCCTTTCTCTCTTTGTATTTTTTGTAATGTTTATGCTTTGCTTTCATTATTATCAAGTTTATGCCTTTCATTTCCTTTCCTTTACTTAGTTAACTTTTATGTTCTTATTTTGTTTATTTGTTTTCCTTTCTTTCATTATGTCTAGCTAAGTTAATTATGTCAAGGTGAAAAGGTTACACTAATGGTGTGAGAATAAGTATAATGTAAACTTAAAATAGACTTTAATGTTTGATACTAACATGTTTTATATTTGTTATCTTGTTCACTCTTTAATACTTTGCTTGTTAAATGACTAATCTTGATTTATGTTGTATAACACTTGGTACAACAAATGCTTGGCACTTTCATAGCCCATAATGTATGGTATAACCGACACCTAAGCTATGAAAGGAACTTGATTTGTTGTTAACATAAGTTATAATCATGAATGCTTGACGAGATTTACAAGTATTAGCATTAATTGAATAAGATGACTAATGTAATCATGTTAACAATATATAATCTGATTGGAACCTCCTTTGTGTGTGGTTTCCAATTTACAAGTATTAGCATTAATTGAATAAGATGACTAATGTAATCATGTTAACAATATATAATCATGTTAACAACATTTGTTATTATTATTGTTTAA
Source organism: Populus pruinosa (assembly GCA_026413675.1). Taxonomy (NCBI): domain Eukaryota; kingdom Viridiplantae; phylum Streptophyta; class Magnoliopsida; order Malpighiales; family Salicaceae; genus Populus; species Populus pruinosa. The sequence continues at coordinate 14,004,333 of CM048598.1, read as the reverse complement.
TCCTTACATTAATTTCTCATCTTCAAGTTCTCATCATCTTCTTCTTCTTCTCTTTCTTTATTACTACTACTATTATTATTATTATTATTATTACTACTATTGTTGTTGTTGTTATTGTTGTTTATAATTGTTGTCTATAATTTGTACAATTAACCTCCCTGTGGTTCGACCCCGGTCTTGCTGGGTTATTTATTACTTCGACACTCCTGCACTTGGGAGAAGACATCAACCTTTTAGTCGTGTCAAGTTTTTGGCGTCGTTGCCGGGGAGGTAAGTTCTTGTATAAATTATAGTAGTTATTTTTTTCTCTTTTCACCTTTCTTGTATATAACTTTTTTTCTTTTTTTTTGTTTCTTTTTATTTTGTTTTCTTCCTCCTTCTTTTGCTTTCTTCTTCTTTTTTATTTTTACACGTGCATGAGAGTGTGGTCACGTACATCAAGTGGTAGACTTTGTAGGATATCCTCATCATTTTCAGAAAATATGGCCGAAGAAGATAATCAATTACTTCATAATGAAAATAATGAGAATAACCGTGCTAGAACACTTAGAGGCCACATGAATCCCACAAGAACAAGTGCACCGTCATGCATGGTTTTTCCTCCCGATGTATCTCATTTTAATTTTAAACCAGGTATTATTCAACTTTTACCATCTTTTCATGGCTTAGAATTGGAAAATCCATACTTGCATTTAAAGGAATTTGAGGAGGTTTGCAACACATATAATAACTTAAATTGTAGCATGAACACCATCAGATTAAAGCTTTTTCCTTTTTCATTAAAAGATAAAGGTAAAACATGGCTACAAAATTTAAGACCAGGATCCATTCATGCTTGGGATGAAATGCAACAACAGTTTTTAAAGAAGTTTTTCCCATCTCATAGAACAAACTCTTTCAAGAGACAAATCACCACTTTCACTCAAAAACCAGGAGAAACATTTTACCAATGTTGGGATAGGTATCGAGACTTACTTAGTACTTGCCCTCATCATGGTTTTGAAACATGGAGATTGGTTTCACATTTCTATGAAGGGTTAACACCTAAAGATAGGCAAATGGTTGAATTGATGTGCAATGGAACTTTTGAAGATAAAGACCCTGATGAAGCAATGGAGTACTTAGACTTGTTAGTTGAAAATGCTCAAAATTGGGACACCGCGGGTACTTATGAGGCACTGAGTAAAACTCAACCTCATACATCTAGTGGAGGTATGTACAACCTTAGGGAAGATCATGACCTTCAAGCCAAGTTTGCATCTTTAGCTAGAAAAGTCGAGGCACTAGAATTGAAAAAGAGTGGTCAAGTAAAATCTGTTGAAAACATTGTGTGTCAAATCTGTGAAACAAATGAACACTCAACCAACGATTGTCCAACCTTGCCTTCTTTTAAGGAATGTCTCCATGAACAAGCCCATGCTTTAAATAGTTTCCAAAGGGCCAACCACAACCCATACTCCGAAACATACAATCTTGGTTGGAGAAATCACCCAAATTTCAATTGGAAAAGTGACAATGCACAAACTTCACCACCACAATTTCAAGCACACCATAATTTCCAAAATTATCATGGATATGCACCTCCTTATGCTCCACCTCCTACAAGAAATTTTGAGGAAACTTTGTATGCATTCATTGAAAAGCAAGAAATAATCAACACTCAACTAGCTCAAAGCATAACAGATTTTAAAGATACTCTTGCAAAATTCACATCTGCTCTCAATTTTCAAGAGCAAGGTAAGTTTCCATCTCAACCACAGCAAAATCTCAAGGAGCAATACAATGCAAATGCAAGTAGTTATGGAAGTCAACACATGGGTCAAGTCAAATCAGTCATCACTTTTTGTAGTGGAAAGGTTATTCAAAAACCAATTCTTGAATCTTGTGAGAAAGATGATGAGTCAACCTCTAAGGGTAAGGAAGGGGTTGAATCTGAAAATAGCAAAGAAATGACTGATTCTCCGCCAGCACTTTTATTTTCTCATGCCATGACCAATCAGGAAGAAATCGAGGATGAAAAAGGCACTGAAAAGGTTGATGCGGATCTTTTATCAAAAGTGACAACAGATTCGACACCCGACATCACACCAATCGATGATTACTTTCCTAATAAATCTCTACTTTCTCTTAGTTCAATGCCTTGGTTTGCTAAAAATATCAATTTTCTTACTTCAGGATTTTTGCCAGCTCACTGGAGTATTGAAGACAAAAGAAAATTTTTGTGCAACGAGCAAAATTTTCGTTGGGATGACCCTTACTTATTCAATTATTGTCCTGATCAAATATTTCAAAAATGCATTCTCGACAATGAGGTAAGTAATTTCATTAAAGTTTGTCACTCTAAGGCATGTGGGGATCATTTCTCGTCAAAAAAGAGGATTGTAGAAATCTTACAAAGGGGATTTTACTGGCCCACCATATTCAAGGAGTCACATGCATTCCGTAAAAACTATGAAAATTGTCAAAAGGTGGGATTTATTTCAAAACACAGAGTCTTTAGATAATCTTCTATTGACTCTTAAGTCTCATCATAGTCGAGATAAGCATCGTGTAATTCATGACTTAGGAACCCATTTTCATAAAGAACATGCTTGGCATAGTCTTGGGAATCTGACTAAAAAAAGACCCTGTTTGCCAGTTTTTAAGAAAACTGGATGGGAAGCCTATCCTCGACCCATAGAGGGCGTTTAAGCCGTTCTTGGACGTAAAACCAAGGGAAGATGTGAGCCACAATCACAATTGCGATTTGAGTCTTAGCTTGTAAAAATTTGTGTCTTTTCTTTTTATTAATAGCATAATATTTGTGTTTTGTCATTTCTTATTTTTGTTTCAGTGTATTTCAGGTTTGTCAATGTTTGTTATTTCAGGTGATATCTTCTATACTCTATCTTTCTACCTTAGAACATTGAGGACAATGTCTCGTTTTGGTTGGGGGGAGAGGGTAGTAGTTGATTAAAAAAAAATTGTTTTTCATTTCATAAAGCATGTGCATAATTGTTGTTACTAGGATGGCAGAGTAAAGGAGTTCTTTTGTTAAAGTGACTCTTGAGACGCATCTTAGTAACCATTCTTAACAAGGTCTATTATAATACTTCCTGAAATATTCAAGTTTACAAACTCTCGTATTGTTACCGCTTAATTCTGCTCATATACTTATTTAACATGTATTCTTAAACCTTAATTTACACACACACACACTTTAACATATGATTGTGGGTTGCATATTGGATTATTACATTATTTATGTTCTTTTGTTAAAGGTAACAACTAAGGAAAAGGGATTGTATATAATTAAAAAAAAAGAAAAAAAAATCATGATAATAAAAATGTAAATAAGTTTGGTTTCGTAGCCTCCCTAACCTAAGCTTTAACACCTAATACCCTAAAGTCAACTAACTTGGGAGTTATTGGCCCAACGCTTGTTACATGGGTTGAGGAGAAAAGCTTAAGGGAATCAAACATTGCACTATCTACATATCAGTATCTGCGACCCGAGTTACTAAGCTCGTAGGGGTGTCTTAACACCTAATGCCCTAAGACCAACTGGTTTGGGAGTCATTAGCTGAAAGCTCGTTACATGGGTTAAAGATGCATGATGTTTTTAAATTATATGTATATAGATTTAAAAAAAAAAACGAAAAAAAAAGACAAAAATAGTAATCCTAACCCAAGGAAGTTAATCTTAAACATTAGAACAAAAATTTTGTTTTCTTCCAAGAAAAGCCCCATAATTATGTGTTGATATATTGAGCACAAAAGAAAGGTTTATTAATATCTTGTTAAGAGGTATTGAGCAGATATATAAATTTAATGAGAGTTTGTTTATCTAGATAGATTAATGGAAGTTAAATGATGAATACCTTACTTTGTGAAATTTGCAAATTGTTGTAACGCTTTGATTACTAGGGACTAGTAATAAGCTGGTTGGGGGGTGTGATTAGTACTTAAAAGTGCATTTTTATCATGGTTTTATATCATCATTTTGCACTTGAAGTATCAATAACTCCTTAACTAAAATATGTTTTATAATAATGTATCTAATAATATAAGATACCTATAATTTGTGGTAAATGTCTATTTTTAATGCAGGCCTATCAAATAAATGAAAGGATTGATTGATGACTTGAAGAACTTAAATTGCAAGGATAAAGAGATGGTCAAACTTAGAGAAGAGATGTCGGTGCAATCCAAACCGGAACACTGTTCGGTAATTGGATCATATCTGGAGCTACAGATCTCAGATTTAGGTCCAATTTATATGGATAGAAAGGTAAGACATAGGCCTACAACTTTCATATGGAGTCCAAGATCTAAAAAGGCCATTTGCAAGTCCAAATTGTAGCAACAACAAAGAAGCCCGAATCTGTCTTCCAGCCCGAGCACTGTTCGGTATTTTAGCCATATCTAGAGTTCTAGAAGTCCAAATGAGCTGAATGTTTTACACAAGAAAGCTGAGACAATTGCCTACAACTTTCATGTTTACAACTGGCTCCAATTTTGACGTTATCAATGACGTTTTGGGCAGACAAGAGAAGATAAGGATTGTCACCAAGTCAAAAGTTGGTCACCCACTTATCAATTAGTCATCAAATCAATAGTTCCCAATTTTGGCCTATAAAAGGAGGCATTTGCCATTCACTTAGGCATCTTGGTGTTTAGATCAAGATCATGCTCTTCCTTTCTCTCTTTGTATTTTTTGTAATGTTTATGCTTTGCTTTCATTATTATCAAGTTTATGCCTTTCATTTCCTTTCCTTTACTTAGTTAACTTTTATGTTCTTATTTTGTTTATTTGTTTTCCTTTCTTTCATTATGTCTAGCTAAGTTAATTATGTCAAGGTGAAAAGGTTACACTAATGGTGTGAGAATAAGTATAATGTAAACTTAAAATAGACTTTAATGTTTGATACTAACATGTTTTATATTTGTTATCTTGTTCACTCTTTAATACTTTGCTTGTTAAATGACTAATCTTGATTTATGTTGTATAACACTTGGTACAACAAATGCTTGGCACTTTCATAGCCCATAATGTATGGTATAACCGACACCTGAGCTATGAAAGGAACTTGATTTGTTGTTAACATAAGTTATAATCATGAATGCTTGACGAGATTTACAAGTATTAGCATTAATTGAATAAGATGACTAATGTAATCATGTTAACAATACATAATCTGATTGGTGTGTGGTTTCCAATTCAATAATAAGAGTTTATGCTATACTTGTTTGATATACCATTAGTGAAACCTCTAACCTTGACATTTGTTATTATTATTGTTTAATCCTTACATTAATTTCCCATCTTCAAGTTCTCATCATCTTCTTCTTCTTCTCTTTCTTTATTACTACTACTACTACTATTATTATTATTATTATTATTATTATTATTATTATTACTACTATTGTTGTTGTTGTTGTTGTTGTTTATAATTGTTGTCTATAATTTGTACAATTAACCTCCCTGTGGTTCGACCCCGGTCTTGCCGGGTTATTTATTACTTCGACACTCCTGCACTTGGGAGAAGACATCAACCTTTTAGTCGTGTCATTAGACTCTAAGTTAAATGTATTAAATAGATTGTACATTCCTTTCGAATTATTTTTTAGTATGTTTTCTTTTGTATTTAAATAATCTTGATATTTCACTTGTGGAACATTGGTAGGATTCCCTTGAACATCTGCATTTGAGATCTTTTGTTTTTTGAGTCGGTGAGTGGATAACTTTTCAGAAACTAGAGGATTTCTATAAATACTTGAATTATTAATAAGAAATTGATCATGCTTCTTGGTAATTCTTATATTGTTATTTATTCCTTATTTATGATTAAACATGCTAAGTTATTGATTAAGCATGCTAACTTATTGAAACAAAATCTTTGATATAAACTATTATGTATTTATGAATTCATAGCTCCTTATTTGATTGATATCATGAGTTAAGCCTTGAGATATGAATCTATCTGTTTAATTATGATTGAACCTATGGTATGTCAATCAGAATACCCATATTAACATGATAGTGTTAGTTTTTATGCACATCGTATCTGAAACTCTAGTTAGTCGAGAGAGTTACCAACCTATATTGACTAATCATCCCACAATACGGAGCCTTATGCTCATTGCATTTTTATTTTTTAACAAGCTTCACCATATGATATTCTTGTTATGGTCTATTTAAGAAACTTTCTTACTATAACCTAAAGCCATATTTGCATATATATATATATATATATATATATATATATATATATATATATATATATATATATCCCCATTGTTGTATTACTTAGAGTATTTATTGAACATTATCTTCTCACCAAGTTATTGAACTCATCCGCTTGTTATTTTTTTCTAGGCTTATAACTTGTTAGCAAGTTATTTTTATTGGACCTTCTTCACGTGCTCTTTTGTTGTAATTAACATTATTTAGTCATTTCTAGCTAGTGCTCCACAATTACAAAAGTTTGTATTAACTCTTGTATCAAGACCAATCCAATTATATTACGAAGTTAATTTTGTTTTTAGTGTTGAATTGAACTTTGATTGAGTTATTTAATGAATAAGTTTGTATGTAAGTTTGAGTTCATATAAGTATGGAACCCTTGCCTATATACTATTTATGGATTCAAGAATCGAGTTGTGACAAACATGATATTAGAGCTTTAGGTTAAAGAAATAATAATATAATTAATTTCATAATATATAGAGCATTAGGATCCCTTCATCTTGTAATTTAATTAATTTCATAACATGTCTTCTTTGACTCTTTGCATTTTGTGATAGATATGATTTCCTATAATTTCATGATAATTATCATGCTATTGTTCTAACATGATTTAAGTGTTCTTGTTTTTTATAGGAAATGCTGAGGAATAGACATATAATTGGTTTAAGTAGAGTAGGTGATAATTAGAATAATGTTTCTATTGTGCAATTGATGACTACAAAGTAGGGGAGAAGGAGCGGTTCACCCGCACCATGACATGTTAAGGAGTTACCTCCACTAATGGAATAGGAGTCTCAGGAGTTAGAAAACAAAAATGTGGTTGGTGAAACATGTATAGAGGTAATAGACCGTAAGCTTGTTATAGAGTTTTAGCAACTTTGCCAGGCTATACAAACCTTAATAAGGCTTGTTATTGAGAGAGATAGGAGAAGGGATAGTTGTACCATCATCATGAAGGGTATTAAAGAGAAAGAATAACTAGGAAAAAGCAACAATGCCCTTGGAGATTTAGAATTAAGTGTAAATGGATGAAGGGTATTAAGGTAATTAAATAAAAGCTTGATAAGTATAAATAGGAGGTTAAAAAAAATCTAACTTGAGAGAAAAGTAATGAGGAGTAGAAGAAGACGGAAAGGAAAAGGATTATGGAGATTAAATGTTTAAGGTAAGGTTTATGCTTTAATGTGTCTAATTATGGTTTTTACCCTTGATTTCTTGGTTGTGCTAAGGTTTGTGATTTGAATTTGTATTTTTATAGATTAATTGAGAAATTAAGTGTGTGTGATGATTTAGTTGATTATAATATGATGGGTTGAAGTGTTATAGGTAATTTGATATGGGTTTATTGATTCGTTACAAGTTTTTAGAATTTTGGGTTAATTTAGAGATTTGTCATTGTTGAGGCTAGTGATCGGGAATCTGGAATCCTAATGAACTAGTCGACCAATTTGTCTAAACCAATTGACTGCTTTGCTTGTCTATTTTCATCCACCGGTTAGGTAGAACCGATAGACCAGTTGGTATATTGTATTTTGGTAGATTGGTTTGTCCTAAATGGTTTCGGTCCACCGGTTAGGTAAAACCAATAGACCGGTTAGTGTGTTGTATTTCAGTAAACCAGTTTATCCTAGATCATTTTGGTCCACAGGTTGGGTAGAACTGGTAGACTAGTTGGTGTGTTATTTTTCAGTTGATCGGTTTGTCATAAATGGTTTCGGTCAACTAGTAAATTTGAATCAGTAAACCAGTTAACCTAATAATGAGATTAGATAATTCTTTTAGGCTTAGTTAGTTTAGGTTATGTTCAGGATCGATCAGGTGGACTAATTATAGTTTATAATTACCTTTATTCCTAAACATATAGGGTTATGAGTTAGACTTTAAGTTAAGTATATGAAATAAATTCTACGTTCTTTTCAAATCATTTTTTAATATGTCTTTTTTTATATTTAAATAATCTTCATATTTTATTTGGAGGATATCAGTAGGATTCCTTTGAATATCTACTTTTGAGATTTTTTTCTTTCGAGTCAAGTGAGTGAATAATTTTCTATAAGCAAAAGGATTAATATAAATACTTTAATTATTAATATGGAATTGATCATGCTTCTTGGTAATTCTTATATTATTATTTATTCCTTATTTATGATTAAGCATGCTCACCTATTGAAATTAAATCTTTGATATGAACTATTATGTAGTTCTGAATTTATAGTTTCTCATTTGATTGATGCCATGAGTTGAGCCTTGAGAGATGAATTTATTTGTTTGATTATCATATGAAGTCATCATATGCTAGCTAGAATATTCATACTAATAGAGTACTGTTAGTCTTTAAGTACATCATATCTAAAACCTTAGTTGGTCGGGGGAATCACTAACCTATGTGAACTCATCATCCCACAGTGCGGAGCCTCATGCTCATCGTATTTTGATTTTCTGACGAACTTTGCCTTATGATATTTTTGTTATGATCTATTTGAGAAACTTTCCTATAAGAACCTAAAGTCATATTTGTATATATGTTCTTCATTGTTGTTTTACTTCATGTATGTGTTTTGAATGTTATCTACTTACTGAGTTGTTGAACTTATCCTCTTATTATTTTTTTTCCAAGCTTATAGCTTGTTAGCAGGTCGCTTTTGTTGGATCTTTAGAACCTACTTTTTTTTTTGTAATTAACATTATTTGATTACATCTAGTTAGTGCTCCATAATTATAAAAGTTTGTATTAACCCTTATATCAAGAGAATAAAATTATATTATGAAGTTAATTTTATTATTAGTGTTGTGTTAAATTCTAATTAAGTTATTTAAAGAATAAATTCATATGTAAGTTTGAGTTCGTGTAGATATGGAATCTTGGATGGGGAAACCTTATCTATATATTAGTTATGGATCTAGGAATTAGGTCTTGAGTCAAACTACTATGATGCTTTCCCATTGTCAAATGTATCTTTGGATAAACCAGATTAGAGTTTCTTCGGCAATTAAAAAAAAAACCTAGTTTTGAAAAATTTAGGGATCCTTGTAGCTGCCTCTTTTAGTCATTATGCTTTTTAGCTCATAAATTATGAAATTAATGATATCTCTCAGTTAGGAACTTTCTTTGCTTTTGTTTTGTAAGCTGAAGTATAATTTGCATACCACAAATTAAAAGTCTAAAAGTGCTACTTCTGCAACTGCACCAATAAACATAGCTACTTCAATTGCTTTAATATCACCGTCTTCAGCTTCGAGTACCAGTCTTTAGGAATTCCTAGAACATACTATGCTTTCAAAGTAGCATACAATTGATTGAAAGCTGCAGTCTTTTTAATACTTTACTTCAGCTTGAATCTTGACCACTTTAAATCTTGCATTGCATTGTAAACGTAGGTAATATTGGAAACATATATTGTTGGAAATAACAATAGTAATCCTTACAGGAATATGGTTATGGATGTAGTAAGAATGAGTGAAGGTAATGTTAGTGAATGTCGAATCATAGAAGAAGAACCTAATGTAAATGCAACAAGGTTTTTTAATTTATTAAAAGATTCTGACAAACCATTATGGGATGGCTGCACAAACCACAATAAATTATTGGCCATAGCATAGGTGTTCACCATCAAGTCAGATCACGGGTTGAGTGAGGCTGGTTATGACAAGATTATCGAATGGGAAAGAAGCATTTTACTTGAAAGGAACAGGCTGAAAAAGAACTTCTATGCTGCAAAGTCCATGATGAAACCCCTCGATTTGGGATAACAGAAAATTGACATGTGCCCTAACTTCTGCATGTTATACTACCTTGAAAATGCTGAGTTGACCGAGTGCATGATAAATAGGCATTCTCATTACAAACCCAGAACTAGTAGGGGAAAGACTCTTGTGACATATAAAAAACTTAGATACTTCCTAATCACACCTAGACTGCAGAGGTTATTCATGTCACCAAGGACTGCTGAGCACATGAAATGGCACCAATCACATCATGCGGTCGATGAAGGGAATATTATATTGAAAGGCTTGAAACGAATATTATCGAGACAATATGCAAACTTGAGATCATATTCCCTCCATTATGTTTTGACTCGATAGAGCATCTACCCGTACATTTACTGTTTGAAGTTAAAGTTGGAGGACTGGTACAGTACATATGGATATATCCATTCGAGAGATTAAATATTATAGTTGCTATGTAATTCATAATAAATATTTTTTTTATTTTTTTATTGATAATTTTTTATTAATCCTATATGTGCAGGTACTTGTTCAATCTTTAAAAAATAAAGGTTAAGAACAGGAACATGTTGAGGCGTCAATATGTGAGGCCTATATTGTTGATGAGATCTTAATATTTATCTCATACTATTTCGAACCTTATTTGAGAATGAGGATCAACCATGTTCCATGACATGATGATGGTAGTAAAATGCCTTTAAGTGGGAACTTGTTTATATTCTCCAATTCTGAACGACCCATACTTAAAAATATCATCAAGGGAAGATATTTGTCTGAAATAGAGTTCAGACAAACACATAATTATATCATATTTAACTGTGATGAGCTGAGACTTTTTATTAAGTAAGTAGATGTTCGACTTAAACTTTGTGAAGAGTGTACTATTTATATATTGTGATATTATAAACTCATATAATTTGGAACAATGTTACAGGCAACATCGATGATACTTACTTTCCAATAACTTACAACTGACCGAATCGCAAATCTTAAGATGAACAATTTTCCACATAGTTTAGAACACATGTAAATCCTATCACAAACTCATTATCTCTCACAAGGTAATTAATTGTATGTCAATATTATAGAATATATGTTTATTGATTATTGTTCTATTTGATATACAAGGTTTATCAAATGGGAGGTAGTGCTGCTATTTCATTGTCTTTACTAAGCCTGGGCTCTGAAAGAAAAGTCAAGTGTTATAACAGGTATTTTATCAATGGATATGTCTTTCATATTGAAGAATACGAGCATGGAAGAAAGATATACAATAACGATGTTTGTATTAAAGGATCAATTTCTAGTGAGTTTGAAGTCAACTACTAAATTATAAACAACAACAATAGTAAGAACAACTACAACAACAATAATAGTAGCAATAATAATAATTATAATAATAGTAGTAGTAGTAGTAGTAGTAGTAGTAGTAAAAAAGATGAAGAAGAAGTTGATGAGAACTTTGAGATGGAAGGTTAATGTAAGGATTAAACAATGATAATAATGAATGTCAAGGTTAGAGGATCCACTAATGGTATGTCAAACAAGTATAGTATAAACTCTTATTATTCAATTGGAAACCACACATAAAGGAGGTTCCAATTAGATTATAAATTGTTAACATGATTATATTAGTTATCTTATTCGATTAATACTAATACTTGTAAATATTGTCAGGCATCCATGCTTATAACTTATGTTAATAACACATAAAGTTCCTTTCATAGCTTAGGTGTCAATTATACCATACATTATAAGCTATGAAAGTATCAAGCATTTATTGTACAAGTATTATCAATATAAATCTAGATTAGTCATTTAACAAGCAAAGTATTAAAGAGTGAACAAGATAACAAATATAAAACATGTTAGCATTAAACATTAAAGTCCATGTTAAGTTTATACTATACTTGTTTTTACACCATTAGTGTAACCTTTCCACCTTGACATAATAAACTTAGCTAAACATAATGAAAGAAAGAAAAATAGATAAACAAAATAAAAACATAAATAAGAGAAAAGTTAACTAAGTAAATGAAAGGCATAAACTTGATATTAATGAAAGCTAAGCATAAGCATTACAAAAAATACAAAGAAACAAAGTAAGAGCATGATCTTGATCTGGAAACCAAGATACCTAAATGCATGGTAAATGCCTCCTTTTATAGGCCAAAATTAGGAACTATTGATTTGATGACTAATTGATGAGTGGGTGACCAACTCTTGAGTTAGTGACAATCCTTATCTTCTCTTGTTTGCCCAAACTCTCATTGATATCGTCAAAATTAGAACTACTTGAAAACATAAACATTGTAGAAAATTATCTCAGCTTTCTTGTGTAAGAAATTTAGATCATTTGGACATCTAGAACTCCAGATATGGGCCAAACACTGAACAGTGCTCGAGCTGGAGGACAGATTTGGACTTCTTTGTTATTGCTACAATTTGACTTGAAAATAGCCTTTTTAAATATTGGGCTCTATATACAAGTTGTTGGCCTATATCTTATCTTTCTATCCATATAAAGTAGATCTAAATCTGAGATCTATAGCTCTATATATAACCCAATTACTGAACAGTATTCCGGTTTGGACTACACTAACATCTCTTTTCTAAGTTTGGCCATATCATTGTCCTTTCAATTTCAGTTCTTAAATTCATCAATCAATCCTTTTATTATATGATAGGTTTGCATTTAAAATGAACATTTACCACAAATTAAAGGTATCTTATATTATTAGATATATTATTATAAGACATGCTTTAGTTCAGGACTTATTGATACTTCAAGTGCAAAAATAATGACATAAAACCTTGATAAAAATACACATTTAAGTACTAATGATTACACGTACACCCCTTCCTTTAGAAAGGACTGATCAAGAGTTGATTTATTATCCATTTTAAAAACCAAACCTAGGGGTCATGTCGAAGTTGTTCAGGATGACAACGAAGACATAAGAGTGATAGATGAAGTCTTTCAACCTAATGAGTTGGTTGAACCATACCTAGTTACTCCTTCTATTAACTTAGAAGAAAATGATAACCACGTTGAAAAGTGCGATGAAGCTGATAACAATTCAATTGTGGACAATGATGAAGATTCTAACTAAATATGTTGTAAAGCCTTATTTTTATAATTTAATATTATGTATGATATTTTGGAACATGAAATATGTATTTTATAATTGTTTGCTCTTGTTATTGTATAGATGGGCTTGTAATGCACAATGTTCGTTCTTTATGGTATCTATAAACCGTGAAGATAAAATACAATTCATTAAGGATGGCCTGAGTAACCGTGAAGATAAAATACAATTCATTTAATCATGCAATTCATGATGTATGGTCACTATTTCATAAAGAGCATGATCGACTTAGTCTTAAGAATCTTAATAAAAAAGACCTTGTTTGCCAGTTTTTAAGAAAATTGGATAGGGAGCCTATCCTCGACCCATTGAGGGTGTTTAAGCCGTTCATAGATGTAAAACCACGGGAAGATATGAGCCACAATCACAACTACCTGTTCATACACATGCTTTTTCAAAAGTAAATAAATAAATAAATAAAGAGAGAGAGAATGTGTGTGTGAGACTCTAGCTGGCCGACATATAAGTGATATAATTGTCTTTCTAATTTCTCATCTATAAAATCCTCTCTCCCTTCCTTTCATTTCTACTCAATCCATACATTCAACAAATATAGAAGTGTGTAGAAATGACAAGTTCCTCAGGTCATCATATAAGAAATATTTGTGTTTTCGGTGGATCTAGTCCTTGGAAAGAAAAGGAGTTTTTAGAATCAGCAAATCATCTTGGTCAAGTGCTAGTTAAGAGAAAGATTCATTTAGTGTATGGGGGAAGCAGTCTTGGGCTAATGGGAGGTGTGTCAATAACTGCATTTTTAGGAGGTAGTCAAGTTTTGAGGGTCGTCCCCGAAGCTTTGTGCCCGAAGCTTTAGCACAAAGGGACATCATTGGAAAAACAATTGGAGAGGAACTTCAAGTCTCCATAATGTCAGCTCGAATGAATGCAATGTTTAACCATGTTGATACCTTTATCGCTTTACCAGGTGGTCTAGGCACATTAGAAGAGATATTTCATATTTTCTCTTGGGCCCAACTGCACATTCACCTTAAACTCATAGGTTTGTTAAATGTTAATGGTTATTATGATAAGTTATTGTCTTTTCTTAATCATGTCATGGAATAGGAATTTTTAACATCTTCTGCATGACAAATCATAATCTCTGTTGTTACTGCTGAACAATTGATTGACCAACTACAATCTTTCATTCCTGTAATTGCTCCTTCCATGAGTCGTATAAATTGGTCAACTAAGGAAAGCCGTAAAAAGCCTAGATTGGATTTGAGCCTTCATTTGTGAATCTTTGTGTCTTTTGGTTTTATTATTGTCTTTTGTTGTTACTTATATTTGTTTCAGTGTGTTTCAGTGTTCATTATTTCAGTGATATCTTCTATACTCTATCTTTCTACCTTTCAATATTAAGAAAAATGTCTCGTTTTAGTTAGGGGAAAGGGCAGTAGCTAAAAAAAAACTTTGTTTTCTATTTCATAAAGCATGTGCAAACTTGTTGTTACTATGATGGCAGAGTAAGGAGAACTTTTATGACTCTTGAGATGCATCTTAGTAATCATTCGTAACAAGATCTATCATAATACTTCTTGAAATATTCAGATTTACAAACTCTCGCATTGTTATCACTTAATTATGCTCATATACTTATTTAACATGTATTCTTAAACTTTAATTTACACACACTTTAACATATGATTGTGGGTTGCATATTGGATTATTACATTATTTATGTTCTTTTGTTAAAGGTAATAGCTTAGGAAAAGGGATAGTATATAATTAAAAAAAAGAAAAATAAAAAAGAAAAGAAAAAAAATGATAATATTAAAAATGTAGATAAGTTTGGTTTTGTAGCCTCCCTAACCTAAGCAATTAAGTCCGAAGGGGTGTTTTAACACCTAATTCCCTAAAGTCAACTGACTTGGAAGCTATTGGCTCAACGTTTGTTACACAGGTTGAGGAGAAAAGCTTAAGGGAATCAAACATTGCACTATCTACATATCAGTATCTGCAACCCGAGTTACTAAACTCGTAAGGGTGTCTAAACACCTAATGCCCTAAGACCAACTGGTCTAGGAGTCATTTGCTGAAAGCTCGTTACATGGGTTAAAGATGCATGATGTTTTAAATTATATGTATATATATTAAAAAACAAAAAGACAGAAATAATAATCTCAACCCAAGAAAGTTAACCTTAAATATTAGAACAAAAATTCAGTTTTCTTTCAAGAAAAGCCCCATAATTATGTGTTGATACATTGAGCACAAGAGAAAGGTTTGTGAATATCTTTTTAAGAGGTATTGAGTAGGTATATAAATTTAACGACAATTTGTTTATCTGGATAAATTAATGGAAGTTAAATGATGACTATCTTGCTTTGTGGAATTTGCAAAGCATTTTTCTATTTTAACGCTTTGATTACTAGGAACTAGTAATAAGCTAGTTGCAAAGTATATTTTTATCAAGGTTTTATATCATCATTTTGCATTTGAAGTATCAATAACTCCTCAACTAAAACATGTTTTATAATAATATATCTAATAATATAAGATACCTTTAATTTGTGGTAAATGTTCATTTTAAATGCAGGCCTATCACATAAATGAAAGGATTGATTGATGAATTTAAGAACTGAAATTGAAAAGATAAAGAGATGGCCAAACTTAGAAAAGAGATGTTAGTGCAATCCAAATCGGAACACTATTCGGTAATTGGATTATATCTCAAGCTATAAATCTCAGATGTAGATCTACTTTATGTGGATGGAAAGGTAAGATATAGGGCTACAACTTTCATATAGAGCCCAAGATCTAAAAAGGTCATTTTCAAGTCCAAATTATAGCAACAACAAAGAAGCCCAAATCTGTCCTCCAGCCCAAGCACTGTTTAGTATTTTGGCTATATCTGGAGTTTTAGAAGTCGAAATGTGCTGAATGTTTTACACAAGAAATCTGAGACAATTTCCTACAACTTTCATGTTTTCAAGTGGCTCCAATTTTGACGTTATCAATGACGTTTTAGGAAGCATGAGTTGGTTACCCACTCATTAATTAGTCATCAAATCAATAGTTTCTAATTTTGACCTATAAAAGGAAGCATTTACCATGCATTTAGGCATTTTGGTTTTCAGATCAAGATCATGCTCTTGCTTTCTCTCTTTGTATTTTTTTGTAATGTTTATGCCTTGCTTTCATTAATATCAAGTTTATGCCTTTCATTTCCTTTCATTTACTTAGTGAACTTTTATCTTATTTATATTCTTATTTTGTTTATTTCTTTTTCTTTCTTTCATTATGTCTAGCGAAGTTTATTATGTCAAGGTGAAAAGGTTACACTAATGGTGTAAGGATAAGTATAGTGTAAACTTAACATGGACTTTAATGTTTGATAGTAACATATTTTGTATTTGTTATCTTGTTCACTCTTTAATACTTTGCTTGTTAAATGACTAATCTTGATTTATGTTGTATAAAACTTGATACAATAAATGCTTGGCACTTTCATAGCCCATAGTGTATGGTATAACCGATGTCTGGGCTATAAAAGGAACTTGATTTATTGTTAACATAAGTTATAATCATGAATGCTTGATGAAATTTACAAGTATTAGCATTAATTGAATAAGATGACTAATGTAATCATGTTAACAATTTATAATCTAATTGGAACCTCCTTTGTGTGTGGTTTTCAATTGAATAATAAGAGTTTATACTATACTTATTTGACATATCATTAGTAGATCCTCTAACCTTGACATTGTTTGTTATCATTATTTAATATGTTAATTTTCCATATCAAAGTTCTCATCAACCTTTCTTCTTCTTCTTCTTCTTCTTCTTCTTCTTCTTCTTTGCTTTATTGTTATTATTATTACTACTACTACTACTACTACTACTACTACTAGTATTATTATTGCTACTATTATTATTGTTGTTGTTATTGTTACTATTATTGTTATTTATAATTTGTACAATTAACCTCCTTGTGGTTCAACCCTAATCTTGCTGGGTTATTTATTACTTCGACACTTCTGCACTTGGGAGAAGACATCAATCTTTTAGTCGTGTCATTTATATTGAGCACGTGATGTATGAATAGTTCACAAGATGCTCATAATCTAGTGATGACAACCAGAACCGGCAAATTTATGGTTCGATGACCACACACACTGGCGGTTCTGTCCCGTTCAGTGCACATGCGAAGCAAATGATAAAATTAATTAATTTAAATGACATATATCATTAATTAATTTGTTATTGCTTATAAATATATTTAAGTTGCAAGTTTTTTTCCCCTACAAACTACATCTATTGGACGTGAGTCAAGCCCAATGGAGATGTTTGTAAAGACACACTTGCGAAGTCAACACTGCTAAAATGGGATGCAGCAGTTCATGGAAAATCATGCTTAACACTTCGTGGTATGCTCATTCAATCATTTTATTTCATAAGTTATTATTTTCTTGACTTGAATATGATGATTTAAAAAAAAAATCAGGAGACCTACAATAGCCGGTTGAGGGAAAGATATGGGGATAATCCTTTGACCCATCCCAATTTCAATCCAAATTTATGGATGGAGGTCTGATGGACCCAATAAAAATAGGGTTTACAGGCTCTCTAACACTATAGCCAAAAACCTGTGGTTGGCTAGTAGTGTCTCAACTATTAGGACTCTCCATCAGTATTGAGCACCTAGTCTAAGAAGTTCATGGCCTTGAAAAAACAATATGAATAACTCTTGACATATTACGATCTGGTCCATCAAATGGTCATGGAGATGAGATTAAGGATGGGTGGTGATACATGTGCAGCCCCTTCTTGGTCGTATGGTTTGAGAACAACCAGCCTCCTCCTCCAACGTCGTTGTTATTCTAGTTTAATTTTGTTTTTCAAACACATTAAATTTGTAATGAATATTTGGATGAATATTATTTAACATTATTTTTATATTTTAATGTTTAATTTATTTTTATTTGGCTATTTATTTGGTTAATTAGTTTTTTTAATATTAATACATATTTTTTAAAAATATTTTAAATATATACCGATGACTTTATAGATGGAACAAGGCCATTGATATTTTACCGAGAGCTGCAAAAACATTATCACCCATGCCACAATCACTGATGGATTTATTCCATTCATAGTTACTATCGCTATTACCAATGACCTATATCTATCAATTGTTTACAGAGAGTTCTAAAATATTTACCAACCATACAACAATTATCGAGGACCATTCCATAAGTAATTACATTTGAAAATACAGACGGATATATTCTGTTGGTAAAGGTCTTGCGGGAAAAAAAATTAGTGCACTTCGTCGTCTATAAGACCACCGGTGTTTGGTTTTTTTATTTCCAACAAAGTTAGAGACGAAACGGGGAATCACCAACGACTGGTATTTCAATGGACGTGTTCCGTTGGTGAAGCTATCGGTAAAAATTTTATTGACTAACAATGTGCTCTTTTACTGACAGAATTAATCAATTAGAAAAACTGTTTAATGGTGTAGTGACATATAGGTCACTTTAATATAGATATCTGGTAACAAACATTTAAATTTAATTCATTGCAAAAAAAAAATAGTTATAAATACAAATGACATAGCAATGCTTGCACATTGTTTTTATTTTTTTAATTAAAGTTTAAAAGAAATTTTGGGTCCGAATCTCAGCAAAGCTCGGACCGATTAACTAGCTAGTTTTACTATAATATAATTTGATGTATTGTGGTTGACTAAATAGCTATTGTCATGGAAGTTCTTTACTGTTTTATTATTTTCCCCCATTTTTTCTTAAAATAGCAAGGGTATATAGGACTTGACTCTAACCACTTTGCCCTCTCTTTGCTTTGCAGAGAAGAGAAATGCGCTGGGATAAGTTCTGACAGCATGTTCAGGTTATTGTGATCTTCTGGGTCAATATGAATGCGAGTTAAGACTTTTTTGCTTCAACTATATTTTTGTTTGCCTTAGAAGGCGTATGTATAAAAGTAGTATACGGTTTAACTGGGATTTTATTCTCATCTTTTGGCATCAAATTGCTCTATATATAATTAGAAGCAGATGAAATGTGCTCTCACCGTGCCGTTTGATTCACCAAATGAGTGGTTCGTACCTATCAGTTTAACAAACTATATGATTAAGAACTCAGAAAGTTTTAGATTGTGAAATAAAGGCTTGATTTTTGATAGAGAAACTCGGTATTTTTAAATCACTGATCTTAGGTTGGTCATTTACAGCTAGTTTGCATGCCTGCTCATACGATGTTCTTTCAGGCCAGTAACAACATCTACAAATACAAAATTAGTACCACGCCAACAGCTGAAGTGTGCAAAGTTATCAACCTATGAGTAAACCTTGAAGGGTGTAAACAGTCTTCAATGCAGAAAAATAGAAAAGCGAGCAGGAATTAGTCGCCTTCTTGCGTGCAATTCACCTGCGTTTCAAGATAATGAATTTATTGCTTATGGTACAAGTTGAACTTATTGCAGTTCATAGCACACGTGGAGTTTATACAAGTTGAACTTATTGTAGTTCATAGCACACGTAGAGTTTATACAAATTGAACTTATTGTAGTTCATAGCACACGTAGAGTTTATACAAGTTGAACTTATTGTACTCCATAGCACACGTAGAGTTTATGTAGGAACAATATTTAAGGTGAAAAGCTTGGCAGATTTTCTTCATTGCAAGGGCGAAGGATAAAAGGGAATGGGAATCAAGTTAAGTTGATGTTTCCTTCTAACCGTGCCCCCAAAAACTTCATTCATATCGAGATCTTCTAAAAGGTCTCCGTTTGGAAGTTTCCAATCGAAATGGTATAGCAGCTGCGCAAGTAGAAGCTCGACAGTAGCTATACCAAATAAAATGCCAGGACACATCCTCTTCCCAGCACCAAATGGGATGAATTCAAAATTAGTACCCATATAATCAATCGAACTATCTAGAAATCTCTCTGGATAGAATTTCTCAGCTTCAGTCCAATGATCAGAATCTCTTCCAATAGCCCACGCATTGATCATCACTTTACTCTTAGCCTGTATGACATATCCATTAATCTCGCACGTCTTGTTGCATTGTCTTGGAATTAAAGGAGCTGGAGGATGTAGTCTCAGAGTTTCTTTGATAATCAGCTTCAGGAATTTCAAATTGTGAAGACTTGCTTCATCAACATTCTCAGTATTACTGAAGATTTGCCTCACTTCCTCTTGTGCCTTTCGCATTACCCTTGGATTTCTAAACATTTCCGACATTGTCCATTCCATTAATGTTGATGATGTATCACTCCCAGCGGTGAATAGTTCCTGCAACAAGATTACAGAGTTAGGGAAGTGCTGATCATATCTTTCTTACATATATTGATCCAACTCGTAGAAGAGAACTTCTGTCTTGATTATGGAGCTCCAATTGTTTGACATTGGTGTATGCGAATTGGGATTGGTATTTAGTTTAATTAATGTGTGCTTTCTCTAGTGTCTTCGAAGGCCTTCAAAAGGCGCTAGTACTTCCACGTGGTCTGGCGCGACCAGTGAGTCATGAACGGATGTCTCCAAAATCCGGTCACCTCTATGGCCAGATCCGGTCATGTCTCTGGCCGTTGAAATTCACTGTTTCAAAACATCTGGTTCAACAATGGACCGTTGACTTTGCATGTCTTCAATGTCTTCAAAAACTTTGGAGAAGGTGCCACATAAGCTTAAAATTGATATTGCAAGATATATATATATATATGTAGAAAGTAGATCAAATATTGTTGACTTCTAATTTAGTTATATCAGCACTCCTGGTGGAACATTAATTGTGACGCATGTATACTCACCAAGATTGTTGCTTTAATGCTGTCTGTTGTCAAAGGGAATCCAAGGTCCCCGTGATCCTGGAGATTCAGAAGAACATGCAGAAGATCCTCCGCTTCACTCTCTTCACCAGTCTTTGCCACTTCCCTGCAGACTCTATGTTCATATATAATGTTTTCTAGGATCTCATCTGCGTCTTGATGCGACCTTTCGAGCCTAGACCTAAACCTACTGATCTTGTACAACAGCTTAGAGGAAGGGAATACATCTGCAATATTCGCACCTCCTACTGCCTCCATCAAATGCTCCATAATCGGTAAGAATGCTTCTTGGTGCTTGTATTTCTTACCAACACTTGTTCTTGCAGTGATGCCATTTAATAAATCAAACATCATTTTACTAAGGTTGATTGGCGAACCTGCTCTTGAATAAATGGTTCTAATAAAATTTGATACCTCTTCTTCCCTGATTGACCTGAATGATTTTACACGTTTCGCGCTAAGTAGCTCCAATACGCAAACCTTTTTCATTTGTCTCCAATAGTCTCCATATGGGGCAAAGCCAACGTCCTTGCTATTGTAATACATGACTTTGGCAACAAGGAGACAAGGTCTGTCGACAAAGTTGATCTCATGGGTTTTCATTGCTTCTTTGGCTGCTTCTGGTGATGAGATTATGACAGTGGGGACCTCTCCAATTTGAAGTTGCATGACTGGTCCATATTTACTGGCCATGTCTCTTAGGACTTGATGCGGTAGAGGGCCAAGTAGCTGGTGAAGGTTTCCAATTAAGGGTAATTTCCAAGGTCCAGGAGGTGGAGTTGGAGTTGATGAGATTTTACCTCGTAATTTCTTCCATAATCTCAGAACTGTGAAGATTAAGAGGAGGAAAGGTAGAAGGATCTGGATAAACTGGAATACTTGCTCCATAACTAAAATGGTCGGGATTGACGAAGCTACAAAAACTGGTTCAATGAGTTGTGTTCGACTACTTGATGTCTATTATTATTGGATTTTTATCTTATTGAAGAGGATGTGGATGTGATCAAATGTCCACAAGTTAATTTCAATAATTGATGGAACTACACACAAGTAACAAGAAGAAAAGTCAATGGAGTCCTCGCCACTCCACCCATTGATGGCTGATGTCATCGCCGATCCTTCTGAATTTATGTTAATTTAAACTTGAATATTATTTTTATTTATTTCAACTAAGCATATCCCCACATTATAAGGGGAAGCCCAGGACAAAACTGTAATTTTCTAATGGAGCCACTGTTAATGGACAAACTTGACTCGTGGAGATAAATTTTTCTTACAGGTATCTCTGTTTTCGGTGTTGATCAAAGGAAATGCATATTCCACGTAATTATAGCCAAAATAAAGATAGTTAAAACTTTTAACATAGATTTTTCATAATAAACTTTAACCGAAATTGCAGAAAAATATATGCTTTGATATCCCCATCATCGTTTTTTTTTTTACATGTAACAAAGTGATAACCCCAGGCAGTTCAAAAAATGTATACTAATACTATACATGTTGGTGTTATATCCCACTAAAAAACATTCCCTTCTCAATGTTAATAAATATTAGTTTTTATTGTATAGTAAATTAAGTAAAAATAATTGTGAATGAGCTCTCCTAAGCTATTATATATATATATATATATATATATATGAAACTTTTTGGTGGGATTAAGGGACCTTCTAATAATAAAATCTTGTTTGTTCTTAGTTGTGTATTATTATGGAAGGTATTGTAATATATAAAATATTATATTTTCCTTGTATTTATTTATTCTGTGCAATTTACTACATAGTAACTATTATATGTAGCTCTAGTCATATAGAAGAGATGACTACTGATTATATATGCATTTCAATCAATTACAGCATATGCTTCAACTTGGCATCACAATCAAAAATATCTAAATAGATTCTTCTCTCCCTAATCGACACATTCTCTCTTTCCTTGCCTCAGTTCTGAAACAAATTCTTCTAAATAGATTCTTTTCTTTTTCTCTGCAAAAGAATTTGCTACATATGTTTTTCCTTTGAAAAATAACATCTCTCTTCTCTTTCCCTTTTTGTGCCTCAATTCTAAAGTATTGCATTGTGTCCTAGTCTACACTCTTAAAAAATAGATAACATATCAATAGCCAACTTTGGCTCCCTTTGTAGAAACTCTACTATATATTCATTCCAATAGCAACTATCTGATTTCTCCAGCTTCACTACTGGATTCCTTTGCTGCTACTGTAGCTGGCATTAATGTTAGCTTATCCTCCCCTACCTCATCCTCCTTTGTAATCCCTGCTTCTGCTAGTGTGCCTGTCTTTGCATACAATGCAGCTCTATCTATCTCTTTAATTCCTAGCACACCATTTTCCATCATAACTCTTTCCAACACAAGTCATCAATCTCAAACTTACCAACATAAATTATCTATTTTGACATATGTAGATGAAGCCATATTTGATTGGTCAAGGTGTCTTTTCTTTTGTTAATGGCTCAATAATGTGTCCTTCTACGCACAATGATGTTTTTGTCACTTCAACTGCCTTCAATTTTGGTTTTTTCCAAGCTTTTTTTACAGGAAAACAGCAAGATCAACTCATCCTCAGTGCACTCCTCTCCTCTTTATCCACCGGTATCCTCCACGTTGTGGTGGATTGTCCAACCTTTACTATGTGGAGCACGCTTGAATGTGCTCTTACATCTCCATTAAACGCTCAAACATGCTTTTGCATGGCTGTTTTCAAGACCTTCATCATGGTGATTATAGCATCACCATCTATCTAGAGAAGGCTAAGGGATTATTTAATGAGCTAGTTGTTGCAAGTCGTCCCATCTCCCTTACAAACTTCAATCTATATGTGTTTTAGGGCCTTCACAATGAATTTCGTGATTTGGTTACTAATCTATCGATAAAATTTGACCCTCTACCATATTCTGAGTTGTATAGTAATTTATCTACTCATGATTTTTTACACAAGAGCTCCTTTTATTCTATTCCTATGGCTGCACCATTACTACCAATACTTGTGCAACCACCCTCTACCTTCGTTGCCTAAAGTTCATTTTCTATGTTTAATGGCAGTGGTTCATCCTCTCAACATAACAGGGGAAGATGTCATTGGTGGAGGAATAGGTACTCCCCCTCTATTCAGTATGGTGTTTAGACTTCTAGAGGTCACAACATCGATTTATAGCAGCAATAGCATGGGCATTGGCAGCAAAATTGCCCAGATTGGCAATAGTATAGAATAGGTAATGCTGGTCAGTGGCAACGATAGATTAAATGCTAGCTTTGTAATATATTTAGGCACTCTGCACAATAAAACTCCTAGTTTGTGCATTATGGGCCAACCTCTCTTTCAGTAATGCGTCCAAAGAAAATTTTGTCACTTGGTTTCCTAATACCAGTGCAAATCAACATATTACTCTAGATATTGTCAGTATAACACACGCAGAACTTTATCTCAGTCATGATCAATTGCATGTTGGTGATGGTAATGAACTTGTCATATCTAATATAACCCGTAATATTTTTTGTACCCCTAAACGAGTATTTACGTTGTCTAATGTCTTGCATGTTTCAAAAATACAAAAAAAATCTTATATGTTCAACAATTATGCTGTGAAAACTGTCTTCTTTGAATTTCACCCTTTTTTTCTATGTTAAGGATTGCATCACCAAGGAGGTTATGCTTTCTGGTCAGAGTAAATATGCCTTTAAGTCCTTTCTAAGTCTTCCACCACATTTATGCCTCAAGTTATTTTGTCTGCTAGTTTATCTGCCTCAAATAAAAAGGTCACTTGTACGTATTGTCCTTTATATTTTCAGTGTCTAGCATGTCCATTAGAAAAATCATCGCGTCTGTCATTAGGACCTACGAGTCACTAAACATCTGCTCCTCTTGAACTAGTTTTTAGTGATGTTTGGGGTCCTGCCCCTATTTTATCTTCTAATGGTTTCCATTATTTTGTAATCTTTATGGATGCACACACAAAATTTATTTGATTTTACCCTTTTATTGCCAAATCTGATGTGTTTAATGTGTTTCATCAATTTCAAGTTTTGGTTGAACAACAATTCTCCTACAAAATAAATTCATTACAAACTGACTGGGGTGGTGAATATCATAAATTAAATTCCTTCTTCAAAATTTTTGGTATTCATCATCGTATCGTATGTCTATATAAGCATGAACAAAATGGTATTGTTGAACGTCGTCACTATCATATTTTTTAAACTAGTCTTGCCATGCTTAGTCACTATAAAACACCTCTAAAATTCTAAAATTATGCATTTAAAACCTCTATCTTATTAATCGTATGTCGACATCGGTCTTACGAAATAACTACCTATTTGAAACTTTGTTTCATCAACCATTTAATTATGGTTTCCTGCATGCTTTTAGATGTCTCTACTTTCCGTTTCTCTAACCATATAATGCTCATAAGTTAGACTATCGCTCTACTACTTGTGTGTTTCTAGGTTATAATACCCCCCCTCATCTGAGAAACTCGAAATTATGCATTCTTTCTTCTTTTTTATTAGTTGTTCAACAAGCATGCAAGGCTCAACACTTTTTCTTAGTTGCAAGGACACGAAAACCTTTGGATTTCAAGAACTGTGAGATTTATTTTATCTTTTCTTTTTATTTTATATGATGAATATGTTTGTTCTCTTATACTTATTTTTTCCTATGATTGTTTATCTTCATTGCTAGAGCGGTCTCTAAGTTATTATTGTAGACAATATATTGCTAAGCTTTATATCAAAACCGGAGTTGTGGTATGAATTTGTGAAGCAACTAAGTTTAATACTTATGGTGGAACTATGTTATTAATTTTAGGAAGAACATTCAATCAAATTAAACATAGAATTAAATTACTAATGCAAATGTTGTGGTTGTTTGATGGTTAAGGTTAGTTATACGGCAGATCCGTTAACTAAACAATGTTAAAAAGAGATAAATATTCAAAATATAAATTGATGTTTTGTTTTTATGATCAGTTTTGATTTCTATAGGTGGATGTGTGCTTGCGATCAAGGTTTGTTCTCTTAATGATTTTCTGATTTTATTTAATTTCACTTGATAGTTTTCTAATTTCTTTTGCTTTAGCCTAAATAACGTCCAAACCCTCAAATTGCATATCATCTAGCATAAAAATCTGACTTGAACCTTCCTCGTGGGATCAACCCCTTGCTTGCTCTATACTATCTTGTGTGTTGTGTTTGAAGCTAAGGTAATTAATTTGTGCGACCGTGACATCGCAATAGTATCGACTATTCTGAAATCTTTAGTTCGGTTGTCAAACTGACCACTTCCACCTAGTCCTCACCATTTTCATCTCTAACTATTAGCAAATTCGACAACTTGATGCTCATAATGCCTTTCTCAATAGTTCACTTCAGGAGGTTGTTTATATGCAACAACCCACGGGGTTTGTCGACCCCGTCCTGCTATCTCATTTATGTCACCTTCACAAGTCTCTGTATGGTTTAAAATAAGCCTCGTGGGTTTGGTACAAACGACTGAGTGATTTTCTTCTGTCAGTTGGCTTCCATGCTTCTAAGGTTGATGCTTCCTTATTCATTATAAATGTTAATCATGATATCTATGTGGATGACCTTCTACTCATTGGTAGTAACTCTACTTTAATTCAATACCTTATTACCTTACTGAATTTAGAATTCAAACCCTGAGATTTGGGTTCTGCTCATGATTAGTACTTAAAAATATATTTTTATCAATGTTTTATATCATCATTTTGCACTTGAAGTATCAATAACTCCTTAAGTAAATCATGTTTTATAATAACAATTCTGATACCATAAGGTACCTTTAATTTATGGTAAATGTTCATCCTATTACATAAATAAAAGGATTGGTTGATGAGTTGAAGTATTGAAATTGAAAGGACAAAGAGAAGGTCAAACTTAGAAAAACGATGCTGATACAGTCCAAACTAGGACACTGTTCGGTTGGGTCATATCTGGAGCTGTAGATCTCAGATTTAGATCTGCTTTATATGGTTGGAAAGCTAAGACATAGGCCTAAAAATTTCATGTGGAAGTCAAGACTTAATTCTCTTATTTGGAAGTTAAAATATTAGCAACAACATAGAAGTCTGAATATGTCCTGCAGCTTAGATATTGTTCAGTGTTCGGCCCATATCTCGAGTTCTAGAAGTCCAAATGACCTCAAAGGTTTTTCTTGAAAAGCTAAGATAATTTCCTAGAACTTTCATATAAAAGTCTCGTTTAAATTCTGACATTATCAATGACGTTATGGGTAGACAAGAAGATAAGAATTCGCACTAAGTCAAGAGTTGACCACCCACTTAATAATTAGTCATGAAATCAATAGTTCCTAATTTTGGACTATAAAAGGAGGCATTTTACATGCATTTAGGCATCTTGGTTTCCATATCAAAATCATGCTCTTTCTTTCTCTCTTTGTATTTTTATAATGCTTAAGTTTTGCTTTCATTAATATCTTGTTTATACTTTTCAATTCCTTTCCTTTACTTAGTTAACTTTTATCTTATTTATGTTCTTATCTTGTTTATTTATGTTTCTCTCTTTCATTATATATTAGCTAAGTTTATTATGTCAAGGTGAAAAGGTTACACTAATGGTGTAAGAATAAGTATAGTGCAAACTTAACATAAACTTTAATGTTTGATACTAACATGTTTTGTATTTGTTATCTTGTTCACTCTTAATACTTTGCTTGTTAAATGGTTAATCTAGATTTATATTGTATAACACTTGGTACAACAAATACTTGGCATTTTTATAGCCCAACCGTATGGTGTAACCGACACTTGTGCTATGAAAAGAACTTGATTTGTTGTTAACATAAGTTATAATCATGAATGTCTAACAACATTTACAAGTGTTAGCATTATTCGACTAAGATAACTAATGTAATCATGCTAACCATTTATAATTTAATTGAAACCTCCTTTGTGTGTAGTTTCTAGTTGAGTAATAAAAAGAGTTTATACTATAATTGTTTGAAATACCATTAGTGAATCCTTTAACCTTAACATTTGTTGTTATCATTGTTTAATCCTTACTGATTAGTACTTAAAAGTGCATTTTTTATCATGGTTTAATATCATCATTTTGCACTTGAAGTATCAATAACTCCTTAACTAAAGCATGTTTTATAATAATATATCTAATAATATAAGATACCTTTAATTTATGGTAAATGTTTATTTTAAATGCAGGCCTATCACATAAATGAAGGATTGATTCATGACTTTAAAAACTTAAATTGCAAGGATAAAGAGATGGCCAAACTTAGAAAAGAGATGTCGGTGCAATCCAAACTGGAATACTGTTCGGTAATTGGATCATATCTGGAGCTATATATCTCAGATTTAGGTCCAATTTATATGGATGGAAAGGTAAGACATAGGCCTACAATGTTCGTATGGAGCCCAAGATCTAAAAATCCAGCCCGAGCACTGTTCGATATTTTGGCTATATCTGGAGTTCTAGAAGTCCAAATGAGCTAAATTTGTTACACAAGAAAGTTGAGATAATTGTCTACAACTTTCATGTTTTCGAATGGCTCCAATTATGATGTTATCAATAACTTTTTGGGCAGACAAAAGAAGATAAGGATTGTCACCAAGTCAAGAGTTGGCCACTCACTTATCAATTAGTCATCAAATCAATAGTTCCCAATTTTGGCCTATAAAAGGAGGCATTTGTCATGCAATTAGGCATCTTGGTGTTCAGATTAAGATCATGCTCTTCCTTTCTCTCTTTGTATTTTTTGTAATGTTTATACTTTGCTTTCATTAATATTAAGTTTATGCTTTTCATTTCCTTTCCTTTACTTAGTTAGCTTTTATGTTCTTATTTTGTTTATCTATTTTTCTTTCTTTCATTATGTCTAGCTAAGTTAATTATGTCAAGGTGAAAAGGTTACACTAATGGTGTAAGAATAAGTATAATGTAAATTTAATATGGACTTTAATGTTTGATACTAACATGTTTTATATTTGTTATCTTGTTTACTTTTTAATACTTTGCTTGTTAAATGACTAATCTTGATTTATATTGTATAACACTTGGTACAACAAATGTTTGGCACTTTCATAGCCCATAGTGTATGGTATAACCGACACCTGAACTATGAAAAGAACTTGATTTGTTGTTAACATAAGTTATAATCATGAATGCTTGACGAGATTTACAAGTATTAGCATTAATCGAATAAGATGACTAATGTAATCATGTTAACAATCTATAATCTGATTGGAACCTCATTTGGTGTGGTTTCCAATTGTTTATACTATACTTGTTTGATATACCATTAGTGGAATCTCTAACCTTGGCATTTGTTATTATCATTATTTAATCTTTATATTAATATTCCATCTTGAAGTTCTCATCATCTTTTTCTTCTCTTTCTTTTTTCTTTATTATTATTATTATTATTATTATTACTATTACTATTATTATTATTAGTACTACTAATATTACTACTACTATTACTGTTACTATTACTGTTATTATTATTATTATTATTATTGTTGTTGTTGTTGTTGTTGTTGTTGTTGTTATTGCTATTATTGTTGTTATTTATAGTTGTTGTTTATAATTTGTGCAATTAACCTTCCTGTGGTTCGACCCCAGTCTTGCCGGGTTATTTATTACTTTGACACTCCTGCACTTGGGAGAAAACATCAATCTTTTCGTCGTGTCACTTACATTGATCTTCTATCTCAAAGTTCTCATCAACTTCTTCTTCTTCTTCTACTATTATTAGTATTATTACTACTACTATTACTACTACTACTACTACTACTACTACTACTATTACTATTACTATTACTATTACTATTACTATTATTATTAGTAGTATTATTATTATTATTATTATTACTATTACTATTACTATTATTATTCTTGTTCTTATTGTTGTTGTATTGCTGTTATTTATAATTTTATATAATTAACCTCCATATGGTTCGATGACACGACGAAAAGATTGATGTCTTCTCCCAAGTGCAGGAGTGTCGAAGTAATAAATAACCCGGCAAGACCGGGGTCGAACCACATGGAGGTTAATTGTACAAATTATAGACAACAATTATAAGCAACAATAATAGCAATAATAACAACAACAATAACAACAACAACAATAGTAATAGTAATAATAATATTAATAGTAGTAGTAGTAGTAGTAGTAGTAGTAGTAGTAGTAGTAGTACTAATAATAATAGTAGTAGTAGTACTAATAATAATAATAATAATAACAATAATAATAATAATAATAATAATAATAATAATAATAATAAAGAAAGAGAAGAAGAAGAAGATGATGATGATGAGAACTTAGAGATGAAATATTAATGTAAGGATTAAACAATAATAATAACAAATGTCAAGGTTAGAGGTTCCACTAATGGTATATCAAACAAGTATAGTATAAACTCTTATTATTGAATTGGAAACCACACACAAAGGAGGTTCCAATCAGATTATATATTGTTAACATGATTACATTAGTCATCTTATTCAATTAATGCTAATACTTGTAAATCTCGTCAAGCATTCATGATTATAACTTATGTTAACAACAAATCAAGTTCCTTTCATAGCTCAGGTGTCGGTTATACCATACATTATGGGCTATGAAAGTGCCAAGCATTTGTTGTACCAAGTGTTATACAACATAAATCAAGATTAGTCATTTAACAAGCAAAGTATTAAAGAGTGAACAAGATAACAAATATAAAACATGTTAGTATCAAACATTAAGATCCATATTAAGTTTACACTATACTTATTCTTCCACCATTAGTGTAACCTTTTCACCTTGACATAATTAACTTAGCTAGACATAATGAAAGAAAGGAAAATAGATAAACAAAATAAGAACATAAAAGCTAACTAAGTAAAGGAAAGGAAATGAAAGGCATAAACTTGATATTAATGAAAGCAAAGCATAAACATTACAAAAAATACAAAGAGAGAAAGGAAGAGCATGATCTTGATTTGGAAACCAAGATGCCTAAATGCATGGCAAATGCGTCCTTTTATAGGCCAAAATTGGGAACTATTGATTTGATGACTAATTGATAAGTGGGTGGCCAACTTTTGACTTGGTGACAATCCTTATCTTCTCTTGTCTGCCCAAAACATCATTGATAACGTCAAAATTAGAGCTAATTGTAAACATGAAAGTTGTAGGCAATTGTCTCAGCTTTCTTGTGTAAAACATTCAGCTCATTTGGACTTCTAGAACTCCAGATATGGCCAAAATACCGAACAGTGCTCGGGCTGGAAGACAGATTCGGGCTTCATTGTTGTTGCTACAATTTGGACTTGATAGTGGCCTTTTTAGATCTTGGGCTCCATATGAAAGTTGTAGGCCTATGTCTTACCTTTCCATCCATATAAATTGGACCTAAATCTGAGATTGGTAGCTCCAGATATGACCCAATTACCGAACAGTGTTCCGGTTTGGATTGCACCGACATCTCTTCTCTAAGTTTGACCATCTCTTTATCCTTGCAATTTAAGTTCTTCAAGTCATCAATCAATCCTTTCATTTATGTGATAGGCCTGCATTAAAAATAGACATTTACCACAAATTAAAGGTATCTTATATTATTAGATATATTATTATAAAACATGCTTTAGTTAAGGAGTTATTGATACTTCAAGTGCAAAATGATGATATAAAACCATGATAAAAATGCACTTTTAAGTACTAATCACACCCCCCAACCAGCTTATTACTAGTCCCTAGTAATCAAAGCGTTAAATAGAAAAACAATTTACAAATTCCACAAAGCAAGGTATTCATCATTTAACTTCCATTAATCTATCCAGATAAACAAACTCTCATTAAATTTATATCTCTGCTCAATACCACTTAACAAGATATTAATAAACCTTTCTTTTGTGCTCAATGTATCAATACATAATTATAGGGCTTTTCTTGGAAGAAAACAATTTTTTTGTTATAATGTTTAAGGTTAACTTCCTTGGGTTGGGATTATTATTTTTGTCTTTTTTTTCTTTCTCTTTTTTTTTTTAAAAAAATCTATATACATATAATTTAAAAACATCATGCATCTTTAACCCATGTAACGAGCTTTCAGCTAATGACTCCCAGACTAGTTGGTCTTAGGGCATTAGGTGTTAAGACACCCCTACGAGCTTAGTAACTCAGGTCGCAGATACTGATATGTAGATAGTGCAATGCTTGATTCCCTTAAGCTTTTCTCCTCAACCCATGTAACAAGCGTTGGGCCAATAGCTCCCAAGTCAGTTGACTTTAGGGTATTAGGTGTTAAAACACCCCTTCGGGCTTAATTGCTTAGGTTAGGGAGGCTACGAAACCAAACTTATCTACATTTTTATTATCATCAGTTTTTTTCTTTTTTTTCATGTTTTTTTTTAATTATATACAATCCCTTTCCCTTAGTTGTTACCTTTAACAAAAGAACATAAATAATGTAATAATCCAATATGCAACCCACAATCATATGTTAAAGTGTGTGTGTGTAAATTAAGGTTTAAGAATACATGTTAAATAAGTATATGAGCATAATTAAGTGGTAACACTACGAGAGTTTGTAAACCTGAATATTTCAGGAAGTATTATAATAGACCTTGTTAAGAATGGTTACTAAGATGCGTCTCAAGAGTCACTTTAACAAAAGAACTCCTTTACTCTGCCATCCTAGTAACAACAATTATGCACATTCTTTATGAAATGGAAAACAATTTTTTTTTTGTCAACTACTACCCTCTCCCCCCAACCAAAACGAGACATTGTCCTCAATGTTCTAAGGTAGAAAGATAGAGTATAGAAGATATCACCTGAAATAACGAACACTGACAAAACCTGAAACACACTAAAACAAAAATAAGAAATAACAAAACACAATAATAAAACCAAAAGACACAAGTTTTTACAAACAAAAAAAATTCAAATCGTAGTTGTGAATGTGGCTCACATCTTCCCTTGGTTTTACGTCCAAGAACAGCTTAAACACCCTCAATGGGTCGGGGATAGGCTTCCCATCCAGTTTTCTTAAAAACTGGCAAACAGGATCTTTTTTAGTCAGATTCCCAAGACTAAGTCAAGTATGTTCTTTATGAAAATGGGTTCATAAGTCATGAATTACACGATGCTTATCTCGACTATGATGAGACTTAAGAGTCAATAGAAGATTATCTAAAGACTCTCTGTGTTTTGAAATAAATCCCACCTTCTAACAATTTTCACAGTTTTTGCGGAATGCATCTAACTCCTTGAATATGATGGGCCAGTAAAATTCACTTTGTAAGATTTCTACAATCTTCTTTTTTGATGAGAAATGATCCCCACATGCCTTAGAGTAACAAAATTTAATGAAATTACTTACCTCATTGTCGAGAATGCATTTTTGAAATATTTGATCAGGACAATAATTGAATAAGTAAGGGTCATCCCAATAAAAATTTTTCTCGTTGCTCAAAAATTTTCTTTTGTCTTCAATACTCCAATGAGCTGGTAAAAATCCTGAAGCAAGAAAATACATATTTTTAGTAAACCAAGGCATTGAACTAAGAGAAAGTAGAGATTCATCAGGAAAGTAATAATTGATTGGTGTGATGTCGGGTGTCGAATCTGTTGTCACTTTTGATAAAAAATCTGCATCAACATTTTCGGTGCCTTTTTCATCATCGATTTCTTCCTGATTGGTCATGGCATGAGGAAATGAAAGTGCTGGCAGGGAATCAGTCTTTTCCTTGCAATATTCAAATTCAACCCCTTCCTTACCCTTAGAGATTGACTCATCATCTTTCTCACAAGGTTCAAGAGAGGGTTTTTCAATAACCTTACCACTGCGTAGAGTAGTGACTGATTTGACTTGATCCATGTGTTGGCTTCTGGAACTACTTGCATTTGCATTGTATTGCCCCTTAGGATTTTGTTGTGGTTGAGATGGAAACTTACCTTTCTCTTGGAAACTGAGAGCAGATGTTAATTTTGCAAGAGTATCTTTAAAATCTGTCATGTTTTGAGCAAGTTGAGTGTTGATTGTCTCTTGCTTTTCAATGAATGCATACAAAGTTTCCTCAAACTTTCTTGTAGGAGATGGAGCATAAGGAGGTGCATATCCATGATAATTTTGGAAATTATGGTGTGCTTGGAACTGTAGTGGTGAAGTTTGTGCATTGTCACTCTTCCAACTGAAATTCAGGTGATTTCTCCAACCAGGATTGTATGTTTGTGAGTATGGGTTATGGTTGGGCCTTTGGAAACTATTTAAAGCATGAGCTTGTTCATGGAGACATTTCTTAAAAGAAGGCAAGGTTGGACAGTTATTGGTTGAGTGTTCATTTGTTTCACAGATTTGACACACAATGTTTTCAACAGAGTTTAATTGACCACTCTTTTTCAATTCTAGTACCTCGACTTTTTTAGCTAAAGATGCAAATTTGGCTTGAAGGTCATGATCTTCCCTAAGGTTGTACATACCTCCACTAGATGTATGAGGTTGAGTTTTACTCGGTGCCTCATATGTACCCGTGGTGTCCCAATTTTGAGCATTTTCAGCTAACAAGTCTAAGTACTCCATTGCTTCATCAAGGTCTTTATCTTCAAAAGTTCCATTGCACATCAATTCAACCATTTGCCTATCTTTAGGTGTTAACCCTTCATAGAAATGTGAAACCAATCTCCATGTTTCAAAACCATGATGGGGGCAAGTACTAAGCAAATCTCGATACCTATCCCAACATTTATAAAATGTTTCTCCTAGTTTTTGAGTGAAAGTGGTGATTTGTCTCTTGAAAGAGTTTGTTCTATGAGATGGGAAAAACTTCTTTAAAAACTGTTGTTGCATTTCATCCCAAGCACGAATGGATCCTGGTCTCAAATTTTGTAGCCATGTTTTAGCTTTATCTTTTAATGAAAAAGGAAAAAGCTTTAATCTGATGGTGTTCATGCTACAATTTAAGTTATTATATATGTTGCAGACCTCCTCAAATTCTCTTAAATGCAAGTATGGATTTTCCAATTCCAAGCCATGAAATGAAGGTAAAAGTTGAATAATGCCTGGCTTAAAATTAAAATGAGATGCATCAGGAGAAAAAATTATGCATGATGGTGCACTTGTTCTTGTGGGATTCATGTGGTCTTTAAGTGTTCTAGCACGGTTATTCTCATTATTTTCATTCTGAAGTGATTGATTATCTTCTTCGGCCATATTTTCTGAAAATGATGAGCATATACCCTACAAAGTCTACCACTTGATGTTCGTGACCACACTCTCATGCACGTGTAGGAATAAAATAAAATAAAAAGAAGAAAGCAAAAGGAGGAAGAAAACAAAATAAAAAGAAACAAAAGAAAAGAAACAAAGTTATATACAAGAAAAGTGAAAAGAGAAAATAAAATAAATACTATAATTTATACAAGAACTTACCTCCCCGGCAATGGCGCCAAAAACTTGACACGACGAAAAGATTAATGTCTTCTCCCAAGTGCAGGAGTGTCGAAGTAATAAATAACCCGGCAAGACCGGGGTCGAACCACAGGGAGGTTAATTGTACAAATTATAGACAACAATTATAAGCAACAATAATAGCAATAATAACAACAACAATAACAACAACAACAATAGTAATAGTAATAATAATATTAATAGTAGTAGTAGTAGTAGTAGTAGTAGTAGTAATAATAGTAGTAGTAGTACTAATAATAATAATAATAATAATAATAATAATAACAATAATAATAATAATAATAATAATAATAAAGAAAGAGAAGAAGAAGATGATGATGATGATGAGAACTTAGAGATGAAATATTAATGTAAGGATTAAACAATAATAATAACAAATGTCAAGGTTAGAGGTTCCACTAATGGTATATCAAACAAGTATAGTATAAACTCTTATTATTGAATTGGAAACCACACAAAAAGGAGGTTCCAATCAGATTATATATTGTTAAAATGATTACATTAGTCATCTTATTCAATTAATGCTAATACTTGTAAATCTCGTCAAGCATTCATGATTATAACTTATGTTAACAACAAATCAAGTTCCTTTCATAGCTCAGGTGTCGGTTATACCATACATTATGGGCTATGAAAGTGCCAAGCATTTGTTGTACCAAGTGTTATACAACATAAATCAAGATTAGTCATTTAACAAGCAAAGTATTAAAGAGTGAACAAGATAACAAATATAAAACATGTTAGTATCAAACATTAAGATCCATATTAAGTTTACACTATACTTATTCTTCCACCATTAGTGTAACCTTTTCACCTTGACATAATTAACTTAGCTAGACATAATGAAAGAAAGGAAAATAGATAAACAAAATAAGAACATAAAAGCTAACTAAGTAAAGGAAAGGAAATGAAAGGCATAAACTTGA
The DNA here is from genome assembly GCA_026413675.1 of Populus pruinosa. Lineage (NCBI taxonomy): Eukaryota > Viridiplantae > Streptophyta > Magnoliopsida > Malpighiales > Salicaceae > Populus > Populus pruinosa. The sequence continues at coordinate 13,968,044 of CM048598.1, read as the reverse complement.
TATTAATGAAAGCAAAGCATAAACATTACAAAAAATACAAAGAGAGAAAGGAAGAGCATGATCTTGATCTGGAAACCAAGATGCCTAAATGCATGGCAAATGCGTCCTTTTATAGGCCAAAATTGGGAACTATTGATTTGATGACTAATTGATAAGTGGGTGGCCAACTTTTAACTTGGTGACAATCCTTATCTTCTCTTGTCTGCCCAAAACATCATTGATAACGTCAAAATTAGAGCCAATTGTAAACATGAAAGTTGTAGCCAATTGTCTCAGCTTTTTTTTGTAAAACATTCAGCTCATTTGGACTTCTAGAACTCCAGATATGGCCAAAATACCGAACAGTGCTCGGGCTGGAAGACAGATTCGGGCTTCATTGTTGTTGCTACAATTTGGACTTGATAGTGGCCTTTTTAGATCTTGGGCTCCATATGAAAGTTGTAGGCCTATGTCTTACCTTTCCATCCATATAAATTGGACCTAAATCTGAGATTGGTAGCTCCAGATATGACCCAATTACCGAACAGTGTTCTGGTTTGGATTGCACCGACATCTCTTCTCTAAGTTTGACCATCTCTTTATCCTTGCAATTTAAGTTCTTCAAGTCATCAATCAATCCTTTCATTTATGTGATAGGCCTGCATTAAAAATAGACATTTACCACAAATTAAAGGTATCTTATATTATTAGATATATTATTATAAAACATGCTTTAGTTAAGGAGTTATTGATACTTCAAGTGCAAAATGATGATATAAAACCATGATAAAAATGCACTTTTAAGTACTAATCATTTGACCCCAGTCTTGCCGGGTTACTTATTACTTCGACACTTCTACACTTGGAAGAAGACATCAATCTCTTGTTCGTGTCAAGTTGTTGGCACCGTTGTCGGGGAGGTAAATTCTTATACAAATTATAGTATTTATTTTATTTTCTCTTTCATTTTTCTTGTATCTAACATTGTTTCTTTTGTTTTGTTTCTTCTACCTTTTATTCTATTCCTACACGTGTATGAGTGTGTGATCATGTATATTATGTGATAGATGTTGTATAGTATCCTCATCATTTTTAAAAAATATATCCGAAGAAGATAACCAGTTGCTTCATAATGAGAATAATGAGAATCACCATGTTAGAATAGTTAGAGACCACATGAATCCCACAAGAACAAGTGCACCCTCATACATAGTTTTCCCTCCTGATGCATCTCTTTTAATTTTAACCCAGACATTATTCAACTTTTACCTTCTTTTTATGGCTTAGATTTAGAAAATTCATACTTGCATATAACAGAATTTGAGGAGGTCTGCAACACGTATAATATCTTAAATTATAGCATGAATACTATCAGATTAAAACTTTTTCCATTTTCATTAAAAGATAAAGCTAAACTATGACTATAAAATTTGAGGCATGGATCCATTCATGCTTGGGATGAAATGAAACAATAATTTTTAAAGAAGTTTTTCCTTTCTCACAGAACAAACTCTTTCAAAAAATAAATCACCACTTTCACTAAAAAACCAGGAGAAATATTTTACCAATGTTAGGATAGATATTGAGACTTGCTTGATACTTTTCTTTATCATGGTTTTGAAACATTTAGATTGGTTTTATATTTTTATAAAGGGTTAACACCTAGAGATAAGCAAATGGTTGAATTGATATGCAATGAAACTTTTAAAGATAAAGACCGTGATGAAACAATAGAGTACTTAGACTTGTTAGCTGAAAATGCTCAAAATTGGGACACTATAGATACTTATGAGGTACTAGGTAAAACTCAATCTCATATACCTAGTGGAGATATGTATAACCTTAGAGAAGATCATAACCTCCAAGCCAAGTTTGCATCTTTAGCTAGAAAAGTCGAGGCACCAGAATTAAAAAAGAGTGGTCAATTAAAATATGTTTAAGACATTGTGTATCAAATTTGTGAAACAAATGAACACTCAACCAATGACTATCCAACTTTGTCTTATTCTAAAGAATGTCTCCATAAACAAGCTTATGCTTTAAACAGTTTTCAAAGGCCCAATCATAACCCATACTTGCAAATATACAACCCTGGTTAGAGAAATCACCCAAATTCTAGTTGGAAGAGTGATAATAACAATGCACAAACTTCATAACCATTGTTTCAAACACACCATAATTTCCAAAATTCTTATAGATCTGCACCTTCTTATGCTCCACCTTTTAGAAGAAATCTTGAGGAAACATTGCATGCATTCATTGAGAAGCAAGAGACAATGAATACTCAACTTGCTCAAAGCATGACAGATTTTAAAGATACTCTTGCAAAATTGACATCTGCTCTTAGTTTCCAAGAGAAATGTAAGTTTCCATCTCAACCGTAACAAAATCCTAAGGGGCAATATAATGCAAATGCAAGTAGTTTTGGAAGCCCACACATGAATCAAGTCAAATCAGTCATCACTCTTCATAATGGTAAGGTTATTAAAAACTCACTCTTAAACCTTGTGAGAAAGATGATAAGTAAATCTTTAAGGATAAGGAAGGGGTTGAATCTGAATATTGCAAAGAAAAAATTGATTCCCTGTCAGCACTTTCATTTTCTCATGTCATGACCAAACAAGAGAAAATCAATCACAACTCTGAAATCTTTAAAACTTTCAAATAATTAAGGATCAATATACCTTTACTGGATGCTACTAAACAACTTTGTTTTGAGTCCTTTTTTGTTGTTAAGCCCATTTGTTTTAGGCTTTTTTCTACAAATATTACATGCAATTACAAACAGACAAATCAAGTGTCGGTGGCAAGAAGACAACAAATGAAAGTCCCTTATAAAACATGAGCAATTTTTATTTTGTCATCACCCAATCATAGCAGGCAATACCACATGGGTTCACATAGGTTCTAAAGGAATCTCCAAGCTTTCCAACAAGATGTTTTGGCCTTTTCCATGTCAACTCATCTATAAAAGGGGACTCCTAAAACTTCAGAAGGTAGATTATCATTTTCCCTTAGAAAAGTTTATTGTCCCTTGTAACTTATATTTATAGCCCATATCCATTCTTCTCCGTAACCAACATCTCCTGTATTGATTTTCATTATAAATTTAAGTAAGATTCTATTTTTATTATTTACATTCTTGTTAAATTTTATATACATTTAAGTATACTTTGTGTTTGATCAAGGATCCTGACATTGCTAGTTTTGCCTTGTTCATTCATATCAAAAATTTATTTATATTTACTTGCATTTATTTCTTTGTTCTTTTTATAAAATTAGTATATAAGCTGGAAACCTCTAACCCGATCTTTTAGATCATTCTCAGGTATAACAAAGTCATGTGCTGAAATAACATCTGGTGTATATATATATGTTAAGTATTGATGATGGAAATAAAATTTGAAACCCTTGTACAATATATATATATATAGACACACACACACACATACTAGATGTTATTTCAGTACATGTGTGATGGATTGAATATGTAAATTGGAAGTAGTCGATAACATGGGACGTTCAAGATACAAAGGAAACTCTACCAAAATTTCAATAGAATTCTTTTTAAAATAAAAAATTACCATCACATTAAAAGCATATGTCAGAATCTTTTAGCTTTTACAGAATAGAACAATAGGGACTACTACAATCCTAATGCATTTTTGTGCATTTTCAGAGTTTGTAATAACTTACCTTTTTTATATGAATTAAATTTGGAAGAAATTATAACTGGAAAAGTTTTATTTTTTTTTTCAAAAATGAGTACTTGAGATCAGATGGTAAAAACTTTAAATTAGGTTTGGGTGGATAAATACTTAAAGGTATGGACTGAATTGATCATGGTGGCAATTCATCAATTTTTAGTCTCTAACTACTTACCTTTTATTCTTTCTGAAAATAAACCATTTGCAAATCTTCAGATTCATTAAATTTAGTTTCATTAGAAGTAATTTGAATTGATCATGGTGGCAATTCATCAATTTTTGGTCTCTAACTACTTACCTTTTATTCTTTCTGAAAATAAACCATTTGCAAATCTTCAGATTCATTAAATTTAGTTTCATTAGAAGTAGTTTCAAATTAATCATAAACTAAATTTTCAATAAAGTCTACTTTTTATAAATCATTATTATCTCCAGGATAATTATAAATGTTAAAAAAAATTCATTTCCAAAGTCATGTTTCCAAAAGATAACTTCATTACTTCATTCCTACAATTAATCAATGCATTAGAAGCTGTAAGAAATGAATGTCGTAAAGTAGAATTTGCAAAGATTTATGAAAGAAAATGAGACAAGATGGAAATTTTTTCTTAAAATTAGCACAATTAATTAAAAATATTGATAGGATAACACAATTGAAAAAATAATTGATGAAATAATATAGTTTCTACTTGTCGCCATTGAGAATAGAAGAAATAAAGAAAGAAAGAGAGAAAAACCCTGAAGATACAATGAAGCTCCAATTACAATATCACTGATATTATTGAAAAGATCTCGGGTATATAAATCTAACGACACCTTAAAAGGTCACCAATGGTGACCTAATTAGTCCACATTGTTGCCTCAAGATGGAGGGTGTCTCACTAGCTTTTGATGACAAGTGTGACCCATTCGGGTTACCGTTGATGACTTTTTTTGGGATCATTGGACTCGTTTCATTGAAATTTTTTTGATAGTACTGATAGTGTCATAATTGGAGCTTTGATATCTTTTAAAAAAAATATTCCACTCTTTTTTTTTTCTCTCCAGCTCATTTAATATTTTTTTATTAGATGTTGTTATTCTAAAAAGCTATAAAGGTTGTGTATTTTTCAATCATCACAAGTATAAATTATACTATTTTGGCTATTGTTTTCTTCAATTGTGTTATTTAGCTAGTTTTTTTTCTTAAAATGTATTAAAAACAAAAAATAACAGACAGGATGCGACATGAGATTTTATGGACCACTTTGTTAACAAACTCCCGAACCATAAATCGGCTGGAGTAGCCTCCTTTTTTTGGACTTTTATGTCACCACATAAAAAACATATATGGCTCCCCACATATCAATATTTTTATCTATATAACCCTGTGATATCATGAAATTATAGTTACATAAAAAAAATATCAAGATATTACAAAACTCTCATTTTATATTTAAAATATTATAAAATATCCTTGAGGTTAATGAGAATGATTTTAAAACTAGCACGGGTATTTTGGATACAAAAGTGGTTTTTTACAAATACTTATTTAAATATGAGGGTTTTTTTACACTTTAAGATAATAAATATAATTTATCTTTGGATTTTTTTTAATTTACCCTATTACATTTTGTTAAATAGAACCTTTTTAATTTAAATTTATTCATGATTGAGTCCCTTTCATCCATTTTTATAATTTTATGTCTACATACGGAAAAAAGGTGGAAGTCATCTAATGATCATGAGTTGAAAGGTGGCCTTAATAATTGGTAAATTGAAACTAGAGGACTCAATTTGATTGAAAAATGGAGTAGGAGATTGATTAGATGAAAAAAAAAATTGATATTTCAGATACCATGCGTGATTTAAAAAATATATATATTTTTTAATAAAAAATCCATGTGCATATATTTTTTAATAAAAAAAAGGCCAGCAGCCAGCATGTCCATGTGCATGTTGGTTATTTGCAATGTTACCTTGTCTTGAATGACTAGTGTAAATTGGGGCCATCGAAAAGGACATGGACTTGGATGTCACAAGTCTCATTTCATTGTATATGCTTTAAGAAGGAATCTATCTATCCCCTCGTAAGAGACAAAGTTTCTCTATTAATTAATTAAGTCATGCAGAAATTTTTGGCCCGTTCACATTTTAAAATTGGAAAGAGGTGCCCTACGTTCTTCTTTCCATCTTTAATTTAGTAAAAAATCTTTCAATCATTAATTTAGTCAATTTGTAAAGAGATTTGTAGCTGGATGAAAAGACGCTTCTAAATAATTAACGTGGCTTCGGACTGAAATGCACTGTCATCCACACAGTGCTTCTTTTCTTCTTTTTTTCATGTTACATGTTCTCATCTGTTACTTTATGTAGATATGTTTAAAACTTAACCTAGGTATTTTGTTAGCATTTTCTCTCTGTAGCCGTCTAGCGTGCTTATATTTTCCTGTTATTAGGTTTGCACCTGGTTTTGCAGAAAATTGATCAGCCGTTTTCAAAGAGATTTAAACTAGAGAGACTAAAATTGAGAAAAAAGAAAAAAAAGTTGTAAAGGATTAAAAAAAAGTAAGATTGCAAATCTAAAAAGAGAAAAGAGGGAAAATAAAGAAGAGAGAAGGAAGATGAAGCATCGTGGGTAATTTGCTGCACGCGCCACCTTTTCATCACAGGGATGGAGAGACGGTTTCAACTTTCTAGAACACTAAATATGATTGTCTTTCAATTATATCACACCCAAAGCTCGCTGCCACCCTTCACATGTTGGTTCATGTTTTCACGCGCAATTCCTTCTTTTTTTTTTACCTTAATCTTTAAATCCATTATAACTTTTCAATTGAGTCTCCGCTCTTATATGTTTTATATTTTTCTAGATAATCTAAGGAGAAACCACTAGTTGTGCTTAAATATTATTTCTTTTTATATGTATTATAACTTCATACTTTTTTCTAGTAACCCCAAACATACACGTGTCTCAAACTAAGTCTCCTATTAGTCCATGATTTATAAGGTGTTTTTAAATCTAGCTTACTAGAGCCCTACTTAACAAGCACATGGTAGTTTTTAATGTATATCTAACACCCTCGTCTTTTGTGACTACATTGAACATAAAACAACATCATAGCTTATTGAAAAATCCAAGATTTTTTTTATACATAAACAATTAGATGTATCGTAGTTAGCTTCAATATCATATTTCAATCTCTGTTATATTATCAAAAATTCAATTATGTAGAGAAATACTCAGCATAATATGTCTAGTTTTTTTCAAATTAATAAAGTAAAGTTAGTTGAGAATAATTAAAAAGTTTAACCTATTGGTTAACCAACCATTTCTATGTATATGTGTAAGGCAATATATAATAATAATGATAGAGGTTACCACACAAGGGTACGACTATAATATTTCCTATATACAATATTTCATACACACACACACACACATACATTCTATAATATGTCCCCTTAAGCTGAGAGTGGAGGATCAACAAAACTTGAAATAAAAAGCAGTAGGAAGTTGCTTAATAAAGACATTTCTAAGTTGATCTTGAGATGAAATAAAATGAATCTGAATCTCCTTCTTCGCAACTCTATCTCAGACAAAATGATAGTCAACATTAACATGTTTTGTGCGAGCATGAAAAACAGGATTCATAGACAAATAAGTGGCACCAAGGTTATTACACCAGATGATAGAAGCAGAAATAGACAGAATCTATAGATCTGTTAATAAATATTAAAGCCAGATAACCTTAGCAATGTCATCGGCCAAGGCTTTGTACTCAGCTTCAGTAGAAGAGCAAGCAACTATAAGTTGCTTACCTAATTTGTTACGATGTCGCAATCACACAAATTAATTACCCTAGCTTAAAACATAACACACGAGATAGCATAGAACAAGCAAGGGGTCGATCCCACGAGGAAGGTTCAAGTCAGATTTTTATGCTAGATGATATGCAATTTGAGGGGGTTTGGACATTATCTTGGTTAAAGCAAAAGAAATAGAAAACTATGAAATAAAATTAAATAAAATCTAAAAATTATCGAGAGAACAAACCTTGATTTCAAGTAAACATTCACCTATGAAAATCAAAGCTGATCATGGAAATGAAATATCAATTTATATTATGAATATTTATTTCTTCTTAACATTGGTTAGTTAACAAATTTGTTATATAACTAATCATAATCATCAAACAACCATAATGTCCGCACTAGTAATATAATTCGATGGCACCCTTAAAAACTAGATAAGTTGATTAATCAATAAAACATAATTGTCCACAGTCTATGTTTGATTTGATTAAAAGTTCTTCCTAAGATTAATAATGTAGATCTGTCATACTTATTAAATTTAGTTACTTCACAAGTTCATATACCACAACTCTAGTTTTGATATCATACTTAGCAATAGATTATCTATAATAATAACTCATAATCCCTTCTAACAATTAAAATAAACAATCATAGAAAAAATAAGCATAGGAGAATAAACATATTCATCGTATAAATTGAAAAGAAAAGGTAAAATAAACCCTATAGTTCTTGAAATCCGTTTTCGTGTCCTTGCAACTAAGAGAAAGAGTTTAGCCTTGCATGTTTACTACACAACTAATTAAAAAAAAAATGCATAATTTCATGTTTCTTAGAGGAAGGAGGTGTTTTTCTCTTCTTGGCCAGCTGGCTGCCTCCATTCTTTTCTCTCATTCTTTTTATATCCTAGAAAACCCTAGTCTCTATTTTACAAAATAGTTCTCCTTTAATTAGACAATTTACATTTAAGTACTTCAATAACTATTTTTCTAAAAAAGGAGAAATAACCTTGCATGAAATCTTCAAATTTTGACTTAGAGAAGCTAAATTGCTGAAATAAAAACTTGGATGTCGATTTAGATGCTACAAAATATAATTTGGACTTGTTTCTTCATGAAACCTATTTGCTAGCAGCATTTAGTTGTCATCTTTGTAAAATCATATTGTATTTGGTTGACATTTAGAGCGTTGATAAATATTTGAGTTAGGCATTCAAAACAATTAAGTTTGCATTAATTGGACTACTATAGCTCTAAATATTCAAGTCGGAACGACCAAAGGTCAACATTAGCAGATTGCAAGATTTGACTTTAAAGGCTGTGATTTCCATACTCTTTCTTATTTTATTTTCTTGCTTTATATTTATAGAAAGATATGGACGTTAGCTTTATAATTCCATTGGAATCACTTTATTTTGACCTCTAAAGCTCACACTCTGCACAAACATTGACTAAAGGTTAAATCTACCAATTATCTCCAATTTACTTCTTTTTGCATCTTTCATTGCAAAGTACCTTCAAAACATAAAACAAAGAATATCAAGGCATTTTATATGTAAAACATACGTAAAGCATTAGTTAAAAGTCGGTGAAACTATCAAATAATACGATTGTATCATAATTTCCACGAAATCGGCACCTAACCAAAGAACACAAGATAACTACTCGTAGATTTGTGATCATGAACACTACCTACCCAATTAGTATCTATAAAACCATGTAAGGAAAAGGAAGGACTACAAGTAATAAATAGGTCATGTGATGTCATACCCTTAAGATAATGCAATATGCATTTAACGACAACCCAATAAGAATATGAAGGAGCATGCATAAATTGACTGACTTTCTTAATAGCAAAGCAAATATATGGGCACATAAAAGTGAGATATTAAAGAGAACTCATAATTTGATAAAAGCGTGTGGCATTAGAAAATAAGGGATCTAGTAAAATGGTAGCTTTGGATATAGAGATAAGAGTATCAACAAGTTTGCAAGATAACATACTAGCTTGAGTGAGCATGTCAAGTGTATATTTATGTTGTCAAAGCACAAGACCCATTCCAATAGGCTAAACCTCAATACCTAAAAAATAATGAATAAAACCCAAGTCACGAAGCTTAAATTTAGAGCTCGGTGGCTGTATAAGCCATTAGAGTATAAGAGAGTTACTACCCCTCAGCATAATATCATCAACATAGACTAGAAGATAATAAATATTAGTACCAACAGAGAAGATAAACAATGAGGTATCCACTTTAAAAGCACGAAAACCAATAAATAATAGGAAATCATTTAGACGAGTGTACCAACTTATGCAATCGACACACATGAGAGGAGAGAGTAGAATCAACAAAATCTAGAGGTTGTTTCATGTAGATCTCTTTGTCAAACTCTATTGAGGGAGGCATTATGGATATTAAGCTAATGAATTTTCCAATCACACAAACGGCAATAAAGAAGACTAGTCTGACAGTCGCCTATTTGATAATAGGATTAAAGGTTTTAGAGTAATCAATACATTCTTGTTGAATAAAATCTCTAGCGACTAGATGCGCCTTATACCTTTCGATGCCGCCATCATATTAGCATTTAATCTTGCACACCCACCAATTACCAACAACATTCATTGAAGGGTGAAATGGCACTAAGGACCAAGTTATGTTAGCATGTAAGGCCTAAATTTCCTCATGTATAGCATTATGCCACATCTTATACCTGTTAGAATCATTAAAAACCAGTGGCCCATGAGTAGGAAGATAGACTACCCGACTAAAGGAGGCAACATAGGCAGTGGTAGTGGATATGGTTGTCTTCAGCTGTCGTAGATGAAGAACCATAAAATGTTGGTGAGTAGCTAGGCATGTATAAGGAGAACTATTACTTGAGAGTGGCTGGAGAGTGATTAGTATTTAAAAGTGCATTTTTATCATGGTTTTATATCATCATTTTGCACTTGAAGTATCAATAACTCCTTAACTAAAGCATGTTTTATAATAATATATCTAATAATATAAGATACCTTTAATTTGTGGTAAATGTCTATTTTTAATGCAGGCCTATCACATAAATGAAAGGATTGATTGATGACTTGAAGAACTTAAATTGCAAGGATAAAGAAATGGTCAAACTTAGAGAAGAGATGTCGGTGCAATCCAAACCGGAACACTGTTCGGTAATTGGGTCATATCTGGAGCTACCAATCTCAGATTTAGGTCCAATTTATACGGATGGAAAGGTAAGACATAGGCCTACAACTTTTATATGGAGCCCAAGATCTAAAAAGGCCACTATCAAGTCCAAATTGTAGCAACAACAATGAAGCCCGAATCTGTCTTCCAGCCCGAGCACTGTTCGGTATTTTGGCCATATCTGGAGTTCTAGAAGTCCAAATGAGCTGAATGTTTTACACAAGAAAGTTGAGACAATTGCCTATAACTTTCATGTTTACAATTGGCTCTAATTTTGATGTTATCAATGATGTTTTGGGCAGACAAGAGAAGATAAGGATTGTCACCAAGTCAAGAGTTAGCCACCCACTTATCAATTAGTCATCAAATCAATAGTTCCCAATTTTGGCCTATAAAAGGACGCATTTGCCATGCATTTAGGCATCTTGGTTTCCAGATCAAGATCATGCTCTTCCTTTCTCTCTTTGTATTTTTTGTAATGTTTATGCTTTGCTTTCATTAATATCAAGTTTATGCCTTTCATTTCCTTTCTTTTATTTAGTTAGCTTTTATGTTCTTATTTTGTTTATCTATTTTCCTTTCTTTCATTATGTCTAGCTAAGTTAATTATGTCAAGGTGAAAAGGTTACACTAATGGTGGAAGAATAAGTATAGTGTAAACTTAATATGGATCTTAATGTTTGATACTAACATGTTTTATATTTGTTATCTTGTTCACTCTTTAATACTTTGCTTGTTAAATGACTAATCTTGATTTATGTTGTATAACACTTGGTACAACAAATGCTTGGCACTTTCATAGCCCATAATGTATGGTATAACCGACACCTGAGCTATGAAAGGAACTTGATTTGTTGTTAACATAAGTTATAATCATGAATGCTTGACGAGATTTACAAGTATTAGCATTAATTGAATAAGATGACTAATGTAATCATGTTAACAATCTATAATCCAATTGGAACCTTCTTTATGTGTGGTTTCCAATTGAATAAGAAGAGTTTATATTATACTTATTTGACATACCATTAGTGGAATCTCTAACCTTGACAATTTTTATTATCATTGTTTAATCATTACATTAATATTCCTTCTCCAAGTTCTCATCATCATCTTCTTCTTCTCTTTCTTTATTATTATTATTATTAGTACTACTACTACTATTATTATTATTAGTAGTACTACTACTACTACTATTATTATTATTATTATTATTATTGTTGTTGTTGTTGTTTATAATTGTTGTTTATAATTTGTACAATTAACCTCCCTATGGTTCGACCTCAGTCTTGCCGGGTTATTTATTATTTCGACACTCCTGCACTTGGGAGAAGACATCAATCTTTTCGTCGTGTCAAGTTTTTGGCGCCGTTGCCGGGGAGGTAAGTTTTGTATAAATTATAATATTTATTTTATTTTCACTTTTCACTTTTCTTGTATATAACTTTGTTTCTTTTCTTTTGTTTCTTTTTATTTTGTTTTCTTCCTCCTTCTTTTGCTTTCTTCTTTTTCCTTTTATTCTATTCCTACATGTGCATGAGAGTGTGGTCACGTATATCAAGTGGTATACTTTGTAGGCTATCCTCATCATTTTCAGAAAATATGGCTGAAGAAGATAAACAATCACTTCATAATGAGAATAATGAGAATAACCGTGCTAGAACACTTAGAGACCACATGAATCCCACTAGAACAAGTGTACCATCATGCATAGTTTTTCCTCCCGATGCATCTCATTTTAATTTTAAGCCAGACATTATTCAACTTTTACCTTCTTTTCATGGCTTAGAATTGGAAAATCCATACTTGCATTTAAGGGAATTTGAGGAGGTTTGCAACACATATAATAATTTAAATTGTATCATGAACACCATCAGATTAAAGCTTTTTCCTTTTTGATTAAAAGATAAAGCTAAAACATGGCTACAAAATTTAAGACTAGGATCCATTTGTGCTTGGGATGAAATGCAACAACAGTTTTTAAAGAAGTTTTTCCCATCTCATAGAACAAACTCTTTCAAGAGACAAATCACCACTTTCACTCAAAAACCAGGAGAAATATTTTACAAATATTGGGATAGGTATCGAGACTTGCTTAGTACTTGCCCTCATCATGGTTTTGAAACATGGAGATTGGTTTCACATTTCTATGAAGGGTTAACACCTAAAGATAGGCAAATGGTTTAATTGATGTGCAATGGAACTTTTGAAGATAAAGATCCTGATGAAGCAATGGAGTACCTAGACTTGTTAGCTGAAAATGCTCAAAATTGGGACACTACGGATACTTATGAGGCACCGAGTAAAACTCGACCTCATACATCTAGTGGAGGTATGTACAACCTTAAGGAAGATCATGACTTTTAAGCCAAGTTCGCATCTTTAGCTAGAAAAGTCGAGGCACTAGAATTGAAAAAGAGTGGTCAATTAAAATCTATTGAAAACATTGTGTGTCAAATATGTGAAACAAATAAACACTCAACCAACGATTGTCCAACCTTGCCTTCTTTTAAGGAATGTCTCCATGAACAAGCTCATGCTTTAAACAGTTTTCAAAGGGGCAACCACAACCCATACAACCCTGGTTGGAGAAATCATCCAAATTTTAGTTAGAAAAGTGAGAACAACAATGCACAAACTTCACAACCACCATTTCAAGCACACCATAATTTCCAAAATTCTCATGGATATACACCTCCTTATGCTCCACCTCCTAGAAGAAATCTTGAGGAAACATTGCATGCATTCATTGAAAAGTAGGAGACAATCAATACTTAACTTGCTCAAAACATGATAGATTTTAAAGATACTCTTGCAAAATTAACATCTGCTCTTAGTTTCTAAGAGAAAGGTAAGTTTCCATCTCAACCACAACAAAATCCCAAGGGGCAATACAATGCAAATGCAAGTAGTTCCGAAAGCCAACACATGGATCAAGTCAAATCAGTCATTGCTCTACGCAGTGGTAAGGTTATTGAAAAACCCTCTCTTGAACCTTATAAGAAAGATGATGAGTCAATCTCTGAGGGTAAGGAAGGAGATGAATCTGAAAATTGCAAAGAAATGACTGATTCACCGCCAGCACTTCCATTTCCTCATGCCTTGACTAAACAAAGGAAAGTCAATCACAACTCTGAAATTTATGAAATTTTCAAATAGGTAAGAATCAATATACCTTTGTTGGATGTTATTAAACAGGTTCTTTCCTATGCTAAAATTTTGAAAGATCTATGCACTGTGAAGAGGAAACTGAATGTGAAAAAGAAAGTCTTTCTAGCTGAAGAAGTAAGTGTCATTCTTCAAAATAATAATGCTTTGAAATATAAAGACCCTGGTTGTCCTACAATTTCTTGCTTTATTGGAGAGCATAAAATTGGAAGAGCTTTACTTAATCTTGGTGCTAGTGTGAATTTACTTCCATATTCAGTTTTTCAGAGTCTCAATCTAGGTGAGTTAAAACTAACTTCTATAACTCTTTTACTTGCCAATAGATCTATAAAAGTGCCTAAAGGAATAATTGAAGATGTGTTAGTACAAGTTGATAAATTTATTTATCCTATGGATTTTATTGTCATGGACACACAACTTGTTGAAGTATGTAATTCATTTCCTGTTATTTTAGGACGTCCATTTCTTGCAACTTCTAATGCATTGATTAATTGTAGGAATGGACTGATGAAGCTATCATTTGGAAACATGACATTGGAGATGAATATTTTCAACATTTGCAAGCAACCTAGAGATGATAATGATTTACAGGAAGTGGACTTTACTGAAAAATTAATTCATGATCAATTTCCAACCACTTCCAGTGGAATCGAGATTAATGAATTTGATGATTTGGAAATGATTTATTTTCAGGAAGAATCAAAGACAAGTAATTGGAGGCCACAAATTGAGGAATTGCCACCATGATCAATTAAGTCCATACCTTCAAATGTTCAACCACCAAAACCTGATTTGAAGTCATTGCCATCCAATCTCAAATACTCTTTTTTGGGAGAAAATGAAACTTTTCTGGTAATAATCTCTTCCAAACTTAATGCACATCAAGAAGGTAAGTTATTACAAACTCTGAAAATGCATAAAAATGCATTAGGATGGACCATAACTGATATAAAAGGAATTAGTCCTTTGATTTGTACACACAGAATTTATTTAGAGGAAAATGCTAAACCATCTAGAGAAATGCAACGAAGGCTAAATCCTAATATGAAGGAAGTAGTGAAAAATGAAGTCATTAAGCTTCTAGATAATGAAATCATTTATCCTATTTCTGACAGCAAATGGGTAAGTCCTACCAAAGTTGTACTCAAGAAGTCTGGAGTCACTGTGATAACAAATGAGAACAACGAGTTAATTCCCACTAGAACTATTACTGGTTGGTGCATGTGCATTGACTATAGGAAACTTAATTCAATGACTAGAAAACATCATTTTCCTTTACCTTCATGGATCAAATCCTAGAAAGAGTTGCAGGTCATGAATTTTATTGTTTCCTAGATGGCTATTCGGGTTACAACCAAATTGAAATTGCATTGGAAGATCAAGAGAAGACTACTTTCACATGTCTATTTGATACTTTTGCATATCGAAGGATGCCTTTTGGATTATGTAATGCACCAGCCACATTTCAAAGATGCATGCTTAGTATATTTAGTGATATGGTTGAACATTTTCTTGAGATTTTCATGGATGATTTTTCTATTTTTGGCGATTCATTTGATAATTGTTTGACTAACTTAGGAAAGGTTTTGACCAGGTGTGAAGAGAAGAATCTTGTGCTGAATTGGGAAAAATGTCATTTTATGGTAACAAACGGCATTGTACTTGGTCACATTGTTTAATCAAAAGGAATTGAGGTTGACAAATCTAAAATTGAGTTAATTGCAAACTTGACAACACCAAAATCTATTAAAGATGTTAGATCATTCTTAGAACATGCTGGTTTTTATAGAAGGTTCATCAAAGATTTTAGCGTAATATCTAAGCCTTTAAGTAATCTTCTAACAAAGGATACTATTTTTGAATGGATTGAACATTGTGAAAAAGTCTTTGTTAAACTTAAAAACTTGCTTACGTGTGCTCCTATCATTCAACCTCCCGATTGGTCATTACCTTTTGAAATAATGTGTGATGCTAGTGATTATGCCGTAGGTGCTGTTTTGGGACAAAGAAAAGATAAGAAACCTTATGTAATTTACTATGCAAGTAAAACTTTAAATAGTGCTCAAATGAATTATACCACCACTGAAAAAGAATTACTTGCAGTAGTATTTGCATGTGAAAAATTCAGATCTTATCTTGTTGGCTCACCTGTTGTTGTTTTTAGTGATCATGCAGCATTGAAATATCTTCTTTCTAAGAAAGATTCTAAAGCTAGATTGGTATGGTGGATTTTATTACTTCAAGAATTTGATATCACAATCAAAGATAAGAAAGGCAGCGAAAATGTTGTCGCAGATCACTTGTCAAGATTGACAACAGATTCGAAAACTGACATCACACCAATTGATGACTACTTTCCCGATGAATCTTTACTTTCTGTCTTTACAATGCCTTGGTTTGCTAATATTGTCAATTTTCTTGTTTCAGGACAATTGTCAGCTCATTGGAGTACCCAAGATAAAAGAAAATTCTTGAATGAAGTGAAGAAATTTTATTGGGATGATCCTTATTTATTCAAATATTATCCTGATCAAATATTTCGAAGATGCATTCCTGACAATGAGGTAAGTAGTGTCATTAAATTTTGTCATTCTGAGGCATGTGAGGGTCATTTCTCATCAAGAAAGACAACTGCAAAAATCTTACAAAGTGGATTTTATTGGCCCACCATGTTCAAAGACTCACATGCATTCTGCAAGTCTTGTGAAAATTGTCAAAAGTTGGGAACAATTTCAAAACGTCACATGATGCCTTTAAATCCTATTCTTTTCATTGAGATCTTTGACTGTTGGGGTATAGATTTCATGGGTCCATTTCCTTCATCATTTGGTTTCTTATACATATTAGTCGCAGTAGATTATGTTTCAAAATGGATAGAGGCAATTCCAAGTCGAAATAATGATCACAAAATAGTGATAAAGTTTTTGAAAGAAAATATTTTGATCGATTTGGAGTCCCTTGAGCCATAATAAGTGATGGTGGAACATATTTTTGCAACAAGCCATTTGAGTCTTTAATGAAGAAATATGGAATCTCACACAAAGTTACCACCCCTTATCACCCTCAAACAAGTGGACAAGTAGAGCTTGCTAATATGGAGATCAAACATATATTGGAGAAAATAGTGAACCCTAATAGGAAAGACTGGTCTTTAAGACTTAATGATGCACTTTGGGCTTATCGAACTGCATATAAAACATCATTAGGTATGTCACCTTATAGACTAGTCTATGGAAAACCTTATCACTTGCCTGTGGAACTTGAACATAAAGCTTATTGGGCTATTAAAGCTTTCAATTCAAATCTGGATGATGCTAGTCAACTGCGAAAATTACAAATAAATGAGCTTGAGGAAATAAGAAATGATGCATATGAAAATTCAAGAATTTATAAAGCAAGAATTAAAGAGTTTCATGACAAGAAAATACTAAGAAAAACATTCAATGTTGGTCAAAAAGTCTTGCTTTATAATTCTCGACTGCATTTATTTCCTGGAAAATTAAGATCAAGATGGAGCGGTCCTTTTATTGTGAAACATGTGTATCCATATGGGGCCTATGACATCAAGAATCCAACAAATGGCAATGTTTTCAAGGTAAATGGACATCGTCTGAAAGTTTACTTTGATAATTTTTCAGTTGAACATGACTCTATTGAATTGGGTGATCCTGTATATAAAGATTGACTTTTATTATTTTTATTTCTTTTTTTTAGTGATTTTTGCTAGTTTCTCTCACCCCGGTCAAATGGCGGATAACGGTACTCCGTGACTTAAGTCGGTTCTTTTAGTTTCCCACAATTACTGATATCTGTGTATATATCTGTGCAATTCTTTGAATCTCTCTTCTAATTCTCATTTGAAAATGGACACTAATCTTGAAAAATTGAAAAAGTATTTTCCCGTTCTGCCTCAGAATGCGATTACAAAAATTTACCGTGCTAGATGTGCAAGATTGAGATTGTTAATGAATCATGGAATTCCTGAAGATATTCGCTGGTTGATTGAAGCAAAGGTCCGATTATCAAGTGAGTCCTCTAACTCCTTCATTTGACACATGCCTAGAACAGGTAAAAGCACTTTTGCAAAGAAGCGTCGTGCAAAATGACTGGAAGTCTGTCATCGATGTGCTAGATGGACTTGTAATACACAATGTCGTTCTTTAGGAATGGTATCTATAAACCGTGAAGATAAAATACAATTCATTAAGGATGGTCTGAGTAAGGAGTCTTTAGATAATCTTCTATTGACTCTTGAGACGCATCCTAGTGGAGATGTGCATCGTGTAATTCATGATTTATGGCCACTATTTCGTAAAGAACATGATCGACTTAGTCTTAGGAATCTGACTAAAAAAGACCTTGTTTACCAGTTTTTAAGAAAATTGGATGGGAAGCCTATCCCCGACCCATAGAGGGCGTTTAAGCCGTTCTTGGATGTAAAACCAAGGGAAGATGTGAGCCATAATCACAACTACCTGTACATACACATGCTTTTTCAAAAGCAAATAAATAAAAAGAGAGAGAGAGAGTGTAAGACTCTAGCTGGCCTACATATATGTGTTATAATTACGTTTCTAATTTCTCATCTATAAAACCCTCTCTTCCTTCCTTTCATTTCTACTCAACCCATACATTCAACAAATACAAAAGTGTGTAGAAATGGCAAGTTCCTTAAGTCATCAAATAAGAAATATTTGTGTTTTCAGTGGATCTAGTCCTGGGAAAGAAAAGGAGTTTTTAGAATCAGCAAATCATCGTGGTCAAGTGCTAGCTGAGAGAAAGATTCATTTAGTGTATGGGGGAGGCAGTCTTGGGTTAATGGGAGGTGTGTCAATAGTTGCATTTTTAGAAGGTAGTCAAGTTTTGGGGGTCGTCCCTGAAGCTTTAGCACAAGGGGACATCATTGGAAAAACAATTGGAGAGGAACTTTAGGTCTCCACAATGTCGGCTCGAATGAATGCAATGTTTAACCATGTTGATGCCTTCATTGCTTTACTAGGTGGTCTAGGCACATTGGAAGAGATCTTTCATATTTCCTTTTGGGCTCAACTGCACATTCATCATAAACCCATAGGTTTGTTAAATGTTAATGGTTATTATGATAAGTTGTTGTCTTTTCTTGATCATGCTGTGGAACAGGAATTTCTAACATCTTCTGCACGACAAATCATAATCTCTGCTGCTACTGGTGAACAATTGATTGACCAACTACAATCTTTCATTCCTGTGATTAATCCTTCCATGAGTTACATAAATTGGTCATCTAAGGAAAGCCGTAAAAAGCTTAGATTGGATTTGAACCTTCATTTGTGAATTTTTATGACTTTTGGTTTTATTATTGTGTTTTGTTATTTTTTATTTTTGTTTCAGTGTGTTTCAGGTTTTTCAGTTTTCATTATTTCAGGTGATATCTTCTATACTCTATCTTTCTACCTTAAAACATTGAGGACAATGTCTCGTTTTAGTTGGGGGGGAGAGGGTAGTAGTTGATAAAAAAAAATTGTTTTTCATTCATAAAGCATGTGCATAATTGTCGTTACTAGGATGGCAGAGTAAAGGAGCTCTTTTGTTAAAGTGACTCTTGAGACGCATCTTAGTAACCATTCTTAATAAGGTCTATTATAATACATCTTAAAATATTCAGGTTTACAAACTCTCGCATTGTTATCACTTAATTCTGCTCATATACTTAATTAACATGTATTCTTAAACCTTAATTTACACACGCACACTTTAACATATGATTGTGGGTTGCATATTGGATTATTACATTATTTATGTTCTTTTGTTAAAGGTAACAACTAAGGGAAAGGGATTGCATATAATTAAAAAAAAAAGAAAAAAAGAAAAAAAGAAAAAAATGATGATAATAAAAATGTAGATAAATTTGGTTTTGTAGTCTCCCTAACCTAAGCAATTAAGCCCGAAGGGGTGTTTTAACACCTAATACCCTAAAGTCAACTGACTTGGAAGCTATTGGCCCAACGCTTGTTACATGGGTTGAGGAGAAAAGCTTAAGGGAATCAAACATTGCACTACTACATATCAGTATCTGCGACCCGAGTTACTAAGCTCGTAGAGGTGCCTTAACACCTAATGCCCTAAGACCAACTGGTCTGGGAGTCATTAGTTGAAAGCTTGTTACCTTGGTTAAAGATGCATGATGTTTTTAAATTATATGTATATATTTTTTTAAAAAAAAAGAAGACAAAAATAATAATCTCCACCCAAGAAAGTTAACCTTAAACATTAGAACAAAAATTTTGTTTTCTTCCAAGAAAAGCCCCATAATTATGTGTTGATACATTGAGCACAAAAGAAAGGTTTATTAATATCTTGTTAAGAGGTATTGAGCAGATAAATAAATTTAATGAGAGTTTGTTTATCTGGATAGATTAATGGAAGTTAAATGATGAATACCTTGCTTTGTGAAATTTACAAAAACAATTTCTATTTTAACGCTTTGATTACTAGGGACTAGTAATAAGCTGGTTGGGGGGTGTGATTAGTACTTAAAAGTGCATTTTTATCATTGTTTTATATCATCATTTTGCACTTGAAGTATCAATAACTCCTTAACTAAAGCATGTTTTATAATCATATATCTAATAATATAAGATACCTTTAATTTGTAGTAAATGTTCATTTTAAATGCAGGACTATCACATAAATCAAAGGATTGATTGATGACTTTAAGAACTTAAATTGCAAGGGCAAAGAGATGGTCAAACTTAGAAAAGAGATGTCGGTGCAATCCAAACCGGAACACTATTCGGTAATTGGGTCATATTTGGAGCTATAAATCTCAGATTTAGGTCCAATTTATATGGATGGAAAGTTAAGACATAGGCCTACAACTTTCATATGGAGTCCAAGATCTAAAAAGGTCATTTTCAAGTCCAAATTATAGCAACAACAAAGAAGCCCGAATCTGTCTTCTAGCCCGAGCACTGTTTGGTATTTTGGCCATATCTGGAGTTCTAGAAGTTCAAATGAGCTGAATGTTTTACACAAGAAAGCTGAGACAATTGCCTATAACTTTCATGTTTTCAACTGGCTTCAATTTTGACGTTATCAATGACATTTTGGGGAGACAAAAGAAGATAAGGATTGTCACCAAGTCAAGAGTTAGCCACCCACTTATCAGTCATCAAATCAATAGTTCCCAATTTTGGCCTATAAAAGGAGGCATTTGCCATGTATTTACGCATCTTGGTGTTCAGATCAAGATCATGCTCTTCCTTTCTCTTTTTGTATTTTTTGTAATGTTTATGCTTTGCTTTCATTAATATTAAGTTTATGCTCTTCATTTCCTTTCCTTTACTTAGTTAGCTTTTATGTTCTTATTTTGTTTATCTATTTTTCTTTCTTTCATTATGTCTAGCTAAGTTAATTATGTCAAGGTGAAAAGGTTACACTAATGGTGTAAGAATAAGTATAATGTAAACTTAATATGGACTTTAATGTTTGATACTAACATGTTTTATATTTGTTATCTTGTTTACTCTTTAATACTTTGCTTGTTAAATGACTAATCTTGATTTATGCTGTTTAACACTTGGTACAACAAATGCTTGCACTTTCATAGCCCATATTGTATGGTATAACCAACACGTGAGCTATGAAAGGAACTTGATTTGTTGTTAACATAAATTATAATCATGAATGCTTGACGAGATTTACAAGTATTAGCATTAATTGAATAAGATGACTAATGTAATCATGTTAACAATCTATAATCCAATTGGAACCTTCTTTATGTGTGGTTTCCAATTGAATAAGAAGAGTTTATATTATACTTGTTTGACATACTATTAGTGGAATCTTTAACCTTGATAATTTTTATTATCATTGTTTAATCATTACATTAATATTCCTTTTCCAAGTTCTCATCATCATCTTCTTCTTCTCTTTCTTTATTATTATTATTAGTACTACTACTACTATTATTATTAGTAGTAGTACTATTATTATTATTATTATTATTATTATTATAGTTATTGTTGTTATTGCTATTATTGTTGTTTATAAATGTTGTTTATAATTTGTACAATTAACCTCCCTATGGTTCGACCCCAGTCTTGCCGGGTTATTTATTACTTCGACACTCCTGCACTTGGGAGAAGACATCAATCTTTTCGTCGTGTCAGAGAGGATAGGAGGAAAGGTCAACACATAGCTACAGGCCTACTAGAGAGGCGATGGAAGGACTATATTAGGTAGTAGACACCGGTGAAGTTGTTGTAAAACTGAGTTGGTTCATGTATAATGACCATTTGAAAAACAAGTAGCTGGTGATAATATGGCAAGGCTGGATGAGGGTGAAGTAGGGGTGCTGTTTGGGCTAGTTGGGAAAGGGTTAGGGTGAAGGAATTGGGGAGTATGCAGGGTTGGGAGGTATGTAGGTTACTTAAAGGGTACTAGGGTATGTGTTATATGTTCAGAGTACGCAAAAAGAAAGATAGTTTCATGAAAATAAACATGACGGTAGATATAAATACAATGACAAGCTAAATCAAGACAACGATAACCAAGATGAGATGAGCTTTAACATAAAAGCACACATGGTGAAGGAAAAAAATCCAATTTGTAAGCATGGTATGTACACAAGAAAGGAAAACAAAGACACCTAAAATCACACAAAAAATTATAATCAAGAGTATGACGAAATAAACACACTAAAGCACATAGATTTATTTTGAAAAACAAGAGTAGACATGCGATTAATAAGATAAACCGATGATTCAAAAGCATAGTTTCAAAATTGCAAAGGTGCATTACTGATTGATACTTAAAAGTGTATTTTTATCAAGGTTTTATATCATCATTTTACACTTGAAGTATCAATAACTCCTTAACTAAAACATGTTTTATAATAATATATCTAATAATATAAATACCTTTAATTTATGGTAATTTTTCATTTCAAATGCAGGCCTATCACACAAATAAAAGGATTGATTAATGAATTTAAGAACTCAAATTGAAAAGACAAATAGATGGTCAAACTTAGAAAAGAGATGTCGGTGCACTCCAAACCAGAACACTGTTCGGTAATTGGGTCATATTTGGAGCTACAGATCTCAAATTTGGGTCTACTTTATATGGATGGAAAGGTAAGACAACTTTCATATGGAGCTTAAGATCTAAAAAGGTCATTTTCAAGTCCAAATTGTAGCAACAACAAAGAAGCCTGATTCTGTCCTCCAGCCCGAGCACTGTTCAGTATTTTGGCCATATTTAGAGTTGTAGAAGTCCAAATGAGCTGAATATTTTACACAAGAAAGCTGAGACAATTTGCTACAACTTTTATGTTTTTAAGTGGTTCCAATTTTGACATTATCAATGACGTTTTAGGCAGACAAGTGCATCATGATGCATAGTTTTTCCTCCCAATGCATCTCACTTTACTTTTAAACTAGGCATTATTCAACTTTTACCTTATTTTTGTGGCTTAGAATTAGAAAATCCATAATTACATTTAAGGGAATTTGAGGAGGTCTGTAACACATATAATAATTTAAATTGTAGCATGAACACCATTAGATTAAAGCTTTTTCCTTTTTGATTAAAAGATAAAGCTAAAACATGGCTACAAAATTTGAGATCAGGATCCATTCGTGCTTGGGATGAAATGCAACAACAGTTTTTAAAGAAACTTTTCCCATCTCACAGAACACACTCTTTTAAAAGACAAATCACCACTTTCACTTAAAAACCAGGTGAAACATTTTACCAATGTTGGGATAGGTATCGAGACTTGCTTAGTACTTGCCCTCATCATGGTTTTGAAACATGGAGATTGGTTTCACATTTCTATGAAGGGTTAACACCTAGAGATAGGCAAATGGTTAATTTGATGTGCAATGGAACTTTTGAAGATAAAGATCCTAATGAAGCAATGAAGTACTTAGACTTGTTAGCTGAAAATGCTCAAAATTGGGACACCACGGGTACTTATAAGGCACCAAGTAAAACTCCACCTTATACATCTAGTGGAGGTATGTACAACCTTAAGGAAGATCATGACTTTTAAGCCAAGTTCACATCTTTAGCTAGAAAAGTCGAGGCACTAGAATTGAAAAAGAGTGGTCAATTAAAATCTATTGAAAACATTATGTGTCAAATCTGTGAAACAAATGAACACTCAACCAATGATTGTCCAACCTTGCCTTCTTTTAAGGAATGTCTCCATGAACATGCCCATGCTTTAAACAGTTTCCAAAAGGCCAACAACAACCCATACTCACAAACATACAACCCTGGTTGGAGAAATTGCCCAAATTTTAGTTGGAAGAGTGAAAACAACAATACACAAACTTCATAACTAACATTTCAAGCACCCCATAATTTCTAAAATTCTCATGAATATTCATCTCCTTATGCTCCACCTCCTAGAAGAAATCTTGAGGAAACATTGCATGCATTCATTGAAAAGCAAGAGATAATCAATACTTAACTTGCTCAAAACATGACAGATTTTAAAGATACTCTTGCAAAATTGACATCTACTCTCAGTTTTCAAGAGAAAGGTAAATTTCCATCTTAACCACAACAAAATCCCAAGGGGCAATACAATGCAAATGCAAGTAGTTCCGGTGCCAACACATGGATCAAGTCAAATCAGTCACTACTCTTCGCAGTGGTAAGGTTATTGAAAAACCCTCTCTTGAACCTTATAAGAAAGATGATGAGTCAATCTCTCAGGGTAAGGAAGGGGTTGAATCTGAAAATTTCAAAGAAAAAACTAATTCTCCGCCAGCACTTCCATTTCCTCAAGCCATGACCAAACAAAGGAAAGTCAATCACAACTCTGACATTTTTGAAACTTTCAAACAGGTAAGAATCAATATACCTTTCTTGGATGCTATTAAACAGATTCCTTCCTATACTAAAATTTTAAAAGATCTATGCACTGTGAAGAGGAAACTAAATGTGAAAAAGAAAGCCATTTAAAAGATCTATGGTAAATTTTCTCATTATTCTCATTATGAAGTGATTGATTATCATCTTCGGCCATATTTTCTGAAATTGATGAGGATACCCTACAAAGTCTACCATTTGATGTACGTGACCACACTCTCATGCACGCGTATGAATAGAATTAAAGGAAGAAGAAAACAAGAGAAGAGAAATAAGATAAAAGAAACAAAGTTATATACAAGAAAAGTGAAAAGAGAAAATAAAATAACTACTATAATTTAAACAAGAACTTACCTCCCCTGCAACGGCGCCAAAAACTTGACACGACCAAAAGATTGTTGTCTTCTCCCAAGTCCAAGAGTGTCGAAGTAATAAATAACCCGATAAGACTAGGGTCGAACCACAGGGAGGTTAATTGTACAAATTACATATAACAATAATACAACAATAACAACAACAACAACAACAACAACAACAATAACAACAACAACAACAACAACAACAATAATAAAGAAGAAGAACAAGAACAAGAAAGAGATGAGAACTTTGAGATGGAATATTAATGTAAGGATTAAACAATGATAATAACAAATGTCAAGGTTAGAGGTTCTACTAATGGTATGTCAAACAAGTATAGTATAAACTCTTATTATTCAATTGGAAACCACACACAAAGGAGGTTCCAATCAGATTATAGATTGTTAACATGATTACATTAGTCATCTTATTCAATTAATGCTAATACCTGTAAATCTCGTCAAGCATTCATGATTATAACTTATGTTAACAACAAATCAAGTTCCTTTCATAGCTTAGGTGTCAGTTATACCATACAGTATGGGCTATGAAAGTGCCAAGCATTTGTTGTACCAAGTATTATACAACATAAATCAAGATTAGTCATTTAACAAGCAAAGTATTAATGAGTGAACAAGATAACAAATACAAAACATGGTACCATCAAACATTAAAGTCCATATTGAGTTTACACTATACTTATTCGTACACCATTAGTGTAACCTTTTCACCTTGACATAATAAACTTAGTTAGACATAATGAAAGAAATAAAAAGAAATAAATAAGATAAGAACATAAATAAGATAAAATTTAACTAAGTAAATGAAAGGAAATCAAAAGTATAAACTTGATATTAATGAAAGCAAAGCATAAACATTACAAAAAATACAAAGAGAGAAAGCAAGAGCATGATCTTGATCTGAAAACTAAGATGCCTAAATGCATGGCAAATGCCTCTTTTTATAAGCTAAAATTGGGAACAATTGATTTGATGACTAATTGATGAGTGAGTGACCAACTCTTGACTTGGTGACAATCCTTATCTTCTCTTGTCTGCCCAAAATATCATTGATAACGTCATAATTAGAGTCACTTGAAAACATGAAAGTTCTAGAAAATTATATCAGCTTTCTTCTGTAAACAATTCAGCTCATTTGGACTTCTAGAACTCTAGATATGGCCAAAATACTGAACAATGCTCGGGCTGGAGGACATATTCGGGCTTCTTTGTTGTTGCTCCGATTTGGACTTAAAAATGGCCTTTCTAGATCTTGGGCTACATATAAAAGTTATAGGTCTATGTCTTACCTTTCCATCCATATAAAGTAGACCTAAATCTAAGATCTATAGCTCTAGATATGACCTAATTACCGAATAGTGTTTCGGTTTGGATTGGACCGACATCTCTTTTCTAAGTTTGCCCATCTCTTTATCCTTTCAATTTCAGTTCTTAAATTCATCAATCAATCCTTTCATTTATGTGATAGGCCTGCATTTAAAATGAACATTTACCACAAATTAAAGGTATCTTATATTATTAGATATATTATTATAAACATGCTTTAGTTAAGGAGTTATTGATACTTCAAGTGCAAAATGATGATATAGAACCTTGATAAAAATGCACTTTTAAGTACTAATAAATCTCTAATTTTGGTCTCCTTTATATGGATGAAAAGGTAAGTAAAATAGGCCTACAACTTTCATGTGGAGCCCAAAATTTAAAAAGGCCATTTTCAAGTCCAAATTGTACCAATAACAAAAATTTGTATTACAGCCCGAACACTATTTAGTGTTTGGCCTATATCTAAAGTTCTAGAAGTCCAAATGACCTCTATTTTTTTTTAAAGTTGAGACAATTTCCTACAACTTTCATGTGGAGGTCTGGTTCAAATTCTGATATTATGAATAATGTTTTAGGCACACAAGAAGATAAGAATTGTTACCAAGTCAAAAGTTGGCCACCTACTCAACAATTAGTTATCAAATTAATTGTTTCTAATTTTGGCCTATAAAAGAAGGCATTTGCTATTCATATAGGCATCTTGGTTTCTAGATCAAGATCATGTTCTTGCTTTCTCTTTTTTTTATTTTTGTAATGTTTAAGTTTTATTTTTATTAGTATCTTGTTTATGCCTTTCAATTCCTTTCCTTTACTTAGTTAACTTTTATCTTATTTATGTTATTATCTTGTTTATTTATGTTTCTCACTTTCAATATGTTTAGTTAAATTTATTATGTCTAGGTGAAAAGGTTACACTAATGGTGTAAGAATTAGTATAGTGTAAAGTTAACATGGACTTTAATGTTTTATACTAACATGTTTTGTATTTGTTATCTTGTTCACTCTTTAATGCTTTGCTTTTTAAATGACTAATCTAGATTTATGTTGTCGAGCACTTGGTACAACAAATACTTAATGCTTTTATAGCACAAACTGAATGGTATAACTGACACTTGTACCATGAAAAGAACTTAATTTGTTGTTAACATAAGTTATAATCATGAATACTGATTAGTACTTAAAAGTGCATTTTTATCATGGTTTTATATCATCATTTTGCACTTGAAGTATCAATAACTCCTTAACTAAAATATGTTTTATAATAATGTATCTAATAATATAAGATACCTATAATTTGTGGTAAATGTCTATTTTTAATGCAGGTCTATCACATAAATGAAAAGATTGATTGATGACTTGAAGAACTTAAATTGCATGGATAAAGAGATGGTCAAACTTAGAGAAGAGATGTCGGTGCAATCCAAACCGGAACACTGTTCGGTAATTGAGCCATATCTGGAGCTACATATCTCAGATTTAGGTCCAATTTATATGGATGGAAAGGTAAGACATAGGCCTACAACTTTCATATGGAGCCCAAGATCTAAAAAGGCCATTATCAAGTCCAAATTGTAGCAACAACAAAGAAGCCCGAATCTGTCTTCCAGCCCGAGCACTGTTCGGTATTTTGGCCATATCTGGAGTTCTAGAAGTCCAAATGAGCTGAATTTTTTACACAAGAAAGCTGAGACAATTGCCTACAACTTTCATGTTTGCACCTGGCTCCAGTTTTGACGCTATCAATGACGTTTTGGGCAGACAAGAGAAGATAAGGATTGTCACCAAGTCAAAAGTTGGCCACCCACTTATCAATTAGTCATCAAATCAATAGTTCCCAATTTTGGCCTATAAAAGGAGGCATTTGCCATGCATTTAGGCATCTTGGTGTTCAGATCAAGATCATGCTCTTCCTTTCTCTCTTTGTATTTTTTGTAATGTTTATGCTTTGCTTTCATTAATATTAAGTTTATGCCTTTCATTTCCTTTCTTTTACTTAGTTAACTTTTATGTTCTTAATTTGTTTATCTATTTTGCTTTCTTTCATTATGTCTAGCTAAGTTAGTTATGTCAAGGTGAAAAGGTTACACTAATGGTGTAAGAATAAGTATAATGTAAACTTAATATGGACTTTAATGTTTGATACTAACATGTTTTCTATTTGTTATCTTGTTCACTCTTTAATACTTTGCTTGTTAAATGACTAATCTTGATTTATGTTGTATAACACTTGGTACAACAAATGCTTGGCACTTTCATAGCCCATAATGTATGGTATAACCGACACCTGAGCTATGAAAGGAACTTGATTTGTTGTTAACATAAGTTATAATCATGAATGCTTGACGAGATTTACAAGTATTAGCATTAATTGAATAAGATGACTGATGTAATCATGTTAACAATATATAATCTGATTGGAACCTCCTTTGTGTGTGGTTTCCAATTCAATAATAAGAGTTTATACTATACTTGTTTGATATACCATTAGTGGAACCTCTAACCTTGACATTTGTTATTATTATTGTTTAATCCTTACTTTAATATTTCATCTCTAAGTTCTCATCATCATCATCTTCTTCTTCTTCTCTTTCTTTATTATTATTATTATTATTATTATTATTATTATTATTATTATTATTATTATTATTATTATTATTATTATTATTATTATTACTACTATTGTTGTTGTTATTATTGTTGTTTTATAATTGTTGTTTATAATTTGTACAATTAACCTCCCTGTGGTTCGACCCCGGTCTTGCCGGGTTATTTATTACTTCGACACTCCTGCACTTGGGAGAAGACATCAATCTTTTCGTCGTGTCAAGTTTTTGGCGTCGTTGCCGGGGAAACCTTATGTAATTTACTATGCATGTAAAACTTTAAATAGTGCTCAAATGAATTATACCACCACTGAAAAAGAATTACTTGCAGTAGTATTTGCATGTGAAAAATTCAGATCTTATCTTGTTGGCTCACCTGTTGTTGTTTTTAGTGATCATGCAGCATTGAAATATCTTCTATCTAAGAAAGATTCCAAGGCTAGATTGGTGCGGTGGATTTTATTACTTCAAGAATTTGATATCACAATCAAAGATAAGAAAGGCAGCGAAAATGTTGTCGCAGATCACTTGTCAAGATTGACAACAGATTCGAAAACTGACATCACACCAATCGATGACTACTTTCCTGATGAATCTTTACTTTCTGTCTTTACAATGCCTTGGTTTGCTAATATTGTCAATTTTCTTGTTTCAGGACAATTGCCAGCTCATTGGAATACCCAAGATAAAAGAAAGTTTTTGAACGAAGTGAAGAACTTTTATTGGGATGATCCTTATTTATTCAAATATTGTCCTGATCAAATATTCCGAAGATGCATTCCTGACAATGAGGTAAGTAGTGTCATTAAATTTTGTCATTCTGAGGCATGTGGGGGCCATTTCTCATCAAGAAAGACATCTGCAAAAATCTTACAAAGTGGATTTTACTGGCCCACCATGTTCAAAGACTCACATGCATTCTGCAAGTCTTGTGAAAATTGTCAAAAGTTGGGATCTATTTCAAAACGTCACATGATGCCTTTAAACCCTATTATTGTCATTGAGATCTTTGATTGTTGGGGTATAGATTTCATGGGCCCATTCCCTCCATCATTTGGTTTCTTATACATATTAGTCACTGTAGATTATGTTTCAAAATGGATAGAGGCAATTCCAAGTCGAAACAATGATCACAAAACAGTGATAAAGTTTTTGAAAGAAAATATTTTGAGTCGATTTGGAGTCCCTCGAGCCATAATAAGTGATGGTGGAACACATTTCTGCAACAAGCCATTTGAGTCTTTAATGAAGAAATATGGAATCACACACAAAGTTGCCACCCCTTATCACCCTCAAACAAGTGGACAAGTAGAGTTTGCTAATAGGGAGATCAAACATATTTTGGAGAAAACAGTGAACCCTAATAGGAAAGACTGGTCTTTAAGACTTAATGATGCACTTTGGGCTTATCGAACTGCTTATAAAACATCATTAGGTATGTCACCGTATAGACTAGTCTATGGAAAACCTTGTCACTTGCCTGTGGAACTTGAACATAAAGCTTATTGGGCTATTAAAGCTTTCAATTCAAATCTGGATGATGCTAGTCAACTGCGAAAATTACAAATAAATGAGCTTGAGGAAATAAGAAATGATGTATATGAAAATTCAAGAATTCATAAAGCAAGAATTAAAGAGTTTCATGACAAGAAAATACAGAGAAAAACCTTCAATGTTGGTCAAAAAGTCTTGCTTTATAATTCTCGACTGCATTTATTTCCTAGAAAATTAAGATCAAGATGGAGTGGTCCTTTTATTGTGAAACATGTGTATCCATATGGGGCCTATGACATCGAGAATCCAAAGAATGGCAATGTTTTCAAGGTAAATGGACATCGTCTAAAAGTTTACTTTGACAATTTTTCAGTTGAACATAACTCTATTGAATTGGGTGATCCTGTATATAAAGATTGATTTTATTTTATTTTATTTTATTTTATTTTTGTTTCTTATATAAATATTGATTTTATTTTATTTTATTTTTGTTTCTTTTTGAGTGATTTTTGCGAGTTTCTTCACCCCGGTCAAATGGCGGATAACGGTACTCCGTGACTTAAGTCGGTTCTTTCAGTTTCCCACAATTACTGATATCTGTGTATATATCTGTGCAATTCTTTGAATCTCTCTTCCAATTCTCATTTGAAAATGGACACTAATCTTGAAAAATTGAAAAAGTACTTTCCCGCTCTGCCTCAGAATGCGATTACAAAAATTTACCGTGCTAGATGTGCAAGATTGAGATTATTAATGAATCATGGAATTCCTGAAGATATTCGTTGGTTGATTGAAGCAAAGGTCCGATTATCAGGTGAGTCCTCTAACTTCTTCATTTCACACATGCCTGGAACAGGTAAAAGCACTTTTGTAAAGAAGCGTCGTGCAAAACGACTGGATGTCTGTCATCGATGTGCTAGATGGACTTGTAATACACAATGTCGTTCTTTAGGAATGGTATCTATAAACCGTGAAGATAAAATACAATTCATTAAGGATGGCCTGAGTAAGGAGTCTTTAGATAATCTTCTATTGACTCTTGAGACGCATCCTAGTGGAGATGTGCATCGTGGAATTCATGATTTATGGCCACTATTTCATAAAGAACATGATCGACTTAGTCTTGGGAATCTGACTAAAAAAGACCATGTTTGCCAGTTTTTAAGAAAACTGGATGGGAAGCCTATCCCCGACCCATAAAGGGCGTTTAAGCCGTTCTTGGACGTAAAACCAAGGGAAGATGTGAGCCACAATCACAACTACCTGTACATACACATGTTTTTTTTCAAAAGTAAATAAATAAATAAATAAAAAGAGAGAGAGAGAGTGTGAGACTCCAGCTGGCCTACATATAGATGTTATGATTGCCTTTCTAATTTATCATCTATAAAACCCTCTTTTCCTTCCTTTCATTTCTACTCAACCCATACCTTCAACAAATACAGAAGTGTGTAGAAATGGCAAGTTCCTCAAGTCATCAAATAAGAAATATTTGTGTTTTCGGTGGATCTAGTCCTGGGAAAGAAAAGGAGTTTTTAGAATCAGCAAATCATCTTGGTCAGGTGCTAGCTGAGAGAAAGATTCATTTAGTGTATGGGGGAGGCAGTCTTGGGTTAATGGGAGGTGTGTCAATAGCTGCATTTTTAGGAGGTAGTCAAGTTTTAGGAGTCGTCCCTGAAGCTTTGGCACAAGGGGACATCATTGGAAAAACAATTGGAGAGGAACTTCAGGTCTCCACAATGTCGGCTCGAATGAATGCAATGTTTAACCATGCTGATGCTTTCATTGCTTTACCAGGTGGTCTAGGCACATTGGAAGAGATCTTTCATATTTCCTCTTGGGCTCAATTGCACATTCACCATAAACCCATTGGTTTGTTAAATGTTAATGGTTATTATGATAAGTTGTTGTCTTTTGTTGATCATGCTGTGGAACAGGAATTTCTAACATCTTCTGCACGACAAATCATAATTTCTGCTACTACTGCTGAACAATTGATTGACCAACTACAATCTTTCACTCCTGTGATTGATCCTTCCATGAGTCGCATAAATTGGTCATCTAAGGAAAGCCGTAAAAAGCTTAGATTGGATTTGAGCCTTCATTTGTGAATTTTTATGTATTTTGGTTTTATTATTGTGTTTTGTTATTTCTTATTTTTGTTTCAGTGTGTTTCAGGTTTTGTCAGTGTTCGTTATTTCAGGTGATATCTTCTATACTCTATCTTTCTACCTTAGAACATTGAGGACAATGTCTCGTTTTGGTTGGGGGGAGAGGGTAGTAGTTGATAAAAAAAAAAATTGTTTTTCATTTCATAAAGCATGTGCATAATTATTGTTACTAGGATGGCAGAGTAAAGGAGTTCTTTTGTTAAAGTGACTCTTGAGACGCATCTTAGTAACCATTCTTAACAAGGTCTATTATAATACTTCCTGAAATATTCAGGTTTACAAACTCTCGTATTGTTATCACTTAATTCTGCTCATATACTTATTTAACATGTATTCTTAAACCTTAATTTACACACACACACTTTAACATATGATTGTGGGTTGCATATTGGATTATTACATTATTTATGTTCTTTTGTTAAAGGTAACAACTAAGGGAAAGGAATTGTATATAATTAAAACAAAAAAGAAAAAAAAAAGAAAAAAAAATGATGATAATAAAAATGTAGATAAGTTTGGTTTCGTAGCCTCCCTAACCTAAGCAATTAAGCCCGAAGGGGTGTTTTAACACCTAATACCCTAAAGTCAACTGACTTTGGAGCTATTGGCCCAACGCTTGTGACATGGGTTGAGGAGAAAAGCTTAAGGAAATCAAACATTGTATTATCTACATATCAGTATCTACGACCCGAGTTACTAAGCTCGTAGGGGTGTCTTAACACCTAATGCCCTAAGACCAACTGGTCTGGGAGTCATTAGCTGAAAGCTCGTTACATGGGTTAAAGATGCATGATGTTTTTAAATTATATGTATATACATTTAAAAAAAAAAGAAGTAAAAAAAAAAGACGACAAAAATAATAATCCCATCCCAAGGAAGTTAACCTTAAACATTAGAACAAAAATTTTGTTTTCTTCCAAGAAAAGCCCCATAATTATGTGTTGATACATTGAGCACAAAAGAAAGGTATATTAATATCTTGTTAAGTGGTATTGAGCAGATATATAAATTTAATGAGAGTTTGTTTATCTGGATAGATTAATGGAAGTTAAATGATGAATACCTTGCTTTGTGAAATTTGCAAATTGTTTTAACGCTTTAATTACTAGGGACTAGTAATAAGCTGGTTGAGGGGTGTGATTAGTACTTAAAAGTGCATTTTTATCATGGTTTTATATCATCATTTTGCACTTGAAGTATCAATAACTCCTTAACTAAAATATGTTTTATAATAATGTATCTAATAATATAAGATACCTATAATTTGTGGTAAATGTCTATTTTTAATGCAGGTCTATCACATAAATGAAAGGATTGATTGATGACTTGAAGAACTTAAATTGCATGGATAAAGAGATGGTCAAACTTAGAGAAGAGATGTCGGTGCAATCCAAACCGGAACACTGTTTGGTAATTGGGCCATATCTGGAGCTATAGATCTCAGATTTAGGTCCAATTTATATGGATGGAAAGGTAAGACATAGGCCTACAACTTTCATATGGAGCCCAAGATCTAAAAAGGCCATTATCAAGTCCAAATTGTAGCAACAACAAAGAATCCCGAATCTGTCTTCCAGCCCGAGCACTGTTCGGTATTTTGGCCATATCTGGAGTTCTAGAAGTCCAAATGAGCTGAAGTTTTTACACAAGAAAGCTGAGACAATTGCCTACAACTTTCATGTTTGCACCTGGCTCCAGTTGTGACGTTATCAATGATGTTTTGGGCAGACAAGAGAAGATAAGGATTGTCACCAAGTCAAAAGTTGGCCACCCACAAAAATTTTGTTTTCTTCCAAGAAAAGCCCCATAATTATGTGTTGATACATTGAGCACAAAAGAAAGTTGTAGGCCATAATGTATGGTATAACCGACACCTGAGCTATGAAAGGAACTTGATTTGTTGTTAACATAAGTTATAATCATGAATGCTTGACGAGATTTACAAGTATTAGCATTAATTGAATAAGATGACTAATGTAATCATGTTAACAATATATAATCTGATTGGAACCTCCTTTGTGTGTGGTTTCCAATTGAATAATAAGAGTTTATACTATACTTGTTTGACATACCATTAGTGAAACCTCTAACCTTGACATTTGTTATTATTATTGATTAATCTTTACATTAATTTTCCATCTCCAAGTTCTCATCATCTCCAAGTTCTCATCATCTTCTTCTTCTTCTCTTTCTTTATTATTATTAGTATTATTATTACTACTACTACTACTACTACTACTACTACTACTATTATTATTATTATTATTATTATTACTATTATTATTATAGTTGTTGTTCTTATTGTTATTGTTGTTGTTATTATTGCTATTATTGTTGTTTATAATTGTTGTCTATAATTTGTACAATTAACCTCCCTGTGGTTCGACCCCGGTCTTGCCGGGTTATTTACTACTTCGACACTCCTGCACTTGGGAGAAGACATCAACCTTTTAGTCGTGTCAAATACTAATTAGTACTTAAAAGTGTATTTTTATCATGGTTTCATATCATCATTTTGCACTTGAATTATCAATAACTCCTTAACTAAAGCATATTTTATAATAATATATCTAATAATATAAGATACCTTTAATTTATGGTAAATGTTCATTTTAAATGCAGGCCTATCAAATAAATAAAAGAATTGATTGATGACTTTAACTTAAATTGCAAGGGCAAAGAGATGACCAAAATTAGAAAAGAGATGTCGGTGCAATCCAAACTAGAACACTATTTGGTAATTGGGTCATATCTGGAGCTATAGATCTTAGATTTAGGTCCATTTTATATGGATGGAAAGGTAAGACATTGGCCTACAACTTTCATATGGAGCATAAGATCTAAAAAGGCCATTTTCAAGCCCAAATTGTAGCAACAACAAAAAAGCCTGAATCTATCCTCCAGCCCGAGCACTATTCAGTATTTTGGTCATATCTGGAGTTCTAGAAGTCCAGATGAGCTGAATGTTTTCACAAGATAGCTGAGAAAATTACCTACAACTTTCATCGAGTGGCTCCAATTGTGACGTTATCAATGATGTTTTGGGCAGACAAGAGAAGATAAGGATTGTCACCAAGTCAAGAGTTAGCCACCCACTTATCAATTAGTCATCAAATCAATAGTTTCCAATTTTGGCCTATAAAAGGAGGCATTTGCCATGCATTTAAGCATCTTGGTCTCCAGATCAAGATCATGCTCTTGCTTTCTCTCTTTGTATTTTTTATTATGTTTATGCTTTGCTTTCATTAATATCAAGTTTATGCCTTTCATTTCCTTTCCTTTACTTAGTTAACTTTTATGTTCTTATTTTATTTATCTATTTTTCTTTCTTTCATTATGTCTAGCTAAGTTTATTATGTCAAGGTGAAAAGGTTACACTAATGGTGTAAGAATAAGTATAGTGTAAACTTAATATGGACTTTAATGTTTGATACTACCATGTTTTATATTTGTTATCTTGTTCACTCTTTAATACTTTGCTTGTTAAATGACTAATCTTGATTTATGTTGTATAACACTTGGTACAACAAATGCTTGGCACTTTCATAGCCCATACTGTATGGTATAACCGACACCTGAGCTATGAAAGGAACTTGATTTGTTGTTAACATAAGTTATAACCATGAATGCTTGACGAGATTTACAAGTATTAGCATTAATCGAATAAGATGACTAATGTAATCATGTTAACAATTTATAATCTGATTGGAACCTCCTTTATATGTGGTTTTCAATTGAATAATAAGAGTTTATATTATACTTGTTTGACATACCGTTAGTGGAATCTCTAACCTTGACATTTGTTATTATCATTGTTTAATTGTTACATTAATATTCCATCTCAAAGTTCTCATCTTCTTCTTCGCCTTCTTTTTCTATATTATTATTATTATTATTAATATTACTATTGATTAGTACTTAAAAGTACATTTTTATCATGGTTTTATATCATCATTTTGCACTTGAAGTATCAATAACTCCTTAACTAAAATATGTTTTATAATAATGTATCTAATAATATAAGATACCTATAATTTGTGGTAAATGTCTATTTTTAATGCAGGCCTATCAAATAAATGAAAGGATTGATTGATGACTTGAAGAACTTAAATTGCAAGGATAAAGAGATGGTCAAACTTAGAGAAGAGATGTCGGTGCAATCCAAACTGGAACACTGTTCGGTAATTGAGCCATATCTGGAGCTACAGATCTCAGATTTAGGTCCAATTTATATGGATGGAAAGGTAAGACATAGGCCTACAACTTTCATATGGAGCCCAAGATCTAAAAAGGCCATTATCAAGTCCAAATTGTAGCAACAACAAAGAAGCCCGAATCTGTCTTCCAGCCCGAGCACTGTTCGGTATTTTGGCCATATCTGGAGTTCTAGAAGTCCAAATGAGCTGAATTGTTTACACAAGAAAGCTGAGACAATTGCCTACAACTTTCATGTTTGCACCTGGCTCCAGTTTTGACGTTATCAATGATGTTTTGGGCAGACAAGAGAAGATAAGGATTGTCACCAAGTCAAAAGTTGGCCACCCACTTATCAATTAGTCATCAAATCAATAGTTCCCAATTTTGGCCTATAAAAGGAGGCATTTGCCATGCATTTAGGCATCTTGGTGTTCAGATCAAGATCATGCTCTTCCTTTCTCTCTTTGTATTTTTTGTAATGTTTATGCTTTACTTTCATTAATATCAAGTTTATGCCTTTCATTTCCTTTCCTTTATTTAGTTAACTTTTATGTCCTTATTTTGTTTATCTATTTTTATTTCTTTCATTATGTCTAGCTAAGTTAATTATGTCAAGGTGAAAAGGCTACTCTAATGGTGTAAGAATAAGTATAGTGTAAACTTAATATGGACTTTAATGTTTGATACTAACATGTTTTATATTTGTTATCTTGTTCACTCTTTAATACTTTGCTTGTTAAATGACTAATCTTGATTTATGTTGTATAACACTTGGTACAACAAATGCTTGGCACTTTCATAGCCCATAATGTATGGTATAACCGACACCTGAGCTATGAAAGGAACTTGATTTGTTGTTAACATAAGTTATAATCATGAATGCTTGACGAGATTTACAAGTATTAGCATTAATTGAATAAGATGACTAATGTAATCATGTTAACAATATATAATCTGATTGGAACCTCCTTTGTGTGTGGTTTCCAATTCAATAATAAGAGTTTATACTATACTTGTTTGATATACCATTAGTGGAACCTCTAACCTTGACATTTGTTATTATTATTGTTTAATCCTTACATTACTATTTCATCTCTAAGTTCTCATCATCATCATCTTCTTCTTCTTCTCTTTCTTTATTATTATTATTATTATTATTATTAGTACTACTACTACTACTACTATTATTAATAATATTATTATTACTATTACTATTGTTGTTATTATTATTGTTATTGTTGTTGTATTATTGTTATTATAATTTGTACAATTAACCTCCCTGTGGTTCGACCCCGGTCTTGCCGGGTTATTTATTACTTCGACACTCCTGCACTTGGGAGAAGACATCAACCTTTTAGTCGTGTCAACTATTATTAGTACTACTACTACTACTACTACTACTACTACTACTACTACTACTACTACTATTACTATTACTATTATTATTATTATTATTATAGTTATTGTTGTTATTGCTATTATTGTTGTTTATAATTGTTGTTTATAATTTGTACAATTAACCTCCTTGTGGTTCGACCCCAGTCTTGTCGGGTTATTTATTACTTTGACACTCCTGCACTTGGGAGAAGACATCAAACTTTTGGTCATGTCAAGTTTTTGGCGTCGTTGTCGGGGAGGTAAGTTTTGTACAAATTATAATATTTATTTTATTTTTTCTTTTCACTTTTCTTGTTTATAACTTTGTTTCTTTTCTCTTGTTTCTTCTTCTTTTGTTTTCTTCTTCCATTTATTCTATTCCTACATGTGCATGAGAGTGTGGTCACGTACATCAAGTGGTAGACTTTGTAGGATGTCCTCATCATTTTTAGAAAATATGGCCGAAGAAGATAATCAATCACTTCATAATGAGAATAATGAGAATAACCGTGTCTAAACACTTAGAGACCACATGAATCCCACAAGAACAAGTGCACCATCATGCATAGCTTTCCTCCCGATGCAACTCATTTTAATTTTAAACTAGGTATTATTCAACTTTTGCCTTCTTTTCATGGCTTAGAATTGGAAAATCCATATATATAATAATTTAAAGGAATTTGAGGAGGTCTGCAACACATATAATAATTTAAATTATAGCATGAACACCATCAAATTAAAGCTTTTTCTTTTTTCATTAAAAGATAAAGTTAAAACATGGCTACAAAATTTGAGACCAGGATCCATTCGTGCTTGGGATGAAATGCAACAACAGTTTTTGAAGAAGTTTTTTCCATCTCACAAAACAAATTCTTTCAAAATACAAATCACTACTTTCACTCAAAAACCAGGAGAAACATTTTACCAATGTTGGGATAGGTATCGAGACTTGCTTAGTACTTGCCCTCATCATGGTTTTGAAACTAGAGATTGGTTTCACATTTGTATAAAGGGTTAACACCTAAAGATAGACAAATGGTTTAATTGATGTGCAATGGAACTTTTGAAGATAAAGACCCTGATGAAGCAATGGAGTTCTTAGACTTGTTAGCTTAAAATGCTCAAAATTAGGACACTGCAGGTACTTATAAGGCACCGAGTAAAACTCAACCTCATACATCTAGTGGAGGCATATACAACCTTAAGGAAGATCATGACCTTCAAGCCAAGTTTGCATCTTTAGCTAGAAAAGTCGAGGCACTAGAATTGAAAAAGAGTGGTCAATTAAAATATGTTGAAAACATTGTGTGTCAAATATGTGAAACAAATAAACACTTAACCAACGATTGTGCAACCTTGCCTTGTTTTAAGGAATGTCTCCATGAACAAGCCCATGCTTTAAACAGTTTCCAAAGGGCTAACCACAACCTACACTCACAAACATACAACCCTGGTTGGAGAAATCAGCCAAATTTTAGTTGGAAGAGTGAGAACAACAATGCACAAACTTTAGAACCACCGTTTCAAGCACACCATAATTTCCAAAGTTCTCATGGATATGCACCTCCTTATGCTCCACCTTCTAGAAGAAATCTTGAGGAAACATTACATGCATTCATTGAAAAGCAAGAGACAATCAATACTCAACTTGCTCAAAACATGATAGATTTTAAAGATACTCTTGCAAAATTAACATCTGCTCTCAGTTTTCAAGAGAAAGGTAAGTTTCCATCTCAACCACAACAATATCCCAAGGGGCAATACAATGCAAATGCAAGTAGTTCTGGAAGCCAACACATGGATCAAGTCAAATTAGTCACTACTTTGCGCAGTGGTAAGGTTATTGAAAAACCCTCTCTTGAACCTTATGAGAAAGATGATAGTCAATCTCTGAGGGTAAGGAAGGGGTTGAATCTGAAAATTGCAAAGAAACAACTGATTCACCGCCAGCACTTCCATTTCCTCATGCCATGACCAAACATAGAAACGTCAATCACAACTCTGAAATTTTTGAAATTTTCAAACAGGTAAGAATCATTATACCTTTACTGGATGCTATTAAATAGGTTCCTTCCTATGCTAAATTTTTGAAAGATGTATACACTATGAAGAGGAAACTGAATGTGAAAAAGAAAGTCTTTCTAGCCGAACAAGTAAGTGCTATTCTTTAGAATAATAATGCTTTGAAATATAAAGACCCTGGTTGTCCTACAATTTCTTGCTTTATTGGAGAGCATAAAATTGAAAGCGTCTTACTTGATCTTAGTGCTAGTGTGAATTTACTTCCATATTCAGTTTTTCAGAGTCTCAATTTAGGTGAGTTAAAACCAACTTCTATATCTCTTTTACTTGCTAATAGATCTGTAAAAGTGCCTAGAGGAGTAATTGAAGATGTGTTAGTACAAGTTGATAAATTCATTTATCCTGTTGATTTTATTATCTTGGACATAGAACCTATTGAAGCATGTAATTCATTTCCTGTTATTTTAGGACGTCCATTTCTTGCAACATCTAATGCATTGATTAATTGTAGGAATGGACTGATGAAGCTATCATTTGGAAACATGACATTAGAGATGAATATTTTCAACATTTGCAAGCAACCTCGAAATGATAATGACTTACAAGAAGTAGATCATATTGACGAATTAGTTTATGATCAACTTGAATCTACTTTAAGTAAAAATGAATTGGATGAATCTGAAGATTTGCAAATGATTTATTTTGAGGAAGAAATCACGGATGAAAAGGGTACCGAAAATGTTGATGCGAATCTTTTCTCAATAGTGACAATAGATTCGACATCTAACATCACACCAATCGATGATTACTTTTCTAATGAATCTTTACTTTCTCTTAGTCCAATGCCTTTGTATGATAAAAATATCAATTTTTTTGCTTTAGGAGATTTTCCAGCTGATTGGAGTACCCAAGACAAAGAAATGTTTTTGAATGAAGTGAAGAGTTTTTATTGTGATGACCCTAACTTATTCAAATATTGTCCTGATCAAATATTTCAAAGATTCATTCCCGATAATGAGGTAAGTAGTGTCATTAAACTGTCATTCTGAAGTATGTGGAAGTTATTTCTCGTCAAAAAAGACAGCCACAAAAATCTTTCAAAATGGATTTTATTGGCCCACCATGTTCAAGGACACACATGCATTCTGCAAAACTTGTGAAAATTGTCAAAAAGTTGATACTAGTCAAAATGTTTTGTTTTATAATTCTCAACTCTATGCATTCCCTAGAGAGCTAAGACCAAGATGAAGCAATCCTTATAGGGCCTGTGATATTGTGAATTCAATGAATGACAATGATTTTAAGGAAAATGGACATCGTTTGAAAGCTTACTTTGATAATTTTCCTAGTGAAAATGAATCAACTGGTTGGAATGATCTTATAGATAAAGGTTGATTATTTTGTTTTTCTCATATTGTTTTTGTGTTTCTTTTTAAGTGATTTTTGCTAGTTTCTCTCAGCCCGGTCAAATGGCGGACACCGGTACTCCGTGACTAAAGGTGGTTCTTTAAGTTTCCCATAATAACTAATATCTATGTATATTGGCACTTTCATAGCCCATACTGTATGGTATAACCGACACCTGAGCTATGAAAGGAACTTGATTTGTTGTTAACATAAGTTATAACCATTAATCGAATAAGATGACTAATGTAATCATGTTAACAATTTATAATCTGATTGGAACCTCCTTTATATGTGGTTCCCAATTGAATAATAAGAGTTTATATTATACTTGTTTGACATAGCGTTAGTGGAATCTCTAACCTTGACATTTGTTATTATCATTGTTTAATCGTTACATTAATATTTCATCTCAAAGTTCTCATCTTCTTCTTCTCCTTCTTTTTCTTTATTATTATTATTACTATTACTATTACTATTACTATTACTATTATTAGTACTACTAATACTACTGCTACTACTACTACTACTACTACTATTATTATTATTATTGTTGTTGTTGTTGTTGTTGTTGTTATTGCTATTATTGTTGTTTATAATTGTTGTTTATAATTTATACAATTAATCTCCCTATGGTTTAACCCCGGTCTTGCAGGGTTATTTATTACTTCGACACTCCTACACTTGCGAGAAGACATCAATCTTTTCGTCGTGTCAAATACCTGACAACATTTACAAGTATTAGCATTATTTAAATATGTTAATTAATGTACTCATAGTAAAAATTTATAATATGATTGGAACCTCCTCTATATGTGGTTTCCATTTGAGTAATAAGAGTTTATACTATACTTGTTTGAAATACCATTAGTGGAACCTCTAACCTTGGCATTTGTTGTTATCATTGTTTAATCCTTACATTGATCTTCCATCTCAAAGTTCGCATCAACTTCTTCTTCTTCTTTTTCTTTTTCTTCTTATATTATTATTGTTGTTGTTGTTGTTGTTGTTGTTGTTGTATTG
Source organism: Populus pruinosa (assembly GCA_026413675.1). Lineage (NCBI taxonomy): Eukaryota > Viridiplantae > Streptophyta > Magnoliopsida > Malpighiales > Salicaceae > Populus > Populus pruinosa. The sequence continues at coordinate 13,925,354 of CM048598.1, read as the reverse complement.
TTGTTATTTATAATTTATACAATTAACCTTCTAGTGGTTTGACCCTGGTTTTTCCAAGTTATTTATTACTTCGATATTCCTGCACTTGGAAGAAGACATTAATCTTTTTTTCAGGTCAAGTTTTTGGCGTCGTTGCTTGGAAGGTAAATTCTTGTATAAATTATAGTATTTATTTTATTTTCTCTTTTCACTTTTCTTGTATCTAACTTTGTTTCATTTTTCTTTTATTTTCTTTTTCCTTTTATTTTATTCCTACACATGCATGAGAGTGTGATCACGTACATTATGTTGTATAACACTTGGTACAACAAATGCTTGGCACTTTCATAGCCCATAATGTATGGTATAACCGACACCTGAGCTATGAAAGGAACTTGATTTGTTGTTAACATCAGTTATAATCATGAATGCTTGACGAGATTTACAAGTATTAGCATTAATTGAATAAGATGACTAATGTAATCATGTTAACAATATATAATCTGATTGGAACCTCCTTTATGTGTGGTTTCCAATTGAATAATAAGACTTTATATTATACTTGTTTGATATACCATTAGTGGAACCTCTAACCTTGACATTTGTTATTATTATTGTTTAATCCTTACATTAATTATCCATTTCCAAGTTATCATCATCTTCTTCTTCTTCTCTTTCTTTATTATTATTATTATTACTACTGCTACTATTATTATTATTAGTATTACTATTATTATTATTATTATTATTATTATTATTATTATTATTATTATTATTATTATTATTATTATTATTATTATTATTCTTGTTGTTGTTGTTGTTGTTATTATTGTTGTTGTTTTATAATTGTTGTTTATAATTTGTACAATTAACCTCCCTGTGGTTCGACCCCGGTCTTGCCGGGTTATTTATTACTTCGACACTCCTGCACTTGGGAGAAGACATCAACCTTTTAGTCGTGTCAACCCCCAAAACTTGACTACCTCCTAAAAATACAGCTATTGACACACCTCCCATTAATCCAATACTGCCTCCCCCATACACTAAATGAATCTTTCTCTCAGCTAGCACCTGACCAAGATGATTTGCTGATTCTAAAAACTCTTTTTCTTTCCCAGGACTAGATCCACCGAAAACATAAATATTTCTTATTTGATGACCTGAGGAACTTGCCATTTCTACACTTATGTATTTGTTGAATATATAGGTTAAGTAGAAATGAAAGGAAGGAAGAGAGAGTTTTATAGATGAGAAATTAGAAAGGCAATCATAACACCTATATGTAAGCCAGCGGGAGTGACACGACGAAAAGATTGATGTCTTCTCCCAAGTGCAGGAGTGTCGAAGTAATAAATAACCCGGCAAGACCGGGGTCGAACCACAGGGAGGTTAATTGTACAAATTATAAACAACAATTATAAACAACAATAATAGTAATAACGATAACAATAATAATAATACAACAACAATAAAAATAATACAACAACAATAATAACAATAATAATAACAATAATAATAATAATAATAATAATACTAGTAGTAGTAGTAGTAGTAGTAATAATAATAATAATAAAGAAAGAGAAGAAGAAGAAGATGATGATGATGATGAGAACTTTGAGATGAAATATTAATGTAACAATTAAACAATGATAATAACAAATGTCAAGGTTAGAGGTTCCACTAATGGTATATCAAACAAGTATAGTATAAACTCTTATTATTGATTTGGAAACCACACACAAAGGAGGTTCCAATCAGATTATATATTGTTAACATGATTACATTAGTCATCATATTCAATTAATGCTAATACTTGTAAATCTCGTCAAGCATTCATGATTATAACTTATGTTAACAACAAATCAAGTTCCTTTCATAGCTCAGGTGTCGGTTATACCATACATTATGGGCTATGAAAGTACCAAGCATTTGTTGTACCAAGTGTTATACAACATAAATCAAGATTAGTCATTTAACAAGCAAAGTATTAAAGAGTGAACAAGATAACAAATATAAAACATGTTAGTATCAAACATTAAAGTCCATATTAAGTTTACATTATACTTATTCTCACACCATTAGTGTAACCTTTTCACCTTGACATAATTAACTTAGCTAGACATAATGAAAGAAAGCAAAATAGATAAACAAAATAAGAACATAGAAGTTAACTAAGTAAAGGAAATGAAATGAAAGGCATAAACTTGATATTAATGAAAGTAAAGCATAAACATTACAAAAAATACAAAGAGAGAAAGGAAGAGCATGATCTTGATCTGAACACCAAGATGCCTAAATGAATGGCAAATGCCTCCTTTTATAGGCCAAAATTGGGAACTATTGATTTGATGACTAATTGATAAGTGGGTGACCAACTTTTGACTTGGTGACAATCCTTATCTTCTCTTGTCTGCCCAAAACGTCATTGATAACGTCAAAACTGGAGCCAGGTGCAAACATGAAAGTTGTAGGCAATTGTCTCAGCTTTCTTGTGTAAAAAATTCAGCTCATTTGGACTTCTAGAACTCCAGATATGGCCAAAATACCGAACAGTGCTCGGGCTGGAAGACAGATTCGGGCTTCTTTGTTGTTGCTACAATTTGGACTTGATAATGGCCTTTTTAAATCTTGGGCTCCATATGAAAGTTGTAGGCCTATGTCTTACCTTTCCATCCATATAAATTGGACCTAAATTTGAGATCTGTAGCTCCAGATATGACCCAATTACCGAACAGTGTTCCGGTTTGGATTGCACCGACATCTCTTCTCTAAGTTTGACCATCTCTTTATCCATGCAATTTAAGTTCTTTAAGTCATCAATCAATCCTTTCATTTATATGATAGACCTGCATTAAAAATAGATATTTACCACAAATTATAGGTATCTTATATTATTAGATACATTATTATAAAATATATTTTAGTTAAGGAGTTATTGATACTTCAAGTGCAAAATGATGATATAAAACCATGATAAAAATGCACTTTTAAGTACTAATCACACCCCTCAACCAGCTTATTACTAGTCCCTAGTAATTAAAGCGTTAAAACAATTTGCAAATTTCACAAAGCAAGGTATTCATCATTTAACTTCCATTAATCTATCCAGATAAACAAACTCTCATTAAATTTATATATCTGCTCAATACCACTTAACAAGATATTAATAAACCTTTCTTTTATGCTCAATGTATCAACACATAATTATGGGGCTTTTCTTGGAAGAAAACAAAATTTTTTTTCTAATGTTTAAGGTTAACTTCCTTGGGTTGGGATTACTATTTTTGTCTTTTTTTTTTTTAACTCTATATACATATACTTTAAAAACATCATGCATCTTTAACCCATGTAACGAGCTTTCAGCTAATGACTCCCAGACCAGTTGGTCTTAGGGCATTAGGTGTTAAGACACCCCTACGAGCTTAGTAACTCGGGTCGTAGATACTGATATGTAGATAGTGCAATGTTTGATTTCTTTAAGCTTTTCTCCTCAACCCATGTAACAAGCGTTGGGCCAATAGCTCCCAAGTCAGTTGACTTTAGGGTATTAGGTGTTAAAACACCCCTTCGGGCTTAATTGCTTAGGTTAGGGAGGCTACGAAATCAAACTTATCTACATTTTTATTATCATCATTTTTTTATTTTTTCTTTTTTCTTTTTTTTTTTCATGTTTTTTTTTAATTATATACAATCCCTTTCCCTTAGTTGTTACCTTTAACAAAAGAACATAAATAATGTAATAATCCAATATGCAACCCACAATCATATGTTAAAGTGTGTGTGTGTAAATTAAGGTTTAAAAATACATGTTAAATAAGTATATGAGCAGAATTAAGGGGTAACAATACGAGAGTTTGTAAACCTGAATATTTCAGGAAGTATTATAATAGACCTTGTTAAGAATGGTTACTAAGATGCGTCTCAAGAGTCACTTTAACAAAAGAACTCCTTTACTCTGCCATCCTAGTAACAACAATTATGCACATGCTTTATGAAATGAAAAACAATTTTTTTTTTTTTATCAACTACTACCCTCTCCCCCCAACCAAAACGAGACATTGTCCTCAATGTTCTAAGGTAGAAAGATAGAGTATAGAAGATATCACCTGAAATAACGAACACTGACAAAACCTGAAACACAGTGAAACAAAAATATGAAATAACAAAACACAATAATAAAACCAAAAGACACAAAAATTCACAAATGAAGGCTCAAATCCAATCTAAGCTTTTTACGGCTTCCCGTAGATGACCAATTTATACGACTCATGGAAGGATCAATCACAGGAATGAAAGATTGTAGTTGGTCAATCAATTGTTCAGCAGTAGTAGCAGAGATTATGATTTGTCGTGCAGAAGATGTTAGAAATTCCTGTTCTACAGCATGATCAAGAAAAGACAACAACTTATCATAATAACCATTAACATTTAACAAACCAATGGGTTTATGGTGAATGTGCAATTGAGCCCAAGAGGAAATATGAAAGATCTCTTCCAATGTGCCTAGACCACCTGGTAAAGCAATGAAAGCATCAGCATGGTTAAACATTGCATTCATTCGAGCCGACATTGTGGAGACCTGAAGTTCCTCTCCAATTGTTTTTCCAATGATGTCCCCTTGTGCCAAAGCTTCAGGGACGACTCCTAAAACTTGACTACCTCCTAAAAATGCAGCTATTGACACACCTCCCATTAACTCAAGACTGCCTCCCCCATACACTAAATGAATCTTCCTCTCAGCTAGGACCTGACCAAGATGATTTGCTGATTCTAAAAACTCCTTTTCTTTCCCAGGACTAGATCCACCGAAAACACAAATATTTCTTATTTGATGACTTGAGGAACTTGCCATTTCTACACACTTCTGTATTTGTTGAAGGTATGGGTTGAGTAGAAATGAAAGGAAGGAAAAGAGGGTTTTATAGATGATAAATTAGAAAGGCAATCATAACATCTATATGTAGGCCAGCTGGAGTCTCACACTCTCTCTCTCTCTTTTTATTTATTTATTTATTTACTTTTGAAAAAAAAAAAAACATGTGTATGTACAGGTAGTTGTGATTGTGGCTCACATCTTCCCTTGGTTTTACGTCCAAGAACGGCTTAAACGCCCTTTATGGGTCGGGGATAGGCTTCCCATCCAGTTTTCTTAAAAACTGGCAAACAGGGTCTTTTTTAGTCAGATTCCCAAGACTAAGTCGATCATGTTCTTTATGAAATAGTGGCCATAAATTATGAATTACACGATGCACATCTCCACTAAGATGCGTCTCAAGAGTCAATAGAAGATTATCTAAAGACTCCTTACTCAGGCCATCCTTAATGAATTGTATTTTATCTTCACGGTTTATAGATACCATTCCTAAAGAACGACATTGTGTATTACAAGTCCATCTAGCACATCGATGACAGACATCCAGTCGTTTTGCACGACGCTTCTTTGCAAAAGTGCTTTTACCTGTTCCAGGCATGTGTGAAATGAAGAAGTTAGAGGACTCACCTGATAATCGGACCTTTGCTTCAATCAACCAACGAATATCTTCAGGAATTCCATGATTCATTAATAATCTCAATCTTGCACATCTAGCACGGTAAATTTTTGTAATCGCATTCTGAGGCAGAGCGGGAAAATACTTTTTCAATTTTTCAAGATTAGTGTCCATTTTCAAATGAGAATTGGAAGAGAGATTCAAAGAATTGCATAGATATATACACAGATATCAGTAATTGTGGGAAACTGAAAGAACCGACTTAAGTCACGGAGTACCGTTATCCGCCATTTAACTGGGGTGAGAAAAACTAACAAAAATCACTCAAAAAGAAACACAAAAACAATGTGAGAAAAAAAAATTAACCTTTATCTACAAGATCAGTCCAACCAGTTGATTCATTTTCTCTAGGAAAATTATCAAAGTAAGCTTTCAAACGATGTCCATTTTCATTAAAATCATTGTCATTCATTGAATTCTCAATATCACAGGCCCCATAAGGATTGCTCCATCTTGGTCTTAGCTCTCTAGGGACTGTATAGAGTTGAGAATTATAAAACAAAACTTTTTGACCAGTATCAATCTTTTGACAATTTTCACAAGTTTTGCAGAATGCATGTGTGTCCTTGAACATAGTGGGCCAATAAAATCCACTTTGTAAGATTTTTGCAGTTGTTTTATTTGACGAGAAAGAACTTCCACATGCTTTAGAATGACAAAGTTTAATGACACTACTTACCTCATTGTCGGGAATGAATCTTTGAAATATTTGATCAGGACAATATTTGAATAAGGTAGGGTCATCACAATAAAAGCTCTTCACTTCGTTCAAAAACTTTTCTTTGTCTTGGGTACTCCAATCAGCTGGCAAATCTCCTAAAGCAAGAAAATTGATATTTTTATTATACCAAGGCATTGGACTAAGAGAAAGTAAGGATTCGTTAGGAAAGTAATCATCGATTGGTGTGATGTCAGATGTCAAATCTGTTGTCACTGTTGACAAAAGATTTGCATCAACATTTTCGGTGCTTGTTTCATCCGTGATTTCTTCCTCAGAATAAATCATTTGCAAATCTTCAGTTTCATCCAATTCATTTTTACTTAAAGTAGATTCAAGTTGATCATAAACTAATTCATCAATATGATCTACTTCTTGTAAATCATTATCATCTCCAGGTTGCTTGCAAATGTTGAAAATATTCATCTCCAATGTCATGTTTCCAAATGATAGCTTCATCAGTCCATTCCTACAATTAATCAATGCGTTAGAGGTTGCAAGAAACGGACGTCCTAAAATAACAGGAAATGAATTACATGCTTCAACAGGTTCTGTGTCCAAGACAATAAAATCCACAGGATAAATGAATTTATCGACTTGTACTAACACATCTTCAATTATTCCTCTAGGCACTTTTACAGATCTATCGGCAAGTAAAAGAGATATAGAAGTTGGTTTTAACTCACCTAGATTGAGACTTTGATAAACTGAATATGGAAGTAAATTCACACTAGCTCCAAGATCAAGTAAAGCTCTTTCAATTTTATGCTCTCCAATAAAGCAAGAAATTGTAGGACAACCAGGGTCTTTATATTTCAAAGCATTATTGTTTTGAAGAATAGCACTTACTTGTTCGGCTAAAAAGGCTTTCTTTTTCACATTCAGTTTCCTCTTCACAGTGCATAGATCTTTCAAAAATTTAGCATAGGAAGGAACCTGTTTAATAGCATCCAGCAAAGGTATATTGATCCTTACCTGTTTGAAAATTTCATAAATTTCAGAATTGTGATTGACTTTTCTTTGTTTGGTCATGGCTTGAGGAAATGGAAGTGCTGGCGGTGACTCAGTCGTTTCTTTGCAATTTTCAGATTCATCCCCTTCCTTACTCTCAGAGATTGACTCATCATCTTTCTCATAAGGTTCAAGAGAGGGTTTTTCAATAACCTTACCACTGCGCAGAGTAGTGACTGATTTGACTTGATCCATATGTTGGCTTCCGGAACTACTTGCATTTGCATTGTATTGCCCTTTGGGATTTTGTTGTGTTTGAGATGGAAACTTACCTTTCTCTTGGAAACTGAGAGCAGATGTTAATTTAGCAAGAGTATCTTTAAAATCTGTCATGTTTTGAACAAGTTGAGTATTAATTGTCTCTTGCTTTTCAATGAATGCATGCAATGTTTCCTCAAGATTTCTTCTAGAAGGTGGAGCATAAGAAGGTGCATATCCATGAGAATTTTGAAAATTATGGTGTGCTTGAAACGGTGGTTGTGAAGTTTGTGCATTGTTGTTCTCACTCTTCCAACTGAAATTTGGGTGATTCCTCCAACCAGGGTTGTATGTTTGGGAGTATGGGTTGTGGTTGGGCCTTTGGAAACTGTTTAAAGCATGGGCTTGTTCATGGAGACATTCCTTAAAAGAAGGCAAGGTTGGACAATCGTTGGTTGAGTGTTCATTTGTTTCACAGATTTGACACACAATGTTTTCAATAGATTTTAATTGACCACTTTTTTTCAATTCTAGTGCCTCAACTTTTCTAGCTAAAGATGCAAACTTGGCTTGAAGGTCATGATCTTCCCTAAGGTTGTACATACCTCCACTAGATGTATGAGGTTGAGTTTTACTCGGTGCCTCATATGTACCCGCAGTGTCCCAATTTTGAGCATTTTCAGCTAATAAGTCTAAGTACTCCATTGCTTCATCAGGGTCTTTATCTTCAAAAGTTCCATTGCACATCAATTCAACCATTTGCCTATCTTTAGGTGTTAACCCTTCATAGAAATGTGAAACCAATCTCCATGTTTCAAAACCATGATGAGGGCAAGTACTAAGCAAGTCTCGATACCTATCCCAACATTTGTAAAATGTTTCTCCTGGTTTTTGAGTGAAAGTGGTGATTTGTCTCTTGAAAGAGTTTGTTCTATGAGATGGGAAAAACTTCTTTAAAAACTGTTGTTGCATTTCATCCCAAGCACGAATGGATCCTGGTCTTAAATTTTGTAGCCATGTTTTAGCTTTATCTTTTAATGAAAAAGGAAAAAGCTTTAATCTGATGGTGTTCATGCTACAATTTAAGTTATTATATGTGTTGCACACCTCCTCAAATTCCCTTAAATGCAAGTATGGATTTTCCAATTCCAAACCATGAAAAGATGGTAAAGGTTGAATAATGCCTGGTTTAAAATTAAAATGAGATGCATCAGGAGGAAAAACTATACATGATGGTGCACTTGTTCTTGTGGGATTCATGTGGTCTCTAAGTGTTCTAGCACGGTTATTCTCATTATTCTCATTTTGAAGTGATTGATTATCTTCTTCGGCCATATTTTCTGAAAATGATGAGGATATCCTACAAAGTCTACCACTTGATGTACGTGACCACACTCTCATGCACGTGTAGGAATAAAATTAAAAAAAGAAGAAGAAAGCAAAAGGAGGAAGAAAACAAAATAAAAAGAAACAAAAGAAAAGAAACAAAGTTATATACAAGAAAAGTGAAAAGAGAAAATAAAATAAATACTATAATTTATACAAGAACTTACCTCCCCGGCAACGGCGCCAAAAACTTGACACGACGAAAAGATTGATGTCTTCTCCCAAGTGCAGGAGTGTCGAAGTAATAAATAACCCGGCAAGACCGGGGTCGAACCACAGGGAGGTTAATTGTACAAATTATAAACAACAATTATAAACAACAATAATAGTAATAACGATAACAATAATAATAATACAACAACAATAAAAATAATACAACAACAATAATAACAATAATAATAACAATAATAATAATAATAATAATAATACTAGTAGTAGTAGTAGTAGTAGTAATAATAATAATAATAAAGAAAGAGAAGAAGAAGAAGATGATGATGATGATGAGAACTTTGAGATGAAATATTAATGTAACAATTAAACAATGATAATAACAAATGTCAAGGTTAGAGGTTCCACTAATGGTATATCAAACAAGTATAGTATAAACTCTTATTATTGATTTGGAAACCACACACAAAGGAGGTTCCAATCAGATTATATATTGTTAGCATGATTACATTAGTCATCATATTCAATTAATGCTAATACTTGTAAATCTCGTCAAGCATTCATGATTATAACTTATGTTAACAACAAATCAAGTTCCTTTCATAGCTCAGGTGTCGGTTATACCATACATTATGGGCTATGAAAGTACCAAGCATTTGTTGTACCAAGTGTTATACAACATAAATCAAGATTAGTCATTTAACAAGCAAAGTATTAAAGAGTGAACAAGATAACAAATATAAAACATGTTAGTATCAAACATTAAAGTCCATATTAAGTTTACATTATACTTATTCTCACACCATTAGTGTAACCTTTTCACCTTGACATAATTAACTTAGCTAGACATAATGAAAGAAAGCAAAATAGATAAACAAAATAAGAACATAGAAGTTAACTAAGTAAAGGAAATGAAATGAAAGGCATAAACTTGATATTAATGAAAGTAAAGCATAAACATTACAAAAAATACAAAGAGAGAAAGGAAGAGCATGATCTTGATCTGAACACCAAGATGCCTAAATGAATGGCAAATGCCTCCTTTTATAGGCCAAAATTGGGAACTATTGATTTGATGACTAATTGATAAGTGGGTGGCCAACTTTTGACTTGGTGACAATCCTTATCTTCTCTTGTCTGCCCAAAACGTCATTGATAACGTCAAAACTGGAGCCAGGTGCAAACATGAAAGTTGTAGGCAATTGTCTCAGCTTTCTTGTGTAAAACATTCAGCTCATTTGGACTTCTAGAACTCCAGATATGGCCAAAATACCGAACAGTGCTCGGGCTGGAAGACAGATTCGGGCTTCTTTGTTGTTGCTACAATTTGGACTTGATAATGGCCTTTTTAAATCTTGGGCTCCATATGAAAGTTGTAGGCCTATGTCTTACCTTTCCATCCATATAAATTGGACCTAAATTTGAGATCTGTAGCTCCAGATATGACTCAATTACCGAACAGTGTTCCGGTTTGGATTGCACCGACATCTCTTCTCTAAGTTTGACCATCTCTTTATCCATGCAATTTAAGTTCTTCAAGTCATCAATCAATCCTTTCATTTATATGATAGACCTGCATTAAAAATAGATATTTACCACAAATTATAGGTATCTTATATTATTAGATACATTATTATAAAATATATTTTAGTTAAGGAGTTATTGATACTTCAAGTGCAAAATGATGATATAAAACCATGATAAAAATGCACTTTTAAGTACTAATCAGGGAGTCTCTCTCTCTCTCTTTATTTATTTATTTATTTACTTTTAAAAAAATATATGTATGTACAGGTAGTTGTGATTATGGCTCACATCTTCCCTTAGTTTTACATCCAAGAACAGCTTAAAAGCCCTCTATGGGTCGGGGATAAGCTTCCCATCCAGGTTTCTTAAAAACTAGCAAACAGGGTCTTTTTTAGTCAGATTCCCAAGACTAAGTCAATCATGTTCTTTATGAAATAGTGGCCATAAATCATGAATTGCATGATGCACATCTCCACTAAGATGCGTCTCAAGAGTTAATAGAGGATTATCTAAAGACTCCTTACTCAGGTCATCCTTAATGAATTGTATTTTATCTTCATAGTTTATAGATACCATTCCTAAAGAACGACATTATGTATTACAAGTCCATCTAGCACATTGATGACAAACTTTTAGTCGTTTTGCACGACGTTTCTTTGCAAAAGTGCTTTTACCTATTCCAGGCATGTATGAAATGATGTTAGAGGACTCCCCTAATAATTGGACCGTTGCTTCAATCTTGCACATCTAGCACGATAAATTTTTGTAATCGCATTCTGAGACAGAGCGGGAAAATACTTTTTCAATTTTTTAAGATTAGTGTCCATTTTCAAATGAGAATTGGAAGAGAGATTCAAAGAACTGCACAAATATATACACAAATATTAGTTATTGTGGGAAACTAAAAGAACCGACTTAATTCACGGAGTACCGTTGTCTGCCACTTGACCAGGGTGAGAGAAACTAGCAAAAATCACTCAAAAAAGAAACACAAAAACAATGTAAGAAAAATAAAATAATCAACATTTATCTACAAGATCATTCAAACCTATTGATTCATTTTCACTAGAAAAATTATCAAAGTAAGCTTTCAAACGATGTTCATTTTCCTTAAAATCATTGTCATTCATTGAATTCTCAATATCACAGGCCCCATAGGGATTGCTCCATCTTAATCTTAGCTTTTTAGGGAATGCATAGAGTTGAGAATTATAAAACAAAACTTTTTGACTACTATAAACTTTTTGACAATTTTCATAAGTTTTGCAGAATGCATGCGTGTCCTTGAACATGGTGGGCTAATAAAATCTATTTTAAAAGATTTTTGCAGCTGTCTTTTTTTACGAGAAATAACTTCCACATGCTTTAGAATGACTAAGTTTAATGACACTACTTACCTCATTGTCGGGAATGAATCTTTGAAATATTTTCTCAGGACAATATTTGAATAAGTTAAGGTCATCACAATAAAAGCTCTTCACTTCGTTCAAAAACTTTTCTTTGTCTTGGGTACTCCAATTAACTGGCAAATCTTCTAAAGTAAGAAAATTGATATTTTTATCATACCAAGTCATTGGACTAAGAGAAAGTAAGGATTCGTTAGGAAAGTAATCATCGATTGGTGTGATGTCAGATGTCGAATCTGTTTTCACTGTTGACAAAAGATTCGCATCAACATTTTCTGTGCGTTTGTTATCCGTGATTTCTTCCTTAGAATAAATCATTTGCAAATCTTCAGATTCATCTAACTCATTTATACTTAAAGTAGATTCAAGTTGATCATAAACTAATTCGTCAATATGATCTACTTCTTGTAAATCATTATCATCTCCAGGTTGCTTGCAAATGTTGAAAATATTCATCTCCAATATCATGTTTCCAAATGATAGCTTCATCAGTCCATTCCTACAATTAATCAATGTGTTAGAGGTTGCAAGAAATAGACGTCCTAAGATAACAGGAAATCAATTACATACTTCAACAAGTTCTGTGTCCAAGATAATAAAATCCACAGGATAAATGAATTTATCGACTTGTACTAACACATCTTCAATTATTCCTCTAGCCACTTTTACAGATCTATCGGCAAGTAAAAAAGATATAGAAGTTGGTTTTAACTCACCTAGATTGAGACTCTGAAAAACTGAATATAGAAGTAAATTCACACTAGCACAAAGATCAAGTAAGGCTCTTTCAATTTTATGCTCTCCAATAAAGCAAGAAATTGTAGGATAAACAGGGTCTTTATATTTCAAAGCATTATTGTTCTGAAGAATAGCACTTACTTGTTCGGCTAGAAAGGCTTTCTTTTTCAAATTTAGTTTCCTCTTCACAGTGCATAGATCTTTCAAAAATTTAGCATAGGAAGGAACTTGTTTAATAGCATCCAGCAAAGGTATATTGATTCTTACCTGTTTAAAAGTTTCAAAGATTTCAGAGTTGTGGTTGACTTTTCTTTGTTTGGTTATGGCATGAGGAAATGGAACTACTAGCGGTGAATCAGTCATTTCTTTGTAATTTTCAAATTCAACCCCTTCCTTACCCTCAAGGATTGACTCATCATCTTTCTCACAAGGTTCAAGAGAAGGTTTTTCACTAGCCTTACCACTACGAAGAGTAGTGACTTATTTGACTTGATCCATGTGTTGGCTTCCGAAACTAAGTAAAGGAAATGAAATGAAATGCATAAACTTAATATTAATGAAAGCAAAGCATAAACATTACAAAAAATACAAAGAGAGAAAGCAAGAGCATGATCTTGATCTGGACACCAAGATGCCTAAATGAATGGCAAATGCCTCCTTTTATAGGCCAAAATTGGGAACTATTGATTTGATGACTAATTGATAAGTGGGTGGCCAACTCTTGACTTGGTGACAATCCTTATCTTCTCTTGTCTGCCCAAAATGTCATTGATAACATCAAAATTGGAGCCACTCGAAAACATGAAAGTTGTAGGCAATTGTCTCAGCTGTCTTGTGTAAATAATTTAGCTCATTTGGACTTCTAAAACTCCAGATATGGCCAAAATACTGAACAGTGCTCGGGCTGGAGGACAGATTCGGGCTTCTTTGTTGTTGTTACAATTTGGACTTGTAAATGGCCTTTTTCGATCTTGAGCTCCATATGAAAGTTGTAGACCTATGTCTTACCTTTCCATCCATATAAAATGGACCTAAATCTTAGATCTTTTTCTCCAGATATGACTCAATTACCGAACAGTGTTCTGGTTTGGATTGCACCGACATCTCTTTTCTAAGTTTGGCCATCTCTTTGCCTTTGCAATTTAAGTTCTTAAAGTCATCAATCAATCCTTTCATTTATATGATAGGCCTGCATTTAAAATGAACATTTACCACAAATTAAAGGTATCTTATATTATTAGATATATTATTATAAAACATGCTTTAGTTAAGGAGTTATTGATACTTCAAGTGCAAAATGATAATATAAAACCATGATAAAAATGTACTTTTAAGTACTAATCACACCCCCCAACTAGCTTATTACTAGTCCTTAGTAATCAAAGCGTTAAAAGAGAAAAACAAATTTGCAAATTCCACAAAGTAAGGTATTCATCATTTAACTTCCATTACTCTATCCAGATAAACAAACTCTCATTAAATTTATATATTTGCTCAATACCTCTTAACAAGATATTCATAAACCTTTCTTTTATGCTCAATGTATCAACACATAATTATAGGGCTTTTCTTGGAAGAAAACAAAATTTTTGTTCTAATGTTTAATGTTAACTTCCTTGGGTTGGAATTATTTTTTTTTTTCCTTTTTTTTTAATGTATATACATATAATTTAGAAACATCATGCATCTTTAACCCATGTAACAAGCTTTCAGCTAATGACTCCTAGACCAGTTGGTCTTAGGGCATTAGGTGTTAAGACACCCCTACGAGCTTAGTAACTTGGGTCGCAGATACTGATATGTAGATAGAGCAATGTTTGATTCCCTTAAGCTTTTCTCCTCAACCCATGTAACAAGCGTTGGGCCAATAGCTCCCAAGTCAGTTGACTTTAAGGTATTACATGTTAAAACACCCCTTCGGGCTTAACTGCTTAGGTTAGAGAGACTATGAAACCAAATTTATCTACATTTTTATTATCATCATTTTTTTTTTTTAGATTATATACAATCTATTTCCCTTAGTTGTTACCTTTAACAAAAGAACATAAATAATGTAATAATCCAATATGCAACCCACAATCATATGTTAAAGTGTGTGTGTGTAAATTAAGGTTTAAGAGTACATGTTAAATAAGTATATGAGCAGAATTAAGTGATAACAATACGAGAGTTTGTAAATCTTAATATTTCAAGAAGTATTATAATAGACCTTGTTAAGAATGGTTACTAAGATGCGTCTCAAGAGTCACTTTAACAAAAGAGCTCCTTTACTCTGTCATCCTAGTAACAATAATTATACACATGCTCTATGAAAGTGCCAAGCATTTGTTGTAACAAGTGTTATACAACATAAATCAAGATTAGTCATTTAACAAGCAAAGTATTAAAGAGTGAACAAGATAACAAATACAAAACATGTTAGTATCAAACATTAAAGTCCATATTGAGTTTATATTATACTTATTCTTATATCATTAGTGTAACCTTTTCACCTTGACATAATAAACTTATTTAAACATAATGAAAGAAAAAAAGAAAGAAAAATAAACAAAATAAGAATATAAATAATATAAAAGTTAACTAAGTAAAGGAAAGGAAACCAAATGCATAAACTTGATATTAATAAAAGCAAACATAAAGATTACAAAAAAATACAAAGAGAGAAAGCAAAAGCATGATCTTGATCAGGAGACCAAAATGCCTAAATGCATGGCAAATGCCTCCTTTTATAGGCCAAAATTGGGAACTATTGATTTGATGACTAATTAATGAGTGGGTGACCAACTCTTGACTTGGTGACAATCCTTATCTTCTCTTGTCTGCCAAAAACACCATTAATAACGTCAAAATTGGAGCCTATTGAAACATGAAAGTTGTAGGAAATTGTCTCAGCTTTCTTGTGTAAAACATTCAGCTCATTTCGACTTCTAGAACTCTAGATATGGCCAAAATACTAAACAATGCTCAGGCTGGAGGACAGATTCAGACTTCTTTTTTGTTGCTACAATTTGGACTTGAAAATGGCCTTTTTAGATCTTGGGCTCATATGAAAGTTGTAGGCCTATGTCTTACCTTTCCATGCATATAAAGTAGACCTAAATCTGAGATCTATAGCTCCTGATATGGTGCAATTATCGAATAGTGTTCCGGTTTGGATTGCACCGACATCTCTTTTCTAAGTGTGGCCATCTCTTTATCATTTCAATTTCAGTTCTTAAATTCACCAATCAATCCTTTTATTTATGTGATAGGCCTGCATTTAAAATGAACATTTACCACAAATTAAAAGTATCTTATATTATTAGATATATTATTATGAAACATGTTTTAGTTAAGGAGTTATTGATACTTCAAGTGCAAAATGATGATATAAAACCTTGATAAAAATATACTTTTAAGTACTAATCATTTATCAAGGTTTTATGTCATCGTTTTGCATTTGAAGTATTAATAACTTCTTAACTAAAGCATGTCTTATAATAACATATCTAATAATATAAGATACCTTTAATTTATGGTAAATGTTTATCTTAAATGTAGGCCTATCATATAAATGAAAGGATTCATTGATGAGTTTAAGAACTAAAATTGAAAGGACAAAGACATGGCGAAACTTAGAAAAGAGATGCTCGTGTAGTCCAAATCAGAACATTATTCGGTAATTGGGTCATATCTGGAGATCTAGGTCTCGAATTTAGTCTATTTTATATGGATAAAAAGTAAAGACATAGGTCCAAAACTTTTTTATGGTGGTTTGGTTTTAATAAGGTCTTTTTCAAGTCCAAATTGCAGCACCAACGAAGAAGTCCGAATATATCCTGCAGTCTAGACACTTTCAATATTTAGCCCATATCTAGAGTTTTAGAATCCAAATGACCTTCTTTTTTTCTAAAAAGCTGAGACAATTTTCTACAACGTTCATGTAAAGGTCTAGTTCAAATTCTGATATTTTCAATTACATTTTGGGCATCAAAAATTGGCCATCAACTCATCAACTAGTCATCAAATTAATAGTTTTTAATTTTAGCCTGTAAAAAGAGGCATTTACCATGCATTTAGGCATCTTGGCTTCCAGATCAAGATCATACTCTTGCATTCTCTCTTTGTATTGCTTATGTTTTGTTTTCATTAATATCAAGTTTATGCCTTTCATTTTCTTTCCTCTACTTAGTTAACTTTTATCTTATTTATGTTCTTATTTGCTTATTTATTTTTCTTTCTTTCATTGTCAAGCTGAAAAGGTTACACTAATGGTGTAAGAATAAGTATACTGTAAACTTAACATGGACCTTAATGTTTGATACTAACATGTTTTGTATTTGTTATCTTGTTCACTTTTATTACTTTGCTTGTTAAAAGGTTAATCTAGATTTATGTTATATAACACTTGAGACAACAAATACTTGGCACTTTCATAACCCATACTATATGGTATAACCGACACTTGAGCTATGAAAGGAACATGATTTGTTGTTAACATAAGTTATAATCATGAATGCCTAACGAGATTTACAAGTATTAACATTAATTAAATAAGATAACTAATGTAATCATGTTAATAATTTATAATTTAATCGGAACCTCCTTTGTGTGTGGTTTTAAATTGAATAATAAGAATTTATATTATACTTGTTTGACATACCATTAGTGGATCTTCTAACCTTGATATTTATTGTTATTGTTATTTAATCCTTACATTCATCTTCCATCTTAAAGCTCTTATCTTCTCCTTCTCCTTCTCCTTCTTTTCCTTTATTATTATTATTATTATTATTATTATTATTATTATTTAGTATTATTATTGTTGTTATTATGGATTTATTATTATTGTGTTATTGTTATTTATAATTTATATAATTAACCTCCTTGTGTTTCAACCTTGATCTTACCGGGTTATTTATAACTTTGACACTCCTGCACTTATGAGAAGACATCAATCTTTTCGTTAGGTCAAGTTTTTGGCATCGTTGCTAAGGAGGTAAATTCTTGTATAAATTATAGTATTTATTTTATTTTATTTTTTCACTTTTCTTATATCTAACTTTGTTTCTTTTGTTTTGTTTCTTCTTCTTGTATTTTCTTCTTCCTTTTATTCTATTCCTACATGTGCATGAGAGTGTGGTCACTTACATTAATTTGTAAACTTTGTATGTTATTCTCATCATTTTCAGAAAATATGGTTGAAGAAGATAATCAGCCGCTTTATAATGAGAATAATCGTGTTTGAACACTTAGAGATCATATGAATCCCATATGAACAACTGCGCCCTCATGCATAGTTTTTCCTCTCGGTGCATCTCATTTTAATTATAAGAGAGGCATTATTCAACTTTTACCTTCTTTTCATGGCTTAGATTTAAAAAATTCATACTTGTATTTAAGGGAATTTGAGGAGGTCTGTAACACCTATAATGACTTAAATTGTAACATGAACACCATCAGATTAAAGCTTTTTTCTTTTTCATTAAAAGATAAAGTTAAAACATGGCTACAAAATTTGAGACATGGATCCATTCATGCTTGGGATAAAATGCAACAATATTTTTTAAAGAAGTTTTTCCCATCTCATAGAACAAACTCTTTTAAAAGACAAATCATTACTTTCACTCAAGAACCAGAAAAAATATTTTACCAATGTTGGGATAGCTATCGAGACTTTTTTAATGCTTGCCATCATCATGGTTTTGAAACATGGAGATTAGTTTCATATTTTAATAAATGATTAACACCTAAAGATGGGCAAATGGTTGAATTGATGTGCAATGGAACCTTTGAAGATAAAAACTTGAATGAAACAATGGAGTACTTAAGACTTGTTAGCTGAAAATGCTCAAAATTAGGATATTATAGGTACGTATGAGGCACCAAGTAAAATCCAACCTCATACATTTAATAGAGATATGTACAACCAAGTTTGCATTTAATTGAACATTATGACCTTCAAGCCAAGTTTACATCTTTAGTTAGAAAAATCGAGGCATTAGAATTAAAAAAGAGTGGTCAATTAAAATCAATTCAAGACATTGCATGTCAAATGTGTGAAACCAATGAACATTCAACCAATGATTGTCTGACTTTGCATCTTTTAAGGAATATCTTTATGAACAAGTTCATGCTTTAAATAGTTTTCAATGGCTTAATCATAACTTATACTCGCAAACATAAAACCTTAGTTGGAGAAATCACCTAAATTTTTAAAATTCTCATGGATATGCACCTCCTTATACTCCACCTCCTATAAGAAATTTGAGAAAACTTTGTATGCATACATTGAAAAGTAAGAGACAATCAACACTCAACTTGCTCAAAGCATGATAAACTTTAAAGATAATCTTGCAAAATTGAGATCTGCTCTTAGTTTTCAAGAGAAAAGTAAGTTTCTATCTCAAACAAAACAAAATCATAAGGGGCAATACAATGCAAATGCAAGTAGTTCCAGAAGCCAACACTTGGATCAAGTCAAATCAGTCATTATTCTTCATAGTGGTGAGGTTATTGGAAAACCAATTCTTGAACCTTGTGAGAAAGATGATGAGTCAATCTTTGAGAGTAAGGAATGGGTTAAATCTGAAAATTACAAAGAAAAGACTGATTCCCCGCCAGCACTTTCATTTTCTCATACCATGACCAAACAAAGAAAAGTCAATCATAGCTCTGAAATCTTTGGAATTTCAAACAGGTAAGGATCAATATACCTTTGTGGATGCTATTAAACAAGTTCCTTCTTATGCTAAATTTTTTAAAGATCTGTGTATTATGAAGAGAAAATCGAATGTGAAAAAGAAAGTCTTTTTAACCGAATAAGTGTCATTTTTTATAACAATAATGCTTTAAAATATAAAGACCTTGATTGTCCTATAATTTCTTACATTATTGGAGAACATAAATTGAAAGAGTCTTACTTGATCTTGGAGCTAGTGTGAATTTACTTCCATATTCAATTTTTCAAAGTTTTAATCTAGGTGAGTTAAAACCAACTTCTATAACTCTCTTACTTGCTGATAGATCTATAAAATTACTTAGATGAATAGTTAAAGATGTGTTAGTACAAGTCGATAAATTCATTTATCCTATGGATTTTATTGTCTTGGATACACAACCTGTTGAAACATGTAATTTATTTTTTGTTATTTTAGGACATTTGTTTCTTGCAACTTATAATGCATTGATTAATTGAAGGAATGGATTGATGAAGCTATCATTTGGAAACATGACATTGGAGATGAATATTTTCAACATTTGCAAGCAACTTGAAGATGATAATGAATTATAAAAAGTAGATCATATTGAGGAATTAGTTTATAATCCACGTGAATCTACTTTAAGTAGAAATAAGTTAGAAGAATTTGAAGATTTACAAATGATTTATTCTCAGGAAGGAATCACGAATGAAAAAAGCACTAACAATGTTGATGTGGATCTTTTGTTAAGAGTGACAACAGATTCGACATCCAACACCACACCAATCGATTATTACTTTCCTAATGAATCCTTACTTTCTCTTAGTCTAATGTCTTGGTATGATAAAAATATCAATTTTCTTACTTTAGGAGATTTTCCAGCTCATTAGAGTACCCAAGACAAAAGAAAGGTTTTTAGTGACATGCAAAACTTTTATTGGGATGACCCTTACTTATTCAAATATTGTCCTCATCAAATATTTCAAAGATTCATTTTCGACAATGAGGTAAGTAGTGTCATTAAACTTTGTCATTCTGAAGCATGTAGGAGTTATTTCTTATAAAAAAGACAGCTACAAAAATCTTTCAAAATAGATTTTATTGGCCAACCATGTTTAAGAACTCATATGCATTCTGCAAAGCTTGTGAAAATTATCATAAGTGAAGATTTATTTCAAAACATAAGGAATCTTTAGATAATCTTTTATTGACTTTTGAGACATATCCTAGTAGAGATGTGCATTGTGCATTTCATGATTTATGACCCCATTTGTATAAAGAACATGCTCGATATAGTCTTAGGAATCTGACTAAAAAAAACCTTATTTGCCAGTTTTTAATAAAACTAAATGAAAGCATATATCTAACCCATAGAGGGCATTTAAGCCATTCTTGGATGTAAAACTAAGGGAAGATGTGAGCCACAATGACACCTACATATACATACATATGTTTTAAAAAAAATAAAAAATAAAAAAGAATAAATAAATAAATAGAGAGAGTATAAGACTTCAACTGCTCTACATATAGGTGATATGATTGCATTTTCAACTTCTCATTTATAAAATTTGATCTTCTTTTTCTTCATTTCTACTCAACCCATACATTCAATAGATATAGAAAAGTGTAGAAATGGCAGGTTCCTCAAGTCATCACATAAGAAACATTTGTTTTTTCGGTGGATTCAATCCCAGAAAAGAAAAGAAGTTTTTAGAATCAGCAAATCATCTTGGTCAGGTACCAGTTGAGAGAAAGATTCATTTAGTGTATGGGAGAGACAATCTTAGATTGTGGAGGGTGTCACAAACTGCATTTTTAGAAAGTAGTCAAGTTATAAGGGTTTTCTCTAAAGCTTTAGCACAAGGGAACATCATTGAAAAAATAATTTGACAGGAACTACAGGTCTCCACAATGTGTAATCAAATGAATGCAATGTTTAAACACATATATGTCTTTATTGCCTTACCAAGTGATCTGGGTACATTGGAAGAGATTTTTCATATTTTCTCTTAAGCCCAACTGTATATTCACCATAAACCCATAGTTTTGTTAAATGTTAATGGTTATTATAATAAGTTGTTGTTGTTTCTTAATCATACTTTGAAACAGGAATTTCTAACATCTTCGGCACGACAAATCATAATCTCTATTGCTACTGCTAAACAATTGATTGACCACCTACAATTTTTTATTCCTGTAATTGATCCCTCTATAAGTCATATAAGTTGGTCATTTAAGGAAAGCTGTAAAAATTTTAAATTAGATTTAAGCCTTCATTTATGAATCTTTGTGTCTTTTGGTTTTATTATTGTATTTTGTTGTTTCTTATATTTGTTTAAGTGTATTTCAAGTTTGTTAGTGTTCGTTATTTCAGGTGATGTCTTCTATACTCTATCTTTCTACCTTAGAATATTGAGGACAGTGTCTCGTTTTGGTTAGGGGGAGAGGGTAGTAGTTGACAAAAAAAAATTAACTAATTGTGTTTTCTATTTCATAAAGCATGTGCAAAACTGTTGTTACTAGGAAGACAGAGTAAAGGAGCTCTTTTATTATAATGACTCCTAAGAATTTTAGTAACCATTCTTAATAAGGTCTATCATTATACTTCTTGAAATATTCAGGTTTATAAACTCTCACATTGTTATCACTTAATACTACTCATATACTCATTTAACATGTATTCTTAAACCTTAATTTTGACACACACACTTTAATATATAATTGTGGGTTGCATATTGGATTATTATATTATTTATATTCTTTTGTTAAAGATAGCAACTAAGGGAAAGGGATATTATATAATTTGCAAAAAATAAAAAAAATAGCAAACAAATGGTGATAATATCAAACATTAAAGTTCATATTAAGTTTTCATTATACTTATTCTTACACCATTAGTCTAACCTTTTCACCTTGATATAATAAACTTAATTAAACATAATGGAAGAGAGAAACATAAATAAGATAAAAGTTAGCTAAGTAAAGGAAAGAAAATGAAAGATATAAACAAGATATTAATGAAAACAAAACTTAAGCATTATAAAAATACAAAGAAAAAGAGTAAGAACATGATCTTGATCTGAAAACTAAGATGTCTAATGACACGACCAAAAGATTGATGTCTTCTCCCAAGTGTAGGAGTGTCGAAGTAATAAATAACCTGGCAAGACCGGGGTCGAACCACAGGGAGGTTAATTGTACAAATTATAAATAACAACAACAACAACAATAATAGTAGTAGTAGTAGTAGTAGTAGTAGTAGTAGTACTAATAATAATAATAATAATAATAATAATAATAATAATAATGAAAGAGAAGAAGAAGATGATGATGAGAACTTGGAGAAGGAATATTAATGTAACGATTAAACAATGATAATAAAAATTGTCAAGGTTAGAGATTCCACTAATGGTATGTCAAACAAGTATAATATAAACTCTTATTATTCAATTGGAAACCGCACATAAAGAAGGTTCCAATTGGATTATAGATTGTTAACATGATTACATTAGTCATCTTATTCAATTAATGCTAATACTTGTAAATCTCGTCAAGCATTCATAATTATAACTTATGTTAACAACAAATCAAGTTCCTTTCATAGCTCAGGTGTCGGTTATACCATATAGTATGGGCTATGAAAGTGCCAAGCATTTGTTGTACCAAGTGTTATACAACATAAATCAAGATTAGTCATTTAACAAACAAAGTATTAAAGAGTGAACAAGATAACAAATATAAAACATGTTAGTATCAAACATTAAAGTCCATATTAAGTTTACATTATACTTATTCTTACACCATTAGTGTAACCTTTTCACCTTGACATAATTAACTTAGCTAGACATAATGAAAGAAAGAAAAATAGATAAACAAAATAAGAACATAAAAGCTAACTAAGTAAAGGAAATGAAATGAAATGCATAAACTTAATATTAATGAAAGCAAAGCATAAACATTACAAAAAATACAAAGAGAGAAAGCAAGAGCATGTACTTTTAAGTACTAATCACACCCCCCAACTAGCTTATTACTAGTCCTTAGTAATCAAAGCGTTAAAAGAGAAAAACAAATTTGCAAATTCCACAAAGTAAGGTATTCATCATTTAACTTCCATTACTCTATCCAGATAAACAAACTCTCATTAAATTTATTTATTTGCTCAATACCTCTTAACAAGATATTCATAAACCTTTCTTTTGTGCTCAATGTATCAACACATAATTATAGGGCTTTTCTTGGAAGAAAACAAAATTTTTGTTCTAATGTTTAAGGTTATCTTTCTTGGGTTGGGATTATTTTTTTTTTCCTTTTTTTTTAATGTATATACATATAATTTAGAAACATCATGCATCTTTAACCCATGTAACAAGCTTTCAGCTAATGACTCCCACACCAGTTGGTCTTAGGGCATTAGGTGTTAAGACACCCCTACGAGCTTAGTAACTTGGGTCGCAGATACTGATATGTAGATAGAGCAATGTTTGATTCCCTTAAGCTTTTCTCCTCAACCCATGTAACAAGCGTTGGGCCAATAGCTCCCAAGTCAGTTGACTTTAGGGTATTACGTGTTAAAACACCCCTTCAGGCTTAATTGCTTAGGTTAAAGAGGCTACGAAACCAAACTTATCTACATTTTTATTATCATTATTTTTTTTCTTTTTTTTTAGATTATATACAATCTATTTCCCTTAGTTGTTATCTTTAACAAAAGAACATAAATAATGTAATAATCCAATATGCAACCCACAATCATATGTTAAAGTGTGTGTGTGTAAATTAAGGTTTAAGAGTACATGTTAAATAAGTATATGAGCAGAATTAAGTGATAACAATGCGAGAGTTTGTAAATCTGAATATTTCAAGAAGTATTATAATAGACCTTATTAAGAATGGTTACTAAGATGCGTCTCAAGAGTCACTTTAACAAAAGAGCTCCTTTACTCTATCATCCTAGTAACAATAATTATACACATGCTTTATGAAATGAAAAACAACAATTATTTTTTTATCAACTACTACCCTCTCCCCCCAACTAAAACGAGACATTGTCCTCAATGTTCTAAGGTAGAAAGATAGAGTATAGAAGATATCACTTGAAATAACGAACACTGACAAACCTGAAACACACTGAAACAAAAATAAGCAATAACAAAACACAATAATATAACCAAAAAAACATGTGTATGTACAGGTAGTTGTGATTGTGGCTCACATCTTCCCTTGGTTTTACGTCCAAGAACGGCTTAAACGCCCTCTATGGGTCGGGGATAGACTTCCCATCCAGTTTTCTTAAAAACTAGCAAACAGGGTCTTTTTTAGTTAGATTCCCAAGACTAAGTCGATCATGTTCTTTATGAAATAGTGGTCATAAATCATGAATTACACGATACACATCTCCACTAGGATGCGTCTCAAGAGTCAATAAAAGATTATCTAAAGACTCCTTACTCATGTCATCCTTAATGAATTGTATTTTATCTTCACGATTTATAGATATCATTCCTAAAGAAAAACATTGTGTATTGCAAGTCCATCTAGCACATCGATGACAGACTTCCAGTCGTTTTGCACGACGTTTCTTTGCAAAAGTGCTTTTACCTGTTCTAAGCATGTGTGAAATGAAGGAGTTAGAGGACTCCCCTGATAATTGAACCTTTGCTTTAATCAACCAGCGAATATCTTTAGGAATTCCATGATTCCTTAACAATCTCAATCTTGCACATCTAGCACGATAAATTTTTGTAATCGCATTCTGAGGCAGAGTGGGAAAATACTTTTTCAATTTTTCAAGATTAGTGTCCATTTTCAAAAAAGAATTTGAAGAGAGATTCAAAGAACTGCACAAATATATAAACAGATATCAGTTATTGTGGGAAACTGAATGAACCGACTTAAGTTACGGAGTACTGTTATCCGCCATTTGACCGGGTGAGAGAAACTCATTGTCGGGAATGAATCTTTGAAATATTTGATCACGACAATATGTGAATAAGTTAGGGTCATAACAATAAAAGTTCTTCACCTCGTTCAAAAACTTTTCTTTGTCTTGGGTACTCCAATCAGCTGGCAAATCTCCTAAAGCAAGAAAATTGATATTTTTATCATACCAAGGCATTGGTCTAAGAGAAAGTAAGGATTTGTTAGGAAAGTAATCATCGATTGGTGTGATGTCAGATGTCGAATCTGTTGTAACTGTTGACAAAAAATTCGCATCAACATTTTCGGTGCTTGTTTCATCCATGATTTCTTCCTCAGAATAAATCATTTATAAATCTTTAGATTCATCTAACTCATTTATACTTAAAGTAGATTCAAGTTGATCATAAACTAATTCGTCAATATGATCTACTTATTGTAAATCATTATCATCTCTAGGTTGCTTGCAAATGTTGAAAATATTCATCTCCAATGTCATGTTTCCAAATGATAGCTTCATCAGTCCATTCCTACAATTAATCAATGTGTTAGAGGTTGAAAGAAACAGACGTCCTAAGATAACAGGAAATAAATTACATGCTTCAACAGGTTCTGTGTCCAAGACAATAAAATCCACAGGATAAATGAATTTATCGACTTGTACTAACACATCTTCAATTACTCCTCTAGGCACTTTTACATATCTATCGGCAAGTAAAAGAGATATAGAAGTTGGTTTTAACTCACCTAGATTGAGACTCTGAAAAACTGAATATGGAAGTAAATTCACACTAGCACCAAGATCAAGTAAAGCTCTTTCAATTTTATGTTCTCCAATAAAGCAAGAAATTGTAGGACAACAAGGGTCTTTATATTTCAAAACATTATTATTTTGAAGAATGGCACTTACTTGTTCAGCTAGAAAAGCTTTCTTTTTCACATTCAGTTTTCTCTTCACAGTGCATAGATCTTTCAAAAATTTAGCATAGGAAGGAACCTGTTTAATAGCATCCAGCAAAGGTATATTGATTCTTACCTGTTTAAAAGTTTCAAAGATTTCAGAGTTGTGATTGACTTTCCTTTGTTTAGTCATGGCATGAGGAAATGGAAGTGCTGAAGGTGAATCAATCGTTTCTTTGCAATTTTCAGATTCAACCCCTTCCTTATCCTCAGAGATTGACTCATCATCTTTCTCATAAGGTTCAAGAGAGGGTTTTTCAATAACCTTACCACTGCGCAGAGTAGTAACTAATTTGACTTGATCCATGTGTTCGCTTCGGGAACTACTTGCATTTGCATTGTATTGCTCCTTGGGATTTTGTTGTGGTTGAGATGGAAACTTACCTTTCTCTTGGAAACTAAGAGTAGATGTTAATTTTGCAAGAGTATCTTTAAAATCTATCATGTTTTGAGCAAGTTGAGTATTGATTGTCTCTTGCTTTTCAATGAATGCATGTAATGTTTCCTCAAGATTTCTTTTAGGAGGTGGAGCATAAGGAGGTGCATATCCATGAGAATTTTGGAAATTGTGGTGTGCTTGAAATGGTGGTTTTGAAGTTTGTGCATTGTTATTCTCACTTTTCCAACTAAAATTTGGGTGATTTCTCCAACCAGGGTTGTATGTTTGGTAGTATGGGTTGTGGTTGGCCCTTTGAAAATTTTTTAAAGCATGAGCTTGTTCATGGAGACATTCCTTAAAAGAAGGCAAGGTTGGACAATTATTGGTTGAGTGTTCATTTGTTTCACATATTTGACACGCAATGTTTTCAACAGATTTTAATTGACCATTATTTTTCAATTCTAGTGCCTCGACTTTTCTAGCTAAAGATGCAAACTTGGCTTGTACATACCTCCACTAGATGTATGAGGTTGAGTTTTACTCGGTGCCTCATAAGTACCCGCGGTGTCCTAATTTTAAGCATTTTCAGCTAACAAGTCTAAGTACTTCATTGCTTCATCAGGGTCTTTATCTTTAAAAGTTCCATTGCACATCAATTCAACTATTTGTCTATCTTTAGGTGTTAACCCTTCATAGAAATGTGAGATCAATCTCCATGTTTCAAAACCATGATGAGGGCAAGTACCAAGCAAGTCTCGATGCCTATCCCAACATTGGTAAAATGTTTCTCCTAGTTTTTGAGTGAAAGTGGTGATTTGTCTTTTGAAAGAGTTTCTTCTATGAGATGGGAAAAACTTCTTTAAAAATTGTTGTTGCATTCCATCCCAAGCATGAATGGATCCTGGTCTCAAATTTTATAGCCATGTTTTAGCTTTATCTTTTAATGAAAAAGAAAAAAGCTTTAATCTGATGGTGTTCATGCTGCAATTTAAATTATTATATGTGTTGCAAACCTCCTCAAATTCCCTTAAATGCAAGTATGGATTTTCCAATTCCAAGCCATGAAACGAAGGTAAAAGTTGAATAATGTCTGGCTTAAAATTAAAATGAGATGCATCGGGAGGAAAAACTATGCATGATGGTGCATATGTTCTTGTGGGATTCATGTGGTCTCTAAGTGTTCTAGCACGATTATTCTCATTATGAAGTGATTGATTATCTTCTTCGGCCATATTTTCTGAAAATGATGAGGATACCCTACAAAGTCTACCACTTGATGTACGTGACCACACTCTCATGCATATGTAGGAATAGAATAAAAGGAAGAAGAAAACAAGAGAAAAGAAACAAGAGAAAAGAAACAAAATTATATACACGAAAAGTGAAAAGAGAAAATAAAATAAATATTATAATTTATACAAGAACTTACCTCCCTGGCAACGGTGCCAAAAACTTGACACGACCAAAAGATTGATGTCTTCTTCCAAGTGTAAGAGTGTCCAAGTAATAAATAACCCGACAAGACCGGGGTCGAACCACAAGGAGGTTAATTCTACAAATTATAAACAACAACAACAACAACAACAACAACAACAACAACAATAATAGTAGTAGTAGTAGTAGTAGTAGTAGTAGTAGTAGTAGTAGTAGTACTAATAATAATAATAATAATAATAATAATAATAATAATAATAATAATAAAGAAAGAGAAGAAGAAGATGATGATGAGAACTTGGAGAAGGAATATTAATGTAACGATTAAACAATGATAATAAAAATTGTCAAGGTTAGAGATTCCACTAATGGTATGTCAAACAAGTATAATATAAACTCTTATTATTCAATTTAAACTCTTATTATTCAATTGGAAACCGCACATAAAGAAGGTTCCAATTGGATTATAGATTGTTAACATGATTACATTAGTCATCTTATTCAATTAATGCTAATACTTGTAAATATCGTCAAGCATTCATAATTATAACTTATGTTAACAACAAATCAAGTTCCTTTCATAGCTCAGGTGTCGGTTATACCATATAGTATGGGCTATGAAAGTGCCAAGCATTTGTTGTACCAAGTGTTATACAACATAAATCAAGATTAGTCATTTAACAAACAAAGTATTAAAGAGTGAACAAGATAACAAATATAAAACATGTTAGTATCAAACATTAAAGTCCATATTAAGTTTACATTATACTTATTCTTACACCATTAGTGTAACCTTTTCACCTTAACATAATTAACTTAGCTAGACATAATGAAAGAAAGAAAAATAAATAAACAAAATAAGAACATAAAAGCTAACTAAGTAAAGGAAATGAAATGAAATGCATAAACTTAATATTAATGAAAGCAAAGCATAAACATTACAAAAAATACAAAGAGAGAAAGCAAGAGCATGATCTTGATCTGGACACCAAGATGCCTAAATGAATGGCAAATGCCTCCTTTTATAGGCCAAAATTGGGAACTATTGATTTGATGACTAATTGATAAGTGGGTGGCCAACTCTTGACTTGGTGACAATCCTTATCTTCTCTTGTCTGCCCAAAACGTCATTGATAACATCAAAATTGGAGCCACTTGAAAACATGAAAGTTGTAGGCAATTGTCTCAGCTGTCTTGTGTAAATAATTCAGCTCATTTGAACTTCTAAAACTCCAGATATGGCCAAAATACTGAACAGTGATCGGGCTGGAGGACAGATTCGGGCTTCTTTGTTGTTGTTACAATTTGGACTTGTAAATGGCCTTTTTAGATCTTGAGCTCCATATGAAAGTTGTAGGCCTATATCTTACCTTTCCATCCATATAAAATGGACCTAAATCTGAGATCTTTTGTTCCAGATATAACCCAATTACCGAACAGTATTCTGGTTTGGATTGCACCGACATCTCTTTTCTAACTTTGGCCATCTCTTTGCCTTTGCAATTTAAGTTCTTAAAGTCATCAATCAATCCTTTCATTTATATGATAGGCCTGCATTTAAAATGAACATTTACCACAAATTAAAGGTATCTTATATTATTAGATATATTATTATAAAACATGCTTTAGTTAAGGAGTTATTGATACTTCAAGTGCAAAATGATGATATAAAACCATGATAAAAATGCACTTTTAAGTACTAATCATGTAAATGCCTCTTTTTATAGGCTAAAATTTAAAACTATTGATTTGATGACTAATTGTTAAGTGAGTGGCCACATCTCGACTTGGTGACAATCCTTATCTTCTTGTTTGAACAAAACATCATTGATAATGTTAGAATTTGAATCAACCTTACTCATGAAAGTTCTAGGAAATTATCTTAGCTTTTCAGAATAAAAATTCAGGTCATTTAGACTTCTACAACTCGAGATATGGGTTGAATACTGAACAGTATTTAGGTTGCAGGACAGATTCAGACTTCTATGTTATTGCTAAGATTTGGAATTCCAAACAACAAAATTGAGTCTTGCCTTTCCATGAAAGTTTTAATTCTATATCTTAGCTTTTCATCCATATAAAGCAGATCTAAATCTGATATCTACAACTCTGGATATGATCCAATTACAGAATAGTGTTCCAGTTTGGACTGCACCAGCATCTCTTTTCTAAGTTTGGCCCTCTCTTTGTCCTTTCAATTTCAATATTTCAACTCATCAATTTATCCTTTCATTTATATGATATCCCTATATTCAGGATGAATATTTACCATAAATTAAAGGTATCTTATGGTATCAAAATTGTATTATAAAACATCGTTTAGTTAAGGAGTTATTGATACTTTAAGTGTAAAATAATAATATAAAATCTTGATAAAAATATATTTTTAAGTACTAATCAGACTTCATCCAAATGATTGGCTTTACCTAATGAAGACAAAGGAACAGGTTTTCTCAGTATTCCAAGCATTTAACACCATAATTCAGAATTAATTTTTAGCCAAAATATGAGTTCTTTCGGTCAGACAATGGAAGGGATTCATCAACCATCAGATTAACGGATTCTTCCAGCGATAAGGTCTCCTTTATGAAACTTCTTGTGCTTAATACTCCATAACAAAATGGTGTAGGTGAACAGAAAAAATCACCACTTCCTGGAAATAGCTCGTGCTCTTCTTCACGGCATAAATGTTCTAACACGTCACTGGAATGATACGGTGAATACAGCTAAATACTTACTTAATAGAATGCCCTGTAAAGTCCTGCATTTCAAAACTTCCCTGCAAGTGCTTTCCTTTCATGTTGCACTACCTACCATGTTGTTACTCCTACCTCGTGTGTTTGGATGTGTGGTTTTTGTTCATCTTTATAAGAACCAATGCTCCAAACTTGATCCATGAGTTGTTAGATGTTTGTTTTTGGGTTATGGACTAAATAAGATGGGCTATAAATACTTTGATCATATTAACAAAATATTCTACATTACCATAGACACTACTTTTATTGAGTCTGCACGCTTCTATTCTCCTATAGTCTCCAACTCAATTCTTCAACGGAAGCCTAAAAGTGAAGATCTGAATTGGTACATGACAGCTCCAACCAGCGTTAGGACTTCCAATAATTCAGTAGACCCTGCAGACCCTACAGCTACCACTGTTAGTAATCCAACAGACCCCGTTGATGACTGTCCAGCACAAGCCATTGTTAACAGTACAGCACATGCTAATAGTAGACAACTGGAGGAGCCTGAAAATGATGTTAGAGGAACACATGAATATTAGCTTAATGGAGAGTTTTTGAATCAAGAAACCCAACCAACCCCTATCTCTGTAGTACCTGAATCTCCTACTTAAAATAGTATTGAGGTAAGATCTCTCATTGTCCCTCCATATACTGCTAACTTAGATACTCTTGTAGAGTTTGTGTTACCTTTCAGACACAACAAAGGAAAGCCACCTAACAGGTACTCCCTTGAAACAGAAGAAAGACGATCCAAATTCCCTATCACTAATTATGTGAGCACCCAACATTTATATGATCCAATTTAGAACTTCACCAAGACATTATCTTCTTGTCATACTCCAAATAATATAGAGAACACTCTAGCCGACTTTGAATAGGAACAAGC
Source organism: Populus pruinosa (assembly GCA_026413675.1). NCBI lineage: Eukaryota > Viridiplantae > Streptophyta > Magnoliopsida > Malpighiales > Salicaceae > Populus > Populus pruinosa. Next base: position 13,893,675 of record CM048598.1, on the reverse strand, counting down.
TATATAAAAAGAGATAGAAGCCTTATAGAAAAATAATATACGGAAGTTGATACCACAGCCTGAAGGGAAGAAAACAGTGGGATACAAATGGATATTCTCAAATAAATACAAAACGGATGGATCAACTCGCTGATACAACACAAGGCTGGTGGTGAAAGGATTCACACAGACATACAGTATAGATTATATAGAGACATTCTTCCCATTTGCTAAATTAAATACTATTAGAGTTTTATTATCTATTGCAGCAAATCTAGATTGGCTACTACTTCAGCTTAATGTAAAGAATGTCTTCCTCCATGGTGACTTTGAAGAAAAGGTTTATATGGATATCCCACCAAGCTTTATATCATTTTTAGGAGCTAGAGTTGTATGCAAGTTAGAGCAAGCTCTATATGGATTGTAATAATCTCCTCGAGCATGGTTTAGGAGTTCTAGCTCAATTGTGAGAAGTTATGGCTTTGTTCAAAGCAATGCAGACCACGTTCTCTTCTTGGAGCATCGAAAAAAGAAGATGACAACTCTAATCGACTATATAGATGATATGATTATTGAAGAATTTTGAGAGAAGTCTTTCTCTTTTCTTAACATTACCAATAATATGTTTGTATAATAAATAGGAAAGAGAAGCTAACCTGCTGACCCTCAAAATAAGAAATAAATACTAGATAAGAAAGTATCCTACACTAAACTAGAAAGTAATAATCTAGAGAATCTAGATAGTTAATACCAGATTTCTCTTTCCTAAACCATATATACCAATATTTCTCTAAGATCCTAACTGATTTTGAGACTGATTTCCACACTCCCCCTCAAGCTGGGTTGTATATGTTATACATGCCCAGCTTGTGACTCAATTCTTAAAAATTAGTTCTTGGTAGAGCTTTGGTGAGGATGCCTACAACTTAAGCTTTTGTTGGAGTGTAGATGAGGTGAACAATATTCTTCTCAATCTTTTCTACGATGAAGTGTCGATCTATTTCAATGTGCTTTGTCCTGTCATGATGAACTGGATTCTTTGCTATGCTTATGGCTACTTGATTATCACAATGCATCTGAATAGGTGTCAATAATTCTATGCCAAGTTCTTTAAGTAATCTTTGTATCCACATCCCTTCACATATTCCAAGAGCTAGAGCTCTCAACTCAGATTCTGCACTGCTTCTAGATACCACATGTTGTTTCTTGCTTCTCCAAGTTACTAGATTTTCCCAAATATAGGAGCAGTATCCAGAAGTAGATCTCCTATCTACAATGTTTCCTGCCCAATCTGCATCTGTGTAGATTTCAATATTTTTGTTGTCACATTTCTTGTATATAAGGCCTCTACCAGGAGTCATTTTTAGATACCTCAAGATTCTATTAACTGCTGTTATATGATCTTCTGTCGGGTTGTTCATGAATTGGCTTACAAAACTGACAGCAAAGCCAATATCAGGTCTAATATGTGAGAGATAGATGATTCGACCCACAAGTCTTTGATATCTCCCCCTATCCACTGGTATACAATCATTTTCTGCTCCTATCTTTTTTATTGAATCCATTGGAGTGTCAGCAGGTTTGCATCCAAGCATTCCTGTTTCTTTCAGTAGATCCAAGACATATTTTCGTTGAGAAACATATATACCTTTCCTTGACCGTGCCACTTCCATGCCAAGGAAGTATTTAAGATACCCAAGGTCTTTGATCTCAAATTCCTTGGCTAAAAGTTTCTTCAGTCTTGCTAGTTCTTCCTCATAATCCCCGGTTAAGATGATGTCATCCATTTATACTATTAGGATTGCTATTTCCTTTTCTAGAGAGGTTTTTATGAATAATGTGTGGTTTGTTTGGCATTGGAAATATCCATACTGTGCTACTGTCTTTGTAAATCTGTCAAAGCATGCCCGAGGGGATTGCTTTAGTCCATATTGTGATTTTTTCAATCTGCATACTTTGTTGATGTTAGAGGATGTTTCTAGTCCTGGAGGAATCTCCATGTATACTTCTTCTTCCAAGTCTCCATTAAGGAAAGCATTTTTTATGTCTAGTTGATGACTTGATGTAATGGCTAGTCTTGGTTAGTTGCTAGAGATGGAAACACTCTGATTATATTAAGTTTGGCCACTGGAGCAAATGTTTCTTGATAATCTATTCCATAGGACTGAGTAAACCTTTTTGCAACCAGACGAGCTTTTAACCTTTCAATACTTCCATCAGCCTTATGTTTGATAGTAAATAACCATTTACACACAAGTGGTTTTTTTCTAGGTGGAAGTTTAGAAATTTTCCAAGTTCTATTCTTATTTAAGGCATTGATTTCATCACTCACTGCCTTTCTCCACCCTGAATCTTTAAGAGCTTCTTCAATAGACTTAGGAATCTGTACACTGTCAATGGCTGAAACAAATGCATGATAGGCTGGTGATTACCCTTCATATGAAACAAATTTGCTGATGGGATGACTTGTGCATGATCTAACACCCTTTCTCAAAGCAATTGGAATATTTGAATCATCAATAACAGAGGCAATATTCTCACAGTCAGAAGTTTCCATACCTGAGTATATTTGAGCAGAATCTGGACTTGGTTCTGAATCTTGGTCATGTGCAAGAGGTATTGTGTGCTCTATCTCCTTTCCAAGTTTTTTTCTTCTTGAATAGGTAAGCAACTCATGATTTGTGATCTGTTTTGGTATAGGATGAATCTGATCAGGAGATTGGATTGAGGCTGGATGTGTTGGGATTGATTGGATTGAGGCTGGAGGTGGTGTTGGGATTGATTAGATTGAGGCTAGAGGACTCAAATGACTTTGGACAAGACTCTGTTGGTTGTCTCCTGAGTTAATTACATGATCAGATTGTATATCCCAATTTTGATATTCTCTCATGGTTGCCCCCTGAAGATCAAACTTGGGATAGTATACTTGATGTTCAAAAAATGTGACATCCATAAAAGTATAGACCTTTTTTAGAACAGGAGAGTAACATTTATAACCTTTTTGGTGTGAGGAGTATCATATAAAAATGCATTTGAGAGAGGTAGGGTCTAATTTTCCTCTATGGTGTATATGAACAAACACTAAGCAGCCAAATACTTTAGGGTCTAAGGAAGAGAGTAGTTTGGTGTGTGGAAAGGCTTGTAGAAGGACTTGGGTAGGAGTTCTGAAGTTTAGAAATCTGAAAGGCATTCTGTTGATGAGATAGGTTGTTGTGAGTACAGCTTCTCCCCAAAATTGTTTTGGTACATGAGTAAAGAGCATAAGGGATCTAGCAACTTCTAACAGATGTCTATTCTTCCTTTCAGCCAGTCCATTTTGTTGTGGAGTGTTAACACAAGAGCTTATATGGATAATGCCTTGATTTAAACTGTAAGTATTAAGGCTGGAATTGAAATATTCTTTGGCATTATCAGTTTTTAGGATTTGGATTTTAGTTTGGAATTGGGTTTGTATCATGGTATGGAAGTTTTGGAAAATCTGGCCAACTTCAGATTTTTCTTTCATAAAGAATAATAACCAAGTCAATCTAGTGTGATCATCAACAAAGGAGACAAACCACCAAGTTCCAATTATATTGTGCACTTGTGAGGCGCCCCATACATCACTATGAATCATTGCAAATGGATGTGATGGTTTATATGAAATGGTGGGATAGCTATTACGAACATGTTTAAAGAGTTGACATATTTCACATTTGAAGGATTATAAACTTTTATTGGAAAATAAGGATGGAAACAGCCTTTCAAAGTACATGAAATTTGGATGACCAAGACGATAGTGCCATAACAGAACTTCACTATCTTTATTGACATGAAAATTTAGAGTTAACTAACCCTTGGAAGATACATAGCTTCTATTTTGAGTTTGCCTTCTTAGAGGAATCTCACTCTTGAGTAGATAGAGCCCAGAACACATCTTAGCACTACCAATCCTCTTCCCTGTATCCAAATCCTGAAATATACACAAATGAGGGAAGAATTTAGCAACATAATTTAGGTCACGAGTCAATTTGTTAATTGAGAGTAGGTTGCAGTCGAGGTTAGGAACATGGAGAATAGAGTTTAGGATCATGTCCCTTGAGAGTCTGCTCAATCCTATTCCTTTAACTTGGGAGGAAAACCCATCAGCTATATGGACTGTAGAATTATTAGTGCACTGATTGTATTCATTAAGAAGAGTAGCATCTCCTGTCATATGGTCAGATGCTTCGGAGTCGATGATCCAAAGGCTCGAGTGTTTCTTACTAACAATAAGGGTTGTTGAAAATTTACCTTTTTATGCTAACAGTCCAGATCTAGGACCAGAGGCTGACTCACTTGGTTGAGGCAGTGAATTCTAACTGAAGAGTTTTTATAAGATCTCAAGTTGTTCCTCGCTGAAAGGACTTGTTTCAGTTGGCAAAATGGTGTTCTTGTCTTGGTTGTCATCTGAGGTAACATTGTTGGCACGTCTGTCTTTGTCATTTATTGATTTTGATGGTTTCCAATCAGCAGGTTTGCCATGAATCTTCCAACAATTTTCCTTGACATGTCCTGGTTTGTTACAGTGATCACACTAGGGTCTTCCTTTCCTTTGTCGATTATCATAGTTGTTGTTTGAATGGCCTCGAGCAGCAAGGGCAGATCCTTCCATTACGTGAGCTAAGTTATGAGGTCCCATCATTACTTTCTTTCTACTTTCTTTCTACTTTCTTCACGTCTAACCTCAGAGAATGCTTCTCTGAGATTTGGAAGAGGTTTGGTTCCTATTATTCTTCCTCTGACTTTATCAAGGTTCTTGTTGAGCCCAAGAAGAAATTTAAAAGTTCTTTTCTGCTCAACAATTCTTCTATATAGGACTATGTCTTTAAGGCAATTCCAGCTGTGAATTTCAAACATATCTAGTTGCTGCCAATGACGGCAGAGAGTGTTGAAGTATTGAGTAATAGAAAGTTCTCCTTGGCGTGGATCATGTAACACTGCCTCAATCTCAAATAGTTCTGATGTATTTTCAGAACTTGAGTAGGTTTCTCTTGATGCTTCCCAGATTTCCTTTGTTGTTCTATATAGGAGAAAATTTTCTCCAATTTCATTGGTCATTGAATTAATCAGCCATGACATTACCATATGATTTTCAGTCTTTCATGTTCAAAAAATAGGATCATTCTTTTTTGGTATGATGATATCCCCTATGAGGTAGTCATCTCTACCCTTTCCACAAATAAATATCATGACTGATGATGACCATTGAAGATAATTATATCCATTGAGTTTATGTCCTGTGATTTGGTGTGATGTGCCTTCGCCTCCTGAAAGGCTACCATGAGAGATTGTTCCTGGTTGTGAGGTCACCTCAGAGAGAGAGCTTTGTCTTGCTGCTGCCATGCTTTATAAAAGCAGATTAGGGTTCAAGAGTAGGCTCTGATACCATAAAGAATTTTGAGAGAAGTCTTTCTCTTTTCTTAACATTACCAGCAATATGTTTGTACAATAAATAGGGAAGAGAAGCTAACCTACTGACCCTCAAAACAAGAAATAAATACTAGATAGGAAAGTATCCTACACTAAACTAGAAAGCAATAATCTAGAGAATCTAGATAGTTAATACTAGATTTCTCTTTCCTAAACCATATATACTAATATTTCTGTAAGATCCTAACTGATTTCCACAATTATCACTGGGGATGACACTGAAGAAATTTCAAAATTACAAGAGCAATTATCAGTCGAGTTTGAGATAAAGAATCTGGGTGGACTTAAATACTTCTTAGGAATAGGGGTGTCAAGATCACGAAGGGGTATATTCTTGTCCCAAAGAAAGTATATGGATCTACTTTTAGGGGTAGGATTATTAGAGTGCAAACCAGCATATAATTCCATGGTTCAAAATCACAAACTCATAAAACACACAGACCAAGCACCAACAAATAAAAAACGATACCAAAAGCTGATGGGAAAAGTTATTTACTTGTCACACACTTGCCCTGATTTTGCTTATGGTGTAAGTGTTATAAGCCAATTTATGCATAATCCAAGTGAAAAACATAAGAACACAGTGATTTGAATACTTCAATGTTTGAAATCCATACTAAAAAAGGGTCTAATGTTCTCTAAAAATGACTACTTTGATGTTAAGGGATACACAGATGCAGATTAGACAAGGAGTATTCTAGATAAAAAAAAAAATCCATGTATTGGTACTTTACATTCGTGGAGAAAACTTGGTTACATGGAGGAACAAAAAGTAAAAAGTGGTGGCCTGGTCAAGTGCTGAAGCTGAGTTTAAAGGAATGGTAAAAGGTTTTTGTGAACTACTATAGCTTAAAAGGTTACTGATGGAAATAGATTACGGTTCTAATACAGAGATGAACTTGTTTTGTGACAATAAGGTAGCAATTGTTATCTCACAAAATTCTATTCAACATGATTGAATAAAACACATGGAGAAAGATGAATATTTTGTTGAGCAAAATCTTGAAAAGAAGATTATCTTTCTTTCTTTCTTTCTTTCTTTTTTTTGTCAAATTAAAAGACTAACTAGTATATACTGGCAAAGGTAGTTTCTAATAGATTTTTTCATGATTGCCTTGACAAATTGAGTAATAAAGATATCTATGCACCAACTTGAGAGGAAATGTTAATATGAGTCATTAGAATTACAATGAAATAAAAACACAATGAAATAAAAACACCAGTTGTATATCTCCTGTATTTCCAAGCTTCAATCTAGGAGGGGGCTGCTATGTAGAGTGGAATAGTTAAAACATACCTCTCTCCCCTATATATATATATATATATATATAAGCATTTGACAAGAGAAGAAACTCACAAAGCTGGTGAGGGGGCAAACCACATTTTCCATCGAAGCTATTGTCTTTGAAATGGAGGTACTGCAACTATCTCATGCTCTATATGATTAATGGATTTTGCTCGGTAATAGTATATGTGATTTCCTTCTACTCCTGCACCTTCCGAGACGATGTAGTAATTGGCTGATATTTGCTCTTTCACTGCACTGCAATAAGTTGCTCTGTCACTTCTGCCCAGCTGCACTTTCGTTCATCATCACCATAATAATAATCCCAGCAGTGGAGGTAGATGATTTGAGATATCTTTGGAGAGGTTGAGTTTAAATCATCATAAAGACACAAATTTCCATCAGAGTCCATGAGGCAGAACCGTCCATTACAGCTTGCAAAAAGTCGCAGCTTCTACTTCTTCATAATTAAGAATCATAACATAGCATGGCAGGTTACTCGAGGATGGAGTAGAATAAAACAAAGCTTTGAGGGTGGGCCGGTGAGATTTGGAATTCCAGTCATTATAACCAGAATGATTAGTGGCAGGAGGGAGTGCTAGTTAGAACCAATATAAGCAACATTTTTTTTTCCGAAACAAGGACAACGGTTCTATTTTGGGTAGGCTTGAAAGGTATAGGGAGTGATCTATAGAGAAGACTTTGCTTGTGTCGTGGGCGAGAAACGGTATATTTGGGAACCAACATTACAGGAGCTCTAATCAGCAATCACAAAGCCTGGGAGAATAGGTGGCTATGTACTGCAGGACCTTGTAAAGGAACCACTTCGAAGTTGAAGAATCGATGTTCCAAAGACTGAAATTATCTGGACTAATTACAGCTTAAAAGTTCGCAGGTCAAATCAAACAAGAGTTTGAAGAAGAGTTATTGCTCCACTTTAACGTGAGGGAGGGATCTAGCTAGGGTTTCAAGAATTTCTTAAAGGTGGGGGGATACATCTATGGAAGTTTCCTTGTCAACAATACGGGTCAACAATTGCAATAAAGAGACTGAATTTCCTGATTAATTACAAAAGATTAAACAGGAAACAGACACTGCCAAAGGAAGAAAATCTACTTCTTCAACTTGTGTAATAATAGAAAAAGAATGATGTACATTTTAATTTAAGCTTCAATGAAAACTACTACGCTCTGCCATCACCACATCGCTCGTATAACAAAACTCATCACAATTTCTCTGCTATAGAATTTTTGGATGTTAAATAGCCAGGAGCTAACCACCAAACAAAGCAAAAACTATAAATCACTATAGAAAGTAATCTAACTATACCTCGTGCTGTTCCTCCTGCCCCACCACTTCTTTTTCACCCTATCAAGGGCACCTTCATCAGTTCCGAGCTTGTTCAAAATCAACTTTGTTTCCCGTAGTCTCGATCCATAATCCTTCTTCCAAGCTTCAAACATCTGCTTTAACCGTCTGAGCTCTCGGTCAGCATTCATACTTGCATCAACCTGACCAGATTTTACCTCTACCAAGAACTTGGCATCATCTCCAAATACTTGACTCCTCTGCTCAAATTCTTCAGCTAACCGGCTTATAACACTAAAGCCCGCACTAATTGGTCCCACACCATTATTTTCTTGACCCCTATGGTTACTTCTGGTATCCCAGCTAACATCTCTCTCATCACTTGCATTGACTGATGCATCAGAATTTCTCCCAGAATCATCAACAGATAGGCTCTTCTTTGCAATGGAGAGACTGGATTGTAGGGATCTCATCTGTTTCTGCCACACTTCTTCCATGGACTTCATTTTTAACTCATATTCAGACCAGCGGCTCTCATATTGTTGGAGCCGTTGGTGAAGGATGTCATTCTCCTCCTCTTTCTCTCTAAGAGCAGCCTCAGCTTTGAGAACTCGTCGCTGTAATTCAGCAAGATAAGATGCCTTCATGAGCACCTCATCTGACTCATTGCCCTGTTGAGAACTTCTTATTGTTAAATATCTCAACTGCAAGAATACAAGAGATTCCAATATGAACAGTGTCTTCTTCGGAAAGAAGGACCAAAGCATTACCCTAACGAATAATCACCAAAGATATTTACACTATTAAATACTCAGTCAGCCAATAAAGATCACAAGTTGGGTTTCACAATGGGGGAGGGCAACACAGTAGTGTCCTATAAAATTAAGCCCATATGATAGTGACAGGCTGCATATGATCCATCCTTGGAACTGGATCCTCACCTTCATTATATACATGTAGATTTTACCAGGAATTCATAAAATTAAGCTCTTGGTGGGGGGATAAAGCAGAGTCCTTAGGACAAGCAACCAGAAAGACTGGGATATATATCTACATCAATTTAATATAGTATACTCATAAATCACATGCATGGATAGATACAACAATAGGTGCACATACATGAGACGAGAAATTATCAATCCCAATCTCATTTGAAACCAGTGCATTGCTCTGTTGCGATATCCCTGATGTTTCTTTTTCAATAGTAAAAGGTTGCAGTTGAGATACATACAGATAGATATGGCATGTTCAATATAAATAGACAACAAAAAAATACAAAAACAAATCAGGATTCTATCAAATAGGGAACTAATGACAACAAAATTGGAAGCAAGATCAAGATCAAATTAGCAAACGAGTGATAGTTATAATGGGTGTACAGGAAAAAGAAGATGGAATACGTACCTTAGATGCCCCAGATTTCAATAATCCTACATCACCTGAAAATCTTCTCACCAACCATCCACGAATAACTGCAGCATAGCACAGACAATTTCATGAATAACAGACAGACCATCTTATTAATAAAAGCAAAGCAGCTTGGTTTAAACATTTCCAAACAGAAAATGTAAACAATCTCAAGTGTTGACAGGAACCAACTAGACCACAACCTCCAGGAACACAACCCAGTGATTGTTTCTTGCAAACTCTGATCTCAATCATTCAGATGAGCAAAGATATCCTACTTTACCGCAATAAACTCACAAGTCCAGGACAGAACTTATGAATACCTGATTGTATCAAGATTGATGCTTGATGCATGTTTTTGTATTTTTTCCTACAGATTGTGCTTTTGATGTGTCTTTGTATAACAACAGCAGCTCTATGTCTTTGTTGTAAGACTGCATATTCCTTTCTGAATTTCTCTCCACGAACAACTGTATGAAGGAATAAATAAGTCGTCATCACAAGCATTCTTACATATAATTTATGTTTCTTTTTACAAGTATGACAATGGTTTAAAGTAAACAAAGACAAAGGTTCAAACTAGAAAAGAGAGGGTAATACATGACTGAAGAGCACAAACTCCTCTTCTGAGCTCCCTGAGGTAACTGCGAGCTTGGTGCCCTCTGAAACAGCTTTGAACACGTAAAATACCATGTAGAGTGCGGTTTCTTGTATCCTCAAGCACACCAATCTGCATAAAATGTATGAGATGAACATAAAGGTTTAACAATCATGTTTGAAAGATAATAATCCATGGTATTTATCCCAGGAAAAAAAGGTTCTCAAAACCATCGAAAGAAGCCATGTATGATAAACATCTAATAGTCATTTGTATGTATGTTTGTTCACATGCATGTAGGTTTCCACGTGTTTTGTGTGCATGAGCAGATTCTCCATTTCACCTGTCCTGTACGGAAAAATAATTTTGTGTAGCCAACTTGATACATCTCTGGCATGATATTGAACTGATGAAGAATTGCAACTGAAACGCTGAGTGGATCTTGAGAAGCAACATTTTCCAGCAGAAGAAAACCATATCTGATGCAAAAATTATGTCAGGCAATAAGCAACCCAAAAGCCAAATAAGATACTGAACACTATGGAATCAGACAATTCTGGAAGTTGTCACATGAGTTGAAAGAGTAATTTTCCTTACCTTCTGGCAAACTTCTGATGTAACATTCTGGTAGGAAATCCACACCTTGATATACGAACTACTTCTAGAACTCCGCAACATCTCAGTTGCTGCAATACAAGTCCTTGCTCATATGACCCGGGAGAAGGAGAGTTGTTAGGCTTTATACATCGTATGAAGTGTGGTGTTGTGTTCTCTAGACGTTGCATCAATTGGAACAGTTGGCCCTATACACCAAAATGCTAGATTAATAGAATTATTGGGACAAGCAGAAGCTAGATTGTTGCCTAGCATTCACTCATCTGTGCTTAAATATATCAAATATAAAAGCCTAACCATTCAGATGTAAGGGGAAACATGCAAGAGAATAATGATAATCCCTTTTTTTACCATTAACAGCAACATACATCTGACTTACGAGGAAACTTTTCAAAGCACTACCATCGATAATACAAGTGTTGATTAAGAACAAACTCTTTCTCAACTGATCCAAATTAAAAAGAAACAAGTTTCCTAACTATCAGGATTAAACAGTTCATATTCTTGATCATCACAAATCAATATCTGATAAATAATGGCTTACAAAACCCTTTTCTTGATAGTGAACAAAACCTTGTATTGTTAGGCAATGAAAATAAAAGAAAAATAATTCATGGTCATAGTAAACCTTAGGGCATCCCAGTTTTAGGTTAGGGTACAGATAACAGAATCATAATATACCTTAAATTTTGTTGCAACACTTAGCTTTTGTGAATCTGCTCCACCTGCTTTATATAAATGACCAACTATAGGTTTCTCAGTTTGTATAAGCATATTGGAAGCAAATATCTGGGGGAGATGGCATGAACATGAAGAGAGAAGCTGGATAGAGTCCAAGTGTAATAAGTCTCTATTCTTCTCCAGAAATCCAGTTGTATCATAAGTAACCTGAAATTCAACACAGTGACAGCATTAAATGAGGTAGCCTTTTCATAACCAAAGGGTCATGGCACCTACATTGTTAAATCACTTTAATCTTAAGGGAAACTAAAAGAATCAGAAGCACAGTCATCCACAGCTGGCCGGGTAACACTAACAGTAAAAGGGATCTGAACAATGGCATTCTTTCAAACAGTGCCATATCAAATTTGTTGGTCAATTTTGACCAGGATAAGCACTTGAGTCACAGCAAAGGGAAAGCACAATGGATTATTTCTTGACTGAAAGGCCAATACCTCGCCAGCATAATGGCTAACACTGAAGGCCTTGCCTCGCTCTCCTCTGAAACAAGAATTAGAGTTCAAATGCTGTTTAAGCTTGTTGGCAAATGTCAAATCTGTGCCATTTGGAAAGGTGGACTCCTCATCCAGTAATGATAGTAACCCCAAAGGTTTCTGCATGAAAGATAAAAGGTTCAAGTTGTATAAATTCAAATTTCAAAAACAGAAGAATTTTGAGAGAAGTCAAGAAGTTGCTGCATAAAAGATAAAAAGTAAAGTTGTCTAAACTATAAAACTTGAGCATTAGAACTAAATGCAGGAAACAAATTTAAGTAACCATTTTTACAGTGCACGATCATCCACATTTATTAATTTTAATTTGTCAAACAAAAAGAAGAACTTCTCATTGTATCACGTTTTCTATACCTCTATTACACAAACTAGGAAAAAAATATATATCTTTATATAAGAGAAATACACTCTAGATAAGAAGGGAGTCAGCTTATATAGCTTTTCTTGAGAGTTTCTTAGAACTCTAAAAATAACATGTTTTGTATTTCTTTTGCTGACCCCATCAAGAAACTATCCCATTTGCACCTCAAGACCTCAGTTGACTTGTAAGAAGACAGGGTATGAAACTTGCATTCAACATTGATGGAATCCCTATCCTTCTCAAGATATGCAAAAATGCATTGGTTAACCATAGAAATAACCATCAGGTTTGAATATAGTCCACAAAAAATTATGCGGTGAGGAACAGAAACATCAATTTAATTATCATATCAAGGTATATTCAACAGGCTCGAAACAGTAATATTACAATAGAGGTACATGTTTCTATTTCCAACACGACAATTCAAAGAAACAAATAAAAAGCACAAATGAAACATTCTAGCGAGTTACACTGTACCTTTTCAAAAAGATTGAGACAGTCTTGGTTATCTTCAAACTCAACCTTAGCCCAGTCAATGCCATCTTGTATGTATTCCTGGAAGACAAGAACACCTTGTAAACACATGCACAGCAAATGTCGTAATACATCCTAATTTCTTAGGCTACAGAAGCTCAAAAACCTAGTACTGTGTCATATACAGATGTTGAAACCACTGCTAATCCATCATGATGATATGCCAGAATTCTTACCTTTTTTCCCCCAAGGAGACAGAAGTTTTATTTTTTAACAAATAGGAGAATTCCAGAACTCACTTTTGGATATTGAGGATCCATGAGTGAAATTTTAAGACATCCCTCACCCATTATTGCCTTGAGTTCAACTATGAAACCAGGAGTCTTGTAAGATGTTTTAAGATACTTACCTCCTGCTCCAACTTGAATAAATGACGATTGAAGTGTTGCTGTAATCTCTCATTCGCATAATTTATGCAGAATTGCTCAAAACTATTTCTCTACAGATACAGTCAATAGCATAGAATGCAATATATCAAAATTCAACTCACAAAAAGAGAGAATATCACAGCAGGATGATGACTAAACTCACTTCAAACGATTCAAATCCATAAATGTCAAGAATGCTGATGGATCTGCCAGTTCTCCTTTTACCAACTGCAAGTGATTTGTTGACTTGTTCAACAAGCCAATCAAACAAGCAAGAATATATCGACTTCGCCAGAGCATCTCTTGTATCAATTGCCTGAAAAGTCGAAGAAAACATTGTTCATATCTGAATGTCTTTATGCACTCCATGGAAAATTACTATTAATAGGAGCTCAAGTAAAGCCCTTTGCATTCATACATATCTATACGTTTTTAAAATTCAATTAACTTTCAAATAGATACCACCTCCAGACAGACTGCAGGGTGGTCCAATATTACAGTTTTAAAGGTGAAAGTTTGAAAAGGATGTTGGTGCTTGTTTAGATCCATCGCTTATGAGAGGCAAGCATATACTTGTTGCCTTGCTATATATGCAAGTGTAAGTCAAACACAACAGTGAATCTCCCCTTGAATATCTAACTATAGAAAAGGCTGATTTTTGACATTTTCTCACCTGTGATAAGGTTAGCTTTTGGACAATTGTATCATTTCCAACCCTCATCTTGCGAGTAGATAAAGCCAGCTTAAGCTCCCCAACATTACAACCAATCAATTTTGCAACAGTGGTTAGACCTGAACATTGTAAAAGCAAGCCTCAGTGCAACAATTTGACCACATGCTGATGACACCATTCCAAATAATTTCCAAGGAAAACAGAGTTTGATTTGCCTCTAGAAACAAGCACAATCACTCTAAGAAGTATCAATAAGATCAAATATATGATGCTGTTGGAACTAATACAGCATATAATAGAACACAACTGAAGTTGTATTTCATCCTCACAAAATAACTAAAACAGAAAAATGAAACAAACAGAAATAGCATTATTGCAATTATTGCATGTTTCATTACTTGGGAGGTCAGCATTTTAATTAGCATTGCCAGCCTGTTTTAATTACTGTGCTAAAATCTAATCCTTGATGACTATATTTGTCAAACCATCCGTGACTAGCAACATAAGTTCAGCTGTCATTCATATTCAATGGTCCATGTCGATGCAGGGTGGCCAATCAATCAAAGCAACTCTTCTCTAGATTTACTTCTGAACATTATTACTTTTTCAAGAGAAAAAGTCAAGAAAATTATTACTTTTTCCTATAAGGGTTTTTTTTTTTTTTTGACAGTTCCATCTTTCCTAGCATCTTGATCTAGGCAAGAGGATAATCATAATCTTAGGTTTTCCCCTTTCTCCTAAAATCTTGTATGAATCTCCCCACAGACAGTTCAATGAAGCCAATGAGCATGGCAATCAGTGGGATTAGGATAATAATAGTGAGAAACAATGGATATGATGAATTTAAATATGTTAATCATCCAATTTTTGAAAGCATCTTACCTTCATCTTCCATAGGTTCAACATGATTTTCATTATCAACAACGGAAAATGTGACATTTCCAAGCCACAGCACTGCAGCAAGCATTGCAAATACACTCTCTTGGTTTTCCTTGCTGACATGAACAATATCCAGAGCTTCCTGAAAAGTTGTAGCAGCTATAAGCAAGTTGGCATGCAAAACCTCTGGTCTCAACATAAAAGTGAAAAAAAAAAATTGAAGATTGAAAGCAACTATGCAAGAAAATGGGAAGCCAAAAACAAACCGTAACAGCATGGAAGTGTTCAGCATCATCAACCCCAGTAATTGTGTAGCAATTGCTCTGCCTTAAATATTTATATTCACTAGCAATCTTCAAGTTTATTTTCTCTGTGCTCATGAAAGAAACAGCAGAAAGGGGGCAGGATCGTTTGTTATTATTATATAGGAATCAGTATATTTGGATGCTTTTTTTAAAGAAAGGAACTCGGTGAGCTCTTAAATGATGCATCAAAATTTGAACACGTTGAGAAAATATATGGCAGTACATACCTCTTAGTTTTGGTGAAGCCCCAGCACAAAGCTGATAAAATATATGATATGACCTCTCACCCTCCATGCATTGGACCACTCTGGACTGTTTATTTAATAGATTAAATTGGCAACTCAAAAAAAATGAAGCAGGCAATATGAAAGAGGAATAGAAAATTACCTTTTCTAGTAAAACTGTGCAGCAAACAAGAACGAACATAGATTCACAACTCAGTCAGTAATGGAAATTTCAAAAAAGTGAACACGAAAATATATCCAACATCATTTAAGTGCATCAGTAATCTGAGCAATCTTACATGTTTGAATTTTGGCACCTGATATTTTTCCTGTTTCACTAAAGTGGATTTCAATCAGCTTTCCCTGCAACATGTTCAGAACAAGCATTGATAATTAAAATTAAATTCTGGATGACAATAATAACTGTCATGCCTCAATACCAGTAGGTTAACCTAAAGAGTAAAGAACACTGTGATGTTCAAACAAAGAACATGGAGCTTACAAAGCGACTTGAGTTGTCATTCCTCAATGTCTTCGCATTGCCAAAGGCTTCCAGAATAGGATTGGTTTTCAATATTTCATATTCTATCCCACTGCCACCACCAAGAGCAGCCAAATATTGCATTGCTATCTTTGCTGTCTCTGTTTTTCCTGCTCCACTTTCACCACTGAGGCAACAAACAAATGGAATTGAACTCAGATGCGTACAAGGAACATTATTAAAAACACTATAAACTTGTGCTAAAAATACTACAAACTTGTGCTTCTTTGGTATGTCACGTTATGTGCCATTTATTGGATGATATGCATCATGTGTACTGTATCATTTTCAGAAATTGATAAACTGGTTAAAAGAACACAAAAAGGAGGCACGTGCTAGTATAAATCCAAAACCATCCAAAAACTTCTAGATCATCAAAATCCTAAACACACAAGACAAATCAAAGTGAGAAGTACGCAACTAAGCAGAGTTCCAAGGAAAGATAGAGTTTCTTCCTGGATTATACTCCATCTGATAGCGTGAGTCACTCAAATATAATAATCACAAGGACTTTGCATACCCAAAGAAGACAAGAGAAGCAATAAGTCCATAAGCAGACAATGAGGCTAGGTTAGCAGAATCTATAACCCATTTTTTCAGTGGATGGGCTATTTCTAACACGCTGGATGCAAAGAAGTTATCATAGTTAAAGTTCATTATGTTCTCCAGTAGCTTCACCCTTTCTTCATGGCCTTTGTTATATACTGCAAATTATTTAGTCTTGTATGTTAACAGCGAACACTATATCATACAATAACAAAAGCGAAACTCTGGTCACCACAAGGATAACGAGATGGTATCTCTCTAGATGTTATTTACAGATGAACATCCACTAAACCTTCAACATGAACATTGACATAGGTGTGAAACACGCATGGTTTCAACTTGTCATATAAACTATCTACAAAATGCCACATTATGAGTTCCTACTCAAACTGCCTAAAAGCAAACAGCATGAGGAACAATTAATTGATAAGCTATTAATTGAAGAAGCACCTTCAAAAAAATAAAAAAACTTAATTACTCACACTTTACTAACCTTATAATGATAGATTGATTTACTTCATCTGGAGAGAGAGGAAAAAATAGAATAAGAACTCTACAAAATATGACAAATTTCAGAAACTCGCAAACCACCAGAAACTCAATCTTTCAGAATATATGAAAAATTAAACCACCTCGAATCATTTCCCGGATGGCCGTGTCTGTAATGGCATACACATGTGGGCTCTCCATGGATTTATTCTTATATGCTTCAATGTAATTATTTCCATATAAAGGAACTTCCTTAAAAGGATTGATGGCTACCAGAACTGGCCCTGCTTTTGTCTAAATTGCACTCGAAAGAATTAAGGGAAATCAGTGTTTCACTAACTGATTCAAAACCAAATAAAATACTAACAAAAACACTTACATAAATCATATCACGATTATATCTATACTGAAGATTGTACAACACTGATGGCTCATTTAGGTAACTAAGCTGCATGAGATCATCTACACCATCAAGGATATCAGGATTTGCTGGCACAAGACTTTCAGTTTTCACCTTTAAAACCTATGATTTGAAACGCAAGTCAAATTAAAACATCCCTAACTATTTATACCACAAGAACATCTTAAAAATATTTCTGAAAATTTCACTTACTTTTCCATCAGGGAGAGAAATAGTAGACTCGGTCCCTGAAGTTGATAAAATCTTCCCCAGCTCCCAATTCCCATTAGGAAGTTGAAACCAAGATTGAAGTTTCTGAAATGGTAAACTTTAACATAGGTAACAAGATCAATGAATTGAATGCTAATCAATCAGCTTAAATCCGAATAGCTTCATCATAATTCAGTATCAACCTCCACAGCCTCTAGATAAATATGCATCCAAAACTGCAAGAATTTAGACATAATCAGACCAAAAACTAATCCCATTCATACAAGGGTACCTTGTTTGTAGCATAGGAGCTGGTATCAGACCACCTGCGTTCCCTGCGAGATGTTGGTATCGAAGGCAAAGGCATAACCACAGTGTCCAAATCTTCATCACCCACAGAAGGCCTTTGTTCAATCAAGATGGCAATCCGACTATAAGGTGAATCCTCACTGACATCAGTGCCAACACTATCCTCTGCTCCCTCAACAAGGCCATTCCCTATATCATTTTTTTCTGGAAAACTCAAACAGACTTCATTGCTATTTAATGAATTCACATCCACAGATTTTTCCAATCGTTCAGATGTTGGCGAACCCATGAACCTAAAATCAACCGGCAAAGATTTGATCAACTCTAGAGAAGGCAAGACCTGGGATTTCGGTAACATTTTCTCTGATCCTGACGATTGAAATCCAACAGATGCCATAAGATAAAGGATCAATTAAAAGGCTAACTTTTTAGCTTTTTCACCCTAAAAAAACGTCTTATCACAAGGCCGCACTATAAAACTTATTTGGATACTGCTTGATGGAGGGGACCATAGTTTTAGAAACCAGCCCTAGTGCTCCCTCGATACTTAGCCACCACCATTCAAAAGCTCAACACCTTAAAAAATCTATCCAAGTCCTTCAAGTAACCCAAAAAAGAAAAATCAACACAACCCTTCACTAGCAGATACTTCTCACGGATCCTAAATGAAAAAAAAAGAGAGGTTCAATTCTTCAAACTCCTCTCCTTTCTTCAAACTTGAATTACTAGAAAACCGCTCTAGTTTCTGCAAACATTAAGCAAGGTAACTTTTATACCTTCCTTGACCACAAATTTCACTTACAAGGTTAAAAAAGACAACAATGCTTGGAAGACTTGACTTGTATATGCTTCTAAGCAAAGTACCAAAATTTGTAATTAAAAAAATAATGAAAAAAATCAAAACTTGAACATTGAAGTTTCAATTTTTCTCCATTAGAGACCAAAAAAAACTTAATAAGTAAATCAAAGAACCGAACTTTTCTCCAATTTCCCTCATTTTCTTCCCACTTAAAAGCAAATAAAATTTTCTGAATCAAACCGATCTAACATCCAAACTCACATTTTCAATCCATTAACATTCACAGTAAGAACCAGAAATCTCAACTCCAAACTTAACAATTTGAAAATAAAAACCAGAAAGAAGCATCTCTTCGCATACCTTGAAATGGTCTAAACGGGTCTTGTGAGGAAACAAAAACCCTTCTCAGTAAAGCAAAATAAGTCAAAGCTGGCAGATCGATCTCAAGAACAAGAAAAAAAAAAAAAAGTGAAGTAAAACAGTGAAAAATGAAGCTCTCTTTTTCTATATATAAAGAAAAGGCCAAAAACTTAACAGCTCAATAGCAGAAACAGCAACTGTAGGTGTAGAGAGAGAGAGAGAGGGGAGTGTTGTTTGGTCTGCGAGAAAGTGAGAGAAATTTAGTAGCAGAATAGAATATTGAAATGGGAAGATGAGGCGGAGGCAGGCAGGCTTGTGGACAAGAAGCAGCTTTTTCTCTGCTGCACAAATAAAATAAAAATAAAGAAAGGAAACAAAGAAAGCTTCTCTTTAAAAACAAATACACAAATTGAAGTATTTTACTTGATTTTTTATTTTGTTTTCGTACCAAACGAATGTAATGGCATGATTAGGAATACAGTAAAGAATGTTTTATAATAAAATAATATTCTTATAATAACAAATTAAAATAATTCAAAAACATCTAAAATAATGCAAAACTAAAAAAAAAATCAATTTTTTTAACTCAATATCAAACAAGATTTTTAACTACTCTCGTGGGTTTTTGTCAATTACCGTTTTACCCTCCACTTTTCATTTATTATTAATTAGCATTTTCTTTTTATTTTTTTTTTTTTTTTTAAGATCAGTGAAGCATATCACAATCATTTGTATTTGTATTCCTTTGTTTTAAAGTCCAAGGGTTTTTTAAAATTAGTTTGTGTATCAAAACTAAATTTTCTTATGACATTTAAAAATAAATTATTTATATTAATATTAAAGAATTCTTAACTCCAAACTCTTATATGATCAAATCAAGGGTTTCAAGTTTGATTGATATATCTTTCTCATAGTTTCTACTTGAAAATATTATATAAAAGATATGAAAAATAAATTAATGTTCATAGAAAAATTATATAAAAGAGTAGTGAAAAAGATTGTTTTCTTGAAAAAAAAATAGAATACATTGAAATGATATTGGTCATCTAAAGATATTGACAATTGCCCCTACCAATCACATTTGTTTCATGAGTATATGCACTTGATCGGGCTATTAATTCGAGTAGAGATCTTATTAAATTGGATACAAGTTTGGGAATGCTATAATTATTTTTTTGTAAATTTCTCATAGAAATTATTATTATTTTCTTGTTTTTAAGCAACTTGGTTTTCTTTGTTTGATTATTCGGGGGTATTTGTGTTTCTATCTCTTGTTTATTATTATGTTTTAGAGATATTTTGAAAAAAAATTAAAGATTTTTTATTTTTTTATTTACTTTAAATTTTTATTTTGTGTTTCTTGATCATTTTAATATGATGATATTAATAATAAATTTTAAAAAATAAAAAATATTATTTTAATATGTTTTTAAACTTAAAATATTTTAAAAAATAATTGTTATTACAATCAAACGGATCTAAAAATATTTTATTTTATTATAAAAAAACCTAATTAATCTGGTAATGTTATTGTGCCTTAAGACATGAATTACTATTTATTATAGTAATATGATTATTATTTTATTTTTTAATCATTTTATCTTTTTATCTATGCTTTGGGGTAAGGTGATATTTTCATTATAATATAAATG
Source organism: Populus pruinosa (assembly GCA_026413675.1). Lineage (NCBI taxonomy): Eukaryota > Viridiplantae > Streptophyta > Magnoliopsida > Malpighiales > Salicaceae > Populus > Populus pruinosa. The sequence goes on along the minus strand of CM048598.1, from coordinate 13,873,150 downwards.
TGTTTTAAGAATTATGCGAAGTTATTTTAGTAATTGTATTTTTTAATATATGATAAAATTATTAATATAATCCTTGAATAAAATAATGAATTTTTTTCTACACAGGGGTGTTATTGTATTATATATATTTGATTGAACAATATAATTACTATGTCACTTTTATCATTTGAATATTTTAGTTTTGATTTTAAAAATTTGATTGTAATTCTATTATAATTTGTTTGTTATTATTGTTTAATTTTAAAGGGATGTTTTGGTTTTGTAAATATATATAAAAAATTGTTGGTGTGTGCCTCACACACTTTAACATGTTAATTACTACACTTTCTTCTTGCAACACACGTGGTTGGCTCCGGTGGTTCTAACTATAATCATGTTGTATTATTTGATTCGTCTCAGTATTTTTTTTCTCTCTAAGATGGTGTGTGTATGGTTGTTCAACATGATTTAGCTTGAAATTGCTTTTCTTTTCTTTTTTTTCTCTTGGATTGTGAACTTTTTAATATTTGATCATGTATGGGATGTGTTGTTCGGGTATGCTTTGTTTTTACAGATATTTTTAATTTTTCTTTTTATGATGTTTTTAATATTTCAAATTTAATCCTTATTCTTTTAATTGATTTTTTTATTTGGGATTTTTTTTTATTTTTTTCATTAAATTACGTCCTTGTTTGGTTTTTTCTATCAAATTTTATTTTTATTTTTTGTTGTTACTTTTACAAGGTTTTTTATTAATATTTTTCTATCAATTTTATCTTTTAAAATTAAACTGGTTAAGAAACATGCTTCTTAATTAGACTAAGATAAAAAATTTCATACGATACAGCTTTTAAAGATTATATTAGGTTTAAAAAGTTTGCCTTGTTTTTTTTATCCTTTTCTAAATTGATATTAAATTAATTTTTTATCTTTTTTTAACCTGTTTTTTTTATTTTTACAGTTTAAATCTCTTTTTTTACTTTTATTTTTTAAGTTTTTATCAGTTTAATTTTATTGGATTAAACCTTAATATTTTTTTATATTCCATCGATGTTATTTTTTAATTTATAAATAATTTATCATATTATAATAATTAAAAACCATTAAAAAAATATTTTAAAACAAAAATAATTTAAAAAAATAAAATAATCATTTAATCACAATAGCCAAATAAACCCCGGATAGAAATATGAAAATCGAAATACACTTATTAATTATCCTCAATTTTTTTATATCACAAATTCAATAAATAAATTTCCATTAAATGCTGTTTACCTTGGAATATTGATTAGATTTAGCATCTTCTATGATCACATCGCTAGAGGGAATCATTTTGTCCATAATTACCCACAAATTCTGGAATCATAAAACTAACACGCAGAGATGATAGCTACACAAGAAAAGAATAAGAGCACAGTAGATGGCCCCGTAAAAAAAATTAAAAATAAAATAAAATAGGATGATGACACAAAACAGGATATGAGGGTGATTATGTCATTTGGCATGGAGGAAAAAAAAGAGTACACAAGTCAGCAAAATTGGAGGGAGTCAAAAACGCTGCCGTTGGATTGAAATCGAACGGTTAGAGGCGGCAAAATGTGAAATTGAGAGAAGGAGCTTATGACACGTGGACTCCTTTTTTAAAAAAAAAGCCGGCAAATGTTGACTTCGTCAGGTCGCATGCACCGATGCTGGATTCTTTTGATTGGTTTTTTTAGCATGTATTTTAAAAATATTTTGAAAAATTTTAATTTTTTATTTATTTTAAATTAATATTTTCAAATTATTTTAATATATTGATATTAAAATTTATTTTTTAAAAAATAAAAAAATAATTTTAATATATTTTTAAATAAAATGTTTTTAAAACAGAACTATACCTATACTTCCATACGGACTTTAAAATCTGTCACCGATAGGCACATCTCAACCCTTTGTTTTTTCTTTTACAGTTTTTTGTTTTTTGAAAATGAAAAAAAAATGCACGTTGCTGGTTTTATTATCATGTTATAATGCCTTTTTTAGAGGCATGTTTGAGAGTATTGTAGTAATTATTTTTAAAATATTTTTTATTTAAAAATATATTTTTTAATTTTAAAAAAATTAATTTTGATATTAATATATTAAAATAATCTGAAAATATCAAAATAAAATTTATTTTTTATTTGCAAGAATTTCATTTATTTAAATTCTCTAAAGGTTAGTGCATCTACACTTAAAATGTATAAAAAGCTTATTGAATTTAAAACAAAAACTAGTAATAAAATAAAAAATATATATTTTCTGTTAAAATTTTCTCCTTTTTTTTCCTCTCCTTTTTTAAATCATAAGGCTTAAGTTAATAGCCATTTGAACAATGACACAAAGCCTCTATTTAATAAAATGCTATACAAATAAGTAAGATATATTTATCAATTATGTTTTATGAAATAAAAATTATCTACACTTAAAAAACAAATCTCCAAATACAAAATGAAAATTTGTCCAAAGCCCTACTTGTCATATATACATAAAAAATAATAAAAAAATATTTTTAAAATATTTTAGATTGTCTAAAATATAGTTTCGTCCAAAGCTTTTATTCACCTTCAATGGACTCTATTTCTCGTCCCCTTATAAGCATTATTATAGAGAGAGAGAAAGACAGATATAATTTATTTTTTAGTCAAACTAGCAATATTGTTACCAAAACACAATCCTATTCAATTCCATTCTTGTCTCGTTTTAGAAAAAAAACAAAAAAGAGAACAGAAAACCTAAACATAAAATTCTTATTTATTTAAATGAAATTCATCATAAACAATTAAATTTTCCAATTGCATGCTATGCAGACACGATAAAATTGAGTAAAAATTTAAAATATTTTAAATAATAGGCATCTAAAAAAAATCATAAGAGCTACTCTCATTTAATAACTTAAAATCAACCATATTTTTTTAATTTAAAGAAAGAATATTCTGTTGATGGTTAGACAATGAGTTCATCAATGTTATTTTTATCAACAAGCTCATGAATAAAAATACTTTATAAAAAAATTTATTATCAATGATTTATGATAAAATTATAAGGGATATTCATTTGTGAAACTCATAATAAAAAAAATAATAATAAAAAAAAGAGATGTCACCGACTATATAATAAATTAAATATTATCAATAATATTATAGATATAATTCATTAACGAGTTAAATTCATTAGTAATTCTGTCTATATGAATAAAATGTCATTATATTTTTTTAATTTTTTTCTTTATTTTTTATTTTTTTCAATGTAATTTCATATAATGAGAGACTATTTTATTAATAAAATTCATTGTAATTTATTGATAATTTTTTTTATTAATACGTTTATTTATATTTATTAATTTTCTCCTATAGGTGTTTGAAATTTGAAAAACAAAAGATTTGCACATATTGAAGAGACGAAAGCCTCATTAGTAACAATTTTGAAGGATTTGCACGTGCAAGTGCGCATTTGCACGTGCGTGCTGAGGTTTTTTTTGGATGTATTAAAGTCATGAATAACTTTAAAATGATAAATAGAATACAATTAAATATTTAAAATCCCTAAAATATAAAATACAATGGCCACTGCGAGGAGTTTGCTACAAGACAATGGAAGAAGAAAGTTCTTAGGGTAATGGCCACGTACGTATATGCATGAAACTGACCAAAACTTGTAGAACGAAAAGGAACAATTTTTTTCTTTTTTTGATGAATCATTGGTAGAGGAACTGTCTTCTTCCTTTGTCCATTAGCAAACTCCTAGCTTCTACGTTCAAACGCAGGGGACCCTCCATGGGAAAACACAAATCTAGGGTTTTCTATCATTTGGTGTAGGTAACCTAGAAAGGGACCTAATATGAAAAGAAGGAACTTCAGCCAGCGATCTTCAGCTCGAGGAAGAACTGAAGGGACAGAAGGCCAATATTCAAGTGGATGACACTGTTCAAAGAGCAATATTGTTTTTTACATTTTATTTTGATTATCAAACTTTATTTCAATGCAATTTCATCCTTATATGTTATTTTAATATCATTCTAAATAATTGAATTTTTTAATTAATATGATATTCGAACTAATTTGTGTATATTTTAATTAATCAGATTCTTAATTAATCTTATAGATTCTAAAATTAAGAATCATATAAATTTTTAATGGTTTTGATATTTGTGATATTCATACTAGTAATATTTAGAAAGTAAATTTATAACCTGAATAACTTAGTTGTAACTATTATAATTACTGTTTTTGTTTACATATAATGGTGTTCAAGAGTTTTGGGAATTTTTAAAACTGAATTAAAGAAAATAAAATTAGAAGAGTTCGCCGCACTTGGAATGATTGAATAGGTTTTATTTGTATGATTAATTTAAGCAACGAAAAGGGTCTCAAAAGTGTGACAGACCACCGATTTATGAGCAACCTCATTGTGATTTTGTACTTGTTGACATGGCCGTCCTAAGCCAAGTTTTTAGTTAATCCAGAAATAGATTATCATTTCTTTAGCATTGAGATTTGGAAGTAATGAGACAAATCATTCATAGCATGAGGATGAACAGTGGGGGCAATCAACATCATTATTGAGGCATGTTTTTATGAGCATAATCTCAAGAAAACATTCAGAAGTTCAAATTGTTTGCTTAATCAATCATTAATTACATGCAAGCTGCTGTTGAAAACTAGTAATTTAAGGAATATATATCGGCATTAGTGGTGTCCATATCTAGATAATTAGCATCAAAAGATGGGATTTTTCTAGCATCAATAACAACTTGTTTCACATGTATAGTGAGACATTAAATATCAACCAGCCCATTTCCAAATGATTATGATGACAAGAAGGATTGAGTTTGATTGCTGCTATCTGGGTTGTAATTGAAGCATCATAGCTCGATGTTAACAATTCCACTATCCAGTTTTGAAGACTAATCAGGCCACTATCACATCACAGGCAAACTTGTACCCAAGAGCAATGCAAGAGCTAGGAAGAGCAATACCAAGAACCGAAGAGGATGAATGCCTCCATGAGGTTTCCGGTCCCTAAAAATAAAATTTATATGAAAATTAATTTTAAATTTTATAAAATTAATTAAAATATACATAAATTAATCTGAATATCTACATTAATAATTAATAATTAATAATTAAAGAAGAAGGAGAAAGAATCGAAAAGGCTGGTGCAGCCATCATGCCCCATGTGTTTGTAGCTCCCATAGCAGTAAAGTGGATATTAAAAAAGAAGATGAGCAAGGTAGACCAAACCAACTTCAATTATTAAAAGGTCTTAACTCGATAGAGAGGATCAGTGGAAGTGCCCTTTTAGCATTCGATAAAGACTAGCAAGCAAAATAAAATAAAATAAGATTGAGCAGTCTCTTTAGTTTCCAAAAGCTTTCCAGCAAGGAAGCCAGAAGGAACAATAATGGGTCATGGGCTTTCTATCTCATAGCTATTATGGAGACTGGGGAAAGCTAAATCTCAGGTCCACTGTCTCTGACCTTAAAACGTTACGTTCTGATTAAAGGTTTCTTGTAATGGATTACACCAGTTGGCCCCCTGGCACATTGCTTCTTTCACCTCTGATGTTACTAACCTACTATTTCTCTGAAAAAAGCTAATATTGCAACTCAGGTATGAGCTTTCAAAATCTTTTTCTTACTACATGAGTAACTATCCCGTTAAAGGAGATTGCAGATAAACTTGAATGGAAAAGAGCTTAATTTCTTCAAGTTATTTCCTTTCAATTCAGGCTACCTTCGCTCCTTTTGATCGGAACAGCTGGTGGAAGATGCTGGGGAGGCAAGACGGCTAACCGGTGGAACATGTATAGTTGTATACACAGGACTTACGCCCTGAAGGATTAATAGTATGATTTCATGTCATACAAGGGGAGCTTAGGAATGGGTGGCATGAAATTGGACAAACAAAAAATCTATCATGTCCCTGCTCGCTCTTATCCATGTGGGCTTGGATAGTTTGATGTAATTATAACATGGGTATTGTCAAATCTTTGTGGAGATTAGCAGGGTGGAAGTAGGATGGAAACAAAGCTCCAAGCAGAAACAGATGAAATCCAATTAGGCGCTGCTTTTATCAATAATGTTATAACTTTTCCTCCTTTCTACTTTTTTGGCTGGAGAATTATTGGCCTGTATTCAAGAACATGGATTTGACTCCATTATTTCAAGGTTTGTATTCTAGAATTGATAGATTTAATATAGTTTTTATGGGCAGATGATCAATAAAACTTTTTTGTGGAAAGAAGTAATGACCCTTTTCAGCCAATGTCATGAATCAAAACATATGTCACATGCAGATGATATTGAATCACTATTCTTTTGTTTTATAAAACAAGGACTTGGTTTTGAAATAGTTTTTTCTTGTTATAAAAATATCATTAAGGTGGTGTATATGTTTTATAGATTTTAAATTAAGTGATAATTAAGACTTAGAGTAGTAGATGACTAAGTACATCGAAGTGCAAAAGTTAGGTTATGTATAAAGGATTGACTTGGTTATGTTCCATTATAAAAAAAAAACAAATTTAATCAGAAGTATCTATAAAATACATTGAAAAATGAACAAGTGAGTAATATTTTCTTATATATTTATAGTTGGTTGTTTGATATATCCACGAAGTTTATACAAGACTTCACTTAATATTTATAGCATGAATGTTAAGAAAGTTTCAAAGTAATTTAGGAATAGATAATTGAAAAGCTATTAAGAAAGTTATTATGTAAGAAAGTTATTACGTGAATTAAGAATTACAAGATGACTTATTAACATACTGATAACCTTAATATAATTAATTATTCAGACTTATATTTTGTTGGTTGTATAAATACAAGAAAGTTCTACTTTATAAAACATTTTTGTTGTTGTTGGAAAAGCTATATTTTTAAAAAATACCAAGCAAATTATTGTTGTTTTATCTACCATGTAAGTAGAATTCATTACATGCTATGAAGCAATGATACAAGTAATTTGATTAAGAAATTATATTTTTAGTTTTAAAGTTGTTGATGTCATATCAAAACTACTAAAGATATATTATGATAATCTGATTATAGTTTTGTTTTTCTTAGAATAAGATAAGTGAAAGCTGAAATAAATATATTGATACCAAGTAATTTATTATGAAAAATAAAGTGAAAAAACATGAAATGTTCATTAAGAATATTAGCATTGAGCTAATGAATAAGGATTCCATGATTAAAGCATTGCTAGCGAAACAATATAGAAAAATATTCTTATGTTCACCCGTATATCATATGTCATGTAGATTTTAAGCTAAGTGACAAATATTCTATGATGAATGGAGGAGCAAAAGTTAGGATATAAACGAATTTTAGTCCAGCCAAAAAATGGTAATAAAAAATCTGGTGTTTTCCATTTACACACACTAGCTAATTTAAAGTTCAACATGGATTAGCAAGACTTTTTATTCCTGGGAGCGCAAACATTTTCAGACAATTACTTTAATATTTAATCAATCATGATATAAGATAGATATCTTATTAATTTTCTGCTCGACATATTGAAATTTTCTTGCACATCTTGGAGGGCTTAACTTGAACAATAAAATGACCACAAACAGAGGCATGTGGGGAAAGCAAGGCATGTTCTTATACATAAGAAGCTATCAGTTTCTGAAAATTTTCTGATATTTTCCCGTGATCATCTGCATCTGGAAACGCCAGCTACATCATCAATAGGTGCGTGCAAAATCCAGAAAGTGTCGCATTGCTAGTTCACATGTGATCAAGCCTTGTCCACATCCCAAAGAAACCTTCACGTGAAGACAAAGCAAACCGACCTTATTATGAAGCCTTTCACCCCTTTTAGACAGGACAGAACATTATGTTATCAACAATCTATTTATGACAAACAGTGGTATTCTATTTCTCACTATTCTTACTTGCAATATTGCGATAAATTAAGTGAATGGTAGCTAGCATCATGCTAAGATTCCCCCTAAGAAATGCCTGAATATTAGATGGACAATGCAGGAGTCAGAAGTTTTGTACACGTATTCCTTGACCGGTTAAAACGAAGAAATTGAAGCTGATGGTAGTAGAAACCATAGAAAGTAAAGCCAAGAACTCGTTGATCTCTCTTTATTACAGTGATTAAATTGTAGTTTAGAATTGGCTGTCAGCAGCATCACTTAGAAAGTACATGACATGGACTTGGAATCATATATTAGTTAATAGAAAGAGAAGCAAACAAGCTCTTTTGTCACTGGTTTTCTCCAAAAATGGGGTATCTTGGCTTTTCTTGTTGTGTCAACTAGCCTTCTCTGTCTGGATTTTACTGTGGCATCTACTGCCAAAAACAGCCACAAATAATTGAGAAGCATAATTGATTTCCGTCACAGTATTCCTCACTACTTCATGGATAGAGTTCAATTTTGTCTTACCCAAATTTTCTTTTTGGTTTTGGTTCCTTGTGTGGCTAGAGGACCAAATGCACTAGGTCTTAGCCACGATTTCTACAATAAGACTTGTCCCAATGTAGAGAAAATCATCCACAATGTGGTTTCTCAAAAGCTTTTGGAAGCTCCTGTCACCGCTGCTGGTGCTCTTCGCATCTTCTTCCATGACTGCTTTGTTGAGGTACAATGACTGCAATTACAATGAACATAAAAACCATCACGACCATTTCACTGAAAGTTCTCTCCTTTTCTCCATCTTTTGAAGGGATGTGATGCGTCAGTCTTAATAGCATCAAGGGAGAGCAACAAGGCAGAGAGGGATGCAGAAATAAATCTTTCTTTGCCAGGAGATAGTTATGATGTCTTCTTCCGAGCCAAGAGAGCTCTAGAGTTGCAATGCCCTGGCTTTGTCTCTTGTGCTGATGTTATGGCCATTGCCACTAGAGACCTAGTTAACTTGGTCTTGTGTCGAACTTGCTTTGAAAAATTTTTAATTCTACATTTGTTAGATCACAAGTATTGAAATCCAAAAGAAGAGTAGTAGTTTACAACTTACAATGCATGTTCTTTTCAGGTGGGAGGGCCAAGGTGGGAAGTGAAGAAGGGGAGAAGAGATGGGCTAATCTCTAAGGCCTCGAGGGTGGACGGCAACCTTCCTCAGGTGAACCAAACAATCCCTCAACTAATCTCGCTTTTCAAATCCAAAGGTCTATCCACCATGGACATGGTGGCTTTAACAGGCGGTCACACCATAGGTTTCTCACATTGCAAGGAATTCATGCCGAGAATCTATGGCTACAACAGCACATTTGACATAGACCCGACAATGAACCAGGAATATGCACGAAGCCTTCGGATTCCTTGTCCTAAGAAGCATCTTGATCCAACTGTGGTTGCCCTTAATGATGTAACTACACCATTTATTTTTGACAATGCTTATTACCACAACCTTAAAAAGGGTCTTGGGTTGCTAGCAAGTGACCAGATGTTGGTTTTGGACCCCTTAACTCGAGGTTATGTGGATATGATGGCTGCTAATCAAAAACTTTTTTTCAATTACTTTGTTGAGTCCATGATAAAGCTAGGCCAAGTTGGAGTCAAGACGGGGAGTGATGGTGAGATTAGAAGACGTTGTGACTCCTTCAATAATTAATTAAAAGACGCTCTGCTGTTCTTTATTTTGTGATATCCTTTTTGTATCTTGAGAGTTGTTTTATGCAAATTCCAATCCCCATTACATCAGACAATGTTTCATCGGACAAACTTTGTTTGAATGCTTTAACCATGCATCTTTTACAAGACAAATGTGTTACAAACAAATTACTTGAGTCTTTCATGTGTTGTCTACTAATAGATTTAATAATATACTAGGTGATTGAGAATATAATAATAATTTTTTTAAAAATATATTTTTATTCGAAAATATATTTAAATAATATTTTTTATTTTTTTTTAATATCAGTATATCAAAATAATATAAAAAATATAAAAATATATAAAAAATTAATATTAATCAAATATAAAATAAAATATTTTTATTTTAAAAAAAAAAACAAAAACAAACCGCCTCTTCATCTAACCAAGATAAATTGACGGCACAAACTCGTCATATTCGTCGTTCATTTGGCCAGCCTCCATCTTTTCGGTGGCGGAATGGCGGTTAACTATGTTATTAAATAAAATAAGCGGTCAGACCTCAACAAGCCCGTCTAGCTCAGTTGGTAGAGCGCAAGGCTCTTAACCTTGTGGTCGTGGGTTCGAGCCCCACGGTGGGCGTGTTTGTATTGATTTTTTCCAATCTAATGCGGCATTTTTCTTTTATACATTTTTCTTTTATACAAATTACATATTGCTATAGACTATTATATTTATCAAGACTTTCTTTATCAAAATCTCTCGTTATATTCGAATCTAACATTATAACACGAGTAATAGAATTGGTTTATCACATGAACCACCTTTTGATGGTTGGTAATCGGGAAAATAGAGGCAACTTTTGAGTTCTTACTAGTAAACCAGTTCATCACTGTCCAACTTTCTGCCATTATATAAACATTTGAGTTGAAGAGTAACATTATCTTCTAACACTTCAAGTCTCCATGGCCAAGGCCTAGTTTCGTGTTCTTCTGGCCTTAAACCTCCTATTTTTCGATTCAGTTCATGGTCTAAGATATTGCTTTTACACTGAAACCTGCCCAAATGTTGAGCAGGTGATCTTCAATGCTGTTGCTGACGAGTTTTCAAAAATCCTGTGTCTGCTGCTGGAGCTCTACGAATCTTCTCCCTTTAATTTTCTGCTCTTATATTCATGGAATTTAGTCTATTCAGCTTCTTTCCAACTTTTTAGTTCAATCTTCCATAAATTTCAAGACTGCGACTACCACAATATGTTCGGGTTTTTCATGGAGGGTTGTGATGCATCCATGCTCATAGCATCAAACAACACTGTAAAACTAGAAAGGGATGCAGAAATATATCTGTCATTGTCTGGAAATGGTTTTGATCTCTTCTTTAGAGCCACGACAGCTGTTGAATCACCTTGTCCAAGAGTGGTTTCTTGCGCAGATGTCGTGGCAATTGTCCCAAGAGATACAGGTTCAATGATAAAGAGCTAAGACAATTACCACCTCCACAGATTCTTTCATTCTCTGTTTGTCTACAATCCTCACTTGAAATGCATACACCATCAGCTAGGAGGCCCAAGGTTTAAAGTGCAAATGGGAAGGAGACCTTGTCTCTGAGGCTTCAAGAGTGGCCGCAAACATTCCTCAGGCAAATGCCTCACTCTCTGAAGTAATCTAACCCTTCAAATCCAAAGGATTATCTAGCTTCGACATGGTGACTTATCAGGAGCCCACGCCATCCGTGCCTCTCAATGCAAGGAGTTCATGTACAGAATCCAATCGCTACAAGTAAGTTGACGTGGACACAACCATGGACCAAAACTGTGTTAAAAATCTATGCACAAAATGATCCGACAGCATTGACCTTAGACAATGTCTATTACCAGAATCTTCAGAAAGGCTTTGGACCCAAGAACTCAGGTTTATGTGAATTTAATGGACAAAGATCGAGATGTGTTTTACAGTCACTTCATCACAGCCATGATCAAGTTGGGTACTATACGGGTCAAGACAGGGAACGAGGGAGAGATCACGCAAGGTTGTGGATCATTTAATAGATAAGATTAATTATTCCATTTCCAACTAGCATACCACGTATAGGTTGCTTCTTTAACATTGTAATCGAATCCTATAACATAAAATACAGTAAATGGAGATTTTCAAATGTGCATATGAATAAAAATACATCATTAAATAAGGCATATGCAAAATTACAGACTTACAGTCTTGGTGAGGATCAAAAAGATGTTCAACAAAGAAAAACCATTCCACTCCAACGAATTTAGCAAATTTAAATGGTTCCACTTCAAGAAATCAGCGTCATCTTTACTGCCACATGTAGTATTGGCAAATGCAAGCTCACTGGGTTTGATCAGTTTCAGCTTCAAATAAATTCCAAATTTCTTCAATAAGGCATCACTGGAACTCTTCTGAATTTTCTCCATGAAACAAGATGAGGGTAGCAAATGAGTTCAACTCTGCGTGTTGACTCCATAACATCTTCACTTCACAAATGGAACTCCAGAAGGAGTTTTTGAAGCATATTCCACATACTCCGACCCAAAAAACTGCCTCAAGAAAAACTCTTCATATGGTATCCGTTGAGAAAAGAAGCGCCAGACAACAATAGCAAACCCAATTATCGATATAGGATTACATAACATTATCTGAGTTCCAACCGACCAGATTAAGAAACCAGTGTATGATGGATGACGAACAAACCTATACACTCCATGAGTTATCAAATTATGTTGCTCCTCATGATGAACCTTAATCAGATGTGTGAACGCTTGTCCAGCTGTTACAATCGCCAGCTTCCGAGTAATCTCCCCAATTATAACCATTACAAGACCTAAATTGCTTATCCACCAACATTCCTTCAAACCAGGAAATAAAACAATCTCAACCACATACTCAAGCAACGCAAACATCATTGCAAACACATAAGCTTTGCTGATCAAGAGTGAACTAAGATTAACACTTGATCTCCCATGAATAGCAGCAACTAAAACATATTCAGAACTATGAAAGAAGAGCACAGCCAAAAACATCTGGGATAACTGTCTGCAAGCCGTATATCCAAAAATTTCTGTCATTTTTGTCAAATCAAAGTGAGCCAATTTCAGTCCCCTGTGACATTCAAACTTGTCTTCACACTAATGTGCTAAACCCAATGACTGTAAATATAACTTCAAACCTGTAAAAGAAGGACAACAGCTATACATCATTAATCCTGAAACTTCATTCTTCATATCACCCAAAATTTGCTTCAAAAATGACATCTTTCTCTGAAACAAAAAAGGGTTTCTGAATTTGTGTCTAAACGATCAAAGATTTCACGGTCCTTACCAAAATAGCAAGATCAATGTCTCAGAAACACAACAGATTACACATTAAGGTGTGTAGTTAATAACAATACTTACATTACAATGATGGAAAAGTTGATTCCTTTTACTATATCACAAAATAATTGATAAAAAAAAGAGAAGAGAAACCCCAGCAGTAAAAACAGCTTGAAATCACACTTGCTAAAAGGGTTATCAAGAAAAATACTTGAATCTTAGTTAGTCTTAATAAGCAAAATGTAACATCAAAGTTAGAATCTTTAAGGGGTTAGGGAAAGATTTTTTACCTCTCGAAATTGATATTGAGTTCTGTTGATCGGATTTCGAGGGAGAGATTGGAGAGAGATATTGATAATTGGAAGAACTGTTTAAATTGTTATTCAACACTTTGGAAAAAGCAAAACCACTTTAAGGAGTTTTACGGAAAGTAAGTAAAGTATTGCGGGCAGAAAGCGATCCTCTAATACTGAAAAGTGAGTATTCTTTAAATTCGGTGATTACAAATACAATTACGCGTGGAAAACATGTATACGCAAATTGCAAACACTCTAAGTTGTGTGATTTTTAATTAAAAATATATTAAAGTATTTTTTTATTTTTTTATATTGTTATATTAAAATTATTTAAAAATATAAAGAATATTGATTTAATATTTGTCACATGAACATCAATTAATTTTTTAAAATATATTATAATACAAAACAAATCTTTATCTAAAAGACTAATAATTAATTTACATGTTTAGTTATAAACTTTTAATTTACATATTTAGTTATAAACTTTGATTTTAGAACAAAATATAGATAATAAGTATTTCACTATACAAAGAGGGTTAACATTAATATATTCACACCTTCGTTATCTAAACCATAAATATTAACAATAACTCCGTTATCTAAACCATAAATATTAACAATAACTCCGACATGTGAAGAACATCTAATTAAGTTTATACAACATTAAATTACAATTAATAAATACATAATATAGAACATAAATTTATCATGCATCATCATTCATGATCTTCATCATAATTTCCATAAATGCATTCATTTTCATATAAATTAATATCTAGTTTGATCCATATAATATTCTTATAATACTAGCAAGTCATATACATTGACAACTAATCAAAGTAAATACATCGATAAGTTAGATATACTGACACATTTAACCCTATTTATGGTAGCTTAACTAAACATTAGCTTGTCAAATATGACTCTAGCTCCACTCAAGGTAATTAATTAGAGTAAATACACTGATAAGTCAAATATATTAACAAGTCTAAATCCAATCAAAACAACAAGTTAGGATGAACACATTAATAAGCTAAATATAGTAATGTCTCTGACTCCCTTTATAAAAGTCAATTAAAGTAAACACACCAGTAAATCAAATATATTGATGTCGCTAGATGTAATCATGAAAGTTAGTCAAAGTAAACACACCAGCAAGTTAGATATACTAATGCCTTTAACTTCACTCCTGAGAGATGGTCAAAATTACTATTTTTCCACATATTTTATTTTTATTTATTTTTTTCTTACATCTATGTATTTAAAAAATAAAATAAAAATAGAACATAAGACATAAAATTTAAAAAGATAAATTCAAAGTCTAGAGCATCTTTGGAGCTGCTACTCCTCTTTTCCTTCAATTCTATATTTCCAACCAATAAAAATAAAATAAAATTATAGGGTTTAATATATATATAGAAAAAACCTAACCCTTGCATACACAATCATAAACTTAAAAATTATGTTTAATGACTCCATCAAATATTTTCTCCTATAAACAAAACTATATATAATCATCCTTTGCATAAGTTTTTACACAAAATCAATTCTCTCTTTTAAAATTTCTTATTTGTTAAATCTTAAGTGTTTTATTTTTTCAAAATTTTATGAAGTTAGGAATAGTCCATGTATAATTTATATCAACAATGCATATTAAACTATATTTTATAAAGTTCATTATTAATTATCCAATTTATCCCAAATTAACTCTACACTTGGCTATACTAATTCAATAATATTGTAAATAATTATACTTTCATCTTAACTTTCTCAAAGAGTCATAATTCAAAATATATTAAAACTTCAACTAAGTTTAAATAAAGCATTCATCTCCAAACATCAACATAATAGTTTTACATGTCAATTATGTATAATCAATTAACATTTATACCAAACAAATTAATTTCCTTTTTGCTCCTTATTGGTTGGCCCTAAAGTCCTTTATAATATCAAGTTCTTATTTGTTTTTCAATTTTTTAAAATGTTTGTTCCCTTTCTATCCCATTTCATCCCAAATAGATCAATTTTCATCAGTTTTATGATTCCTCTAAATTTTAATCAAGAACCCTAATAGTAAATTTAAGTATTTTACTTAATCTTTACCTAATCTCATGAAATCAACAAGCTAATTAATAAAAAACACTTTACTTGTTTGTGCTTAAAATAAGCATACTAAGTAACTTTCCACCACTCTTTCCTTTGCTAATTTCTTTGGTTTATTTTTCTAACTCTTATTTTCTCACACTTTAATCACTCTTAGATTTTTATATTTGTATTAAAAATCTATTTATCTCACTCATAATATTCTTAACTTGATTTACCTAAGAGATTTTGGAGAAAAAACAAGGAAGAAACATGAAGAAAGCTCTTCTTTTATCTCTTATGGCTATTGAGTTTAAAGTAGAGGAGGGATTGAAATGTCTTTTTCAAAATTATATTTTTCCCTTGTCTTAAATCTCTTAAGTAATTCTCCAAGGTTCCAACAAAATTTAATACTATATTTGAACAAATTTATTCGTATTTATTGACTAACCTTCATGAATACTTTATTTCCAATTTAAATTATTAATTAATTTATTTAATATTCATTTGAATTGGCTTAAAATATATTATACTTTCATATTTATTTAAAATTTTAACTTGGAGTTTACATCCCATCAACTACCCCTTTTAGTAATTAAAATTTCATGTAATTTAAAAGACTAATGCTGAAGAGCATGTATTCTAAAAAATGAAGTTAGGATAGCAGCTTGGGACATCTTATAGTTTCTTGATTTTTTTTTACTATGATTGTTACGAGAGAAATGTAGAGATTTTTTTCAAATATTTTCTTGTTAAGATAACTAACAAGTAGTTTTGAATGGATACTGTACCAAGATGAAGAAGACCATTTTCATGTGCTGTGGATACCATTTTATGACCTTGACAATTGTGTCATTGAAAGGATTATACAAAAACAATGAAGTGCATATAGGTTTTCTTTGTGTTTTCTTAATGTTGGGTTTAGATATTTTATTAAGCATTAATGACAAGGAAGAACCAATGGTGAAATTGTTTAAAGAATTACTAGAAGGAGACATGAAAATTTTATTAGAGACTTGAAGATATGAAGATTTTTTTAGAGATAAACAATACTAAGTTCATTGAAATGTTTAAGGAAAAAAGTACAAAGATAATTTGGAGAAATAATATTGCTTTTTTCATTGAAAAGTTCAAAATATTTTATAATAAAAATGGAGATACAATTCATGGAAACTATATAAATTTTGGCAATGCATTAGAGGATGCACTAATCTTTTTCTCTTTTTGTTTAAATTGTTTTTTTTTTATGAACTATTGAATTTAAACTCTTAGCAATCAAGCCTTTTATCTTTTTTTAGAGCATAACAATTCTTTATATCATACCCATTGTCATGATAAAAAAGACAAGTTTTATTGGGATCGTGTGCTCGCGTTACTTTTTATAGGAGAGGGGTATTTCACAAATTCTTTTTCTTTAATGACAACCAAGTATACTTAGTTGTCGAAGATATGAACATGAATTTAAAGAACTTTAGTCAATCATGAATACATCCCTCTATGTTCCCTTTTGAATGTCCTAGAGCCACTAAGAGACTAATGATGCTTGGAAGATCCTGTTCTTTATTGTTGGAACCAAGGATATCCTTATTTGATCGCATTTGGATTTTTTAGACATGATGAGACAATATTAAGTGATGGTGCCATGGTTTACTTTTGCATGAGCTAATAAAAAAAAGTAGTGTGAAATGACTTTTATAACAAAACCACACACACACTATGTAACTATTAAAATCATCCATAATGAAAATGCCACACCTCTTAGTGTGTGTGTAGATGCCACACCTCTTAGTTTAATCATTTTTAATGTAAAAATAAAAAATATCTAAGCATTGCTAACATGTTTTCTAATAAAATAAATTTAATCATAAACTCAAAATATGATACATATTAGAAGATATTTTTTTTAAATATTAATACAACAACATGTTAAATGATATTTGTTTTTAAAATATTGATATGACAATATATTGGATTAATCCGAGCTAACCTATCAAATATTCAAATCGGGTCATGAGATTAAAATAATACCGTATAAAGAAAATAAAAAACAATATAAAGCCCAATTTCTAATCAATCTAATATTGAAGGATGAAACAAAAAATCAACTTGGACTAATGTGTTAAACTAGCGACCTATGTTATAAGGTCGGGATAAAAAAAATATAAAACTCCATTTCCAATAAATCAAATGTTAAAGGTTGTAATTGAGAGAAAAAATTCATGAGATCAAGATAACTCTATATAAAACAAATTAAAAATAAAAATACAAAGTTCAATTCCCAAACAATCTAATATTTGTCAAAGAGTCATCTCAAACCAATAGCTTAAGCTATTAGGTAATGTTTTAAGATATGATTTATATTATGCTTTAACACACCTCTTTAAATACAAGCCCTTTAAACTTGAAACTTTCACAGACTCACATTACTTTATATTTAATTTTTATCAAATAAATAGAAATGATGAGATTTAAACCTGTGACCTCTTGGTTATCAAGGTTATGATACCATGTTGAAAAACCATCTCAACCTAATAACTAAAACTGTTAGGTGAAATCTTAAGATATAATTTATATTATTTTCTAAGTATATTGAAAGATGAAAATGAAAAAAAAACCTAAATAAAAAAGATTGATTTGTTGAAGGGTGAATTAGAAAAAACTATTCAATTTAAAAATGATAAAAAATAAACTAAGTTAACCTAGGTAAATCCGCCAAATACACAATCCAGATTATGAGATCATAGTAACTTTATGAAAAGCAATAGAATAAAATTAAATTATAAAGCCCCATTAAAAAATATTCAATTAAAAAAAAATTATAAATAAAATTAACTTGTATCAACCTATTAAACTAGTGACCTGAGTCATTAGATCGAGATAATCTTATAGAAAGCAAATAAAAAAAAAGTCGAATAACCATTTACATCTTGAATTAGTTTCTTGAGATATGAGTGGTAGTCTTGATTATTTACTTTCTCCAACATTTAAACTATTAAGTGTCTGTTTGACAATGTTGTTTCATGAAATTTTAATTTTTTTCTTTCAAGTTAATTTTAATTTTTGTATTTTTATATTGTTTTGATGTGCTAATGTTAAAATTATTTTAATATATTTTGAAGTAAAAAATATTTTAAAAGCAACCTTTACTACTATCCTGAATACCCCTAAGGTAAAAAGAAATTAAAGGCTTTTTGAGATTGAAAAATCAGTAGATAAACTTCTTTCATAAGAACCACATCGATCATATCATATAAATTTGCCGCAACAACAATTAATGATATTGTGATCCCAATCTCACAAGTACTTTGATCTATATCTTAATTCTATGTGCAATTTATCAATAATTTTGTTTAGGATATCATAGGAGCATTAAATTAGTTTTATGAGTAGGGGAGGGAGGGGTGGTGGGCAAAACAATATAGAGATTATGGATCTATATAACCCGTTTAATGTTTGACTTTGTCTTCTTTTAGATAATTATCTAGACATTTGTCTTCTTTTAGATAATTATCTAGACAATTTATATGTTATTTTTAGAGACTAAAATGATGTTTTGTGGTCATAAAATATTATTTTCTATATCTATTAGGATATATAAAGTTGGACTTAAATGACTTATTGAAAATTTATTTATAAAGTTTATTTGGTCATTAAATGTTTATTTTTTGGGACAATATATTGTAATATATGGAAGGAAATAGGTTATAAAGTGTGACCACTATGACTCATATGTTGTATTTTTAATTTAAGTGTGAATATTTCTACTTACTAGATATTTTAAGTTCTATAAAGATATTATCACTTTTCAGGTGATGTCATATGAGTTAAATAGGAGAATGTTAGAAAAATATCGTTAAGTAATCGATATATCATATAAATTTTAAATTAAATGAGAATTAAGGCTTATATCCCATTGGAATCTAGTAGTAGATAGATGAATGAGCAAAAGTTAGGTTATATATAAAGGTTTTTTAGTTTAGCTAAAAACATTTGATGAAAAGTTTGTGTTTCCATCCATACCGAGTAACCATAAAGTTTTACATAGATTAGAAGAATGTTTATTTGCACATAGATTTCTAGACAATTATTTCAATACTTAATCAATCATGGTAGAAGATATATATCCTTTTAATTTTTTAATTTTCCGCTATGTTTATATGTTAACACATTGAAATTAATCTTACACAAGCATCTTTTCTTAAAATGAACAATTTTTGGAATGGAAAAGAAACAGTTGTGGTATGCTAGCTATCTTGTAAAGAAATTGAAATCATTTATTCCAAGCATTTATTTCTATGACTTTGAAGAGTTCAATTCAGCCTATAAATTTTTTTATATTAAGTTTTCTTGGTGAAAGAATATGACATGGTATCATGTAATTGGCATTTTATTAAATGTGATTAAGATCTACAACTCATGATTAAAATCTTTTATTTATAATAGATATCACATTATTTAGTAAGCAAAACTTAGAAAAAAGAAACCCCTAGCAATACCAAAAGATCATTACCTTTATATGGCAGAAAAAAAAATAGATTTAGATGTTAAATACTAAGAACGTACTTTTACTTAACCTAGATTGGATATTAACGTAGCATGCCACACTTTATTAAAGTAGGATATTACAAATAGCATACGAGAGAGGAGTAGAGCATTAATGTCTCTCATTTTATCACAGAAAACATTGACCAACTACTTAGTTCTTACTGAAAGCATACACACACACAAATGCATAAACACACAATGCATGGGAGATTATTAATTAATGTACGCACTATCTTTCAATGTATTACAGGAAACATTTTGCAGCACTCACGCCGATGGTTTCATTGGCATGACATGTGGGAGCTCAACATTTTAGCTTTAAATGGGTATTTTCTCCACGAACAATAAACTGATGCGACCCTTCAAGCATGATGCATTTGTGTAGGCATCATTGCTCTCATAAACGACGTCTGTTGCACGTGCATTGTTGACACACACGTTAAGGAGATTCATGGAGATGACAGTGGGCTTCAAGCAGTCTTCGTTAATGTCCTTCCATGCATCTGCACATGTTTTCTGAAGCTCTTTAACTGCCTCGTTCATGGAGACTCCATATTCTTTCATGTAGCATTCAATTGCAGAAGCACAATGCTCCCTCTTCTGTTCAAACTTCTCATATGATCGAGCAAGGATGTTACAATAATCATTTTTCTCTCCATAAAAAAAATAAATTATAATGCTCAGAGGATGGTTTAATGCTGAATTTGGGAAAAGTAATTATACCTCATGGGTCACTATGTCGTTCATAAGGCGGAGAAACAAACATCCTGCCTCGGAGATTTTTGCTTTACTTGTTAACCATTCCAATTCTTTGATTCTTGCAGTTTCAACTACGAAGAATACTGTTGTCGTTGCCATAAAACCAATCGAGATGTTTCCATTGCGCACATACTCATTCAATGGCGGCACAAAACGATCGTTACACCATTGAGCCTCGACTATGTAGGCTCTTATCATCTCTTTCATCTGGTCGATAGTATTTACAACAAGAAAAGTAACATAATATCAGAAAAAAAGTGAATTTTAGTGGATATTCCTTTTATATATGTGATAGTATACAAGCATACAGATCCGCAAAAGAATTTAGTAATGGACAGTATATTTGGATAGAACGATCGACAGATAAATTCTCAAAATAGGAGAGAGGTCCAAGAGGACTTAAGTACAGCAGGTGAGAAAGGACTCCAAAACGACACCGGAAAAAAGAAACTAAATCTTACCTCCTCCTTCACGTAATTGACAGCACTAAAGGATTTTCCATTCTTGCCAACTTCATTTGCAACGTCATCAAAATAACTTAAGAGCGCCCTATAAAGAACTTTCATGGAATCCGTGGGTAGCTGATCGATGGCATCGATATTGCATCTGGAATGTTTTAAGAAATAACCTTTGTAATCCAGCAATACAAAGAACCCGTATCACACGATTTATAGAGAGGAAATCTTGTTTTAAGTTATATTTTAAGAGTTATTTCTTTTATAAACAACAATATAAAAATGAGCTATTTTGTTTTTCATAAACAAGAGTTAAATTTTAAGTGTGACTAGCATAAAATAACTCAAAACAACATATTAAAGGAAGAGAGTTAGCATAAGTTAGAATTATTAAGTTAAAAATAAAATATACTTTTGATTAAAGTGAAATCTTAACTCAATTTCATATCTTTTGAACTTAATTAAAAAATTATTTGTAGCCGATAATATTATTTATGATTTTTTTCTAATCATTTCCATTGCAATATTTACTTAATTGTCAAGATTTTTCTGAGAGTTGGTGATTTTTTTTAACGAGGCAAGTGTTTTAGCAGTAATTTTAAGATTTTGTTTTATTTTATTTTGTCACCATGTTTAAGAAGAACTGTAATGTCTTTTTGAAAAAAAACTTTCGTTCTTCAATCAAATGTTTTAAAATATTATATTTGGTTCCTATATTTTACTTTTTCTTACAAAAAAGTCCCTACATGAATTTGTTTAGTCATCGTATTTTACAAGAAATACAATTTAGTCCTTAATAAATATACGATATTATAAGAATGCATTCTATCTCAAATTAATAGTTTAGTCCCTGAACCGGTTGATAATTTTTGTTTTACTGGCTTAATTTATTATGGATGTAATTATTTTTATGATTATGGTTGATATTAGAGAAATTTTGTTTCTTATATATTTATTTTGAAAATTCTGATAAAGTTTATTATTTGACATGTAAAAATTTAATAACTAATTGTATTTATAATAAAATAAATGACAAAAAAGCTTTTTACAGAGGACTTCTTTGAAAGAAAAAAAATATAAAGAAAAAAGTTATTTTTTAAAAAAGTTTAGGGAATAAAACATATGTATCTATGAAATTTCCATGCTTTAGGGATACAACATATGTCATTTTTTAATGGTATCTGTGACACTAACGGAAGGATGTGATGAAAAAAGAAAAAACCTGCATGGATGATATTAAAATGAAAAATACTAGAAAAATCTCTGACATGCAAAAAAAAGAGTAGAGTAGGGGGACATTTAAGTTAAAAATATAATTTTATCTATTTATATGAAAAACTTAACAAAATAATATAATGAATTTTTTTTTATAACTGCTCTTAATATTTTATGGCATGTTTGTTTAATTATTTTTTTTATAAGTTATTATTTTCTTGAATTGAATTTGATATTTTTAGTTTTTATTTTCAAGAGATGTATAATAACCATTTGAGCGAGAGATATAAGACAATTTTTTAACCCACTTAGATTTTGATTCATATTTATTAATGAAAGCAAGATCATTTAGTGGACTCAATAGAAATTAGGTATATGGATTCTCCAATACTATGACTAAGAACTTGCAGATGACTTATAGTGTCTCAATTATTAGGAGTTCGCAATCTGTATCGAGCACCCAATTTCAGGAGTTCGTGGCCTTACAACAACATATAACTCATCTCACTGAAAAATATGTTTGAGGGAGAGATATGAGATAACTTTTGTTTATGAATGAAATGTTTTAAAATATTAAATTTGATTTTTATATTTTATTTTTTCTTACAAAAAAGTCCTACAAGAAATGAATAGTCATATTTGGACCTGCTAGCTATTTGGAAGTGCGGTAGCTTTATTATTTGAGTGTTTTATAAAAAAGTTTCACTTAAAAAAATATCAAAATATTTTTTTAAATTTTTTATTTATGATATTAGAATATAAAAAAAATACTAAAAAAATTATTTTAATATTTTTTCAAGTCAAATGCACTTTTAAAACGAGTGTAACTATAATGCCAAACAATCTCTTAAAAATAATTTTGTTATGCTAATAAAAACTATTTAAAATGAATTGTGATGATTGTTATATATAAAAAATAAGCATCAAGAAAAAGAATACCATTTAATTAGTTGCAGCTAGGATCCATTATTTAATAATAATAAAGATAGTCTCCTGTAATATTTTAAATTCTTTTTCGGTTTACCATTGACCGTACATAAAAATATTTTTTGACAATATTAGCAGACATAAGATAATAAGAAAAACAAATAAATCAAACCTGATAACAGCATTGGTAAAATGTTGAAGTTCTTCATACGTAGAATACGCATCATATGTGTCGTCTATGACGGTGATCAAAGCTCCAAGCTTTGTGGACAAGATCCGAGCAAGAGCATACTGAGGCTCAAAGTGCATTGCATTGACCCAAAAATACATCTCAACAATTCTGTCCCTTGCATAAGGCAACTCTTCAACCAAATTTAAGTCTTTCCACCAGCTGAAATATAAATAATAACGTCAAATTTAGCCCAGTGATCATGCTTATCGTTGCAAGATGGAGATAAAAATGGCAGCTCTTTACTTCGATTCTGACTTTTACAGAAAAGAAAAATCGTACCCCCTTCTCATTATGAAATAAATTTACCTTGACAGTGTGCTTAGCTCTTGCTGGTGCAGAAATTGTACCCTGTTGAAATCTAGTTTTGCAAATTTAAGCAACGTTTCGTTTCGAAAATCTTCTTCTTCGTAGAAAGAGATGTATTCCCTGGCCTCGAGTCTCTGAACGGTTTTGTGGATCGGTCGGATCAGAGCATACTTAATGTGCCTTCCAAGACGAGGGCCTGACTGCGTTGCCAAGGACTCTAGGTTTGTCCTTGAAAACTCCAAGGCTTCATCTAAGATTTGCTCTCCATTGACACTCAAATAGGCAGCTTCGTGCAAGCTAAGATTGCCTTTCACATCGCTGGTAATGGTTTTCTTGAACTCACCGTTGGTGTCCTTGAATTTCTTGAACACATCTGATACATACACAGTAATCAATATATATAACACTGCTCCCATACATGAATCCATGTATAGAATTAATGAAGAAATGCAAGATGGTTAGGTCGTTACCAGAAGACACTTTGTATCCATACTGCCTTAGAACTCGAAATAAAAGAGCAACAGTATGGAGATCGTGGTCATTATTTTCAAGAAGATTGGGAAGAGCATCATGAACATAATCTACTTGATCTTCAATCTCTGTTTCGAAGTGATATGATACACCGAGGCGGCATAGCAGGTTGATAAACTCAACGTTTTCAACAGGATCCTTCTTAGAAGCCATTAACATGCCCATCACAGTACTCTTCAAATCTTCTACTTGTCTATTGTATGATTCGAATTCCTGCGGGCAAAGTAAAAGTTACGGTCATCAGCATCATACAGATTGTCATGTTGTTTAATATAAGAAAGAGAACTGAAATTGTGTTTGTTAATGTTTTGAGCTCAGTACAACACCTAGCTAGCTTTCATTATACTGGTTTATATTTCAACAAAAGCATATTACATGAGATAAGGATATTACAAACGATACGACAGTTAAGGATTTGATTACCATTTCTTGGAACGAAAACGAAACGAAGCTAAAACCCCATTCAGTGGGAGGGAAGTCAGCCAATGGACGGAAGTTTTGCTTACTGTTTTCTGGTAAATGTGCTTGCAATGCCATCTTAGATGCCTACTGTTTTTTAATTTTTGGTTAGGTGTTAAGTGACCGGCGAACATAGTAGCATGCAACCTTAATTTATAGGTGGATGATAACGGTTTACAATAATATAAATTATATTATAAAATTTTATTTAATAGATTAAATTATTAAATTAAAATAATTTTTTTTATATAGTATTAGAATTTTAATTATTAATTAATCAGTTAAAAATTTAAATCTTACTATTTTTATTTATTTAATTAAAAAATTAAATAAAAAATATGAACCTATATAAATTTAAAATTTAATTTTTTTATTTAAAAAAATATATTAAAAAATAATATAAATTATATTTTAAGATTTTATTTAACTTCTTTAACCACTTGATTAAAATGATTTTTTTAAAATTAAAAACCGGCCCTGAGATAGTATTGGTCAATCATTGTGTATTTATTACTTATTTATCAAAGTCTTATTTCTCTTCGACCAAGAGCCTAATTATTTTGATTAGGGTCCGGCGGCCTGACCACGTAATTGTTTTTCTGCAGGCAACCACTTGATTAAAATGATTTTTTAAAAATTAAAAACTGGCCCTGAGATAGTATTGGTCAATCATTGTGTATTATTACTTATTTATCAAAGTCTTATTTCTCTTCGACCAATAGCCTAATTATCTTGATGAGGGTCCGGCGGCCTGAGCACGTAATTGTTTTTCTGCAGGCAAGAAGTAAGAGAGATAGATCAGGATAGGCTAAGGTTGATGATAAAGATATACTATTTTCTTTTTTATAAACAAGGAGCAGCCATGGATTCCTTGGATTCGTTCGGGAAAGGATGATAAGGCAGAAAAATATATAAATTAGCAGTCAGACCTTCATATCATGTTTGAGTGGGAGATCGATCTGATACATTGCATGTATGCACTTGAAATGATATGTTTCTCTTCTTTTAGAGTTTATTTTTTATTTAATTATATAATAATAAAAACAATGCTTATAGGGAAGGGGATTAATAAAACCATGGAATTTTTTAATAATCAAACCGGTTTTTTATGTGATTTTAATTTTGACTTGACAATAAATTATTTATGATTTTAACAAAAAGTATAAATAATGATTTTAATCAATGTTTTTTAATAAAAAGTATAAACGGTTTTTGTTTTTTGAATTTATTTTTGTTTTTAATTTAATTTAATTTTTTTAAATTGAAGAATTAAAATTTATAAATTTATAATTTATTTTTATAAAATTATCTTAATTTTATAATTTATATTATAAATTTTATAGGTTAACTTAATTGATTTAATTTTTTATTAAAAAAATATTAACACTAACTCAATATTTTTTTTTATATTCAAAAAATGTATCAATCACGGAGCGTAGCAGTAGAAAATGATATAGTGTATCGTTATAATCACCTAGACCAGACAAACAGTAACCTAATAGGCATTTCAATATTATGACAATCTCTAAAGGTTTTACCTCAATTTTTTGCCTGCCCTTCCTCAAAACCACAAAGCAGGTAATAACCAAACAAGTTTGATATTGTCGTAGGGTAAACCCATTTTCTTATTTAATTTGTTACTTCCTGTTTGATATTGTGTTCTAGATAGAAGATGGGTAAAATTTAATTTTTTTAAGATCATTTTAATAATTGAAAGAAATAAAAAAATATTTAATATATTTTTAAATAAAAAAACAACTTTTAAAATACTTTTAAATAAGATCACTTTATAGTTCCATACGAAGCCCTCCTCCCTGAACCTTGGTCCTTTGTCTACTCCTCAAGCTAACATGGTGATTTCTCCTTAATCGTGCATCTAATCATCGAGGACTTCAACAATTGAAATCATATTGAATTAAAGTATTTTCATAATTAATGTTGATTCATTTTAACTTCATTCACTTAATTTATTTTAAATTAATTAAAATATATTTCATAGGCTTATCCACGACATGATATGCCGGCTATTTATTAGTTTAAGCTTAGACTAAAAGAAATTTTGATTTCATGACGCATAAATGATGCACCATTATTATACTTGTCTGCTAAGATCATCCTCACAAATTGCCCGTCATTTCTTTTTTATTAACTTTTGCAACCAGCAATTTTACAAATTTAAGTATAAAATATATGCTCTTTGACGAATTAAAAAAAAAAACCTTGACAATCCATTATTTATTAATCAGATATTGTACTTTATTAAAAAAAAATATAGACAACAATGAAGTCAACGCCGGACCTCTACGTATGGTGGCTGCGTTGGTCACCATAACTTTCTTATTGAGACCAATTTGAACACAATAAACATATAAAATGGAGACTAAGTCTACAATTGTACATTCGTTCTCAAAATAAATAAATAAATAATAAAAAAAGATTGTAGAAGTTTATGTAAAGAAAAATTATCAATTGAGTTTCAATAAGATATTTTTCATAAACCAGTTGTTATCCCTTTACAAAAAAGAAAAGAAAACAAAATTAACATCAAAAATATTTTGTAGATAAAATTTGAAAAATTAAAAAAGGATAGTTGTTGAAAAATAATTAAAATAAAAAAAATAAAAAAATAAAGAAAATACAATTAGGGATAAAATTAGACAAATAATAAATTTTTAAAAGCAAGAATTGAGCCATAAGATATACAAAAAGGTCAAGAATAATTTCAAGAGAAAATAAAGGGTTTAATTTAAGAAAAAAAATTAAAATTAATAGTGAATTTGATTAAAATAAAAGAATTAAAGGATTAAGGATTAAAATAGAAAAGACGTTCAAATTTAGGGGCCTTATTAATTTGATCAAGGTCTTGATTAAAAAAATAAAAATATAGATTCAGTTTGATAAAAAATTCAAAGGACCAAATACCAAAATGAAAAGACACTAAAATTAAAAGGATCCAATTAATTCAATCAAGGATATAATCGAAGAGAAAATTAAGATTGGGAGTCAATTTGACAAAAAATTCACAAATTAGAAAGCTAAGAACTACATTACAAAACACATTAAAATATAGGGACCAAATCAAGTAAGATCAATGGTAAATAAATTGAAAAACGTTTCAGTGGTAAAAGTCTAATTTAAAGCCAAATTGAGAATTTGTGAAACCAATTATTAAAACCAGAAAGGAGCTGAAGTTTTAGGATTAAAATGAATGGTCTAAAACAACATCTTTTAATTTAATTATAAAATCTAATGAAATAAAGACAAGGAATGACACATTGTTTGATCTCTTCTTCAACCTTATGAGTTTGTGCTGGAGAAGGATCAATCATCAATAGTGGTGGCATAGAACAGGTGTTAGAAGAATCGTTCTTAGTGAAAGATTCTTCATAAGGTATAAGAGTTTCATCATTAGGAGTCTTTTTTTTTTTTTTTCAGATGTATGGTCAAGAGGTTAATGAGTAAGGATTTTATGAATAGTCTGATAGAAATAGATAATAAGAAAAGATTGGATAGGGTTGGAAGGTTGGTTTGATTGGATCATAAGTTGATAAAGGTCCTGAGAGTTTTAAAAGGGATCATCATATTCGTTCTTTTTATATTCAAAAGAATCAGAAGATGAAGAGATGACAAGGGCTGGTGATCTAGGTTTTTGAAAATGGTTAATGTTGGGGTTTTCCCTTTATCTTTTTTAGAGAGAGGTTTGAAAAGTTTTTTAGTGTCTAGGTGTCTAAATAGATGAGGTGTGGTGTGTGGAGTTTCTGGTTAGTAGGAAGGGGAATGTTTATCCTAATATAGGACTGCATAATAGAAGGTCATCCTAGGCTGTGGAGGTTCAGGAAATGATACATGCTTAGATTTGGATTTTGTTAATTCAGTCTGAAAAGACTTGATTTGGGTTTTGAGAGACTTAATCTCATTTTCCTTTTGAGGGTCTAGATGTAAATCCTGAAAAAAAATAAAAATAAAAATAAAAATAAATAAAGGTTTCTTAAATTGAAAAACTAACTATATGAGAAATAAAAATGAAGAAATTCACATGTAGGGTTAAATAAAAGACATGAATTTAGAAATTTAAAGGAGATGAGGCCTAAATGCAAATAAAAGAAAATATAGAGTATAAATACTCTCTCCTCACCAAAAAAGTATATGTAGGAGTTATAAGGAGAGAAAATAAGGAGTTTTATACTCATTCTTACAAAATTAAGAGAGAAACATTAAAATTTCAAGAACTCATCCAAGATTAAGGGTTTATAAATGAGATAAATACTTGTTAGCAAGGGATTATCAAGAAATTAAACAAGAAGAAAGGAAAAAAGGGAGTTGAAAATCTTCAATTGGTTAAATATTAAAATCTTAATTCATACTAGGTAAAGTGTTTTAAACATGATCTAAAAAATTCATTTCAAATTCAATAATGAATTGATGCTTTAATATTGAATTATAGGTTAGGGTTCTTAGATATGAATTGAGGGAAAAATATTTATAATTAAAATTAACTTAATTCATGTGTGGTATATAGGTTATGAAAGTATTGTATGAAGGGAAGGGGGAGACGAATCTGGACATACTTGTCTCTTGACTTTTGATGAGATTTTAGGTAGGAGGATGAGAGAATTAGGATCGGGTTTCTTCATATAAATTATAGATTTGGATATTAGCCAATCAAGAAAACTAGTCTTGCTAAATTTAGAGATGTAGAACTCCAGTTATAGGTTACCAACCTAGACTAAGTCATGATTGATTCTGTAGGGTATTAGGACTGATAGGTTGATAAGCAATTTTGACTATCTTGAAGGTAGAAATGGGTTCTCATTCTTTCAGAGAACTTGTAGTCTCATGTCTTAAATTTTCAACAAGATGAATCTCATTTAAAATGGAGTTCTAGAATTTTAGATATAGTTAAAAAAATCTAATGAGTGTTCAGACATCAATGATTGGACAATAACAATTCAATGTCTAGACAACAACAGTTGGACAGTAACAGTTCAAACAACAACAATTGGACAATAATAGTTCAAATAGCAACCGTTGGACAGTAACAGTTCAAAGTTAGTCAGTAATAATAGACTTTCATGTGAATATTATATGTAAGAATATAAAAGAATTGAGTCATACGAACACTTGCATATTGAGATACTAACTTTGAAAATATACCTGATATATGTATGTTTGTTATTATGAGGAAATGAACATGTATAGAAAGTAACATATGAGTAATGAATGAACATGGATTCTCTATAATATTTGCTTGAAGGAATTATAACTAAGAACTTTCTTGTGATTCAAGAGGAGCAACCAGGATTGAAGCTTTTGTTAGGGGAGGTCACGAGACAGATATAGTAGGTGCATGATTTTTCTTCCTAATTATACTTATACAATTTAAAATTTTGCTGATAAATGCAATTACAATAAATATCATGTTCAATGTAAATAAAGTCTAGCGTGTTTAGAAAATTAGCTTTGACTAATGGCATCTGCGATAGGATTGCCAGGAAATAAATCGCAAGATTAGATTTTGCAAGGTCACTTGGTTCATGCAAGTAAATAAGATTATTCTAATTAAGAATATGTAAATGAGTGTTAATTAGGTTTAAAGGATTTATAAGTAAAATATAAATTGTCTGTTATAATTCTTATGGATCCGATAGAAAATTAATACTTCATTCATATACATTATATGAGCTACATATATATATATATATATATATATATATATATATATATATATATATATATATATATATATATATATATATATATATATATATATCTTACCAATATAATGGTATGTTTATTTATGTAATAGGTCCATCAAATATTCAGGAAGATCACTAGTTTAGGACTCTACTTTATCAAACATATATAAAAATTTAACTTAAATAGAAGGAAATTAATTTGTTTATATAATATGATTTTATGTAAACCTTGATGTATTTATAAAAGTTCAGTTTAACATGTAGTACCTTAGTTATCTTGTAATTAATCCTTTTGAAATGTTTAAGAACACTTATTATATTGTAATGCTTTCTTTGCATGTTAATATTCTATTTTCTTTTATATTTTATGATATGATATATGGTCTATATTTATATTGAATTTACTTGTAGGGTATGTGTATATATAGTATGTTTTTGTGTAAAACTTGATGTATTTATAAAAATTCAATTTAGCATGTAATACCTTAGTTATCTTGTAATTAACACTTTTGAAATGTTTAAGAACACTTATTATGTTGTAATGCTTTTTTTACATGTTAGTATTCTTTTTTCTTTTAAATTTTATGATATGACATGTGAGCTATGTATATATTGAACTTACTTGTAGGGTACACACACATATATTATATGGATTGTTTGAGGTGTTGAATTATGATGATTGATATAAGGTTCAAATTTATAGGACCTTATGATGATGGGTTTATTAAATAAATTGATAGTAGTCGATATCCTAAATGCAAACAAAACTCTGTTGAATTTTTGGTTGATTAAAAAAAAATTACCCTCAAACTAAAAGAATATGTTAGGTTCTTTTAACATTGAACAAGTCGTATAATCACTGTTACACTACATATCTGCCATTAGAAGCTTGAATGAATAAATACTCATGGATGGTAGAGATCTTTTATTGAATCTTAGCACACAGTTTTTTAAGATGAAGAATTCGAGAATCAATTGAGATTGTCATTTTTTTCAGATTAGTTTGAACCAAGTCAACCATAATTCAATTATATGAAAAATATAATTTTAGGTGATAGCATTTTAACTTTGTTTGTTGAGAACTGCTTCGGCTTGGGTGACTTATTTAGGGCGGCCATCGGCTTCTACACCTTCAGGGTTGTGAATTTGTGAAAGAGTGTGAACCTTATCTTTGACTTGTTCTTGTAAAGCAAGAAAATCATCATTATAAGTTCTTGCAGGTTGATACATAGAGACTGTAGGGACTCGTTCTGGATTTGTCCAAGAGGGAGAAGTATATTTGACAAGATAGTCAAATTTTCCAAAGGTTGTCCCTGCATATCAACTATTCTGTCTCCTTGATTATATCTGTCTTTCAATTTCTTACCAGAAGGTTTCCTTTTTTGCTTAAGGGAGTCATCTTCTATGTCTAGATTATAGTAACTATCACAATTACAAGTGTCCAAAAAAATATGGTTGTCGTGAGCAAAAGAATAGATGATGAGACCATCCTTAAAGAAGGACTCTACAAGTACTGGGAGAGGATCTTGAGCTGGTTGCATCATCAAGATGGAGGAGGAAAAGATTCCTGGTTGAGAAGTGGAAGATTCTCCTTTCTTAAAGATAATTTGACAGTACCGTTAGCTTTTTTGGCGAACTCAGGTTCTGTGGATTATATAAGGACAGAGCTTTGATGTAGCTTTTCATAATTGGTAATGTAAGAAGAGGGGAGTAACCTTTGTAAGTCCTTTTTCAAGATTTGTAGTACGACATGAGTACAAGTAGCTCTTTGGTTAGTATCAACAGTAATAAGCAAAACATTATTGGTAACATGAAGTACTAAATCAAAGGCATGCTTTTGGACCATATAAGCTATTTGTTAATGAAGAGTGGCTTGGTAAGTGTCTAAAACTTGGTTAGCACCAATGATCTATAGTTAGACTTTCATAAAATGATGGAGTTGAGGGTCATTCAAAGCCATATTGAAGTTGGGATAGAAAGTAACAACTATTGTACCACAATTGAGCGTGGTTTCAAGAGATTCAATGCATACATGTTGATACTCTAGAGATCTGATATCTAGAAGAGCTAATCTTGCTACAACAGGTAAACCTTTACAGCTATGATAAGACGAGGTTAGTCTGATAGTACTAAAATGAATATGTGTATAGCCTTGAGAAATACATTGGTTTGGAAATTCAGATGGAATTTCAAGAGTAACAAATTGTTCGTGAAAGTAGCAGGAATTTTATGTTGGTCAAAAGAGGAAGCCTAAACATATTCTTTTGTCACCTGAGAGGGTTGTTTGATGAGAGTTTTAATACTGCGAATAACAAATGGAGACGTTTTGGCAAAATCATGATAAGGTTGACAAGAGAAAGATTTGTTTTAAAGATTTTTTGTGTATCATCTAAGAGGCTAACCTTATAGAGATAATTAAGTTTAGTAGATGTAGATTGGTGAATAGATGGAGAAAGAGGAAGATGAAAAGAGAAAGAAAAAGTCAGAAGAGAAGTAGGAGGAGGTGAAGATAAAGAAGAAGTGGTCATAGTCACCCACAAACCAGAAGAGCTCTGATACCGCAATTGTAAAACATATACTTCGATAGAATGGTTTAACAGGCCAATTTTCTAGGCACTTAACAGCTACGCACTGGAGTCATGTCCTCTCTAATGATAACAAAAGCTTCTAGTTAGTAATCCAACTTTCTATGGTATCAACTTCATGTAATTGATCTCTCTATGAGTCGTATAAATTAGTTAATTAAGAAAAACCTTAAAAAGCTTAGATTGAATTTGAGTCTTTATTTGTGAAACCTTATGCCTTTTTGTTTTATTAATAACATATTATTTTTGTTTTGATATTTCTTATATTTATTTAAGTGTGTTTCAGGATTGTCAGTGTTTGGTATTTCAGGTAATGTCTTCTATACTTTATTTTTCTACCTTAGGATATTAAGGACAATGTCTCATTTTGATTGGGGGGAGAGGGTACCAATGGATATACATACATACATACATATATATATATATATATATATATATATATATTAACTAAATGTATTCTATTTCATAAATCATTTGCAAAACTATTGTTAATAGGATGACAGAGTAAATTAGTTTTTTTTTCTTTTTTTATTAAAGTGACTCTTTTGACGTATTTTAGTAAACATTCTTAACAAGGTTTATTAGAATACTTCTTGAAATATTCAAGTTTATAAACTCTCGCATTATTATCAATTGATTCTGCTTATATATTCATTTAACAACTATTCTTAAACCTTTATTTTCACACACACACATACACACACACACACACACACACACACACACACACACACCTTAATATATGATTGTGAGTTGCATATTGAATTATTATATTAATTATGTTCTTTTGTTAAAGGTAACAACTAAAAAAAATAGATAGTATATAATTTGCAAGAAAAAAAAATCTGATGATACTAAAAACATAGATAAGTTTGGTTTTGTAACCTCCTTAACCTAAGTAATTAAGCTCTAAGGGGTGTTTCAACACCTCATATCCTAAGTCAATTGACTTGGAAGCTATTGGCGTAACACTTGTTACATAAGTTGAGGAGAAAGTTGGAATACTAAACTTGAAGCTTTTGTTATCATCATAGAAAGTTGGAATACTAGGACATTACTCTAGTAAGTAGCTGTTAAGTGCCTAGAAAGTTGGTCGTTTTAAGCCATAATGTTAGAGTATATGTCTTATAATTGTGGTATTAAAGCCCTTTTAGTTTGTGGGTAACCATGACCTCTTCTTCTTCGTTTTCACCTCCTTCTTCTTCTCTTCTAACTTATTCTTCCTCTTTTTATCTTCCTTCTTCCCCTTCTATTTTCTAGTCTACATCTACTAAACTTTATTATCTTTATAAAGTTAGCCTCTTAGATGGTACATAAAAAATTTCTGAAACATATCTTTCTCTTGTTATCCCTTATTATGTTTATTCCAAAAAACCTACTTCTGTTATCCACAGTATTAAAACTCTCATCAAACAACCCTCTTGGGTGGTAAAAGAATATGTTCAGGCTTTCTCTTTTGACCAATATAAAATTCCTACTACTTGTGAACAATTTGTTACTCTTGAAATTCCATTTGAATTTCCAAGCCAATGGATTTCTTAAGGCTATACACATATTCATTTTGATGCAATGATACTAGTCTTGTCTTATCATGGCTATAAAGGTTTATCTATTAAAACAAGATTAGCTTCTAAAACCGCATGAGATGGAAATGATTGTAGAAGATAGCTTGTCAGATCAAAATCTCTCTCTAGATCATGAACCTATTATCTAATGTAATGAGTGATATAAACAAAAGCCTTTAAAGTAGTGTAAATAGAGGCTGTGTGTAATGTAATAAGGCAGAATCTTAAAAGGGTAGATCTCGAAGGAGAAGTCTCTTTAATAAATGACACGACTAAAAGATTGATGTCTTCTCCCAAGTGCAGGAGTGTTGAAGTAATAAATAACCCGGCAAGACCGGGGTCGAACCACAAGGAGGTTAATTGTACAAATTATAGACAACAATTATAAGCAACAATAATAGTAATAATAACAACAACAACAACAACTATAATAGTAGTAGTAGTAGTAGTAGTAGTAGTAGTAGTAGTAGTAGTAGTAGTAGTAATAATAATAATAATAAAGAAAGAGAAGAAGAAGAAGATGATGATGATGAGAACTTTGAGATGAAATATTAATGTAACAATTAAACAATGATAATAACAAATGTCAAGGTTAGAGATTCCACTAATGGTATATCAAACAAGTATAGTATAAACTCTTATTATTGAATTGGAAACCACACACAAAGAAGGTTCCAATCAGATTATATATTGTTAACATGATTACATTAGTCATCTTATTCAATTAATGCTAATACTTGTAAATCTCGTCAAGCATTCATGATTATAACTTATGTTAACAACAAATCAAGTTCCTTGCATAGCTCAGGTGTCGGTTATACCATACATTATGGGCTATGAAAGTGCCAAGTATTTGTTGTACCAAGTGTTATACAACATAAATCAAGATTAGTCATTTAACAAGCAAAGTATTAAAGAGTGAACAAGATAACAAATATAAAACATGTTAGTATCAAACATTAAGGTCCATATTAAGTTTACATTATACTTATTCTCACACCATTAGTGTAACCTTTTCACCTTGACATAATTAACTTAGCTAGACATAATGAAAGAAAGAAAAATAGATAAACAAAATAAGAACATAAAAGTTAACTAAGTAAAGGAAAGGAAATGAAAGGCATAGACTTAATATTAATGAAAGCAAAGCATAAACATTACAAAAAATACAAAGAGAGAAAGGAAGAGCATGATCTTGATCTGGAAACTATTGATTTGATGACTAATTGATAAGTGGGTGGCCAACTTTTGACTTGGTGACAATCCTTATCTTCTCTTGTCTGCCCAAAACGTCATTGATAACGTCAACATTGGAGCCAGTTGTAAACATGAAAGTTGTAGGCAATTGTCTCAGCTTTCTTGTGTAAAAATTTCAGCTCATTTGGACTTCTAGAACTCTCGATATGGCCAAAATACCGAACAGTGCTCGGGCTAGAAGACAGATTCAGGCTTCTTTGTTGTTGCTACAATTTGGACTTGCTAATGGACTTTTTAGATCTTAGGCTCCATATGAAAGTTGTAGGCCTATGTCTTACCTTTCCATCCATATAAATTGGACCTAAATATGAGATCTATAGCTCCAGATATGACCCAATTACCGAACAGTGTTCCGGTTTAGATTGCACCGACATCTCTTCTCTAAGTTTGACCATCTCTTTATCCTTGTAATTTAAGTTCTTCAAGTCATCAATCAATCCTTTCATTTATGTGATAGGCCTGCATTTAAAATAGACATTTACCATAAATTATAGGTATCTTATATTATTAGATATATTATTATAAAACATGCTTTAGTTAAGGAGTTATTGATACTTCAAGTGCAAAATGATGATATAAAACCATGACAAAAATGCACTTTTAAGTACTAATCACACCCCTCAACCAGCTTATTACTAGTCCCTAGTAATCAAAGCGTTAAAACAATTTGCAAATTTCACAAAGCAAGGTATTCATCATTTAACTTCCATTAATCTATCCAGATAAACAAACTCTCATTAAATTTATATATCTGCTCAATACCATTTAACAAGATATTAATAAACCTTTCTTTTGTGCTCAATATATCAACACATAATTATAGGGCTTT
This sequence comes from Populus pruinosa, assembly GCA_026413675.1. Classification (NCBI taxonomy): domain Eukaryota; kingdom Viridiplantae; phylum Streptophyta; class Magnoliopsida; order Malpighiales; family Salicaceae; genus Populus; species Populus pruinosa. Next base: position 13,836,525 of record CM048598.1, on the reverse strand, counting down.
TCTTGGAAGAAAACAAAATTTTTGTTCTAATGTTTAAGGTTAACTTCCTTGGGTTGGGATTACTATTTTTGTTTTTTTTTTCATTTTTTTTAAAATCTATATACATATAATTTAAAAACATCATGCATCTTTAACCCATGTAACGGGCTTAATTGCTTAGGTTAGGGAGGCTACGAAACCAAACTTATCTATATTTTTATTATCATCATTTTTTTTTTCTTTTTTTTTTAATTATATACAATCCCTTTCCCTTAGTTGTTACCTTTAACAAAAGAACATAAATAATGTAATAATCCAATATGCAACCCACAATCATATGTTAAAGTGTGTGTGTGTAAATTAAGGTTTAAGAATACATGTTAAATAAGTATATAAGCAGAATTAAGTGGTAACAATACGAGAGTTTGTAAACCTGAATATTTCAGGAAGTATTATAATAGACCTTGTTAAGAATGGTTACTAAGATGCGTCTCAAGAGTCACTTTAACAAAAGAACTCCTTTACTCTGCCATCCTAGTAACAACAATTATGCACATGCTTTATGAAATGAAAAACAATAAATCATGAATTGCACGATGCACATCTCCACTAGGATGCGTCTCAAGAGTCAATAGAAGATTATCTAAAGACTCCTTACTCAGGCCATCCTTAATGAATTGTATTTTATCTTCACGGTTTATAGATACCATTCCTAAAGAACGACATTGTGTATTACAAGTCCATCTAGCACATCGATGACAGACATCCAGTCGTTTTGCACGACGCTTCTTTGCAAAAGTGCTTTTACCTGTTCCAGGCATGTGTGAAATGAAGTTAGAGGACTCACCTGATAATCAGACCTTTGCTTCAATCAACTAGCGAATATCTTCAGGAATTCCATGATTCATTAACAATCTCAATCTTGCACATCTAGCACGGTAAATTTTTGTAATTGCATTCTGAGGCAGAGCGGGAAAATACTTTTTCAATTTTTCAAGATTAGTGTCCATTTTCAAATGAGAATTGGAAGAGAGATTCAAAGAATGGCACAGATATATACACAGATATCAGTAATTATGGGAAACTGAAAGAACCGATTTAAGTCACGGAGTACCGTTATCCGCCATTTGACCGGGATGAGAGAAACTAACAAAAATCACTAAAAAAAACACAAAAAAATATGAAAAAAATAAAATAATCAACCTTTATCTACAAGCTCATTCAAACCAGTTGATTCATTTTCACTAGGAAAATTATCAAAGTAAGCTTTCAAACGATATCCATTTTCCTTAAAATCATTGTCATTCATTGAATTCTCAATATCACAGGCGCCATAAGGATTGATCCATCTTGATCTTAGCTCTATAGGGAATGAATAGAGTTGAGAATTATAAAACAAAACTTTTTCATCAGTATCAACTTTTTGACAATTTTCACAAGTTTTGCAGAATGCATGCGTGTCCTTGAACATGGTGGGCCAATAAAATCCATTTTGAAATATTTTTGCAGCTGTCTTTTTTGATGAGAAATAGCTTCCACATGCTTCAAAATGACAAGTTTAATGACATTACTTACCTCATTGCCGGGAATGAATCTTTGAAATTTTTGATCAGGACAATAATTGAACAAGTTAGGGTCATCACAATAAAAGCTCTTCACTTCGTTCAAAAACTTTTCTTTGTCTTGAGTACTCCAATCAGCTGGCAAATCTCCTAAAGTAAGAAAATTGATATTTTTATTATACCAAGGCATTGGACTAAGAGAAAGTAAGGATTTGTTAGGAAAGTAATCATCCCTTGGTGTGATGACAGATGTCGAATCTGTTGTCACTATTGACAAAAGATTTGCATCAACACTTTCTGTGCGTTTTTCATCCATGTTTTTTTCCTCAGAATAAATCATTTGCAAATCTTCAGATTCATCCAATTCATTTTTACTTAAAGTAGATTCAAGTTGATCATAAACTAATTCGTCAATATGATCTACTTCTTGTAAATCATTATCATCTCCAGGTTGCTTGCAAATGTTGAAAATATTCATCTCCAATGTCATGTTTCCAAATGATAGCTTCATCAGTCCATTCCTACAATTAATCAAAGCATTAGAAGTTGCAAGAAATGGACGTCCTAAAATAACAGGAAATGAATTACATACTTCAACAGGTTGTGTGTCCAAGACAATAAAATCCACAGGATAAATGAATTTATCGACTTGTACTAACACATCTTCAATTATTCCTCTAGGCACTTTTACAGATCTATCGGCAAGTAAAAGAGTTATAGAAGTTGGTTTTAACTCACCTAGATTGAGACTCTGAAAAACTGAATATGGAAGTAAATTCACACTAGCACCAAGATCAAGTAAGGCTCTTTCAATTTTATGCTCTCCAATAAAGCAAGAAATTGTAGGACAACCAGGGTCTTTATATTTCAAAGCATTATTGTTTTGAAGAATAACACTTACTTGTTCGGCTAGAAAGGCTTTCTTTTTCACATTCAGTTTCCTCTTCACAGTGCAGAGATCTTTCAAAAATTTAGCATAGGAAGGAACCTGTTTAATAGCATCCAGCAAAGGTATATTGATCGTTACCTGTTTGAAAATTTCATAAATTTCAGAATTGTGATTGACTTTCCTTTGTTTGGTCATGACTTGAGGAAATAGAAGTGCTGGCGGTGAATCAGTCTTTTCTTTGCAATTTTCAGATTCAACACCTTCCTTACCCTCAGAGATTGACTCATCATCTTTCTCATAAGGTTCAAGAGAGGGTTTTTCAATAACCTTACCACTGCGCATAGTAGTGACTGATTTGACTTGATCCATGTGTTGACTTCCATAACTACTTACATTTGCATCGTATTACCCTTTGGGATTTTATTGTGTTTGAGATGGAAACTTACCTTTCTCTTGGAAACTGAGAGCAGATGTTAATTTAGCAAGAGTATCTTTAAAATCTGTCATGTTTTGAGCAAGTGAGTATTAATTGTCTCTTGCTTTTCAATGAATGCATGCAATGTTTCCTCAAGATTTCTTCTAGGAGGTGGAGCATAAGCAGGTGCATATCCATGAGAATTTTGGAAATTATGGTGTGCTTGAAACGGTGGTTGTGAAGTTTGTGCATTGTTGTTCTCACTCTTCCAACTGAAATTTGGGTGATTCCTCCAACCAGGGTTGTATGTTTGAGAGTATGGGTTGTGGTTGGCCCTTTGAAAACTGTTTAAAGCATGGGCTTGTTCATGGAGACATTCTTTAAAAGAAGGCAAGGTTGGACAATCATTGGTTGAGTGTTCATTTGTTTCACAGATTTGACACACAATGTTTTCAACAGATTTTAATTGACCACTCTTTTTCAATTCTAGTGCCTCGACTTTTCTAGCTAAAGATGCAAACTTGGCTTGAAGGTCATGATCTTCCCTAAGGTTGTACATACCTCCACATGATGCCTACACAAACTAGCCAATGGTAGACTTTGTAGGATATCCTCATCATTTTCAGAAAATATGGCCGAAGAAGATAATCAATCACTTCAAAATGAGAATAATGAGAATAACCGTGCTAGAACACTTAGAGACCACATGAATCCCACAAGAACAAGTGCACCATCATGCATAGTTTTTCCTCCTGATGCATCTCATTTTAATTTTAAACCAGGTATTATTCAACTTTTACCTTCTTTTCATGGTTTAGAATTGGAAAATCCATACTTGCATTTAAGGGAATTTGAGGAGGTGTGCAACACATATAATAACTTAAATTGTAGCATGAATACCATCAGATTAAAGCTTTTTCCTTTTTCATTAAAAGATAAAGCTAAAACATGGCTACAAAATTTAAGACCAGGATCCATTCGTGCTTGGGATGAAATGCAACAACAGTTTTTAAAGAAGTTTTTCCCATCTCATAGAACAAACTCTTTCAAGAGACAAATCACCACTTTCACTCAAAAACCAGGAGAAACATTTTACAAATGTTGGGATAGGTATCGAGACTTGCTTAGTACTTGCCCTCATCATGGTTTTGAAACATGGAGATTGGTTTCACATTTCTATGAAGGGTTAACACCTAAAGATAGGCAAATGGTTGAATTGATGTGCAATGGAACTTTTGAAGATAAAGACCCTGATGAAGCAATGGAGTACTTAGACTTGTTAGCTGAAAATGCTCAAAATTGGGACACCGCGGGTACATATGAGGCACCGAGTAAAACTCAACCTCATACATCTAGTGGAGGTATGTACAATCTTAGGGAAGATCATGACCTCCAAGCCAAATTTGCATCTTTAACTACAAAAGTCGAGGCACTAGAATTGAAAAAGAGTGGTCAATTAAAATCTGTTGAAAACATTGTGTGTCAAATCTATGAAACAAATGAACACTCAACCAGTAATTGTCCAACCTTGCCTTCTTTTAAGGAATGTCTCCATGAACAAGCCCATGCTTTAAACAGTTTCCAAAGGGCGAACCACAACCCATACTCCCAAACATACAACCCTGGTTGGAGAAATCACCAAAATTTCAGTTGGAAGAGTGATAATGCACAAACTTCACAACCACAGTTTCAAGCACACCATAATTTCCAAAATTCTTATGGATATGCACCTTCTTATGCTCCACCTCTTAGAAGTAATTTTGAGGAAACTTTGTATGCATTCATTGAAAATCAAGAGACAATCAACACTCAACTTACTCAAAGCATAACAGATTTTAAAGACACTCTTGCAAAATTCACATCTGCTCTCAGTTTTCAAGAGCAAGGTAAGTTTCCATCTCAACCACAGCAAAATCTCAAGGGGTAATACGATGCAAATGTAAGTAGTTATGGAAGTCAACACATGGATCAAGTCAAATTAGTCATTACTCTTTGCAATGGTAAGGTTATTAAAAAACCCACTCTTGAACCTTGTGAGAAAGATGATGAGTCAATCTCTAAGGGTAAGGAAGGGGTTGAATCTGAATATTGCAAGGAAAAGACTGATTCCCTGCCAGCACTTTCATTTCCTCATGCCATGACCAATCAGGAAGAAATCGATGATGAAAAAGGCACCGAAAATGTTGATGCGGATCTTTTATCAAAAGTGACAACAGATTCGACACCCGACATCACACCAATCAATTATTACTTTCCTGATGAATCTCTACTTTCTCTTAGTTCAATGCCTTGGTTTGCTAAAAATATGTATTTTCTTGCTTCAGGATTTTTACCAGCTCATTGGAGTACCGAAGACAAAAGAAATTTTTTGAGCAATGTGCAAAATGTTTATTGGGATGACCTTTACTTATTCAATTATTGTCCTGATCAAATATTTCAAAAATGCATTCTCGACAATGAGGTAAGTAATTTCATTAAATTTTGTTACTCTAAGGCATGTGGGGATCATTTCTCATCAAAAAAGAGGATTGTAGAAATCTTACAAAGTGAATTTTACTGGCCCATCGTATTCAAGGAGTCAGATGCATTCCGCAAAAACTGTGAAAATTGTCAGAAGGTGGGATTTATTTCAAAACATAGAGAGTCTTTAGATAATATTCTATTGACTCTTAAGTCTCATCATAGTCGAGATAAGCATCGTGTAATTCATGACTTATGAACCCATTTTTATAAAGAACATACTTGACTTAGTCTTGGGAATCTGACTAAAAAAGACCCTGTTTGCCAGTTTTTAAGAAAACTGGATGGGAAGCCTATCCCCGACCCATTGAGGGCGTTTAAGCTGTTCTTGGACGTAAAACCAAGGGAAGATGTGAGCCACATTCACAACTGCGATTTGAATTTTTTTTGTTTGTAAAAACTTGTGTCTTTTGGTTTTATTATTGTGTTTTGTTATTTCTTATTTTTGTTTTAGTGTGTTTTAGGTTTTGTCAGTGTTCGTTATTTCAGGTGATATCTTCTATACTCTATCTTTCTACCTTAGAACATTGAGGACAATGTCTCGTTTTGGTTGGGGAGAGAGGGTAGTAGTTGATAAAAAAAAAATTGTTTTTCATTTCATAAAGCATGTGCATAATTGTTGTTACTAGGATGGCAGAGTAAAGGAGTTCTTTTGTTAAAGTGACTCTTGAGACGCATCTTAGTAACCATTCTTAACAAGGTCTATTATAATACTTCCTGAAATATTCAGGTTTACAAACTCTCGTATTGTTACCACTTAATTCTGCTCACATACTTATTTAACATGTATTCTTAAACCTTAATTTACACACACACACACACACACTTTAACATATGATTGTGGGTTGCATATTGGATTATTACATTATTTATGTTCTTTTGTTAAAGGTAACAACTATGGGAAAGGGATTGTATATAATAAAAAAAACAAAAAGAAAAAAGAAAAAAAATGATGATAATAAAAATGTAGATAAGTTTGGTTTCGTAGCCTCCCTAACCTAAGCAATTAAGCCCGACGGGGTGTTTTAACACCTAATACCCTAAAGTCAACTAACTTGGGAGCTATTGGCCCAACGCTTGTTACATGGGTTGAGGAGAAAAGCTTAAGGGAATCAAACATTGCACTATCTACATATCAGTATCTGCGACTCGAGTTACTAAGCTCGTAGGGGTGTCTTAACACCTAATGCCCTAAGACCAACTGGTCTGGGAGTCATTAGCTGAAAGCTCGTTACATGGGTTAAAGATGCATGATGTTTTTAAATTATATGTATATACATTTTTTAAAAAAAAAGAAAAAAAAATGAAAAAAAAAAGACAAAAATAGTATTCCCAACCCAAGGAAGTTAACCTTAAACATTATAACAAAAATTTTATTTTCTTCCAAGAAAAGCCCCATAATTATGTGTTGATATATTGAGTACAAAAAAAAGGTTTATTAATATCTTGTTAAGAGGTATTGAGCAGATATATAAATTTAATGAGAGTTTGTTTATCTGGATAGATTAATTGAAGTTAAATGATGAATACCTTGCTTTGTGGAATTTGCAAATTGTTTTTCTATTTTACGCTTTGATTACTAGGGACTAGTAATAAGCTTATTGGGGGGTGTGATTAGTACTTAAAAGTGCATTTTTATCATGGTTTTATATCATCATTTTGCACTTGAAGTATCAATAACTCCTTAACTAAAATATGTTTTATAATAATGTATCTAATAATATAAGATACCTATAATTTGTGGTAAATGTCTATTTTTAATGCAGGCCTATCACATAAATGAAAGGATTGATTGATGACTTGAAGAACTTAAATTGCAAGGATAAAGAGATGGTCAAACTTAGAGAAGAGATGTCGGTGCAATCCAAACCGGAACACTATTCGGTAATTGGGTCATATCTGGAGCTACAGATCTCAGATTGAGGTCCAATTTATATGGATGGAAAGGTAAGACATAGGCCTACAACTTTCATATGGAGCCCAAGATCTAAAAAGGCCATTATCAAGTCCAAATTGTAGCAACAACAAAGAAGCCCGAATCTGTCTTCCAGCCCGAGCACTATTCGGTATTTTGGCCATATCTAGAGTTCTAGAAGTCCAAATGAGCTGAAATTTTTACACAAGAAAGCTGAGACAATTGCAGATAAGGATTGTCACCAAGTCAAAAGTTGGCCACCCACTTATCAATTAGTCATCAAATCAATAGTTCCCAATTTTGGCCTATAAAAGGAGGCATTTGCCATTCATTTAGGCATCTTGGTGTTCAGATCAAGATCATGCTCTTCCTTTCTCTCTTTGTATTTTTTGTAATTTTTATGCTTTGCTTTCATTAATATCAAGTTTATGCTTTTCATTTTCTTTCCTTTACTTAGTTAGCTTTTATGTTCTTATTTTGTTTATTTATTTTTCTTTCTTTCATTATGTCTAGCTAAGTTAATTATGTCAAGGTGAAAAGGTTACACTAATGGTGTAAGAATAAGTATAATGTAAACTTAATATGGACTTTAATGTTTGATACTAACATGTTTTATATTTGTTATCTTATTTACTCTTTAATACTTTGCTTGTTAAATGACTAATCTTGATTTATGTTGTATAACACTTGGTACAACAAATGCTTGGCACTTTCATAGCCCATAATGTATGGTATAACCAACACCTGAGCTATGGAAGGAACTTGATTTGTTGTTAACATAAGTTATAATCATGAATGCTTGACGAGATTTACAAGTATTAGCATTAATTGAATAAGATGACTAATGTAATCATGTTAACAATATATAATCTGATTGGAACCTCCTTTGTGTGTGGTTTCCAATTCAATAATAAGAGTTTATACTATACTTGTTTGATATACCATTAGTGGAACCTCTAACCTTGACATTTGTTGTTATTATTGTTTAATCCTTACATTAATATTTCATCTCTAAGTTCTCATCATCATCATCTTCTTCTTCTTCTCTTTCTTTACTATTATTATTATTATTATTATTATTATTATTATTATTATTATTATTATTTCTAATATTATTATTATTATTAGTACTACTACTACTACTACTACTACTACTACTATTATTATTATTATTATTATTATTATTATTAGTACTACTACTACTACTACTACTACTACTACTACTATTATTATTATTATAATTATTATTATTATTAGTACTACTACTACTACTACTACTACTACTACTACTACTACTACTACTACTACTACTACTACTACTACTATTATTATTATTATTATTATTATTATTATTAGTACTACTACTACTACTACTACTACTACTACTACTATTATTATTATTATTATTATTATTATTATTATTATTACTATTGTTGTTGTTGTTATTGTTGTTTATAATTGTTGTCTATAATTTGTACAATTAACCTCCCTGTGGTTCGACCCCAGTCTTGCCGGGTTATTTATTACTTCGACACTCCTGCACTTGGGAGAAGACATCAATCTTTTAGTCGTGTCAGTTAGAGATTCCACTAATGGTATATCAAACAAGTATAATATAAACTCTTATTATTGAATTGGAAACCACACACAAAGGAGGTTCCAATCAGATTATATATTGTTAACATGATTACATTAGTCATCTTATTCAATTAATGCTAATACTTGTAAATCTCGTCAAGCATTCATGATTATAACTTATGTTAACAACAAATCAAGTTCCTTTCATAGCTCAGGTGTCGGTTATACCATACATTATGGGCTATGAAAGTGCCAAGCATTTGTTGTACCAAGTGTTATACAATATAAATCAAGATTAGTCATTTAACAAGCAAAGTATTAAAGAGTGAACAAGATAACAAATATAAAACATGTTAGTATCAAACATTAAGGTCCATATTAAGTTTACATTATACTTATTCTCACACCATTAGTGTAACCTTTTCACCTTGACATAATTAACTTAGCTAGACATAATGAAAGAAAGAAAAATAGATAAACAAAATAAGAACATAAAAGTTAACTAAGTAAAGGAAAGGAAATGAAAGGCATAGACTTAATATTAATGAAAGCAAAGCATAAACATTACAAAAAATACAAAGAGAGAAAGGAAGAGCATGATCTTGATCTGGAAACCAAGATGCTTAAATGCATGGCAAATGCCTCCTTTTATAGGCCAAAATTAGGAACTATTGATTTGATGACTAATTGATAAGTGGGTGGCCAACTTTTGACTTGGTGACAATCCTTATCTTCTCTTGTCTGCCCAAAAAGTCATTGATAACGTCAAAATTGGAGCCAGTTGTAAACATGAAAGTTGTAGGCAATTGTCTCAGCTTTCTTGTGTAAAAACTTCAGCTCATTTAGACTTCTAGAACTCCAGATATGGCCAAAATACCGAACCATGCTCGGGCTGGAAGACAGATTCGGGCTTCTTTGTTGTTGCTACAATTTGGACTTGATAATAGCCTTTTTAGATCTTGGGCTCCATATGAAAGTTGTAGGCCTATGTCTTACCTTTCCATCCATATAAATTGGACCTAAATATGAGATATATAGCTCCAGATATGACCCAATTACTGAACAGTGTTCCGGTTTGGATTGCACCGACATCTCTTCTCTAAGTTTGACCATCTCTTTATCCTTGCAATTTAAGTTCTTCAAGTCATCAATCAATCCTTTCATTTATGTGATAGGCCTGCATTAAAAATAGACATTTACCACAAATTATAGGTATCTTATATTATTAGATACATTATTATAAAACATGCTTTAGTTAAGGAGTTATTGATACTTCAAGTGCAAAATGATGATATAAAACCATGACAAAAATACACTTTTAAGTACTAATCAATAAAGAACTTGTTTTTTTTATTCTCTATTTTCAAGCCCTTTTCCCTCTTTACATTATAAATTAAAAGTTTTTATTATTACTAAATAAGATATAATTCTAGTGAATAGTTCTTAAATATCCAAAAAATTAATTATATTTAGCTATTTTTTCAGATCACACGTATTATAATTTTTTGAAAATCTTACTTTGATAATTGAAATCAAATTGAATTAAAGTATTTCAATAATTAATGTTGATTTATTTTAACTTCATTCACTTAATTTATTTTAAATTAATTAAAATATTAAAATATATTTTATAGGCTTATCCACGACAATGTGTCAGCTATTCATTAGTTTAAGCTTAGACTAACAGAAATTTTGATTTCATGGCACATAAATGATGCACCATTATTACACTTATCCGCTGAGATCATCCTCACAAATTGCCCGTCATGTTTTTATTAATTTTTGCAACTATCAATTTTACAAATTTAAGTATAAAATATATACTCTTTGGCGAATTAAAAAAAAAACTTAACAATCCCTTATTTATTAATCGGATCATGTGCTTTATTGAGAAGAATGGAGAGAACAATGAAGTCAACGCAGGACTTCTACATACAGCGGCTACGCTGGTCACCATAGTTTTCTTACTGAGGCCAATTTGACCACAATAAACATATAAAGTGGAGACTAATTCTACAATGACAGCTTCTTTTGGAAAAAAAGAACAAAAAAATTTGTAGAAGTATACGGGATGGCAAATTGTCAATTTGATATTTTCCATAAACCAGTTCTTATCCCTTTACACAAAAAAGAAAAGAAAAGAAAATTATCATCAAAATATTTTGTAGATAAAATTTGACAAATTAAAAAAATATAGTTGTTGAAAAATAATTAAAATACAAAAAAAATAAAAACACAAAAAAAAATAAAAATAAAAAAAAAATACAATTAGGGATTTATAATTAGAGAAATAATAAATTTTTAAAAGCAAGAATTGAGCCATAACATATACACAAAGGTTAAGAATAATTTCAAGAGACAATAAAGGGTTTAATTTAAGAAAAAAATTAAAATTGATAGTGAATTTGATCAAAATAAAAGAATTAAAGGATTAAGGATTAAATAGAAAAAATAGTTTGATAAAAAATATTCAAAGAACCATAGAACAAAATGAAAAGATACTAAAATGAAAAGGTCCAATTAATTCAATCAATGATATAACCGAAGAGAAAATTGAAATTGAGAGTTAATTTGATAAACATTACACAAATTAGAAAACCAAGAACTACATTACAGAACACATTAAAATATAGGGACCAAATCAAGTTAGATCAATGGTGAATAAAATGAAAAATGTTTTAGTGGTAAAAGTCCAATTCGGAGTCGGATGAGAATTCATGAAACCAATTATTAAAACCAAAAAAGGGTTAAAGTTCTAGGACTAAAATGAATGGTCTCAAACATCATTATTTAATTTAATTATAAACCCTAATGAAATAAAGACAAGGAATGACACATTGTTTGATCCCTTCTTCAACCTCATGAGTTTGGTTTATGAGAAATTTGGCTAGCTTTAGATGGGATTTTTGGCCATTTTTTTCTTTTATGTTTTAGGTCCCATTAAGATAAAAAGACATGTTCCCCTTTCATTCATGACCTTGTACCTTCCCTTCATTATATTATAATTTTTATTTTATTAATTCTTAATATCTTGTTGGAATTTTTTTGAATCATCCGGTTTCTAGATGTTTTTCACCATATCATTCTTCAGGTGTATCGTTACATTCTGTTCATTAATAAGACATAATCTATGTAAGATAAGGTAACTCAACATTCCTATAAAACAGATTCTCAACATATGTGCCCATAATATTATATTTCTATACTCGTAGGTTTACATTACATCATATCGACATACCCATAAATTTATATTCTTGTTTTAATCTCATTATCATTACGAGTTTATACAAGAGTATGGAATAAGAAGTTACACGACTAATACTTTCGTTATCTTGACTTGATGTAATTTCATAACATGACATACTTATTAGATGAATGCCTTATATGTATGTTCATACACATCAAATCAACTTATTCGTATATTCACATTATGTTCCATTTCAATTTTTTCATTATTAGTCTTTACGAAAGGGGTCGAACGACTAATGGAGTGATTAACATGCAAATATATAGTTCTTTTGAAAACATGTGAGCCATAAAATAAATTTCCTTATACACCATGCTGGTATGATGTCCATGCTCCACTTGCGGGTTGTCCTTATCCTGATGATGATTTGATCCCGACCACACCACCTAAGATATCAATAGTCATAAATCAGTACATTTGCATCCTTAAATCACATTCATCACTATACTTATTTTAAGAGTTCATATATTCACATTCAAGTGTTCCACATTTTACACCATTATACAATGAAAGTTTTACAAGTATTTAAATCATTTCCACCCGAGGAATTATTGTAGAAAAATTGGCAACAAAACTGATTTGTTGTTGGCCACACAATTCGGTAGTGAAAAGTGGTTCATTACAGCCAACACACTTTCAACAATGAATGCTAATTTGCTTCAGACAACACAATTTGATAGCTAACATCTTATTCACTATAGACCACACAAATTTGGTAGTGAAAACCTGAATCACTATGGACCACAAAATTCAACAGCGAAAACCTGATTTGCTATGGACAACACAATTCAACAGTGAAAACTTGATTTGCTGGAGACAACACATTTCAACAACGAAACTAATTCACTGCGAACCACATAAATGCAACAACAAAAACCTGAATAGCAATAGACAACACAATTTGATAGCAAAAGTGATTTGTTGCTGACACATAATTTGGCAGCAAAAACTCATTCCCTTTAGACAACTCATTTCAATAGCGAAACTGATTCATTGCAGACATATTATTCAACTATAAAAACTCATTCGTTGTAGACTACATAGTTCGATAGCAAAACTGATTCATTGCAGACACATAATTTAGCAGTGAAAACTTATTTGCTATAGACAACACATTTTGACAGCAAAACTGATTCCCTGTAGATATACAATTTGGCAGTAAAAAATCATTTTTTGCAGACAACACAGTTCAACAAAGAAATTGATTTGCTGCCAATATGCATTCGGTAGTGAAAACTATTTCGCTGTAGACAACATAGTTCAGTAGCGAAATTGATTTTCTACCAAGTCACAATTCAACAACGAAAACTCATTCGCTGGAGATAGAATAGTTCGACAACAAAAATGATTCGCTGCTGATGCATAATTCAGAAGCAAAAACTCATTTGCTGCAAACAACACAGTTCAGCAGCGAAACTGATTCGTTACCAACATATAATTTGGTAGAGAAAACTCATTCGCTACAGACAACACAGTTTGACAATGAACTGGTTCGCTGTCTATATACAAGTCGACAGTGAAAAATCATTCATTGCAGACAACACAGTTTGACAACGAACTGATTCACTATTGCCACACAATTCGGCAACAAAAATTCATTCACTTTGAACAACACAGTTCAGCAGCAAAAATTGATTTGTTGCCGACAACACAGTTCACAGTAAAAACTCATTTGTTGCAACACCACAATTCATTCTTTGGATCCAGTAAAATTTTATATTTTTAACATAAACACACATATAATTTCAATTCCAACACATATTTTTTTCATTAGATTCTTGTTTCAGCTATAGCATTAAACATAATTAGAAATCAAATCAATTGCACTAACATATTTTCTGTTTTGACTTTAGCATGGTCTAAGGTTCTAACAAGGCCATAATTCCTGGTTTTTTTCTCATAATGTTTGCATTCTGTCCAGCCCTCACCAAGGTCGGTCTTCCACCTCAGTTTGTGTATTTAAATTATCCATTTCCTTTGTTAAGTGTTCTGGAATTTGGCCTCCTATTCACCTCTGTTTTACATGCATTCTTCAGTCAAATTTTACTTAGCAGCTGGTGTCAAGACTCTAGGTCATCTACTTGGGGTTTTTCTTTATCATTTTAATCCCAGTCTCAAGAACAAGTGGGGAGAGAGGTTTGGTTCATACCTTGCTATTTTTGGTAATTTTAGGAAAAGATTCAACACGCTTTTCTCCCCCTCTACTCATCATCTTCTTCTTCTACTACTTTTTCCCCTTCACTCATGGTTTTTATCTTTTTTTTCTCTGTGCAGTTGTCTGTTACACCCTCTCCCTCTCCATGGTTTCAACCATTTTTAATTTTCTTTAACTCTTATTTCCTCTCAACACTCAAGGAATGTGCATGCAGTTGGTTGCTAGGTTTTTTTCTTGGGGAAGCGGTGATTGTAGTGGTGTTTGTTGGCCAGCTTTTGGGGAGAGGTTTAGACTTCTTCTCCTTCCACGCCTTCAGCCACCTCTGCTTTTCCCTATTCCTCCCTTCTTCTCCCACGTTCTAACAAGATGCATGCTGTTCACATCCATTTTTGGGGTTAATCTAAGGTTGATCATATACTCTATTATTCTTATCTAAAATAGCCCAGTCTAACATGAATTTTTTTTGGGCCTTTTAGTGTCGCTATCGATTTAGAAATTGTTAGTGAAAGTTGTGCCCCTATTGATTCATGAATTGACAGCCAAAATTGTGCCGCTACCTATTCAGAAATCGATAGCCAAAAGCTTCGCTGCTGTCGATTTTAAAATCAGCAGCAAAACTGCGTTGCTGCTGATTCTGAAATCAATAGCCAAAGGCTTTGTCGTTGCTGATTTTGAAATCAACAGCCAAAGGCTTTGAAATCAGTAGCAAAACTATGTTGTTACCAATTTAGAAATCGACAGCCACAAACTATGTCGCTGTCGATTCAGAAATCAACAACAACAAAATTTATCGTTGTCGATCCAGAAATCAGCAGTGATAATGGAGTTGTTTTTTGCTTTACTTTTTGGGTGTTTACAATAGCCAACCGTATGACATAACCTACACCTGTGTTATGAAAGGAACTTTATTTGTTATTAACATAAGTTAGCATCATGAATTCCTTACAATATTTAAAAGTTTAGTGTTACTTAAATAAGATAATTGATATGATCATGTTAACAATTTATGATGAGCTATTAATGTCAAATCATCTAATTAGAACCTCCTTTGTATTTGGTTTCTAATTGAGTAATAAAAGAGTTTATATTATATTTATTTTTAATAACAATAGTGGATCCTCTAACCTTGATATTTTTTATTATTATTTAATCCTCACATAAATCTTATATCTTAAAGTTCTCTTTAACTTATTATTATTATTATTATTATTATTATTATTATTATTATTATTATTATTATTATTTTATACAATTAACCTCTCTATGGTTTGATTAGTACTTAAAAGTGCATTTTTATCGTGGTTTTATATCATCATTTTGCACTTGAAGTATCAATAACTCCTTAACTAAAGCATGTTTTATAATAATATATCTAATAATATAAGATACCTTTAATTCATGGTAAGTGTTTATTTTAAATGCAGGCCTATCACATAAATGAAAGGATTGATTGATGACTTTAAGAACTTAAATTGCAAGGATAAAGAGATGACTAAACTTAGAAAAGAGATGTCGGTGCAATCCAAACCGGAACACTATTCGGTAATTGGGTCATATCTGGAGCTATAGATCTCAGATTTAGGTCCCCTTTATATGTATGGAAAGGTAAGACATAGGCCTACAACTTTTATATGGAGCCCAAGATCTAAAAAGGTCATTTTCAAGTCCAAATTGTAGCAACAACAAAGAAGCCCGTTCAGCCCGAGCACTGTTTGGTATTTTGGCCATATCTAGAGTTCTAGAAGTCTAAATGAGCTGAATGTCTTATACAAGAAAGTTGAGACAATTGCCTACAACTTTCATGTTTTCAACTAGCTTCAATTTCGACATTATCAATGACATTTTGGGCAGACAAGAGAAGATAAGGATTGTCACCAATTCAAGAGTTGGCTACCCATTTATCAATTAGTCATCAAATCAATAGTTTCCAATTTTGGCCTATAAAAGGAGACATTTGCCATGCATTTAGGCATCTTGGTTTCCAGATCAAGATCATGCTCTTCCTTTCTCTCTTTGTATTTTTTGTAATGTTTATGCTTTGCTTTCATTAATATTAAGTTTATACCTTTCATTTCCTTTTCTTTACTTAGTTAAATTTTATGTTCTTATTTTGTTTATCTATTTTTCTTTCTTTCATTATGTCTAGCTAAGTTAATTATGTCAAGGTGAAAAGGTTACACTAATGGTGTAAGAATAAGTATAATGTAAAATTAATATGGACTTTAATGTTTGATACTAACATGTTTTATATTTATTATCTTGTTTACTCTTCAATACTTTGCTTGTTAAATAACTAATCTTGATTTATATTGTATAACACTTGGTACAACAAATGCTTGGCACTTTCATAGTTCATACTGTATGGTATAACCGACACCTGAATTATGAAAGGAACTTGATTTGTTGTTAACATAAGTTATAATCATGAATGCTTGACAAAATTTACAAGTATTAGCATTAATCGAATAAGATGACTAATATAATCATGTTAACAATTTATAATCTGATTGGAACCTCCTTTATGTGTGGTTTTCAATTGAATAATAAGAGTTTATATTATACTTGTTTGACATACCATTAGTGACATCTCTAACCTTGACATTTATGATTATCATTGTTTAATTGTTACTATTATTATTATTACTATTATTATTATTATCATCATCATTATTATTATTGTAACTAATATTATTGTTGTTGTTATTGTTATTGTTATTGTTATTTATAATTTGTACAATTAACCTCCCTGTGGTTTGACCCCGGTCTTGCCGGGTTATTTATTACTTCGACACTCCTGTACTTGGGAGAAGATATCAATCTTTTCATCATGTCATGGTTCGACTCCGGTCTTATCGAGTTATTTATTACTTCGATGCTCCTACACTTGAAAGAAGACATCAATCTTTTGGTTGTGTCAAGTTTTTTACGCCATTGTTGGGGAGGTAAATTCTTGTATAAATTATAATATTTTTTTTTTCTTTTTTCACTTTAATTTTATCTAACTTTTTGTTTTTTTCTTTCTTTTATTCTCTTCCTACACATTCATGAGAGTTTGTTCACATCTATTAGGTTGTAGACTTTGTAGGGTATCCTTATCATTTTTAGAAAATATGGTTGAATAAGATAACTAGTCATTTCATAATGAGAATAATGAGAATAACCATGTTAGAACACTTAGAGACTATATGAATCCCACAAGAAAAAGTGCATCCTCATATATGGTTTTCCTATTTGATGTATCTCATTTTAATTTTAAATCAAACATTATTTAACTTTTACCTTCTTTTCATGACTTAGATCTAGAATTGAAAAAGAGTGGTCAATTAAAATATATTCAAGATATTGTATCAAATATGTGAATCTAATAAGCACTCAACAATAACTATCCAACTTTGCCTTCTTTCAAGGAATGTCTCCATAAACAAACTCATGCTTTCAATAGTTTTGAAATGCCCAAACATAATCCATACTCGTAAAAATACAACCTTAGTTAAAGAAATCACCTAAATTTCAGTTGGAAGAGTGATAAGAATAATGCACAGACTTTACAGTCATTGTTTCAAGCACACCATAATTTCTAAAATTCTCATGGATATGCACTTCTTTATGCTTCACCTCCTAGAAGAAATCTTAAGGAAAAATTGCATGCATTTATTAAAAAGCAAGAGATAATCTACACTTAAAATGCTTAAATCATAGCAGATCTAAAAGATGTTATTGCAAAATTCACATTTGTTCTAAGTTTTCAAGAGAAAGGTAAGTTCTTATCTTAATCACAACAAAATATCAAGGAGCAATACAATGCAAATGAAAGTAGCTCTATAAGCCAACACACGGATTAAGTCAAATTAGTCATCACTCTTTGCAATGGTAAGGTTATTAAAAAACCCACTCGTAAACCTTGTGAGAAAGATGATAAATCAATCTGTGAAGATAAGGAAGAGGTTAAATCTAAACATTGCAAAGAAAAGACTGATTCCCCACCAGCACTTTCATTTCATCATGTTATAACCAAATAAAGAAAAGTCAATCACAATTATGAAATCTTTGAAACTGTTAAACAGGTAAGGATCAATATACCTTTATTGGATGCTATTAAACATATACCTTCATATGCTAAAATTTTGAAAGATTTATGCATTATAAAGAGAAAACTGAATGTGAAAAAGAAAGCCTTTTTAGCCAAATAAGTAAGTTTCATTCTTCAAAACAATAATGCTTTAAAATATAAAGATCCTGGTTGTCATATAATTTTATGCTTTATTGGAAAAAAATAAAATTTCAAAAGCTTTACTTGATCTTGGAGCTACTGTGAATTTACTTTCATATTTAGTTTTTCAAAGTCTCAATCTAGGTGAGTTAAAACTAACTTCTGTAACACTTTTACTTTCTAATAGATCTATAAAAGTGTCTAGAGGAATAGTTAAAGATGTGTTATTACAAGTTAATAAATTCATTTACCTTATTGATTTTGTTGTCTTAGATACACAACCTGTTGAAACATGTAATCCAATTTATGTTATTTTAGGACGCCCGTTTCTTGTAACTTTTAATGCACTGATTAATTATAGGACCGATGAAGCTATCATTTGGAAACATGACATTGGAGATGATTATTTTTAATATTTATAAGAAACCTGGAGATGTTAATGATTCACATGTAGTAGATGTTATTGAAGAATTAGTTTTGATCTATTTGAATATATCATGAGTAAAACAAAGTTTGATGAATATACAGATTTGCAAATGATTTATTCTTAAGAAGAAATTGAGGACAAAAAAGGCATAAAAATGTTGATACAGATCTTTTATCAAAATTAACAATAGATTCAACATTCAACATCACACCAATTGATGATTATTTTCCTTATGAATATGTACTTTTTCTTAGTTCAATGTCTTGATTTGCTAAAAATATTAATTTTCATGCTTAAGGATTTTTGCCAACTTACTAGAGTACCGAAGACAAGTGAAAGTTTATGAACAAAGTGAAGAACTTTTATTAGGGTGAACCTTACTTATTCAAATATTATCTTGATCAAATATTTCAAAGATGCATTTTAAAGAATAAGGTAAGTAGTATCATTAAACTTTGTCATTTTGAGGCATGTGAGAATCATTTCTCATAAAAAAAGACAATTGCAAAAATCTTACAATATGGATTCTATTAGCTCACCATGTTCAAAGACACACATGTGTTCTGCAAAGCTTGTGAAAATTGTCAAAAGTCAGGATTTATTTAAAACATAAGGAATCTTTAGATAATCTTTTATTGACTCTTGAGACACACCTTAGTGGATATGTGCATTATGCATTTCATGACTTATGACCCCATTTTTATAAAGAATATGCTAGGTATAGTCTTGGAAATCTAACTATAAAAAAAACCATGTGTGCTAATTTTTAAGAAAATTGAATGAGAAGTCTATCATCGATCCATAAAGGGTGTTTAAGTCGTTCTTGAATGTAAAATTAAAGAAAGATACAAACCATAATCAAAACTACAATTTAACTCTTAGTTTGTAAGAACGTGTGTCTTTTAGTTTTATTAATATCATAACATTTGTGTTTTGTTGTTTTCTATATTTGTTTAAGTGTGTTTCAAATTTGCTAGTAGTCACTATTTCAGGTGATGTATTCTATCTATATCTTTCTACCTTATGACATTGAGGACAATGTCTTATTTTGATTGGGGAGAGAGGGTAATAGTTGATAAAAAAAAACTAACTAACCAGCTAACTGCTTTTGTTTTTAATGAAATCATTTGATAACATTGTTATTACTAGAATGGTTGAGTAAGGGAGAATTTTATTGACTCTTGAGAAGTATTTTAGTAAATATTTTCTAATGGTTATTTGTAATATTCATAATAAGGTCTATCGAATACTTTTATTAAAATATTCAGGTTTACAAACTCTTAGAATATATACTTATTTAACAAGTATTCTTAAAACTTTATTTTTACACATATTTTAAAATATGATTATAGGTTGCACATTGGATTATTACATTATATATATTCTTTTGTTAAAGATAACAATTAAGAGAAAGGGATAATATATAATTTGCAATAAAATAAAATAAAAAATTAATAATATTGATGATAACTAAAATAGATAAATTTGGTTTTGTAGTCTTCCTAACCTAAGCAATTAAGCTAGAATGAGTGTTTTAACACCTAATACCCTAAAGTTGATTGACTTAGGAGTTATTGGCCTAGTGCTTGCTACATAGATTAAGGAGAAAAGCTTGAAGAAATCAAACATTACACTATCTACGTATCAATATCTACAAACCGAGTTACTAAGCTCGTACGAGTGTTTTTAACACCTAATATCCTAAGACCAACTAGTTTAGAAGTCATGCTGAAAACTCATTATATAGGTTAAAGATGCATTCTGTTTTAAGTTATATATATATATATAAAAAAAATATAAAAGAAAAAAAAAGATAATAATCTCAACCCAAGAAAATTAACCTAAGAAAAATATTAGAATAGAATATTATTTTCTTCCAATAAAAACCTTAACATCTATGTTTTTATACATTAAACATATAAAAAGAAAGTTTATTAATATCTTGTTTTAACAGTATGAAGTAGATAGATAAATTTAATGAGAGTTTATTTATTTGAATAGATTAATGGAAGTTAAATGATAAATGCCTTCCTTTATGAAACTTGAAAATTATTTTTCTATTTTAACGCTTTGATTATTAGGGACTAGTAATATGCTAATTAGGAGGTGTAATTAGTACTTAAAAGTATATTTTTATCAAAGTTTTATATCATTATTTTGTACTTAAAGTATAATTAAATTCCTCAACTTAAACATGTTTTATAATAACAAGTCTGATAATATAAGATAACTTTAATTTATGGTAAATGCTCATTTTAAATGCAAGAATATCTCATAATTTAAATGATTAATTGGTGTGATTAACTATTGAAAGTGAAAAGATAAAGCAAAGGCTAAATTTAAAAAAAAAATTGATTCAATTAAAACTGAAACATTGTTTAGTCATTAGGTTAATTATAGAAGGATAGATGACCAAGTGGGGAAATCACCAAGGTTAGTTATGGAGTGCATTATAGGTTACTTTAATAAATATATTATATGATGAAGAAAATAAAGTTCAGTTGGGGATTCTATCTATAGGTTTATATGGTCTGGTTCTTTTCTCATTAACTCAAGGTGTTGCACATGTGTGGATCACTACGTAACATTCTTTCAAATCAGGATTTTTTTTGTAATGGGTGGAAAGAACAAGAAATTATTATTTCTTATCAATAAAAAATGGATAGAGTCGTCACCTCATATTTTAATTACTAGAAATTCTAACTGATCTCAAAATTTAAATAAGAAAACTTGTTATGTATACTGAGGATGAATCATTTTTAGTACATCTTACTTAAAATAAACTATATTATTTATTTATCTAAAAAAAATAAAGCATTGTTGTATTTTCTAACCATTTGTCTCTCTATTGGTTAAAGTTAGTTCACACTAGTAGAGTTACTAATAGTTTTATAGGTTAAACTTAACCATTCTAATACCTAAAAAGTATAAAAGTAAAGAAACTGCTCTTTTAAAATCAAGATTATGTCTTACATATAAGTTCATATCTTGGATATTAAAAGAAACAAAATAAGTTTTTGATATTTTTAAAATGCAGGCCAGGTTGTTATAAATTTAGTAAACTAGTTATTAAATAAAAAAAATATATGCAAAGATATCAACAAAACTATTTTTCTTGAATTTTGGTATTTAAAGATGCTAAATAATGTCATCTATATTTTTATTTTTGAGAGATTTAATCATATATAATTTAATATAATTTAATTTTTTTAAAAAAAGAACTTTGTTTTTTTTTTATAAAAGTAAGTTGTTTTTATAAATGTAAATTGATTTATTTAATATTGGAAAACACTTCAAATATTAAATATTAAAGAGTAAAAAGAAATGGAAAAATCAATTTAAAATAAATCCTTAAATTGAATTAGAAATTAACCAATTAAGATTATATTTAACAAAAACACTACAAAGACAGAAATACAAGGCTTGATATTTTCAACGGAACGTGTTTGTCAAACAAATTTTGAAAGCCCTAATAATGCATCTTTCTTCGATAAATTTTTGTAAGCCAAACATGGCCTTAAGGTTCTTTAAAGGCTTAGCTCAGCCGTGACTCGTGCTGCTTAAATGACTCAACAACCAATACCAACCTAACAGCAGGGAAAAGGTCTTTTCCTTTTATTGTCAAAGAAACAGACTGGGTTTAAAATAATCAACCCAAAATTTAAAGGCTAAATCTACTAACAAAACTAAGAAGAATAATTTTGGATTTTAAAGATCAAAACAAGCCTTGGATCAATAAAATCCTAGAAAGTCAATGTTTCAAAAAAGGATAAACATGTTTTTTTTTGTTAAATATTATTTAGAAACGAATGAAAGGAAAAACAACTCACAAGGCTTCACTCCTTTATGCCAAAAAAACAAAAGAAAAAAAAAACCGTCAAGATATATCGACCAAACCATTTTACTACTGAAACAGAAAGATCAAACTACTGAAACAGAGATCAAACTCACATTACCCACTGTCCCATAACTAACCTTACCTTTAATGAAGACCAAAGGAGGGTTAAAGATGCTGGGAAGGGAAAGGGCTGCTGTGTTGCTCACGGTCGAGAGAAGGCTGCTACTGACGGCTGGTGCTGGTGCAAAGAAGAGCTACTAGACGTTGCTGCAATGGAGAGTGGGATAATGCACAGCTGGCCTCCCAGCTGTTGGAGCTGAACTTTAATGTTGCTGTAGAAGAAATGTTCCGGTGCTGATAGGAGATGCTAGTCTACTATTGGACTAATGTTGTTCATGATTTCTAGATGAATCTGGCCACGGCTGGTGCTGCTTACAGCGAAGTTAAGAAGAGCTGGCTATGGCTGATGAAGACAATATTTTGCTGCTCACGTTGCTTTTCTTGGCTGCACTGGTGCTGCTGAAAGGTAGCTAGCATGACTGGTGAAGGAACTTCTGCTCACAGTGGAGTTGCTGCAAGAGATTGCGTGACTGGTGAAGGGTCTTCTACTCACGGTGGGGTTGCTGAGAGAACATGTGAGAGATGCTGCTCACGGTGACAGGTTGCTATGGAGGCTATTCTTCGCTGAAGCGGGAGCCGAAGTTGCTGTGAATAAAATAGAAACTGGTGGTCTGCTGGGAGAAGGCTGGTTTGTTGAGAGGAGATGGATGTTTTGGCAGGAAATATTGATGGTGATGGGCTGATGAGAGAGATGAAAAGTGCTGTGTAAGTGACAATAGGAGCACACAAGTCTGTTTATGCAAGCAGAGTAGTGCTGTCTATTGTATTTGAGAGAGAATCTGTTGGTGTTTTTAATACCGCATGAGCTGTAATTTTAGCCTAGAGTAAATTACAAGTACCAAGGTATAATCTGGCATGGGATTTGTGTGGTTTGGTGAAATAATGAGTGAGAAATTAGGGCTGAAAATTAGTTACTTTTACATCTTTTTCTTTAGTTTTTGTAAAGGAGACAATGAATAGTAACATCATAATCTTTTTCAATTACATCATAATCTTTTGATTTATGAAACTTGAAAACTTTACACAGAAGCCTCTAATTAACTCCAATCTTTCAGATTTTTTGTAATTTCAATTTTAGCTTTTTTCAATCCGAACCCTTAAATTTAATTGCTTTTTATAAAATGATCGTTGGTTTCATATTTTTTTAATATAGTTTTTAATTAAACTTTATACTTTAATTTTTTTCAATTAAGCTCCTAATTATATCAAATTAGACTTGATTTCTTTTCAACTGATCCTTAATTGAATCCTTCAAAACTCTAAGAAATTTAATTAAATTCTTAAATTTAATTAATTTTTTTAATTTTGATCGAATTAAATTTTAGACTTAATTTTATTTCAATTAAATCCTTAATTAATTGAGTTAGACCCATTAAAAAAATAAATATGTTTTTAAACTTAATTTTTTTTTTAATTTTAGTCAAATCAGATTTTGACGTTAAACCTTGTTTCTAAGTGTTTCTTCAATCCATCTTGTCAAAATAACCGAATCTAGGTATTCTTCTAGTATTTTGACCTTTTGTGGTTCAAATACTTATTTTATTTTAAAAATATTTTTGGATTTTAGTATTTTATTTTTTTTGAATTATTTAAATAAATAATGTAAAATAATTTGAGGGATCTAAAATTGGATTATGATAAAAGAAATCATGGATTTTTGAATCATTGTAGAAGGGCAATAATGGCTATTTAAGGTGTTATTTATAGCTTTTGTTTATCTAAACCACCAGTAATATGGTATAAATGAAGATTTCAGGCCTATTCAGCAACCCATGATAGTTCTATTGAGTAGTCATTGATGGAAGCAGGAAAAGCCATAAAGAAACTAAGGAAGGAAGGAGGAAAAGCCATAAAGAAGCTAAGGTTTCTAGGTCTGAGTAAATCTTCAGGACTTGATATGCCAACTTTGAGTCCTACTTGTGGGAGCCTAGTGATGCATCAACTATTATCCCAATATGATCCTATGATAACTTGAATTTAAGTATTTTATCCCAAAGACTACTAGGTTAGCATGATTTTATAAGTATTTCAGAACTTCAAAGAACTTTCTGGAATCAGTAAAATAGGCCTAGAAACATTCTAATAGAGTTAAAAATATTAGAAAAGTGGATGAGAAAGTTATACCTTGGGATATCCAGTTTGATGAAAGACTAAAGGAAAGGGCTACCAAATCCCTGTATTAATTTGAAGGTCCTCAAAAGCCACTAACTTAGACTACAAAAGATGTGTAGAAAGAAATTAAGGCATAACAGGAGTTCTATAATATGGGTCTGAGTTCTAAATTAGAAGAGTTGTTTTTTTTTTGTTTGGGGGGGGGGGCTAAAGAACGTTGGAATCTAACCTACTTGTCTAAGAACATAACATGGCCTCATAAGAAAAAGAGAGACAATTTATTTGTCTAACTAAAACAAACATAAAATGATTTTTAGAAGAAGTTCAACTTGTTGTCAAATGCCAAGAAGAACCAGCATTGCAAAATAACAAAAATAGCTCAAGAAACGTCAAAAGCTTAGAGAAATATTGCAGGGTTGGAAAAGATAAAGGTGTCACTCCAAGAGCAATATCAATATCAAAAATTTGCTTCTATTTATTAAGGAAAGGGAAACTAGTTTATGGGATTCGAAAACCATGTGTTATAATATGCAAGCGTATTAAAAATTTGTGTGGATGATACTCTAGATTAAGATTTATTAATATTTTTTTTAGTTTCATATAAAAAAATTTCCTCAATTAAATTATCAAAAAAATTTAAAAATTTACATTGAATTTTATTATTTTTTTGAATCCATGTTTTATCACATGCAAGCCGAAGATGCCAAGGATTATGACACAATATATTGAGAGAGACATCTCAACATATAGCGGATGGCCATTCTAATAGTAAGATACTACAGCTCTTTAGCAAGATTCAATATGGTACCAGCCATGTTGTAGCTTATCCTGATCTAAGGCTTTGGAAAGAAGAAGTAGGTTATTTTAGGGCAACAAAATTTTCAAAATAGTAAGTGTCGTGTTAAGACAAGCTTTGTAAATTGTTGTGTCAGATTAATGGAAAGATGCTTTGTCATATTTTCAGACATATAATGGCTTATTTGTTGCTGGTTTATGTTTAATAAATTCTTATCAACATCAAATTTCCCCCCTAAATCAATAAAAGTTCTTCTGGATTTGGAGTTGTAATTAAGAACTTTTCTAGAAAATCCAATATAGTCTATCCTCATAGTCCCAAGCTAATAAATGAACGGAAAAATCAAATAAATAACAAATATGCATGATCAATCTGACATTTTTATCTATTTATGCATCTTTACTCCTTTTGTACACATCCAAAACTCTAGTGTGAAGATAAATATAAGTTACCCGACCAGGATCCAATGTCCCTTAGAATTCATAATACCAGATTTAAAAAGCAGGTGATCAAAAATGAAGAAAACACATAGCTGGAAATAAACCATCAAAGACAAATAGACAACTTTAGGGAAGAAGTTGTGAAACTCACTGTTTATTTGTTTCTGTATTTTGAAAATGTTTTAAAAAAAATTAAATTTTTTATTTTTTTATTAACTTCAAATTAATATATTTTTAATGTTTTCAAATTATTTTGATGTGTTGATATTAAAAATAATTTTTAATAAATAAAAAAATTATTAATATATATTTTAACATGAAAAAATATTTAAAAAATAATTATAACTATACTAAATAAGTATGAAGTGATTACTACAGAAAATCCTAGAAGAAAAGCGAATGTTTAGCCTTAATTAGGTTTGCATGGAAGCACAACACCCTTTCCTAACATGTAGCAGGCATCCTATGCATAATTAATCTGAACCCTTCATCTTCACTACACCAAATTTAGGACAAACAATACTTCCTTAGAATCTCAATATGTTGAATATTTTTTGTTCATCAATATGCTATAAATACCACAACTCCAGGTTGTTCCTATAATTGACTTGACAAATAAAGAGCCAAGAAAGGCTAAAGTAATAAAGGAATTTCATTCTGAATGATAAATTAAAGATTTTTTTTTAAATAAACTCTTTAATAGTAAAAAAGGAAATTCAAAAAACAAGTATCAAATTTAATTATATAAAAAGACCATATTTTCATTTTGGCACAATAAACTGTATTTTCATCCCCTAAAGTTTCAATTAATGTATAATTGGTCCTTATTGTTTTTAAATTTTATGTTTTGATTCTAAATTTTATTTTTTTCACATTTCAGTCTTCAAAATTTAGAAAACTAATGAAAAATATTGAGTAAAGTAATAGTGTCAAGATAACCACAATCCAACCATCAAAATGAAAAATTTTCATGTTAATGAGTTTGTTCTTTTAAAAAAAGTTCAATAAAGGATGTATTATCCATTATCCATGTAAAAAAAAGATAAATTGAGGTAAATAATCATATCTTGTATTAATTAATATCTACATGTACATCCATTTTTTTTTTACTTGGAAAATAAACTATCCACTTTAGGATCTAATTAATGTTAAAAACTTCATATATTTTTTTAGTCTTTTTATCAAACATAATATATCTTTCCATTTCACAAATAACCAAAAAAAACAATCTATAATACTTTAAAGTGCATCTATAACATTGATGATTTTAAAATAAAAATAAAAATTAACTCAAAATTCTACATTAGCGTTTAGTTATAGAAATAATTTATCACTTTTTTTAGAATTTAAGCTAGTAATTATTAAATGGTTTTTTTTTAGCGATTGCTACTCTTACCGATTAAATTTGATTTTTCTCCACGTTTTTTTTTTCTTTACAGGGCTAATAACCCCATCCCTCTTAAATTTTAGTGTTTTTTATAAAGTGATTCTTGGTTTCAGATTTTTTTCAATGTGGTCTTTAATTAAAATTCATACTTTAATTTTTTTTAATTAAACCCTATTTGCATCAAATTAGACTTGATTTCTCTTAAATTAAGTCCTCCATTAAATCATCTAAACCCTTCAAAAGTTTAATTAAGTTCTTAAACTTATTCAATATTTCTAATTTTGATTGAATTGAATTTCAGACTTAATGTTGCTTTAATTAAATCTTTAATTAAGTCAATTAGACCTATTAGAAAATTAAATATGCTCTTAAACTTAATTAATTCTTTTCATTTTGGTCAAATTGGATTTCAACTTTAAATTTTGTTTCTAATTAAGTGTTTTCTTCAACCCATCTTGTCAATATAACCCAATCTAGGTATTCTTTTAGTATTTCAAGTATTGCAGCTCAAATTTTTATTTCATCGTGTTCTGAAAATGCTTTTGGATTTTAATATCTTAGTTTTGGATTTTTTAAATAAATAATGTATTTGTTTATAAAATAGTTTTGAGGGATCCAAAATTGAGTTATGATAAAAGGAATGATTGATTTTTAAATCATTGTAGAAGGGCCTTGATAGGCTATTCAAGTTGTTATTTTTATAGTTTTTGTTTATCTAAACCGCTAGTTATAACCGCAATCCAACCATCAAAATGAAAAAAATTTATGTTAATGAGTTTGTTCTTTTAAAAGGAGTTCAATAGAGATTGTGTTATCCATTATCTATGTAAAAAATAGATAGATAGAGGTCCATAATCATATCTTTTATTAATTAATATTTTCATGTACATATATTTTTATTTTTTTACTTGGAAAATAAACTATCCACTTTAGTATATAATTAATGTTAAAAACTTCATATATTTTTTTAGTTTTTTTATCAAGCATAACCATATCTTTCCATTTCACAAATAAGAAAAAAAAAACAATCTATATTACTTTAAAGTGCATCTATAACATTGATGATTTCTTTTTAAAAAAAAAAACTAAAAATTAACTTAAAATTCTACATTAGCGTCTAGTTATAGAAATAATTTATCACTTTTTTTTTTAATTTAAGCTAGTGATTATTAAATGGTTGCTTTTTTTTTAGCAATTGCTACTCTTACCGACTAAATTTGATTTTTCTCCACTTTTTTTTTTTCTTTACGGGGCTAATACAACCAACCACCCCACCAAATCATAATTTTGTATGTCACCATGTGCATGGGTTTATGGAATTAGATCTGTCTAGATAGAAACCATGTTACTTGGGTTTTAATGGACTTTGTATTGGGCTTATATATATATATATATATAATCAGAGTTGCTGGGCATCTTGAATAAAATTCTTCTATGAATAAAGAGAGAATAAAACGAACAAGAAAACAAGTTAAGTCATGGTATCGTGTAAAAAGCTGTAAATATACTGTTCTCGTCCTTTCTCTACTAATACAGCTATTCTAAATCTTTCGCTTCATGCTACCTCGGGGGATTGAGTGAATTAGAAACAAATATGCTTAATAACATAAGCACGCTAATGAAATTATATATGTATATTAGCGTGTGAGAAGGAGAAACAATAAGTTATAAATCCAATATAATTAAATAAGTTGGCATTATTTAATCAAGTAATTAAAAAAATTATAATATAATAAATAAACTTGAAAACAAAAAATATTTTCATGAAAATCTGAAAAGAGTTGGAGGTGAAAAAATTACAGTTTAAAACCAATCTAATATTAAAATAAAAAATAAAAAATAATTTAAATTGAGTTGATTCATTAGATTAAAATAAATTAAAAAAAGAAAACAAAAAAATAAAATCTAACCCACACAAATTTGATATAAAAAAATAAAATCAAAAGAAAATTAATTAAAAAAAAGTACAATTATACTAGACAACAAGCACATCAAATCTAATAATAATATTTATTTTTAAAACAATTTAATATTAAAAGAAAAAAACTAACATAAGCATTAAATTTAAAAAATCCAGGCCATGAAATTTTTTTAATCAGAGTTGTTGGGCATGTTGACTTATATGAATAGAGAAAATATAAAACAAACATGAAACCAGGTTAAGTCATGGTATCGTGTAAAAAGCTGTAAATATATATGTATTTTAACTCTGTCATTGCTTTACAACATAAACACGCTATATATATATATATATCTGTGTGTGTGTGTGTGTGTGTGAGAGAGAGAGAGAGAGAGGAGTTATAGATCCGACATGTTTAAATAACTTGGGTACCCTTTAATTAAGTGATTAAAAAATTGCTATGACACTGAAAAAAAAAACGTTTTCATTAAGATCTAAAAAAATGTTAAAGAAAAGGAAAAAAATAATTAAAACCCAGTTTAAAGCCAACCCAATATAAATGATTAAAATTGAATAAAAAAATAACTCAAATCCGTTTGAGTATACAAAATTTATAATCTGATTTGTTGGATTAAAACAAGTAAAAAGAAAGCAAATAGAAAAAAAAACCTAATTTCAACAAATTGTAAAGAGATAAAAACAAAAGAAAATCAATTTAAAAAACCCCATGAAATTTGACAAGTTTATCAAACCCAATAACCTTAACCATGTAAATTAAAATTGATGATAACCCAAAGTCAAACCATGAAAAAATAATGATACTTGTTTCTAAAATAATTTAATATTAAAAATAAAATTAAAAAGAAAAACAACGATCCAAAAATAAAATCAAGTTAACCTGGAATAACTCAAAAAACCACAATTTTAGTAATGAGATCGATGTAGGCAAATATAAAGGAAATAAAAAAAATCACGAACCTAGTTTAATAATAAAAGTAAACTTAGAAGGATGAAAATGAAAAGAAAAATCAATTTTTTTAAAAAAATCCTAACAAAAAAAATAATATTAACCTGGATTAATTTTTTAAATATACAACTTAGATTATGATATTAAGATTACTCAATTTAGAAAAAACATGAAACATAATTTCCAACTAATCCCATGTCAAAGGATGAATTTAAAAGTAATTAATTTTATAAAAAGATCTAAAAATAAAAAAAATAAAAATAAAAGGGTATTTGACATTGTTGGATAAGAGGTTTCAATTGAAAAGAATACTCAATTTCAAAAAAATATAAAAAACAAAACAAAAAAATTCAAACAAATAAAAATAAAATTTAAAAAATAAAATAATAGAACAACCTAATTTTTATCTTTTCTTATTGATTATAACAGTCATTCACAAATACACTCTATTAGTTATGTCACTCATGCTTAGTCATCTATTAGTTATGTCACTCATGCTTAGTCATGAGTATGGATTCAAGATATCAATAATGTCATTGCATGCTTTTTTTTTTAACATTAGTTATAATCTCATAATGTACAAAGATAACTTATTTGAATCCTTATTTAAGTAAAAACAAATCCAATAAATAAAAATATTAAGCACCATTGTTTTTGTGAATAAAAAATAATAATGGAGAAAGAAATTCTTCATAAATGTTACTAAGCATATCAACTTTTAAATCTTCTAATTTAATTATTACTTCAAATTAATTATGTGATCTTCTAATTTAATTATTTACTTAGTTTGAACTTCAAATTAATTATGTGAGAAGTTTATTTGATAAGGCTAACGACAAACTAATTGATGAATAAAATAAAAATATAGATTAACTTAAAAAAAAATTAATATGATATATTTTTATAATTTTATTTTGAGATAGAAACCATGTGAATAACCCTCAGGCCACCACCAGGATTTCAAACATGAATTATAATCTAGTTCATGAATATAATCACAATGCATTAACCCAATAGATTAGTTTTTACTTTTCTTTTCCCTTTCCTGACTGGCCCTGCACTAGGTCTGGGTTGGATGGAATTGAAGTCTAAATTAAAGATTTTAAATAATTAAGTACTAAATTGAAAGAAAAGAGTTTAGGCTATGGTGGGATGAAATTTAGGATTCTATTAAAGGGTTCATATACAATCAAGCACCAAAGTTACCAAAAAAAAATAGGTGGCATGTCAAAAATACATGCCTGCATGTGAGAGGACCTGTCGCATTGAGATGATATGAACGGCGTTGTCTGGTCTTCAAAAGCAGTCTTCTTTCATGTCTCTGGATGAATCTCGATAGTTTTTGCCATTAGAGACGGGGCATGGTGGTTGTTCCTTGGCTACTAGCTTATACAAGGTCGTTGAAATAAATTATAAATTTTAGCCACAAATAAAATAAATATGAAAGAATAAAATTAAAAAGCAAAAAAAAAATGTCAAATTTGTGCATGCTTTAACACCATCAAGATTGTTTTTTTCAATTGACTACCCATATAATATTGTGTTTTTTTCTCAATTCAATACCTAATTATTTGTGCATACTTTCACACCATCAAGATTGTTTGAAGAATTTAATATTGATTGTCGAGTTATAAGTTTTAATATATTTTTTACCGTTTGATAAAAAAAGCATTTTTTATTGTTTCAATGAACAAATCTTTATTCAACATGTCAAATTTCCAACATATATATATATATATATATATATATATATATATAGAAAAGAGAACAGATCTGAGGTATTAGCTTTCTATTTACCACATTTCTATACCTCTTAATAGCACTATAAATGTTAATCCTATGTTTTCAAGACTTCTCCTATGAATGTATAGGCTTTTCGTTAAATAGCTACTGTCACAAATATGAGGTTCTGGAAGAAACCAGACAGCAAAATAAATGTAGAATTTTATTAGTTATTTAATGAAAAACAATATGATATCGGAATGTACGGAAACCTACTTAGCAATGGAAAATTTTAATCTATAGGCACAAGTGGAACATTTATTTATTTATTTTAAATATGATTATCGTCTAATAGCTCTTATATTATAAATTGATTAGCTATCGTATAGTTTCTTGACCTATACATAAGAGTCTGAATTGTAATGGACTTGTGTATATCTTTATTAATATATTACGTTCCCAATATCCTAAATTAGGGATGCCCAAATCTAATTGGTAGCTAGCTTTAGAAGTTGAAAAACGAGAGCTTATTTTTCCACCAAAGGATAATATTTTAAAAAAAATAATTCGTACTTAGTTACTTAGTGGGGTTTGATAAGTTAAACAATAAGCACCCTTCCCATCGGAATGAGATCGATATCAGTGATGAAATATTTGACTGCCCAAAATTAATAAAATGCAGGCCAATTGGCGACCACACAACCACCTTATACACACACACACACCTCCGTAATCTAATTTTTTATCCTAATTTTTAATATATTTCAATAAATTATAAAAATGCCAATATAATTTAGGGCCAATCCAATTAAAATTGCAAAATTTTAAAAATTAATACTACTAAAAAATTAACAAATACAAATAAAAATACCGACATAAAATTTCAGTCATTAGATTATGGTGAACTTTATTGATGGAATAATCTCTTGCTATATCCCTTGGTAAGCACTAAAAAGAATATTCTCTTAGTATATCGAGAGAATTATAATGAAAAAAAAATAAAAAAATACATAAAATTTCTCTATCTGACGAGTGACCCCTCTCTTACCCTCTCTTGTTTTTTTTTTCTCCATTAGATCTCTGGAAAAAAAATAATAGCATACCCCTTTTTTATCACAAAAACAACCTCCCACCAAAAATTTAACCATCCAAAACTCAATTTATTAGTATTATTGTGATTCAATTGTTTTTTAAAGATTTTTTACATCAAGTAAGAAAAACTATTCTTTTTTGTTTGAACTCAATTTTAAAATGATAATTCTTATTATATATTTTTATAGTATATATAGCTTGTTTATGTATTTACTTGTTTTATAACTTTTTTCCATAGGAATTTATTATATGAATATATGATTTGTATATACTAGGATTTGTTTGAGATTTTAAAAAATTATATTTATTTATAATTTGATGAAATTGATTTCTAATTTGTAACTTAGGTGTTTTGTAATGAAATAAATAATAGCTTATTTAATGAATATGTTTTATATTTTATCAATTTTATTGTTTAGATGAAAATTTTGGTAAATATGTAGGAATTTAAATTTATATAGATAATTGATAATGATTTAAGAGCACTATTAAAATAGATTGAATAAGTATGAGTTAAACCAATATTAAATAATTTATTTTGTTCATATAATTAATTAATACATATTGTCATCATCAATATTTTATATAAGTAATAGATGAGTAATCTTGGATGTATCAAGATTCATCAAAGGGTTTCACATGATGAATTATTATAATGGAATTGAAGATTTTATTAATTACATACTATCTAATCCAAGAAATATTAGTGGAGGCATTATTAAATGTCCATGTAAGAGATGTAAAAATAAAAATTTTATCGATACAAATATTGTAATGAAGCATCTTCTACAAAAAGGATTCATAGAGAAATATTTCTAGTGATTTGCATACAGAGAACCATATACTCCTAATGAGACCATGGTAGAAAGGATAATTGGGTCAATTTTTAATTCTAAAAACGTGTATGGAGTTGTAAATGACACTAATAATTCTTATAAAAATATGGTTATGAATGTGATTGGAATAAATTAGGGCCATATAAGTGAATGTCCAGTTGTAGATGAGGAACCAAATGCAGATGCGACCAAGTTTCTGATCTTCTAAAAGATTCTAACAGATCATTATGTCATGGGTAAACAAATCACAATAAATTATTATTTGTTGCATATATATTCACCATTAAGTCAGATCGTGGGTTGAGTGAGGCCAGTTACAACAAAATTATCAAATAGATAAGAAACATTTTACCTTAAGAAAATAGATTGAAAGAGAACTGTTGTTAAATCCATAATGAAAGCCCTCAACCTAGGATATCAAAAAATTAATATTTGTCCAAACTTTGCATGTTGTACTACCTTGAAAATATAGAGTTGACTTAGTGTAAAACATATGGGGAAAAACTCTTGTTATACATAAAAAACTTAGATAATTTTCAATTACTTTTAGACTATAAAGGTTATTCATATCTTCAAACATTGTTAAGCACATGACATCATATCATTTATATAATATGTTGGATGGAGTCACAATGCACTTATCTGATGATGAAGCTTGAAAATATTTTAATACGGTGCATCCTTAGTTTTCAATAGAATTAATAAACATACATCTTGAGTGATATACAGATGGGTTCAATCCATTTGGGTCATTCCCTATTCTTTATAGTTGGGCAATAATACTCATGATTTACAACTTGCCATCAAGGATAAGTATGAGATCGAAGTTTATGTTTTTATCTATAGTCATACTTGTTTCTAATAGCCTACGTCATAATATAGATGTTTTCCTTTGACAATTGATTGGTGAGTTGAAGCAATTGTGGTTATCCAGAACTTTAACTTATGATGTCTTCAAGAAATAATTTTTTTAGATAAAGGTAGCTTTGATGCAGATTATCAATGATTTTCTTACTTATAAAATGGTTTTTTCTTAGAGTACTTATAAAAATTAGCATGTCTATACTATATGTAAAATAACAAGTTCTTCACATTAACAAAAAGTGGTAAAATATCTTTTTTTTTTTATTATCACTAAGGGTTCTTGTCAACGGATCACAAATACATAAAAAACTTTTTTGTTGGTAGAGTTGAAAGGGATATTTCACTACTGATATTGTCAAGTAAAAAATTGTATGATGTGGTGTCATAGTATAATGACATTATATTTGGTTTTCAATCTAATAAGCAAAAATTTCCTGATTTTGGTGTGACCTATAATTAGATAAAACAAAGTATTTTATGAGAACTTTCTTATTAGAAGATCAATCTCCTCCACCATGCTCTTGATTTCATTCACATTTTAACATGGTTATGGATTTGAAAGTAAAGACAACAAACAACATGAAGGCTAAAATGAATATAGCTTTGTTTTATCACTATAAAAATATGAGTTGATTTATGATAGGTCACAAGTGGCAAAGTCGAAAGCCACTTTCATCTTAGATAAAATTGCACAATTATTTATCTATCAATGACTTAAGAGTTTATGTTTTTCTAATGGACATGCTTCAAACATGTTATATTGATGAATTTGAAGGATTACAGATTGTATAGAATGAAAATCATAATTACTGTGTGTTTATGTAAACACTCATTCCACATATTTACCGAAATTTATTACTAAACATAACATGATATGAGATGCACTCACAAAGATTAATCAATTTTTTAGAAATATATACTCTAACAAGTTGCATATACAACATATAAAGAGGCTTGAAATGAATATTATCTAGACAATCTGCAAACTTGAATTAATATTTCTTCCATCGTTTGTTGAATTAGTGGAGCATCTACTTATTCATTTATTGTTTTATGGAAAAATTAGAGGTCTTATCCAATATAGATAGAAGTCTCCATTTAAAAGATTAGATATTACATATGCATCATAATTAAATTTTTATTGTTTTTTTTAATTCTTAAATTCAAAATATTCATTTAATTTTATACAAATATTTATTTAACCTTGAGAAGAAAAATAAAAAATAAAGTGTATATTGAGGCTTAGATGTGTAATATCTTTTAAAAAATCTTAATATTTATTTCATATAATTTTGAGTCTTACTCGAAAATAAAAATCAATCATATAACAATAGTTAAAAAGTGTTTTACAGTGAAAGCTTAGCATAAATATAAGAGACAAACTATCCGTAAATTAGCATAATATAATTAGAAAAAAAATGTTTATAAATTATAAGAGCATTCATGACTCAACTTTTTTTTTTAAAAATTAGTATTGCGGCTCTCTTTATCTGTTTATATATATATATATATATATATATATAGTCTTTGGTTAATATTTGCTTAGCTTTGAAAACAAAACCATATCACTTTAAAATGAAGTTGTTTTACTTTTGAAATGGAGGTGTTTAACCAAAAGTATAACTGTTTATTATAAAGTCTATTTTTTAATTAAAAGAACAAGCTTCTCCATTAATTTTTTTTAATTATACATAACAAATAACAGTAGCGTTTTTTTATAATTTTATTTCAAAATCTTTTATATAAATGATTTTATTCCAATGATGTGTCTATATATATTGTCACCTTGTTCAATTTTATTTATTTGGAAACTTGAGAATTATTTTATAATAAATATGTTCACCTGTGAGTTTAAGAAATCATAAATCATTTAATACTAATAAATAGTATTTCTTTAAATATTATTGGCACAAATCATTCTCTAATCATTTAATTAAATACATGCATCAACTTTTTAATTTATGGTTAGGATTTTTTATGTAAAAAAATACATTTAAAAATCCTGCATATTCATTATTTTTTATTAAAAAATAAATTTTTTTAATCTACATTTATCTCTTAATATTTTCAATTTGATTTTTAGTTATTGTAAATAATGTTTTTATTTATTAATATAAATAATTATCAATTTATTTAATTTAATACATACATCAATTTTTTAATTTACAGTTGATATTTTTTATATTAAAAAATACATTTTAAAAAACTAAATATTTATTTTTTATATTAAAAATAAAATTTATTCGACCCACGGTGTGATGACTAATTGTCAAAAAACGGTTTGCATTTAGTCGAAAAGTCAAATCTGTTTTGTGGTGAGCTCATATTAAGAGATGAGTTCAATCACTTTGTATCATCCTCTCATATGAAAGTGTTTTGCTTGTGATATCATGACTTTTCACTTTGTATCATTTCTTGACTTTTCACTTTGTAAGACGAATCTTTTTGGACAAGTAATTGAATTAAAAGATAATTAACTTGATTTTTCTTTCACTTTTTGCAAAATTATTATTATTAAAACAATAAAACCAAAAATAAATTCCCTCATTATCTCTTCACAAATCAATATTCTTCATTATAAACACTATTATTTTAATTTTAATTTTATTATTAAATTTATTAAAAATTAAGTTCTATAATTATTTTTTATTATTTTAAAATTATTATAATCTAATAAATCAAATCACGAGTTTAATGAATTTACTTAGATTGATTTAAGTTTTATTATTAATAATTTATTTTAATTTTATTAAATTAATTGAAAATTTTATTTTATTTCAATTTATCACTATAACACTTCCGTACCAGATATAATACATTCGTATGTAAAGAAAATTCCATCAAAATTGTTGGTCAAAGTCAAAAACTTGACCACCGGGGCCATGAATGAAATAAAGGAGAGGATGGAGACATTTAGGTTAGGGGTTAGCATATATGGTGATTTTCTTTTCACGTGTTTCTTATTTTGTATTTTATATTTGAATAAAATTAAAAGGTAAAGTAGGGACTAAAAAACTCAATTAAATGATCAGTTAGATTATCAGCATAACATAATTTTTTTTTAAAAAAATTGTTTATAAATTATAAGAGTAATTATGAAATCAATTTTTTTTAATTGGTATTGTTGTTTTTTTTTTAAATGAATCATTAGTTATTTTGCTTTGGAAACAAAATAATATCACTTTAAAAAAATTGTTTTAATTAAGGCTTATTATAAAGTTTATTTATTTTTATTTATATAAATGAGCTTATTCATGAAGTGTCTATATATATTGTTACCTTATTCAATTTTATTTAGAAAAAAAAACTTGAGAATTATTTTATAAGAAATATTTTCACATGTTATTGAGTTTTAAGAAGTCATAAATCATTTAATACTAAAAATAGTATTTCATTAATTATTATTTTAGTTTAATACTTATTGATAATTTTATATCTCAAAAGCAAATTAATATAATTTAATTTTTTTTATTTCTTTAAATTAATATTTTTTTTATATTTTCAGATTATTTTAATGTTCTGGTGTCAAAAATAATTTTTAAAAAATAAAAAATATTTATTTTAATATATTTTTAAATAAAAAATATTTTAAAACACAATCACAACCACAATACAAACACTCTTTTAATCAAACATTATTTAGTTATTTAAAAAATAACATAAATAGCACAGCACATTAACCCTTTGGCTTTGTGTGGGGACTTGGTACAGCCGTGCTAGATGCATATACATTATTAGTGGGTGTGCCTCTTTCCATCATTATTTGTTTTCATTTAGCTGGAAAGAATTCCTCCAGCCTTACCCGTTATACGATTTAAAAAATTATTAGTGGGTCTTAAGCTTTATTTATTTTTATGTTTTAAAAACGTTTTTTAAAAGAAGAGAAAAGATCGATTCATGATGCTTCCGTATGAAAGCGGAAGAGCAAATTCTTGTTGCTGAATTGGAAATTTTTGTCCCCCCTCGTCATGATCGAAGCATCCTTGACATCTTAGCCATGGCCGCCATGTTTCAAGTTCCCTGGATATTTTATTAATTGCAACTTGAGAGAGATTATGATAAAAGGGCAGGAATGATACAGTAGCCTTCCTCACCAATTTCACTAGCTGCAGCGTTAGCCATCAATCCTATCGATTTTCTCTCTATGGAATTCCCAATCCTTCTAGCCAGCCTTCTCTTTATCTTTGCTGTACTGAGATTGTGGAAGAAATCGAAAGGCAATGGCTCAACTCCAGCCTTACCTCCAGGACCATGGAAATTACCCCTCATTGGAAACATTCACCAGTTAGCTGGCTCTCTTCCCCATCATTGCCTAACAGACCTGGCCAAGAAATATGGACCCGTCATGCAGCTTCAAATTGGAGAAGTCTCAACTGTCGTTGTTTCTTCAGGAGAAGCGGCAAGAGAAGTAATGAAAACACATGAGATCAACTTTGTCGAGAGACCTTGTCTCCTTGTTGCAAATATCATGTTTTACAATCGCAAGAACATTGGGTTTGCACCATATGGAGACTACTGGAGACAAATGAGGAAAGTTTGCACGTTGGAACTATTTAGTGCAAAACGTGTAAGATCATTCAGATCAGTAAGGGAAGAAGAGGTATCCAATTTTATTAGAAATATTTATGCGAAAGCCGGTTCGCCAATCAATCTTAGCAAAATGATGCTTGACTTATCAAACGGCGTCATTGCAAGAACAAGCATCGGTAAGAAATCCAAAAACCAAGAAGCCTTCTTACCAATCATTGAAGATGTGGCAGAGGCATTGGCTGGTCTGAATATTGTAGATGTGTTCCCTTCTGCCAAGTTCTTGTACATGATCAGTAACCTGAGGTCTAGACTTGAAAGGTCGCATAAAGAAGCAGATGAGATCCTTGAAAACATTATAAATGAACGTAGAGCCAGCAAGGAAGAGAGAAAGACTGATCAAGACAATGAAGTGGAAGTTCTTCTGGATGTTCTTCTAAATCTACAGAATCAAGGAAACCTTGAATTTCCTTTAACAACTGACAGCATCAAAGCAATCATCGTGGTTAGTGCATATATAAATCTGTTTATGCTTCACATTTAACACATGTTTTAAATATATGCCTGCACACCTGACGCTAAATGAATCGAATTTTAACTGTTGTTACTACTGAAATTCAAGAACTTCTGATCTAATTTATGTAAGGTATTCGAACTCAAATGTAAATCTATGTTGTGCCTTCTCCGGTGTCTTTAAAGACATCGGCCCGTCATTGAACTGGATTTTTGAAACAAGTCAATTCCGTGACCTGAGGCATGGTCGAATCCTGCTAAAGAGGTGGCTGGATCTTGGAGATCGCGCCATCATGACACAATTGATGGACCGGTTCATGTAGAAAATCGTGCCTTTCCAATGCCTTAAAAAAGTCCGTGGAGAAGGGACCAAGTAGTTACACGATCGATACTGATCCTAATTCACACGCACCAAGGTTAAACAATTAGAGATCCATAATCAAGAAAACAATTATCTCTCCAAGTTGAATTGATATATGATTCCTATGCACTAATTAAGAAAGATATGATCAGTTCCCTATCTCGCAATTCTTGTTACAGGAAATGTTCGGTGCTGGGAGTGAAACAACATCAACACTTTTGGAATGGTCAATGTCAGAAATGTTGAAAAATCCAAGGGTAATGAAAAAGGCACAAGAAGAAGTGAGGCAAGTCTTTAGTGATTCTGAGAATGTTGATGAAACAGGTCTTCAAAATCTAAAATTCTTGAAGCTGATCATCAAAGAAACTCTGAGACTACATCCACCCATTTCTTTGATTCCAAGGG
This sequence comes from Populus pruinosa, assembly GCA_026413675.1. NCBI lineage: Eukaryota > Viridiplantae > Streptophyta > Magnoliopsida > Malpighiales > Salicaceae > Populus > Populus pruinosa. Next base: position 13,795,748 of record CM048598.1, on the reverse strand, counting down.
AATGCAGCAAGACATGCGAGATTAATGGATATGTCATACAAGCCAAAAGCAAAGTAATAATCAATGCGTGGGCTATTGGTAGGGATCCTAATGATTGGACTGAAGCAGAGAAATTCTATCCAGAGAGATTCCAAGATAGTTCAATTGATTACAAGGGTACAAATTTTGAATTTATCCCATTTGGTGCTGGAAAGAGGATGTGCCCTGGCATGCTGTTCGGTATAGGTAATGCTGAGCTTCTGCTTGCACGGCTTTTATACCATTTCGATTGGAAACTTTCCAATGGAGCAGCTTTAGAAGATCTTGACATGAATGAGGCCTTTGGGGGAACAGTTAAGAAAAAACATTATCTTAGCTTGATTCCCATTCCATATGGTCCTTGTCCTTCGCCTGTGGAGTGATGAAAGTCTGTGACAGTTTCACTTAAGTTTTGGTCCCTGAATCAAATCTACTTGTACTAAACTACTTGGTTTTTACATTGTGATGTTCTTTTGATTGTGCAAGTTAAGTTAAACTATAGAACGTTTGCTAAATGTGTTTGTCATGTATTTCCAAGAACTCGGGAAGTTTACCCTTGTGGAAAATAAACAATTTTCGACTTTCAGATAGCGAAGTTCGTCGTGGTCTTGGTTAGCAGCTTTTATATTCAATTTATATATACTTAATTTGAGTGGTGCTAGGGAAGTGCCACAACCATGGCTTTGTCTACACGAACAAGGAGTTGTGGCTGTGCGTGTTGGATTGTACTGCATCTGCCATTTTAAGTGAAATTGGTCTGGAATTTCTAGCCAACTATTCGACCACTAGGGTTAAACTAGGAGATTGGTTGGCAGCTAAATTCAATAGACCGGTTGGTTTGTTAAATTCGATAAACCAATTAGGTTAAACTGGTAAATCAGTTGTTGTTTTAGATTTCAATCAATTAGTTGATTGTACACTAAGGTATAATTAATTCTTTTAGGTTCAATTATTTTAGGATATATTTGGAATCGATTGGGTTAATCATTTCTAGTTAATAATTATATTTTGGTTTCTAAACATATTGGGTTATGAGTTAGAATCTAAGTTCAATGTATTATATATATTGTATTTTTTTTCAAGTTTGTTTTTAGTATATTTTCTTTTGTAATTAGATAATCTTCATATTCTATCTGCGAGACATCAATAAAAATTTTTTATATATGCTTTCATAATTTTTTAGATTTCAGTCAGGTGAGTGGATAATATTTCATAAGCATGATAAATACTACAAATATTTGAATTGTTAGTATAAAATGGATCATGCTTATATATATATATATATATATATATATATATATATATATATATATATATAATTGTTATTATAAAACATGATCATTTGTTGAATTTAAATTCTAGATATGACATATGTGTATATTTGATTTGATAGCTCCTTATTTGATTAATACTAAGATATAATTATATTTGTTTTATTATGATATTTCTCTTGATATGCTAGTTAGAATAGTTATGCTATCAGAGTAGTGTTAGTTTTTGTGCATATTATATTTAAATCTTAATTGGTTGGGATACTCACTAATTTGTGCAAACTAATTATCTCATAGTTTGGAGTTGCATGCTCATTCAATTTTGATTTTTTGACAAGCCTTACCTTATGATATTCTTTGTTATGGCTTATTTACGAAACTTTCTTGTAAAAGCTTAAAGTCAAATTTGTATATGTTTTTTTTGTCTTATTATCTTATATGTGTATATTGAATATTATTTACTCATTAAGTTGTTGAAATCACCCTCTTATTATTTATCATTTTCAAGCATAAAGTTTTTCTAACATGTCACTTTTATTGGACTTTAGAACCCACTCTTTTATTGTAGTTAATATTATTTTGTTATATCTAGTTAGAACACCACAATTACAATATTTGTATTAAGTCATGTATTAAGATGTTGATTTATATTATAGACATTAATTATGGTATCAAAAGTTGTATAGATCTCTAGTTTTTTTTAAATGGTAAATGTTTGAATATAAGTCTTGATTCGTAGAGGTACAGAAACCTGGAGAGGAACCTTATCTATGTACCAGTCATAGATCTAGAAATTAAGTTATGAAAAACTTGGTATCGAAGATGTAGGTCAAAGAAATAGTAATGCGTGAAACATTAAGATATATATCATCTTGTTTGTTATCCTTGGGTTTTTGAATTCTCATCAAGTATGTCTTCTTTTTGAATTCTTATGTCTTCCTTTTGAATTCTCATCAAGCATGTTTTCTTCAACTCTTTAAACTTTGTGATAGATATGTTTTCTTGTAATTCTATGATAACTATCATGCTATTGTTTTAACATGATTTAAGTGCTCTCGCTTTTTATAGGAAAAGCTGGGGAATAGAAAAATAGTTGGTAGAATTAGTATGATGTCAGTATTATATAGTTGAGGACTATAAGGTAGGAGTGACAATGTACTCGTACTTTAACATGTTGAGGAGGTACTTTCATTAGTAGGGGAGGATAATGTGGTTTATAAAATGGGTAAAGGAGTAGTGACACGATCAAAATATTGATGTATTCTCTCGAGTGTAGGAGTGTCGAAGTAATAAATAACTTGACAAGACCGGAATTGAACCAGAAGGAGGTTAATTATATACATTATAAACAATAACAACAACAATAATAATAATTATAATAATAATAATAATAGTAATAGTAATACTAGAAGTAGAAATAATAATAATAATGATAATAATAAAGAGAGCTTTGAGATCTGATATTGATATAAGGATTAAACAATGATAAAAATAATTATCAAGGTTAGAGGATCCATTAATGGTATTTCAAACAAGTATAGTATAAACTATTATTACTCAACTAGAAACCACACACAAAGGAAGTTCCAATCGGATTATAAATTGTTAACATGATTACATTAGTTATCCTTACCCAGGCCATCTATAATGAATTGTATTTTATCTTCACGGTTTATAGATTTCATTCCTAAAGAACAACATTGTGCATTATAAGTCCATCTGGCACATTGATGATAAACTTTCAATCGTTTTGCACGATGTTTCTTTGTAAAAGTGCTTTTACTTATCCTAGGCATGTATGAAATAAAAGAATTAGAAGACTCACTTGATAATCAGACCTTTGCTTCAATTAGTCAATGAATCTCTTCAGAAATTACACAATTTATTAACAATCTCAATCTTACATATCTAACATGTTAAATTTTTATAATCGCATTCTGAGGCAGAGCAGGAAAATACTTTTTTAATTTTTCAAGAATGGTGTCCATTTTTAAATGAGAATTAGAGAAGAGATTCAAAGAAATGAGAAAGAGCAAAGAATTGTATAAATATATATACAGATATCAGTTATTATGGGAAACTGAAAGAACCGACTTAAGTTACAGAGTACCATTATCCGCTATTTGATCGGGGGTGAGAGAAACTAGCAAAACAAAACACAAAACAATGTGAGAAAAGAATTAATCTTTATATACTGAATCAACCAATTCAATAGAGTCATTTTCAATTGAAAAATTATCAAAGTAAACTTTCAAATGATGTCCATTTATCTTAAAAACATTGTCATTCTTTGGATTCTCCATATCAAAAGCCTTATAAGGATACACATGTTTCTCAATAAATAGACCACTCCATCTTGATCTTAGCTTTTCAGGAAATAAATGTAGTTGAGAATTATAAAGCAAAACTTTTTTACTAGTATCAACTTTTTAATATTTTTTATAACTTTTGTAAAATGCATACATGTTCTTAAACATGGTAGGTCAATCACAAGTTTTATAGAATGCATGTGTGTCCTAGAACATGGTAGGCTAATAAAATCTATTTTGTAAGATTTTCGCAGTTATATTCTTTGATGAGAAATGACCCCTATATACCTCAGAATAACAAAATTTAATGACACTACTTATCTCATTGTCGGGAATATATCTTTAAAATATTTGATCAAGACAATATTTGAATATGCAAGAGTCATCCCAATAAAAGTTATCCACTTCATTCAAAAACTTTCTTTTGTCTTGGGTACTCTAATAAGCTGGTAAATCTTCTAAAAAAAGAAAATTGATAAAATTAGCAAACTAAGGCATTGATCTAAAAGAAAGTAAGGATTCGTTGCGAAAGAAATCATCAATTGGTGTGATGTCAGATGTTGAATCTATTGTCACTCTTGATAAAAGATCCACATCAATATTTTATATGTTTTTTTCATCTATGATTTCTTCTTGAGAATAAATTATTTATAACTCTTGATAAAAGATCAACATCAATATTTTTATGCCTTTTTCATCTATGATTTCTTCTTGAGAATAAATCATTTATAAATTTTTAGATTCATCCAACTCAATTTTACTTAAAGTAGATTCAAGTTGATCATAAATTAATTCATCAACAAAATCTACTTCTTGTAAATCATTATCATCTCCAAGTTGCTTGCAAATGTTAAAAATATCCATCTCTAATGTCATGTTTCTAAATAATAGCTTCATCAGTTCATTTCTACAATTAATCAATGTATTAAAAGTTGTAAGAAACAGACGTCTTAAAATAATAGGAAATGAATTATATATTTGAACAGGTTGTCTGTCCAAGACAATAAAATCTATAGGATAAATGAATTTATCAACTTTACTAGCATATCTTCAAGTATTCCTCTAAGCACTTTTACAAATCTATTAGCAAGTAAAAGAGTTACAGAAGTTGGTTTTAATTCACCTAGATTGAAACTTAAAAAAAATAAATTTGGAAGTAAATTCACACTAGTTCCAGGATCAAGTAAAGCTTTTTCAATTTTATATTCTCCAATAAAGCAAGAAATTATAGGACAACCAGGGTCTTTATATTTCAAAGCATTATTATTCTGAAAAATAGCACTTACTTGTTTGACTAAAAAAGCTTTCTTTTTCACATTCAGTTTTCTCATCATAGTGAACAAATCTTTCAAAAATTTAGTATAAGAAAGAACTTGTTTAATAGCATCCAACAAAGGTATATTGATCCTTACCTGTTTTAAAGGTTTAAAGATTTCAAAGTTGTGATTGACTTTTCTTTGTTTGGTCATGGCATGGTGGGGAATCAGTCTTTTTTTTGAAATATTTAGATTCAACCCCTTCTTTACCCTCAGATATTAACTCATCATTTTCCTCACAAAGTTCAAGAGTGAGTTTTTCAATAACCTTACCACTAAGAAGAGTGATGACTGGTTTGACTTGATCCATGTGTTGGCTTTTGAAACTACTTGTATTTGCATTGTATTGCCCCTTGGAATTTTGCTGTAGTTGAGATGGAAACTTACCTTTCTCTTGAAAACTGAGAGTATATGTTAATTTTGCAAGACTATGTTTAAAATCTATCATGCTTTGAGCAAGTTGAGTATTGATTTTCTCTTGCTTCTCAATGAATACATGCAATGTTTCCTTAAGATTTCTTCTACAAGGTGGAGAATAAGAAGTTACATATCCATGAGAATTTTAAAAATTATGGTGTGCTTTGAAATGGTGGCTATGAAGTTTATGTATTACTCTTCCCATTGAAATTTGGGTAATTTCTCCAACCAGAGTTATATGTTTGTAAGTATGGGTTATGATTAAGCCTTTGAAAACTATTTAAAGTATAGATTGTTCATGAAGGCACTTCCTAAAAGAAGACAAAGCTAGACAGTCATTGATTGAGTTTTTATTGGTTTCACTGATTTGATACACAATGTCTTGAACAAATTTTAATTCTAGTGCCTCGGCTTTTCTAACTAAAGATGCAAATTTGGCTTGGAAGTTATGATCTTCTCTAAAGTTGTACATACCACCACTAAATATATGAGGTTGAGTTTTATCCAATGCATCATAAGTACTTGCGGTGTCCTAATTTTGAACATTTTCAGTTAACAAGTCTAAGTACTCCATTACTTCATTAGGGTATTTATTTTCAAAAATTTCATTGCACAATAGTTCCATCATTTGCCTATCTTTAGGTGTTAACCCTTCATAAAAATATGAAACCAATCTCCATGTTTCAAAATCATAATGAGGTCAAGTAGTAAGCAAGTCTCTATACCTATCCCAACATTGGTAAAATATTTCTCCTGGTTTTTAAGTGAATGTAGTGATTTGTCATTTGAAAGAGTTTGTTCTATGAGAAGTAAAAGACTTCTTTAAAAACTGTTGTTGCATTTCATCTCAAACACAAATGGATCCTGGTCTAAAATTCTATAGCCATGTTTTAGCTTTATTTTTTAATGAAAAAGAAAAGAGTTTTAATATGATGGCATTCATGCTACAATTTGAGTCATTATAGGTGTTACAATCCTCTTTAAATTTTCTTAAATGCAAGTATGGATTTTTTAAATTTAAGCCATGAAAAGAAGGTAAAAGTTAAATAATGTCTGTCTTAAAATTAAAATGAGATGTATCAGGAGGAAAAAATATGCATGATAGTGCACTTGTTCTTATGGGATTCATGTGGTCTCTAAGTGTTCTAACATGGTTATCTTCTTTGGATATATTTTCTGAAAATGATGAGGATACCCTATAAAATCTATGACTTAATATACGTGATCACACTCTCATGCACGTGTAGGAATAGAAGAAAACAAAAGAAACAAAGTTAGATACAAAAAAAGTGAAAAGTGAAAATAAAATAAAAATTATAATTTATACAAGAATTTACCTCCCCGACATCAGTGCCAAATGCTTGATATGATCAAAAGATTGATGTCTTATCTTAAATATAGAAGTGTCGAAGTAATAAATAACCTGGCAAGACCAGAATCGAAGCACAAGAATGTTAACTATATAAATTATAAACAACAACAACAATAATAATAATAATAATACTATTAGTAATACTAGAGTAGTAGTAGTAGTAGTAGTAGTAGTAGTAGTAAAGAGAGCTTTAAGATGTGATATTAATATAAGGATTAAACAATGATAAAAACAATTCTCAAAGTTAGAGGATTCACTAATGGTATTTCAAACAAGGATAGTATAAACTCTTATTACTCAACTTGAAACCACACACAAATGATTATAACTTATGTTAACAACAAATCAAGTTTTTTTTTATAGCATAAGTGTCGGTTATACCATATGGTTGGGTTATAAAAGTGTCAAGTATTTGTTGTACTAAGGTTATACAACATAAATCTAGATTAACAATTTAACAAACAAAGTATTAAGAGTGAATAAAATAACAAATATAAAACATTAAAGTCCATATTGAGTTTATACTATACTTATTCTTACACCATTAGTGTAACCTTTTCACCTCGACATAATAAACTTAACTAAACATAATAAAAGAGAGAAACATAAATAAACAAGATAAAAACATAAATAAGATAAAAGTTAACTAAGAAAAGAAAATGATAAGCATAAATAAGAGATTAATATAAGCAAAATTTAAGCATTACAATAAAGTGACAGCAAGAACATAATCTTGATCTAAAAACCAAAATGCATAAATACATGGAAAATGCCTCCTTTTATTAGCCAAAATTAGAAACTATCGATTTATTGACTAATTGTTGAGTGGGTGACCACATCTTGACTTGGTTATAATCCTTATCTTCTTGTCTAAACAAAATATTATTGCTAAAATCAAAATTTGAACAGACTTAAATCATGAAAGTTCTAGGAAATTATCTCAGCTTTCTAAAAAAAAAACTTAGAGGTCATTTAGACTTATAGAACTTGAGACATGAGTTGAACACTAAACAGTGTCTGGGTTGTAGGATAGATTCAAACTTCTTTATTGTTGCTGAGATTTGGACTTCTAAACAGCATAATTAAGTCTTGTCTTCCATGAATGTTTTAGACCTACATCTTAACTTTCTATCCATATAGAGCAAACCTAAATCCAAGATCTATAGCTTTAGATATGACCCAATGATCAAACAATGTTTTATTTTGGGTTGAACCAACATCTTTTTTCTAAGTTTGACCCTCTTTTTATCCTTTCAATTTTATTATCTAAACTCGTCAATTAATCCTTTTTATTTATGTGATAGGCCTGCATTTAAGATGAAAATTTACTATAGATTAAAGTTATCTTATGGTATCAGAATTGTTATTATAAAACATGCTTTAGTTAAGGAGTTATTGATACTTCAAGTGAAAAATGATGATATAAAATCTTGATAAAAACACACTTTTAAATAATAATCAAGTAGTTAACCCTAAATTCTTCATAAAATTAAACAACTTAACCAGACTTTGCAGACCTAAATAGAGTGTAGTATGGAAAGAGATCAAATAAAGGATAAAGAAGTACCATTATCATTTCCTACCTTTACTGGGATGGATAGTTTAAAGGATTCTTAAAGGTTGCTAAACGACATATGGTGGTGGTGTGAAGCTTGGGGTGTATAAACCATCAAGCCATTAGTTTGGCATCATTCGAGTTGGAGGGGGAAGTAGTCATCTCTTGGTTTGAGTCTGAGAAGATAGCAAGGCTAGGAACGAGTTTAACATTATGTTCTTAGATAGATTTCTTCTTAAAAGTGTTAGGGATGCTTAAGTCCATGAGTTTGAGAGATTATCTTAAAGGATCATAATAGTGGATGAATATGGTTTGAAGTTTACTTGGTTGAGAAGGTATGATACATATCTTATACCCATTGAGAAGTGAAGAGTGAAGAGTGAAGAGTGAAGAGTGAAGAGGTCTATTAGAGGACTTAAATATTTAATGTATATGGTGATGGTGTTTTAGTTATTTCCATCCCACTTCTTAGTAGTTGATAGCACTAGGTTGATTAAAGCACAAGAATTAGAGGATATGGTTATATGCTAGTCTAAAATGCCTAGAAAAAAGGGTTAGTTTTTAGATAGTAGTGATTGAGTGCAAGTTTGTTTAGAGAATGGAGTGGTCATCAAGGCTTGTGGGTTTTATGAATGTTTGGATAAAGATCTTTTGTTAGTAGCTTAGATAGTCGAAATGACAATAGTGGTGCTTAAAACTATAATTAGTGTTCAGTTTGTCTGCACCTTATAACTCATTTGTTCCATCAGGGGACAGTTCTTCATGTCAACATTGTGGAGGAGGCCATACTAGTGCATAGTGTTACAGGGGGACTGGGTCTCGTTTTTGTAGTGGCTAGATAGGTCATAAGATTTGGGAGTGTCTTAAAAGACAACTATAAGCTTCGGGAGCATATGTTCCAATTTAGTCTCTTATTCAGGCACCATCGATAAGCCAATATGGAACTTATAGTGGTAGAGGTTTTGGTAGTCGTGGTTAGAGAGGTCAGGATGTAGGTGATAAAGGCTAGATACAACAAGGATAGAGATATGCTAGAATTTTTACCTTGAATTAGCAGGATGCTTAGATATCCAACATAGTTGTTTCAAGTATTCTTCTTGTTTACTCGTTTAAAGCCAAAGTATTGTTTGATAGGACTATAACCTATTCATTTATATCCCTATATTTTTCCATGAGGTTATATGAGCAACCAACTCTGTTAGAATTCTTTATTTCAATCTTTATTGCCTTAAATGAATCAATATTGATGGAGTATATGTATCCAGATTTTGAAATAGATATTGGAGATATGATCTTTATAAAAGATCTTAAATATCTCAAATATGATTGATTTTGATATAATTTTGGAAATAAACTAGTTGACAAAGCAAAAAACTTCAATAAATTGTTGGGGTATGAAAGTAGTGTTTGATTTAGATAAAGAATTCGGGTTAAAGAGAAAAGAGTACATCTTCATTAATTATGCTATCAATCATTTTAAGGTGAATGACATTGAAAGAAGTTTAGTGTTACCTAGCATATATAGTGAATATAAAGATAAAAAATCCATAATAAAACCAAGTCTTTGTAGTGAGCGAGTTCATCAAATTTTTCCCCCAATGATTTACATCAATTTTACAAAGTCAACTTGTAATTTCAATAACATTGATTGAATGCATATAGAATGGGATAGCGACAAGATAATCAAACTTAAGTGTCTATTTTTGGAGGTTGATGTCTTTTGTTAGGTTTAAATCCTATGTAAATTGGACTTAAAGTAAACCATTTTAGACCTCCTCTTTGTAGTTTGTGCACTAGGCTCCTTATAAGATATTGAATTGATTCTTTTCTTATTATCAAAAAGCAAGGCCTGATACCTTTGCATCATGTATTTCTTAAAAAAAATTCAATTTCACATGTATCTTAACAATTTTTCAATTTGGTAGCTATGTTACATGATTTTTATATCAAAATCATATAATCTATCACGTTTGTCTTTTTATTATTAAATAATATATAATGTGAAAATTAACAAAATTGATAGAAATTACACCTATAAAATTACTGGATCCCACAGTCCACCAAATGAAGTAAGACCGATGCAAGTTTCAAATTGAGGGTACCAACTTGGATGAACTCTAAAGATGATGATAGTGTTTAATGAAGCTTGATGAAGGAATGTGGGAAAAAGTAAGGTATTAACACATGAAGGGATGGTGCGTGTTTACTAGAAGAAGAAGAACAATGAATCTCCAGGGTAGGATAGAACAGAATGCCACAGGTTCCATGTTCTTTCTATTACAGGTTTTTTGTACATGTATGAGCGTAAGCTTGGGACTCACGTCTAGAAAAACTAACGTTTCTTTCTTTACTGCTTCAACAATAGCCACATGTGGCACCACTTGATAACTAATTAAAACATTGCGCATCATGCATCGAGAGTTTTAGTATAATAATAAAAAAAGTTTGTCTCGTTTTTACTGCATCTAGATTCGAGTTTTTATATGTATATTTATCATTTCTGTGGTGTCTTACATATTTATTAGATTTATAAAGTATTTAATAGGTTATAAAATTAGTCATAGTACACGCAACCTAACATAAATACCCACATAAAAAAAACATTGCGCATCATTTACAAACATAACATGCGTTTTGATTACATTTGAATTCTCATATATGTTTCCAACGGTCATTTTATTTCCACAAATTACTTCCTTCTTACTCTCTGTTGCTTGATCTTCTCATCCAAAGTTTAAAATTGTGACAACGCCCCTTCCCATGGTATTAACTCCTACGTAGCAGCTTGATTGTTCTTTTTCACTATCCTTCTGCCCGAAGCAGCTTGTGGATGCATGCACCTTCTTGTTTCCTTACTGTTTCTTCAACTGCGACACATGAACACAAGACGAAAAGTTGCAGGAGGAGGTAAGTCCAACTTATAAGCTATCGTACCAATCCTCTCCGCCACTTGGTAAGGAGCATAGTACTTAGATGCCAGTTTTTATTAACATCTATGAGCTACTGTTTTCTATCAATGGCTGCGGCTTGAAGAAGACTAACTCACTATTGTTGAATGTCCTTATTAACTAACTGAGTCATTCTATATTGAGCTGATGTTAGATTATTCTTCAATCAACTGTGGGTGATAAGCAGACGAATAACACAAATCCACTTCTTGAAAGGAAAATAGGTGCTTCAAAAACTGGCTTAAAAACATACACAGCATCGCTAACACTAACTACAGCAGCAGGTAACCCATGCAATTTGTAAATGGTGCCCATTAAAGCTTTAGCAACTACAGATGAGTGTAAGGATGGTTAATAGCTATAAAATGGGCATACTTATTGAACCGATGCACACCACTAAGACAACTTCCTTTCTCTAATCTGATTTAAGCATGTCTTCAACAAAATCCATGTTTATATTGGTAAAGGGTGCTTGAGGAATAGGTAGGTGATGTAGCAGCCCTCGAGTGAAAATATTTTTAGGTTTGTTTTTTTATTTGAACAAGTGCTCATAATGAGCTGTGGTAGGGCGTCGTGCTATCTTTTCATGTGATCCCTTTTAAAAATTAAATATGTTTTATTATTTTATATTTATTTAACTCTTGTTATTATTATTATTTTTATTGTTATTTGTTTTATATTTATTATATTTTTAAGTTGTTTTTATTTTTAATTTCATCATAAAATGTTTTATTTCATTTAATTTTCTATCCAATTTAGCTCTTATTCTTTTTATTGTTATTATTTTTATTTTTTTATTTTATCTCTTAACATTTAATTTTATTTAATTTTTTTATTTATTTTTTTCTCATTCATTTGATTGCTATTTTTTTTTTTTTCTTGATTTATATTATTTCTCAATTTAGTCCCTCATTATTTTGTTTTAATACTATATTTGATCCTATTTTTTATTATTTTTTTATTTTGAATAATTAGAAATTTTACTTTGTGATTTTTTCATGTTTTTATTTTTTGGGTAATCTCAGTGTCATTACCCAGATCATAGATTTCAAAAATTAACTCAATTTAACTTTTATTTTTTAGGTTAGTTTTTAATTATTTTTTTTCAAATTCATCTTTCGACATTAGACAACTGGGTCTTATGCTTCATGATTATTTTGCTTTTCTTTTTTTTTATAAAGTTACCTTAATTTCATGTCCCAGATTACATGTCTATTAAGTTAACTTGGATTAACTTAATCTTTTTTCTTGATGTTTTTCTTTATATTGATTTTTTAGTTTCACCTTTCATCACTTAGTTTGCTTGAGAGTTTATCTCCATTATTTTATTCAATTTCTTCTATGTGAGGTTATCTTAGCCTCTCAATTAGCTTGTAAATTTGACATATTGACTTTTTTTTTTTAGTTCTTCTTTCAATATTTGATTTACCGGTAATTGAACTTTGGATTTCTTCATTTTTCTCTTTGATATTATCTCGTTCTCATTCAATTTTTGTTTTGTTATTAAATAAAATCATTGAAACATTTTAAAAATATTTTAAAAGTATGTTTTTATAATATTGACAAATGTTAATTTTTTCAATTAGTCATTGACATTTCTTTTTTGGCTTTTTATTGTCTTTGGTTTTTTTTATTATTAAATTAACCTATATTATTGAATCCATTCAAATCAATGACTCGGGACCTAGGATTTTCTTTCTCTTTTAACCTATATTATTGTATCCAAGCATTCTTTTTTTAAATTAGAAAAAATTTGACTCGGCCAGCAACATAACTCGAGAAACCTATCTAGTGATAACTTATAGCAATATTACTCATTATAATATTTTATTCGCTTTTCTATTAACTTGTGTGCAATGACCTCATCATATATTAATTGTGTAAGAATGTATTGCTAGTATTTTTATAGGAGAATATATTACTTGGAAAAACATTGTTCATGTAGACTTATAGGTATTGTTTACTAGAACAATGTAATAATGATGTTGCTCTTTTCACAAAAAATGAATGAATTTACTATTAAGAGCATTGAGATCTTTTCACAATGTCAATTAGTCATTACTAAATTGATCATGGACAAATAGGTATTTTTGCATTTTAAAAACACAATGAAGCAACCAAAATATCCTTGAAAACAAAATTGTGTATCCTATCATTCAAGGCTTTTTAGTATTTTCAAATTGGTTCCTTTTGTTATTATTAGGTTAACATAAGGGTAATTTTTTATTTTAATAAATATAAAATATTATTAAAAAAAGATGGTTGGCGTGTTCATTGCATGCACAAACATGTTGGATGTGTCAGCACCTTTCGAGCACCACGTGTGAAGCCTTATAGTGACTAAACATCATTTTTCACTATATTACTGGAAATGTCATGGTATCCTCTTGTTTTTCGAGACGTTGCATGGCAATATTGGATGGTGGTGCAATGACAATAGTGTTTTTTCTTCTCCTCCCACTTTTTTTTTTTGTCCTTTTCTCGGAAATCATACTAACCATGCGAAATTATAGAATTCTCCACTAATTTATTAAGATATCAAATTTGATTCTTATTCTTTTGATTTTTATATTTTTGTTTTTGGTCTTTTTATAAAATTTTAATTTGTTTTTAATTTCATCATTCAATCCCAGTTTGTGATATGATATTTTTTTTCAATTTAGTTCCTCATTCTTTTTATTTTTTGTACTTTTTAATTAATTTTTCTTTTCAATTTCACTTTTCAAGTCAAACTTTATTTTTATTTTTTATTTTAATTTTGATCCTCATTCTTTTAATTGTTATTTTTTTATCCTTTTATATAATTGAGATTATTTTTTCAATTTCAACCTTCTACATGGGTTTTTCAATCTAATGATTTAAAATTACAAATTTGAAAAGTTAACATGGGTTTTTCTCTTTTTTTTTATAAAGTTATTTTTATTTCAAAGTCAGGGTTACGAGTTTGATAGGCTAACTCAAGTTAGCTTAGCCTTTATTACCTGAGTTATAGATTTGTTATGATAACTTGAATTGAATTAGGTTGATTTCTTTAGTACTTTCTTTTCTCAATTTCATCCTTTTGTATTTAATGGTCATCCTTTTGTATTTAATGGATGGGGAATTGAGTTACATCATTTATCATCTTTTGAACAAACATTTTTTACCCTGGTTATCATGTTCTTTATTTTTTCTTTCATTTTAGTTAATCAATTGTTATTGCTTATTTTTTTATATCATCTAATCAAACTAAAACAAACTTATTTAACCTAATCGGGTTTATGACTTGAGACACATATATTTTTTTTCATATTTTAAAACATGTTTATAGAACTTGAACAAAAATTTTAAAATGTTTTTTCCTCAGGTTATCATGATTTTTTTTAATTTGGTCCATCCGTTGTCTTTGCCTTTTTTGTCATTTAATTAAAATAAAACCAACCTATTTGACTCAATCGGATCTATAAACCAAGTTGCAAAATTATATTCATGTTTTAAAATGCATTTAAGTACTTGAACATTAGTTTTTACTCAAAACAATTTGATCATATATCATAGTGTGGGTACATAACTAGTTAGCGAGAACACTAATTGAAGAAGTGTAACCATTGGTCCGTGCTCACTAAGTATTGTTCTTTGGAAAATTAGTTTGTTTTTTCAATTTTATTTTTTAACATTGAATTTATTAGGGATTTAACTTCACAATTTATTTTAATTTATTTTCTTTGAGGTTATCTCAATTTCATGACTTGGATTATGGCTTTTGTGGGTTAACTTAGTTGACTATATTGTTTTATCATTTTTCATAGTTGATTTTTTTTCAATTTTATCATTAAATATTCAGTTGATTTGAAATTAAGCTTCATAGTTTATTTTTAGTTTACTTTCTATAAAGTTATCCAAGTCTCATAACTCGAGTCACAGGTTAAGTGGACTAACCCAAGTCGATTTGAGTTTTTTGTCCCTTTTAATTGATTTTTTTCAATGTAATTGTTCAACATTGAATTGATTGGGTATTATGCTTTATAATTTCTTCTTATGTTTCTTTTATTGGGTTATCCTAATCTTATTATCTATGTTTGATAGGTTAACCAAGGTTTAACACATGCTATTTTTTTTTATCATTTTCATAATTGATTTTCTTTTTCAATTTCATCTTTAAACATTGAGTTGATTAAGAAATGAGCTTCAAAATATTTTTTGTTTTGTTTTATAAAATGTTATCAAAGTCTCATAACCTAGGTCATCGATTTTACATGTTAACCTAGGATGACCTATGTCAATCTAATATATTGTTATCTTAATATTTTTTTTATAAAAAAGATATCATTTAAAAAAAATAGTCAAACTATTTTTTTGTTTTTCATGTTGTCTTTAGACTTGTCAAATCAATCAAGTCACTTTAGGTTAATCTCTACACTATTTAATTTGTTTTCTTCTTGAAAACACGTAAGCTAATATGACCCAAGAAATGGTTAAACAAGGAAATTAAAATTCTAATATAATTGTGCTTATTATCTAGTTTTATGATAATAATCATAATTATCAATCCGACCATTAAATCAGCCTCAAAATTTACCAAAAGTTTCCTAGAATATTATTTTATATTAAGGTAAACTTTCAGATGAACTGGAGTTCAAAAAGGCCTTGTGATATAAATCAAAACAAGTTATACAGGTTTTGTTATTTATTTCATTTTTGACTTGTGGACTTTCTATTTGAAAATTATTCTTTTTTCTACAAGGATGTGGTAGCTTGTTTTTAGAATTTTCTAGTTCTATAAAGATATTTAATGGGTTGCAATATAATTTTTAAGTATGTTTCAAAATCCTTTTATTACAAGGATTTATTATTCATCCTAATTACACAAAGAAAGAAAGTTGATGGTATTTAATGATAGACTGGTTTTTAAGATTATTGGGTAGTATTATAGTGAATAAATAAGTCTTATATCAGACTTGTATTTTTGTCTTCTTCTTCTCTTCTTACAACATGATTAGTACTTAAAAGTAAATTTTTATCAAGGTTTTATATCATCATTTTTCACTTGAAATATCAATAACTTCTTAACTAAAGCATGTTTTATAATAACATATCTAATAATATAAAATACATTTAATTTGTGGTAAATGTTGATTTTAAATTCAAGCTTATCACATAACTGAAAGGATTGATTGATGAGTTTAAGAATTGAAAATGAAAGGACAAAGAGATAGTCAAACTTAAAAAAGAGATGTCGGTGTAATCCAAACCAGAATATTGTTCGGTAATTAGGTCAAATTTGGAGTTGTAGATCTTAGATTTAGGTCTACTTTATATGAATCGAAAAGTAAGACATAGGCTTACAACTTTTATATTGAGCCCAAATTTAAAAAGGTCATTTTCAAGTCTAAATTGTAGCAACAACAAATAAGCCTGAATCTGTACTACAGCCCATGTACTGTTCAGTGTTTGGCCCATATTTGGAGTTCTAGAAGCCCAAATGACCTTTATTTATTTTTTTTCTAGAAAGCTAAGACAATTTTTATAACTTTTATGTTTTCAAGTGGTTCCAATTTTGACGTTATCAATGATGTTTTTGGCAGACAAGAGAAGATAAGGATTGTCACCAAGTCAAAAGTTGGTCACCCACTCATCAATTACTCATCAAATCAATAGTTCCTAATTTTCACCTATAAAAGAAGGTATTTTCCATACATTTAGATATCTTGGTTTACAGATCAAGATCATGCTCTTGCTTTCTTTTTTTGTATTTTTGTAATACTTAAGTTTTGCTTTTATTAATATCAAGTTTATACCTTTCAATTTCTTTCCTTTACTTAGTTAACTTTTATCTTATTTCTCTTCTTATTTTCCTTTCTTTCATCATGTTTAGTTAAGTTTATTATGTCAAGGTGAAAAGGTTACACTAATGGTGTAAAAATAAGTATAGTGTAAACTTAATATGGACTTTAATATTTGATACTAACATATTTTATATTTGTTATCTTGTTCACTCTTTAATATTTTGCTTGTTAAATGACTAATATAGATTTATGTTATATAACACTTGATACAACAAATACATGACACTCTCATAGCCCATACTATATGGTATAATCGACACCTGAGCTATGAAAGGAATTTGATTTGTTATTAACATAAGTTATAATCATAAATGTCTGACAATATTTATAAGTATTAACATTAATCGAATAAGATAACTAATATAATCATGTTAACAATTTATAATTTGATTGAAACCTCCTTTGTGTGTGGTTTCCAATTGAATAATAAGAGTTCATACTATACTTGTTTGACATACTATTAGTAGATCCTCTAACCTTGATATTTATTGTTATCATTGTTTAATCCTTACGTTAATCTTACATCTCAATGTTTTCATCAGCTTCTTCTTCTTCTTCTATTATTATTATTATTATTATTATTACTACTACTACTACTACTACTACTACTACTACTACTACTACTATTATTACTATTACTATTACTATTATTATTACTATTACTATTACTATTACTATTATTGTTGTTGTTGTTATTGTTGTTGTTGTTGTATTATTATTATCTATAAATTATACAATTAACCTTCTTTTAGTTCGACCCCAGTCTTGCTGGGTTATTTATTATTTTGACACTCCTACACTTTAAAGAAGACATCAATCTTTTGGTTGTGTCATAACAACATAGAAAATTAATTTATGAGTTTTATTTTTATTATTTCAGTTATAGCCCAAGGCTTTTCTGGGCATAATTAATACTTTATTTTTAAATAGGATCTAAGGCTTGTTTGGATTAGGGTTTGGGCTTGCTAATATAGGTTTTGAGTTAGTTTCATAAATAGATCAATTCAATCCACAAGGTTAGATCCATTAGGGTTAATTTTTTAGAAGTACTTAAACTCTTATAAGCCTAAGTTTCAAAAACATTTTGATCAATAATAATTCTAAAGTTTTCTCAACTTAACGTGTAAGAGTGATTCTTATATCTTTTAGTTGTTGAAATAACTAAAACTAACTTATTGAATATTAACTAGCTTCGTGGTGTCATTTGATTCAATTTCAATAGTGTTGGTACTTTGGGATATGTTTATATATGTTACACTCCTATTAGAACTCTTTTGGCTTTCTAGAATCATATTTCATTATTTATTAGTGATTGTATGACCATATAACCACAAGGTTCACATCATTACCAATACTCTAATATGCAACATGTCACAAGTAAATGATCAAGTCCTTCATTAAAAAAAATTCCCCTTTTTTTATTGCATTTGGTAAGGACTATGAAACAAAGTTTAATGACATACCGATTACAATTATTACTTGGATTACATCTTATAGTCTTGTATAATTGGTCATTGTATATTGAATAAGTCATGAGGATTGGATTGGGCTTTTTATGACTAGTTATTAGGTTAAAGTATGTGAACTTGAATGTGAACTATCTTTGAGCTTAGTTATTCCTACAAAAAACAAGTCCATAGTCAAAATAAAGAATCCTTCAATATTTAAGTTAATAAGTTGTATGAGGTAAATAATGTATAGAAAATTAAAAAAAAAAGAGTAAATAACATAAGAAAAGTCATGTGTTATATTTGAGCTTGTTGAATCAACTTACCTAGCTTAAATGTTTACTTGGTGACCCAGAGTATTTATAAATCTTAGTTATGTCATCTTACTTTATGGAAAGTGATGTTTCAAGTGCCATGAAGAGTGGGGTTGTAGATACCTCGTGGTGAGTTATTGGTTGTTGTACCATTGATAGAAAAGTTTATGCTTATCATTGGTTATAATATTTGTGCCATTAATAGAGGGATTGGTGATTAACCATACCTTTTGTGGTGACATGTAAAAAGAAATTAATCGTTGGTAATAAAAGGGTAACCCTACTCTGTATAGAAAATTTGGTATTTGCTAGTAGATAGTATGAGGTGTCATTTTATTTCAGAACTAAAAAAGTTCATTAAGATATGTATCTGGTAGGGGTACTATATTAAGGTAAAAAAACATGGAAGGCAACCTATTTGGACTTGGTGAAAGTAAGGGTGAGGTCGTTAAAGCTTAGCCTAAACAAGTAGGATGATAATCATAATCATTATATTTAAATTTTTAGTGTGGTAACTTGTAACAAGATAATGGTCTTTGTGCAAGATCTTATTGATTAAAAACCTTTAAACAGCTTTTATCTAATGTGATTAACTGATTAGTACTTAAAAGTGCATTTTTATCATGGTTTTATATCATCATTTTGCACTTGAAGTATCAATAACTCCTTAACTAAAATATGTTTTATAATAATGTATCTAATAATATAAGATACCTATAATTTATGGTAAATGTCTATTTTTAATGCAGGCCTATCACATAAATGAAAGGATTGATTGATGACTTGAAGAACTTAAATTGCAAGGATAAAGAGATGGTCAAACTTAGAGAAGAGATGTCGGTGCAATCCAAACCGGAACACTGTTCGGTAATTGGGCCATATCTGGAGCTACAGATCTCAGATTTAGGTCCAATTTATATGGATGGAAAGGTAAGACATAGGCCTACAACTTTTATATGGAGCCCAAGATCTAAAAAGGCCATTATCAAGTCCAAATTGTAGCAACAACAAAGAAGCCCGAATCTGTCTTCCAGCCCGAGCACTGTTCGGTATTTTGGCCATATCTGGAGTTCTAGAAGTCCAAATGAGCTGAATTTTTTACACAAGAAAGCTGAGACAATTGCCTACAACTTTCATGTTTGCAACTGGCTCCAGTTTTGACGTTAT
The DNA here is from genome assembly GCA_026413675.1 of Populus pruinosa. Classification (NCBI taxonomy): domain Eukaryota; kingdom Viridiplantae; phylum Streptophyta; class Magnoliopsida; order Malpighiales; family Salicaceae; genus Populus; species Populus pruinosa. Next base: position 13,775,788 of record CM048598.1, on the reverse strand, counting down.
CAATGACGTTTTGGGCAGACAAGAGAAGATAAGGATTGTCACCAAGTCAAAAGTTGGCCACCCACTTATCAATTAGTCATCAAATCAATAGTTCCCAATTTTGGCCTATAAAAGGAGGCATTTGCCATGCATTTAGGCATCTTGGTTTCTAGATCAAGATCATGCTCTTCCTTTCTCTCTTTGTATTTTTTATGCTTTGTTTTCATTAATATTAAGTTTATGCCTTTCATTTCCTTTCCTTTATTTAGTTAACTTTTATGTCCTTATTTTGTTTATCTATTTTTATTTCTTTCATTATGTCTAGCTAAGTTAATTTTGTCAAGGTGAAAAGGTTACACTAATGGTGTAAGAATAAGTATAGTGTAAACTTAATATGGACTTTAATGTTTGATACTAACATGTTTTATATTTGTTATCTTGTTCACTCTTTAATACTTTGCTTGTTAAATGACTAATCTTGATTTATGTTGTATAACACTTGGTACAACAAATGCTTGGCACTTTCATAGCCCATAATGTATGGTATAACCGACACCTGAGCTATGAAAGGAACTTGATTTGTTGTTAACATAAGTTATAATCATGAATGCTTGACGAGATTTACAAGTATTAGCATTAATTGAATAAGATGACTAATGTAATCATGTTAACAATATATAATCTGATTGGAACCTCCTTTGTGTGTGGTTTCCAATTCAATAATAAGAGTTTATACTATACTTGTTTGATATACCATTAGTGGAACCTCTAACCTTGACATTTGTTATTATCATTGTTTAATCGTTACATTAATATTCCATCTCAAACTTCTCATCATCTTCTTCTTCTTCTTCTCCTTCTCATTCTTTATTATTATTATTATTATTATTATTAGTATTACTACTACTATTATTATTATTATTGTTATTGTTATTGTTATTACTATTATTATTGTTATTGTTGTTATTATTGTTGTTGTTGTTGTTATTATTATTGTTGTTGTTGTTGTATTATTGTTATTTATAATTTGTACAATTAACCTCCCTGTGGTTCGACCCCGGTCTTGCCGGGTTATTTATTACTTCGACACTCCTGCACTTGGGAGAAGACATCAACCTTTTAGTCGTGTCAAGTTTTTGGCGCCGTTGCCGGGGAGGTAAGTTCTTGTATAAATTATAGTATTTATTTTATTTTCTCTTTTCACTTTTCTTATATATAACTTTGTTTCTTTTCTTTTGTTTCTTTTTATTTTGTTTTCTTCCTCCTTCTTTTGCTTTCTTCTTCTTTTTATTTTATTTTATTCCTACACGTGCATGAGAGTGTGGTCACGTACATCAAGTGGTAGACTTTGTAGGATATCCTCATCATTTTCAGAAAATATGGCCGAAGAAGATAATCAATCACTTCAAAATGAGAATAATGAGACAAACCGTGCTAGAACACTTAGACATCACATGAATCCCACAAGAACAAGTGCACCATCATGCGTAGTTTTTCCTCCTGATGCATCTCATTTTAATTTTAAACCAGGTATTATTCAACTTTTACCTTCATTTCATGGCTTGGAATTGGAAAATCCATACTTGCATTTAAGAGAATTTGAGGAGGTCTGCAACACATATAATAATTTAAATTGTAGCATGAACACCATCAGATTAAAGCTTTTTCCTTTTTCATTAAAAGATAAAGCTAAAACATGGCTACAAAATTTGAGACCAGGATCCATTCGTGCTTGGGATGAAATGCAACAACAATTTTTAAAGAAGTTTTTCCCATCTCATAGAACAAACTCTTTCAAAAGACAAATCACCACTTTCACTCAAAAACCAGGAGAAACATTTTACCAATGTTGGGATAGGTATCGAGACTTGCTTAGTACTTGCCCTCATCATGGTTTTGAAACATGGAGATTGATTTCACATTTCTATGAAGGATTAACACCTAAAGATAGGCAAATGGTTGAATTGATGTGCAATGGAACTTTTGAAGATAAAGACCCTGATGAAGCAATGGAGTACTTAGACTTGTTAGCTGAAAATGCTCAAAATTGGGACACTGCAGGTACATATGAGGCACCGAGTAAAACTCAACCTCATACATCTAGTGGAGGTATGTACAACCTTAGGGAAGATCATGACCTTCAAGCCAAATTTGCATCTTTAGCTAGAAAAGTTGAGGCACTAGAATTGAAAAAGAGTGGTCAATTAAAATCTGTTGAAAACATTGTGTGTCAAATCTGCGAAACAAATGAACACTCAACCAACGATTGTCCAACCTTGCCTTCTTTTAACGAATGTCTCCATGAACAAGCCCATGCTTTAAACAGTTTCCAAAGGCCCAACCACAACCCATACTCCCAAACATACAACCCTGGTTGGAGAAATCACCCAAGTTTCAGTTGGAAGAGTGAGAACGACAATGCACAAACTTCACAACCACTGTTTCAAGCACACCACAGTTTCCAAAATTCTCATGGATATGCACCTTCTTATGCTCCACCTCCTAGAAGAAATCTTGAGGAAACATTGCATGCATTCATTGAAAAGCAAGAGACAATTAATACTCAACTTGTTCAAAACATGACAGATTTTAAAGATACTCTTGCTAAATTAACATCTGCTCTTAGTTTCCAAGAGAAAGGTAAGTTTCCATCTCAACCACAGCAAAATCCCAAGGGGCAATACAATGCAAATGCAAGTAGTTCCGGAAGCCAACACATGGATCAACTCAAATCAGTCACTACTCTACGCAGTAGTAAGGTTATTGAAAAACCCTCTCTTGAACATTATGAGAAAGATGATGAGTCAATCTCTGAGGGTAAGGAAGGGGTTGAATCTGAAAATTGCAAAGAAACGACTGATTCACCGCCAGCACTTCCATTTCCTCATGCCATGACCAAACAAAGGAAAGTCAACCATAACTCTGAAATTTATGAAATTTTCAAACAGGTAAGGATCAATATACCTTTGCTGGATGCTATTAAACAGGTTCCTTCCTATGCTAAATTTTTGAAAGATCTATGCACTGTGAAGAGGAAACTGAATGTGAAAAAGAAAGCCTTTCTAGCCGAACAAGTAAGTGCTATTCTTCAAAACAATAATGCTTTGAAATATAAAGACCCTGGTTGTCCTACAATTTCTTGCTTTATTGGAGAGCATAAAATTGAAAAAGCCTTACTTGATCTTGGTGCTAGTGTGAATTTACTTCCATATTCAGTTTTTCAGAGTCTCAATCTAGGTGAGTTAAAACCAACTTCTATATCTCTTTTACTTGCCGATAGATCTGTAAAAGTGCCTAGAGGAATAATTGAAGATGTGTTAGTACAAGTCGATAAATTCATTTATCCTGTGGATTTTATTGTCTTGGACACAGAACCTGTTGAAGCATGTAATTCATTTCCTGTTATTTTAGGACGTCCGTTTCTTGCAACCTCTAATGCATTGATTAATTGTAGGAATGGACTGATGAAGCTATCATTTGGAAACATGACATTGGAGATGAATATTTTCAACATTTGCAAGCAACCTGGAGATGATAATGATTTACAAGAAGTAGATCATATTGACGAACTAGTTTATGATCAACTTGCATCTACTTTAAGTAAAAATGAGTTGGATGAATCTGAAGATTTGCAAATGATTTATTCTGAGGAAGAAATCACGGATGAAACAAGCACCGAAAATGTTGATGCGAATCTTTTGTCAACAGTGACAACAGATTCGACATCTAACATCACACCAATCGATGATTACTTTCCTAACGAATCCTTACTTTCTCTTAGTCCAATGCCTTGGTATGATAAAAATATCAATTTTCTTACTTTAGGAGATTTGCCAGCTGATTGGAGCACCCAAGACAAAGAAAAGTTTTTGAACGAAGTGAAGAGCTTTTACTGTGATGACCCTAACTTATTCAAATATTGTCCTAATCAAATATTTCAAAGATTCATTCCCGACAATGAGGTAAGTAGTGTCATTAAACTTTGTCATTCTGAAGCATGTGGAAGTTATTTCTCGTCAAAAAAGACAGCTGCAAAAATCTTTCAAAATGGATTTTATTGGCCCACCATGTTCAAGGACACGCATGCATTCTGCAAAACTTGTGAAAATTGTCAAAAAATTGATACTAGTCAAAAAGTTTTGTTTTATAATTCTCAACTTTATGCATTCCCTAAAAAGATAAGATTAAGATGGAGCAATCCTTATGGGGCCTGTGATATTGAGAATTCAATGAATGACAATGATTTTAAGGAAAATGAACATTGTTTGAAAGCTTACTGTGATAAGATTCCTAGTGAAAATGAATCAACTGGTTGGAATGATCTTGTAGATAAAGGTTGATTATGTTGTTTTTCTTATATTTTTTTGTGTTTCTTTTTGAGTGATTTTTGCTAGTTTCTCTCACCCCGGTCAAATGGCGGACAACGGTACTCCGTGACTTAAGTCAGTTCTTTTAGTTTCCCATAATAACTGATATCTGTGTATATATCTGTGTAATTCTTTGAATCTCTCTTTCAATTCTCATTTGAAAATGGACACTAATCTTGAAAAATTGAAAAAGTATTTTCCCGCTCTGCCTCAGAATGCGATTACAAAAATTTACCATGCTAGATATGCAAGATTGAGATTATTAATGAATCATGGAATTCCTGAAGATATTCGCTGGTTGATTGAAGCAAAGGTCCGATTATCAGGTGAGTCCTCTAATTTCTTTATTTCACACATGCCTGGAACAGGTAAAAGCACTTTTGCAAAGAAACGTCGTGCAAAACGACTAGAAGTCTGTCATCGATGTGCTAGATGGACTTGTAATACACAATGTCGTTCTTTAGTTATGGTATCTATAAACCGTGAAGATAAAATACAATTCATTAAGGATGGCCTGAGTAAAGAGTCTTTAGATAATCTTCTATTGACTTTTGAGACGCATCCTAGTGGAGATGTGCATCGTGTAATTCATGATTTATGGTCACTATTTCATAAAGAACATGATCGACTTAGTCTTGGGAATCTGACTAAAAAAGACCCTGTTTGCCAGTTTTTAAGAAAACTGGATGGGAAGCCTATCCCCGACCCATAGAGGGCGTTTAAGCCGTTCTTGGACGTAAAACCAAGGGAAGATGTGAGCCACAATCACAACTACCTGTACATACACATGTTTTTTTTCAAAAGTAAATAAATAAATAAATAAAAAGAGAGAGAGAGTGTGTGAGACTCCAGCTGGCCTACATATAGGTGTTATGATTGCCTTTCCAATTTCTCATCTATAAAACCCTCTTTTCCTTCCTTTCATTTCTACTCAACCCATACATTCAACAAATACAGAAGTGTGTAGAAATGGCAAGTTCCTCAGGTCATCAAATAAGAAATATTTGTGTTTTCGGTGGATCTAGTCCTGGGAAAGAAAAGGAGTTTTTAGAATCAGCAAATCATCTTGGTCAGGTCCTAGCTGAGAGGAAGATTCATTTAGTGTATGGGGGAGGCAGTCTTGGGTTAATGGGAGGTGTGTCAATAGCTGCATTTTTAGGAGGTAGTCAAGTTTTAGGAGTCGTCCCTGAAGCTTTGGCACAAGGGGACATCATTGGAAAAACAATTGGAGAGGAACTTCAGGTCTCCACAATGTCGGCTCGAATGAATGCAATGTTTAACCATGTTGATGCCTTCATTGCTTTACCAGGTGGTCTAGGCACATTGGAAGAGATCTTTCATATCTCCTCTTGGGCTCAATTGCACATTCACCATAAACCCATAGGTTTGTTAAATGTTAATGGTTATTATGATAAGTTGTTGTCTTTTCTTGATCATGTTGTGGAACAGGAATTTCTAACATCTTCTGCACGACAAATCATAATCTCTGCTACTACTGCTGAACAATTGATTGACCAACTACAATCTTTCACTCCTGTGATTGATCCTTCCATGAGTCGCATAAATTGGTCATCTAAGGAAAGCCGTAAAAAGCTTAGATTGGATTTGAGCCTTCATTTGTAAAAATTTATGTCTTTTGGTTTTATTATTGTGTTTTGTTATTTTTTATTTTTGTTTCAGTGTGTTTCAGGTTTTGTCAGTGTTCGTTATTTCAGGTGATATCTTCTATACTCTATCTTTCTACCTTAGAACATTGAGGACAATGTCTCGTTTTGGTTGGGGGGAGAGGGTAGTAGTTGATAAAAAAAAAAAAAATTGTTTTTCATTTCATAAAGCATGTGCATAATTGTTGTTACTAGGATGGCAGAGTAAAAGAGTTCTTTTGTTAAAGTGACTCTTGAGACGCATCTTAGTAACCATTCTTAACAAGGTCTATTATAATACTTCCTGAAATATTCAGGTTTACAAACTCTCGTATTGTTACCACTTAATTCTGCTCATATACTTATTTAACATGTATTCTTAAATCTTAATTTACACACACACACTTTAACATATGATTGTGGGTTGCATATTGGATTATTACATTATTTATGTTCTTTTGTTAAAGGTAACAACTAAGGGAAAGGGATTGTATATAATTAAAAAAAAAACAAAGAAAAACATGAAAAAAAAAAGAAAATAAATAAATAAAATGATGATAATAAAAATGTAGATAAGTTTGGTTTCGTAGCCTCCCTAACCTAAGCAATTAAGCCCGAAGGGGTGTTTTAACACCTAATACCCTAAAGTCAACTGACTTGGGAGCTATTGGCCCAACACTTGTTACATGGGTTGAGGAGAAAAGCTTAAGGGAATCAAACATTGCACTATCTACATATCAGTATCTGCGACCCGAGTTACTAAGCTCGTTGGGGTGTCTTAACACCTAATGCCCTAAGACCAACTGGTCTGGGAGTCATTAGCTGAAAGCTCGTTACATGGGTTAAAGATGCATGATGTTTTTAAATTATATGTATATAGAGTTAAAAAAAAAAGCAAAAAGAAAAAAAAGAAAAAAAAAAGACAAAAATAATAATCCTATCCCAAGGAAGTTAACCTTAAACATTAGAACAAAAATTTTGTTTTCTTCCAAGAAAAGCCCCATAATTATGTGTTGATACATTGAGCATAAAAAAAAAAGGTTTATTAATATCTTGTTAAGAGGTATTGAGCAGATATATAAATTTAATGAGAGTTTGTTTATCTGGATAGATTAATGGAAGTTAAATGATGAATACCTTGCTTTGTGAAATTTGCAAATTGTTGTAACGCTTTAATTACTAGGGACTAGTAATAAGCTGGTTGAGGGGTGTGATTAGTACTTAAAAGTGCATTTTTATCATGGTTTTATATCATCATTTTGCACTTGAAGTATCAATAACTCCTTAACTAAAATATGTTTTATAATAATGTATCTAATAATATAAGATACCTATAATTTATGGTAAATGTCTATTTTTAATGCAGGCCTATCACATAAATGAAAGGATTGATTGATGACTTGAAGAACTTAAATTGCAAGGATAAAGAGATGGTCAAACTTAGAGAAGAGATGTCGGTGCAATCCAAACCGGAACACTGTTCGGTAATTGGGCCATATCTGGAGCTACAGATCTCAGATTTAGGTCCAATTTATATGGATGGAAAGGTAAGACATAGGCCTACAACTTTTATATGGAGCCCAAGATCTAAAAAGGCCATTATCAAGTCCAAATTGTAGCAACAACAAAGAAGCCCGAATCTGTCTTCCAGCCCGAGCACTGTTCGGTATTTTGGCCATATCTGGAGTTCTAGAAGTCCAAATGAGCTGAATTTTTTACACAAGAAAGCTGAGACAATTGCCTACAACTTTCATGTTTGCAACTGGCTCCAGTTTTGACGTTATCAATGACGTTTTGGGCAGACAAGAGAAGATAAGGATTGTCACCAAGTCAAAAGTTGGCCACCCACTTATCAATTAGTCATCAAATCAATAGTTCCCAATTTTGGCCTATAAAAGGAGGCATTTGCCATGCATTTAGGCATCTTGGTTTCTAGATCAAGATCATGCTCTTCCTTTCTCTCTTTGTATTTTTTATGCTTTGTTTTCATTAATATTAAGTTTATGCCTTTCATTTCCTTTCCTTTATTTAGTTAACTTTTATGTCCTTATTTTGTTTATCTATTTTTATTTCTTTCATTATGTCTAGCTAAGTTAATTTTGTCAAGGTGAAAAGGTTACACTAATGGTGTAAGAATAAGTATAGTGTAAACTTAATATGGACTTTAATGTTTGATACTAACATGTTTTATATTTGTTATCTTGTTCACTCTTTAATACTTTGCTTGTTAAATGACTAATCTTGATTTATGTTGTATAACACTTGGTACAACAAATGCTTGGCACTTTCATAGCCCATAATGTATGGTATAACCGACACCTGAGCTATGAAAGGAACTTGATTTGTTGTTAACATAAGTTATAATCATGAATGCTTGACGAGATTTACAAGTATTAGCATTAATTGAATAAGATGACTAATGTAATCATGTTAACAATATATAATCTGATTGGAACCTCCTTTGTGTGTGGTTTCCAATTCAATAATAAGAGTTTATATTATACTTGTTTGATATACCATTAGTGGAACCTCTAACCTTGACATTTGTTATTATCATTGTTTAATCGTTACATTAATATTCCATCTCAAACTTCTCATCATCTTCTTCTTCTTCTTCTCCTTCTCCTTCTCATTCTTTATTATTATTATTATTATTATTATTAGTATTACTACTACTATTATTATTATTATTGTTATTGTTATTGTTATTACTATTATTATTGTTATTGTTGTTATTATTGTTGTTGTTGTTGTTATTATTATTGTTGTTGTTGTTGTATTATTGTTATTTATAATTTGTACAATTAACCTCCCTGTGGTTCGACCCCGGTCTTGCCGGGTTATTTATTACTTCGACACTCCTGCACTCGGGAGAAGACATCAACCTTTTAGTCGTGTCATTAACCCATATTTTGGCTTTCTTTTCCATATCTCTTATGCAAGGCATGTAATTCAATATTCTCATTTTACAAGTTCATTAATTAGCCAATGAAAGGTAATGATAGTTCTTAATTTGTCAAGTCTAATTAACTAAATTATACATGAATTAGTACCATAGTTATTGCAAAGAATAAAAACACTAGTGTATAGAGAATTTAATAATTTTTAAGAACAAGAAATTAAAGCATATATAATATACATCAATGATGGTAATTAGATCAGAATGATGTAGGGTTAAATGGCTAAACTATTTCGCATTGAAGTTCAACCATGCTTTTGAATTTTTATTTTAGCTTTAAATTAATATTTTTTTATCATTTTGATTTGAAAAACATATTATGAAGCAACCTTCATTATAATCTAAAACACACTTTTAAATTTCTAATGGCATAGTTGTAACTTCATAATATACAAGGAAAAAAAAGTCTTTGCTACTTTGACTAATTATTAAGTATAAATCTAAAAGGTGTGGATGTTTCACCGTGTAGAAGTGCCTTGTTCATCCTCTCGCATATTATTGTGGATAGACAGTATAAAATATTTTGTTTTTTTAATTTGATCCTTAAATTTTTTTCTGGGTAATTTAATCATAATTGAAAACCAATTGATTTTGATTTTTTTATGAAAGCGTGGGATTGAAAGATAAGTGACCAAAATGAAAAATGCATTAAACAATGGTGGCATGCCATAAGTTTTGCAAAAGATACACTTTCGGCCTTAAACTTAAAAAATAACATAGATTATACAATTTTAATACCTCAATATTTTTAAAATTCAATTTTGATATAAAAATTTATTTTTGTTATTCTGTTGTCCCTAGTTGAGAGAGGAGAGAGAAAGGTAACCAAATTCTAACAATAAAGAGAGAAACATATCGTTGACACCAATATAAACCATCAAAACAGATAATTTTTATGTCACATGGTTCTATTTAATGATTGGATTTCATATTAGATGTTCTTTTTTACCTTTAAAGTTCATTAAAAAAATATATATGAGCTTGAGTTGATTTTTGATTTCGTGTTAATTTTAGTCTTTAGGACAATTATTTTGGGTTTTTTTAAGACTATAAACATGTTTATCATAGTTTCTAAGATATTTTAAGTAAAAAATAGGTTTAAAAACAGGTTTTTAGGTCAACACAACTTAAACTATGATTTTTTGACCACCATAATGGTTGGAATCTGGGCAAATCAGATCATGTGTCATCTAATTTTTTTTAAGGAAGACGACAAAAAAAATTAAGAGTTCAGTCACGCATGGCTGTTAGGATGTCATTTCTTAAGTGATGGGTTAGGTCAAATGATCAAAGTTACCAAGGTTGATTGAATTTTTTTATTATGCATGAAATAAAAATGATATTATTTTGATAAAGAAAAATAATGGTATAAAAAATCAATAGGTGTTGACATTATTTTCCCCTAATTAATCGCTTGATTTTTTATTCAACTAAAAGTAAAAATGGAATTATGATCCTGTTTCTTTTAATTGGTCTTTTTTTGGTTTGGATTCTTTTTTCAATTTCATCTCTTTCCATTTGATTTTGTTTTGTTTATATGTCGAATATAGTACTTATTTTCTTGATTGTTGTTTTTTATCCGTTTCTTGATTTGTTTTTCTTTCAACTTTTTCTCTCAACATTTTATTTCATTTCATTTTTTTTTATATAGTTTTATTTTTTTAATTGCTCTTTTCTTTTTTTTCTTAATTTTTTTTTAAATTTTATCCCTTGACGTTTTATTTCATTTGTTTTTAATCCAATCTTGGTTCTTATTATTTTCATTGTTCTTTTTTATCTTTTTTTATTAAGTCCCTTGTTATTTTTTTTCATTAGTTTTTATATCAAGTTTGGTTCTCATTGTTTTGATTATTATATATTTTCTTTTTAATTTATTGATAGTTAAAAAATTTATTTAAGATTTTTTTACATTCCATATATAATCATCTTAGTTTTATAACTAAAGTTATTGGTTCTGGAAATTAATTTAATTTAACTTTAATTTTTTAATTTTTTATTTATTTTATTCTTCAACAGGCTATTATACCTTAAACTTTTCTTTTCTTTTCTTATTTTAGAGTTATTTTGGATTGCTAATTAATTAAATTAACTAGAATTCACTTATATCATGAACATTTAAATATCTTTTCTACATTTAAAAAAATTAAACCACTGTACTGCATAGTACGGGTAAAAAAAATCTAGGCTGTCATTATAACATATGGGCGTAGGCAGTGACCGTTAGCCGAACACTTGCTTCCATAATTTCCGCTGCTTTTAGGGGAATATAATCAATATATGACTTGGACCTATGAACACATTCTGGTTAGCAGGAATTAAAAAACAAAAAAGGAAAAGGAAAAGGAAACAGAAAAAGGATGCTCCAACTTCGAGGAAAGGTAAATGGTAACAATGTGGATTATATTAACAAATCGTGATTCGGGACACAGTTTTTCGCTCTTATTGTTGTTTTTTCTTGCAGTGCTTTATATAATCTATACGGTCCTTTGTGTACTTTATAAAATCACGAACAATTGCTTACAATTCAGTTACATTAGTCTTACTTGATGAAATTTGAGGAACATAGGATAAATTTGTCACTCAAAGCTAAAGATTTTTGGGGATTTTCCATAACATGAACAAAGAAAAGAATTCCATCAATAATCGAACTTTCATTGTTGAAATAAAGAAGTGAGGAAGATAGAGGTTACACCCAGTTTTAAAAGCCAGGCAGAGGTTTCGTAACAAACTAAAGGAGAAAGTAAACGATGAAGAGAGCTTTTACACGAAGGATTTGAGAAGCTTATTTGCACTCAGCTCAAAAATAATCAAAAATAATAGTCATGTACTATATTACTTATATATAATTTACTTAACAAATTATTTTGTCTCTTATGGTGAAGGGGCTCTCAACTATTTAATCAAAACATAATTCATTTGGTTGCAGCATATTTGTGCTGCTAGTGTGGTGCTGGCAGTTTGTTTATTTGTTGCTTAGTTTACGCTACATGGCATGCTATTGATGAAGTTTGTTGCTGCTGTTACTCTGCTGGTGTGATGCCATGCTCTTTATTTTTTGCGTTGGTGGACGCTGCAGGGCACTCTGCTGATGTGGTCTCTAATAGGTTTGTGCTTAAACCACACCCGTTGATCCAAAACGCAGCCTCTCATTCTCTGTGATAAAACCTCTCCTTCTCCACCTCTGAAACCAAGCACCACAAACCCCTGTTTTTTGGGTGGGTTGACATAAAAAGATAGATTCTGCTAGGTAGCGAGTGTTTCTTGATCTATGGCTTCAAGGAGAGTACTTAAAGATATTTTGATATGAAGGGTTACTTCAAGTCCTGCAAGTGGAGTTAGACATTGCTCTTCTTCCTCGTCGTCATCAGAAACGGCTCCAAAAATCCCTCACTTCTCAAAAAAGGTAAACTTTTCCTTGTTTACTTATTTTTACATTTCTGGTCACGATATGAGAGATTGGGTTGATATGGGAAAATGGTTTCTTTTTGCATTGTTTAGTGTTTTGAGTTGTGTTGTATTCAGTATAGCTTTTCGTCTTTGTTTCATTGGGTTTTTAATCTTTGATGAATTTGTGAATGTATATATTCTTGGGGACCGAGTAGTGGTTTGTTTTGAGTCTGTAGTTTCATTTTTTGTATTTGCTGCTAGAGTCAAACCATGAGACTTTTCGTTGTTAATTTGTACTTCAAATTAAAGGGTTTTTTTTTTTTTGCTTGAAGGCAAGTTGATAAATGAATATGCTGAAGTGATTGGAGTGTAAATTTAGAGAAGAAAGTGTCATTGCAGGCACCCATTTATTCTGGTTTTAGTAACTTTTTGTTCATTGAATGAATTAATGAGTGTCATTGTGTTTTTTTCTTTCATGCATAGCTATTTGCTTAAACTATTAATTTCAGATTCCTTTTTCCGATATACCATTTTTTTCGATTCATAAGTCGCTTAATGTGCTGCTTTCTCGCACACTGTAACAAAGTTTGTGTTACTTTTGGTTTTTTGTTTCCTCTTTTTTCTTTCTATCGAACGATTTTCCTACTGAGCTCCAGTGTACAATGCAAGAGTAGAAATGTTCCTGTTCAATTCCGATGTTTAAATATGTGGTTATTTTCCACTATAGGGAAGGTCATTAACAGGAACAACCATAGGATTGGTTATAGCTGGAGGAGCTTATGTTAGTATAGTGGATGAAGCAACTTTCGGGTACTTCATTCGAACCTCTAGTAAGACATTTCCTTAATTCCCATTTAAACTTGTTGCATGCATATTGGAACTCTAATTCCAGAGTAATGATTTATATATGAATGTACCATGAACAAGAATTTAAACATGAATGACTGCTTGATATATTGAAAGAATTTGGATACATACCATGATAGATTCTGATAATCATGCTTTGTTTGTATTCTTTCAAGCTTTTATAGTATTGGATAAATTTAATTACTAGATAATCTCATGAATTACTCATGGTATGACTTCAATTTGAAATTGCCTCGAATATTTGTATTTTATTCTTGGGATGTAAACTTATTCCGTATAGAATTTTCTTGCAGTGGTTGGCTATTCAATGCAACGAAACTCGAGAATCCATTTTTTGCCCTTTTAGATGCTGAGTTTGCTCATAAGCTTGCTGTCTCAGCAGCGGCTCGTTGTTGGGTTCCAAGAGAGAAGAGGCCTGATCCTTCAGTTTTAGGACTGGAAGTTTGGGTAGGAAGTTCTCCAACCCTATAGGTCTAGCTGCTGGCTTTGATAAAAATGCTGAGGCTGTTGACAGCGTGCTGGGGTTAGGTTTTGGCTTTGTGGAGGTTGGCTCTGTTGCCCCTGTTCCACAAGAGGGAAATCCAAAGCCATGTATCTTCAGATTGCGTCAGGAAGGGTGAGAATACCCTCTCTTTTTTTTTGTGCATCTAGTAGTGGTGGTGGATGGTTCTTGGATTAATGAAAATTTGAATCTTTGGTGCTTGGACATGTGAAAGAGACCCTTTTTTATCGTATGGGCTTCAGAAATTTTTTTTAATTATTGTCAATTTGTTTCTAGAAAAGTGTAATTTTCAATCGCTGTGGATTTAATAGTGAAGGCATTGTAGCTGTTGCAAAGCGATTGGGTGCACAACATGGAAAAAGAAAGTTGGATGACTGTTCAAGCTCTTCATCTACCTCTACAAGAAAGTCATACATGGAGGCAAAGCTGGTCCTGGCACTCTCGGGGTCATTCTGGGAAAGAGCAATACATTGTCCCAATATTGCGATTTCTCGGTAGAACTTTCTTTCCATATCTGTCTTTCTTTTTGTTCTTCTATCTTCCGGTTCATGAAAGCTTGTGGTTTTTCTTACAAATGTTATTGGCACAATTTACCAGGGTGGCCTATTGGCACTCCATCATCTAGCTACATGCGCTTCACTTGACGATACTTGTATGATGCGTACTGTGAAAATGAAAAATGGAATGCCAATAGCATGGCTCTTTTGTCTAGTCAAGTACATGACAGGCTAAGAGGAATTGAATTCTGTTTGATATGATTTGAAAATATGTTCCTTGTCTTGCATAGGTTATTAACATGCCATCACCCAATACTCTTGGATTGCGTATGCTTCAGGGAAGAAAGCAATTAAAGGACGTAGTTAAGAAGGTATGGATGCTTACGCCTGACTTGCACTTCTCTTGAAATTGTAGGATGCTTAGTTAACTTCCTTTTTCTTTTCTTTTTTTGCATTCCATTTAGGTTCAAGCTGCTCGTGATGAAATGCAGTGGGGTGAGGAGGGTCCTCCTCCTTTGCTTGTGAAAATTGCTCCTGACTTGTCCAAGGAAGACCTTGAAGACATTGCAGCAGTGTGCAACTGCTCTTATTTTCATATCTGTGCTCCACTTCCACATGCAGCACTCTTATAGTTCCTTGTTTGTGATTTCTTGTAGGTTTCTCCTGCACTCCGCTTGGATGGACTGGTATGTTTTGTTCCCATCAAGAACTCCATCTGCTTTTACTTTTAGCTGGACATTCGTGTTTTTGTGTTCAGAACTTTGGTTACTTTTCAGATGAATGAAGCTTTCTAATTAGTTTCTTAAAATAATTTATGACTTGGTTACAAGTATGGTTGATAGAGTAATCCATGTATGAAGTGGTTCCAGTTGTTTTAATTTTCTTAAATATTTGTGGACATCACATAGTCTTCTGTTATGGATAACTCATGTATGGGTCCTTGGCACTAGCAATATCTTTGACCCCACCCATCTACTAGATGGTGAAATGTAATTTTCACCCTTCTCCAATGTGAATTTGTTTTTTTATATTCTTGTTTTGGTTAGGCTTGTATGTGAGGAAGGGATTAGTTGCAGTTGTGGAGGTCCATATCATGCAATTAGATTAAATCACATTAGGATATCCATACTGAAAACTTCGCATACCAAAAACTAAAATATCTATCTACATAAAGGTCGCAAGTGCGGCCCAAAGAAAAACATAATATAATAGTTTGCTAGTTTTACTTTTTTTATCTCATGTTCTTGGCATCATATAATAGTTTGCTAGTTATACTTCTTTTTATCTCATGTTCTTGGCTTAAATTATTAGAATAAATTAAAAATATATTTCTACTGAATATTATTTGTGGAAACTCCTGTCAGTCTGACTTTGGTTTATTTGTAGTGAAGAAGATGACGTTTTCATGCAGTTCAATAATAGCAATAGTAGGATTTTTCTTTTTCTTTTTTTTTCTTTTCTTTCTTTTCTCTTTTTTTTTTTTTGTTGTGGATGAAGCTGCAATAATGATGGTTCCCTATATATATATATATCCTACTCACCGCAGAAATAAGGACATCACTTCCACAGAGTCATGTTACTCGCTTGTCAATGCTGGCTTTGCTTCTTCTGCTATTGGGCTGGATTATATCAAACACAACCATATCAAGGCCAGAATTTGTAAAGAAATACCCAGTGGCTGAGGAAAATGGTGGCATGAGTGGGAAACCTCTCCTCAATTTGTCTACCAATATCTTAAAAGAGATGTATCTTTTGACAAGGGTATGTTGGCTGTTCTTATGATAAAATATTAAATTAAGTTCCTATGCATCCTTGGCATTCACTTGATAATGGATTGACTATTCTGTGGTCACGATCACTAGAGCAAGTCAGTACCATGAAGAAATTCCATTACCCAATCATTTTGCTGGCAAGTTCCAATAATTGTAATTCTCAACAAACAAAAAAAAAAGTTCCAATAATCATATGAATCGTTTCAAATTTCTAAGTTATTATTTGTATTGTATCATAACTGCCAAATAATCGAGCTCATTTGCTTCCTTTCTAATAGACAATCCTCTATAGACACTCTAATTTACCCCACATTTTGATGCTTCTTTGCCCGTGAGTGCATGAATGCTTTCTCCTTTCGTTTCATATTATCCAGTAAATCCTTTATAATTCTTGTTCATTATAGAACTTTTGGATTTACCATGTAAAGCCATTATATAATTTTTTTTCCCTTCAAATTAAGAAACATGATTATATTATCTGTAAAGCATGCAATCTTATACTGTCTGGCTTGAATTCTGTACTAGTTCTTTTTCCTGTTAGTTCAAATTTTCCCGAGTTATTTATTGAGCATGTATATTTTGTTTCAGTCAAGGGGAAGATTCCTTTGATAGGCTGTGGAGGTGTTTTCAGGTAAAATCTAAAGAATCCATCTTCATTAGTGTCATTAACGGAATGATTGCTCCATGAATTTGTTACCTGAACTTAAATTACTTACTGACAATTCAGTGGTGAGGATGCATACAAGAAAATTCGAGCTGGAGCAACTCTTGTTCAGCTGTATACACGATTTTCCTATGGGGGACCAGCCCTGATTCCTCGAATAAAAGTAACATTACAATGTGTTTCTGGATTTTTGGAGTCTAAAGGGCGACGACATCTAGAAAATAAAAGTATGACATTAAATTGCGCTCTATTTTAAGGGGGGGATGCTTCGTCTTTTTTTATTGTTTTTCGATGGGATATGGAAGGATTCTTGTGTATAGCTTAAGCTCTTAGCAAAGCTTCCTTTGGGAAGTGTATTGCTTTTCAAAAGAAGGAAGAACTCAGATGGAGAGTCATCTGATAAATGAAGCAGAAATATACAAGTAATGATAACACTGGAAATTGTTAAAAATTGTTTTCAAATACAATATTCTAACCAGGACTTCTTGTAGGCTGAGCTGACCGAGTGCTTAGAAAGGGATGGTTTCAAGTCTATTTTGGAGGCAGCCGGTGAAGATTACAGATAGGGTATCCCAGTTTTTATTGCAAGGCAGATAGAGAACAGTGTCTGTCTAAGCATGCAGGCAAGAAAGAAAGAAAGAACACATGGAGAGAGCTTTATTTATTTCGTATGTTTAGCAATATTTTACACCATTAACTGGTCCCTCTAGTTTTGTTGTCTCCGCTTTCTCTCCCCCGCAAAATGCCTGGTTTCTTTCACTTTTGTTTTTTCCTATCTTTTTGGGTGGAGTGGAGAATATTCTTTTTTATTTTTTTTTGGTACAATGTGACAACGATTTTGAAGTGATAGAATAAAAATTCCCCCGCAAGATGGAATAGCAATATGCTTTTCAATATGGAAAATCAAATTAAGATGTTTATGTATTGATTTAAAGGGATATGGTATACTTTAGAATTTCAAATCAAGTCTTAAGTAGGCCATCTTTACAGAGAACAAATTTGTTCTGGAGACCTATCTTATAATATTTAGATCTAATTTATGTGAAGTTTGAAAGTGGGAGTGATGTTATTTTTTAAAATATTTTTTGTTTGGAAATATATTAAAATAATATTTTTTTTATTTTAAAAAAATTATTTTTGATATCAATATATTAAAATAATTTAAAAAAATAAAAAAATATTAATTTGAACAAATAAAAAATAAAAATATTTTTTAAAAAAATACTTTTAAAATACAGAAATAAATACAGTTTTAATCTCAAAATTGTATAATGATATTCATGTGAAATGAGAAATCCAATATTATGACCATTCTAAATGAAATTGCTTTGAGTGTTTTTTGTTTGTGTTTTTTGATACCATGAAAAAATTATCATAAACTAATAAGTTTATGTATATATTTAATTAAATATTTTAAAAATTATTTATATTAATAGATGCAAAACAATTGTTAATGATAATTAAAGATTAAACTCAAAATTTGAAAGGTAGATATAAATTAAGATATTTAATCTCGCAATACGGGTCATGAATTTAAATAAATTTAATAATTTTGTTTCTTAGAATTAATTTTTATTTAATCAAATAATAATGAAAAAAAATATGCACATGAAAAAAATTGAATAAGATCTAAAGAAAAAAAACGAGATAATTACAAAAATATCTTTTATAATATGATTCGTTTTTTATTTTTCATCTAAACTTTGAAAAATTATGGTTTCCTAGTCTTTAGTAACATGGTTACACTTTACACCTCATATTTTGGAGTAAAAAAAAAAGTTAATTATTATTTATAAGTTTGTAATTTTTATAATTTTAATGATTAAAATGCCCTTGATGACTAAAAAAAGGATTGTGTTACAATTGATTTTTATTTTATTTTTTTGAAAAACTAGTTGTTTCCCAATGTTCTATTATTTAAACAAATACCACTAAAATCATGTACAAAATAGATCTAGCAACAATACTTGATTAAATTAAAAATAACTAAAAACATAAAAAAATTCATTAAAAAAAAAGGTTTGTATTTTCAACCAAAAGCAATAAATTTTCAATGTTTGTCATCATTTCAACCTAATAAAAATACCATTGAACTAGAATTAATTACACAAATTTGTAATAAAAATTTCAAAAATTTGTAGCAACAATTCTTTATCTTCCAAAAACAATTCTTCAGTACAAATCTTGTAAATACATACTGCCAAAAACAACCATAAAATTACTAATATATATTGTAAATATACATTTGAAATGATATTATCATATTCATCAAATACTAATAACCTACAAACTTGTAACAACTTGGATGTACTAAAATTTAAGAATAGAAAGCACATGGAACATGAAAAAAGAATAATTATTAGGATATCAAAAACAAAAGCAAGTAAAATCAAGTTTTTCTATACATGCAATGATAGGATATACGAGAATATATTTATTGATTGGTGTGAACTTATTAATGATATTGATTTAATCACTAGAGGGGGATGAGGTGTTAATGCTATTGATTGAATAGTAGATGAAATGAAAAAAAAATTAAAAAAGAATCATGTCAAGTTTGGATCAAGAATCATAATATGAAGGCTAGCTTTGCAAGTGTAAAGATATTATTAATGGTTAATCTAATATGTGTAATTTTACTATTATTAACTCCAATGTGATATCATATTCAAATTAAATGAATTACAATAGTGAATTAATGTACTAAACATCATGTATAATAAAGCAGCAATGTACTAAACATAATATAAAATCAAAATATTATACATGTCATAAAAGCAACAGTCACTAACAATACATATTTCAATCAATACAACTAGTTTGGGTTAAGTGTTGCAATGATGATGTTCCAAAAACAATTTGCAATTTAAAATCAAATTAATTACTAGTATAATTATGAGTAAAAAAAAAGAGCAAGCATGCGTATTTAAGTGAAATCTCACATGATTTTGAGATAAAAGTTGAAAAAAGAACTAATATTTATATCATTAGTTTTTTTTTCTCTAACACTACCTCTAGAATCTCTCATATCATCCTTATAAGTTATTTCACCACCTCTATTAACTTTCACAATTAACTTTTACAATTACAAAACCTCTCAAATTCACTCATACCCTAGCCAATATCATTGTAATTGTTAACACCTATCACACCACTATCAACCCTCATAACATCTCTTTTAACACCCATGACAACATATACAACACCTTTATTAGTACTTATTACGTTGTTACCACCACTCAAACCTATATTAATACCCCTTATACTATCACTACTACTTAAACATATTACAACTCCACTTAAACTTGCAACATCATGGAATTTCTAATTTTTTCAACAATGTATATTTAACCTTGAATTGTGTTCATATTACATTGAACCTTATATAACAAATATCCTTTTTTATATTACTAGATTGGTCATTTTATTGTTCCTTTTTATATTATTTCCAAGTTTACCAACACATACAAGGAATATAAGAACCATCTTTATGTGTCTTTGTTTTTTTCCTACACAATGACATATATAACTAGAAAACATCTATTGTTGTCATCTAACTCCATTACCAATCACAAGATACTTTTATATGGATCTTTTAGATGGCATCCATCAATGCCAATAAAAGATTTATAACCATTCACAAACCCTATCTCTATGAGTGAGTGTGTGTGTATGTGTATGAAGTCTTATAAATGACTCCTTACAAGGTTATATATTCCTTTCATGAACTTATTTGCCTTTGTCCTAACCTTTTAAAATATTGAATATGGTTTGATACCATACTTTTTTTTTTTTAGATTGTATTCAATGCTTTTTTAGATATATTTAGATCAACACTAATAAGAGGTAATTTCTTATTTATAATCCAAGTTGAAGTGATAGCTTTTATAATGAAAGGTTTGATACAACTATATCTATCCTTAAAAGTTTTAACCATAAAAGTATTGCTCTTGTAAACAAATGAAGCATAAATCTTTCACTTATAACCATTACTTGAACATGATTAAGATATATCTTCAAATAATAGTCATGTTAAGTTTGTATTCTCTCAACTCTTTTTTAAAACGATTAACATTATGAAAGATCTAGCATTTTTGGACTTAATTGATCCATCAACTCTCATTTTAAATGTCTTGCAATTAAAACCAAATGTGGCATTAACCTTCGACTTTTTTTTGCTTCTTCCTTATTTTTTTTTATTATTATTTTTAGAACTCTAAGATAAACTATTATTTGATAACATTATTAACATCATCATTGATGTTTATATTCCATTTATCCTCTAATTTTAAGCCACTTTCTAAATTTTTACCAAAATATACATTACCATCTAACATAGCAATCCATTTATTTTTTTATTCGTTAACAAATTCATATTCTTCCTTGTTAAAAGCAATGTAATCACCATTATTTGCTTTTTTTTTTTTATTATTTATATATTTATCATCATTTTTATCGTGCACGGTATTAGTGACAAAATTACCTTTTTAGTTTTTTCATTTTCTAAATTGTCATTATTAAAATTTCTATCAATAACAACATCATCATAAAAAAATTTAAATCATTTACATTAAACTCTAATACACACTTTATTGCTAATAACAACATCATAAAAAAATAAAGATAAATAATATATTGTTTGCTAAACAATATGTCGTTAGCCTATCAAAATTCAAACATTTATAATGATGTTTGGGAAAATAAAAATTATTAGCCTATCAAAATTCAAATATTTATAATGATGCTTGGGAAAATAAAAAAAAATAGTTTAAAAATATTTTTTTTAATTTATTTTCACCTATAAACACATAATAAATACCCTTAAAACATTAAAAAAAATCAATTAATCAAACCAAACCTCGTAAAGGGTCTAAAATAGAAAATTAAACGAGTAAACAGTGATTTAATATATTTTTTTGTAACAAAACGATATATTAAAAGGGTCGAATTCAGATTACAATTTTAAATTGATTTTTTTTTTTAATCATCAAAGACTTCAACATCTTAAAGTTTTCTTCACATAATAATGCCAAAACCCCCCGAGTCCCCCTAACTCCTCTCTCTCCCTCTCTCTCTCTCTGAGCGCATCAACAACAACCCAGGTACGATACCTATACACGTATACATGTATTTACGCCTTTTTTCTTCTTCTTTCTGTTAATGAATTCTGGGTCATGATCTGAATTGGTTGCTGTATTACACTTCCTGTGTTTGTTCAATCTTTGTTTAGTTCAACTGGTTTTCATTATTTCCGTGTTCTGTTCGTGGTTTGGTCAAAAATTTTCTTTTTCATTGTCTCAACATGTAAATCGGCATGATGTTTGTTTAGTTCAATTGGGTTTTGCTATTTCTACTTGTATGTTGTTTGGTTGGTCAAAAGTTCGCTTCTTCTTTCTTTCTTTTATGAATCTATAGATAGTGTTACAACATTCGCTGTGCTTGTTTGATTCAATTGGGTTTTGATTATTTTACTTGTATGATGATGGCTTGGTTTAAAGATAGCTTCTTTCATTGTGGAAGTCTCTAAATCTGGATGATGATACACTGTTATGTGTGAATTTTTTCTCTACAGTAAAAAATTGTTGAAAAAGTGAGCTGTCTTTACTTTGTTGAATTAAAGTCTGATCTTTACTTTTGTTGTTGTGAGAAATTTGTCTGAATTGTAGAAGAAGACTTGTGTTGTTGTTGTTGTTTTGATTGAGATTGTTAATGAAATTGATTTGAAGTAAATGGATGGGAATTCACTACATTAAAAGTGAATCGCAGTTATTTCATCTGTTGCTGATGTAGATTCATATAGATTGCATTGGGTATTTAGTATTTATGTAACTTTGCATCAATTTGATTGTTTTCTTATGTTTGAATTCTGTTGTGATGTCTCATGAGGAATTTGATTTATGTTTCTCTGAAGATTTATGAGCAAGAGTAGGGTTTTGCGGCAAGAATTTTGACTTCACTGGAACGTCATAATTTGTTTATCTTCTAATGAAGTCGAAGAGAAGACGTTTGAACAATTACAATGATGATGCACAAGGGGAAGCCATTTTGCCGCCTGAGATGTTTTGTGAAGTTTTGGCGAGACTTCCTGTGGAATCAATTCTTAGATTTAGAAGTGTTTGTAAGAGTTGGTGTAGGATGATCCAAAGTCCATTCTTCATCAGCTTGCAACTGGGTGTGACAAAGAATAAACCATGTCGGTTTATTGTCCAATCACAACGCGAAGTTGACATGAGCAGCCTATATTTAGTTGATATCGAGGATCTTAAGGCTAGGGAGATTCAACTTGAGAAAATTAAGTGCCGCACTCGTCTAAAGTTTAAGCTGCCTGCCCTTGGTGTTAGATGTTTTTGCGATGGATTTCTCTGCATGGCTTCAGAAAAAAGGCTAGATCCTGTCTGTATATGCAATCCAATAACAAAAGAGAGTGTGATATTACCATTATCCAGGTCGAAAGCACATCTCCTCCGTCATAAGCTTGCTTTTGGCTTTGATCAATCATCAGGCAAGTACAAAGTTATTCGAGACTATAGAACTAGCAGCAATAAGCATCTGAGCAAGTTCCAGATAATTACTCTTGGAGAAAGTTCGTGGAGACAGTTGAATCCCCCACAAAATCTATGCACATCTGATTGGGATGCTGCAGTGTTTTGGAATGGATCTCTCCACTGGATAATAGATGATAAAACTATCGATGAACCTATTCTTGCATTTGATCTAAGCAGTGAGACTTTCTATACCATTCCTTTTCATAGGTTGTGCTTTTCTCATGAATGTTATGAGTTACAGGTCTTGGGGGCATCTTTAACTATAGTGGAACATGACAGTCATATGATTAAAATTTGGGAAGTAGCTGGGAACAAGGTCAAAGGATTTTCTGCCAACTGTAGAGAGGAGCATGATACATATGTATGTTGGAACAAGTACTTTTTCTATAAAACAATTTCTCAGCTTAGCCACAAGAGTTTCATGTTACAGGTATGCATTACAGATAACAAAAATGTCAAAAAGGATTGGTTTACTCGTTTTGTCCCTGAAATGGCGCAGTACTTCCACCAAGACATCCATGGCCTTCCTGAGCATTTCAACACTGCCCATTTCAAGCCCTCCTTTGTCTCGCCTAATGCACTCCTTTCAGTTCAAAGTCAGCTTCCTGTGTTAAAGAGCTCATAACTTGGTTTCTGGTGAATGGGGAATTTGATTTGGATTTCATAGTTCCAAGCCCGGCAATGCCACATTATGTAGCTTGTTTTTTAACCAAAGGGGTGTAGATTGGATGCCGTTGCCATATAGGTCAACTACACAATCAAATACTAATATAGTTCTTCAGTTATTGCAGAATTTGAGACACGGTTGATGTTTATAACTTAAATTCAAATGTGGAACTAGTTGCTGTCCATTCTGTTCACTTTTGTTTCTTCTGTTCGTTGCGAATGGTGATTAATTGTACTATGATCTTATCATGGTTTTGGCCGTGCAATAGAATGTTGTTGGAGGCATCCCATTTGATAGACTATATATTTCACAACTCTTTAGGTCAATACGATTTTGGTGAAAAACATTAGAATTTGACAAATCGTCCGGTTCAGTTTGTTTTCATAATTTTTTGTGAATTTTAATTTTTTAAAATTGTATTGTCAAATTTAATTTGGTTTTAATTTTATAAGTTTGATTCGGTTTTAATTTTATAAGTTTGAAACTAAAAAAATTAAACTGAATTCAAATTAGAAAAAATAAAAAAATTCAGATCAAACTAAAATTAGTTGGTTTGAATTAGTTTTTGTTTTAAAATAATTAAATTAAAACTAGTTAGTTAAAACTAGTTTTATTTTAAAACAAAATAATTTGATTATTTTTTAATAAAAAATAAATTGAATAAAAAATAATTACTCTTAATATTATAAATCTCATTTCTATTAGATCCATCACATTATAGGAATAATATTTAAATATCACATGAATAACATTTAATTAGAAATATCTTTATCAAATTTCATAGAAATATCTTTATCAAATTTTATAATCATGTTAGTAGTATATAATCTCTTATAAAATAAAAAATAAAAAATAAGTTAAATTTTTAAATTTAATTACATCTCGTATTATTAATGCAAATAAACATTATTAAGGTGTTTGACTATGTATAAAACAACTCACAACTCCCAATGAATATTTTTACTCTTATAGCAACACTTTTTTTTATCTTTATCCTAATTCTTTATATGAGATTTTTTATATATTTTTATTAGAATCGATTCACATTCAAGCTATTTTCCCTGCAAATTAAATTGTTTCTTACAAATAAATATTTAATTAAAACTTTAAAAAATAAATATATAACAAACTCTTACAAGATATTTTACATAATTGACACATGAAATTACTCCTCTGTTATATTAGATCATCAAACCATGAATTTCTTTGGTTATGTTTTGTGTAGCAAATCGAGAGTGCTTTCTAAAAGTTTATGTTTTTATAAATTATTCAAACAATACCCAATTACTTTATATAGCATCCCTTAGTTTATATCCTTTTCATTTATCAATATTATTAGAACTAGTTTTTCTAATTATTTTTTCTAGACATCATACCATAAATCATGTAATCTATTATAGAAATTTATTTTTAAAAAATAAGATAAATAAATTATAACATGCAAGTTTACAATAGTATAACATTAATTGATTTAAACTTACCTAGTTGTATTGTGATATTTTCATACTTTTTTTACAAGTATCTCGTTGCTCTTACCCAACTAAATTTTTAATTGATTTCATACATTAATTAGTTTTTAAAATTTTAAAAGTTAATAACTCAAAGTAGAGATTATTTAATTATTTAACCTTAAAATTTTTCTACCAAGCATCTAATATATTCATTTATTTAAGATATTTGTCTAGCTGATTCTATTAAAACGATGATTTTTCAAATAATTACTTTATTGTAGAAGTGATTGAACATACAAGATGAACTTGCAAATCATTTCATCAATTTTATTTTCAAGGAAAGTAAATTTAAATTAACTTAATAAATAAATAATTGTAATATTGAGATAAAATATTAATTATTTAAAGAGATCATCTTTTTATTCTGCAATAATTTTTCCTTAAATAAGCTCTATAAAAAAAATGCTTACTTTATTATTTTTATTAATTGAGCCTTGATCTTTAATGTAACAACTCTAATTTTTACAAAAAAAAAACTTCTAATAAAATATAAAATCTTAGTTATTGAAACTAGAGTAAATTGTTTTTACAACTTTACTCTTTTTTAATTATCATAACCCCTACTAAAATTTTGATAAAATTTCTCCTAATATTTGATAATTTCAAGTATCAACATCAATATAATAACACTTAAATTAAAATTAATTATCAATTCATTTAATTGAGAATGGCATCCAAAACATAATTAATATAGTACACTACTAAAATAAGGCAAAATTAAATGATGATAAAATGGGCATAAAAAACACATTTTTACTACTTTAAACACAAATTCTTTTCGAGTACAACATTAGAATTCATATACTTTAGTTTACATACCAAGAATAATATTTAAGGATTTATAATTCATAATCTATAGACACAAAATTATATACAAACTCCTCCTATTAAATAAAATAGAAAAATAATAACAAAAAAGTATTCTTAACAATCCTAGATGTAGAACAAGGATTAACAATAGAATATAGTAATTGTCAATATGGATTCAAATAATTCTCATTGAATTCATTTCTAATTATAATTTACCTTTTTTATTCTAATCAATCAAAAGATTACTCTCACCAATCCTAGACCTAGAACAAAGATTAACATGATAATATACTAATTACCAATATGAATTAAACATGATTTTAAATAATTCTAAATGAATTCATTCCTAATGATAATTTACTCTTTTTATTCTAATCATTCAACAACTAATTAGGTGGATTTCTATGTTCAATATCTTTTTTAGTTTTTTAAGTTATTTTTCTCCAATGATTTAACAACTTGGCTATCCTACTTAATATCCAAATTAATCAAATTATTCATCATGATACTAATTTATTAAAAAATTCACATTCAGCTACCCATCTTTGTGGTCGCTAATTCTTCAAGTATTTTCATTTAAAAACCAATAAATTCAATAATTCCAACCATATATTAGTCAATCTAGCAATTTTATTTGAATATTAATTATTTTAGCTTTTTTATTTTTAAAGCCAAAAAATCCGGTAATCCAATTAAATATCAATCAATCTGCTAATTCTATTTATGTTTTACTTATTCCAAGATCTCCATTTAAAGTCAATATATCCAGTAATTGTAATTCAATATTAATTGAAACAATAATCCTATTTAATTACTAATTATTTCAGCGTTTCTACTTAAGAACCAATAAATTCAATAATTTCAACTTAGATATCAATCAATCACTATTAAACCCTAGCAAAAAAGAAAAGCTTATAGAAAATATTTCTAAAAAAGTAAGGCTTTACCTGAGTTTAGTGGTGGGTTCACGTATAAAAATACAATTTGGTTTTGCATCCTTACGTTGTACATTAAAAAGAAGAAGAAACGCATCAATCCATGATAGTGGCTTTTCAACTTTCAGTATCAGATACAGCTCTACTCCACTGCTAGTAAATAATAAGTCAGTCCTCCTTTAATATATTTTTTTGTTCCATCACTTTTTCTATGTTGCCTGCATCCTAATTTCTATCATCATTTGGTTCACCAGAGAATGAAAAGCTGTGCTCATCTACTTTCATTTCCATCTCATCACTTGTATTGATCATCCCACAAGATTTCTGTTTAGAGTTTAGTCCAGATACGATACTGTGTGCTTTCCAAGTTTTTTTTTTTTTTCTGAAAATCCCAGTCCCCTACTTTTCTTGCTAACAAGTATCAAAGAACTAGAGGAGTTTCACCTATGATGTTCTAGGGAAATAATTCGTGGAGAAGGCAATCCCTGATCGAAACTTTTGCTGTTATTTTCTTGGGAACCAAATAGCAACATTTTAAGTATTTGGGTGTGTTTTTGTTGCAGAAGGTCAGTCAACATGTCTGGGTATTTTGAATTCTTAAAGTGTGTGCTTTGTTGTGTAGAAGAAAATGAAGAAGATCTCCTTGTAGTGCTAGGTTCAAGGTCAACAAGTAATTCATCAGATGTTGGATCAAGTTTCACTAGGTCTGTGAGAAGAGTCTCTGATAGACTTCTGGGTTCCAATAATTACACATATGTTCCTATATATTCCTGTGATCCACCTCCATCTTCCCCTGCATTACCTCAATCTTCATCAAGACTGCTCTCACCTTCTTCAATTCCAACACCTTCATGGCCTAATCCCCCAACATCATCTTCTAATCAACCTCGATCCTTACATATACCGGCAACATTTTCTTCTAGACCCTCTCCACCTGCACCTTCAACAACTTCGTCGAATGCATCCCCTCAAGCTACAACGTTGTCATTCACATCATCTCCATTTCCACCTCCACTTTCAACTTCTTCATCAAAATCATCCCATAAAACTCATCCTACTGCTTTCCATCCAGCTCCGTCTCCCAAACCACTCCCATCGTTCCTTAAACCAGGATCTTCATCTTCTAAACCTTCTCCATCTTCGCCTAAAGCATCCCCATCTTCATCATCCTCTAAACAGCCCCCATCCTTCAAACCAACTCTGTCTCAGGTTTCCCCAGATTCAATTGATGAGCAGACAAAGGTCAGCTACGTGCGGGTTCAAAAGGGTATGTCACCTATATATGCGATTCCTAAGGATATTGAGGACTTGATCAAGACAGACAAGGTGCCTGGAGTTCTTAATAAACCGCTGTCTCTTTCGACATACAAGGATTATTTTGCAGCACTTCTGTATGCTGAAGACTTCTACATTGAGGTACTGATTAAATGTGTTCCTTTTGATGTACATTAGAGCACTATTTTCACATAAAAAGCTTCTTATGAAAACTTGTTGCCTCAACATTTGAATTGTTGTTCATGATGATCATTGAGAGTAACATTTTGAAGTAATCTACAAACTGAAATATGAGTGAAGGCTGACCAAACTTTTTCCATGGCTATAGTTTTAAAGGAAGCAAAATGAAAGGCTTCCTAAAGTGCTGAGTGAAGAGTTTAGAACTTCTTATTTGTTGCATTCTATATATAGAGTACAATTTTCTGGTTTCAAATTCTTTGTTTGTGCACTGAGATCTGGATCATTGTGTGCCTTGTTTGAATCAGAAATGGAGTGAATTTAAATTGGAGAATACTACTCTCAAGTTGCAACGTGCAGAAATCATGAAGAAGTCACGCAGGAATGAATACCTCAATGAAACTTATGAGAAGGATGACAAGATCTTTGTAGAATTTGAAATTGACTCTTGTTGTGAGAGGCGGCCGTTTCTTTTGTCCAGAGACTTTGTCTTTGCACGACCTTCAGGTCAAAAGACCGAGAGTCAAAAGACCGAGCCATGTCAGGTTAGCGTCCTCAACTTTCTAGTTACCATATGCTGTGAAGTATGCCATTTTACTTTGGGGATGAAGCAGATGGTGGAAATCAAGCATCATTTAACTTGAGCTTCATTTAGTGTAGTCAACTTATTGACATCGTTAATGTTCTCAAATTCACACCAGGGTATTATATATCGTGTGGAGAGGAGCACTCGTGTACTGGTTGAATTTGGTGAAGATTTTCTTTTGCAGCATCATTCAACCCGTAAATATGATGTTAGCTTCTCATTTAACAGAGTTTGTTTGAAAAGGGCTCACCAAGCAATTGAAGCGGCGTCAGATCCTTCATTTAGAAGTTTTCTTTTCCCTGATGGTGTCTCCAAAAAGATATTCCCAATCTCTACACCTCTCCACTTTTGCAATCATAAACTTGATGTGTATCAAAGCTCTGCAGTTCGTGAGATTTTGAGCTTCCAAGGACCACCGCCTTATCTTGTTGAAGGTCCACTCTGTTTAAGTAAGTTTTCAAAACAACTATCAAGGACTGGATTGGTAATCCAGGAAGCAGTGCTCCAAATTTATCAAAGCTCGCCAAAGCTTCGGATTCTTCTATGTGCACCCATTAACAGAACATGTGATTTGCTGATGCAAAGCTTAAACAATGACATTCCAGAGTCAGATATGTTTCGTGCAAATGCTGCTTTTCGAGAGATAGATGGGGTGCCTATTGACATCCTATCATCGTGTGCTTACAAAGGGGAGTGCTTTACGTGTCCATCACTTCAGGAGCTCCGGAAATTTAGAGTAATCTTGTGTACTTTTGTTAGTAGCTTTCGGCTGCATAATGAAGGGATAGCTGCTGGTCATTTTAGTCATATTTTTTTGGTTGATGCTTCATCAGCTACTGAGCCAGAAGCAATGGTGCCTCTGGCTAATTTGGCTAGTGAGGAGACATCAGTGATCGTTACTGGTGTACCAGGAAACCATTCAGGCTGGGTTCGCTCCAACATTGCAAGGAAGAATGGACTAATGACATCCTATTTTGAAAGACTTCGCAATAGCAAGCCATACCGGAGTTTACTTCCAAAGTTTATCACACAGCTGGTTGATCCCGAGAAAGAATCAGTTGGTGATTACAGCTATGCATCTGTATCTTATGACTAAGGTGTTCTTCCATATCTGCAACGCCATGATACTCTTAACTCATTGGATTTCCTGTAAGCTTTCTTAATGCCTGGTCTTGTGTATATACGAGTGAAATACAAAGAGAGTTCTTCTGTATGTTTACCCAAATTTACCGATTGATGTATTTGTTTGCTTGACTAGAAAAATTCAAGTAGAATAATTTTCTTTCATGTGGTTTATTGCTTTCTGTTGTAGTGCTGTTTATGTGGTGGTTTTGTTTTAATCACTTAAAAAGTTCTTTTTTATATACTTAAAAAATAGAGAATTTAAAATTTTGATCTTGGGTTTTCATTGTTTTGTTGTTTATGCCAATAATTTTGAGCATTTGTTTCGGTTACTGCATTTGGTATGTTTTGTGGGTTATTGATTGGTCTTCATCTGCCTTGCTGACGAATATAAGGTTAAAAGCTTTCTCCTGCATCTTGCTTCTGACTACAATGTTGGTCAGGCATATGGCCAGTCAGTTG
Source organism: Populus pruinosa (assembly GCA_026413675.1). Classification (NCBI taxonomy): domain Eukaryota; kingdom Viridiplantae; phylum Streptophyta; class Magnoliopsida; order Malpighiales; family Salicaceae; genus Populus; species Populus pruinosa. The sequence goes on along the minus strand of CM048598.1, from coordinate 13,745,061 downwards.
CCTAAAGGGATGCTTGGAAAATCATCAAAGCAAATGCAGACCAGGGCATTTCATGACCAAATTCATGTTTTGCTTTCATTTTTTAGTGTTCCAAAATGGTCTCTGCCTAAACTGTAAAGACAAATTGGATGTAAGGCGTGTAATGTAACATTTTTCCCCTGCCATTGCATTCAGGATTCAGCAAATGGAGTTAAAATCACCCTGTCATATAAGACTTCAGATACAAGGCCAAAACATTCTGCTGTGAAATCAAATTTATAATTAACAGATTCATGAATTTTGTGTGTGTGTGTGTGTAAACATAGACAGAGAGGCTTACTCTTTTCTGTCAGTTAGAAAAACAAGGGCTACTTCTCTAACATCTTTTTTTTATATAAAAAAAAGGGTAAAGGGAGGTACAAGAAAACTAGAAAATAAAATAAAAGAAATTGTTTCCATTTTCATACAAATACAAGTCCTTAAGGCCAAGCCAATTAGTCTGCACAAAACCTAGGCTCCTGTATTTGATCTTCAATCTCTGACATAAACTTGATTCTATCCTTTGGCAGTGGTTTCTGCGTAGTGGTAGAAGAAGAAGAAGAAGAAGAAGAAGAAGACATAGCAGCAGCAACACAAGAAGAGGTCTAAGAGAAGAAGAAGGTAATGTGGATACAAAAACCATGTTTGTGTTTTGAGGACGAACAAGTTGTGACAACAAAAGTACAAGAGAAGCCACAAAAGGAGGTTCTTTCTGTTGAATGTTTTTTAGACAAGTAAATGAATTTGGACACAAAGGGTGTGTGGGTTGTCACTTATTTATATAGTGATCACTAGTTTACAAGAAAGATGCATGTCGGATCAAATAGTAAATAACTATTTCACATTGTTATTAAAATTTGATCTAGTAAGTCTATTTTAAAATTAAAAAACAAAATGAAAAAATTAAGAGAGAGAAAAAAAAAACATTTTCATTTCTGATTTCTTTAATATCTCAAGTTTAAAATTTAAATGTGTAAAAGTTATTTTAAAATGACCCGATTAATTTGTTTAGTTAAAAAATAATCTCAACAATCGATAAAAAAAATCTTAGAATGAAATTAAAAACAAAATATAATTAGTATAAAAACCTTTATCTTTATTACTTGTCTAGTTCGAATTAAAATTAAATTAAACAATGTGAGGGTTACATTGATATGATCTTGTCGATTTAGTTGATTTTAAGATCATCTAAAATACTATTAAAGAAATGAGATTGACATTAAAAAAATATATGATAAAAAAAAGAGCTTTATTGTTCATTTAGGTAATATAAACAATAAGGATGTTTAAAAAATCAACCCATCCATAATATTATCTAACTCAACCCAACATATTAAAATTAAATAATATAAATATTACAGATAGTAACAAAGTAAAAAAAAATCTAAGAAATGAATATTAAAGGCTAGGTGGCAGGTCATGATTTTAAAAACATGGTCAACCAAACTCAACTAGTATATTCTATAGCAACAAATTCTTATCTTTTTATAATTTAAAAGATTTGGAATCTCTATATGGAATTTTAATTATTAAAAATCCTAACTACTCTTTAGAGTCTAGATAAAATATTAACCCCTGATATTATTTTTTTAAGATAAACTATATTATTTTTTTTTTTATGATTATTCCTAAGACATTATTCTATTTTACTATCTATTAGCATATTTATTGATTAACATGTCTCGACCTTAATAAGATGAAGCATAGCTTTATAGTTCAAGCCATACAAATTAAGGTAAACTTGTTTTCAAGTTCATGAAGCATGCAAAATATAAAATCCCTTTTTGAATTTATTTTTCTTTTATTTTTATATTTTTTATTTTTTTATTAAAAATTCAAAAATTATTATTTTTTAATAAACTTGACCATATGCAATTAAAAAACATTTGGTTAATTAAAAATAATTTTATCTATTTTTTTACCATTTATTTAAGACATGCTAAAAAAGACACACATGCACGCATCTTTTTTTCACTAATTTATTCACACCCTACATTCATATATATTTAAAATCATCTCCAAATAGAGAATAATTTTTCAAAGTTAAAATTTGAATGAAGAAGTTACTAAAACTTAAAAACAACATTAGAGGACTTTGGAAGTGTAGGAACAATGGTTGTTGATGGGCTACAACTGTTATAAGAGAAAAAAAATATATATATATATATATATATATATATATATTGTATGCTGTGAGTATGGTGACTGAAGTGTGAAGACAAGGTAAAGGGTTGATGGAGGCTGATAGGTCTTATTGAAACAAACAAAAAAGGTATAAGGTTTTGTTTTTTAGGTGGGTGTAAAAAAGAGAGATTCTATTGTATATTTATCTTTTTATATGTAATTTCATTATCCTCTCCTTTAGGTTTTTTATAGATAACCTTTTTATTTTTTAGATTTTTCTTTTATTATTTATAAGCAAAGTAATTTTGTCTCTTCCTCCCAAATATTTAAGCCCTAAGTAAAATGATAAAAATAAAGAAAATGCATCAAAAATATATTTTATTTTCTAAATGTTTTTTGAAAAGGGATAAAAAATCATGTTATAACAGTTGTCTCCTTTAGGTGACCTGCTTGTGATCTCTGATCAAGTAACCTATCTATTACATGAAAAATATATAGAATTTTTTAATGATTTGTGTTCAAATGGCTTGCCCGTGATTTGTGATCAGAAAACCTCTCATGGTCTCTAATTAGATGACTAATCTAAGGTTTGTGATTGAGTAACTTGTTCGTTGCATGGAAAATTACTTGGATTTTTCACTAATGGTCCATGTTTGGGTAATATGCTCGTGGATTGTGACTGGGTAACCTACCCATAATTTATGATTGGGTGACCTGCCCATTATAAAAAATATCTAGGATCTTTCATCAATGAAATTATTGACTTTGAGTGATGATATTTTTTAATGGTGTATTGGATTTTTTTTTAGAAAATGTCTTACCTTTCTTTTTTTAGAGGAACCATCTTCTAATATTTTTTGGATTGTCCTCGTTGAACTTCTAATCATCAAACTAAGCCTTGTTGAGCTCAAAACCTTGTAAAGTCCTTATTTGATAGAGTCTTACTAGTTTTTTTTTTATATATAAAATCTTGATGAATTTTTTTATTAACAAGAGCCTTACTAGGCTCAGAATCTTATTAGGTCTTTATTTGTTAGAGTTTTGTTGGACTCTATCTTTTTTAAAAACTTAGTGAGGTTTTTTAATTAACTATAGTCTTACTAGGTTTAGAACTTTGTTAGGTCCTTATTTGATGAAATCTTATTGAATTCTTTCTTTATTAAAACATTGTTGGTTTCTTAATCAATTAAAGTCTTGCTAGACTTAGAACTTTATTGGTTTCTTTTAAGGAATCCTCATCATAAAATTCTTGAAAATATTTTATAAATCTCATGGTATAAAGCAAAAACTTTATTTAATAAGCTTGTAAAATAGAAAAATATATTTTTCAAAAGCAACAAAGCTGAGAGGCAACTTTACTATGGATTTTTTTCAACCTTGCTAAAAATCCCAGCAAATCATGATGCATGCAAAATACAAAAATTATTTTTTAAAATTTTTATTAATTTCAATAAATTCTAAATCATGCAATATATTTTTGGTTTTTTTCTTTTTTTCTTTTATATTTTTTGTAATTTTTTTATTAAATGCAAACATGATTTTTTTTTTTTGGAGAAACTTGGTTATATACAGTTTAAAACATTTAGTTAACTAAAAAAATTATCTTTTTTTTTACCATTTATTTAACACATGCTAGGAGAAAAATGCTAAAAACACTCGCACTTTATTTTTTTTCTTAATCTACTCACACACTTTATAATTACATGTATTTACAACTATCTCCAAATATTAATCAAGATTACAACGATTCATTAAAGAAATAATTTTTCAAAATGAGGATTGGTTAGAGGAGCTATTGAAACCTCGAGAACAACACTATAGGAATCTAGAAATGTAGGAATAGTGGTAGTGTAAGGGTTCCGCGTGCCACCGCCATTACTAGCTTTTAGGCTCAAGCATCATTGCTACTAAAATGGAAAAACTTGGTGGATCTAGAGTGGCTTCTTCTTTTCTTTCTCTTTGTATCAATGATGAAGCTCATCTCTACTTGTATAAAAGTAAAAACTCACACAAACAATCAGTTTTATTTTCTCTATTTTTCCATCTGCATTTCTATTTTCTTTTCTATTGGTTTTCATCACCACCAATCATTTCCATGGCACGGTAGGCTATCAATATTGTATGATGACCATGGGTATGATGAGGTTGTTGTTTTGCTATGAAAAAGAGAAGAAAAGTATAAAAAGAAAAGGAGTTGATTATGGATGGTGTATGGTTAATGTGGTTGCCTATAAGGAAGTTGACAAATGATAAAGAGAGGCTACTGATGCTAATAAAGAAGCTACTCATGCTGGTTATGGTTAAGGTTTTCATGGCTCATAATATTGAGTTGTTGTGTGTGGCATTGCTAAAGAGAAATGGTTTCCAAAGGAGAAGATGTTGTAGTGTCCATGGGTTATGTAGAGGAGGATTTGTGGAGATCATGAGAGAGAGAGAGAGAGATCATGAACTATAGGATTTTTGGTTGGTCCCAATAGTGGTGTAAAGATGAGAACGATGAGACGATGGGTAACGCTGTGGTTTATGGTTATGGAGAAGAAAGGTTGTTATTGGATTGTCAATGCAGTTGAAGAAAAGATTATTAGTCTGCTAGAAAAGAGGCTAGTTACTGGGTCACGACCGTTAAAGAAGAAAAAGGACCTTTTGTGTTTGTTTCTTTTCTTTTTATATGGTGTGCTAGTAAATGTGAGGAAAGGTTAAGAGTTGATGGAGGTTGGCAGGTCTTGTTGTAAAAAAATTTCTAGAGTTTTTTTTTTAAGTTAGAGAGAGAAAGAGTTTTCTTTATATATATTATTAACTAAATATAGGCAAACTAATCTTGTCTCTTCCTTTCAATTGCTTGATTTGTAAGCATTTTGGTTTTTTCTTGGTCCCTTCACTTTCTTGCTTTTTACTTGAGTCCATTTGTCTTAATCTTTTACATTTATATTTTTTTTATTTTGATTTTTTTATAAAAAGACAATGTCAACATCAATTCAATGAAAAAAATCAATCAACAACTTTGAAACGGGTGTGTTAATACATGGAAAAACTATAAAGCCTAATTTTCAGCAAGTCAAATGCTAAATGATAAAATTTAAGAAAAAATTCAATTACATAAAAAAACAAACAAAATAAAATAAAGATAAATGAAATAATGAGGATGAAAATTGAAATAAAAAATAAAATAGAGAGCAACAATATCTATTTTATTATATAGTTAAATTGAACAGAAAATTAACTATAACAAAAGAAAAAAAAAAGAATGAGGACCAAATTAAATAATAATAATAATATATGACAAATTGAAATTGAATAAATAAATTTTTTTATTAAATAGCCAAGAATAAAAATTAAATATAAAAATACTAAGAACTGAAATTGGAATATATAAAAAAAAAGATCAACTCGTAATTTTTTGGATATAAGAGAGAAAAAAAAGAAAATAATCATTAACGATAAACCATTAGATTTTCACCTATATATATCGCACCACTAGAAAGAAAATGTCAAAGCGCTTCTAATACTGTCATAAATGAGGTGGTGTTTAGTGATCTTATAATGCTGCCCGCGTGGGCTAACCAAAAGGCGTAGATAGCATTAACTAACAACTTTTTTATTATTAATTTTTCATCGTTGATAAAAAATAAAATTATCATTAATCCAAAATTAGTATTACAAAAAAAAATCAAGAGTAAAATAAATTTTAAGTTTTTTTTAATTCCAATGGCATTTTAAATAATTTAATTATGCTTAAAAAGTAGAAAAACTAAATTACCTCTTATTCAACATGAGTATTATATATATAAAAAAAAAAAGAGTAAAAAGACTATAAAACCCCTACAAAAAAGTTTTAGTTTTTTTAATTCCAATGGTAATTAAGTAATTTAATTACGTTAAAAAAAAACTCCTAGATACTATTTCATTATTTTTTGCTTTCAATAGTTTTTAGTCATTACACTGTTTCTAAACAATGCAAAAAGACGATCTTACCTCTTCAGAGTTTCAGCGTTAATTGTTTGTGTGTTTTGGTGACAAGATGTCACATTAGGCGATTTGCTTGGCTAACTGTGTCATTCAATTTTTAATATTAAAAAAATTAATTTAAAAAAAAAATCAAAATTTGTAGGTTTTCTTAAAAAAAAAAAGTGCATAATTAACCACATAAAAAAGGGCTGTGTAAGAACTTCAAATACATTGTAGTTGTTCATTTATTCACTCAAACAAAAGTATTAAGCTGCTTGATCAACACTCAATCAAAAGGAAGAAAAGAGTATCTGCCGAACATGGGATGCAAGTTGTTTACCATCACAGCTTGCTTACTATACTGCGAAAGGTCATGGCAAGCGAACAGAGTGAGACCTAGCTAGTGGTGGTTTGTTCTTAATAGCTGTCCTACTTCCCACATGCCTCTGTGTAGAACTCACTACTCTTTGTCCCTCTGTAGGCACACATTTTACCGGATGTGGCCCCACACTTACCGCCTTCTCACACCTACAGTTCATCAACAACCCTCCATTCCCTCCTCTCTTCTTCCCTGCTCCTCCGCCGCCGCCGCCGCGCATCATTGTCATTTCATCAACTTCTGATGCACTAACTGAGAAGTTTGTAACGCTTCCTCTATCAAAGCCTTCTGCTGTTGTCACACTCCATTCTATGCTAGCCTCGCTCGGCTCATAACATTCTGTTGCTGCAACTGATGGTGTTCTAGGATCATCAAGACTTCGTCTACAATACAAACTCCCTCCATTGGTTGCAGCTAATCGCCTTGCGTTAAAGCTTGAAGCATCATCAAGAGAATCACGAAGATTAGGACACATTGCATATGATGTTGTTTGAGTTGAGAAGCTCTCGATCTCAAACAAGTCTGAACTTGCATCACTTGCCATGTCATCATCTATAACTGTGAAGCTTTGACGTCGGTGAAGATCAGAAATTGACTTGGTTGGAATAGGATCATCAGCTGGCCGAAAAACTTCCAACGAATAGCGAGGTGGATCCTCAAGAGGAGGGTTATAAGTAGCTGATGGCAACGCCAGTTTTATAGGAGGTGGGGTTTGGCTCTGTACAGGAAAACTGAACCCAGCAGTATCAGTACTGAATGGTCCTGCTGAGGCCACTACAAGTTGGTGGCTTAAGCCTGAAGGGAATCGGTTGTTGTCTGCTGAGATTCGGTGAGAATTAGGAATCACTTCACGTCTTTCGAGCTTGTTCTCTAATGAGATTCTATGAGTGCTAGGAATTACTTCACGCCTTTCGAGCCAGTCCGATGCAGCCAAACTTTTTTCAATAGGATTTTCTACAGTGGTAGGAATTTGATTCTGAATCTTCTTTTTGAGATCCGAAGAGACTCTAGGGTGGCTTATCCGCGATGGGGTTCTTGCTTCTGATAGCTTTTCCTCAATTTGAACAGATTTCTTACCTGAACATGGACATTTTCTCCCAAGAAGCCATTTTGTGCCGCACCCCTTTTTCTTGTCATCGTTTCGAGGTGGATTTCGCATCGAGACAGCGATAGCACCAGGTGGATTCGACAATAAGCCAGTCTGGCTATTCCAACTAGCTTCCGATGAAGCTGTTGGCGTTGCGTGGAAAGAGCGAGCTCTATAATTCCTACCATATCCATCCACAACAGAAGATGAAGCAGAAGAAAATCTAGGAACCGAAGAGAAATCATATCGCTCGGATATGCGTTCAAGATTAGCATCAACTGGAGAAAATCTCTTGTTCAATTTGGGATCACAGCTGCCACTTTCGTTGAAGTAATAACTCTGCGCATCAAAAATGCGTGTCTCAGAATCATCAACTCGATTAATCTGTTCTGGCGTCGGTCTGAGATAAGAAGAAAAGGATGCATCTCTAACAGTTGATTTTTGTGGATAAGAATGGTAAGGATGAGTGGGTTCAATGATGTCAAAAATTGGCTGTGGAGGTATGCTTCCCACGGCAATAGTTTTCGTCACTCTCGATCTTTCCATACTAAAATTCACACTCCTTTAACCAAAATTCAAATCCAATTGCACACAGAAGTATGAGAAAAGAACAGTAGTAGTAGTAATAATATCATGGGCTGCCTCTGGAATTCCCTTTGTTCTACTATATGTAGAGAGGTACAACACATCCTTCGTCTACAGCAAGAATCAATAATAAAGCCGTAAAATGTTCCCACCTAGTCTTATAATTTAGCAGTTACAGTCTTTCTCTCTCTCTCTCGTCTTTTTCTTAGGGGACGGGAGATAAGAAAATAGTGGTCTTCACACCTCGTCAAGAAGCATCGCGTCAGGTCCCACGCAACATATTCTCGAGTGACATGGGGATTAGTCACAGTTTCAGCACCAACCCCTTACCTGATTATGTCAAGACTCGAACCCAAGCACTGAGCTAGGAGAACATTGCAGTTTTTCTGACACGATTCGTGTTCTTTTACGACAAAGGCCAGCACCAACCAGGCACAAAATGTACAAAAACTATAGGCATATCATGTTAGATTAAAGGTTTGCCATGCCCTACATGCACGTCTACCGAAATCAATCAACATCTCTAAGGATTGGGGTATGAACAACAAGGACAGTATATAATAATGTCAACATGATGTCTTCCATCAACCTTTATTCCTAAATGTCAAGCAAACCTGACCCTCCCCAGTTCACATACACATTCCTCTACCGCTGGTGTCCATTGTCACTTGTGGAAGTTGCCTCCATGAACAGAAACATTAACTCCACCAAATGATATACTATCCACATGATGAGAGAGACATAATTTGCACACACACGTACAAAAGAAGCAATGAAAAGGGGTGGTTTTATCTGGAGCACTATAGGACAGAAATTTTCTTGGAAGTTTATTTAACTAGGGATTGTCCCAAATCTCTGTATCTTTATTTTATCACTTATTAAATGGAAAAGAAAAATGGATTCTGTGCTTGATTTGAAACCAGAAACTACTCCTTTAAAAATGGAACGATGGGGTTTTGAATTTCAAATGCATATCCTAACATTGTTTTGAGATTTTTAAGGTAGAAATTCTCTAATCAGTTTAACTCCACGCACCGAAATTAAATCCCATCTTTGATTGAAATCCAAACTTTGAAAGATAGGAAAATCAAAACGGAAAGAGGTTCATTGGTCAACCCATTGTAAAGGATCACTGATTTGGTAAGTTAGTGGGTACTGCATCCATCCCTTTCTTTAGGTTTTGCAAACAACAAGGTTCAACCTTTATTCACTTCTTTACTATAGGAGCCAAACTTGAACATGGATTCTCTTGTTAAACATGCCTGCACTCTGACTTCATCCGGAATTGGTTTGGAAACCAAACTCGGTTTAATAAGCAATTAAGGAACATGATTGAATGGTCTCAGGTTTGAACTTTGGCTCATATTGCACCGGTGATCAAGTGACAACAGCCAAGTAAAATAAAGCAGGATTGATTTGTCAATTCGAATATATCATTTGTGGCCAGTGAAATTGTGTGAGCGTCGAAATCTGGTCCCACGATGCCAAAATATATATATATATATATATATATATATATATATATATATATATATATATATATATATATATATATATATATCAAAGAGAAGTCCCAGGCACGTAGGCTTAGTAAGAAGATCAGCACAAAAGAAATTTCGAAGACATCGAAAAAGAAAGAAATCAATATAGTATCAAATATGCATCTTCAACCAGACAAAGGAAATACCGTGGACAATTGATCAATCAAGGGAATTAAACTAGCAGCAAAGCAATGTCACAAGATTCAAAACACACCAATTGAAGAAAAAAAAAAGTCATTAAACAGATCAACATGACTGCAAATGAATAACCACTGAGGATACCAGACCGACCTATCATCCTCTCTAACTTCCCATTCTCCATGTAATTGGTATATCCAAGTTTTATGCCATTTCGATTGCGAAAACTTCTCTTCCACTCAATGAGAAGGTATCCATTTTGGTGACAAACAACATCACCTTTAGTGCAGTTTTACAGAGCAGTATCTTTACAAAATGCTAGAAAATCAAGAATCTAACAGCAAGAGGGCAGGTATTCTGAAAATTCTAGGTTGTAGGAGTCAACTGCCTCAGCTTTGCCTGCAAGATTGCACCTGCTTCATCTGCTACAGTCTTCTTTTTAGTTGCAAGCTGCAATTAAGCATTTCAAATTTAGCCTTCCCATCACTGAAAGATTAGCAAGCAGCAGTGATAATGATATCAAACCAAGACAAAGATTGCAGGCTCAATTTCCAATAAAGAAAAGAAAATGCATTTTAATCCCCTCAATTAGGATTATAATATGTAACTTGATGGACTGCCTACTTTCTTCCCAAAATACTTCTTCTGACACAAGGGATTAATGAAAATCAAAACTTATCATCAAGCACAGTCCTAAACAGGAAACCTCTCAGCTCTCCAATCTAATGTGAAAAGCAACAGTGACCAGATGCTGGCATGGTTCATTGTCAGAAAACCAGTATGCACGGGGTTTAGAATTCATTCTAATTCAAATCACATGATCACAACACATTCCTTTGAAATTGCTGTAATTCTTGCATGTCAAGGCATGAAAGAACATCATGAAAGGGACATTGAGGAACCAGGCGTAGAATGGTGCAACTAAACATGTTGCAAATGGATTTCAGCTGACAAAAACTTTAGGCAAAGACTGGCAGACTATTAGCATTGTGCGGTTCAATCCACAGTTATGATGCACTAATGCAGGTTTTAGCACCATAATAATCAGTTACGAACTCCATCAAACTGCTAAAAAGGTTGCTTTTCAAAATACCATGGCACTCCCCAGCGAGCAGAACAGGTTTAAGTAACCAAACTAAGTGTCCTGTGCTAAGATTTTCAAATGTAAACAATTCTCAACATCCTTAACACAGAGATATGATCGAAAACATACCTCAATAAGCTGATCAAAATTAGACTTCAACAAGTTAATCTTGCGCTCGCAATAATCTTTCCCTTCATTCATTGTTTTCTATTATCATAACAAACAAAGAAAGAAACAAAGAATTTAATCAGGTTAACGCAATCCAATACATTGCTAATCCACTAAATGAAATTCAAAAAATCCATCAAACTTGTACCAACTAACCTCAACAAAATATCCAGTACCAATATCAACAAGAACTCTATCAGCATCATCAAGTGTACCAGGTACATAAAGTGAAGCAGTTAATGGCACCAACATCTTCTTTCCTAATTTTCACAAAAACCCCACAAAACAAAACCCACAAAAGCACACAAAGAAATCATAAAGACCCAATCTTCGACCTTCAAGACAAGCAAGAAAAAACAAAACTTTAACACGAAAGCAATAAAGGGTTTACCTTGGGGACGGTGAGAGAGGTCATTAAGTGAAGTGGCGGCGACTTCAAGACGACCAGTGGCTGTTTTAATGTTGTTAAGACTGTCTTGTAAGAGATTGAATTCAAGATCTGCTTGTTCTTTTACTGCTTTTAGTTGTTCTATGCTCATTTTCTCCATATCTGATGCTCTCGCCGCCGCTGGACTGGTGGCTACTCCTTTTGACGAAGCCATGGTGGTTTTTGTTGCCTTCGACGTTTTTCTTGTGTGGTCACTCCTCTTAATTGAGGTCTCTTTTACTCTCTCTCGTGGCCTGGGTTCTTATCTATAATAGATAATATATAACACAAACCGTTCACTTAAGGTGCCCCTATAGCTCAGTGGTAGAGCGTCAGTCTTGTAAACTGAAGGTCTGTAGTTCGATCCTGCATGGGGGCACTCTGTCTTTTACTTTATGCTTATCCGATCACATAATTCTTCGGTTTCATATGCGGCCCATTAATAATGGGCCCAGGACTAAATGGGCTCATCCTCACCATGCATGCGTGGGAATTTTTTGTGTCAATTTAATAAATCAAAGCCCGAGCTAATTCAATGTGACAGGATCATAACATTTTTCTCCGAGCATTAAAAATGTAGGACCCTATCAATTATTAGCTTATCTTTAAACCTTTTTGGCTTGCACTGATCCAAACAAACACCGCCAAGTACAAATCTCGACGCGACAAATGGATCCTATTCTTTTCAATCTTTCAAAATCTACCCTCCTCCCGCTATAACTATTGCCAGTTTGTTTTTACATATTTTCAAAAGAAATTCAAAATATTTTTATTTTTTATTTTAAAATAATATTTTATATTATTTTTGTATAGATATCAAAAATAATTTTTTAAAAATAAAAAAATATAACAGTCTTAATTAGTTTGTTGCACCTACCACTTCCCTCCTTGTCCTCAAAGGCAACATCAAAGTTTGATTCGTGTCGTCCTGTGTTATCCCTTGTCTATAATATTGATTGCCACGCGCAACTCGACCACTCCTTCAAAACCAGCCATGGAATCCTTGGAAGCTGAAATTAAATCACTCCGAGCATTGGCCTTTCACAGCATGACTTTGAATACAATAATAATAATAATAATAATAATAATAATAATAATAATGGCCAAGAGTTCACAAATGAGAGATGCTGTCTAAACATAAATTCATGACTGGGAACTACAGATGGGCTTGTTCTGGCAGACCTCTAATAGATGGAGCAACCAGAGATTCATAAGGCAGTTTGAAAAGGTAAATTTATAAAATGAAAGAAAAAAGCTATAAACTTTAGATTTTTCATCATCAAGGTTGCGAGAAAGTTTTTGATTGATCCATCCAAAATTAAGCTAATCATCAAATACTTTTAAAATTATAATTATAACAGAATACAATTTCAACTACACCTTATAAAACATGTCATTGAATCCATAAACTCAACTCCCCGCTACTTCTTTCATATCATGCTCCCAATAGAAGTATTAGTATATTGGTATATACTTTGCAGTGAATTAATATTAATTTTTAATTTTTAAAAATAAAAAAAAAATATTTTATACATTCTAGATCTGGCATCAATATCAAACTCATATCTTGGTCTAGTAATTATATCAGTCTCAAGCAAATAATAAACAAAAAAATAATAATTATACATTTTAGTTATTAAAAAAAAAAAATAACAAGAAAGCAACCATGGAATCCATTAAATGTCTACACACACCGCACTATATGAAAGAGGACACAATTGCATATCTATTTATACAATGAGTGACCATATTTGACCACTAGAAAGTATCTTATGCATCTTCTTAATGGTTTAAGCGCCGCCTACTCATTAGCGCATATGGAACATGTGTTTGGCATAGCTACGAGACCTACGCGACTTGAGTCAGACCTCCATCAAGGTTTGATGGCCATATCAAACCCCATCTGGATCCGGCATTAAACATGGTTATCAAGCTCAAGGTGCTTAGACCTGACAACCTTAAGCTTGACAACTATACTAAACCCAAATGTTTGGATCTAGCAACAAAGCCAATCCCAAGGTTTTTAGATCCGATAACCATGTCAGACCTAAGATGTTTGAATCTAGCAATTCATGTCAAACCCAAGTAAATAATGATAAAAAAAACAATTATGCTCGTTAATTGTCAAAAGAGAAAAAAAAAAACATAAACAATCAGTCATAAACGACAATCCAACCATAATATCAACATGCGTTGCACCATGTGAAAGACAACACAGTTGCACATTTATTTATACAATAGATAGCCAGATTTGATATCCAGAAAGCATTTCACACTTATTTATACAATAGATAGCCAGATTTAATATCCAGAAAGCATTTCACACGTCTCCTTAATGACTCAAGCACTACCTACTCACTAAGGCGTATAAAACACGCGCCAACAATTTTTCTATTAAAAAATAAAAAATACAACATGAAAAATACTAAAACACCTCTTATAATCCTCTTAATCACACAATATATCCATGTAATTTTACTGTCACAATACATAATAATCTATTTCTAGAGCTATAGTAAAATTCCTTTGTCATTTAGCTTTCTTTATGATTTGCCCAACTACTACCGGTCTGCATGAAGATACAGGAAAAAGATGAAAAGTAGCATCTTACAATTGATACAAGACATGGATCCAAGCAATAAACTGTCGAAGAAGACGTGGGATGATAATATCGGATACAACACCTGCGATGACTTGAACAGAAAATGAAATCCTTGAAGGAAATCTGGATCCCAGGCGAAACAAACCAGTTTAACAAGAAAATGATATGTAACACAATCTATCGCAACCGTCAACATACACAGCTTGCTAGCATGAATTTTCCACCTGCTCATTAATTAGTGAATGGTAGAACTCCCCTCTTCCACGAAAACTTTTCAAAGTTACTAGCAATAATCGCTTCAAAGAACTCCATGGATTGTTGGGTAGAAGATTCAAATATGAAAAGAACAAGCCGAGAAAGCCAGATTAAGTAATGTGGATTATACTTATTGATAGCATAATGAGTTGATATATACATCGAGCAAAAGGCAATGGCACACAAGCAACAGATTGAATTGAGAGAAACACATGGGTTTCTTATTCACACAACAGTCACCTGAAAAACAATCCACTTACATACATGGAACACACGTTATTATCACACTAATTGATCAGAGAAATGGCTAAGAATACTGGTAAGTTTTGAAAATGCGGTCTTACAAAGAGGCACCCAAGTTTCCCCCACACACAGCAGTCTCCTTTGAGATCAATACACCAACACATACCCTGAAAGCCCCCTAATAAGAGCACACATCAGTCTCCTTTGAGATCAATACACCATCACATACCCTGAAAGCAGAAGAGTGCAAGAAGCAGTTTGCAACCACCGTGGCAAATCACAAGCTAAGCACCGAAAGAACCACCACTGTTGTCATCAAACCATATCACAAATTGCATCAAACGATATCATCTCTTCATCCTCCATGGGAGCAAAGGAAAATTCAACGAATTTGGGGAGACTAGAAGTCCAGAATTACAGGGCGTCGTCAGATAAAATACAGAGCAAGCAGAATAACACCCAGAAAACTCTACTTTTCCATTGTATTGATCACCCAGCTATTGAGACAAAACATGACATTGCTTCAAACACACATTTGCAAGCATCGTGTCACTCCATGGAAAAGAAAGCCAGATGTCCAAAATAGGAAGAACTCACTAATAGCATAAAGCACTCAAACTTCTAGCCAAACTCTGACAAGTTTCTCCCAAAATAAGAACACAAAGCCTGAAATAGATTTGCGCCAGACTCCCCTAATCCATTATGATAAAAACACCTTAGCAGCTTCAGCCACAGAATTTGAATCACAAAACCATAATTCTTCACTCCACTCCTCCTCCATCAAAACCCCCAAGAACCTAAACAATTTGAACCCTACAAAGCCCTAATTAATCTCCAAACAAACTTACTACAAAGAACCCCTAATTAAATTCATGCACTCATTACTTAAATTCTCCCAAATCCTAAACCCTAACCCTAATCTTCACTAAAATTCTTCTCGTCCATCTTCACACACAAGCAAAAAAAAAAAAGCTCCAATTTAACATAACAACATTCTTATAATATATACCATACACCAACACTACCAAGATCCCATTTCTCCACATTCAACGGTGATCATCCTCTCTCCTTCCTGAACTTCCATGTCCACTCGACAAAGAAGCCAGCAAATTCAAATGACCAGGAAGATAATTCCCCACTCTTGCCGCCGACGCTTCTCCCATAGCCGCAGCATGCTGATGCTGCATAAAAAGTGAAGACTGCTGCACCGCAGTCGGCTGAACAACCATTTCCGGCGGTGCAGCAGCAGCAAACCCCCAAAAATCGGGCCTGGCAGGTAAAGCCCAGAACCCACCAGGCCCTGCTGTTGCTGTGGGGCCCATTAATGACCCAATGGTTGGGCCCACAGAAACCCCATCATCGTCCTTCCCACCACCATTACCATCCTCCTCCGGCCGCATCCTTTTCCCAAGTATAAACGGCGCGGGGCCTAACAAAGGCTTGTGCTCCAAAGAACCAACCGGATGAATATTAGTGCTCGAAAGAGAAGATATAGAATTTGAATTCCCACCAGCACGAACCGAAACAGAAACAGTAGAAAAACTAGCAGGAGTAGTTCCAGTACCAGTAGCAGCAATAATCGAAGGCTCAGCTTGACGAAGTAGCCATTCAATAGTTTGTCCGTCGGACTTATGGCCCAATTCACGAGTCAACTGAAAAACTCTAGCAGCACAAATGATCGGCATCCGAATCCTCCTTCCACGACCATCAACTTTGCTATGACGGTCTTTAGAAGGTGGTTTTTTAGCAACTAAAGCTCCATTAGTAACTCCTCCTCCTCCTCCTCCTCCTCCACCACCACCACCACCTCCAGGTGGCTGGTTTCTTTGTGGGTCTACCAAAGATCCGTTATTTACAGCGCCACTGTTGTCTGACATGGTGAAGAATACTGAGGGAGCTAAAAATGGTGGGCTTGTAGAGAGAGAAAGGATGGATTTTGCGGGTTTTGAGAGCAAGAGGGTTTTTGGAGGAGGGGAGGAGGAGGAAGGGGGGAGAAGGAGAGAGCTAGCTAATCATTGAGCGGCAGGAGCTGGTGGAGACAGGAAGGAGGGCACATGGGTGGTGGGGTCCATTCACACACAACCCCTCCACAGCTCACACCCTTCGGTTTCTTTCTTTTGTGCTGTGTTTGTTTGTTGGATGGAGGAGGGAAATGAGTTTTTTTTTTTAATTAAAAAAAAAAAGAGAGAGAAATTATAGCTTAATATGAATTGAAAAAATAAAATATAGATATGCTAATTAAGCTGGAATTGCAAGTGGTGATTTTTCTCTTATATCCTCTCCATAAATAGAAAAAAAAAGGAGAATATTTTTTCCTTTCTTCTTCTTTATATATATATATATATATATATATATATATATATATATATATTCATCCCCTCGATCTCCTTTGTTTCTGATGTCACCTCCTCCTTTCTGCCCTCCCCTGTTCGCTACCCAAACAATCCCTAATTTGATATGAAGAGGGCAAAGCCCACGCGCGAAACAGTAAGCTTCAATCTAGCAGAGGAATTTAAGTGTGGTTGGTCTTTCAGAGGGGACCCACTCTTCTTTTTTCTTTTTTTTTTCGAATTGAAGGTTCCAGCTACGTGCTGTTTACTTCTAATTATCTGTTCATATCTCGCCACTTGATCGTAAAAAGAGGGAAAATTTTGAAAGTCTTGTTTGGTGGTGTACAATTGTAGCAGCCTGTATTGTCTTATCATATTTTTTAAAAAATATTTTTTATTTTTTAAATAAATTAAAATAATACTTAATTTTTTAAAAAAAAATTCAATACACCAAAACAATTTCAAAATACTAAAAAATTAATTTAAAATAAGAAATTATTTTTTTTATAAAAAATACTTTCATCGGCCCATAAAAATAAATAAGATTTAAATATATAATTATCTGTTTGGCCTCAGAGATTGTGTTTAAGAAAATGAATTTTAAAAAATACTTTTAATTATAATTTTTAAAAATAATAGGCTTAAAAAGGTACATGGTGGGTTAAAATCATTGTAAAGTTAATTTATGGGATGTAAAATAAATAAAAAGCAGGTTTTCATTAATAAAAAATAAATTATTTTAACTTTTACAAAATCAATGCTTGAAATCCAATTATCTATGAAACCCAGTAAAGAACACAAGCTATTTAATTAATTAAATGATTTTCTTTATATAATTAGATAAAAACAAAACAAAACCTATCACAATACACTATTTCTAAATATTACTACATTTGCAGTTTGGATAGGCAGTATGTGTTACTATCATGGTATGGTAGAGATAGAGGTGAAAATAGTGAAGTGAGGTCTCACTTGGAATTAAATGATCCTATGGTTATCATTTGAAGTACCTCATGTAATAGTTTATCTTATTAGTTTGGTATTGTATTAATTATTATTTTTTAAAAAAATTAAATAACTTTTTTTTACTTTGTAAAATTTCTTTTTTAATATTAACATATTAAAATGATAAAAAAAATATAAAATTAATTTTAAATAAAAAAATTAAATTTTTAAAAACGCGTGGCTAACCATGGTTCTAAACATGTTCTAAAAATAATTGCCATATTAGTTCCCTTTGTTGGGATCAAACCAACCTATTTTGTGGTCCATCTTATCTCAAGTACTCCTATCTTAAATCAATAGGTTGGGAATTGGGATCATTTCATTTCGTACTTGGAAACTAAAATATGATATTATCATTGTAAGGATTCATTTCATTTTAATTTTAATTTTAATTTTTTTATTAATATTAATAGAATGTTTACTAGTAACAATTATTTTTTAAAAAATATATTAAAATAATTTTTTTACATTTTAAAAATTACTTTTAACATAAATACATTAAAATAATTTGAAAATATCACAAATATTAATTTTAAAAAATAAAAAAATAAAAAAATTTTTAAAACATAAAAATAAATAAAACCGCTATAAAATTAATCAAATCTCCAACACAAACTTTACAATTTAAAAAAGAAGTTGAAAATCTATAGCAACTAAAGCAGCAAGATGCTAAATCTTTATTGTAACATAAATTAAATCAATAAGGGCAGCATTCGTTGATATTCTTACAAAATAAAAGGGGAATAAAAATCATCGACCTTAAAGAAAGTAAAATAAAATATTAAGCAAATAGAATTGGACCAAACCAGCGGCAACGTGTCACTATAAAAAGGCAAAAGAAAAACAATAAAATAGCAAAACGTGATACGCGCTGGAGCGTGTCTGCACGCTCGCGTAAGACCAGCCTGCCTTTGCTTTACTGAAGTCAGTCAGTGAGCAAGTCAGTCTTTGGAAATGTCACATGGAAACCTCTTTATTTACTATTTCGCCATCAGCCTATCATCCTGCAGACAGTGATTTTGGACCCTTGCATCTCGGGTCCCAGCAATCTAATGGCTGTAAGTTCGTTTGATGCAGTAGGTCCATGTTTCAGCTTCTTGATACTAGACGGAAACCCTACACTGTCAAAATGTCCAAACTACCCATGTGTCTGTAGCCTCATTGGGCGGTAATGAGCAGGACATTATTGTCTTTTTGGTCAATATTTCTTTTTCTTTTTATTTTCAATTTGTGATTATTGTGTTTAAGAATGGATGGTAAGCAGGAGATTCTTACAGTTCGTGGACTCAACTTAGTATTGACTCTCTTCCAAAGCCCTTGTCGTCCCTTGCTTGTCGTCTTCTTTAGTATAATTAAAAAAAAAAACAAGGCAATTTGTTGAGATTTGATCCATGTGCTTCTAGCTTGTGCTTGTGATGGGGTTAGAGAAGTTTTGTTGGGAAGTATGGAAAACGTTGTGGTTTTTATTTATTTATTTATTCATTAGCTGTATAATATTCAAAGGATTAGTTAGAATAATCAAAAAATTTAAATGTTTTTGAATCGTTTTATGTCAATATTATAAATAAATTTTTTAAAAATAAAATTTATATATTATTTTTATTTAGTTTTAAAAAACACTTTAAAAAAATATTTGCACAATTCTAAACATGCTCTAAAAAATACATATTACTTTAGGATTTTAGTCCAGAGCAAGCCAGCCATGAAAGTGTAATTTTAAAAAAAAAAGTGAGATCCATGGTTGGTGCACCAAGATTTTATACAATGAGACATGATTATCTTGTTGTTCAATAGAATTTTTTTTTTTAATTATGAGTACATAAAAATAATTCAAAAATGTATTACAAAATATTAAATTAATATATTTTTTAATAAAAAATAATTTAAAAAATAAATATTTAAATAACCCAACAAAACCAAGAATACCTTGTACTAGAGACATTTTAGTTAGACCTATACATGCAAGGATGGATGCTGACTCGAGTAAAAGCATATGGTTGCATGTTGGGGCCGGAAGGACTTGAAGAACGTAACTTCTTCTATCACCAACAAGGCAAAATGATGCATCAATTTTTTTACATCAAATTTTTTTATTTAGATAATTTTTATTTATTTATTATCTAGGTATTATTTTTTTAATATAAATATTTAAATCAGCTTATCTGTATCTCGATTAATTTTACAAACTCTAAAATTAATAACTATAAAAATATATATTAGTCTAAAAAAACTCAAACATATAATTATTAAAAAATAAATTTAAACCTTAACGAGTTAACCTACTCCTCAAAAATTTACACGAGCAATTTACACGAGCAATTCTTATAAATGCAGGAGGGGGTCCAAAGCTTTTGCTATCTATATTTAGCTCTTAGAATGGATTGATTGATAACTCATGGGTCATAGAATCTTCCATCTAAATGTTAAAATTAGACCAAATCCTCACTTGAGTATTAAATTTAATAAACTTATATTGGGATGGGAGCTTAAGATATTTTTAAAAATAGGGTCCAGATTTATGTTATTTTTAAATTGGGGTAATTAGAAATTAAAGGAATCATATTACAAAGATTTGTTTATTTATTTATTAATCTACTTTAAGTGGGGGTCTACCATAGGCCATACAAATCACAATGGCACATTACAAAAAAGTGCAGCATTGTCCGCAAACAATTAGCTAATTAAACTTTCTTGGAGTCCAAATCAATGGCCCCATTACATCATTAGCACACCATTTCTGCAACAAAAATCCCTTGCCTTAGTTTCATGGATCAAGATGGACCACCTACAACTAAAGTAATTGAGATTAAGTCAAGATCTTACTAATTGAATAATTAATCACCGCATTTCAGTGATTATCTTTGTAAATCAGTGATGTCATTGATTGGTGTTTGTGATCAATCAATAAATTTGATTTTTTTTTATTAATATGCTTTTGACCTTATATTGTTAATCATCGATTATTGGGCCCCTTTAACGCGGTTTCTATGACGTAACAATAATAATAATAAAAAAAATTAGGGTTTGAATGGGAAAATTTTATAGGCACACGAGGGTATATATACCGCATCTTGATTTCGGGTTTTGTGGCCTCCTTTGATTACTTAATTGTCAAATATTTAAACTAATCTATGCTTTTCTTCCTTTGTTTTTGTCTAACCACTACAATACAATGATGCCTTTTTTCCCCTTTTATGCTAAAAGTAAAGGAGGGAGTAGTAGTGCAGCAGGTATTTTCAAATTAATAAATGAAAATAATGCAAAACATTAGATGATCATTTGTATATATGTCCATGTATGGATACGGGATCTAATTTTAATAGAAGGGTAAATTAATATAAAAAATCAGAAAAAATTATAATCTTTTAATATAAAATTTAAAAATTTATATATATTATAAAAACATGCTCCATAGAGTTCTTCTTCTTCTTATAATTCACATTTACTACCTTAAAAATGCTATATGATGTTCTTGTTATCAACATTATCAAATATCTTATTTTTAATATAACTAATTAAATTATCATTCAACCAATTTATCCCCATAACTAATTATAAATTATTTATTTTAATTAATCAATATATTTTATAAATTATTTATTTTATTGTTTTTTTTTTCATGTTATATTAAAGGTGCAACTATAACTAAACAACATAATTAAATCTATTTTAATTCTTATCAACACAAAGATACATAGCTAAAACAATATTTATTCTGGTTCCAAAAATTGGCAGACTAGCCATAGATTTTTAGGGTCCTTTTATATATAATTTTTATAAGATCATGTGTGTATATATATATATGTATGTATGTATATTTCTCGGGTAATGATGAGGGCATGGCCCTTCCCAATGGTTCAGTTCAAAATGATGTTTTGCATTTGTTGTTGTTTCTTTTATTTATTTATTTTTATTAAATATTATTTTAAAAAATATGAATTTTTTCATTATGCAAGGATTTATTGTTTATTATCTAATACATTACTGTAAAGGCGTTATATAAAATTTTATGTTTTTTTATTGTGTAAGCATTTATTGTTTATCCTTTTATACATTACCATAGAGTAAAATTTTATGTTTTTTCAATTTAATTATTAATTTTTTTTAAGTGATTTAGTTTCAATTAAAGATCAATTGAATTTGATTTCTTAACAAAATGTAAGATTAAAAGAAAAGAATTCAAAATTAAAAAAAAAACACTAAACATGGATGAGATGCCATAAACTCCACAAAAAATACACTTTAATTATTGATCTTTAAAAATCACAATATAATTTCAGTATTTCAATATTTTTTTAATTCAATTTTAGTATAAAGTTTATTTTTGTTATTTTTTAGTATTAGTTTGAGAAAGAAAAAAGAGATTGTTGGATTTTGATGATGGAGAGAGACAAATATAACTGACATTAATATAAATCACCAAAACAGATTATATTTGTATCAAATAATTTCATTTGATAAGAAGAGTTAGTTTTTGCACCTCTAAAGTTTATAAAAAAAAAACATATATGAGCTTAGGTTGATTTTAGTTTTTGGAATAGTTTTTTGAGATCATAAATAAATTTATTATAGTTTCTATAGTATTTTATAGGTATTTTAGGTAAAAAATAGAACAAATATCTAATTTATTTTTTAAATCCCACCTCAACATGTCATTTAATTTTTTTTCTCAAAAAGGATATTGGGCAAACCTTGTTATCTATCCTAGTTGCAAACAAAAAATAAATAAAAATAATTAAGATCCTATCACACTTTCCTTGCAAAATGGGTCATATGGGATGGCCTAACTTGTCAAATCTAGAAATGCATTTTGCTTTTTTTTGCTTTTTTTTTTGTTTTTCTATTTTTTAATTAATGATTCCTTTTATGGTTTTTTCTATAAATTTTTAGTATATTTTTAAATTAGTACTTATTTTCTCTTTTATTTTATTTGAAGAACCTCTTTTAAATGACAATAATCTTTTTAAGTATGCATTTAAATTTTAAGAGTTTTTATGATTTATTTATATTTTTTTTATTTTGTGTATAGATATACTTTATTTTCAAAAATAAAAAAATATTTTCAGATAATATTTCTAATATGTGAAGCTTTGAATGATATTTATTTTATTTTATTTTATTTGATCAATTTAATTTATATCTCTATTTCTATTATTGTTTGCTTAAATAAAAAATATTATTTTAATAAAAAAATTAATAAATACAATAGGATAAATATTATATCTTTTGAGATTAAATATCTTGATTTATATCTATGTATTGATTTTTCAAATTTTATTTTTAAATATTGTTAATAATTATTTATTTATTTATTTTCCCACATAGTTTTTAATTTATTTAATTACATATATAAATAAAAAATTTATTTGAATTTATATTTTAAACTATAAAAATATATTAAAAATCTACATATATAATTTTTTATAAAAAAAATATTTAACAGCGCAGGTCACATAAGCACTGCATTTTCTATTGCATGTTGAGCAGAGAGTTAAATGACAAGTGTTGGAAACAAACATACAAGCAGCAACAAATTAATAATTTAAAGGAGCCATGACACCATATAAAAAGATGAAATATGTTACCCTGGTATGCTTGTTTTTATATTTTAAAGTGTTTTTAAAATAATTTATTTTTTAAAATTAATTTTTGATAATTTTTAAATCTTTTTAATATACTAATATTAAAAATAAATTTTAAAAAATAAAATAAAAAAATATTATTTCATTGTACTTTGAAAAACAACTGTTACTAAAATACCGAAAATGCTTTTAATATATAAAAAAATATAAGCCAATTGCCTTCAATCCTTTGATATATTTATTTTATCATTATTATTTTTATTTTGTTGGAAAATATCAGAGAATCTTTCAAACTATTAGAAGAGCTACATAAATAGTCAGTTCAAGAATCAGAATAGAAGATCAAAACATGAGTTATCGTTAATTAGAAATGTATTGAACAAAAAAAAAGACTTGAGATATATTAATAGTAATAATCGTTGAAGGACTGTTATGCTTCTTCAAGTAATCGTTTGAGGTTCAAAACTAAAAGAAGGATGAAAGAAGAAAAGAAAATGAATTCTTATGGCCGTACTTAAAACCTGATTAAGAAACGGATTAGTCCATCTTAGTTATAAGAAATACCTTTATTACTATGACAAGGAAAAAAAAATGAATAAATTAGATTTTAAAAATCTTGACTTTTAAGCAAATCCTTGAATTAATTTTAGAAATAACTTTTGATTTAAGTTAAAATTTGTTTTAAATCAAATATTTTCATGAAAGTTTTTCAATTAAAGTAAAAAAAATAAAAAAAAACAACTCAATTTACAAAAGTCACATCTATCATTTTCTATATTTAAATATTATATTTAATTTTGAGTTTGGAAAACACACCCCACTAATGATTTTAGACTTCTTTGTATGAAATTTAAATGATTTATTTGCCATGACTCGAAATTCAAGTTATGATGCAAAATTTTTGTTGTTTGATGGGGACTTCAATGACAATATTCTTCCTACACTGAACTCCGTGATGTTGGTAAATATGTCCTGACGTTATAATCAACACTTTTAAAGGATAAGGGCGTTATTTAACCATGTTGCAAGGCATTTAAAGAGAAACTGGATGTCTTTAATAGACTCCTTTGTAATTCAATGACTTACATTTTAGTGTAAGGTAAGAAAAAGGAAAAATTCCCAGCAAGAAAAAAATAATTCACTTATATATATATATACAAACAAACAAATAAACAAACTATAAAATACATTTAAGCCACTTGATTACTTGATGGATATACATGTTTTGTTTTTAATTTTTTTTATTTGGTGATTTAAAGGAACTAAAGACTAGATAAAAACCTAATATTTTTGGGCTCAGCCAACCGCTGAGCTCATGTATATATAAGTCTGGTGATTTGCAAGACTCAATATTCTTCAGTTTAGCAAAACACTAAGCTTATACATGTATGGGCTCAGTAACCTACTAGACTCAACATCCTTTGGCTCAAAACTTGACTGAGCCCAAACATGTATACGTTTGGTGATCTGCCAAACTTTGTATCCTTGGGTTTAGCCAAGTATAGAGCCCAAATATATATGAATCTGATGATCTACCAAACTCAACATCACCAGACTTAACCAAGTGTAAAGTCTAAATATGTATGGATCCAATAATCTTTTAATCCTAACACCTTTGGGCTTAGCCAAACGCTGAGCCCCCCCTCCCCAACACACATATATATTCGTAAAGATGTTTTTTCCTCTGATCAAGTAGAAATATTTCTCTTTTTGACATATAAAAGGTTAGGATATGATCAAGAAAAAGGTAAGAATAGGCTATAAAAACCTATTGGATCCTTAGAAGAGAGGAATTTCAATGTTCATTCTTTACTGTATATTTATGTTTAGAGTTTCTTTCTATAATATATTTTCATTTTCTCTTAAAAAGATTTTTTTTAAAAGCAATGAAGAGTCCCTAAACTCACCGGAAGGGATCTTTTATAGGTATCAAGCATCGACCACCACCCATCTTGGCTAGGAGAATGGATCAGATTGCTAGGATCAAAAGATTAACCAATTATCCAACACATAAGTCTTATTCTCAAACAACTTGAATTTCTTAGGACATCATCAATAGTGCTATATATAGGAAACCAATCAAAAAGCCATTGATAGTTCTTCTAGAACTGGTTTATTGATGTCCCTAATCACCATCAAAGGTAAATAATCAAAACACTCTTGAAATATGACATGAAACATGCTCTTTTATAGTTATTAGCATATATGTTCTAGTAGAATTTTAACAACTCTTCAATAAGAATGATAGGTTATACAATAATTTGATTGTCCTAAATCAATATATTTTTTCTACTTATCTATAAGCTTAATGAAATGATCACATTTGAGTTAGGTTTTTATCAACTTTATGAATGCAAATGGAGCCTCAAGAATTTTGAAAGTTTTCAACAAGTACAAGTGAAGTTTGTTCGTTAACCATCCAGAAAACATATATTATGGAAACTTTATTCTCTTCTCTTTTGGAGTTGAGATTATGATCTCAACAAAAATGTTATTAAAATGATTATGCCTTAAAAGAAAATAAAAATATATCATGGCCAATAACTAGACATGTAAGTTCTTTATATATGAATAAAATTATTTATAGTAACAATGTTGTTTTTTTCATTAAATGATACCTAAAGTAACGACCACACAACTTTTCAAGGATAGGATGAACTTGGTCTTTCTAGAGTGATTGTTTTTTCAAGGATAGGATGAACTTGGTCTTTCTAGAGTGATTGCATAATTTACATTGAAAAAGATCAACTCAGTCTCCTTAAAGTGATATATTACATAATTTATCTTAGAAGGGATGTATTTGGAGCCTCCCTAATGCAATTGTACAACTCTTCAAGGATGAGAATCACACGATATCTCTTTAGGGCAACAATCTCATAACCTTATAAAGATATGATGAACTTAGTTTTTCTAGTGCGATTACACAATTTACTTGGAAAGATATGGATATGAAGCCTCCTTAGTGATATTGCACAAGTCTTCAAGGATTTAATTAACATGACATTTCTTTGAGACAACGACCTCATAACCTATCAAAGATGAGATAAACCTACTTTTCCTAGTTTGATTGTATAATTTACCTTTAAAAAGATGGATTCAAATCCTCCTTAAGGCAACAACACCAACCTCTAACTCCTTGCTAGTAGTTGTTCAACAATCCATCATAGATTCATCTGAATTGATAGGAACATACCTACAGGTGGTAGATCCCTCTGAAATCTTGGTTAAGGTTAGAAAAAGTTCAAAGTTTAAATTTAATAAATGTTTTTCTAGGTATGGGCGTTGGATCTGCACTAATTGTTCAAGGAATTCCCTTAACTGTTTTCAAGTATAAGCATTAGACCCAAATAAAATCTCAAAGCTTTTTTAAGTGCCTTGAAACTTGTATGGAATGTTTATTATAGGCGTTATGTCTATACACACGAATAAATAGAGAAATGAAAAGAATAAATATTTGAAATAAAAGATAAATTTTACATGGATAAACCCCATGAGACAATATGTGTGTACATTAATGAGGGGAAAGAGGGGAAATAAGGCTTAAATATCTAGCTCAGGCTCTTTAGCTAGATATTTCCTATATCGGGCAGTAACAACCTTGATTGGAAACGTATTTGCAAAGTCAAGCATCATGATTGGATGACAGACGACACTAAAGTTCACATGCATTCCCTTTTATTGATCTAAGAAATATAAATTGAATATGGTAAGGAATATCTTGTCGCTAACTGTCTCGATCAAAGCTATACACCTTCTAAAAAATTCTTAAAACTTATAGAAAGAGTTCATCAAAGCCTTTAACTGAACCCAAGAACTCCAAGCTTTTTCCTTGATAGTAAAAAGTTTTACCCTCAGACTGTTTTTAATGATCTTCACCTCAAGGATCTCCCGCTTTAGAAAATCCACTTGGTTATAGACTACTTGAAGTAATTTGTCATTAAAGTCCAACTAAAGAATGATGCCTTGTATTTGTTCCTTTAGCGTTGAATAAGCCATCTCAAGGCTATTCAGTTTGGCCTATACAATAATTTTTTCCTCCTTTCGAAGGTAGCATGGTTTACCCTGTTTGTGGTAATGAACTCCCTTAAATGACTCCTCTCACCTCCCAACACCTCATGAAGTGGATACATATTATGAAAGTTTATTAAAAAACAAGTGTTAGGAAGAATAGTAATATAATTAAATAAAAGGTGAATGAGAAGATTCCTTATATTAAAATCCATTTAATTAGTTAAAGCTAAATAATAACTATAGCTCTTAGTAAAAATCATTGAGATGTTTGATAGGATTTTAAGAATTCTTTTCAGTCCTCTTACTATGTGAAGGCTAACCTTCTTAATGATTGACTTACCACCAATAATAACCTTCATAAGCCGCCTCTTCTCCTCATTCAAGGTAAGGAAATTAAAGGGAGCTCAACTAAGGATGAAGTTAGTGAAAATATTCTGAACTTAGTTTCCTCATAAATAACCCAAGTAGAATGCCTAAGTATTGTAGCCTCTACTAGCAAAGCTAGAAGTTGAGGTAGAGAAAATGCCACTACAAGAGCCTCTATAATTAAGATTAGAACACTAGGCTCCATAAGGGTGGAGACCCTTCTTCTTTGAAAGTGGGTGGTAACACCTGCAATCATTTTAGGGGGAGTGAAATCTATTTGAACCTTGACTGAGAAGTACGACTTCCATCGACCTTATTGTTTTATAGGAGTTCTGAATCCCACTGTCATTTCTTTAGAAATAGAGAGTTTATCAACAATAATAGGGTAATCTTTCATCACTTTTTCAGTTTTACCTCCAACCATGAACAAAGATTAAGATTTTTTTGGTTAACTTTTGATTAGTACTTAAAAGTGCATTTTTATCATGGTTTTATATCATCATTTTGCACTTGAAGTATCAATAACTCCTTAACTAAAATATGTTTTATAATAATGTATCTAATAATATAAGATACCTATAATTTGTGGTAAATGTCTATTTTTAATGCAGGCCTATCAAATAAATGAAAGGATTGATTGATGACTTGAAGAACTTAAATTGCAAGGATAAAGAGATGGTCAAACTTAGAGAAGAGATGTCGGTGCAATCCAAACCGGAACACTGTTCGGTAATTGGGCCATATCTGGAGCTACAGATCTCAGATTTAGGTCCAATTTATATGGATGGAAAGGTAAGACATAGGCCTACAACTTTCATATGGAGCCCAAGATCTAAAAAGGCCATTATCAAGTCCAAATTGTAGCAACAACAAAGAAGCCCGAATCTGTCTTCCAGCCCGAGCACTGTTCGGTATTTTGGCCATATCTGGAGTTCTAGAAGTCCAAATGAGCTGAATTTTTTACACAAGAAAGCTGAGACAATTGCCTACAACTTTCATGTTTGCACCTGGCTCCAGTTTTGACGTTATCAATGACGTTTTGGGCAGACAAGAGAAGATAAGGATTGTCACCAAGTCAAAAGTTGGCCACCCACTTATCAATTAGTCATCAAATCAATAGTTCCCAATTTTGGCCTATAAAAGGAGGCATTTGCCATGCATTTAGGCATCTTGGTTTCCAGATCAAGATCATGCTCTTCCTTTCTCTCTTTGTATTTTTTGTAATGTTTATGCTTTGCTTTCATTAATATCAAGTTTATGCCTTTCATTTCCTTTCCTTTACTTAGTTAACTTTTATGTTCTTATTTTGTTTATCTATTTTGCTTTCTTTCATTATGTCTAGTTAAGTTAATTATGTCAAGGTGAAAAGGTTACACTAATGGTGTGAGAATAAGTATAATGTAAACTTAATATGGACTTTAATGTTTGATACTAACATGTTTTATATTTGTTATCTTGTTCACTCTTTAATACTTTGCTTGTTAAATGACTAATCTTGATTTATGTTGTATAACACTTGGTACAACAAATGCTTGGCACTTTCATAGCCCATAATGTATGGTATAACCGACACCTGAGCTATGAAAGGAACTTGATTTGTTGTTAACATAAGTTATAATCATGAATGCTTGACGAGATTTACAAGTATTAGCATTAATTGAATAAGATGACTAATGTAATCATGTTAACAATATATAATCTGATTGGGACCTCCTTTATGTGTGGTTTCCAATTCAATAATAAGAGTTTATACTATACTTGTTTGATATACCATTAGTGGAACCTCTAACCTTGACATTTGTTATTATTATTAATCCTTACATTAATCTTCCATCTCCAAGTTCTCATCATCTTCTTCATCTTCTCTTTCTTTATTATTATTATTATTATTATTATTATTATTATTATTATTACTACTACTACTACTACTACTACTATTATTATTATTATTAGTATTATTATAGTTATAGTTATTATTGTTATTGTTATTGTTATAGTTTTTGGCGCCGTTGCCGGGGAGGTAAGTTCTTGTATAAATTATAGTATTTATTTTATTTTCTCTTTTCACTTTTCTTGTATATAACTTTGTTTCTTTTCTTTTGTTTCTTTTTATTTTGTTTTCTTCCTCCTTCTTTTGCTTTCTTCTTCTTTTTATTTTATTTTATTTACTACACGTGCATGAGAGTGTGGTCACGTACATCAAGTGGTAGACTTTGTAGGGTATCCTCATCATTTTCAGAAAATATGGCCGAAGAAGATAATCAATCACTTCATAATGAAAATAATGAGAATAACCGTGCTAGAACACTTAGAGACCACATGAATCCCACAAGAACAAGTGCACCATCATGCATAGTTTTTCCTCCTGATGCATCTCATTTTAATTTTAAACCAGGCATTATTCAACTTTTACCTTCTTTTCATGGCTTAGAATTGGAAAATCCATACTTGCATTTAAGGGAATTTGAGGAGGTGTGCAACACATATAATAATTTAAATTGTAGCATGAACACCATCAGATTAAAGCTTTTTCCTTTTTCATTAAAAGATAAAGCTAAAACATGGCTACAAAATTTGAGACCTGGATCCATTCGTGCTTGGGATGAAATGCAACAACAGTTTTTAAAGAAGTTTTTCCCATCTCATAGAACAAACTCTTTCAAGAGACAAATCACCACTTTCACGCAAAAACCAGGAGAAACATTTTACAAATGTTGGGATAGGTATCGAGACTTGCTTAGTACTTGCCCTCATCATGGTTTTGAAACATGGAGATTGGTTTCACATTTCTATGAAGGGTTAACACCTAAAGATAGGCAAATGGTTGAATTGATGTGCAATGGAACTTTTAAAGATAAAGACCCTGATGAAGCAATGGAGTACTTAGACTTGTTAGCTGAAAATGCTCAAAATTGGGACACTGCGGGTACATATGAGGCACCGAGTAAAACTCAACTTCATACATCTAGTGGAGGTATGTACAACCTTAGGGAAGATCATGACCTCCAAGCCAAATTTGCATCTTTAGCTAGAAAAGTCGAGGCACTAGAATTGAAAAAGAGTGGTCAATTAAAATCTGTTGAAAACATTGTGTGTCAAATCTGTGAAACAAATGAACACTCAACCAACGATTGTCCAACCTTGCCTTCTTTTAAGGAATGTCTCCATGAACAAGCCCATGCTTTAAACAGTTTCCAAAGGCCCAACCACAACCCATACTCCCAAATATACAACCCTGGTTGGAGAAATCACCCAAATTTCAGTTGGAAGAGTGAGAACAACAATGCACAAACTTCACAACCACCGTTTCAAGCACACCACAATTTCCAAAATTCTCATGGATATGCATTTCCTTATGCTCCACCTCCTAGAAGAAATCTTGAGGAAACATTGCATGCATTCATTGAAAAGCAAGAGACAATCAATACTCAACTTGCTCAAAACATGACAGATTTTAAAGATACTCTTGCTAAATTAACATCTGCTCTTAGTTTTCAAGAGAAAGGTAAGTTTCCATCTCAAACACAACAAAATCCCAAAGGGCAATACAATGCAAATGCAAGTAGTTCCGAAAGCCAACACATGGATCAAGTCAAATCAGTCACTACTCTGCGCAGCGGTAAGGTTATTGAAAAACCCTCTTTTGAACCTTATGAGAAAGATGATGAGTCAATCTCTGAGGGTAAGGAAGGGGTTGAATCTGAAAATTGCAACAAAACGACTGATTCACCGCCAGCACTTCCATTTCCTCATGCCATGACTAAACAAAGGAAAGTCAATCACAACTCAGAAATTTTTGAAATTTTCAAACAGGTAAGGATCAATATACCTTTGTTGGATGCTATTAAACAGGTTCCTTCCTATGCTAAATTTTTGAAAGATCTATGCACTGTGAAGAGGAAACTGAATGTGAAAAAGAAAGCCTTTCTAGCCGAACAAGTAAGTGCTATTCTTCAAAACAATAATGCTTTGAAATATAAAGACCCTGGTTGTCCTACAATTTCTTGCTTTATTGGAGAGCATAAAATTGAAAGAGCTTTACTTGATCTTGGTGCTAGTGTGAATTTACTTCCATATTCAGTCTTTCAGAGTCTCAATCTAGGTGAGTTAAAACCAACTTCTATATCTCTTTTACTTGCTGATAGATCTGTAAAAGTGCCTAGAGGAATAATTGAAGATGTGTTAGTACAAGTCGATAAATTCATTTATCCTGTGGATTTTATTGTCTTGGACACAGAACCTGTTGAAGCATGTAATTCATTTCCTGTTATTTTAGGACGTCCGTTTCTTGCAACCTCTAACGCATTGATTAATTGTAGGAATGGACTGATGAAGCTATCATTTGGAAACATGACATTGGAGATGAATATTTTCAACATTTGCAAGCAACCTGGAGATGATAATGATTTACAAGAAGTAGATCATATTGACGAATTAGTTTATGATCAACTTGAATCTACTTTAAGTAAAAATGAATTGGATGAAACTGAAGATTTGCAAATGATTTATTCTAAGGAAGAAATCATGGATGAAACAAGCACCGAAAATGTTGATGTAAATCTTTTGTCAACATTGACAACAGATTCGACATCTAACATCACACCAATCGATGATTACTTTCCTAACGAATCCTTACTTTCTCTTAGTCCAATGCCTTGGTATGATAAAAATATCAATTTTCTTGCTTTAGGAGATTTGCCAACTGATTGGAGTATTCAAGACAAAGAAAAGTTTTTGAACGAAGTGAAGAGCTTTTATTGTGATGACCCTAACTTATTCAAATATTGTCCTGATCAAATCTTTCAAAGATTCATTCCCGACAATGAGGTAAGTAGTGTCATTAAACTTTGTCATTCTGAAGCATGTGGGAGTTATTTTTCTTTAAAAAAGACAGCTGCAAAAATCTTTCAAAATGAATTTTATTGGCCCACCATGTTCAAGGACACGCATGCATTCTGCAAAACTTGTGAAAATTGTCAAAAGATTGATACTGGTCAAAAAGTTTTGTTTTATAATTCTCAACTCTATGCACTCCCTAGAGAGCTAAGAACAAGATGGAGCAATCCCTATGGGGCCTGTGATATTGAGAATTCAATGAATGACAATGATTTTAAGGAAAATGGACATCGTTTGAAAGCTTACTTTGATAATTTTCCTAGTGAAAATGAATCAGCTGGTTTGAATGATCTTGTAGATAAAGGTTGATTATTTTGTTTTTCTCACATTTTCTTTTTTATGTTTCTTTTTGAGTGATTTTTGCAAGTTTCTTTCACCCCGGTCAAATGGCGGATAACGGTACTCCGTGACTTAAGTCGGTTCTTTCAGTTTCCCACAATTACTGATATCTGTGTATATATCTGTGTAATTCTTTGAATCTCTCTTCCAATTCTCATTTGAAAATGGACTCTAATCTTGAAAAATTGAAAAAGTATTTTCCCGCTCTGCCTCAAAATGCGATTACAAAAATTTACCGTGCTAGATGTGCAAGATTGAGATTGTTAATGAATCATGGAATTCCTGAAGATATTCGTTGGTTGATTGAAGCAAAGGTCCGATTATCAGGTGAGTCCTCTAACTTCTTCATTTCACACATGCCTGGAACAGGTAAAAGCACTTTTGCAAAGAAGCGTCGTGCAAAACGATTAGAAGTTTGTCATCGATGTGCTAGATGGACTTGTAATACACAATGTCGTTCTTTAGGAATGGTATCTATAAACCGTGAAGATAAAATACAATTCATTAAGGATGGCCTGAGTAAGGAGTCTTTAGATAATCTTCTATTGACTCTTGAGACGCATCCTAGTGGAGATGTGCATCGTGCAATTCATGATTTATGGCCACTATTTCATAAAGAACATGATCGACTTAGTCTTGGGAATCTGACTAAAAAAGACCCTGTTTGCCAGTTTTTAAGAAAACTGGATGGGAAGCCTATCCCCGACCCATAGAGGGCGTTTAAGCCGTTCTTGGACGTAAAACCAAGGGAAGATGTGAGCCACAATCACAACTACATGTACATACACATGTTTTTTTCAAAAGTAAATAAATAAATAAATAAAAAGAGAGAGAGTGTGTGTGAGACTCTAGCTGGCCTACATATAGATGTTATGATTGCCTTTCTACTTTCTCATCTATAAAACCCTCTTTTCCTTCCTTTCATTTCTACTCAACCCATACATTCAACAAATACAGAAGTGTGTAGAAATGGCAAGTTCCTCAAGTCATCAAATAAGAAATATTTGTGTTTTCGGTGGATCTAGTCCTGGGAAAGAAAAAGAGTTTTTAGAATCAGCAAATCATCTTGGTCAGGTGCTAGCTGAGAGAAAGATTCATTTAGTGTATGGGGGAGGCAGTCTTGGGTTAATGGGAGGTGTGTCAATAGCTGCATTTTTAGGAGGTAGTCAAGTTTTAGGAATCGTCCCTGAAGCTTTGGCACAAGGGGACATCATTGGAAAAACAATTGGAGAGGAACTTCAGGTCTCTACAATGTCGGCTCGAATGAATGCAATGTTTAACCATGCTGATGCTTTCATTGCTTTACCAGGTGGTCTAGGCACATTGGAAGAGATCTTTCATATTTCCTCTTGGGCTCAATTGCACATTCACCATAAACCCATAGGTTTGTTAAATGTTAATGGTTATTATGATAAGTTGTTGTCTTTTCTTGATCATGCTGTGGAACAGGGATTTCTAACATCTTCTGCACGACAAATCATAATCTCTGCTACTACTGCTGAACAATTGATTGACCAACTACAATCTTTCATTCCTGTGATTGATCCTTCCATGAGTCGCATAAATTGGTCATCTAAGGAAAGCCGTAAAAAGCTTAGATTGGATTTGAGCCTTCATTTGTGAATTTTTGTGTCTTTTGGTTTTATTATGTTTTGTTATTTCTTATTTTTGTTTCAGTGTGTTTCAGGTTTTGTCAGTGTTCGTTATTTCAGGTGATATCTTTTATACTCTATCTTTCTACCTTAGAACATTGAGGACAATGTCTCGTTTTGGTTGGGGGGAGAGGGTAGTAGTTGATAAAAAAAAAAAAAATTGTTTTTCATTTCATAAAGCATATGCATAATTGTTGTTACTAGGATGGCAGAGTAAAGGAGTTCTTTTGTTAAAGTGACTCTTGAGACGCATCTTAGTAACCATTCTTAACGAGGTCTATTATAATACTTCCTGAAATATTCAGGTTTACAAACTCTCGTATTGTTACCACTTAATTCTGCTCATATACTTATTTAACATGTATTTTTAAACCTTAATTTACACACACACACTTTAACATATGATTGTGGGTTGCATATTGGATTATTACATTATTTATGTTCTTTTGTTAAAGGTAACAACTAAGGGAAAGGGATTGTATATAATTAAGAAAAAAAAAACATGAAAAAAATGAAAACAAAAAGAAAAAGAAAAAAAGAAAAAAAAATGATGATAATAAAAATGTAGATAAGTTTGGTTTCGTAGCCTCCCTAACCTAAGCAATTAAGCCCGAAGGGGTGTTTTAACACCTAATACCCTAAAGTCAACTGACTTGGGAGCTATTGGCCCAACGCTTGTTACATGGGTTGAGGAGAAAAGCTTAAGGGAATCAAACATTGCACTATCTACATATCAGTATCGGTGACCCGAGTTACTAAGCTCGTAGGGGTGTCTTAACACCTAATGCCCTAAGACCAACTGGTCTGGGAGTCATTAGCTGAAAGCTCGTTACATGGGTTAAAGATGCATGATGTTTTTAAATTATATGTATATATTTAAAAAAAAAAAGACAAAAAAAAAAGACAAAAATAATAATCCCAACCCAAGGAAGTTAACCTTAAACATTAGAACAAAAATTTTGTTTTCTTCCAAGAAAAGCCCCATAATTATGTGTTGATACATTGAGCACAAAAGAAAGGTTTATTAATATCTTGTTAAGTGGTATTGAGCAGATATATAAATTTAATGAGAGTTTGTTTATCTGGATAGATTAATGGAAGTTAAATGATGAATACCTTGCTTTGTGAAATTTGCAAATTGTTTTAACGCTTTGATTACTAGGGACTAGTAATAAGCTGGTTGGGGGGTGTGATTAGTACTTAAAAGTGCATTTTTATCATGGTTTTATATCATCATTTTGCACTTGAAGTATCAATAACTCCTTAACTAAAATATGTTTTATAATAATGTATCTAATAATATAAGATACCTATAATTTGTGGTAAATGTCTATTTTTAATGCAGGCCTATCAAATAAATGAAAGGATTGATTGATGACTTGAAGAACTTAAATTGCAAGGATAAAGAGATGGTCAAACTTAGAGAAGAGATGTCGGTGCAATCCAAACCGGAACACTGTTCGGTAATTGGGCCATATCTGGAGCTACAGATCTCAGATTTAGATCCAATTTATATGGATGGAAAGTTAAGACATAGGCCTACAACTTTCATATGGAGCCCAAGATCTAAAAAGGCCATTATCAAGTCCAAATTGTAGCAACAACAAAGAAGCCCGAATCTGTCTTCCAGCCCGAGCACTGTTCGGTATTTTGGCCATATCTGGAGTTCTAGAAGTCCAAATGAGCTGAATTTTTTACACAAGAAAGCTGAGACAATTGCCTACAACTTTCATGTTTGCACCTGGCTCCAGTTTTGACGTTATCAATGACGTTTTGGGCAGACAAGAGAAGATAAGGATTGTCACCAAGTCAAAAGTTGGCCACCCACTTATCAATTAGTCATCAAATCAATAGTTCCCAATTTTGGCCTATAAAAGGAGGCATTTGCCATGCATTTAGGCATCTTGGTTTCCAGATCAAGATCATGCTCTTCCTTTCTCTCTTTGTATTTTTTGTAATGTTTATGCTTTGCTTTCATTAATATCAAGTTTATGCCTTTCATTTCCTTTCCTTTACTTAGTTAACTTTTATGTTCTTATTTTGTTTATCTATTTTGCTTTCTTTCATTATGTCTAGTTAAGTTAATTATGTCAAGGTGAAAAGGTTACACTAATGGTGTGAGAATAAGTATAATGTAAACTTAATATGGACTTTAATGTTTGATACTAACATGTTTTATATTTGTTATCTTGTTCACTCTTTAATACTTTGCTTGTTAAATGACTAATCTTGATTTATGTTGTATAACACTTGGTACAACAAATGCTTGGCACTTTCATAGCCCATAATGTATGGTATAACCGACACCTGAGCTATGAAAGGAACTTGATTTGTTGTTAACATAAGTTATAATCATGAATGCTTGACGAGATTTACAAGTATTAGCATTAATTGAATAAGATGACTAATGTAATCATGTTAACAATATATAATCTGATTGGGACCTCCTTTATGTGTGGTTTCCAATTCAATAATAAGAGTTTATACTATACTTGTTTGATATACCATTAGTGGAACCTCTAACCTTGACATTTGTTATTATTATTAATCCTTACATTAATCTTCCATCTCCAAGTTCTCATCATCTTCTTCATCTTCTCTTTCTTTATTATTATTATTATTATTATTATTATTACTACTACTACTACTACTATTATTATTATTATTATTAGTATTATTATAGTTATAGTTATTGTTGTTATTGTTATTGTTATTATTGTTGTATTATTGTTATTTATAATTTGTACAATTAACCTCCCTGTGGTTCGACCCCGGTCTTGCCGGGTTATTTATTACTTCGACACTCCTGCACTTGGGAGAAGACATCAACCTTTTAGTCGTGTCAACTTTCTTATATAGACCTCGCTAAAGTTTATCCATTTCCTTCAACTATTATCCATTTACAAAAAAATTCCAAGTAAAAGTAATATCTGACTTTTTTTTGCTTTATTTTTTGGCTTAAAGTAGAAAATAAAAGAAGGTGGTAATGGGAAATTCTTAGAAATAAATTTGTCTCCTTGTATTTGGACTAAAATAGTTCGAGAACTTTAATATAATAATTATTTTAGAAATTATAAAAAGTAAAAGAAAAGACAAAGACAAGAATGTCTAAGGTTATAAAAGAAAATATCTTTTAATGCCATTTCTAAACTCCAAAAATCCACTTAATTACAACATTAAATGCAAGCCACTACTTTACTTCCCAAGAGATGCCTTCTTTAAATAGAAATAGTCATTTAGCGACAAGAAATCGTAACAATCGTTTGTGGGACAAATAAATCTTATAAAAAAGGTGAAAAGATTTCTCATTTATTACTTATAACCTTTTTTAAAACCTCTGAGTAGTAAATATCCAAAGCATTAGGGGGGTTATTGATGAATCAATATATATATATATATATATATATATAT
This sequence comes from Populus pruinosa, assembly GCA_026413675.1. Taxonomy (NCBI): domain Eukaryota; kingdom Viridiplantae; phylum Streptophyta; class Magnoliopsida; order Malpighiales; family Salicaceae; genus Populus; species Populus pruinosa. Next base: position 13,706,873 of record CM048598.1, on the reverse strand, counting down.
ATATATATTATTTATATTTATTTAGATTCTTATCTATGGAAATCAAAGATAGAATGATAACCTAATATCTTTGGGCTTAGTTAAGTACAAAGACCACACACACACACTAAGCCAATACATATATATAGATATTTTCCACCTAATTAAATCAGATATATTTTTCTCTTTAACATAAAAGAGGTTGGAATATGATAAAAAAAGAAGAAGTTAAAGATATGTTATAAAGACCTGTTAGATCCTTAGAAGAGAGGGCTCTTAATCTCCATTCTTTACTGCATGTTTATTTTCAAAGTTTCTCTATAAAATATCAGTGTCTTTTTTAAAATCAAGATATTAATTGATTATCCAACATATAAACCTTGTTCTCAAACTATTTGGATTTGTAACTCAATTTAAAGTGCAAGTGAATAAGTATGATATTACACTTTTAGTTCATGGATGCTTTTCTATTTAATGAATAGTTAAATATTGATTTTTTTTAAATCATGCTTCAGCTCTTGAGTTTTTAAAAATCTTAATATTAAATCCTTATAGTTTTGTTTATACTTTGGTCCAAAAAATTATTTTTTCAAGCTTAAATCCCTATAAATTGACATAAAAATAAAAAAAGTCACCCAAAGAACCAAGGTGAGGGAAATCTTTAGGTTGGCCACATTCTAGCTTAAAAAATTTGATCTTATTATCATGAAATTGTCTTGGAAAGAGGAGTTTGATATATGTGATTTTGGCCTTCAACCATACTGGAAAAGGTAAATTTGAATTGAGATTTTTTTTATTTGAATTGATTTTGGATTTTTAGACTGATTAAATGGTGTTTTGGAGTTGAATGTGAAAAACATATTAAAAATTTAGTTTTAAAAGTAAAAAAGCATGGATTATGATTTGTTATCATTGGATATGACTGAAATCTGAACAAGCAAATAACATGTTATTCATTAAATTAAAACAAGATGTCCATTTATTAAAAAAAAAAAAAGGTGCTTGATCTTATGAAAATCCATTTGATTTTGTCATAGTATTCAAAATAGATAGGTGACCTACACTACGTTATGAAATATATTAAATTTTTCTCAATATAAAAAAGTGAAAAGACTAAGAAGCTTCTAAAAGCCAATTTATTTATTATTTATTATTTTTACTTTTAAGGGTAATAAAATCATTACACTATACAAAAAAAAAACCAAGAACATCTTATCCTTGATAATATGATAATGACCAATGGATATTTATAAAAAACTTGTTTTATCCCTAATGGCTAGTTCAATAGTTTTATTTATAAAGGGTATAATAATTATTTTATTGTTTCAATCCAAAAAAAAAAAATGATGTACCATGAAATGTTGAAATCCCCTAGGTTTTTTTTTTAATAAGAGTAGAGCTCTTGATTATAATATTAATACTTATTCTTGATATGCATATTTGTTTTTAAAAAAATTTGCCTATCAAAAATTGATTAGAATAAAAGATTTATCATTTTATTATTAATTTTATTAAATTAAATATTCTTTTATTTTTTTATACATTAGCTTAGAGAATTTTGAGTCACAATTTTTGTTTTTTGATTGAAATATGTTTTTCAAATTATGATATTTTTTTTAGAAAAAGCAATGATTCTGATAAAAAAAGAAATTCAAAATAAAAATATAAACATGGAAAATGATTTTTTATTAAATTTTTTCCCTTAATTAAAACCATTAAAATCTTTTAAGAATATATTTTATAATTATTTTTAGTTTTCACTAAAAACAATACATTTAATAAAAATATATGTTTTGTTATAAAAATAATATATGAATAACAAAAAGGAATTTTAGCTACAAAAAATATTTTTTTTCTTAAAATCTAAATCATTTTCTCTTTTTATGAATATCTATTTTAATTACTGTAGAAGTGTATAAAGAAAATTTTGAGAAGTGTTTCAAGGGATCGTGCGAGCACACCGACTAGTTAAATTCTAAAGCATAAGAATTACACAAACCTGTAGTTGATTTATCTCTCCCATCTTGTCTAACCAATCATTGACAGGATAAATTTACCATTACTAATGTGATAAAAATGTAAAAAAGAAAAAACAATCCATCAACGTTGTATCCAAGTTCAAATAGTATACCAACTAGCCTCGGAATTTGCATTTTGTTGCAGGATGGACTATTGCTTCGTGTAAAAAATAATGCTCAAGTTATAAAATGAATTTTTAAAAAAAATTTAAAACGCAAGCCTATAATCATGTCAATTAGAGCTAAGTTGATATATCTTGCAAAACTTTCAACTTAAATCATATAATTAAAATAATTCAATAAAAAAATTATAATTTTTTTTTAAAAAATAGTATTAACTTTTTAAATTTGTAATTCAAGTTATTAGACTTGAAACATCCAATCTACAAAAATTATCAAGTTAAATTCTCAATCAATCATATATTAAAAGATAAAATTAAAAACAATTGTAATTATACAAAATAATTTAAAAAATAAAAATTAAAAAAAAATAAGAATTAAAATTAAAATAAAAAATAAAACTTATATTTAATTGAATGGTGAAATTAAAAAAAATATTATTTAAAAAAAATAACAACGAAATTTAAAAAGAACAAGAATCAAAATTTACATAAAAAATAAAAATAATGTTGTAAATAGAAGGTGAAATTACAAAGAATAAGAAATTTTATAAAGCAAAAGAGCTAAGAAAAAAAATAAAAACTTAAAATAATAATGAAAATTTTTGAAAACATAATACTACTAATTTGAAATGAAAGATGAAATTAATAATTAATAATTGTTTTATAAAAAACCAAGAAAAAAAATAAAAAATTCAAAAAATAAGGATCAAATTTAAAAATATAATATTTGATAAATTGAGATTTAATGATGAAATTGAAAAAAAAATTCCATAAAAGAATAATAAAATTAAAAGAATAAGGATTAAAGTTAAAATATTAACAACTAAAAGGATTAAACTATAATTGTTAGGAAAGAAGAGAGAAAAAGAAAGAAAAAAAGATTTATTGACACCATTAGTATCATGCATCATACCAATAAAAAAAAAAATGATGATGCATGGCAAAAACATATTTTTAAACTCTAGAAGATGCCATACATGTACATCATTTATTTATTTATTTTTATTTAGTTAAATATCAAAGTGTCTTTGTGCTAACTTTCTAATTCTATAAAGAAATATCCTAAAAAGTGGAAAACATCTCTTGATCCAAACTTAAATATTTATAATTTTAAGAGTATTATTGTTGTCTTAATGTGTATTTAAATTATTTATTATTTTTTTTATATTTGATGAACTACTAAATTACCATTTAGTTTAAATTATAATAATAATAAAAAAATCATTGTAAAAATACAAAAATACAATATCAGGTTTATTTTTTTTATTTCAATAGTATTATAGTGATTTCACTGTACAATTAAAATAAAAAAATATATATTTATTTATAATTAATTTAAAAATAATAAATAAACCATATAAAAAGACTTGAACATTACAAACTAGTGTTTCGGTGAATTATAGCCACGAGTTTGAGCACAATGTTTTTCCAATTTGACAGATGATTTTCGTGTATAGGACCCACACAAGTGGAATCTAACACACACACACGTGTAAACAGGTAGAGCCCACCTGACCTGTTTTTGGAGCCATTGATGAAAGAGACTCCAAAGGATTAGATCCTTTTGAATTCAAATGGCAGAAGATTTCCTAATTTCTCGAGTTCCCAATAGCGATGGGACACGTCACTCATATAATTCTTGCTTAATCATTTAAGCCACCTTATTTTCACCATGTTTTGGCACCTTCCCTCACTCTTTCTATTCACCCTACTTGGGGAGCTCATGCCCCAAAAATCTGGGAGAAACCCCTGCTTCTTTATACGTGGATGTTTTCTTTTTTGATTTCTATTATTTCTTTTTTTCATTTTCCCTTTTTTAATTAAAAATTTAAAACTATGAAAATTAAAAAAATTAAAATTACACCAAGATTATAACAATTTTTCATAAAAAATAAAAATTATAATCTATAATGGTAATCTTAATATTTTGTATTTGTGATAATCTAACTATAAAATATTAATTATTTTATTACAACTAAAAATTATCATGATAAAGCAATATTTTTAACTCAAAAAATTTAAGAAACTAACTAACTAACTAACTATATATAATCTTTTACATTGCTAAAAAGTACTTGTGTGTGTGGGTGTATATATATAATTTTTTTTCTTCATTTTCCAAGAATGGTGAAAATGTTTTATTAAAAAATTGTGAAAAACCTCTTAGATGTATTTTTTAAATCTAGTACAAATCTGAAAAAACTAATAAATTAGTTTTATGGATAGAGAAATATTACATTTGAACTTGAAGTTAATTTTGATTTTTCTTTAACTCCATTTTTATTTAAAAAATTGAAATATTATTTTGTTTCTAAACAACCCTCTATTATTGGAGAAGAAAAGAGACCACTAGATACAATAAAGGCTTCAATGATAGAAGCAATATATTCTCAGATAAAAAAAAAAAACCTAGCAAAGACTCCATATTAAAGGATGTAGTTCGAGAACAATATACTTAACTTAATTATCTATAATTTATTATTTGTAGAAATCTATTATTGTTTTGATGCATTCTTAGTATTTTGTTGTTATTGTTGTCATCATAGTCATTAAAGTTAAAATTTATTAGGCTTTCTATTTCCTATTTAATTTATAACATTAAGATTTTTTGATATCTATATAAATTATTGCATCTATTTGGTAATGATATAAAAGTTATCTTTTAAAGTATTATTTATATTAAAATAATATTATTTATTTTAAATATTAGTATATTAAAATAATAAAAATTATTAATTTAAAACTCTTAAAAAAATCAGAAAAATTAAAAGCCATGGTTGCATGGTAGTGTGAATATATATACCAAAGCAAATAAACAATCATTTTGCATTTCTCCTCTTTTCAAGTTTTAGCCGTCTTTTATAAATAAATTACCGTATGATGAATTTTGTTTTTTTATTTTTTATTAAAAAATAATTCAAGATATCATTTAAAAAATTAAGGTTAAATGAATTATTAAAAAAACTCCAAAAACTAAACATTTTGAATCAAAAGTAGGCACAATCCATATAAATCAAAAATTATGTGCCTCATTAAATTTAGATTTTTTAATGGTAGGTTAAGTTAGCATTTATGAAATACAGATAATGTTGATTATGAATTATAATTTTGTTTTTTTTTGTTTTATATATATATTTGAACCCTCTCCTGTATAGTTTTATTCTAAGCTAATATTTATTAGAATTTTATTTCCTATTTAGTATATTATGGATTTTCTTATGAAGCTACCATTTATTAGGGTTCTTATTTTCTATTTAATTTAGGATATTAGGGTTTTTGGTATTTATATAAACACCATATTCTTTGTAAAAAGAAAAGAAGTTGATAATGAATTAGAATTTTACAATTGAGTATGTTTCTTTTATTTATTTAAATCCTTTTTTATAAGGTTTCCTCTAATTCCCAAATTTTTTTATTTAGGGATTTATCCTCTTTTATAAGTTTTTTTTTCTTCTTTCCTTTGACTATTATGTACTAACAAATCTTAAAAAACCTACCTAGATAATAATAAAATCATATAAGAATTACAAACAAATAAGTAGATTACATTATTGATATGTTGGATATAAAAAATTCAGGTGTTTATAAAGAGAAATGACAAAATCAATTGTTTTTATATAGACACATTGCTCCTTCTAACTTTACTTGAACAAAGCTCAATTATTTAGCTTCTTTGTAAATAAAATCATTAGGGTACAACTTTTATTTCTCAATTACTTTATCAACTTGCACTTGATTCTTAATGAAATAGTGTGATATCTCATTAACTACATAATAAAGCTTGTATAAAGAAGATCTAATAGGAACTTTAATAACCAAAAGTATCCAACCTGCAACAAACTTCATAAATACAATATTTATGGAGATTAGTTCAAACAAAGATAATAATTTATTGAGATATAAAATAAATCAGGATTAATTTATCATATGTAATAATCTTGTACATAAAACTATAAGGTTATAAAATTTCATACAACACTTCATCACTAACTTGATATAAAAAGTGATGGATTCTAACAGATAACACTCGATTTGTATGAGTGAACTCTCTAATATAAGCATAATCTTCATATATAATGAAACTGAAATAATAAAAAAAGAAATATTTTTTTCACATGATTTTTTTATAATAAACTGGTTGCACTAGATGAAGGATAGGGTAGTATAAAGTATAAATAATTAAAATTATCTATAAAAGAGGAAAAATTACAAAAATAATAAATAAAAATAAAAATAAACCTAAACATCCTATAGTCTATTGTATTTTACACTTTGCTGCTATTGTGTTGTAAAATACAAAAATAAAAACATCATTTATCAACAGAAAAATTTAAATCATGCCAAATGAACAAACTAAATCCACATATATTATATCCAAAAACCATAAGAGAGACAAACAAAACTTTTGATAGTAGTTATAAAGGTAAGTAGGATGAAAGTGACAAAGATGAAATGAAAAGGAAAAAGGAAGGTTGTTGATCCTACTATTGACTTTAAATGTAAGACATTTAAGGTAAGTGTTAGGGGATCAATTAAATTCGCTAAATATCAAGTTTTCACTAATATTACTCACTAATATCATTTGAAAAGGAAAATGATAGAAGTATATATATATAAGTAATGGTTGTTTGTGGAAAATACATGCTTCTTTAGTTCCTAATAGTAAAACTTTTATAGTTATGTTGTTGCGAGAGCAACATGATTGTATTAGGCTTAAAAACAATTAATTCTACTTGGATAACAAAAACATTTCTTCCAATTATTAGTGTAGACCCAAACATATCTAATAAAAAACTTGATATAATATTGAATGATAAGATTAAGATTAGGTCAAACCTAATGCAATTATGGAGATCTATAACTAAGGCTACAAAGTTTGTGGAAGGAAGTCATAAGAAGTTTTATAAGAGACCACTTAGATATATCCAACTTTTAAAACAATATAACCTAGAGTCTGATGTGTTTATAAGATTTGACCTTAATTACAACTTTGAGATATATTCGCTAAGAAAATTTCAAAGGGTTTATATATGTTTGAAGATGATGAAAGAAAGATTTGTTAATAGATGTATATCATTCATTGGGATTGATTACTGTCATACTGTCATCTAAAGGGTTCTTATAAAGGAGTATTATTGTTTGTAGTTGGTTTGTGTGTTTATGATGTGATCTATAAATATTTAGGATTTTTTCTATTGCCTTAATGTATGTAATTTTTTAAGCATATTTGTTAATGGATGTTTTAATATTAGTTGCCTTAATGCATGTAACTTTTGAACATATTGCATTGTTGATGTATTACTATTAATGATACATTCATGTTAATGTTAATGTTGTATTGGTGATGGTGTTCCTTAATATTAATACAATATTTATATCTGAATTTATTTCATGCGTTAATATCATTTGTTTGATGTAAAAATTATACTAGTTACAAACATTAACATTGCACATAATAAGTTAGATACCACCATCAACTTTATACTTGCAATGCTAGCTTTCATGTTATGATTCTTGATCTGAATTTAACATTACTCATCTTTTATTCTCTTCACTTTATCTAATATTAAATAAGTCAAACCAACACAACAAAGCTTTGTTGTGTCAGTTTCACTTCATTCTCTTGACATTAACATATGTAGACCATCACGTAGTTAATTCAATTTCATTAATAGGCATGCATTAGTTAGTGAGTGTGTTGTCACACTACCTATCATTATGAGTTGAACACTGAACAATGTCTGGGCTGCAATATAGATTCAGATTTCTTTTTTGTTGCTATAATTTAAACTTGAAAACAACTTTTTTAAATCTTGGACTTCATGAAAGTTGTAGGTCTATGTCTTACCTTTCCATCCATATAAAATATACCTAAATCTGAGATCTATAGCTCTAGATATGACCCAATTACTGAACAGTATTTTAATTTAGACTGCACCAACATCTCGTTTCTAAGTTGAGCCCTCTCTTGTCTTTTCAATTTCAATACTTCAGCTTATCAATAAATCCTTATAATTATATGATAGACATGTATTTAGGATGAATATTTACTATAAGTTAAAGGTATCTTATGACATTAGACTTGTATTATAAAACATGTTTTAGTTAATGAGTTATTAATATTTTAAGTGCAAAATAATGATATAAAACCTTGATAAAAATTCACTTTAAAGTACTGACACAACCAAAAGATTGATGTCTTCTTCTAAGCGCAAGAGTGTCGAAGTAATAAATAACCTGACAAAATTAGGGTCGAACCATATATAGGTTAATTGTATAAATTATAGATAACAATAATACAACAACAATAATAACAACAATAATAGTAACAATAATAATAATAAAAATAATAACAATAGTAGCATTAACAACAGTAGTAGTAGTAATAGTAATAGTAATAGTAACAATAATAATAATAATAATAATAATAATAATAATAATGAAGAAGAAGAAGAAGAAGAAGTTGATGAGAACTTTGAGATGAAAAATTAACGTAAGGATTAAACAATAGTAACAATAAATGTCAAGGTTAGAGGATCCACTAATGGTATCTCAAATAAGTATAGTATAAACTCTTATTATTCAATTGGAAACCACATATAAAGGAGATTCCAATCAGATTATAAATTGTTAATATGATTACATTAGTTATCTTATTTGATTAATGCCAATACTTGTAAATCTTGTCAGAAATTCATAATTATAACCTATGTTAATAACAAATCAAGTTTTTTTCATAGCACAAGTGAAGGTTATACCATACGGTTGAGCTATAAAAGTGCCAAATATTTATTGTATCAAGTTTTATACAATATAAATCTAGATTAGTCATTTAGCAGACAAAGTATTAAAGAGTGAATAAAATAACAAATACAAAACATGTTAGTATCAAATATTAAGGTCCATGTTGAGTTTATATTATGCTTATTCTTGCAACATTAGTGTAACCTTTATACGTTGACATAATAAACTTAACTGAATATAATGAAAGAAAGAAACATAAATAAAAAAAAATAAGATAAAAGTTAACTAAGTAAAGGGAAAAAAATGAAAGATATAAATTTGATATTAATGAAAGCAAAACTTAAGTAATAAAAAAAGAGAAAGCAAGAGCATGGTCTTGATCTGGAAACCATGTCTAAATGCATGGCAAATGCCTCTTTTTAGAGGCCAAAATTGGGAACTATTAATTTGATGAGTAGGTGACCAACTCTTGACTTGGTGACAATCCTTATCCTCTCTTGTCTGAATAAAACATCATTAATAACATCAAATTTGGAGCCACTTATATGCATGAAAGTTCTAAGAAATTGTCTCAGCTTTTCAGAAAAAAATTGAGATCATTTAGACTTCTAGAACTTAAGATATGGGATGAACACTGAACAGTGTCTAGGTTGCAGGATATATTTAGACTTCTTTGTTTTTGCTACAATTTAGACTTGAAAATGACCTTTTTAAAACCAGACCTCCACATGAAAGTAGATATAAATTTGAAATCTACAACTCCAAATATGACCTAATTATCAAACAATATTCTGGTTTGGATTGTACTAGCATCTCTTTTCTAAATTTAACAATCTCTTTGTCCTTTTAATTTCAGTACTTAAACTCATCAATCAATCCTTTTATTTATGTGATAGGTCTACATTTAAGATCAACATTTATCATACATTAAAGGTACATTATATTATTAGATATGTGATTATAAAACATGTTTTAGTTAAGGAGTTATCAATACTTTAAGTGCAAAATGATGATATAAAACCATGATACAAATACACTTTTAAGTACCAATTAATAATTATATAAAGTAGTTAATGAACTAGCGAAAACCCAATATAAAAAGGCGTTTGCTTCATGGAAAACACTAAAGTAGTTAAGGAACTAGTGAAAACCTAATATAAAAGGACATTTGTTTAATGGAAAATATTTTTCTGAAAACTACTTTTCAAACTTTTCTATATTTGTTTAACTTTAGAAAAGTTAGTAAATGAAAAATGATTTCTAGTTAAAGGAAAAAAATTAAACCTTTTCAAATGAATGTGATTTCCTTCTCTTAACTTTGAAAAACATTTTCTAGATCTTTAACATAAAAAAGTTAAGAGATATAACTAAATTATCTTCAAAATAAAAAATTATTAAACTAGGGTTTAATGTTTTTTTTTTGTATTGATTTTTTTGTAATAATAAAGTTGATCGAGGGAAAATTTATTATTTAAATATAACATATAACTTAAAAATAAAAAGTGGTAGACACATACATTGGACATGTCAGCATTTCAGTTATGTCATCCTATTCAAACAACACGTGAGATCTTGTATGGTGCTTAAAGGTGAGCATACTTACTCGATGGTCCCTCCATTCCTAAGTGGCATATGCAATGTATTGATTTTGTTTTGGTATTGGTGGCCTTTTTTTTCCTTTCTTTTCTCTGTCCTCATCTATTTCTGCATAAAACCCTTCAAATTTTCAAATCATCTCTTCAATTTATTTTTTCTTGATGTTTGGTCCATGTTCTTTTAATTATTATTTGTTTTATTTGAAATAATTTATAAAATAAGAATTTTTTAATTTCATCCTTAAACTTTTTTATATATCAGATTTCATCCTTATTCATTTCAATATTTTTTATTTGAAATAATTTATAATAATAGATTTTTTTAAATTTCATTTTACTTCAACTTTTTCATCTATCATATTTGATCATCATTTTTTTGATATTTTTTTTTAAATTAAAACATTAATAAGTGATTTTTGAGTTCATTTTCCAAGGTATAATGAAACATTAAAAAATATTTTTCAATTGAAAAATAATCTACTTTTCATGAAAATCAATTTTCAAAAAACAAAAACCTAATTTCTAGTAAACAAAAAAGGTCATGTGTATGTGTTTATGTAGACACCAAAAAAATCCTAATATCCTAAACTAAATTAGAAATACGAATCTTAATATTCATTAACTTTTATAATAATTTGATTATTTTTTGTTTTGACTCTTTTTTTTGAAAAATTGTACTTCAAATTCTTAGTCAACTTAAAATTTAAAATAAGATGAAAAGAGAAACTTACCATTATAAAATATAATTCAAATACACAAATACCATATCAATTTGTTTCTTCAATCTTTTCTGTTTCCTCTCTCCCTTCAATTAGCTTTTTATAACCAATGAAAATCAATTTGAGTTTTTTATTAGGATTTTGAAATCAAATTTTCAAATTCATAGAAAAAGAAATGATCTCAACACAACTTCTTTTCTAAAGCAACCTTTTCTTGTTTACCTGCTACCTTTTTTTTGTTTTGTTGTTCAAATAAGCCATTTCTAAGATAAGGCATTTGTCATTCCTTTCTAGTACTGCTTAGTGCTTGTTTTGTGCATGTTGTTTTTTAAAATATTTTTTATTTTAAAATATATTAAAATAATATATTTTTTAAGTTTATCTTTAAAATTAATATATCAAAATAATTAACAAATAAAAAATTATTTTTTAATTTTTTTTAATGAAACAATGGTTGCATTGCTTCACAAAGGATGCATTAACCCACTATTATAAGGTTTTATTTTTCAATCAAATTTAAAGCAGAATAAGATGACACGACCAAAAGATTGATGTCTTCTCCCAAGTACACGAGTATCGAAGTAATAAATAATCCAACAAGACAGGGGTCAAACCACATGGAGGTTAATTATATAAATTATAAATAATAATAACAATAACAACAATAATAATAGTAATACTAATAAGAATACTAATAATATTCATATTAATATTAATAGTAATAATAATAATAATAATAATAAAAGAAAAAGAAGAAGAAGTTGATGAGAACATTGAGATGTAAGATCAATGTGAGGATTAAATAATGATAACAAAAAATATTAAGGTTAGAGGATCCACTAATGATATTTCAAACAAGTATAGTATAAACTCTTATTATTCAATTGAAAACCACACAAAAAGAAAGTTTCAATCAGATTATAAATTGTTAACATGATTACATTAGTTATCTTATTCGAATAATGTTAATACTTGTAAATATTATCAGACATTCATGATTATAACTTATGTTAACAACAAATCAAGTTTTTTCATAGCACAGGTGTAGGTTATATCATACAGTTAGGCAAAGAAAGTGTCAAGTATTTGTTGTACCAAGTATGTAAATCTAGATTAACCATTTAACAAGCAAAGTATTAAAAAAAAATAAAATAACAAAGACAAAATATGTTAGTATCAAACATTAAGATCCATGTTGAGTTTACACTATACTTATTCTTACACTATTAGTGTAACTTTTTCACCTTAATATAATAGACTTATCTAAATATAATGAAAGAGAGCAACATAAATAAACAAGATAAGAACATAAACAAAATAAAAGTTAACTAGGTAAAGGAAAGGAAATGAAAGGCATAAACAAGATATTAATGAAAGCAAAAATTAAGCATTACAAAAATATAAAGAGAGAAAGCAAGAGCATGATCTTGATCTGGAAAACAAGATACCTAAATCCATGACAAATGCCTCATTTTATAGGCCAAAATTGAAAACTATTGATTTGATGACTAATTGATAAGTGGGTGGATAACTCTTGACTTGATAACAATTTTTATCTTCTTTTGTCTGAATAAAACGTCATTGATAATGTCAGGATTTAAACCAAACCTCCGTATGAAAATTCTAGATAATTGTCTTAGCTTTGTATGAAAAAAATTAAGGTTATTTAGACTTTTAAAACTCAAAATATAAGTTGAACACTGAATAGTGTCTAAGCTACAAGATAGATTCAGACTTCTTCATTGTTCATACAATTTAAACTTGAAAACATCCTTTTTAAATCTTGGACTCCTATGAAAGTTGTAGACTTATATTTTATCTTTCCATCCATATAAAATAGAGCTAAATCTGAGATCTACAACTCTAGATATGATCCAATTACTGAATAGTATTGCAGTTTGGACTGCACCAATATCTCTTTTCTGAGTTTAACTATCTCTTTGTCCTTTCAATTTTAGTTATTAAACTCATCAATTAATCCTTTTGTTTATATGATAGGCCTGCATTTAAGATAAACATTTATCACAAATTAAATGTATCTTATATTATTAGATATATTATTATAAAACATATTTAGTTAAGGAGTTATTGATACTTCAAGTGAAAATTTATGATAAAAAACCTTGATAAAAATAAACTTTTAAGTACTACTCACAAGAATGCTAACAAACTGATTATTTGAGTGATCAAATTTGTAGTGGTAAGTTGAGTTTTGATTAAATTAGAGGGTGTGTGCTATTTATTGTAAGGAAAATGGTGGAAGAAGAAAATATTAAGGAAGAAGAGAGGAGGAATGTTCACCGGATCATAAATTACATATTATAGAAGAAATTAACCTGTTAATAATTTTGTTTGTAAAAGCGACACATCATCATACCTTTTGACTTTTTTTGTTGTTGTTAATTCCTTCTTTTTCCTTTGTAATTCCCTTAGTATATACCAATAGAAGATTTCGATCGATGTTTACAAATGGATACAATAAAGGAATAGTTTGTTGATAAACTTCATCGCATTTTACCGACAAAAAAATTATATTGATATTTCTGTTTGTATTTACCACTTTTCTAGTGATGGTAAGTGGCTAGGGTTTTATATTTAGCAAAGAGAAGAAGTGTAACAATTTTGTTATTTTAACATAGTAGGTTTTTTTAGTTATTAATTAAAAGAAAATGATTTTTTTAAATAATTCTAACTTTTTTATTGATTTTTTTCACAGATGCAAAATTTTAAACAATTTATAAACTATAAGATATGAAGTGTAATTTTTTTTAATATAAATAAAGTAAAAAAAATAATCAAACTATTGAAGTCTCGATGTAATTTTACATTCGAGGAAAAAACCATATTACACTAGATAAAATGTCATTGGTTGTTTGTTGAAAGGGAGACTTAATAATTATATTATTTTAGTGTACAGTGATATGTGTCTAGAGATGTAGTGAATCCTCCATGCCAATCGTTTCTTTTTTATTTATTCATGATGTTTTATTATTCATATAAAAGAAATGGAAAACATTATGAAGCACCTTGATTTTTTTTTAATTTTTTTAAAATCTTTCTCTCTCTATTTTTTTTAAAATCTATCTTACAAATATTATTTTCATCTAATTTTATTATTTATTATTTTATTTATTTTGAATTGATCATTATAATTTGTTTTATTTTTTTTTATGAGGTTATTATAATCTTAATCAAATATTTTGATATTTAATTGATATTTAATATTTGCTAATGTTTGTTTTTTTATCATATTATTAAATAAAAATATAAAATAGTTTTTAAAAATATTTTTTTAAAACTGTTGATTAGTCAAAATATGATTTTTACCGATCATTAGAGTTATCATTGGACTTAATATGTCAACTGATTAATATCAAAACAACTGAGATTAATTTTAACCGGGGCTAGACAAGAAATAAAATTAAAAAAATTCAATATTAATTTGCTGAGTAGAGTTTAATATATAATAACTCCCTATGAGGATACTTGGCCCTAATATGAAAAGTTGAATCTTCAACTATTGTTTTCATAGATAACATTGAAGGAGTGTTTGGAATGTGATAATAATTATTTTTTAAAATATTGTTTTATTTATAAATATATTAAAATAAAATTTTTTAAAATTATTTTTAACATCAGCACATCAAAATAATCTAAAATATTTAAAAATATTAATTTAAATTAAATAAAAAATAAAAAAATTAATTTTTTAAAAATATTTTTAAAAATTAAAAAACAATTAGGATTTAAGTATTATCCAACTTCTTAATCTCTCCTCACTCCACTTCCTCCACCACCAACTCCATAAAAAAAACCCGTTTGCCTATTAAGTTGAGTCCATAACTTGATCATGTAACAACTTCATCTCTAAAATTGAAGATCCTTTTGTCTACAAGAAGTTAGTCATCAATTATTGACTTTACAAAAACAACAACACCGACAAATGGCCACCATCATATTGCTTCTCCAAATGAGCACTCCTCTTTCCTTTCTAGTAATACATAATCTAGAAGAGATGGATGTCGAGTCAACTAATTCATTGTAATGACCCAACTTTTATTTTTATTTTTAAAGCTTTTTTTTTTCCTTTCAATTGAGTCCTTCTATGGCCTAGTTTGCTATAATTAGTTTTGAAATTATAATAAAATTACTAAAATAAAAGATAAAGGGTTGAAATGTTAAACATAAAGAAAATCAAGCCTAATCCCAAATTCTAAAAAAAATATTATTATGATTCAAAAGTTTATATATTTCTTAGTCCCTGCATGAGGGAGAACCTCATTGGAAAATAAAAGTAAAGAAAAAAAGTAGTTTGTTATCGTAATTTTGACAACCAAAATACTAGGTTTGATGTCCAAATATTTCATTGAATGGGGAAAGTTTGATAATGATGATTTTTTTTTTCATTTTACCATAAAAATATATCATATTTTGGAAGAGAGTGTGTGTGTATCTTTGGTTAATTTCTAAGTTCTTATTAATGTTTGTACAGTATTTCTAAGGTATTTTCATGAAAAAATTGGTTGAAAGTGGTAGTTTCTGGCCATTTTGATTATCAAAAAGTGGATAAAGAAACATATTTTATCGATCACAATAAACAACACATTGCTCACATTAATATTTTATTTTAAATAAATGACATATACCATATTATCTACTCTCTTTATAGAAAAAAAAATTAAAATCAGATATGCACCAGAGCCTAGCCTTCAGACACATGCTTTTAGTCAACTTTTGGTGGGCTAGGCCTTGAGCCTGGTCTTTTTTATTTTAATTCTTTGCATTTCAAAACATTTCACATATTAATTCACTTACTCTTAAATATTGGCATGACTCTTGAATAATATTATAACTTCTAATTTACATTTAACATTTTCTTTTCAATTATTATATATGTGATAATAATAATAATAATAAATTTCTCATGAAAAATCGATTAAAATCATTATTTTAGTATTTTGTTGTTGAAAATTTTAAATATTGTGTGAAAATAATTTTATCATATTTATAATTTTTTTAATTTCTAGCCACATAAAAAATATGAACATATTATTTTGATATATATATATAACTATATTTCTGAACTTGCTTTAACAAGCACGAATTCTTTCTTTTAAAAACAAAATAATAATTCAAATTAAATTAGATACATGTTTTCATTAAAATAAGTAATAGATACGTCATTAAAAAAAACATTAATAACAAAAATAATAAATAACATCCATCTTAATCATTACCATCATTGATCTTAATATTAGATCAACTCTAGATTAATATTAAAGATAATTAACTTTCAAACTAACTATATATAAAAATTAAATAACAACAATTTCAAATTCTAACTCCTACTTTTAATTTAATAAAATAAATCAATGAACAACAAGAAAAAAAAAAAGAGTTGCCACAAGAACTTATCCGACAGGAGTGGAATTTTGGGCATCAATGGTATCATAAATTCTTGATATTCGACAGTCGGTGGCTTAGGCTTGTAGGGTTTTTTACAGACTAAAAATGTCCTGAACCAAAGGCACATGCACCCACACTAGCTTCCATGCCAAAAACCACCATGATCATCAAATTTCCACCAATCAAATCCTCAAATTACAATCAGTAATGAAATAACAATACCAAATGGGCTAGATCAAGACCACCAATACCTAGATTGGATAGAGGAATCGGAGAAACCAGTGGTTTGGAGATATTTGCATAAAGATTGAGGCTTTTCAAGGGATTTTTTGCGAGAATAGCCAGTGAAGACAGAGGGCTTGGGTGGCTAGCTATTGTAGCTAAAGACTGTCTTTGGAAAGCAACAATGTGGATGCTCAAAAAAAAAAAAAAGAAGAAGAAAGAAAAGCCACCATAGATCCAACTCCATTATAATTTGAACATACACAAAGATCATATAGTAATTAAAAGCAGCTAAAGCCACCAAAGGAAAACGCCTAAATGATCAATCTGGGCATCCAAAGCTCTGAACTTGTCAAGTGCTCATATCATAAGAGTTGCCAGCTTCATCTGGCAAGCTCAGAGCAAATCTATACCGAGGAAAAGGTGATCAAGTTGTTGCAGTATTTCCTCGTCTTGAAAGGACGAGGATTTGTTATCGTGGCAAGGTGGAGAGCATTCCGTCATAAACTGAGACATTTATTTGGTTAATTTTATTACTTCATATCTTTGATTTCAATATTTAGGAATATGGAGTGGTAAAAACCTGAAATGCACTTTTAAGCATACAAAACAGCACACTGCACAGCTCTAGATGATGCAAGAAAGTTTGATTGAGTTGGGTGGAATTCTTCAAAAGCTAAGGAAAATTAAATGAAAATAAATTATAAAGTTTAATTTTTAATTAAATACAATATTAATTAAAAAAATAAAAATAAATTAATAAGGTTAACCCGCGACTTGAATCATGAAACATAAACAACCCAATAAAAAACAAGTCTGATGTTGAAGGACTCGATACCCAGGTAATGAAACCATTATAACATCTAAGAAAGAAAATGAAAAAAACAACTTAATTTAACTAGGATTAAAGTACCAAAACTCATGACTTTGATCTTAATATAAAGATATTCTTATATAAAAGCAAATCAAAATAGATCATGAAACTTAATTCCCAACTAATCCAATGATGAATGACAAAATTGAGAAAAAAAATCAATTAAATAAAAAACATAAAAAATAACCCAAGTTAATTCGTCAAGTATTATTTTCATATCATGAGGTCAGGATAATCTAATGAAGAGTAAAAAAAAATGAATTATAAAATTTAATTCTTAATCAAAACAATATTAAAGAATAAAATTGAAAGAAAAAACTAATTAAGAAAAAAATAAATATAAGTCAACTAAGTTAACGTATCAAATAAAGTTAACATGTTAAACCTGAGATCTGTATCATGAGAGCATGGTAAATAAATAGAAAAAAATAAAAAATTAATTAAAATAGAAAAAAATATAATATTAAAGAATGAAATTAAATAAAAAAATTAATTGAAAATAAAGAAAAAGCAAAGAAAAAAAACACTATTACAATGAGTAGTACCTTATTAGAAGGTTTTAGTAAAACCTCTTTCTCTTTTAATTTATAACTAGTAATGTGTTCGCGCTACGTTGCGGACTCATATTTTATTTTCATAAAAAATTATAATACAAATAATAATATTTTTTCAACATTAATAATATCTTTTTTTTTCAAATTTATTAATTATCTTATTAATAATATTAATTATAATAAAAATATAATATTTATAATACAAATAATAATATTTTTAATTATAATAAAAATAATAATATTTATAACACAAATAATAATATTTTTTATATTAATACTTTTAATTATAATAAAAATAATAATTTTTAAATATAAATAATTCTATTTAGAAACCTAAGATCCAAGAACCTCGAGTCTTAATGCGAAACTTATTAAGCTTGGATCCTGATAATGGACCCAAAACAATTGAGTCCTAACACAAGAGTATAGTGAATTGAATCCAGATATATAATTTTAGAGATCGAGCCTCATGTAAGACCCATTGCCCCTAGATCCTAATGCAGGACTCATTCAACTTTGATCTTGAGACAAGATCCAAAAGTATTGAGTCTTGACAAAGTATCTAAGCAAATTGAATCATGATGAAGGAAGGATTTATTTGAAAGATAAAAATATAAATTATTGTTCTTATTATCATTAATAAATTTAAAATAAAATATTATTACCAATAAAGAAAAATCATATAGTTAATTTGAAGGATAGAATTAAAATTATTGTTGTTGTTATTGTTCTTATTAAAGGTATTAATATTTAAAATATTATTATGTATGCTATAAATTTAATATTTCTAGTGTAGTTCAATGTATTATTATTTATGGTAAAAATATTATTATTTTTATTAATCTTGAAGGTATTAATATTAAAAAAATATTATTTGTGGTATAAATAATATTACTTAACTTATTTGCCCATTGTTTTCTTAATATTTAAAAAGCAATTATGGTTTTTATTTGATAGTAATAATAGTTCTTTTAAATTTATTATTAATAATACCTTTTAATTTTACTTTTCAAATCCAATTTATGATTTTTTTTTAATTTTAATCACATGTTTTTTAAAATTTATTAATAATATTAATTATAATAAAATAACAATATTTAAAATACAAATAATAATATTTTTAATATTACTATTTTCAATTATAATAGTGGACTCAAGACAATCAGGTCTTGACATAAAACTCTAATAAATTAGGCTTGATCGGACGCCTTTAAAGATTGAACTTGACATAGAACTTATTGCTTTTGAATCCTGATCTATTAGATTTTGATCGTAAGACAAGATCTAAGAGCATTGAATCCTAGCAAAGGATCTACACAAATTGAATCCTAATACATGATATTATTGAAAGGTAAAAATATAAATGATTGTTTCTATTATCATTAATAAATTTAAAATAAAATATTATTACCATAAAAGAAAAACAAAATAGTTGATTTGAAGGATAAAATTAAAATTTAATAATATTATTATTATTTTTAGTATTAGTATTTGTGTTAAAATTATTATTATTTGTATTATAATTGAAAGTATTAATATTAAAAATAGTTTATTTGTGTTATAAATATTAATATTTCTAGTATAGTTAAAATTATTATTATTTGTGGTAAAAAGATTATTTTTATTAATCTTGATTGTATTAATATTAAAATAGTATTATTTATTGTATAAATATTATTATTTAACTAATTTGTCCAATTTCTTTAATTTAAAAAAACAATTATGATTTTTCTTTTATAGTAATAATAGTTTTTTTAAAATTTATTTATAATAATAATTTTTAATTTTACCTTACAAATTCAATTTATGGTTGTTTTTTAATATTAATAATATATTTTTTAAATTTTTTTAATCATATTAATTATAGTAAAAATAATAATATTTATAACACAAACAATAATTTTTTTTCATATTAATACTTTCATTATAATAAAAATAATAATATTTAATAGTTTAAGATCCAAAAATCTTGAATTTAGATGAAAAACTTAATAAAATTAGATTATAAACCTAAAACAATTAGGTCCTGATACTGGATCCAAATCCAAGAAAATAGAATCCTAGCACAAGCCCAAGTGAATTGGATCATAAAAAAGGACTGGTTAAACTTAGATCCACATTATTATTGGATCCGTTATCCTAGTGCATGACCCATAAGACATGACCCAAGAGAATAAAATCCTAATGCATGACTCATTTGAAGGATAAAATATAAATTATTATTCTTATTATCATTAATAAATTTAAAATAAAATATTATTACCACAAAAAAATCATATAATTAATTTAAAGGATAAAATTAAAAATTATTATTATTTATGCTATAAATATTATTATTTTTATTATAATTGAGGTATTAATATTAAAATAGTATTGTGTTATAAATATTAATATTTCTATTATAATTCAAAGTATTAATATAAAAATATTATTATTAGTGATACAAAATTTTTATTTTTATTATTATTATTTCAAAATATTAATATAAAAAATATTATTATTTGGAGTATAAATATTATTATTTTTATTATAATTGAACTAATAATATTTAGAGCACAAATTATAATATATTTGATATTAATACTTTCAACTATAATAAAAATAATAATATTTATATGTGAAATAATTATTTTATAAAACCTAATATCCAATAGCTTTAAATCCTACCAAATGACCTAAGAAAATTAAATCCTTACACAAGACCCATTAACTTTGAATCTAGACACCAAACACAAGAACATTGAATCCTAGGGCTTAAAGAATATTAGGTCTAGATGTAAAAACCATGAGCCTTAGGTCTCGTCAAAATCTTCAACCATTGCTCGTGAATCTAACCCAACACACAGGCAAGTCAGCTCCAACGTTAGATGTCCTCACATTGGGCGCTGGTCTATCTCAATACCCAATGCTTATTAGCCCTAATGCTTGAACTTGGAGTCCTACCAAAACTAGAACTAACTATTTTATCCTTAACAATCCTCTTAATATCAAATGCATGCTAGTAACAAACCCCACCTCACCCCTCCCATTCTGTCTTTGCAACTTTCTATGACAAGTCCAGTTCTGTCATTACACTGCTCTAATATATAATGCTTTATGTTTAGATAAACAATAATAAGAACACTAAGCTCTTTTAGTATATTGTATAATTAAGATAGAAGTTCATAAACAATATAGATTTGATAACATATGAGTATTTGAATGATAGGCGAGGTATGAAAACCCATTACCATAAAAGAATTCCTGCTGTCATGTACTCGAACCTCGTAGGAAAATTTTGTTCATTGACTCTGCATGCCTTTCATGCCCCGCACATGCATACAAATTTTGATATTACCTTTTGCCAGATGCAAGAAGCTGCTTTCCAAATCAAGATTTTCAAGATCTAATAAATCTTTGAAACTGCCTGCTTGCACAACTTCAATGATATCTTTTACCACCGTGTTCTTTTTCTACTCACTACTTTTCTCCTTATCCACCATACTCCTTTTCCACTCAAACACCGTGTTACTTTCTGTGCAGGCATCAATGGTTCTTATTCTTGAATACATTCACAGGTACAATAAACATAGATAGCTTCTGACTTGTCATATAGAGTAAGAGAGTTTCGCAGACACTCTGCAGATTCTGAGAGAGTTATCTATATGCTGCCGGTGGCCGAAGCCTCTGGTTGGCCCTTCCTAGTATGTTAAACTCATTCAATGAACGAAAAAGGAATAATAACGGAAAAAAAGGGCATTTCAGGATATAGAACCTATAAAAGTTAATATACAACATGAAAATCAATTTTGAATATGACAAAAACTACTGTGTTCGGACCTTCCAGAAGTAAATATCAGCAAATTTTAAAATATATTCATGTCAACATACAGGAACTTGCTTTCCAGTTTCCAGATTCCATGTTCACAAAGAAAAAAATTCTTTGCAAAATTCTTTCCACACCTACAAAAGTAGGTCAAACAGAGCCTGTCAAGAAGATGAAGACAAAATAATCCATAATGGTACTGTAAAAAAAATTAAAAGAAAATTTATTATTAGAAGAAAACATCGAACTAGATAAAAATGAAACGAGGGCCATGCTTACAATGACTTTAGTTAGCATTACCATCCAACGGATCAAGTATGTTGGTATTTTAAAAGCATGAAGATAATAACCATTACTTCAAACAGCAGGTCAAATCCCATATCTAGAAATCCGCAATTTGCAAGTTGCATTCTACCAGAAATCATATGGGAGAAGTAATGGAAATTGGAGAGAAAAAAAAACAAACAAACCAATTATAATCTCAAACCACCACTTAAAACTACCCAGTTCTCAAGAAAACTTGATTTATAAACAGCAGGTCTTACAAAGATATGAACTTCAAAGTGCAAGATGCAGCTGGAAATTTCTAAACATTAAGCTGCAGGATTAAGGTTATGTTTTGGCATGACTTTAAGATTTTGAAAGAAAAGTTGTGAACATGTTTGGTTAGGAATTGCTTTTGACTTAAATCAAAACTTTGTTAAAAAATTGAGTCAAAATTTTGCTTTAAATCAAAACTGTTGACATGGATTCTAACTTGCACTACGTCTACTTTTTTTTTTAAAAAAACCAAAAGTTGTTTTAAGTCATTTTTTCATTAGACATACTTCTAACTTGACTCATTTTGTCATAAGTTATTTATGAAAATAACTTTTGACATAGAATTCAAAGTCCTAAGTTATTTACAACAGTTTCAATGTTCAGGAGACCAGAAACTCCCCTGTGATCACCCAGCCTAAGCAAAGATCCCAAGATTCAACTTGTTTGGGGGTCAAGTCTGACACAAATATGGATTTCGATTCTCAGCTACTGCCCACATAATGACTGAAAAATAAATTACAAGGGACAACAGCGTTACAGCCTGCATAACTGCTTAAAGAAAGATTTTATGGTGGAGCCACAGAGACATGAACATATAGAAGCAATATGCTTGCTGCTGTGAGCACATACTGCAAACCGAGCACTCAAATGCTCCTTCCAGAAGAAGGATAAAAACACTAAAGGAAAATGCTCTTCAATATCCTCAAGATCCACAATCATGAGACAACCAAAGGTATTGAAAAAACAAATAAGAGGAACCAAAACTAAAAGACAGAACAAAACTTGGTGACATGCAACCTCCTGTTAAACTCTTATTTTTCTCACTAGTCATTCTGTGACATAAAGTGTACCTAACATCATGCTGGTTCAGTAAAATGTTTCCCAGTAACCCAACATCCATGCAACAGTCTCTCCACCTTGCCAAACTGCTCAGATTTCAGAGATCACCCAACATCCAAACTATTTTTTAACAGGTATGAGTCCAATGTGATCTATGGCAATGTATTAGTGATTATAACTCAGGAACTTGAAACAGCATATAAGATTAAAGTTGTGAACTTATGCACGCTATCTTCATCTAATATCAATCAGCATTCCATATGCACAACTAATTATCAAATTACACAACACTAAACCCCATTCTAACATTCAATTCCATTAATTCATCAACAGCCATCAATTTTTCATGCAAATCGTGCTACTTCTAACTCATATTTCCTAAAATATCATAAAACACCTCATCCTATAATCACAAACTAAAACCCCTTGATATCTTTAGCCCAAATACAACAGAAGCAACAAAATTTAATGGGGACACCAGACCCGAAACATAATTCACACATCTGTATGATCTATGAAGATGGAGGATAGCTCAGCCCCAATGTTATTGAATTTTATTTGAGTTTATTTGTTAGGTTTGATTTAGTTATTGATAGATTTTTTATTTAGTGGGCTATCTTCAATTATTTGTTCTAGTTAAAGTTTTAATATTTATATGTTATTTTTCTAAATGTTATATAATTTTTGAAAATTTGAATAAAATTTACAAAGTTGCAGACTTTTCCAACCCCAATTCTTTCTCTTCTTCAGCTCCATTCTTCTTTTCTTCAGCTTTTTATTTTCTTTCTTTGGCTTCTTTGTAGCTTATTCTTTCTTCTTACTTCTTTTTTTTAATCTTTTTTGTCCCACGTCAGCTTTGTATAAACTTTTAATTCTTTTTACAATTAATGGATCTATTAGAGCTTGTGCAAATCTTCAAAATTTAACACAGTTTCTAATCCCTAACAATTGTGAAGGATCATCATCAATAATGATCTAGAAAAAAAAATGTCTTTCTGTTTATAGTAAAAAAAATAAAATAAAAAAATCACTCAGTCAAACAAACCTTAAAACCAAAAACCCTAGCCACTATTCATCTTCCCCTATATTTATCAGAAAGCCACCAGTATAGCTTGTTTGGGATTGCGATAGCAGTTCAAAGTGCTTTTCGCTTAGAAATGCATCAAAATAATATTTTTTTATTTTTTAAAAATTATTTTTGAGATCAACACATCAAAATGATTTGAAAAAATAAAATAAAATTATTTTTAGCAAAAACAAAAAAAAAATGAATTGAGGGAACGCAGCAAACGGGGTTGCTGTCCACCCATCCACCACAGTAGTCACCCACAAAACCCCCACCCATCACAACCCAACAACTTCCCTCATCAAGAAATCAACAATCTTCAGTTTTACAGTAGCATCAAACCAATTCCAGCTGATCTTCAAGCTGCCACTGTCAAAAAATCCATCACATCCAGCCACACAGTAACCAGCAAATCAGCACATTCATACCACTTAGCCACACCACTCAACCCAATCCATCCCTACCACTAGAGTCGCCTCAGCCTCAGCTAGTACCAAATCAAACTACCACCGCAAGCCACAACCCACAAATAAACATAGCCAACACAAACCGAACTTTAGCCCCCATATCCACTACCCACTAACAAACAGAAAACCACAATAGCCAGTCTTTACCATCAACCACCATGCCACCAACCAACTTGGTGCCAACCACTCTATGTCATAGACTAGCCACCGCACCCACTACTACTAATAACCACAATAAGAGACAATACAATCTCTAATAACAGGCAAATCAACTAGCAACTCCATCACACCGACAATCCACCACAGAACACAATTGACTCAAGCCTGATTTACATCAACATGCGTGTTCAAGCATCAGATTGCACCAAATGCTTTTGGCTATGAGAGCTGTGAAGAAGAGTGGTTTTAGAAGAGTCTTGCTACTTTTGCTTTATTGTCAATTTAGTTGTAATTTTGTTTTATATTGATTTATAAAATAAAAAAAGTTAACAAAGAAAAGTTAGAAAGTCAAAAGAAAAGGTGAAAAAAAGAGTGACAAGTGATCGAAGAAAAAGGAGAAAAAAAAGTGACAACAACAAACAAGTCAGATGACATCAGTAATACATTGACAACATTTTACATAATTTAAAGAGGTCTAGCTGCGATTGAGTTTGATGATTTGAATCATTATCAGTAAATTACTCAACTTTTTGATTCATTTAAGTTTACTTCTTTAGTTTCGTACTTGTTATTCAATTAATGAGTGCCTTTTTGCGTTAGGAAAAAAAATCTTGTTTTACATAAGGCATTCATATTCTACTCACCTATCAAAGTTGTCATCTATATCTATTTATTAGTTCTTTTTATTATCTTTAGAGCTTGCGAGGTTTATGGAAATTTGTGACTTTTGTTTGATCAACCCTTGTACACTTAAAGACTAGCAATGCATGTTTACAATCCATAGGGTATTATTGTCTTAATTAATATAAAAAAAATTGAATAAGTTTTACTATATCTATTTGTTAGTCCTTTTTATTATCTTTAGAGCTTGCGAGGTTTATGGAAATTTGTGACTTTTGTTTGATCAACCTTTCTACACTTAAAGACCGGCAATGCATGTTTACAATCCATAGTGTATTATTGTCTTAATTAATATAAAAAAAAATTGAATAAGTTTTACTTTTACTTTTATTCATTTTTATTTTAGCATTGTGTTCTAATTTTACAATTACCATGGACTAAAACTTGTTCTCCACCCTACGCCATATAATGTGTTATGGGTTAATAATACTTCCATAGAAATCAATGAGATGTTTATTCCATATCAAATTCCTAGACTATCATATGAGATTTGGTGTGACGTGATTCCAATGAATGTAGGAATAAGAATTTGTCATTTTAGGTAGACAATGGATAATGATTTAGACATCACCATTTAGGATTGATCAAATTCATGTTCTTTCACTTTTTAAGGTAGAAAGATCCATTTTATTGGACTACCACCAAGATCTATAAAAAAGAATAAGAAAAAGAAGAATGTGAAAGAATAAGGACTTAGCATGAGTCTAAACGAGTTTGAGAATGAGGTTAAGGAAGAGCCTATTATGTCTAGTTTCGTTGAAAAGAAAATTTCAAAAAACTCTTAGTGCAACCACTCGAGGAGATAAATGTGGTTAACACAATAAATCCAAAAGAGTTTGAAGATAAGGTTAATGAAGAGTCTATTAAGTCTTCTTTAGTTGCAAAAGAAGTTAACTAAAGAGGTTTCAGGAGACTCTAGTAATTGCTTGAAGATGCAAGTGTGGTGTTGGAAGAGTTTCAAAATAGTTGTCCCTTTGAACTCCCTGATTCTTCACCTCCTATAATTGACATCCAGCATGCATAGATTTTGAGCAACCTACCTTACCCTTTATGTTTGACATCCAACATGTCATAAATTTTGAGTAGTTTGTTGAGCTTCTTGAATTCATTACCTTTTATTCATGATAAAAAGGATAAGGATAGCCTTGACTCACTAGGTTATGTCCAATTTATATCCATCTAGGATTCAAACAGTGTTTGTTTCATTTCATACTCTCAGTCATAAGATGTTCATGGTCATAAACCTAGGATGCCTATAGGTCTTCTTCCAATGTCTTCTTACACTAGCATGTTTGAGTCCACTGAATCTTTTACATGTAGAGTTCACGAGTTGCATGTTGAGATTATAAAATGAATTCAAGCAAATAATAAATAATATCAATTTCAAGTTGAATGTCATAAATCATTTAATATTGAAGATGGTTTCATTATAGATATTAGATCTGAACAATATCATCTTAAAACCAATCAACTATTATAGGCAAGTAGTGCTATACCATATAAAGTGTTACATATGGTTGAGTAAAATATTTAAGTCATCAAACTACAATCAAATTTTGATATTAGCTCTACTTTTAATCCAAAGGACTCGGTTATATATAAATTGCACTATCCTAAACCTGATGATCCTTTTAAAACTCTTAACACCATTATCTTTATCATTGACACAAAAGAAATTTATTGATGTTATTTTGGATATACAAGTTGTTTCTACCAAGGATGATGAGATTTAGTGAATCCTAGTTCACGAAAAAGCTGACTTGAGTCGGATTCTACTGAGATTATTTGAGCATCATGACAACTTGATCTCGATCTTTACGAGCGTCATTGAAGTCACCTTGAACTATACTCTACGAGGTCAAGTTCTTCTAACCCGAGAGAGTTGATGGAGACACTAGACACAAGACATTGTTCACACATTCATATGATCTATAATGATAGAGGCTAGGCCAACTCCCGTGTTATTGAATTTTATTTGGATTTATTTGTTAGGCTTGCTTTAGTTATTATTAGATATTTTTTTAGTGTGCTATGAGTTTAATTGTTTGTTTTAGTATTTATATGTTATTTTCTAAATGTTATACAATTTTTGAAGATTCGAATAAAATTTGCGAAGTTGTAGACTTTTCCAACCCCCATTCTTTCTCTTCTTCACCTTCATTCTTCTCTTCTTTAGCCTTTTCTTCTTAGCTTATTTCTTCTGACCTTTCTTTTTCTTCTTAGCTTATTTCTTCTGACCTTTTCTTTTTAATCTTTTTTGCCCCGCATCAAAATTACAACATAATAAAAGAAAACAGAGAAAAAAACTAAAATCCTCTATACTTCACAAATGAAAGGACTAAATTCTGATTCCAAAACTATTCTTCCCATAACCCCTTGATCTCTCAATCTCAACTTAATCAAAGCAACAAACTGGCAACAAACACCTCTTAAAACATAAAGATGCTAAAAGAAATAAAAATGCAAAAGAAACACTTACCAGCAATTTCTCCAATTCACAAAAAATCTCCATGCACTAGTTTGTACTGCACTAGCTTACCAACATCACTACTATACCCCTGTTTCCCTCTAGGCAACCATGACAGTGAAACAATGAAACTTCTTTCCATTGTCCAACTCTCTGCCTCACTCCCTCAATCCTCTTGTATGTTACGCACTCTACTCTCATAACAAGCATCATTAATTGGCAGCTCATACAAAATGCACCTCTTCTCTCCAATGCCTCCTAAAGCATCCTAAAACTGCTTAACTTACAAATACAAACTAACAAATCCTCAATCACTACAGCTCAATTCCACAAGAATGCAACATAACATCAAAATAACAAAAAATTGGTTTTGTAAATAAAGGTCATTCACACGAGGATATATGCCAAACAAGCATCCACTAGCATCTTCAAGAAGAAAAGTCTCTTCAATAGCATTGAGATAGCAAATTGAGAGACAACAAAGGTCATGAAACAAGAAACCAAAAAACTCATAGTAGAAATACAACCTTATAATTAAGAAACCAGGAACTCAGACAGCCATATAGCATGCAAGAACGCATACTTCTATAATGCAACCTTCTATTAAAAAGCTACAAACATTATGCGACTGTTGTGAAAGATTCTCTGTAACTCAGCTCTATAATCATCGAATATTCCCCAACTGTTGTGAAAGATTCCCTGTAACTCAGTTCTACAATCATTGGATATTACACAACAATCTCTCCAATTGGCAACTGCTCTAATTTCAGATATCAAATTACCCTAAAATTACCTCCCACAATAAAAAATAATTAGTCAAATATGAACTTTGGTCACATTTCAGTAAAATAAATCAGGGCCTTTGAATATCATATCTAGCCAAACTGAGCGAAATTTCCTAGTTAACCAATATTAGGTAAATTGAAATACAATGCCACAGCTAGCATACAAAATACTTTGCCACATTGTACAAACTAAAAATGCTGATCATGACCCTCTCCTACTTGATTTCATCATTCCATATAAATTTCTCAAAACAAGCTTCTTCAAACTAATTCTTCTAAACTATCCTTAAGAAAACACAACTTGCAATAACAAACTACTGAACCCCTAATCCCTCAAGCCCAGTTCCAAAAAAAAAAAAAGGCAACCAAATTTCAACATGTTGTCTCAACATAATAAAACATGTTAAAATCCTCAAATACTTTTCAGAAGTACAAAAAACTAATCATTTTCCAATTTATGAATTCTAATCTCATAGTATACCCTTCTCATATTCCTTTAATTACTCAATCTAAATTCATGCAAAGCAACAATTTACAACATAAACACAAACAAAACCTATTGTTCCTCCAATACAAACATTCCAACTTCTAAATGGTACTCCAAATAATTTCAAACCAAACACTCCATAATCTCAATCAATATTCAACAAAATCAACACATTTAAAAAACAACTCCTAGAACACAATAGGCATGGTCATAAACAAGAGTAAAAAAATAAATACAGGAAAAACCTACTCGTTCTCAAATTTATGATATTTAAACCCTAATATCCTCTTCTCATAACCCCTGAGTTACTCAGAATTTGATGATTTTTTTTTACATGAAATAGAGTCATAAGATAAACATAAAGCAATACACTTTACAACAAAAACACCTGATAAAACATAAATACAAACAAAAACAAAACCACTCACCAAAAGAACAGCTATTCATTCTAACTCCACAAATCTATTAAACTACTTCCACAGCAACACTAAACCAGAAACCCCTTAAGCAACCAATCCAAATTTAACAATTGCAACAACATTTACACCAAAGAATCGCTCAGAAAGCACAATCTAAGAATGTAAACAAACACACACACACACAAACACCAAAATAATAATAATTATAACACTCACCAATGATCGCCAATCCAATCTGTCAAGAACTGCTTTGTCCACCACCACCACTTCCACCAAACGCCCTCGGAATTGAAATAGTAAACCTTCTCTCCATTCCTCCGCCGCTACCCCCACCACTCCCTTGCCCTCCAGGAGATCTATTGTCGTAATCAGGATCATCAGTAGGCAACTCATACCGACAAACCGGACACGAATTATGCATGTTCAACCAAGGCATTATACAATCTTCATGAAACACATGTTTACATGGCATCCCTTTGACTTCTTCTCCTCCCTCAAACTCATCTTTACACACAGCACATTGATTATTCATCTCTGATTTCATCATCTCCTCGGTAACCTTCATCGTGGGCAATGCCTCAATCGCCTTTTTCGACGCCGGAGGCGTCCCATACCTGTTCGGGTCATTCTCAGCCAACTGTTGGATCAGTTGCTCCAAACCCGACCCAATAAAATAATCACCAAAATTACCATCTGGGAATCGAAGACCAGGTTCGTGTCCATTGTTCTCAATCACGAACTGGACCCTACCCCCACCAGAATGAAGGTTTTGGAGGTGAGAACGGAGGAACTCAAGGGGGTTAAAGGCATTCGAGCCGGAGAACGCTGGTCGGGCTGGAAATTCAGTGCCAGAGTTTTGGAAGAGGAGAGGAAAGAGAGAAGAGAAGGGGTCAAAAGGGTCGTTGAAATACGAGTCGGGGAATGGATTCGGGTTTTGAGGGTTTTGGGTTTCGAATTCTTCAATGAAGCTATCGTGGCAAATCGGGCAATATGGATCATCGTAGGAAGAGGCAGGAATCGAGACTGTGCGGTTGCATTGGTAGCAGAAATATTGTTTCGATGTGGTTGCGGCGGTCACTGCAGGTAATGGGGGAGCTCCGGTGAAGGACATGATTGGTATTACGTTTGACAGAAGGGAGAGTTGTTATTATTATAATTGCTATAGGAGCCTCAGGATTAGATATTCTAGGTGTCTGTCCTTTTAATTAATAAATTGGGTTTTGGATTATTCTTTGGTGAATTTAATTGCAGCCCATTAAAAAGCCCATAAGAGTAAATAAAGCTAATTTTATTGAAAATTACTCTTAAGAATTAAATTAATTTATTTTTATATTTTATAATCTGTTTTTAATATATTTTTATAAGTTTAGCTGCTCCTATCTATCCTTGCGATCTATACATTTGTTAGGTATTTTAATAGAAACTTAAAATCAATCTAATTTATTATAAAATAATATTTTTTTATGTGAAATTAAAATTTATTTTTTTATTTACTTACTTTTTAAAAGAATATATATTTTAAAAAATAAAATAAAAGGAAAATGAAATGGCTCTCTTTATCATAAACAAGCGACGCCCATCATCCACGTGAACCCCACGTGGCCATGCTCTTTGACGTGGCAAAAATTCATCCATTGGCTTCGTTTTTTTTTTAAAAAGAAAAATTTCTTTGATCCCTATGCACCTCCAAAAACCTTGTACGCAACATCTACCAATGCTGTAAAAATCCCTGCAACTCTCTCTACCTCTCAAGCTCCACCATGGACAAGATTATCCTCTCAAGCACTTCTAGTCCTCTTACCATCTCTTCTCTTCCTCCACTTCGCACGGTTACTTCAACAGCTTCTTTATCTTCTCCGAAGAAGCTCTTCTTGTTGCGTTCGACTCAAAGTCGAAGAAAACTATCCTCTTCTTCAAGAAGGTCAACCAGCTTCTGTAAAGTTCACAAGTCTACTACAATAACATGTGGAGCTATTGCAGAGATTAACGAAAGTGAGTTTCAAAATGTCGTCTTAAATTCTGACCGTCCAGTTCTTGTTGAGTTTGTGGCAACCTGGTGTGGTCCTTGTAGGTTAATATCTCCTGCCATGGAATCTGTGGCTCAGGTATCTCTTTTTTCTTACTATATTATTCAATCATGACTATACATTAGCCTTCGATTACAAAAGGGTCTTCTTTTTCACTGTCCCAATTCATGTATTTTTGAGATGTGAGCAAAAAGAATTAATTCTCATGATTTTTCTAGTTAATTTGATGTGGATAGCATTTGGTGCGCCAGAGCTGGTTGGAGGGTGCTATCTAGATGTGATTAAGAGGGGCCAAGAAATGGTTAATCTTTTCTGATATGGTTTTTGTTTCTCTAACTTTTAGGAATATGCGGATAGATTGACGGTTGTTAAGATCGATCATGACGCGAACCCCAAATTAATTAAAGAGTATAGAGTCTATGGATTGCCTGCTTTGGTTCTTTTTAAAGATGGGAAGGAAGTACCTGAAAGCAGAAGGGAAGGTGCAATTACAAAGGCAAAACTTAAAGAATATGTTGATGCTCTCTTGGAGTCCATATCAGTTGCATAGACATGGATATTCCTTCAACATTTTGGCTAGTTTTGAGAATCATGTGATGTGAGAAAATGTCCAGCTTTCGTTGACATTTTCTAATATTACGGTCTGTATAGACATCCAATTGTATAATTTGAGCTGATGAATAACATAGGACATCATTTTCAAGAGAAGATCTTGAACTTCTTAAATTATTGAGGATTCCTTCTGGTTTATTTGTTTATTTGCAGTATTGGTGGAATTATCTTTACGTTCTTGCTCTTGATGTTGAAGAGAGTGGTGAAATTAGTTGGCTGAGGGTGAAATATAATTTCTTAATATTTAATTTGATGACTGTAAGATTGACGACGATATTAAATTTTCTAAAGGGAAATTAAATTGTGATGTATTGAACAAGTTGGATGAGTTCCAGATTTTATGTTGTAATTTAAACTGTAGGTTTATTGATTTGGTAAGAAAACTGGAGAGTAACCATATCCAGAAATGAGCAAATGAGGCGAAGTCTCTATTTTCAATGAAGAAGAAGAACTAGATAACAGGCTTTTGTATAAGAAGAAGAAAGGGAAAAAAAAAAAAACCTATACCTTTTAACAATTACAACCACCGCTTGCAATCAAATCCGTGCGCGGTGCTACCTTTACTGTTTGTACAAGCTCATTTCACGCAGTCAGCTCCTTCAAGTTATGGCCTCCAATGACAGCATCATCAGGGATGTACTTGCCCCAGAACCAATGTGCCTTCCAAACAGTGTTCATTTCTTCAATTGGGACATTCTTTGTCTCGGGCAAGAAGAAGTAAATGAAGACGGTCATGATAACAACAAAGCCAGCAAAGAACAAGAATAGACCAAACTTCAAGTGGCAGAGCATGGTGAGGAAGAACTGGCCAATGAGGAAAGTGAAGAACATGTTGACTGAGACATTGATGGCTTGCCCTGCTGATCTAATCTCAAGAGGGCAGATTTCACTAGGGACTAGCCATCCCAATGGACCCCAGGACCAGGCAAATGCTGCTACATAAGCACAGATCAAGAACAATACAAAGTCGGCTGTGCTACCTGACATGTTTCCTACTCCCTTTGTTCCAAAGTTGATGCCTATCATGACTGCAACAAGTATCTGCAATCAAAGTAAACATATTCATTGAATCAGCATGAATCTAATGTGAATCCGTCATAGTTAGAAGAGTTTTAATATAGTAAACAAATTGGTCAAGGTTGCATTAAATACCTGGCAAATAATCATCTGAATGCCTCCTTCAAGGAACAAAATTCTTCTCCCAAACCTATCAGCTGAGTAGATGGAAACAGCTGTACAGACAACATTGACTATGCCCGTGATGACTGCAGACATAAGTGAAGCATCATCTCCGAAACCCAAGGTCTTAAAGAGAACAGGTGCATAAAAATTGATGACATTGATTCCAGTAATTTGCTGGAAGAATGGAATCAATATGCAAATGACAAGCTGAGGCCTGTATCTTGGCTGCAAGATGTTTTTCCATGGGTGTTCCACTCTCTTTGCAAGCTCATTTGCGGCTGCAAGGTCTTGGAACTCTGCTTCAACATTGTTCGTGCCGCGAATCCTTTGCAACATTTTCTTTGCTTTCTCGGGGTGGCCTCTCTCAAGGATAGAATTGGGAGTGTCTGGAAGGAAAAATGATCCAACAATCATCATTAGAGCGGGGACAGCTGCAAGAGCCAAAGAAATTCTCCAGCCATATCCTTCTTTGATCTTTGATGTTCCGTAGTTAATGAGATTTGCAGCAAGGATACCGATTGTAATGGCCATTTGGAAACCAATGTTAAGCGCTCCTCTAATCTTTGCTGGTGCCATTTCAGATAGATAAATTGGAACAGACTGCAGAGAACAGAGAAAATACGAAAATCAATTTCAAACGCTATAACCATTTCCAAGCCAACACTGAGAGAAACAGTTTACCTGATTAGCAAAGCCAATCCCGACACCAAGCAACAAACGACCAAGTATAAGCATTGCTACATTGGCGGCAGCACCATTAAGAAAGGCACCAACAAGGAAGACCAACCCTCCAGACAACATAGAGATTTTACGGCCGAATAGTCTCGTAACCGTAGAGGAAAAGAAGGAGGCTACCAAAGCAGAAAGGTAGAGAGAAGATGTGAACAATTGCAACCAGTGGCTGTCAAATTTGCAGTACATACTCTCTCGATGATCTTCATTCTCTTTGTGGTACACAGATGGGAAGAATTTCTTGAGAAATGAGTCCATAGAAGTCACCCCACCTGCAACATTGTACAGAATCATCCAGTCATTAGTGCCTTCAGATATAATTAATCAATAATCTTCGTCACCACAGCAAAGATGATTAAAAGGTCTTCCATTTATTACCTGAGATACCAATGTCATAACCAAAAATGAGACCACCCATGGCAGCAACCAAACAGGTGGTGATAACGAAGGTAGTGACACGACCTTCATAGTTCCCCACCGTACTTGGCCCGACAAAAGCTCCTCCAGCCATCTTTTCTGTGAACTCTCTTGCACTTTTGGATGTGAATTTGCGAAGCGTGTGAGGGGTAGTTGTTAAGGAGTGCTTGGTTAGCACTTCTTTTTATTCCAGGTGATGAATAAAAGGATATTTCAAGGCAATTCTTTACATGACCACCAGTGGATGAAACCGCAGAAAAAAGAATCCTTCAGACCATCTCTTGCTCAGTAGCTTTCCAATGCTTTCAATCCAAATAAGGCAACCCTTCATATAGTTTTTCTACCGCAGTCTGTGGACGCCAAGAGAGGGTGCCTTCCCTTTTGTTTTCGTCTATTTTTATCCAATTCCATTTTTAAATTTTCACGAGTTAGATTTAAGGTGGATTAATTAATAAGATGATATCATCCTCCATCTGCTGGTGCCTGGTGGCTGGGATTGATTCAAACCACATCCCTAATTTATAGATCATCCACTTGTTTAAGTAAAATTATGGAGGTTTCATTTGATGCAGCGATTGGACTAGGCAATGTAAGCCTCCCACAGAATGACGACGACCATGTTCACCATGTATATTCGATAATGGAAATCATTTTATCTCCAGTTAGTGATAGTCTAGTGGTGCTTGTATGTTTATGCTGCATGCAGATAGCTTTTCATAATAATTTTTTTTTCTTAAAAATATATTAAAATATTTAATTTTTTTTTAAACATTAGTACATTAAAACTATGAAAACACAAAAAATAATAATAATTGAAATATTGTTTCAACCTAAAAACACTTTTAAAAAACATTTAAAAACACAAACAGAAGATATGTCAAACACCCTGAAATTATTTCTGAGCTAGAGAATTGTGAATAAAATTAGGGCAAGGGATACTTCTGAACAGAATTTTGTCAAATGCGAATGCTAAGTTAAGATGGCAAGTAATCAATAGGATGGATTCAAGTATTCACTGATCTTGAGTTCCAGTTAATTTATCTTTAACCAACTGAAGTTAGATTGTTGAAACAATGCATTCTGCATAACAGTCTACATTAGTTTGCTTCTGCAATCTAGCTACAGTTAGAAGTTTCCTTGGAAGGCTTGGAATTATTATACCAGAATTCTCATTGACCTTATAAATTAAACAAATAAATTCAATCGGATATTTGTAAGAGCTTCTTGTCAGTTGTGACTTGTGCACTATTCTTGAACATGCCAACATCCATCAGAAAGCCAAAAGACATGGCAGGAAGTTGGAGTTAGGAGGTAGTTTTATATGGAAGCATAAAGTTGATTATACATGCTTTCAAGTTCATATAAAATTCACCAGAATTAAAATTGAATTGTTTTAGGTGTCAATAAAGAAATAATCATCGATTTATTGTGACTACGTGAGTCAAAATAATATTCCAGTCTTCATGAATCCTTCAATACTTAGCATAATTGATGGATGCCTTTTTGTTTGAGGGTGAACTCTTCTCACTTAGGACTCTTTAGCTTTTTGCATATGCTTGTGTTTCTTTTAAGAAAACAAATATTCTCTTAGTTTTTATTATTAAAACCTGAGAGTTGATTTTCCTTATAAAATAAGGATAGAGGAGAGATATTATCTCATTGATAAAGACAAAATCTCCATGTAATATGTCAATTTATCATAATTCACTCGATAATTTGACTTTTTAAATTCTCTTATTTTTCATAGAATTTAAGTCAAGTTTAACCATGGATACCTAATTATTAAATAGATAAAAAAAATTTAATGTGTAATTCAATATTACTTTATTGTCAATATTATTTATAATGATTAATAAAATAAGCAACTAATAAATCTCTTACAATTTTAAAAGCTCTACACTAATAATTTGTTAAGGCCAATATAAAGACATCAACCTAAAAAAATATAGCGACTCATAGTATTCTAGATCTTTTGTACACTATAAAAGTTAGCACCTGGAACTCTTTATAAGAGCTTTTCTAACCTCTTGTATATACTATTGATATTATATTTATAATTATGTTGCAGACCTAGTAGCAACAAAACTTCCTGACACTAAGTTATAGTATCTCAATGTAATTCAAAAGTTTTCCA
Source organism: Populus pruinosa (assembly GCA_026413675.1). Taxonomy (NCBI): domain Eukaryota; kingdom Viridiplantae; phylum Streptophyta; class Magnoliopsida; order Malpighiales; family Salicaceae; genus Populus; species Populus pruinosa. Next base: position 13,669,820 of record CM048598.1, on the reverse strand, counting down.
TTCAAAAGTTTTCCTTTCATACTAGTATCATCAAGTTAAAGTTAAATTGTTTTTCTAGAAATGTCTTATAAGATTGAATCAATTATAATTATACATAATATGCTAAAGTAGCAAACATTATTCTTTTATCTTTGTGATATAATAAAAAATAGCTAAGAAAATTAATAAATAACAAACAAAAAAAATTATCCATAAGAATTTACATGGTAAGGAAGTAGGGATCCATTCACTCACCTTTTTTTATAATTGCTTTAGCATATATAGTATGACATTCATATTATGATAGAGAATTTATATATAAAATAAAAGTATATATAGTTCTCTAAATACTATATAAACCTTAATCTGGTCACCCCTAGAGTATCCAATTTGAATTTTTTAAATGCCAACCATGCCTAACACCAAATAATTGAACTAATACCTAGCTTTTTTAGGTTGATATGTATTAAAAGATCATCAAAATATAGTCACAAAGACCTTATGTTGGTATTTAATTAAGGCAATATTTTTCATGTCTCATTTTGCTCACTTAAGCATTAAATTGATTGTTCATGTGAGTGAACCAATCAACCTATTTATATACTATATATATGGTTATATATATATCTTCATGTGTGTGTATATGAGTATGTTTATTAATATCATTATTTCTTAGTATTTAAACAATATAGTGAAAATAAATACCTCATAAAAATAATGTTCATCTAAGTATAAGAAACACAAAGCATAATAAGATTACTAATATAAAAATCAAAACCTACATAATCCTAATTCCTTAACATGAGTCTTAAATATATCTTTTAGTATAGGTTCAGTTAAGGAGCTTGTCGTCATGTGACTCATAGATATGTGCAGCAAAGTCATTTCCTTGTGTATCATTACAACTCCAATGAGTCAATGTACAATGTATAAAATTGTTGACAAAAATAGTCAATAAATTAGATCCATCAATGGGAAGCTCTTGAAGAAATTTCATGTTCAAAGGTTTTTCAAGCTTTACATCACATGAGTTTAAACTATTAGAAATAGAAAAATATAATACTCTTGACCTGCAAAAATATAAACTATGAGTGACATAAAAGAAAAAAAATAATTTTAAACTACGTTAAGACTTAATCCTTCATTTATTGAGATATTTAGGTAGTTTAGGATTTATCCTAAGTTTAGTCATTCTAAAAAAACAAAATCAAATCAAATCAAGAACAAATCATGTTATATTATATTACTCCTAGTTTGTAAAAGTATAAACTATGAACACCTAAATAAATAAAATTTAAAATTTTCATGTTTTTTTTTTACATCCTTGATATTAAAAGTTCAATTCAAGCTATAAAAGAAAACAAATGAAAAGATACATTCATCTTAGTGCTTATAACCATCTTTATAAGAATTTTTTTTATTTTTAAGATAACACTAAATATTTTCTCAAAAAAATTCACTTTTGAATATAAAGTGAAAAGAAGAATAAAAATAAATAAATGAAAGGTAAAAACACAATTTCCCCCCAGTTGTGATTGCTATTTCAAACAAAGTTTGCTTTAAATGCCATCTGATTTAGTTTCCCTTCTCAATATCAATAGCATTGCAAACCTTGGATGTTTTTAACTTTAAAAGTTTTTTTCTCTTTGAACTTAATTTCATCATTTGTTTTCTATTGTTCATCACAAATTAAGTCAATTTAGGATTCTATCACTATCTTTTATTATTGTAATATTGAAATTTATTCCTTTATGAATTTCATTTGATTAGTCATCTCATGCAATTTGAGTTGCAAGGAATCATTTCTACCATTAAATAAAGATGAGTGATCTCCACAAATAGTGATTTTCTTATCCTTTTACACATCAATCATACTTTGGCTAATTTTCTAATGATGTGAAATAAAAATCCACATCCTTCAAAAAGATCTTTATCATATTCATAGAAGTTATAGGATCAACACAAAAGTACTTCAACCTCTAAGAGAAAAAAGCTCACTCAATAAAATATGCTTGAATTCTTTCTAAACAAATCTCTAATAACTAACATGATAGATCTTATAATATCATCATAAATGAGAGAAGGTTTAGGTAGGCCAAACATTAAAGAAAGAAAAAAGCATCAACTTGGGTTTAGAAACATATGCAAGCCTTTCAGACACAATATCATATATGTAAAGCTCAAAAGTTATTTTTTCTTCACCATCATCTTTAGTTTCATGAGCAAAGTCATTTTTTCTTCCACATCATCTTTAGTTTCATGAGCAATACAACTTGAGTTCAGAATTCTCCCATCAATGTTGCTAGTATAACCTTCATAAGGAGTTAAAGGTGTGGTAGAAGATTTTACAACTACTATAATCACTTTAGTGATATTATCCAACTTACTTGGAAGATTTGAATCTTAAATCTCTAAAATAGTGAAAAGAGGTTGAAATTAAATGAGATAAGTATGAAATATACATATAAATAATAATAAAAAAATTCTTTGTCAAAAGTAAAAACAATTATGAAAAAATCAACCATCTTTTTAAGAAAAAAAATAAAGGAGGTAGATCAAAATTCTTATCCCTATTGTTATGCCCAATGTGAGTAGAAATCTAAAAAGAAATGTTATCAAGATATATAATATATGTCATAATAGAAGGATTATCCACCTCTCTAGGACAATAAAGTGGAGAAAGGAGATTTGAATCTTTGTTTTCACTACTTGTCCTATATTGACTAGAGACTTAATATGATAACAACCTCCTTGTGTTTTCTTTGTAGAGGACTAATTTTATGGTTCAGAATGACCATGCTTTTGAATAAAAGGTAGAGGTGGAGCCATTTTGGTGGGAGTCTTTTCTTCTTTTTTTTTTCTTGATATTATCCTAGTATTTTCATTCAAATTCAAAGAAAAATTATTATTTTCACTTTAAAAAAGGACTTTTATAGAAATATGGATGAATTAAGAAAACACTTTGTTATCTTACCAAGTTATGTAACTTGGATCAACTTCTAGGGATACCAAGTTAACTTTTACATGGAATGTTGCACTACTCCCTTACTTTGTAAGAGAAAGTTAAGCTTATTTTAAAGAGGATGGATCAATAAGACATTATGGTAGGATAAAAGTACCTATAAATCGTTTTTTAAACCCATGTTGCCGAGTAAAACAATGAGGATTATACATCTTTAAAATATATTTTCTTTCTTTACAATATGATAAATACATAGGAAGAATACTCATCATAAACTCTAAAATTTTATTTCTCATTTGTCCATTATCAAGGTCGAAGATTATTAGGCTAAAGAACTAAAGCTAAGCAAAAGTCTTGAGTTTAAAGTGGACTACGTAACAGTTTATGATAATTTGTAGCATTAGGTTCCTACATTGAAATGCATTTAAAGTGCCTTTAAATCTCTTAATAATTTAAAAAGATAATCATTATCAATAATAACATATACCAAAGATAAAAGTGCAATCCAGCCCAAGCGTAGAAAAAATGCTTAGAAAATAAAGTTAGTGTAGTCCATGTTATGTACTAACAATAGATAATTAATAGTCTAAAATAGGCCTATATATATATATATATGCTAAAATATAATGAATTAGGCTACAAAAGATATATGTTGCCATTTTTAAAGTAGTCTTAAATATGTCAACACGAATGAAATCTTCATTCTACAAAAATAGAAATTGCCAAAGCTAAAGACTTAGGTAAGTAGCAAGTTTCAAGTAGTCATAATGTTCAAGTGTTCAATCAATGCCTAAAAGAGTGAATGGATCTTCCACTTTAGTAGATCTTTTTAAGTGTCTTGTATGATACAAGATATCTTTAAAAAATATTTTTATATCCTTGACCCTTTTTGTTTCCCATATGCATAAATTTTTAGCTTTGAAATAGATTTGTACTCTCATGACAAACTAGGATTTTGTGTGAATGATTCATAATTAAACTAAAAATTAAGCCAATTTGTATGATGAATTCTATCACAATTCTTTTCTTGTGCAAGCAAAAACCTAGAATAAATAAAGGGAAGTCGTAGGCAATGGGGATTCACCTTCAATATATGAGAACACTTCAAAATTAGGGACAACCTCTTTATAGTACTCTTCTAAACTAGACAAACTAATGATGTTGCACATTTTCCAAATTAAAATCCTAAAGGTGTTCCTAAAAAGACACTAAGTCCTTATCAATGCAAAATGCATATTATTTAGGTGATGATATCAAAAGAGGTTGAGTTTAATGCATATGCCAATTCATTGTTTTTCTTTAACAACATTTGGTAGGCTTTTACAAACCAATCCTAAAATTCTCTAAGATATTAAATTCCTTCTCATAAATCAAGTTTATTCCCTTATATATCTTTACTTTTATTGATTAAACTTGCAGCATAGGCTTGTAGAGCATTCTGTTCATTATTATGGTTAGAAGAAACACATAAAGATGGTTGATAATCTGACATAGTAATCATTAGACACCATTTGTCTCTATATTGGGTACTCACTAACAATCTTCATATCTACTTTTGGAAGTGGAGTTATCACTTCCACACTACAAGGACTTGTTATAGGCTTATGCATTGCATGTCTAAGCTTCTTTATCTTGCCACTTTGATAGTATTTCACTTTAATTTTTGAAAAGTAAATGTGTTTTATCAATTAATAACTCATCAATTAAATGGATGTTAATGTTTAATAACAATCTTAGAGTTTATTTTGAGAGAAGTCATTCCTATAAAAAAGGGATTAAGATCTTTCTTTTATATATATATATAGTCCAAGATAATGTTGATAAACCATCTCAAAGTTCCAAGTTCTCAAGGTTCTTCTAAAAAAATTTACAAAATTTTCAAGTTCTCAAGAATCTTCCAAAAAGATTTACTAAAGTTTCAAGTGTCCAAGCAATTCCTTTTTAAAAGGTTTACCAAAGTTTCCTATCACTTGGGAGCACTTGAAAGGATTACCATTTTATTTTTAAGCTTACAAAAATCCTTCTTAAAAAGATTCATGAAATCTTGAAGACTTTAAGGGTCTTTTTGAAAATATTCATTTAAATCTCCAAGTTTATTAGCTAAGAAATGTCCCAAGATACTTTTAAATTTTTGAATCCAATAAAATATATAAAACTAAAGGTCAAAATTCATGAAAAAATAAGAGAAAATTTAGAGAGAAAGATAAGAAAATAATTAAAAAAAGATAGGAAAAAAATGAAAAACAATCTCTAGAAAAACTTCCAAAAAATTAAGAGAAAAAAATAATGTAAAATTTATACATAGTTATTTTAATGCTCTCATATAAGTTCTCTAAATTTTCAATACTATTTGAGGACATTGATGTTGTATATATAAAGAAAGTTTCCTTGTTAAACTAGGAGATAAAAGATGAACTTCTCTTTAAGAATACTTATCTAAACTAGATATACTTTTGATCTCATCATAATTCAAAGTTAGAAGAGATAAATTGAAAATAAATTTACTTATTGTGCTAAAATTAAAAAAAAAAAAGCAAATTAATTTTGAAAAGGAATTTATAAACATTAAAATTTCTGCAAGTCTAGGCCATGATCCAAAGATTTTTATGACCAAATGAATTAAATTTATTAGGGTTTGGGTTCAAATTAAATTTGTTAGTTTAGGGCCCAAATTAAATTAAAATAAAATAAAATCTAATCCAAATACATTTCATAATTTTTACTTTCATATCCTTTAAACTTTTAGTTTATTTTAAGTAATTTTCATATCAATTTTTCTAAAATATCCTTTAGATGAAGGAAATTTAAAATAAATTACACTTGACTAGTATTTCATAGACAACAAAGCCACAAAATCAAAAGGAACAAGCATATAAACATAGAAGACAAGTACAGAAGACGAATAAAAAAAGGAAAAAAATAGATTGAAGACCAAATACAAATACTTGGAAGTGCTTTCTAAGAAATTCAAATGATATCAAGGAAGTAAGGGATTCGAGTTCTTTCCTTCATCAAATCAAATTAAGAAAACTAAGAATCAAAGTCTCTTCCTTCATCAAATAAAATAAAGCTAACATCTCACATGTTTATAACTTTTAAAGTCATATAAATATTTTTTTAATCAAATTAAATCAAGTTAATATTTCACATGATTAAAGCTTTCAAGTTCTAGTGAATACTTTTCAACTTTATGAAATCAAATCAAGTTAAGATCTCATATGTCGAGCTCGCGTGAATACTTTTTTTCTTTATCAAATCAATTCAAATTAAGATCTCATGTGGTTAAAGCTTTTGAGCTTACATAAATACTCTTCATCTTTTACAAATCAAATCAAGTTAAGATCTCACACGAATAAGCTTCTGGGCTCGTGTGAATACTCTTCACCTTTATTAAATCAAATCAAGTTAAGATCTCACATGTTAGGCTCACATAAATACTTTTATTCTTTGTCAAATCAAATCAAGTTAAGATCTTACATGATACAAGCTTTTAAGCTTGTATGAATACTCTTCATCTTCAACAAATCAAATCAAGTTAAGATCTTGTACGATTAAATCAAGTTAAGATCTCACATGTTTAAATTTTTTAAACTTGTGTGAATAATCTTTGTCTTTATGAAATCAAATCAAGTTATGATCTCACATGTTTAAAGCTTTCGAGTTTGTGTGAATAATCGTTGTCTTCATCAAATCAAATCAAGTTAAGAACTCATATGGTTAAAGCTTATAGACTCAAATAAATACCTTCTCATCTAAAGCAAGATCTAGATTTGACTGTTAATTAGAGAATTTGTGCACGTGAATATCACCTCGAGAGAGTTTTCATTTTTTTTCTTGTAATCAAATCTATTACAATAATTTTGACACCATTTTTAATATATTTTTAACATGTGAAATTTTGTGTGGACAAAGGAAAAGATGACATTTTTTTTTCAATACCAAATTTACTTCCATTAAGAAATATAACATATGAGGCTATCATTTCTCTAATTTCTTTTTCTACATTGTTACTTTACTAAGCTTTTCTTTTCAACTTTGGCTTGGAAGGACCTTCAAAGTAGTGACATAAATTACTTTTAACAATCAATAAACTCTTGAAAGCTCTCCGTAATAAGTAGCTCAATGATGATGTTCTTTTGTTGTAATATGAATATTACTATATGTTTAATTTTTGTAATTAAGAAAACAACTAAAAGAATTCTTAAATTTATGATACCAGAAATGACAATAGTCCTAAATAAAAAATATTTTGGTTTGCAATAATGTTCCATAATGTTTTTTTTTGTTACTCAAGTTTTTTTTCCTTTTAATGTCATCCATTTTTATATTAAGTTTATTTAGGATTGGATCTTAGGGTTTGCTTTGGCTAGCTTTGCATGGGATTTCACGATGTTAAGAAAAAATCCAACCCTTGGTTGATGCTCGGTTTGGTAAAACAAGATTCAATTTCATTGATTTAAAGTGATTGAAGCTTTTGTGACTGAATTTCAAACTTACAAACTACTAAATGAGGGAATGATTTGAACAAAAAAGGAAAATGTTTAAATTTTTTTTGTCCAACCCATAGTGTAGCACGAGCCACCAATCTATATAGCTTAAAACCCAACTAACATTAAAATAAGAAGAAAAAAACATGAGAGAAATTGCAATATAAAACAATTACATATTTTAATAGAAAAAAAATACCAGGGGGCAACTCTGAAAACTATTTTAGGTTTTTAGTAATCAAAATACTAGATGACGACTCTAAACCTTTTTTACATGATATAGTATAAGAATTCTTTGTTCTTTTCACCCATACCCAAGGATTTCAATCTAGAAGGACGATTATCATGATATTGCACACATGCAACACAACCAATTGTATTATGAGTGAGTTATTTTTATGAATGACATGAACACCCCTAAATATTATTGCCTAATGTTTGACAATTTATTCATTGCAAACAACTACATATTTTTATGCATCTTTCCTTTTATTTTGGTTATAAACCAATCCCTAATAGGTTTCTTATATCATTATAATTTCAGTATTTGCACATCGTATCTGTGCAAATCTAATGGCAACTTAAGACATTACTAGATTAATGTTTTGACATAATATTATATCTATAATTCATTTTGATGTTGTGAATAACCATGATAACTTTTTTAATAGATCATGCATAGTTAGTTTCATTGTTTATTATATGGAATAAAAGGTTTAGGGTAATAAAAGGTTAAAACTGTAGATGCTGTCAGGGGAATATATGGAATCAATTCTTGTCTTCAATTCTCAAGAATCTATAATAAGAAAATTAAGGGCTTATAGATCTTGTAGAAGAAAAGAAAGGTTTGATGATCAATGTTTAGGTAATTTAATTATAATTGTTATATACTTGGCTTAATGCCATCATGACATATTGGATATTATGTTAACATTGACTTCATCATGGAATGGATGATTATATTTGTATTTTTGTATCCTTTATTTGCTGAATGTTTCTAGAAAAAAAACAATAATTTACAATTGAATTGAATACTGATATATGAAAGAACTTAATTGGGAAAGAAAGTGATCAAAAATGCAAAGTGTGCTAGCAATGTGTTAAGGTAACTGTACATGAAATATGAAATTGGCTAGTTTTTTTTTTTTTGGCCAAACAATAGGCTTTGCATTATGGTAAGAATGTTCTAAAAAGAAAAGGAATTGTAGGAGAAGATAAGGCCTAGTTTGACGGTGATGCAAAACTAAACAAGAAATGATTGAATTAAGCAATTTAATGAGAAATAAAGGAAGAAAGTATGGACATATGAAAAAAAAACAAGTTATTTGTTAAGTGAAGATAAAGCAATTTGACGAGGCATATGAATATTATTTTGTTAGATTTGTTTACTTTCTTTCATTTGGAAAGTAAATGAAATTTAGCAAAGGTAACTAACTTTTCCTTTTAATATATTTGAAAAGATAATTTTACCATGTTTTATATAAATCATATCATATTAAATCAAATCAAATTAAATTAAGATCTCACATGATTAAAATTTTTGGATTTATACAAATATTTTTTATTTTTTTCAAATTAAATCAACTTAAAATCTCACATGTTTAAAACTTTTATTCAGATTTCTTTAAAAAGATTTACCTAAATCTTCAAGTTTATTATTTAAGAAGTGTCTCAATATATTTCCAAATTCTTGAATCCTACAAGATACATAAATTTAAAAGTTAAGATTCATGAAAAAAAAAGAGGGAATTCAAAGAGAAAGATAAGAAAATAATAAGAAAAGAAAAAAAATAAAAACAATTTCTCTCCTAAAAAAACCAACAAAAAAAGTTTGAGAGAAAAAAAATGGTGTGAGATTTATACCCAGTTATTTTAATTTTTTCATACAATTTTGCTATATTTTCAGCATTATTTAGGAATATTAATATTGTATATATAAAGAAAATTTACTTTTTATATTAGAGGATAAACTTCCCTTTAAAAGTACTTTTCTAAACTTGATATATTTTTGATCCCACTACAATTCCAAGTTAGAAGATATAAATTCAAAATAAATTTACTTATTGTACAAAATTAAAAAAGTAAATTAATCATGAGAGAAAATTTGTAAAAAATAAAATTTTCTATAAGTCTCGCCCGTGATCTAAAGATCTTCACAACCAAACAAATTAAATTTATTGGGGTTTTAGCTTAAATTAAATTTATTGGCTTTGATTAAATTTAAAAAATTTAGACCAAATATATTTAATGGTTCTTGGTTCCATATCCTTCTAACTCAGAGTATGTTAAGTAATTTTTATATAAAGTTTTTTGAAAAATTCTTTAAATATAAGAAATTTAAAGCACATTATAACCGGCCAATCAATGAAAAAACAACAAATATATATGGTTTGAAATTTGACATTTTAGCTTACAAGAGGTGTAAGTTTGGATCTAATTAGAATAGAGAATGGAATTTATGAATCATATGGACGAGTACTGATAAGAATTGGTTTGGATGTTTTCTGTTGTTTGCATTTTGAACAACGTGAAATTGGAAAAATACAAAAGAGAAGATATTCAAAAGACGACCAAAAACTTACAAACAAATAAAAAATCAGAGTGCATTGATCTTTATTTAATTTTTTTGAACTTGAAATGTTGCACAACATGTAATTAAAAAGCATATGTACATAGCCCCAAGTGTCCAAAACAAATGTTCTCATCCTGATGGTGATTTCATGCAGTATGTGTTTCGACACCAATGACGGCATCATCAGGGATGTACTTGCGCCAGAACCAATGTGCCTTCCAGACAGTGTTCATTTCTTCAATTGGGACATTCTTTGTCTCGGGCAAGAAGAAGTAAATGAAGATGGTCATGATAACAACGAAGCCAGCAAAGAAAAAGAAGAGACCAAACTTGAAGTGACAGAGCATGGTTAGGAAGAACTGGCCAATGAGGAAAGTGAAGAACATGTTGACTGAGACATTGATGGCTTGCCCTGCTGATCTAATCTCAAGAGGGCAGATTTCACTAGGCACCAACCATCCCAATGGACCCCAAGACCAGGCAAATGCTGCAACGTAAGCACATATCAAGAACAGTACAAAGTTGGCTGTGCTACCTGACATTTCTCCTACACCATTTGTTCCAAAGTTGATGGCTACCATGACTCCTACAAGTATCTGCAATCAAGTAAGCATATTCAATGAATCAGCATGGATCCAACGTGAATGTAGTAAACAAATTGGTTAAGGTTATCATTAAATACCTGGCAAATAATCATCTGAATGCCTCCTTCAAGGAACAAAATTCTTCTCCCAAACCTATCAGCTGAGTAGATGGAAACAGCTGTACAGACAACATTGACCATGCCCGTGATGACTGCAGACATAAGTGAAGCATCATCTCCGAAACCCAAGGTCTTAAAGAGAACAGGTGCATAAAACATGATGACATTGATTCCAGTAATTTGCTGGAAGAATGGAATCAATGCGCAAAAGACAAGTTGAGGCCTATATCTTGGCTGCAAGATGTTTTTCCATGGATGTTCCACTTTCTTTGCAGCCTCACTTGCGTCCACGAGGTCTTGGAATTCTGCTTCAACATTGTGCGTGCCCCGAATCTTTTGCAACATTGTCTTCGCTTTCTCGGGGTAGCCTCTCTCTAGGATAGAATTGGGAGTGTCTGGAAGGAAAAAAGATCCAACAACAATCATTACAGCGGGGACAGCCGCAAGAGCCAAAGAAATTCTCCAGCCATATCCGTCTTCGATCTTTGATGTGCCGTAGTTAATGAGATTTGCAGCAAGGATACCGATTGTAATGGCCATTTGGAAACCGATGTTAAGTGCTCCTCTAATCTTTGCTGGTGCCATTTCAGACAGATAAATTGGAACAGACTGCATAGAACAGAGAAAATGAATATCAACATTCAACGTTATAAACATTTCAAGTAGAGAAAGACAACACTGAGAGAAACAGTTACCTGATTGGCAAATCCAACGCCAACACCAAGCAACAGACGGCCAATGATAAGCATTGCTACATTTTTTGCAGCGCCGTTAACAATGGCACCAGCAAGGAAAACTAACCCTCCACTCAACATGGAGATTTTACGGCCGAATAATCTAGTTACCGTAGAGGAAAAGAAGGAAGCTACCAAAGCAGCAAGGTAGAGGGAAGACGTGAACAATTGCAACAAATGGCTATCAAACTTGCAGTACATATTGTCATGACGTTCTTCCTTCTCTTTATTGTACACAGATGGGAAGAATTTCTTGAGAAACGAGTCCATAGAAGTCACACCACCTGCAACGTTGTACAACAAAATAATCCAATCATCAGTCCTTTTAAGACATTGACGTGATTCACCTGCAATATTTGCCACTACAACAAGATAATTAAAAGGTGTTCCGTTTATTACCTGAGATACCAATGTCATAACCAAAAATGAGACCGCCCATTGCAGCCACCAAACAGGTGATGATAACGAACGTTGTGACGCTACCTTCATAGTTCCTCCCCCCACTTTGCGCAACGAAACCTCCTCCTGCCATCTCTATGCAATCTTAAATTGTACTTTCTTTTGCCCTCTAGATTGACCAAAAAAATGGTTTATCTCAGATGCATTACAAACTATTGATTGCTCAAGCTAGCTTTATACAGTTTTCATGCCAGCAAAATAGGCAGATAAAATTTGACATTTTTCCGTGTCTCATTGTCATCCATTGATTTTTTGCTTTCATTATGCCATCTCATGCCATGTTGTTGAGTGATAAGCCTAATTGTAGGATAGAGTCTTTGTCCAGCTCAAAACTACTAGCAGATTACAAACTAAAAAGATCTCTAACCACTGAAACAATTCCTGTATTTGTAATTGTGCTTAATCTCTAGAGATATTGAATAAGTAGCGAGGTTTGGATGGAACTTGAATGGTAATTAGGGCGGATGTTTATTTTGAGATGAACTTTTTTGAGCACTCCAGCTTGCACAGCCTGTTTCTTACTGGATTTCAGAATGTAAAAATAGTAATACCAATAAGTTTCATTACAAGTATTTACACGGGTGCCATATCAATATTATGTCTTTGACTCTTCTATACGGTGACACAATCCTTATCTTTTTCATCCCTGGATACAAGTGAGATGTGGTCTTAATTATCATCGTTCTTATTGTCTCATTCCTTTTCTTTCTCTCTTTATTTTTTTTTTTGTATAAAGATCATTAAGAAGGTGTAATTATCTTTAAGACCATAAACACTATCTCCAAACCAATTTGTTGAGGAAAAGACACAAAGAAAAATCACATAAATCAGGTGAAAATAAAGAAAAGGTATCGCAAGATATTGATTGGGTCGGTCTCGCACATGCAATAAAAGGTTCAGAACGGAATCTTGGCAAGACATTCAAGAAGTACTCGATGCCAATCACTATCAAATTTAATATTTGTAACCATATAAATTTTTATTGGTATTTACAGTAGCATTTACAGTGGCATTCTATATATATATATATATATATATATATATATATGTTATTGATAGATTTATAGATAAAAGTATATATGTTATTAATAGATTTATAGATAGAAACAGTCTATCAAAAAAACACTTGGTGGCAATTTATGGACCGTTTGTGAGTCCACAGTAATAAATATATTAAAAGATTTACAGATGGATAAAGCACAATAAAATTTACCCGTTTTATTCTGTTCGTATATCTATCGATAAATATAACATGTTAGTGATAGAATACCATCTTTAATTTCATCGATGTGTTAACAGTAACTGTGACATTTGCAACAATTCTTTTTCCATCTATCTAGAATATAACGACAGTCTAGTTTCGTTAATAACCCCATCAATAATAGTGGTATTTGCAGTAATTATTTTTCAATTCTCTAAAATATACTAATGAAATTGTGCTGTATTTTAAAAATATTTTTAAAAAAAATTGAGAAAAAGTAGAAAAATAATTAAAATAAAATAAATTATTATAAAAATTAAATATTTATTATAAATTTAAACACTTGTATATTCAAATATGATAAATCTAAAATAGAGATGGCTTTTCACTAGGATAGTGGGGTCAATAAGAGTAAGCACATGTACCTCTCATTTGTGATCTCAATAAAAGATAGCACATTTATCTCTCATTTATGATCTCATGTTCATTACCAATTGGTGGAGTTTGACCATCTCAGCATTGAGTCATTTATAATCAGCAGCAAGATGGGTCGTTCAAGTTTGAACTTGCTAGTCTAAAATCACCTCAAACTCTAGAGTTTGAGAGGTCAAAATCAATTGTAAGCATCCAAAGGCTAAAACTCTAAAGGTCTACTACAAGTCTTCTATCGTAGTTTTAAAGAGGTCATGCAACTGATTTTTATTGAGTTCATTAAATGATCATACCTCTAACTGCAAATCTAGATTGAGAATCATGTAGGTTGAAGTATTATCATCGTATCTCCCTTGCTACCACATGTTATATGTATTATTGGAAAACAAAGGTCAACAAATTTAAATAATAATAATAATTTAAGAAAAAATTTATTGAAAACAACAATATTTGTGAGTTGTGACACCTTTTTTATGGTCATTAATCTACACATGCATTTCCACAAAAGCTTCATTGAGCTTGGTTTGCATAAAAAAATTGTAGCTTACAAGAGAAAATTATTGTTAGTTAAATATATTTATAAAAAAACAATAAATAAAAAAGGATGTAATTAAAAAAAAATCTTATCATCTGTTTTGCATGCAAAATAAACACAAAAAATCCACTAGCATGCGTGGTAAAAAAACCATAAACATGTAGTTTTGGTTTTCCACTCTAAAGTGTGATCATGACACAAAAAATTTGGACATCACGTGCTAAATATGTTCCACCCACACGGCCTTCGAGACATATATAATAGTCTAAAATCCTTCCAAACCACCACCTTTTTCTAGTCTGGAAGCTCCTTTTCTTTTGCATATTATTTTGGCTTTCTTTTGTGCCTTGTACTAAATATTTTCGGGACATAAAAAGATAGGATTTTAAGCTATAAAAATAACAAAACATTAGAAGAATAACTAAATTAGGATGTTTTGACAAGATAGGATGGAGAAAAGAAGAGAATTGAGCTTGAAATCCAAACTTGACCAAATTTAGAATAATTAATTACGCTAAACACTTAAATAAACTTCTAACAAATTTAATTAACTTATTTAAATATTGAATTGAAGAAAAAATAAGTTTAAAGATCAATTAGTAAAAAATTAAAAGAACTAATTAAGTTCAAGGACTTAACTAAAATTTTCATGGGTTAAGAAGATTTAATAAATGACTCAATTGAAGAAAAATCAAGTTTGTGCATGTTTGATTTTAAACACTTGAACTCATACTTGTTAAGACCTAGGAACACACCAAAATAACAAAAAAAAAAAAGGCTTAAAGTTAAACCTCATAAATGATCCAATAAAAAAACAACTAAACTAATCATAAAACCTAATAAAATACTTTTAAGCTAAGTTATATCATTATGTTAACATTCATAACACATCAATTTAAACATTAACTGAATATGAACATGTGTATACATGTTAAATCATGAAATAGAGTGATATCCTAAACACAAAACTCTATTGCATCTAAACTAACAACTGTAGCATATACTTAAAAATGGATCGAAACATGGATTTGTAAGCTTAAAAAAAAGGAGTGTGTGCTCATTGAGTTTCACCCCTCCATTAAAGTTTAAGGGTATACTTTATTAAAATGATATAGTTTTCTTCTCTAGATTATTGGCTTCTTTCCCTTTGATTTTCAACTCCTTTTTTTGCTTAATACTAGTTTGGCTTTAATTCTTTCCTTCTCTCTTAATTTGGCGCCCTATTTCTCTAACTTCCCTCATAATCACTTATACGATTTCTTTATCAATTTTTTAAGTGTTTCCTTTTTTTTTTATCTCCTACTTTCTTTTCACCCCCTTTTCTTAAAGAGCAACTATTTTTTTATATCCAAAATCCATCCAAAAGCTGTTACTAAAACTATGATGGTTTTTTCATCAAAAAGGGTGGTTTAGAGAAGATTCCTCCCATCATTTCATAACCTCTATTGAAATAGGGATTTTAGTTCATTTTTTTCATTTTCTAGGTTTAATTTGATCAAAAAAGGTGACTATGAAGTTAGTCAATCAAGGGAGTTTTTCTTCTTTAGTTATGCTTGATTAAGTGTGCTACTTAGGAGGATAACCGTATCCTTGCTTTACTCAAACCATGTAGAAGGAATGATATCTACCTTTATAAACAAACCACACTTAATTTAAAGGTTTAAAACTCTACATGATGACTGACCTTTGATTAACTTTAATTTATCAATGTAGAGTAGCTGATCTTGTGTTATTCGTTGAAACAAATAGGGTGTAAACGTTTAATGGGAGATGCATATCCTTGTAAAGGAGGGACATGACCAAAAGATTGATATTTTCTCTTAAGTGCAGGAGTGTCAAAGTAATAAATAACCTGGTAATATCATGGTCAAACCACATAGAGGTTACTTGTATAAGTTATAAATAACAATAACACAATAATAACAATAACAATAACAATAACAATAACAATAACAATAGTAGTAGTAATAATAGTAGTAGTAGTAATATTAATAATAGTAGTAATAATAACAATAATAGTAGTAGTAATAACAATAATAATAAAAATAACAATAACAATAATAGTAGTAGTAGTAGTAGTAATAGTAGTAGTAGTAATAAAAGGAGAAGAAAAAAAAGTTGATGAGAACTTTGAGATGAAAGATTAATGTAATGATTAAACAATGATAACAACAAATATCAAGGTTAGAGGATCCATTAATAGTATTTCAAACAAGCATAGTATAAACTCTTATTACTCAAATGAAAACCACACACAAAGGAGGTTTCAATCAAATTATAAATTTTTAACATGATTACATTAGTTATCTTATTCGAATAATACTAATACTTATAAATATTGTCAGGAATTCATGCTTATAACTTATGTTAATAACAAATCAAGTTCCTTTCATAGCTCAGGTATTGAATATACCATATAATATGGGCTATGAAAGTGTCAAGTATTTATTATACCAAGTGTTATACAACATAAATCTAGATTAGTAATTTAATAAGCAAAGTATTAAAGAGTGAACAAAATAATAAATACAAAACATATTAGTATCAAACATTAAGATCCATGTTGAGTTTACACTATAGTTATTCTTATATCATTAGTGTAACCTTTTCACTTTGACATAATAAATTTAACTAAACATAATGAAAGAAATAAAAATAAATAAATAAAATAAGAACATAAATAAGATAAAAGTTAACTAAGTAAAGGAAAGGAAATGAAAGGCATAAACAAGATATTAATGAAAATAAAATTTAAGTAATACAAAACGAGAAATAAAAAGCATGATCTTGATTTGGAAACCAAATGTTTAAATACATGAAAAATATCTCCTTTTATAGACCAAAATTAGGAACTATTAATTTGATGACTATTTGATGAGTGGGTGGCTAACTCTTGACTTGGTGACAATCCTTGTCTTCTCTTGTCTGCCTAAAACATCATTGATAACAACGGAACTGGAACCATTCGAAACAAGAAAGTTATAGAAATTGTCTCAGCTTTCCAGAAAAAAAAAAAGATGGAGGTCATTTGGACTTCTAGAACTCTAAATATAGGCCAAACACTGAACAATGCTCGGGTTGTAGGATATATTCGAACTTTTTTGTTATTGCTGCAAATTAGACTTGAAAATGACTTTTTTAAATCTTGAGCTCTATATGAAAGTTATAGGCCTATGTCTTACCTTTTCATCCATACAAAGTAAACCTAATCTAATATCTACAACTCCAAATATGACCCAATTACCAAACAATGTTTTGGTTTGGACTTGAAGTATCAATAACTTCTTAACTAAAGCTTTTTTTTTTATAATAACATATCTAATAATATAAGATACTTTTAATTTATGATAAATGTTCATTTTAAATACATGCCTATCACATAAATGAATGATTGATTAATGAGTTTAAGAATTGAAATTAAAAGGACAAAGAGATGGCCAAACTTAGAGAAGAGATGTTGGTACAGTCCAAAATAGAATATTGTTTGGTAATTAGATCATATCTAGAGCTGTAGATCTTAGAGTTAGGTCTACTTTATATGGATGAAAAGGTAAGACATAGGCCTACAACTTTCATATAGAGCTCAATATTTAAAAAGTTCATTTTCAAGTCCAAATTGTAATAATAACAAAGAAGTCCAAATTGTAACAATAACAAAGAAGTCCAAATCTGTCCTGCAGCCCAAACACTGTTTAATTTTTAACTGATATCTGGAGTTCTAGAAGTCCAAATGACCTCCATTTTTTTTTCTAGAAAGCTAAGATAATTTCCTACAACTTTCATGTTTTCAAGTGATTCCAGTTCCAACGTTATTAATGATGTTTTACGTAGATAATAAAAGATAAGGATTGTCACCAAGTCAAGAGTTGACCACCCACTCATCAAATAGTCATCAAATTAATGGTTCCTAATTTTGGCTTATAAAAGGAGGCATTTGCCATGTATTTAAGCATCTTAATTTCTAGATTAAGATCATGCTTTTTATTTCTCTTTTTGTATTGCTTAAGTTTTATTTTTAATAATATCTTGTTTATACCTTTCATTTCCTTTCCTTTACTTAGTTAACTTTTATTTTATTTATGTTCTTATCTTGTTTATTTATTTTTATTTCTTTCATTCTATTTAGTTAAGTTTATTATGTCAAAGTGAAAAGGTTACACTAATGGTATAAGAATAACTATAGTGTAAACATGGATCTTAATATTTGATACAACTATGTTTTGTATTTGTTATTTTGTTCACTCTTTAATACTTTACTTGTTAAATGACTTATCTAGAATTATATTATATAGCACTTGGTACAACAAATGCTTGATATTTTCATAGCCCATATTGTATGGTATAACTAACACCTAAGATATGAAAGGAATTTGATTGGTTGTTAACATAAGTTATAAGCATGAATACCTGACAATATTTACAAGTATTAACATTATTCAAATAAGATAACTAATATAATCATGTTAACAATTTATAATCTGATTGGAACCTCCTTTGTGTGTGGTTTCCATTTGAGTAATAAGAGTTTATACTATACTTATTTCAAAGTTCTCACCAATTTCTTCTTCTTTTATTATTATTATTATCATTATTACTATTGCTGCTTGATTAGTATTTAAAAGTGTATTTTTATCATGGTTTTATATCATCATTTTGCACTTGAAGTATCAATAACTCCTTAACTAAAGCATGTTTTATAATAATATATCTAATAATATAAGATACCTTTAATTTGCGATAAATGTTCATTTTAAATGCAAGCGTATCACATAAATGAAAGGATTGATTGATGACTTTAAGAACTTAAATTGCAAGGGTAAAGAGATGACCAAAATTAGAAAAGAAATGTTGGTGCAATCCAAACCAGAACAATGTTTGGTAATTAGGTCATATCTGGAGCTCTAGATCTCAGATTTAGGTCTATTTTATATGAATAGAAAGGTAAGACATACACCTACAACTTTCATATGGAGCCTAAGATCTAAAAAGGCCATTTTCAAGTTCAAATTGTAGCAACAACAAAGAAGCCCGAATATGTCTTCCAGCCCGAGTACTATTTAGTATTTTAGCCATATCTAGAGTTTTAGAAGTCCAAATGAGCTGAATTGTTTACACAAGAAAGTTGAGACAATTGCCTACAACTTTCATGTTTTCTAGTGGCTCCAATTTTGATGTTATCAATGACGTTTTGGGCAGACAAGAGAAGATAACGATTGTCACCAAGTCAAAAGTTGGCCACCCACTCATCAATTAGTCATCAAATCAATAGTTCCTAATTTTGGCCTATAAAAGGAGACATTTGTCATGCATTTAGGCATCTTGGTGTCCAGATCAAGATCATGCTCTTGCTTTCTCTCTTTGTATTTTTTGTAATGTTTATGCTTTGCTTTCATTAATATCAAGTTTATGCCTTTCATTTCCTTTCCTTTACTTAGTTAACTTTTATGTTCTTATTTCATTTATCTATTTTTCTTTCTTTCATTATGTCTGGCTGAGTTAATTATGTCAAGGTGAAAAGGTTACACTAATAGTGTAAGAATAAGTATAATGTAAACTTAATATGGACTTTAATGTTTGATACTAACTTGTTTTATATTTGTTATTGTATTATTGTTATTTATAATTTGTACAATTAACCTCCTTGTGGTTCAACCCCGGTCTTGCCGGGTTATTTATTATTTTGACACTCCTACACTTGGGAGAAGACATCAATCTTTTGGTCATGTCAAGTTTTTGGCGCCGTTGCCGGGGAGGTAAGTTCTTGTATAAATTATAGTAGTTATTTTATTTTCTCTTTTCACTTTTCTTGTATATAACTTTGTTTCTTTTCTCTTGCTTCTTCTTCTTTTGTTTACTTCTTCCTTTTATTCTATTCGTACACATGCATGATCGTGTGGTCACGTACATCAAGTGGTAGACTTTGTAGGATATCCTCATCATTTTCAGAAAATATAGCCGAAGAAGATAATCAATCACTTCAAAATGAGAATAATGAGAATAACCGTGCTAGAACACTTAGAAACCACATGAATCCCACAAGAACAAGTGCACTATTATGCATAGTTTTTCCTCCTGATGCATCTCATTTTAATTTTAAACCAGGTATTATTCAACTTTTTCCTTCTTTTCATGGCTTAGAATTGGAAAATCCATACTTGCATTTAAGGGAATTTGAGGAGGTCTGCAACACATATAATAATTTAAATTGTAGCATGAACACCATCAAATTAAAGCTTTTTTCTTTTTCATTAAAAGATAAAGCTAAAACATGGCTATAAAATTTGAGACCAAGATCCATTCGTGTTTGGGATGAAATGCAACAACAGTTTTTAAAGAAGTTTTTCTCATCTCATAGAACAAACTTTTTCAAAAGACAAATCACCACTTTCACTAAAAAACCAGGAGAAACATTTTACCAATGTTGGGATAGGTATCAAGACTTGCTTAGTACTTGCCCTCATCGTGGTTTTGAAACATGGAGATTGGTTTCATATTTCTATGAAGGGTTAATACCTAGAGATAGGCAAATGGTTGAATTAATGTGCAATGGAACTTTTGAAGATAAAGACTCTGATGAAGCAATGGTGTACTTAGACTTGTTAGCTGAAAATGTTCAAAATTAGGACACCGCGGGTACTTATGAGGCACCGAGTAAAACTCAACCTTATACATCTAGTGGAGGTATGTACAACCTTAGGGAAGATCATGACCTTTAAGCCAAGTTCGCATCTTCAGCTAAAAAAGTAGAGGCACTAGAATTGAAGAAGAGTGGTTAATTAAAATCTATTGAAAACATTGTGTGTCAAATCTGTGAAACAAATAAACACTCAACCAATAATTGTCCTACCTTGCCTTCTTTTAAGGAATGTCTCCACGAACAAGCTCATGCTTTAAACAGTTTCCAAAGGGCCAACCACAACCCATACTCGTAAACATACAACCCTGGTTGGATAAATCACCAAAATTTCAGTTGGAAGAGTGACAATGCACAAACTTCACAACCACCATTTCAAGCACACCATAATTTCCAAAATTCTCATGGATATTCACCTTCTTATGCTCCACCTCCTAGAAGAAATCTTGAGGAAACATTGCATGCGTTCATTGAAAAGCAGGAGACAATCAATACTCAACTTGCTCAAAACATGACAGATTTTAAAGATACTCTTGCAAAATTAACATCTGCTCTTAGTTTCCAAGAGAAAGGTAAGTTTCCATCTCAACCACAAAAAAATCCCAAGGCGTAATACAATGTGATTAGTACTTAAAAGTGCATTTTTATCATGGTTTTATATCATCATTTTGCACTTGAAGTATCAATAACTCCTTAACTAAAACATGTTTTATAATAATAAAAGATACTTTTAATTTATGGTAAATGTTCATTTTAAATGCAGGCCTATCATATAAATGAAAGGATTGATTGATGACTTCAAGAACTTAAATTGCAAGGATAAAGAGATGGCCAAACTTAGAAAAGAGATGTCGGTGCAATCCAAACCAGAACACTGTTTCGTAATTGGGTCATATCTAGAGCTATAGATCTCAGATTTAGGTCCAATTTATATGGATGGAAAGGTAAGACATAGGCCTATAACTTTCATATGGAGCCCAAGATCTAAAAAGGCCATTTTCAAGTCCAAATTGTAGCAACAACAAAGAAGCCCGAATATGTCTTCCAGCCCGAGTACTATTTAGTATTTTAGCCATATCTAGAGTTTTAGAAGTCCAAATGAGCTGAATTGTTTACACAAGAAAGTTGAGACAATTGCCTACAACTTTCATGTTTTCTAGTGGCTCCAATTTTGATGTTATCAATGACGTTTTGGGCAGACAAGAGAAGATAACGATTGTCACCAAGTCAAAAGTTGGCCACCCACTCATCAATTAGTCATCAAATCAATAGTTCCTAATTTTGGCCTATAAAAGGAGGCATTTGCCTTGCATTTAGGCATCTTGGTGTTCAGATCAAGATCATGCTCTTTCTTTCTCTTTTTGTTTTTTTTGTAATGTTTATGCTTTGCTTTCATTAATATCAAGTTTATGCCTTTCATTTCCTTTCTTTTACTTAGTTAACTTTTATGTTCTTATTTTGTTTATCTATTTTTCTTTCTTTCATTATGTCTTGCTAAGTTTATTATGTCAAGGTGAAAAGGTTACACTAATGGTGTAAGAATAACTATAGTGTAAACTTAATATGGACTTTAATGTTTGATACTAACATGTTTTGTATTTGTTATCTTGTTCACTCTTTAATACTTTGCTTGTTAAATGACTAATCTTGATTTATGTTGTATAACACTTGGTACAACAAATGCTTGGCACTTTCATAACCTATACTGTATGGTATAACCGACACCTGAGCTATGGAAGGAACTTGATTTGTTGTTAACATAAGTTATAATCATGAATGCTTGACGAGATTTACAAGTATTAGCATCAATCGAATAAGATGACTAATGTAATCATGTTAACAATCTATAATCTGATTGGAACTTCCTTTGTGTGTGGTTTCCAATTGAATAATAAGAGTTTATACTATACTTGTTTGACATACCATTAGTGGATCCTTTAACCTTGATATTTGTTATTATCATTGTTTAATCATTACATTAGTATTCCTTCTCAAAATTCTCATCATCATCATCATCTTCTTCTTCTCCTTCTTTTTCTTTATTATTATTATTATTATTGTTGTTGTTGTTGTTGTTGTTGTTGTTGTTGTTGTTGTTGTTATTGTTATTGTTATTATTGTTGTTATTGTTGTTGTATTATTGTCATTTATAATTTGTACAATTAACCTCCTTGTGGTTCGACCCTGGTCTTGCCGGGTTATTTATTACTTCGACACTCCTGCACTTGGGAGAAGACATTAAACTTTTAGTCGTGTCAAGTTTTTGGCGCCGTTGCCGGGGAGGTAAGTCCTTGTATAAATTATAATATTTATTTTATTTTCTCTTTTCACTTTTCTTGTATTTAACTTTATTTCTTTTCTCTTGTTTCTTCTTCTTTTGTTTTCTTATTCCTTTTATTCTATTCCTACACGTGCATGAGAGTGTGGTTACGTACATCAAGTGGTAGACTTTGTAGGGTATCCTCATCATTTTTAGAAAATATGGCCGAAGAAGATAATCAATCACTTCATAATGAAAATAATGAGAATAACCGTGCTAGAACACTTAGAGACCACAGGAATCCCACAAGAACAAGTGCACCATCATGCATAGTTTTTCCTCCCGATGCATCTCATTTTAATTTTAAACCAGGTATTATTCAACTCTTACCTTCTTTTCATGGCTTAGAATTGGAAAATCCATACTTGCATTTAAGGGAATTTGAGGAGGTCTGCAACACATATAATAATTTAAATTGTAGCATGAACACCATCAGATTAAAGCTTTTTCCTTTTTCATTGAAAGATAAAGCTAAAACATGGATACAAAATTTAAGACCAGGATCCATTCGTGCTTGGGATGAAATGCAATAACAGGTTTTGAAGAAGTTTTTTCCATCTCATAGAACAAACTCTTTCAAAAAACAAATCACTACTTTCACTCAAAAACCAGGAGAAACATTTTACCAATGTTGGGATAGGTATCGAGACTTGCTTAGTACTTGCCCTCATCATCGTTTTGAAACATGAAGATTGGTTTCACATTTCTATGAAGGGTTAACACCTAAAGATAGGCAAATGGTTGAAATGATGTGCAATGGAACTTTTGAAGATAAAGACCCTGATGAAGTAATGGAGTACTTAAACTTGTTAGCTGAAAATGCTCAAAATTGGGACACCGCGGGTACTTGTGAGGCACCGAGTAAAACTCAACCTCATACATCTAGTGGAGGTATGTACAACCTTAGGGAAGATAATGACCTTCAAGCCAAGTTTGCATTTTTAGCTAGAAAAATTGGGCACTATAATTGAAAAAGAGTGGTCAATTAAAATCTATTGAAAACATTGTGTGTCAAATCTGTGAAACAAATGAACACTCAACCAACGATTGTCCAACCTTGCCTTCTTTTAAGGAATGTCTCCACGAACAAGCCCATGCTTTAAACAGTTTCCAAAAGGCCAACCACAACCCATACTCCCAAACATACAACCCTAGTTGAAGAAATCACCCAAATTTTAGTTGGAAGAGTGATAATAACAATGCACAAACTTCACAAGCAGGCACTCCGATATGAGTTGGGTGTTTCACGCATCTGAACCCTGACCAATAGTCATAGGGCAGATCGTTAATCCCCCACCTAACTTAAAGCTTGTGTGTGCTTCTCAAAATTAAAGTATGTGATACATGTGACTGTTATATAATATGCATGAGACAGTTCTATACAATGCATGAATAATATATGTAAAATATTTAAAGCACACCAGCAGATAATAAAAAAAGGAAAGGCATATTAACAATAAACACATGAAAACAAAAACAAAAACAAATTAAACAAAAACAAAGCTTAGTCCACAAAGTCCCTAGTGAAGCCGCCATTCTGTCGCACGTGTGTGGCGTCGCGACGGGTTTTCCACCTTTATTTAGAAATGTTGTATAATATCTATCTAGAAAATATAGGGGGACAAGAAAATCTAGTCTTTTATTGGTGAAAAATGGATTGGGAGTCGCCACCTAGTATTTTGGTCACTAGGAACCCTAACTGGTCTTAGAGATTGGGTACGGGGAATGGTTGCGTAAAGGGAAGGTATTAGCACCCCAAATACGCCCTACCTAAGGTAAGTTGCATTGTTTTATTGTATGATAAAATCTAAGGTTTTTTTTTCATGTTTCCTAGTTATTGGTATGGTTTAAGAAAAGTTCTCCTCGGTAAGGAGATCCTTATCTTATTAGGTAACTCTGACCTAAACACAAGAATTTAATTTCCAGAATACGTCTTATGTATAAGATCGTAACCCCAGATATTAAAAGAAAACAAAATAATTTTTTTTGAAATTTTTGAAATATTGTCCTAATTCTTATGGCTTGAATAAACTGGTTATTAAAGCCAAAATGCATGCTAATACATATATTTTTTGAAATTTTCTTTGTTCTATGAAAATATAATGAGATGATATATATATATATATATATATATATATATATATATATATATATATATATATATATATATTGGAGAGACTAGGCCGTATGCATGAAAACAAAACATTTTTATTTTTATATTTTTTTAATGTCTTAATGAAAACCGGGTATTTTAATACTGAATTTGTATCTTTACAATATAAAAATACAAATCGATATTGATCAAAATACAGTAACAAAATTATGAAAAATTACAGATTCTTTGAAGAAAATTTTCCGGATGGGCCAGACCCGACCCGAAAGGAAACTAGGCCGAAATCAGCCCAACATGTAATGGGCCCTTTTTTTACAGGGTTGGACATACGGTTGGGCTGATGTTCCAGCCCGCAACAAACAGTAACCGGGTACTGTGCATGTGCACAGTACCCAATTAATTAATTAGTCCGGTACTGTGCACATGCACAGTAACTGGGTTACTGTGCATGTGCACAGTAACTAGTGAATTAATTAGCAGTACTATGCAAGTGCACAGTAACTGCTAATTATCTTCTTGCTTGTAGAGCGTGCATAGTGCACGTTCTGCATGCATGAAGACGATCCTAAACAATGATGAGGATCCTAAACCGTGATGAGGGGTAGGGAGTTACCTGTGATGATGAGCTGACGGTGGTGCTGGTGGCCGGTTTGGTGGTGGTGTTGTCGTGGCGGCTCTTCCTCTCCCTCGCTGCGTTTCGCGTGACTTCTTTCCTCTGTTTTCTTTGTTCCCTCTATCAACAATATTGCTCTTCCTTTACTGCAGCAGCTTTGTGGAGGTGCTGGTGGCGACAACCTGGGATGTGGCTTGGGCGGTGGATGACTTTTCTTCTCTTGTTTTGTTTAGTGGTGCTGCAACGAGGGGAGAAGATGGTGGGCTAAGAAATGACAATACTTGGCAGTGTTGGTGTGTTTGTATTTCCCTCCCTCTGTTTCACAGTTTCTTCATCTTCCCTCAGTTCTCCTTTTGTTTAAAAATTCCCCCCTCTCGTTTAAAAAACTGTCCCTTTCTTTTCATTTCCCCTTCCCTCTCGTTCCAACAAAAAAACCCTCTCCTCCTGTTCATGTTGAGGATAATATTTATAAGCCAAGTAGGAGCGGCTTGCTGTTGCGCGTGGGGAGTAGGGGAACGACCTTTTGTTGCGCATGGGAAGCAAAGGAGACACCGGGTGAGGTCTCTAACGGGGGCGTGGGGCTTTAAGTTTTGGGAAAAGGAATAGTGTCAAAATGACACTATTTAGTTTTATTATTATTATTATTATTATTATTATTATTATTATTATTATTTATTTTTTATTTATTTATGGGGTACCTAAAAATGGATTACAACAGATGCCCCCTCTTTATAATACTTACGGAGCAAGAATTTTGCACAGTAAGTTTTATAAAGATAAACAAAATTGAACTACCAAAACTAATCTTGATTGACTTGAAACTTTGTATTTACAATAATTCCTCTTTGACCCGAAACTAAGATCAAAACTCAGTCTTCTCACGATCCCAATCTGGCTATCCTCGAGCCTCTAACTTTGGTTATATTAACCTGACATTCCATCTGAGATCCCTTCTCGCAATTTCTTTTAGCTAAAATCTATATTGGTAGTTTGGCCAACCTGAAATCCCATCTGGCGATTTCCCTTAGCCAAAGTTGATATCTGTATTGCGGTTGGGCAAACCTGAGATCCCTTTCGGTAATCCCCTTTAACTAGAACCATTATTCTGTGTGCGATTAGGCTAACCTGAAATCCCATCCAGCGCTCCCTTTTAACCATAACCAAAAATTTATTTTGCAACTCAGTCAACCTGGAATCCCATCTGGTGATTCCTTCTTAACCAACACTAAAGTATGAGATCTTTAACCAAAAACTGAAATATGAGATCCCTTCTAGCGACCTCCTTTAAGCAAAACCAAAAACTATATTTGTAGTTCGGTCAACCTGGAATCCCATCTGGTGATTCCTTTTAAGCAAAGCTACTTGAGACCTCATCTAGCGACCTCATTCAACTGGAACTAAAAATATATGCAGCTTGATCAACATGA
The DNA here is from genome assembly GCA_026413675.1 of Populus pruinosa. Taxonomy (NCBI): domain Eukaryota; kingdom Viridiplantae; phylum Streptophyta; class Magnoliopsida; order Malpighiales; family Salicaceae; genus Populus; species Populus pruinosa. The sequence goes on along the minus strand of CM048598.1, from coordinate 13,642,649 downwards.
AATCCCATCTAGCAATTCCTTTTAATCAAAGTTACTTGAGATCCCATCTGGCGACCTCATTCAACCAACACCAAAGAATATGTGTAACTTGGTCAACCTGAAATCCCATCTGGCAATTCCCTTTAACTAAAGCCACCTGAGATCCCATCTGGGGATCCCTTTTAACCAAAACCAAAGAATATGTGTAACTCGGTCAACCTGAAATCCCATCTGGAGATTCCCTTTAACCAAAGTCATCTGAGATCCCATCTGGCGATCCCTTTTTAACCAAAACCAAAGAATATGTGTAACTCAGTCAACCTGAAATCCCATCTGGCAATTCCCTTTAACCAAAGTCATTTGAGATCCTATCTAGCGATCCCTTTTAACCAAAACCAAATAATATGTGTAACTCGGTCAACCTGAAATCCTATCTGGCGATTCCCTTTAACCAAAGCCATTTGAGATCTCCTCTAGTGATGCAAAATAAAACATTCATGCAATGATTTATGATTAGATGTCATGCATGCATTCTTACCTAGTTTTGAAACATAGGTCCCATCACCTTCTCTTGACATGAGCTTGCTTTTGAAGAAGTCTTTGACCTTAAGTAGCTTTTCAAAAATGTATGATTTGTCATTGCCTTCTTTGTCATGCTCTTATCAAATGCCTTTAGCATAAATTTTTAAATCTATGGGCTTCCATCCCATTTAAAAATACGTAAAACATTTCATAAAACATCTCTTATTGCCCCCTAGTGTAGGGGTGTGATCCTAGTTTGGGCTTTTATATAAAGAAAAAATTCATTTAGCCAATGATAAACCTTTTAGTGAGTGATGAGACAACTAAAAAACACACTATTAGGACTAATGCACAATTGAGTGTTATAAGATCAATGCAAAAAGAAAGTCGATGGCTAAACTTTGCTTTATTGATTTAGGAGCCTACATCAAGCATAATATCTTTTTACAGAGTCGGAGTTCACAGGCCTACCTAGATCTCCTCCATCCATTCTAGCCAATTTCAGCGCTCCTCTTGAGAATGCCTTTTTTACTATGTAAGGACCCTCGTAATTTGGTGACCATTTGCTTCGATCTTCTCCGGGTAATGACAATATTTTCTTCAACACTAGATCCCCTTCTTGAAATACCCATGGCCTAACCTTTTTATCATATGCTTTGGCCATGCATTTCTGGTAAAGTTGATGATGACATATTGCAGCTATCCTCTTTTCGCTTATCAGGTTCAGTTGTTCATATCTCACTTTAGCCCACTCAGCCTCTTCTACTTCGGAATCCATCAATACTCTCAACGACGTGATTTCTACTTCCAATGGCATCACTGCTTCCATACCGTACACCAGAGAATATGGGGCAATCCTTGTCGAGGTTCGGACTGTAGTGCGGTATGCATGGAGAGCAAATGACAACATCTCATGCCAATCTTTATATGTGACCACCATTTTCTGAATAATCTTTTTTATGTTCTTGTTGGCGGCTTCTACTGCTCCATTCATTTTTTGCCGGTATGGCGAGGAATTCAAATGCTTGATCTTCCACTTGGTACACAACTCTACTATTATTTTGCCATTGAAATTCTATGCATTATCGGTCACTATCTTTTCCGGAGGACCATATCGACAAATCAAGTCCTTTTGTACAAACCTCTTCACTACCTTTTATGTTATGTGGGCATACGAATTTGCTTCCACCTATTTTGTGAAGTAGTCAATAGCCACAAGGATGAATCTATGCCCATTGCTAGCTTTTGGGTTAATAGGACTGATTACTTCAATCCCTCACATTGCAAATGGCCAGGGAGATATTAGATTAAATAATGGAGTTGGCGGCGTATTGACCTTATCACTGTAAACTTGACACTTGTGACATTTCCTAATATAATTGATGCAATCTTTCTCCAATGTCATCCAAAAATAACTCGCCCTTTGTATTTTCCTCGCTATCATATGCCCGCTAGCATGAGTTGAGCAAATTCCTTCATGGACCTCTCGCAATGCCTTTCTAGCATCTATCTCATTCAAACACCTTAGCAAGGTTCCATCAAATGATCTTTTGTATAAAATCTCTCCATCTAAATAGAAGTCTATAGCCAGCCTTCTCAAGGTTTTTTATCCGTTTTAGAAGCTCCCATCAGATATTCATGACTCTGTATAAGATTCTTGATATCGTAATACCAAGGCTTTCCATCTATTTCTCCTTCAACTAAGCAACAATGAGTTGGGTCGTTTCTAATATCAATATGTACAGGTTGTACCTTATATTTGAGATCAATGGTAGTCATGGCAGCTAGCGTGGCCAAAGCATCCGCAAAATGGTTCCTCTCCCTTCCAAGATGAGTGAATTTAATCTCTTCAAATTCCTTTGCTAGTATGGATAGATATTCTTGGTAGGGCTTTAACTTTTCTTCCTTGGTCTGCCATTTCCCTTTAACCTAACAGATAATCAACATTGAGTCCCCATATACATCTATCTTCTTTATCTTTAGCTCTAATGCCGCTTCTAAACCAAGGATATAAGCTTCATACTTAGTTGTATTGTTGGTGCACTCAAAGTGCAGTTTAACCGAAACTAGATATTGTTTCTTATTGGGAGCGATTATTACCGCACCGGCCCCGTTACCATATACATTCACTGCCCCATGAAAAAACATGGTCCACCAATCTGTCTTCTCTTCTTTTTCTATTGACAATATATCTTCATCGGGGAAATGAAAATCCAAAGGTTCGTAATCTTCAATAGCATTATCAGCTAGATGGTCTGCGATTGCACTCCCTTTTATGGCTTTCCTGGTCATATACACTATGTCATATTTTGCTAATAAAACCTGCCACCTTGCAATTCAGCTTGAAAGAAAGGGCTTGTTATAAATATACCTCAAAGGATCCACCTTTAAAATTAACCAAGTGGTATAGTATAACATATAATGTCCTAGTCTCTTTGCCGCCCAAACCAGCGCACAATAGAGCCTTTCTATCTCAGTGTATCTAAACTCACATTCGGTGAGTTTCTTACTTAAGTAATAAATAGCTCTTTCCTTCCTTCCAGTTTCATCATGCTGACCCAATACACATCCCATGGCTACTTCGGTTACCGTTAGATATAATACCATAGGTTTTCCTGATACCGGAGGAACTAGTAAAGGTGGATTTTGCAAATAATGTTTGATTTTATTAAACGCTTCCTGACACGACCAAAAGATTAATGTCTTCTCCCAAGTGCAGGAGTGTCGAAGTAATAAATAACCCGGCAAGACCGGGGTCGAACCATAGGGAGGTTAATTGTACAAATTATAGACAATAATTATAAGCAACAATAATAGCAATAATAATAATAACAATAACAATAACAACAACAACTATAATAATAATAATAATAATAATAATAATAATAGTAGTAGTAGTAGTAGTAGTAGTAGTAGTAATAGTAGTAGTAATAATAATAATAATAATAATAAAGAAAGAGAAGAAGAAGAAGATGATGAGAACTTGGAGATGGAAAATTAATATAAGGATTAAACAATAATAATAACAAATGTCAAGGTTAGAGATTCCACTAATGGTATATCAAACAAGTATAGTATAAACTCTTATTATTGAATTGGAAACCACACATAAAGGAGGTTCCAATTGGATTATAGATTGTTAACATGATTACATTAGTCATCTTATTCAATTAATGCTAATACTTGTAAATCTCGTCAAGCATTCATGATTATAACTTATGTTAACAACAAATCAAGTTCCTTTCATAGCTCAGGTGTTGGTTATACCATACATTATGGGCTATGAAAGTGCCAAGCATTTGTTGTACCAAGTGTTATACAACATAAATCAACATTAGTCATTTAACAAGCAAAGTATTAAAGAGTGAACAAGATAACAAATATAAAACATGTTAGTATCAAACATTAAAGTAAAGAAAAGGAAATGAAAGGCATAAACTTGATATTAATGAAAGTAAAGCATAAACATTACAAAAAATACAAAGAGAGAAAGGAAGAGCATGATCTTGATCTGGAAACCAAGATGCCTAAATGCATGGCAAATGCCTCCTTTTATAGGCCAAAATTGGAAACTATTGATTTGATGACTAATTGATAAGTGGGTGGCTAACTTTTGACTTGGTGACAATCTTTATCTTCTCTTGTCTGCCCAAAAAGTCATTGATAACGTCAAAATTAGAGCCAGTTACAAACATGAAAGTTGTAGGAAATTGTCTTAGCTTTCTTATGTAAAACATTCAGCTTATTTGGACTTCTAGAACTCCAGATATGGCCAAAATACCGAACAGTGCTCGGGCTCGAAGATAGATTCGGGCTTCTTTGTTGTTGCTATAATTTGGACTTGAAAATGGCCTTTTTAGATCTTGGGCTCCATAGGAAAGTTGTAGGCCTATGTCTTACCTTTCCATCCATATAAATTGGACCTAAATCTGAGATATATAGCTCTAGACATGACCCAATTACCGAACAGTGTTCCGGTTTGGATTGCACCGACATCTCTTTTTTAAGTTTAGTGATTAGTACTTAAAAATGCATTTTTATCATGGTTTTATATCATCATTTTGCACTTGAAGTATCAATAACTCCTTAACTAAAGCATGTTTTATAATAATATATCTAATAATATAAGATACCTTTAATTTGTGGTAAATGTTTATTTTAAATGCAGGCCCATCACATAAATGAAAGGATTGATTGATGACTTTAAGAACTTAAATTGCAAGGATAAAGAGATGGCCAAACTTAGAAAAGAGATGTCGGTGCAATTCAAACCGGAACACTGTTCGGTAATTGGGTCATATCTGGAGCTATATATCTCAGATTTAGGTCCAATTTATATGGATGGAAAGGTAAGACATAGGCCTACAACTTTCACATGGAGCCCAAGATCTAAAAAGGCCATTATCAAGTCCAAATTGTAGCAACAATAAAGAAGCCCGAATCTGTCTTCCAGCCCGAGCACTGTTCGGTATTTTGGCCATATCTGGAGTTCTAAAAGTCCAAATGAGCTGAATGTTTTACACAAGAAAGCTAAGACAATTTCCTACAACTTTCATGTTGCAACTGGCTCCAATTTTGACGTTATCAATGACGTTTTGGGCAGACAAGAGAAGATAAGGATTGTCACCAAGTCAAAAGTTGGCCACCCACTTATCAATTAGTCATCAAATCAATAGTTCCCAATTTTGGCCTATAAAAGGAGGCATTTGCCATGCATTTAGGCATCTTGGTGTTCAGATCAAGATCATGCTTTTCCTTTCTCTTTGTATTTTTTGTAATGTTTATGCTTTGCTTTCATTAATATCAAGTTTATGCTTTTCATTTCCTTTCCTTTACTTAGTTAGCTTTTATGTTCTTATTTTGTTTATCTATTTTTCTTTCTTTCATTATGTCTAGCTAAGTCAATTATGTCAAGGTGAAATGGCTACACTAATGGTGTGAGAATAAATATAATGTAAACTTAATATGGACTTTAATGTTTGATACTAACATGTTTTATATTTGTTATCTTGTTTACTCTTTAATACTTTACTTGTTAAATGACTAATCTTGATTTATGTTTTATAACACTTGGTACAACAAATGCTTGGCACTTTCATAGCCCATAATGTATGGTATAACCGACACCTGAGCTATGAAAGGAACTTGATTTGTTGTTAACATAAGTTATAATCATGAATGCTTGACGAGATTTACAAGTATTAGCATTAATTGAATAAGATGACTAATGTAATCATGTTAACAATATATAATCTGATTGAAACCTCCTTTGTGTGTGGTTTCCAATTCAATAATAAGAGTTTATACTATACTTGTTTGATATACCATTAGTGGAACCTCTAACCTTGACATTTGTTATTATTATTGTTTAATCCTTACATTAATATTCCTTCTCCAAGTTCTAATCATCATCTTCTTCTTCTCTTTCTTTATCATTATTATTATTATTATTATTATTATTATTATTATTATTATTACTACTACTTTTACTATTATTATTATTATTACTACTACTACTACTACTAATACTAATACTACTACTATTATTATTATTATTATTATTATTATTATTATAGTTATTGTTGTTATTGCTATTATGGTTGTTTATAATTGTTGTTTATAATTTGTACAATTAACCTCTCTGTGGTTCGACCCCGGTCTTGCCAGGTTATTTATTACTTCGACACTCCTGCACTTGGGAGAAGACATCAATCTTTTAGTCGTGTCAAGTTTTTGGCGCCGTTGCCGGGGAGGTAAGTTCTTGTATAAATTATAGTATTTATTTTATTTTCTCTTTTCACTTTTCTTGTATATAACTTTGTTTCTTTTCTTTTGTTTCTTTTTATTTTGTTTTCTTCCTCCTTCTTTTGCTTTCTTCTTCTTTTTTTTATTTTATTCCAACACATGCATAAGAATGTGGTCACATACATCAAGTGGTAGACTTTGTAGGATATCCTCATCATTTTCAGAAAATATAGCCGAAGAAGATAATCAATCACTTCATAATGAAAATAATGAGAATAACCGTGCTAGAACACTTAGAGACCACATGAATCCCATAAGAACAAGTGCACCATCATGCATAGTTTTTCCTCCTGATGCATCTCATTTTAATTTTAAACCAGGTATTATTCAACTTTTACCTTCTTTTCATGGTTTAGAATTGGAAAATCCATACTTGCATTTAAGGGAATTTGAGGAGGTGTGCAACACATATAATAACTTAAATTGTAGCATGAACACCATCAGATTAAAGCTTTTTTCTTTTTCATTAAAAGATAAAGCTAAGACATGGCTACAAAATTTAAGACCAGGATCCATTCGTGCTTGGGATGAAATGCAACAACAATTTTTAAAGAAGTTTTTCCCATCTCATAGAACAAACTCTTTCAAGAGACAAATCACCACTTTCACTCAAAAACCAGGAGAAACATTTTACAAATGTTGGGATAGGTATCGAGACTTGCTTAGTACTTGCCCTCATCATGGTTTTGAAACATGGAGATTGGTTTCACATTTCTATGAAGGGTTAACACCTAAAGATAAACAAATGGTTGAATTGATGTGCAATGGAACTTTTAAAGATAAAGACCCTGATGAAGCAATGGAGCACTTAGACTTGTTAGCTGAAAATGCTCAAAATTGGGACACCGCGGGTACTTATGAGGCACTGAGTAAAACTCAACCTCATACATCTAGTGGAGGTATGTATAACCTTAGAGAAGATCATGACCTTCAAGCCAAGTTTGCATCTTTAGCTAGAAAAGTCGAGGCACTAGAATTGAAAAAGAGTGGTCAATTAAAATCTATTGAAAACATTGTGTGTCAAATCTGTGAAACAAATGAACACTCAACCAATGATTGTCCAACCTTGCCTTCTTTTAAGGAATGTCTCCATGAACAAGCCCATGCTTTAAACAGTTTCCAAAGGCCCAACCACAACCCATACTCCCAAACATACAACCCTGGTTGGAGAAATCACCCAAATTTCAATTGGAAGAGTGAGAACAACAATGCACAAACTTCACAACCACCATTTCAAGCACACCACAATTTCCAAAATTCTCATGGATATGCACCTCCTTATGCTCCACCTCCTAGAAGAAATCTTGAGGAAACATTGCATGCATTCATTGAAAAGCAAGAGACAATCAATACTCAACTTGCTCAAAACATGACAGATTTTAAAGATACTCTTGCTAAATTAACATCTGCTCTCAGTTTCCAAGAGAAAGGTAAGTTTCCATCTCAACCACAACAAAATCCTAAGGGGCAATACAATGCAAATGCAAGTAGTTCTGGAAGTCAACACATGGATCAAGTCAAATCAGTCACTACTCTGCGTAGTGGTAAGGTTATTGAAAAACCCTCTCTTGAACCTTATGAGAAAGATGATGAGTCAATCTCTGAGGGTAAGGAAGGGGTTGAATCTGAAAATTGCAAAGAAACGACTGATTCACCGCCAGCACTTCCATTTCCTCATGCCATGACTAAACAAAGGAAAGTCAATCACAACTCTGGAATTTTTGAAATTTTCAAACAGGTAAGGATCAATATACCTTTGTTGGATGCTATTAAACAGGTTCCTTCCTATGCTAAATTTTTGAAAGATCTATGCACTGTGAAGAGGAAACTGAATGTGAAAAAGAAAGCCTTTCTAGCCGAACAAGTAAGTGCTATTCTTCAAAACAATAATGCTTTGAAATATAAAGACCCTGGTTGTCCTACAATTTCCTGCTTTATTGGAGAGCATAAAATTGAAAGAGCCTTACTTGATCTTGGTGCTAGTGTGAATTTACTTCCATATTCAGTTTTTCAGAGTCTCAATCTAGGTGAGTTAAAACCAACTTCTATATCTCTTTTACTTGCCGATAGATCTGTAAAAGTGCCTAGAGGAATAATTGAAGATGTGTTAGTACAAGTTGATAAATTCATTTATCCTGTGGATTTTATTGTCTTGGACACAGAACCTGTTGAAGCATGTAATTCATTTCCTGTTATTTTAGGACATCCATTTCTTGCAACTTCTAACGCATTGATTAATTATAGGAATGGACTGATGAAGCTATCATTTGGAAACATGACATTGGAGATGAATATTTTCAACATTTACAAGCAACCTGGAGATGATAATGATTTACAAGAAGTAGATCATATTGACGAACTAGTTTATGATCAACTTGCATCTACTTTAAGTAAAAATAAATTGGATGAAACTGAAGATTTGCAAATGATTTATTTTGAGGAAGAAATCACGGATGAAACAAGCACTGAAAATGTTGATGCGAATCTTTTGTCAACAGTGACAACAGATTCAACATCTGGCATCACACCAATCGATGATTACTTTCCTAACGAATCCTTACTTTCTCTTAGTCCAATGCCTTGGTATGATAAAAATATCAATTCTCTTTCTTTAGGAGATTTGCCAGCTGATTGGAGTACCCAAGACAAAGAAAAGTTTTTGAACGAAGTGAAGAATTTTTATTGTGATGACCCTAACTTATTCAAATATTATCCTGATCAAATATTTCAAAGATTCATTCCCGACAATGAGGTAAGTAGTGTCATTAAACTTTGTCATTCTGAAGCATGCAGAAGTTATTTCTCGTCAAAAAAGACAGCTGCAAAAATCTTTCAAAATGGATTTTATTGGCCCACCATGTTCAAGAACACACATGCATTCTGCAAAACTTGTGAAAATTGTCAAAAAATTGACACTGGTCAAAAAGTTTTGTTTTATGATTCTCAACTCTATGCATTCCCTAAAGAGCTAAGATTAAGATGGACCAATCCTTATGGGGCCTGTGATATTGAGAATTCAATGAATGACAATGATTTTAAGGAAAATGGACATCGTTTGAAAGCTTACTTTGATAATTTTCTTAATGAAAATGAATCAACTGGTTTGAATGATTTTGTAGATAAAGGTTAATTATTTTTTTTCTCACATTGTTTTTGTGTTTCTTTTTGAGTGATTTTTGCTAGTTTCTCTCACCCCGGTCAAATGGCGGATAACGGTACTCCGTGACTTAAGTCGGTTCTTTCAGTTTCCCATAATTACTGATATCTGTGTATATATTTATGCAATTCTTTGAATCTCTTTTCCAATTCTCATTTGAAAATGGACACTAATCTTGAAAAATTGAAAAAGTATTTTCCCGCTCTGCCTCAGAATACGATTACAAAAATTTACCGTGCTAGATGTGCAAGATTGAGATTGTTAATGAATCATGGAATTCCTGAAGATATTTGCTGGTTGATTGAAGCAAAGGTCCGATTATCAGGTGAGTCCTCTAACTCCTTCATTTCACACATGCCTAGAACAGGTAAAAGCACTTTTACAAAGAAGCGTCGTGCAAAACAACTGGATGTCTGTCATCGATGTGCTAGATGGACTTGTAATACACAATGTCGTTCTTTAGGAATGGTATCTATAAACCGTGAAGATAAAATACAATTCATTAAGGATGGCCTGAGTAAGGAGTCTTTAGATAATCTTCTATTGACTCTTGAGACGCATCCTAGTGGAGATGTGCATCGTGCAATTCATGATTTATGGCCACTATTTCATAAAGAACATGATCGACTTAGTCTTGGGAATCTAACTAAAAAAGACCCTGTTTGCCAGTTTTTAAGAAAACTGGATGGGAAGCCTATCCCCGACCCATAGAGGGCATTTAAGCCGTTCTTGGACGTAAAACCAAGGGAAGATGTGAGCCACAATCACAACTACCTGTACATACACATGCTTTTTTCAAAAGTAAATAAATAAAGAGAGAGAGAGAGAGTGTGAGACTCCAGCTACCCTACATATAGGTGTTATGATTGCCTTTCTAATTTCTCATCTATAAAACCCTCTTTTCCTTCCTTTCATTTCTACTCAACCCATACATTCAACAAATACAGAAGTGTGTAGAAATGGCAAGTTCCTCAAGTCATCAAATAAGAAATATTTGTGTTTTCGGTGGATCTAGTCCTGGGAAAGAAAAGGAATTTTTAGAATCAGCAAATCATCTTGGTCAGGTGCTAGCTGAGAGAAAGATTCATTTAGTGTATGGGGGAGACAGTCTTGGGTTAATGGGAGGTGTGTCAATAGCTGCATTTTTAGGAGGTAGTCAAGTTTTAGGAATCGTCCCTGAAGCTTTGGCACAAGGGGACATCATTGGAAAAACAATTGGAGAGGAACTTCAGGTCTCCACAATGTCGGCTCAAATGAATGCAATGTTTAACCATGCTGATGCTTTCATTGCTTTACCAGGTGGTCTAGGCACATTGGAAGAGATCTTTCATATTTCCTCTTGGGCTCAATTGCACATTCACCATAAACCCATTGGCTTGTTAAATGTTAATGGTTATTATGATAAGTTGTTGTCTTTTCTTGATCATGCTGTGGAACAGAAATTTCTAACATCTTCTGCACGACAAATCATAATCTCTGCTACTACTACTGAATAATTGATTGACCAACTACAATCTTTCATTCCTGTGATTGATCCTTCCATGAGTCGCATAAATTGGTCATCTACGGGAAGCCGTAAAAAGCTTAGATTGGATTTGAGCCTTCATTTGTGAATTTTTGTGTATTTTGGTTTTATTATTGTGTTTTGTTATTTCTTATTTTTGTTTCAGTGTGTTTCAGGTTTTGTCAGTGTTCGTTATTTCAGGTGATATCTTCTATACTCTATCTTTCTATCTTAGAACATTGAGGACAATGTCTCGTTTTGGTTGGGGGGAGAGGGTAGTAGTTGATAAAAAAAAAATTGTTTTTCATTTCATAAAGCATGTGCATAATTGTTGTTACTAGGATGGCAGAGTAAAGGAGTTCTTTTGTTAAAGTGACTCTTGAGACGCATCTTAGTAACCATTCTTAACAAGGTCTATTATAATACTTCCTGAAATATTCAGGTTTACAAACTCTCGCATTGTTACCACTTAACTCTGCTCATATACTTATTTAACATGTATTCTTAAACCTTAATTTACACACACACACTTTAACATATGATTGTGGGTTGCATATTGGATTATTACATTATTTATGTTCTTTTGTTAAAGGTAACAACTAAGGGAAAGGGATTGTATATAATTAAGAAAAAAAAACATGAAAAAAAAAGAAAAATAAATAAATAAAAAAGAAAAAAAAATGATGATAATAAAAATGTAGATAAGTTTGGTTTCGTAGCCTCCCTAACCTAAGCAATTAAGCCCGAAGGGGTGTTTTAACACCTAATACCCTAAAGTCAACTGACTTGGGAGCTATTGGCTCAACGCTTGTTACATGGGTTGAGGAGAAAAGCTTAAGGGAATCAAACATTGCACTATCTACATATCAGTATCTGCGACCTGAGTTACTAAGCTCGTAGGGGTGTCTTAACACCTAATGCCCTAAGACCAACTGGTCTGGGAGTCATTAGCTGAAAGCTCGTTACATGGGTTAAAGATGCATGATGTTTTTAAATTATATGTATATAGAGTTAAAAAAAAAGAAAAAAAAAGATAAAAATAATAATCCCAACTCAAGGAAGTTAACCTTAAACATTAGAAAAAAAATTTTGTTTTCTTCCAAGAAAAGCCCTATAATTATATGTTGATATATTGAGCACAAAAGAAAGGTTTATTACTATCTTGTTAAGAGGTATTGAGCAGATATATAAATTTAATGAGAGTTTGCTTATCTCGATAGATTAATGGAAGTTAAATGATGAATACCTTGCTTTGTGAAATTTGTAAATTGTTTTAACGCTTTGATTACTAGGGACTAGTAATAAGCTGGTTGAGGGGTGTGATTAGTACTTAAAAGTGCATTTTTATCATGGTTTTATATCATCATTTTGTACTTGAAGTATCAATAACTCCTTAACTCTGCTCATATACTCATTTAACATGTATTCTTAAACCTTAATTTACACACACACACACACTTTAACATATGATTGTGGGTTGCATATTGGATTATTACATTATTTATGTTCTTTTGTTAAAGGTAACAACTAAGGGAAAGGGATTGTATATAATTAAGAAAAAAAACATGAAAAAAAAGAAAAAAAAAGAAAAAAAAATGATGATAATAAAAATGTAGATAAGTTTGGTTTCATAGCCTCTCTAACCTAAGCAATTAAGCCCGAAGGGGTGTTTTAACACCTAATACCCTAAAGTCAACTGACTTGGGAGCTATTGGCCCAACGCTTGTTACATGGGTTGAGGAGAAAAGCTTAAGGGAATCAAACATTGCACTATCTACATATCAGTATCTGCGACCTGAGTTACTAAGCTCGTAGGGGTGTCTTAACACCTAATGCCCTAAGACCAACTGGTCTGGGAGTCATTAGCTGAAAACTCGTTACATGGGTTAAAGATACATGATGTTTTTTAAATTATATGTATATAGATTTTTTAAAAAAAAAAGAAAGAAAAAAAAAGACAAAAATAATAATCTCAACCCAAGGAAGTTAACCTTAAACATTAGAACAAAAAAATTTTGTTTTCTTCCAAGAAAAGCCCTATAATTATGTGTTGATACATTGAGCACAAAAGAAAGGTTTATTAATATCTTGTTAAGAGGTATTGAGCAGATATATAAATTTAATGAGAGTTTGCTTATCTGGATAGATTAATGGAAGTTAAATGATGAATACCTTGCTTTGTGAAATTTGCAAATTGTTTTAACGCTTTGATTACTAGGGACTAGTAATAAGCTGGTTGAGGGGTGTGATTAGTACTTAAAAGTGCATTTTTATCATGGTTTTATATCATCATTTTGCACTTGAAGTATCAATAACTCCTTAACTCTGCTCATATACTTATTTAACATGTATTCTTAAACCTTAATTTACACACACACACTTTAACATATGATTGTGGGTTGCATATTAGATTATTACATTATTTATGTTCTTTTGTTAAAGGTAACAACTAAGGGAAAGGGATTGTATATAATTAAGAAAAAAAAACATGAAAAAAAAATGAAAAAAAAAGAAAAAAAAAGAAAAAAAAATGATGATAATAAAAATGTAGATAAGTTTGGTTTCGTAGCCTCCCTAACCTAAGCAATTAAGCCCGAAGGGGTGTTTTAATACCTAATACCCTAAAGTCAACTGACTTGGGAGCTATTGGCCCAACGCTTGTTACATGGGTTGAGGAGAAAAGCTTAAGGGAATCAAACATTGCACTATCTACATATCAGTATCTGCGACCCGAGTTACTAAGCTCGTAGGGGTGTCTTAACACCTAACGCCCTAAGACCAAGTGGTCTGGGAGTCATTAGCTGAAAGCTCGTTACATGGGTTAAAGATGCATGATGTTTTTAAATTATATGTATATAGAGTTAAAAAAAAAGAAAAAAAAGATAAAAATAATAATCCCAACTCAAGGAAGTTAACCTTAAACATTAGAACAAAAATTTTGTTTTCTTCCAAGAAAAGCCCTATAATTATATGTTGATACATTGAGCACAAAAGAAAGGTTTATTAATATCTTGTTAAGAGGTATTGAGCAGATATATAAATTTAATGAGAGTTTGCTTATCTGGATAGATTAATGGAAGTTAAATGATGAATACCTTGCTTTGTGAAATTTGCAAATTGTTTTAACGCTTTGATTACTAGGGACTAGTAATAAGCTGGTTGAGGGGTGTGATTAGTACTTAAAAGTGCATTTTTATCATGGTTTTATATCATCATTTTGCACTTGAAGTATCAATAAGTCCTTAACTAAAGCATGTTTTATAATAATATATCTAACAATATAAGATACCTTTAATTTGTGGTAAATGTTTATTTTAAATGCAAGCCCATCACATAAATGAAAGGATTGATTGATGACTTTAAGAACTTAAATTGCAAGGATAAAGAGATGGCCAAACTTAGAAAAGAGATGTCGGTGCAATTCAAACCGGAACACTATTTGGTAATTGGGTCATATCTGGAGCTATATATCTCAGATTTAGGTCCAATTTATATTGATGGAAAGGTAAGACATAGGCCTACAACTTTCATATGGAGCCCAAGATCTAAAAAGGCCATTATCAAGTCCAAATTGTAGCAACAACAAAGAAGCCCGAATCTGTCTTCCAGCCCGAGCACTGTTCGGTATTTTGGCCATATCTGGAGTTCTAGAAGTCCAAATGAGCTGAATATTTTACACAAGAAATCCGAGACAATATCCTACAACTTTCATGTTTGCAACTGGCTCCAATTTTGACGTTATCAATGACGTTTTGGGCAGACAAGAGAAGATAAGGATTGTCACCAAGTCAAAAGTTGGCCACCCACTTATCAATTAGTCATCAAATCAATAGTTCCCAATTTTGGCCTATAAAAGGAGGCATTTGCCATGCATTTAGGCATCTTGGTTTCCAGATCAAGATCATGCTTTTCCTTTCTCTCTTTGTATTTTTTGTAATGTTTATGCTTTGCTTTCATTAATATCAAGTTTATGCCTTTCATTTCCTTTCCTTTACTTAGTTAGCTTTTATGTTCTTATTTTGTTTATCTATTTTTCTTTCTTTCATTATGTCTAGCTAAGTCAATTATGTCAAGGTGAAATGGCTACACTAATGGTGTGAGAATAAATATAATGTAAACTTAATATGGACTTTAATGTTTGATACTAACATGTTTTATATTTGTTATCTTGTTTACTCTTTAATACTTTGCTTGTTAAATGACTAATCTTGATTTATGTTGTATAACACTTGGTACAACAAATGCTTGGCACTTTCATAGCCCATAATGTATGGTATAACCGACACCTGAGCTATGAAAGGAACTTGATTTGTTGTTAACATAAGTTATAATCATGAATGCTTGACGAGATTTACAAGTATTAGCATTAATTGAATAAGATGACTAATGTAATCATGTTAACAATATATAATCTGATTGAAACCTCCTTTGTGTGTGGTTTCCAATTCAATAATAAGAGTTTATACTATACTTGTTTGATATACCATTAGTGGAACCTCTAACCTTGACATTTGTTATTATTATTGTTTAATCCTTACATTAATATTCCTTCTCCAAGTTCTCATCATCATCTTCTTCTTCTCTTTCTTTATCATCATCATTATTATTATTATTAGTACTATTATTATTATTATTATTATTATTATTACTATTATTATTATTATTACTATTATTATTATTATTATTATTATTATTATAGTTATTGTTGTTATTGCTATTATGGTTGTTTATAATTGTTGTTTATAATTTGTACAATTAACCTCTCTGTGGTTCGACCCCGGTCTTGCCGGGTTATTTATTACTTCGACACTCCTGCACTTGGGAGAAGACATCAATCTTTTAGTCGTGTCATTTAGCCATCTCTTTATCCTTGCAATTTAAGTTCTTCAAGTCATTAATCAATCCTTTCATTTATGTGATAGGCCTGCATTAAAAATAGACATTTACCACAAATTATAGGTATCTTATATTATTAGATACATTATTATAAAACATATTTTAGTTAAGGAGTTATTGATACTTCAAGTGCAAAATGATGATATAAAACCATGATAAAAATACACTTTTAAGTACTAATCACTTCCTCACACTCCTCATTCCATGTTCCAGGATTCTTTTTCCTCAATAGTCGGAATATAGGTTCGCATGTTGTTGTTAGCTGAGCTATAAACCAAGCAATGTAGTTTAACCTTCCCAAGAATCCTCTTACTTCTTTCTCCATTTTAGGGGACGACATAACTTGAATGACCCTTATTTTATCTGGATCCACCTCTATACCTCTATCACTTACCACAAATCCTAACAGCTTACCTGATTTAACTTCGAATGAACATTTTATAGGATTAAGCCTTAATTCATACTTCCTTAACCTCTCAAATAACTTCCTTAAAACTTTAACATGATCCTCTCCCTTTTTAGACTTAGCAATCATATCATCTACATACACCTCAATTTCCTTATGCATCATGTCATGGAATAGAGTCACCATTTCTCTTTGATAGGTTGCTCCTGCATTCTTTAAACCAAAAGGCATGACCTTATAGCAGTATGTCCCCCAAGGTGTGACAAAAGTTGTTTTTGCCTTATCCTCTAGAGCCATTTTTATCTGGTTGTATCCTGAAAAACCATCCATGAAGGAATATGTGGAATTTCGGGTAACATTGTCCACTAGAACATCTATATGTGGTAGAGGAAAATCATCCTTGGGGCTAACTCTATTCAAATTTCAAAAATCCATGCAAACTCTAATCTTCCCCTCCTTCTTAGGCACCACAACAATGTTGGATCCCATTGTGGATATCTAACTACTTCTAGAAAGCCGGCATCCCATTGCTTCTCGAGTTCTGCCTTAACCTTAATCCAGATATCAGGGTGGGCCCTCCTTAGCTTTTGCTTGACTGGTTTACAACCTACTTCCAACGGTATCTTATGTACTACAATATTTGTATCCAAACCCGGCATATCTTCATAGGACCAAGCAAAGACATCTAAATATTCTTGTAACAGGGCGATCATTTTTGTCCTTTGTTCAGAAATAATTAAGGTGCCTATGTTCAACTCTTTCTTGAGCTGATCACTACCTACATTGATGGTTTCGAGTTCCTCTGTGGCAGGCTTCCAAGTCTATTCCCCTTGTTCCACTAGCCTGGTGAATTCACTGATATTGCTTTCATCCCACTCCTCTTCTTCCATAGCTATCACATGTTTGTTCAAGTTTGACCATTTATTCTTGATGCTAAATGTATGTGATGTTGTAGGAGATCTGCTTTCAGGATTCCTGAAAGCGGAAAGCATTTGGTGTAAATGCATAAAAAGATAATTTTAAAAAGTGCATGATCTAATTATTAATTTAAGGAAAAGATGGGCTCAATGATAAACACAAAATCTTCCTGACATCACGAGCCTTGACTGTCAATTAGAGAAAATAAAAGCTAACAAAAGTAATGAAAAAAAACATGTTAAGGCAAACAAAGTTGGTTTACATTTTGAAAACTACTAGAGCTTCTTGGGTCACCTAATTCTAAAACTTCTCTCCCTGAGCCAACTTGCGCACAAAGGTCTTGGTAGAGACTTTTTTTAGTGTGTGGATTGTCAGTTGTGGTAGTATTTCATCTCCCTTTTTCTGCTACTGTCTTCTTATCATCCTTTTCCACCTTGTTTTCCTCCAAGGTGTTTATGTTCATATTTGCCAGTTCTTGACCAAGTTTTTCAGCTCCTTTATCATGTTGCATTATATATGCAGCTTTTGGGAATGACATGCTAAGGGGAGGGATTTCTAGCTTTTCTTCTTCAGGCTCCCTTCCTTCAATTCTAGCTATTCTTCTTTCCTTTCTCTAACCAGCAGCCCACCGATGATCCTCCTTGTTAGGTATATACCCTAGCCCAAATCTTTGATCAATACATGTCATCTTTGCTAGATTAACCCCTTCTGGTAACCCGACAATAAGGTTATATTGAAATGGGATCCCGCGTTCCAAGAAGCATTGAGTTGCCATCCTTGCTGCTTCTGAGATCCTTGGCCTTCTCAATACTGTGTTCTCCGGCACCCAGTCAGTGTTCATAATCTCAAAAGCATGGATATTGTTATCCTTGCAATTATTTGCCTCGATAAAAGGTACATCCATATTTTTTTATCATAGATAATGTCTCCTCAGCTTTAACAGTTACCAACATCCCATTTATGATATACTTCAGGCATTAGTGCAATGATGAAGCTACGGCCCCCGCTGCATGAATCCAAGGTCTTCCTAACAACATACTATAGGAAGGGTAAATATTCATAACTTGAAGTGCCACTAGGAACATTTGTGGTCCCACATATAGCTCTACTTCTAAAGTTCCAATTATTGGCCAAGGTGAGCCATCATATGCTCTAGCCATCATAGTACTTGACTTCATATGAGATTCATCGATCTGCATTTCTTTAAGAATGTGCTTTAGCAACATGTTAAGAGCCGAGCCATTATCGATGAGCACTTTTCCTATGAGGCAGTCCTTGCACCTAACCGTAATGTATAAGGGCTTGTTATGTCCGATACCTTCAGCATCAAGCTCATCAGCCGTGAAGTATAGGTAATTAGTTGCATGGATCCTCCCCACAAGATGCTTTATGGTTTTATGTTCAATGTCTTGGGGTACATACGCCTCATTCAATACTTTTTGCAAGGCGTTTCAATGCTGCTTAGAGCTAAGTATCAAGGACATAAGGGAGATCCTAGCTGGAGTCTTTTTTAGTTGATCTACTATGCAATATTCACTATGTTTGATCAACTTCAAAAATTCATTCGACTCCTCTTCTGTTATCGGCTTATTAACTTCTAGTGCTTTGTCAAAAGTTATCACTTCTTTGCCCTTTGTCTTCCGCAACTCTTCTAGTGTAAAGCATCGACCACTCCGAGTCAAACCACTACCTCAGTTTGGAACAAAGAAACAGGAGTTTGAATATGGGAGGCATAACCATAATTATAAGGCAAGACATTGTGATTTCCTTTTGTGTAGGAAGGTTTAACCAAGATTAGCCTAGGTGGCCCATTAGCTGTTTGTTGGACCCTACATACTCCTATCATCTCATCTTGACCTTCCATCATACTTACCTCACCTCTACTCTCCATGGGTTCAATCCTCAACTCTCCTATTTTCAGCATTTTTGCAATCTTCTCGCAAAACTCGATGCAATCCTCAATATGATGTCCCTTTCTTTCATGGAATTCATAGTAATCATATCTATCCAAATGGCTCTCCATATTTGTTTTTAGAAATCCTGATTGTACCAACATGTTGTACAACCTTTTCATGGACACTTTCAAAGACTTGCATTGATTTCCAACTTCTATCATGCCTACTCCACTACTACTTGGGGTGTGTTTAGGCAAAGGGTTTGAATTAACATTGGGCTTGTCTTCAAAGGATACCCATCCTATCTTAATAAGCTCTAACAACCTCTTCTTGAAAGCATAACAGGTTTCAATCCCATGCCCGGGATTACTCGCATGGTACTCGGAAGTCAACTCGGGCTTGTACCAAATTAGAAATGGTGGTTGTAATGGTAGTGCAAGGATAGGAGCTATGTGTCCAATACTCAACAGTTTGGCATATATGTCCTTCAAAGGCATAGGTAATGGCGGTAGTTGTTCTGGAGTGTATCTTGCACTCGGTCTTTGGTGGTTGTTTGACTGGTTGTTTGTTCGATTAGAGGAAAAAGGTGGGCTAATGTTCATGTGGGTGAATTGGGAGGAAGGTATTTGTGGATTATGAGAATCTACTCTCTTACCCTTATATCCACCTTCCAAGTTGTTAACGTCACCTTCCCTCTTTCTTCCAATAATACCCCTCTTCTCCAATGGCTTAGCTATACGCCCAGCTTTAATCCCTTGCTCTATCCTTTCAGCTATGTGCTCCACATCGTAGAAATGCTGAGATGAGCTACCCATTAAATGCTCATAATAAGGTGCCTTGAAGGTATTAGCAAACAAGGTCACCATCTCAGTTTCTATTAAAGGGGGTTGGACATGTGTTGCCTCATCCCTCCATCTTTGTGCATAGGCCCTTACTGACTCTTAGCTCCTCTTCTCCATTGACATTAGACTTGTCCGATTCGGAGCAATTTCCAGGTTAAACTTGTACTGCTTAAGAAAAACCTCCACCAAATCTCTCCAGCTCCTGATCCTAATATTGTTTAACCTCATGTACCAGCTCAAAGCAGATCCTGCTAGGCTATCTTGAAAGAAATAGATTAGCAATTTATCATCACGGATTACTTCTGCCATTTTATTACAGTAGGATTGAAGGTGAGTGTTTGGGCATTCCAAACTAGTGTACTTAATGAAATCTGGTATCCTAGAATCTTTTGGCACCACAATGTTTGGCACCAAACATACTTTCGTGGCTCGCATAGGGTCAAACCAGTCATTACCCTCAACTGCCCTTAATCTTTCTTCCAAAGCAAGCAACTTGTCTTAGTCCATCAAATTGGAGACCTATTGTCAGGGACTCCCTCCGTTGTTAAGTCCATAGTAATTGGAGCATGAGTTGGCTGGATAGGGGTGATAGGCACAAAATGTTGTTCATTAGCCGAGTTTG
Organism: Populus pruinosa; assembly: GCA_026413675.1. Taxonomy (NCBI): domain Eukaryota; kingdom Viridiplantae; phylum Streptophyta; class Magnoliopsida; order Malpighiales; family Salicaceae; genus Populus; species Populus pruinosa. The sequence continues at coordinate 13,622,103 of CM048598.1, read as the reverse complement.
CCCCCTGGTTTTGAGATGCTTGAGGGATGTGAGCTAGTGGCGCTCCTTCAAGCTGTTGTGCTGATGTTCCCTCCCCATTCTTAGTTCTTAGAAGTTACTCGAGTAAGTCGGTTAGCCAAGAAACTTCATTTTTTACGGACTCCAACTCAGTCTGATAATGTGACTCTAAGTGAGCTCTTTCTTCGTTCTCCATTCTCGATCTAGACCGGGTGTGGTGGACTTTGGATGTGGGACCTATGTTTCATGATCTGTGATGCATATGATAAATTAAAAACAAATGTGTGATGAAAATGTGATGCTCATGCAGTATGTATTTATTTACTTTTAGAGCTAATTCACGACTTTCGTAATCCTTTAGGTAAGATTTCTGAGTTGGCCTGATTATTGTAAAGGAGGGTTTGCCAAGTTCTTATCATAATAGCTTACCAAAACACATTAGAAAGAAAGATAGGTCATGGCCTTCTTATAAAATAGAAATCGCTCATATAATGATAACAAAATAGGGCGTTATACATTGATATCTTTAAAAGGCATTTCCTCTATTAGCTAAGTCTCCAATAAAACAGGTGATAGCCGCTATGTATTCTCGATACTTTGAAGCATCATTTCCAACTTGGGTAGCTTGTTGTTGCAACCTTTTCGCATAACGACCTGCTTACTCGACCTGCTTCGTTACATGCCTTATCTTATCATGGAACACGGTGTTATCTGCGATTATCACTTCATTGCTGGCTCCTAAGGCTTCATTACTTCTTTCCAACACTCGAACCATATCTTCTGACCGGGCCAACTTATCCCTTACCCTCTGCAGTTCTTCCTTTTCGATATCCAGCTCAGCTATTTTGGAGTTAATTTGAACTGCAAAGTTGTCCATGTAGTCTTGACATTCTTGACGTTCTTGCTTAGCTTTACTCAGCTCCTCTTCCATCTCAAAGTAATGGCTTCTCAACTCTCTCAACTCTTCTTCTTGTATCCCAATCTCATATTGTAAAGCCATCATCCTTCCTTTCGACGACTCGGCTCTCTTCTAGTAATCTCTCATATCAGACTCGACAACCTTTCTTAAACTTCTCTCTTCCTCAAGTTGCATCATATATTGAGCTCTGATCCTTCTTTCCTCTTCTATATCGAGATGGGCTAGCTAATTCTTCTCTTTTTCAATCTCTACTTTCTTTAAAAGAATGCCCCTTCCCTTCTTTAAGGAATCCATCATCTCTTTATCAACATTCATCTTGCCTTTGGTTGATCTCTTAATAGTAGCCAACTCTTTTTCCATGAACCCATTCTTCTTTACCAGCTCATCATATTCAGTTATTCGATTCTTTAACTCAGTCTGGACCCCTTTTGCTATTTCTTCAGATACCTCGACCCTTTTTTGCCATTCCTTTAAAGACGTTAATTGTTTATCCTATTTTTCCAACTGCTGGTTCAAGTAAACCCTCATCATATTTTCTTCCTCTAACTAACTTTCTAATAGTTGTTGATGCCCTTTACTTTTGTTGAGATCAATTATACATTGTTCTAGCTGCTTTCTTAACTCTTCCTCATTATCAATCCTTTTTCTTTTTGGTTGCTTTATTGCTGATTCTAAATGTTATTGTGTTAATAAATCCCTCACTTCAGAAAGCACTTCATTCCTCCAAACTGCGTAATTCTGGCTGAATGATGTATCGAAATTGTTCCCTTCTTCCTTTCTTATCATCAGGGGTCTTTCCCAATCTTGTCGGATAAGCTCCATTTCTTCAAGGAATGGTTGGTGCTTGAATAAACTGATGAAATCAGCTAAACCCAAAGTTCTTGGTGCGTACTGCATCCTACCCAACTGCCTTGTTACAAGGGTGGGCGCGTAACTGATATACCTGGTTACCCCAATTAAGGGAACCCATATCTTGCTTCCACAGCTCATTGTGCAGACGACATTGTTCATCTATGGTGCTTTCCATCTAAAGTTGCTCCTTAGCAATGTTGTATATTTCTCTATCCATGCTTTCTCATCCCAATTCTTCCAAGTCTCATCCAAGGTAACCTTTAACGGTCGCAGGTCAAACCACCAAAAGTTGTTAAAAATGTCCCTTGGTGTCTCGATATGACTGATAATCCATAAATACAACATAGGGATGCCACATCTCATGGCTCCTTTTCCATGCATTCTGCAGTGGTTGAGTGATAACATGGTTTCTCCCAAAATGGCTGATGATGGATTGATCTGGTCATGCTCGTATTCTATGAAGACACTGGCTGCTTCCAAACTAATGACTCCGATTTTAGAAGGGAACAATACTAGTCCAAAAATGACGAACGCCACTAACTTGTATCATTCATCTCCCAACTTACCTTCTTCAGCATTTTTCTTCATTCTGGCTTCAATGACCTTCCATTTGAAACCCCCCTCGGTGAATCTACATTGGCTGATCTTTTCCAAGCCTAATAATCTGACTACCTCCAAAGCTGTGTCTTGAAATCTTCGCCTAAGGTAGATCTTATGCCTATTGTTTAGGAAATCTAGAATCCTTTCATATTCTTCCAAAGTCGGTGTCATATCGATGTTCCCAAAGGTAAAACACCGATAACTAGGATCCTAAAAATTCAGTAGGGCTTTGATTTCCACTGCTTGTACGGGTAATGATTAGTACTTAAAAGTGCATTTTTATCATGGTTTTATATCATCATTTTGCACTTGAAGTATCAATAACTCCTTAACTAAAGCATGTTTTATAATAATATATCTAATAATATAAGATACCTTTAATTTATGGTAAATGTTCATTTTAAATACAGGCTTATCACATAAATGAAAATATTGATTGATGACTTTAAGAACTTAAATTGCAAGGATAAAGAGATGGTCAAACTTAGAAAAGAGTTGTTGATGCAATCCAAACCGGAACACTGTTCGGTAATTAGGTCATATCTGGAGCTATAAATCTCATATTTAGGTCCACTTTATATGGATGGAAAGGTAAGACATAGGCCTACAACTTTCATATGGAGTCCAAGATCTAAAAAGGCCATTTGCAAGTCCAAATTGTAGCAACAACAAAGAAGCCCGAATCTATCTTCCAGCCCGAGCACTGTTCGGTATTTTGGCCATATCTGGAGTTCTAGAAGTCCAAATGAGCTGAAGTTTTTACACAAGAAAGCTGAGACAATTGCCTACAACATTCATGTTTTCACCTGGCTCCAATTGTGACGTTATCAATGATGTTTTGGGCAGACAAGAGAAGATAAGGATTGTCACCAAGTCAAAAGTTGGCCACCCACTTATCAATTAGTCATCAAATCAATAGTTCCCAATTTTAAAGGAGGCATTTGCCATGCATTTAGGCATCTTGGTTTCCAGATCAAGATCATGCTCTTCCTTTCTCTCTTTGTATTTTTTGTAATGTTTATGCTTTTTTTTCATTAATATTAAGTTTATGCCTTTCATTTCCTTTTTTTTACTTAGTTAACTTTTATGTTCTTATTTTGTTTATCTATTTTGCTTTCTTTCATTATGTCTAGCTAAGTTAGTTATGTCAAGGTGAAAAGGTTACACTAATGGTGTGAGAATAAGTATAATGTAAACTTAATATGGACTTTAATGTTTGGTACTAACATGTTTTATATTTGTTATCTTGTTCACTCTTTAATACTTTGCTTGTTAAATGACTAATCTTGATTTATGTTGTATAACACTTGGTACAACAAATGCTTGACACTTTCATAGCCCATAATGTATGGTATAACCGACACCTGAGCTATGAAAGGAACTTGATTTGTTGTTAACATAAGTTATAATCATGAATGCTTGACGAGATTTACAAGTATTAGCATTAATTGAATAAGATGACTAATGTAATCATGTTAACAATATATAATCTGATTGGAACCTCCTTTATGTGTGGTTTCCAACTCAATAATAAGAGTTTATACTATACTTGTTTGATATACCATTAGTGGAACCTCTAACCTTGACATTTGTTATTATTATTGTTTAATCCTTACATTAATATTTCATCTCTAAGTTCTCATCATCATCATCTTCTTCTTCTTCTCTTTCTTTATTATTATTATTATTATTATTATTATTATTATTATTATTAGTACTATTACTACTACTACTACTACTACTACTACTACTACTACTACTACTACTACTACTATTATTACTATTATTATTATTATTATTATTATTATTATTATTATTATTATTATTGTTATTATTATTATTGTTGTTGTTATTGTTATTGTTATTGTTGTTGTATTATTGTTATTTATAATTTGTACAATTAACCTCCCTGTGGTTCGACCCCAGTCTTGCCGGATTATTTATTACTTCGACACTCCTGCACTTGGGAGAAGACATCAACCTTTTAGTCGTGTCAGGTAACCTCATTAGTTGTGCAATTCTCCCATATCACCTTTCAAAAATAGTCTCATCAAGATATTCCATAATAGACAATAACTTCCCCAAGTCATTTACCATGACATTTATCTTGGTAATGCAAGGCAACCTACTAGCATCGATTCTTGGACATTTTCCTTCAGCTACCTGAGTCAACTCAGATTCTTGCCCAAACTCTTGAAAAGATAGGTACTTAGCATGATTTCAGCTTAAAAACTTGGATAGGTGAATTTAACATTATTAATCATGATGCCAATGAACATAAGATATATATCCTAAAGATAAGCTCTATTTATTAAGTGAGAACGAGAAGGTTTTCTATCTGGTCTTGAAGGGGTCTCATATCTGCCCAGTGACATTCTTTGTAAAGACAGTATGGGAGCGTTGTAAGGAACAGTTAAGGCACGTATGCCCACCATTACCAAGCAAGCACTCAGATATGAGTTGGGTGTTTCACACATCTGAACCCTCACCAATAGTCATAGAGCATATCATTAATCCCCCACCTAACTTAAAGCTTGTGTGTGCTTCTCAAAATCAAAGTATGTGATACATGTGACAGTTATATAAGATGCATGAGACAGTTCTATACAATGCATGAACAATATATGTAAAATATTTAAAGCACACCAGCAGATAATAAAAAAAAGGAAAGGCATATTAACAATAAACACACAAAAATAAAAACAAATCAGATAAAAACAAAAACAAAGCTTAGTCTATAAAGTCCCTAGTGGAGTCGCCATTTTGTCGCACGTGTGCGGCATCGCGGCGGGTTTTCCACCTTTGTCTGGAAATGTTGTATAATATCTATCTAGAAAATATAGGGGGACAAGAAAATCTAGTCTTTTATTGGTGGAAAATGGATTGGGAGTCGCCACCTAGTATTTTGGTCACTAGGAACCCTAACTGGTCTCAGAGATTGGGATACGAGGACTAGTTGCGTAAAGGGAAGGTATTAGCACCCCAAATACGCCCTACCTAAGGTAAGCTATATTGTTTTATTGTCTGATAAAATCTAAGGTTTTTTTTTTCATGTTTCCTAGTTATTGGTATGGTTTAAGAAAAGTCCTCCTCGGTAAGGAGATCCTTATCTTATCAGGTAACTCTGACCTAAACACAAGAATTTAATTTCCAGAATACGTCTTACATATAAGATCGTAACCCCAGATATTAAAAGAAAACAAAATAATTTTTTTGAAATATTGGCCTAGTTCTCATGGCTTGAATAAACTTGTTATTAAAGCCAAAATGCATGCTAATACATATGTTTTTTGAAATTTTCTTTGTTCTATGAAAATATAATGAGATGATTTATATATATATATATATATATATATATATATATATATATATATATTAGAGAGACTAGGCCGTATGCATGAAAACAAAACATTTTTATTTTTATATTTTTTTAATGTCTTAATGAAAACCGGGTATTTTAATACTGAATTTGTATCTTTACAATATAAAAATGTAAATCGATATTGATCAAAATATAGTAACAAAGTTATGAAAAATTACAGATTCTTTGAAGAAAATTTTCCGGATGGGCCAGACCCGACCCGAAAGGAAACTAGGCCGAAATCAGCCCAACATGTAATGGGCCCCTTTCTTACAAGGTTGGACATACGGCTGGGCTGATGTTCCAGCCCGCAACAAACAGTAACCGGGTACTGTACATGTGCACAGTACCCAGTTAATTAATTAGTCCGGTACTGTGCACATGCACAGTAACCTGGTTATTGTGCATGTGCACAGTAACTAGTGAATTAATTAGTAGTTACTGTGCAAGTGCATAGTAACTGCTAATTATCTTCTTGCTTGCAGAACATGCACAGTGCACCTTCTGCATGCAAGAAGACGATCCTAAACAATGATGAGGATCCTAAACCGTGTACACGTTCTGCATGCAAGAAGACGATCCTAAACAATGATGAGGATCCTAAACCGTGATGAGGGGGAGGGAGTTACCTGTGATGATGAGCTGACGGTGGTGCTGGTAGCCGGTTTGGTAGTGGTGTTGCCATGGCGGCTCTTCCTCTCCCCTGCTGCGTTTCGCGTGACTTCTTTCCTCTGTTTTCTTTGTTCCCTCTGTCAACAATATTGCTCTTCCTTTACTACAACAGCTTTGTGGAGGTGCTGGTGGCGACAGCCTGGGATGTGGCTTGGGCGGTGGATGACTTTTCTTCTCTTGTTTTGTTCAGTAATGCTGCAACGAGGGGGCACCGTTCTTTTAAACTTAAAGCCCCTCTCGTTTAAAAAACTATCCCTTTCTCTTCATTTCCCCTTCCCTATCGTTCCAACAAAAAAACCCTCTCCTCCTGTTCATGTTGAGGATAATATTTATAGGCCAAAGAGGAGCGGCTTGCTGTTGCATGTAGGGAGCAGGGGAACGGCCTTCTGTTGCACATGGGAAGCAAAGGAGACACCGGGTGAGGTCTCCAACGGGGGCGTGGGGCTTTAAGTTTTGGGAAAAGGAATAGTGTCAAAATGACACTGTTCAGTTTTATTATTATTATTATTATTATTATTATTATTTATTTTTTATTTATTTATGGGGTACCTAAAAATGGATTACAACACAAAGGTTTGATTATCAGGTGAGTCCTCTAACTCCTTTATTTCACACATGCTTGGAACAGGTAAAAGCACTTTTACAAAGAAGCGTCGTACAAAACGACTGAAAGTCTGTCATCGATATGCTAGATGGACTTGTAATACACAATGTCATTCTTTAGGAATGGTATCTATAAACCGTGAAGATAAAATACAATTCATTAAGGATGGCCTGAGTAAGGAGTCTTTAGATAATCTTCTATTGACTCTTGAGACGCATCCTAGTGGAGATGTGCATCGTGTAATTCATGATTTATGGCCACTATTTCATAAAGAACATGATCGACTTAGTCTTGGGAATCTGACTAAAAAAGACCCTGTTTGCCAGTTTTTAAGAAAATTGGATGGGAAGCCTATCCCTGACCCATAAAGGGCGTTTAAGCTGTTCTTGGACGTAAAACCAAGGGAATATGTGAGCCACAATCATAACTACCTGTACATATGACACGACTAAAAGGTTGATGTCTTCTCCCAAGTGCAGGAGTGTCGAAGTAATAAATAACCCGGCAAGACCGGGGTCGAACCACAGGGAGGTTAATTGTACAAATTATAATAACAATAACAACAACAATAATAATAACAATAATAGTAGTAGTAGTAGTAGTAGTAGTAGTAATAATAATAATAATAATAATAATAATACTAGTAGTAGTAGTAGTAGTAATAGTAGTAGTAATAATAATAATAATAATAATAATAATAATAATAAAGAAAGAGAAGAAGAAGATGATGATGAGAACTTGGAGATGGAAAATTAATGTAAGGATTAAACAATAATAATAACAAATGTCAAGGTTAGAGGTTCCACTAATGGTATATCAAACAAGTATAGTATAAACTCTTGTTATTGAATTGGAAACCACACACAAATGAAAGGATTGATTGATGACTTGAAGAACTTAAATTGCAAGGATAAAGAGATGGCTAAATGACACGACTAAAACATTGATGTCTTCTCCTAAGTGCAGGAGTGTCGAAGTAATAAATAACCCGGCAAGACCGGGGTCGAACCACAGGGAGGTTAATTGTACAAATTATAAACAACAATTATAAACAACCATAATAGCAATAACAACAATAACTATAATAATAATAATAATAATAATAATAATAATAATAATAATAATAATAATAATAGTATTAGTATTAGTAGTAGTAGTAATAATAATAATAATAATAATAATAATAATAGTACTAATAATAATAATAATGATAATGATAAAGAAAGAGAAGAAGAAGATGATGATGAGAACTTGGAGAAGGAATATTAATGTAAGGATTAAACAATAATAATAACAAATGTCAAGGTTAGAGGTTCCACTAATGGTATCTCAAACAAGTATAGTATAAACTCTTATTATTGAATTGGAAACCACACACAAAGGAGGTTCCAATCAGATTATATATTGTTAACATGATTACATTAGTCATCTTATTCAATTAATGCTAATACTTGTAAATCTCGTCAAGCATTCATGATTATAACTTATGTTAACAACAAATCAAGTTCCTTTCATAGCTCAGGTGTCGGTTATACCATACATTATGGGCTATGAAAGTGCCAAGCATTTGTTGTACCATGTGTTATACAACATAAATCAAGATTAGTCATTTAACAAGCAAAGTATTAAAGAGTGAACAAGATAACAAATATAAAACATGTTAGTATCAAACATTAAGGTCCATATTAAGTTTACATTATACTTATTCTCACACCATTAGTGTAACCTTTTCACCTTGACATAATTAACTTAGCTAGACATAATGAAAGAAAGCAAAATAGATAAACAAAATAAGAACATAAAAGCTAACTAAGTAAAGGAAAGGAAATGAAAGGCATAAACTTGATATTAATGAAAGCAAAGCATAAACATTACAAAGAATACAAAGAGAGAAAGGAAGAGCATGATCTTGATCTGGAAACCAAGATGCCTAAATTAATGGCAAATGCCTCCTTTTATAGGCCAAAATTGGGAACTATTGATTTGATGACTAATTGATAAGTGGATGGCCAACTTTTGACTTGGTGACAATCCTTATCTTCTCTTGTCTGCCCAAAACGTCATTGATAACGTCAAAATTGGAGCTAGTTGCAAACATGAAAGTTGTAGGCAATTGTCTCGGCTTTCTTATGTAAACAATTCAGCTCATTTGGACTTCTAAAACTTCAGATATGGCCAAAATACCAAACAGTGCTCGGGCTGGAACACAGATTCGGGCTTCTTTGTTGTTGTTACAATTTGGACTTGATAATGGCCTTTTTAGATCTTGGGCTCCATATAAAAGTTGTAGGCCTATGTCTTACATTTCCATCCATATATATTGGACCTAAATCTGAGATCTGTAGCTCCAGATATGAGCTAATTACCGAACAATGTTTCTAGTTTAGATTGCACCGACATCTCTTTTCTAAGTTTGACCATCTCTTTGCCCTTGCAATTTAAGTTCTTAAAGTCATCAATCAATCCTTTCATTTATGTGATAGGCCTGTATTTAAAATGAATATTTAACATAAATTAAAGGTATCTTATATTATTAGATATATTATTATAAAACATGCTTTAGTTAAGGAGTTATTGATACTTCAAGTGCAAAATGATGATATAAAACCATGATAAAAATGCACTTTTAAGTACTAATCAACATACACATGCTTTTTCAAAAAGTAAATAAATAAATAAATAAAAAAGAGAGAGAGTGTGTGTGAGACTCCAGCTGGCCTACATATAGGTGTTATGATTGCCTTTCTAATTTCTCATCTATAAAATCCTCTCTTCCTTCCTTTTATTTCTACTCAACTCATACATTTAACAAATGCAGAAGTATGTAGAAATGGCAAGTTCCTCACGTCATCATATAAGAAATATTTGTGTTTTCGGTGGATCTAGTTCTGGAAAAGAAAAGGAGTTTTTAGAATCAGCAAATCATCTTGGTCACGTGCTAGCTGAGAGAAAGATTCATTTAGTGTATGGGGGAGGCAGTCTTGGGTTAATGGGAGGTGTGTCAATAGCTGTATTTTTAGGAGGTAGTCAAGTTTTGGGGGTCTTCCCCGAAGCTTTAGCACAAGGGGACATCATTGGAAAAATAATTGGAGAGGAACTTCAGGTCTCCACAATGTCGGCTCGAATAAATGCAATGTTTAACCATGTTGATGCCTTCATTGCTTTACCAGGTAGTCTAGGCACATTAGAAGAGATCTTTCATATTTCCTCTTGGGCTCAACTGCACATTCACCATAAACCCATAGGTTTGTTAAATGTTAATGGTTATTATGATAAGTTATTGTCTTTTCTTGATCATGCTGTGGAACAGGAATTTCTAACATCTTCTGCACGACAAATCATAATCTCTACTGCTATTACTGAACAATTGATTGACCAACTACAGTCTTTCATTCTTGTGATTGATCCTTACAAACTCTCGCATTGTTATAACTTAATTCTGCTCATATACTTATTTAACATGTATTCTTAAACCTTAATTTACACACACACACTTTAACATATGATTGTGGGTTGCATATTGGATTATTACATTATTTATGTTCTTTTGTTAAAGGTAACAACTAAGGGAAAAGGATTGTATATAATTAAGAAAAATAAAGAAAAATGAAAAATGAAAAAAAAGAAAAAAATGATGATAATAAAAATATAGATAAGTTTGGTTTCGTAGCCTCCCTAACCTAAGCAATTAAGCCCGAAGGGGTGTTTTAACACTTAATACCCTAAATTCAACTAACTTGGGAGCTATTGGCCCAACGCTTGTTACATGGGTTGAGGAGAAAAGCTTAAGGGAATCAAACATTGCACTATCTACATATCAGTATCTGCGACCCGAGTTACTAAGCTCGTAGGGGTGTCTTAACACCTAATGCCCTAAGACCAACTGGTTTGGGAGTCATTAGCTGAAAGCTCGTTACATGGGTTAAAGATGCATGATGTTTTTAAATTACATGTATATACATTTTAAAAAAAAAGGAAAAAAAAAAAGAAGACAAAAATAATAATCCCAACCCAAGGAAGTTAACCTTAAACATTAGAACAAAAATTTTGTTTTCTTCCAAGAAAAGCCCCATAATTATGTGTTGATACATTGAGTACAAAAAAAGATTTATTAATATCTTGTTAAGAGGTATTGAGCAGATATATAAATTTAATGAGTTTTTTTATCTGGATAAATTAATGGAAGTTAAATGATTAATACCTTGCTTTGTGAAATTTGCACATTTGTTTTCTATTTTAACGCTTTGATTACTAGGGACTAGTAATAAGCTGGTTGAGGGGTGTGATTAGTACTTAAAAGTGCATTTTTATCATGATTTTATATCATCATTTTCCACTTGAAGTATCAATAACTCCTTAACTAAAGCATGTTTTATAATAATCTATAAAATAATATAAGATACCTTTAATTTATGGTAAATGTTCATTTTAAATGCAGGCCTATCACATAAATGAAAGGATTGATTGATGACTTGAAGAACTTAAATTGCAAGGATAAAGAGATGGCCAAACTTAGAAAAGAGATGTCGATGCAATGACGTTTTGGGCAGACAAGAGAAGATAAAGATTGTCACCAAGTCAAGAGTTGGCCACCCACTTATCAATTAGTCATCAAATCAATAGTTCCTAATTTTGGCCTATAAAAGGAGGCATTTGCCATGCATTTAGGCATCTTGGTGTCCAGATCAAGATCATGCTCTTTCTTTCTCTCTTTGTTTTTTTGTAATGTTTATGCTTTGCTTTCATTAATATCAAGTTTATTCCTTTCATTTCCTTTCATTTACTTAGTTAACTCTTATCTTATTTAAGTTCTTATTTTGTTTATTTATTTTTCATTCTTTCATTATGTCTAGCTAAGTTATTATGTCAAGGTGAAAAGCTTACACTAATGGTGTAAGAATAAGTATAGTGTAAACTTAATATGGACTTTAATATTTGATACTAACATGTTTTGTATTTGTTATCTTGTTCACTCTTTAATACTTTGCTTGTTAAATGACTAATCTTGATTTATGTTGTATAACACTTGGTACAACAAATGCTTGGCACTTTCATAACCTATACTGTATGGTATAACCGACACCTGAGCTATGGAAGGAACTTGATTTGTTGTTAACATAAGTTATAATCATGAATGCTTCACGAGATTTATAAGTATTATCATTAATCGAATAAGATGACTAATGTAATCATGTTAACAATCTATAATCTGATTGGAACCTCCTTTGTGTGTGGTTTCCAATTGAATAATAAGAGTTTATACTATACTTGTTTGACATACCATTAGTGGATCCTTTAACCTTGACATTTGTTATTATCATTGTTTAATCGTTACATTAATATTCCTTCTCAAAGTTCTCATCATCATCATCTTCTTCTTCTTCTTCTTCTTTTTTTTCTTTATTATTATTGTTGTGTTGTTGTTGTTGTTGTTGTTGTTGTTGTTGTCGTTGTTGTTGTCATTTATAATTTGTATAATTAACCTCCTTGTGGTTCGACCACGGTCTTGCCGGGTTATTTATTACTTTGACACTCCTGCACTTGGGAGAAGACATCAACCTTTTAGTCGTGTCACAATGCAAATGCAAGTAGTTTCAGAAACCAACACATGGATCAAGTCAAATCAGTCACTACTCTGTATAGTGGTAAGGTTATTGAAAAATCCTCTCTTGAACCTTATGATAAAGATGATGAGTCAATCTCTAAAGGTAAGGAAGGAGTTGAATCTGAAAATTACAAAGAAACAATTGATTTACCATCAGCACTTTCATTTTCTCATGTCATGACCAAACAAAGGAAAGTCAATCACAACTCTGAAATTTTAAAACTTTCAAACAGGTAAGAATCAATATACCTTTGCTAGATGCTATTAAACAGGTTCCTTCCTATGCTAAATTTTTGAAAGATCTATGCACTCTAAAGAGGAAACTGAACGTAAAAAAGAAAGTCTTTCTAGCCGAACAAGTAAGTGCTATTCTTCAGAACAATAATGCTTTAAAATATAAAGACCCTGGTTGTCCTATAATTTTTGCTTTATTGGAGAGCATAAAATTGAAAGAGCCGTACTTGATCTTGGTGCTAGTGTGAATTTACTTCCATATTCAGTTTTTCAGAGTCTCAATCTAGGTGAGGTAAAATCAACTTCTATATCTCTTTTACTTGCCGATAGATCTATAAAAGTACCTAGAGGAATAATTAAAGATATGTTAGTGCAAGTCAATAAATTCATTTATCCTGTGGATTTTATTGTCTTGGACAAAGAACCTGTTGAAGCATGTAATTCATTTCCTATTATTTTAGGACGTCCGTTTCTTGCAACCTCTAACACATTGATTAATTGTAGGAATGGACTGATGAAGCTATCATTTAGAAACATGACATTAGAGATGAATATTTTTAACATTTGCAAGCAACCTGGAGATGAAAATGATTTACAAGAAGTAGATCATGTTGATGAATTAGTTTCTAAAGATTTGCAAATGATTTATTCTAAGGAAGAAATCACAGTTGAAACAAGCACTGAAAATGTTGATACGAATCTTTTGTCAACAGTGACAACAGATTCGACATCTGACATTACACCAATCGATGATTACTTTCCTAACAAATCCTTACTTTCTCTGAGTCCAATGCCTCGGTATGATAAAAATATCAATTTTCTTACTTTAGAAAATTTGCCAGCTGATTGGAGTACTCAAAACAAAGAAACGTTTTTGAATGAAGTGAAGAATTTTTATTGTGATGACCCTAACTTATTCAAATATTATCCTGATCAAATATTTCAAAGATTCATTCCCGATAATGAGGTAAGTAGTGTCATTAAACTTTGTCATTCTAAAGCATGTGGAAATTATTTCTCATAAAAAAAGACAACTGCAAAAATCTTTCGAAATGGATTTTATTGGTCCACCATGTTCAAGGACACGCATGCATTCTGCAAAACTTGTGAAAATTATCAAAAAGTTGATACTGGTTAAAAAGTTTTGTTTTATAATTCTCAACTCTATGCATTCCTTAGAAAGCTAAGACCAAGATGAAGCAATCCTTATGGGGCTTATGATATTGGGAATTTAATGAATGACAATGATTTTAAGGAAAATGAATATCGTTTGAAAGCTTACTTTGATAATTTTTCTAGTGAAAATGAATCAACTAGTTTGAATGATCTTGTAGATAAAGGTTGATTATTTTATTTTTCTCACATTGTTTTTGTATTTCTTTTGGAGTGATTTTTACTAGTTTCTCTCATCCTGGTCAAATGACGGACAATGGTACTTTATGACTTAAGTCGGGTTTCCCACAATAACTGATATTTGTGTATATATTTGTGTAATTTTTTGAATCACTCTTCCAATTCTCATTTGAAAATGGACACTAATCTTGAAAAATTGAAAAAGTATTTTCCCGCTCTTCCTCAGAATGCGATTACAAAAATTTACCATGCTAGATGTGCAAGATTGAGATTGTTAATGAATCATGGAATTCCTGAAGATATTTGCTGGTTGATTGAAGCAAAGGTTTGATTATCAGGTGAGTCCTCTAACTCCTTCATTTCACACATGCTTGGAATAGGAAAAAGCACTTTTGTAAAGAAGCGTCGTGCAAAATGATTGAAAGTCTGTCATCGATGTGCTAGATGGACTTGTAATACACAATGTCATTCTTTAGGAATGATATCTATAAATCGTGAAGATAAAATACAATTCATTAAGGATGACCTGAGTGAGGAGTCCTTAGATAATCTTCTATTGACTCTTAAGATGCATCCTAGTGGAGATGTGTATCTTATAATTCATGATTTATGGCCACTATTTCATAAAGAACATGATCGACTTAGTTTTGGGAATCTGACTAAAGAAGACCCTATTTGCCAGTTTTTAAGAAAACTGGATAGGAAGCCTATCTCCGACCCATAAAGGGCGTTTAAGCCATTTTTAGACGTAAAACCAAGGGAAGATGTGAGCCACAATCACCACTACCTGTACATACATATGCTTTTTTAAAAGTAAATAGATAAATAAATAAAGAGAGAGAGAGAGAGTGTGTGTGTGTAAGACTCCAGCTGGCCTATATATAGGTGGTATGATTGCCTTTCTAATTTCTCATCTATGAAATCCTTTCTTCCTTCCTTTCATTTTTACTCAACCCATATATTCAACAAATACATAAGTGTGTAGAAATAGCAAGCTCCTCAGGTCATCAGATAAGAAATATTTGTGTTTTGGTGGATCTAGTCCTGGAAAAGAAACAGGAGTTTTTAGAATCAGCAAATCATCTTGGTCAGGTGTTAGCTGGGAGAAAGATTCATTTAGTGTATGGGGGAGGCAGTCTTGGGTTAATGGGAGGTGTGTCAATAGCTGCATTTTTAGGAGGTAGTCAAGTTTTGGGGGTCTTCCCCGAAGCTTTAGCACAAGGGGACATCATTGGAAAAACAATTAGAGAGGAACTTCAGGTCTCCACAATATCAGCTCGAATGAATGCAATGTTTAACCATGCTGATTGACACGACTAAAAGGTTGATGTCTTCTCCCAAGTGCAGGAGTGTCGAAGTAATAAATAATCCGGCAAGACCGGGGTCGAACCACAGGGAGGTTAATTGTACAAATTATAGACAACAATTATAAGCAACAATAATAGCAATAATAACAACAACAATAACAATAACAACAACAACTATAATAATAATAATAATAATAACAACAACAACAACAACAACAATAATAATAATAATACTAGTAGTAGTAGTAATAGTAGTAGTAGTAATAGTAGTAATAATAATAATAATAATAATAATAATAATAATAATAATAATAATAAAGAAAGAGAAGAAGAAGAAGAAGATGATAACTTGGAGATGGAAGATTAATGTAAGGATTAAACAATAATAATAACAAATGTCAAGGTTAGAGGTTCCACTAATGGTATATCAAACAAGTATAGTATAAACTCTTATTATTGAATTTGGAAACCACACACAAAGGAGGTTCCAATCAGATTATATATTGTTAACATGATTACATTAGTCATCTTATTCAATTAATGCTAATACTTGTAAATCTCGTCAAGCATTCATGATTATAACTTATGTTAACAACAAATCAAGTTCCTTTCATAGCTCAGGTGTCGGTTATACCATACATTATGGGCTATGAAAGTGCCAAGCATTTGTTGTACCAAGTGTTATACAACATAAATCAAGATTAGTCATTTAACAAGCAAAGTATTAAAGAGTGAACAAGATAACAAATATAAAACATGTTAGTATCAAACATTAAAGTCCATATTAAGTTTATACTATACTTATTCTTCCACCATTAGTGTAACCTTTTCACCTTGACATAATTAACTTAGCTAGACATAATGAAAGAAAGCAAAATAGATAAACAAAATAAGAACATAAAAGTTAACTAAGTAAAGGAAATGAAATGAAAGGCATAAACTTGATATTAATGAAAGTAAAGCATAAACATTACAAAAAATACAAAGAGAGAAAGGAAGAGCATGATCTTGATCTGAACACCAAGATGCCTAAATGCATGGCAAATGCCTCCTTTTATAGGCCAAAATTGGGAACTATTGATTTGATGACTAATTGATAAGTGGGTGGCCAACTTTTGACTTGGTGACAATCCTTATCTTCTCTTGTCTGCCCAAAACGTCATTGATAACGTCAAAACTGGAGCCAGGTGCAAACATGAAAGTTGTAGGCAATTGTCTCAGCTTTCTTGTGTAAAAAATTCAGCTCATTTGGACTTCTAGAACTCCAGATATGGCCAAAATACCGAACAGTGCTCGGGCTGGAAGACAGATTCGGGCTTCTTTGTTGTTGCTACAATTTGGACTTGATAATGGCCTTTTTAGATCTTGGGCTCCATATGAAAGTTGTAGGCCTATGTCTTACCATTCCATCCATATAAATTGGACCTAAATCTGAGATCTGTAGCTCCAGATATGACCCAATTACCGAATAGTGTTCCGGTTTGGATTGCACCGACATCTCTTCTCTAAGTTTGACCATCTCTTTATCCATGCAATTTAAGTTCTTCAAGTCATCAATCAATCCTTTCATTTATGTGATAGACCTGCATTAAAAATAGACATTTACCATAAATTATAGGTATCTTATATTATTAGATACATTATTATAAAACATATTTTAGTTAAGGAGTTATTGATACTTCAAGTGCAAAATGATGATATAAAACCATAATAAAAATGCACTTTTAAGTACTAATCACACCCCCCAACCAGCTTATTACTAGTCCCTAGTAATCAAAGCGTTAAAATAGAAAACAAATTTGCAAATTTCACAAAGCAAGGTATTCATCATTTAACTTCCATTAATCCATCCAGATAAACAAACTCTCATTAAATTTATATATCTGCTCAATACCTATTAACAAGATATTAATAAACCTTTTTTTTGTGCTCAATATATCAACACATAATTATGGGGCTTTTCTTGGAAGAAAACAAAATTTTTATTCTAATGTTTAAGGTTAACTTCCTTGGGATGGGATTATTATTTTTGTCTTGTTTTTTTTTACTTCTCTTTTTTTTTCTTTTTTTTTTTAAATATATATACATATAATTTAAAAACATCATGCATCTTTAACCCATGTAACGAGCTTTCAGCTAATGACTCCCAGACCAGTTGGTCTTAGGGCATTAGGTGTTAAGACACCCCTACGAGCTTAGTAACTCGGGTCGTAGATACTGATATGTAGATAGTGCAATGTTTGATTCCCTTAAGCTTTTCTCCTCAACCCATGTAACAAGCGTTGAGCCAATAGCTCCTAAGTCAGTTGACTTTAGGGTATTAGGTGTTAAAACACCCCTTCGGGCTTAATTGCTTAGGTTAGGGAGGCTACGAAACCAAACTTATCTACATTTTTATTATCATCATTTTTTTTCTTTTTTTTTTCTTTTTGTTTTTTTTATTATATACAATCCCTTTCCCTTAGTTGTTACCTTTAACAAAAGAACATAAATAATGTAATAATCCAATATGCAACCCACAATCATATGTTAAAGTGTGTGTGTGTAAATTAAGGTTTAAGAATACATGTTAAATAAGTATATGAGCAGAATTAAGTGGTAATAATACGAGAGTTTGTAAACCTGAATATTTCAGGAAGTATTATAATAGACCTTGTTAAGAATGGTTACTAAGATGCGTCTCAAGAGTCACTTTAACAAAAGAACTCCTTTACTCTGCCATCCTAGTAACAATAATTATGCACATGCTTTATGAAATGAAAAACATTTTTTTTTTATCAACTACTACCCTCTCCCCCCAACCAAAACGAAACATTGTCCTCAATGTTCTAAGGTAGAAAGATAGAGTATAAAAGATATCACCTGAAATAACGAACACTGACAAAACCTGAAACACACTGAAACAAAAATAGGAAATAACAAAACATAATAAAACCAAAAGACACAAAAATTCACAAATGAAGGCTCAAATCCAATCTAAGCTTTTTACGGCTTTCCTTAGATGACCAATTTATGCGACTCATGGAAGGATCAATCACAGGAATGAAAGATTGTAGTTGGTCAATCAATTGTTCAGCAGTAGAAGCAGAGATTATGATTTGTCGTGCAAAAGATGTTAAAAATTCCTGTTCCACAGCATGATCAAGAAAAGACAACAACTTATCATAATAACCATTAACATTTAACAAACCTATGGGTTTATGGTGAATGTGCAATTGAGCCCAAGAGGAAATATGAAAGATCTCTTCCAATGTGCCTAGACCACCTGGTAAAGCAATGAAAGCATCAGCATGGTTAAACATTGCATTCATTCGAGCCGACATTGTGGAGACCTGAAGTTCCTCTCCAATTGTTTTTCCAATGATGTCCCCTTGTGCCAAAGCTTCAGGGACGACTCCTAAAACTTGACTACCTCCTAAAAATGCAGCTATTGACACACCTCCCATTAACCCAAGACTGCCTCCTCCATACACTAAATGAATCTTTCTCTCAGCTAGCACCTGACCAAGATGATTTGCTGATTCTAAAAACTCCTTTTCTTTCCCAGGACTAGATCCACCGAAAACACAAATATTTCTTATTTGATGACTTGAGGAACTTGCCATTTCTACACACTTCTGTATTTGTTGAATGTATGGGTTGAGTAGAAATGAAAGGAAGGAAAAGAGGGTTTTATAGATGAGAAATTAGAAAGGCAATCATAACACCTATATGTAGGCCAGCTGGAGTCTCACACTCTCTCTCTCTCTTTTTATTTATTTATTTATTTACTTTTGAAAAAAGCATGTGTATGTACAGGTAGTTGTGATTGTGGCTCACATCTTCCCTTGGTTTTATGTCCAAGAACGGCTTAAACGCCCTCTATGGGTCGGGGATAGGCTTCCCATCTAGTTTTCTTAAAAACTGGCAAACAGGGTCTTTTTTAGTCAGATTCCCAAGACTAAGTCGATCATGTTCTTTATGAAATAGTGGCCATAAATCATGAATTGCACGATGCACATCTCCACTAGGATGCGTCTCAAGAGTCAATAGAAGATTATCTAAAGACTCCTTACTCAGGCCATCCTTAATGAATTGTATTTTATCTTCACGGTTTATAGATACCATTCCTAAAGAACGACATTGTGTATTACAAGTCCATCTAGCACATCGATGACAGACATCCAGTCGTTTTGCACGACGCTTCTTTGCAAAAGTGCTTTTACCTATTCCAGGCATGTGTGAAATGAAGAAGTTAGAGGACTCACTTGATAATCGGACCTTTGCTTCAATCAACCAACGGATATCTTCAGGAATTCCATGATTCATTAATAATCTCAATCTTGCACATCTAGCATGGTAAATTTTTGTAATCGCATTCTGAGGCAGAGCGGGAAAATACTTTTTCAATTTTTCAAGATTAGTGTCCATTTTCAAATGAGAATTGGAAGAGAGATTCAAAGAATTGCACAGATATATACACAGATATCAGTAATTATGGGAAACTGAAAGAACCGACTTAAGTCACGGAGTACCGTTGTCCGCCATTTGACCGGGGTGAAAGAAACTAGCAAAAATCACTCAAAAAGAAACATAAAAAAGAAAATATGAGAAAAACAAAATAATCAACCTTTATCTACAAGATCATTCAAACCAGCTGATTCATTTTCACTAGGAATCTTATCATAGTAAGCTTTCAAACGATGTTCATTTTCCTTAAAATCATTGTCATTCATTGAATTCTCAATATCACAGGCCCTATAAGAATTGGTCCATCTTAATCTTAGCTCTTTAGGGAATGCATAGAGTTGAGAATCATAAAACAAAACTTTTTGACCAGTGTCAATCTTTTGACAATTTTCACAAGTTTTGCAGAATACATGCGTGTCCTTGAACATGGTGGGCCAATAAAATCCATTTTGAAAGATTTTTGCAGCAGTCTTTTTTGACGAGAAATAACTTCCACATGCTTCAGAATGACAAAGTTTAATGACACTACTTACCTCATTGTCGGGAATGAATCTTTGAAATATTTGATCAGGACAATATTTGAATAAGTTAGGGTCATCACAATAAAAGCTCTTCACTTCGTTCAAAAACTTTTCTTTGTCTTGGGTACTCCAATCAGCTGGCAAATCTCCTAAAGCAAGAAAATTAATATTTTTATCATACCAAGGCATTGAACTAAGAGAAAGTAAGGATTTGTTAGGAAAGTAATCATCGATTGGTGTGATGTCAGATGTCGAATCTGTTGTCACTGTTGATAAAAGATTCGCATTAACATTTTTGGTGCTTGTTTCATCCATGATTTCTTCGTCAGAATAAATCATTTGCAAATCTTCAGTTTCATCCAATTCATTTTTACTTAAAGTAGATTCAAGTTGATCATAAACTAATTCCTCAATATGATCTACTTCTTGTAAATCATTATCATCTCCAGGTTGCTTGCAAATGTTGAAAATATTCATCTCCAATGTCATGTTTCCAAATGATAGCTTCATTAGTCCATTCCTACAATTAATCAATGCATTAGAAGTTGCAAGAAATGGACGTCCTAAAATAACAGGAAATGAATTACATGCTTCAACAGGTTCTGTGTCCAAGACAATAAAATCCACAGGATAAATGAATTTATCGACTTGTACTAACACATCTTCAATTATTCCTCTAGGCACTTTTACAGATCTATCGGCAAGTAAAAGAGATATAGAAGTTGGTTTTAACTCACCTAGATTGAGACTTTGAAAAACTGAATATGGAAGTAAATTCACACTAGCTCCAAGATCAAGTAAGGCTCTTTCAATTTTATGCTCTCCAATAAAGCAAGAAATTGTAGGACAACCAGGGTCTTTATATTTCAAAGCATTATTGTTTTGAAGAATAGCACTTACTTGTTCGGCTAGAAAGGCTTTCTTTTTCACATTCAGTTTCCTCTTCACAGTGCATAGATCTTTCAAAAATTTAGCATAGGAAGGAACCTGTTTAATAGCATCCAGCAAAGGTATATTGATCCTTACTTGTTTGAAAATTTCAAAAATTTCTGAGTTATGATTGACTTTTCTTTGTTTAGTCATGGCTTGAGGAAATGGAAGTGCTGGCGGTGAATCAGTCGTTTCTTTGCAATTTTCAGATTCATCCCCTTCCTTACCCTCAGAGATTGATTCATCATCTTTCTCATAAGGTTCAAGAGAGGGTTTTTCAATAACCTTACCGCTGCGGAGAGTAGTGACTGATTTGAGTTGATCCATATGTTGGCTTCCGGAACTACTTGCATTTGCATTGTATTGCCCCTTGGGATTTTGCTGTGGTTGAGATGGAAACTTACCTTTCTCTTGGAAACTGAGAGCAGATGTTAATTTAGCAAGAGTATCTTTAAAATCTGTCATGTTTTGAGCAAGTTGAGTATTGATTGTCTCTTGCTTTTCAATGAATGCATGCAATGTTTCCTCAAGATTTCTTCTAGGAGGTGGAGCATAAGGAGGTGCATATCCATGAGAATTTTGGAAATTATGGTGTGCTTGAAATGGTGGTTGTGAAGTTTGTGCATTGTTGTTCTCACTCTTCCAACTAAAATTTGGGTGATTCCTCCAACCAGGGTTGTATGTTTGGGAGTATGGGTTGTGGTTGGCCCTTTGAAAACTGTTTAAAGCATGAGCTTGTTCATGGAGACATTCTTTAAAAGAAGGCAAGGTTGGACAATCGTTGGTTGAGTGTTCATTTGTTTCACAGATTTGACACACAATGTTTTCAACAGATTTTAATTGACCACTCTTTTTCAATTCTAGTGCCTCAACTTTTCTAGCTAAAGATGCAAATTTGGCTTGAAGGTCATGATCTTCCCTAAGGTTGTACATACCTCCACTAGATGTATGAGGTTGAGTTTTACTCGGTGCCTCATATGTACCTGCAGTGTCCCAATTTTGAGCATTTTCAGCTAACAAGTCTAAGTACTCCATTGCTTCATCAGGGTCTTTATCTTCAAAAGTTCCATTGCACATCAATTCAACCATTTGCCTATCTTTAGGTGTTAACCCTTCATAGAAATGTGAAACCAATCTCCATGTTTCAAAACCATGATGGGGGCAAGTACTAAGCAAGTCTCGATACCTATCCCAACATTTGTAAAATGTTTCTCCTGGTTTTTGAGTGAAAGTGGTGATTTGTCTCTTGAAAGAGTTTGTTCTATGAGATGGGAAAAACTTCTTTAAAAACTGTTGTTGCATTTCATCCCAAGCACGAATGGATCCTGGTCTTAAATTTTGTAGCCATGTTTTAGCTTTATCTTTTAATGAAAAAGGAAAAAGCTTTAATCTGATGGTGTTCATGCTACAATTTAAGTTATTATATGTGTTGCACACCTCCTCAAATTCCCTTAAATGCAAGTATGGATTTTCCAATTCTAAACCATGAAAAGAAGGTAAAACTTGAATAATACCTGGTTTAAAATTAAAATGAGATGCATCAGGAGGAAAAACTATGCATGATGGTGCACTTGTTCTTGTGGGATTCATATGATCTCTAAGTGTTCTAGCACGGTTATTCTCATTATTCTCATTATGAAGTGATTGATTATCTTCTTCGGCCATATTTTCTGAAAATGATGAGGATACCCTACAAAGTCTACCACTTGATGTATGTGACCACACTCTCATGCGCGTGTAGGAATAAAATAAAAAGAAGAAGAAGAAAGCAAAAGAAGGAGGAAGAAAACAAAATAAAAAGAAACAAAAGAAAAGAAACAAAGTTATATACAAGAAAAGTGAAAAGAGAAAATAAAATAAATACTATAATTTATACAAGAACTTACCTCCCCGGCAACGGCGCCAAAAACTTGACACGACTAAAAGGTTGATGTCTTCTCCCAAGTGCAGGAGTGTCGAAGTAATAAATAACCCGGCAAGACCGGGGTCGAACCACAGGGAGGTTAATTGTACAAATTATAGACAACAATTATAAGCAACAATAATAGCAATAATAACAACAACAATAACAATAACAACAACAACTATAATAATAATAATAATAATAACAACAACAACAACAACAACAATAATAATAATAATAATAATAATAATAGTAATAGTAGTAGTAGTAATAGTAGTAATAATAATAATAATAATAATAATAATAATAATAATAATAATAATAATAATAATAATAATAAAGAAAGAGAAGAAGAAGAAGAAGATGATAACTTGGAGATGGAAGATTAATGTAAGGATTAAACAATAATAATAACAAATGTCAAGGTTAGAGGTTCCACTAATGGTATATCAAACAAGTATAGTATAAACTCTTATTATTGAATTTGGAAACCACACACAAAGGAGGTTCCAATCAGATTATATATTGTTAACATGATTACATTAGTCATCTTATTCAATTAATGCTAATACTTGTAAATCTCGTCAAGCATTCATGATTATAACTTATGTTAACAACAAATCAAGTTCCTTTCATAGCTCAGGTGTCGGTTATACCATACATTATGGGCTATGAAAGTGCCAAGCATTTGTTGTACCAAGTGTTATACAACATAAATCAAGATTAGTCATTTAACAAGCAAAGTATTAAAGAGTGAACAAGATAACAAATATAAAACATGTTAGTATCAAACATTAAAGTCCATATTAAGTTTACACTATACTTATTCTTCCACCATTAGTGTAACCTTTTCACCTTGACATAATTAACTTAGCTAGACATAATGAAAGAAAGCAAAATAGATAAACAAAATAAGAACATAAAAGTTAACTAAGTAAAGGAAATGAAATGAAAGGCATAAACTTGATATTAATGAAAGTAAAGCATAAACATTACAAAAAATACAAAGAGAGAAAGGAAGAGCATGATCTTGATCTGAACACCAAGATGCCTAAATGCATGGCAAATGCCTCCTTTTATAGGCCAAAATTGGGAACTATTGATTTGATGACTAATTGATAAGTTTGACCATCTCTTTATCCATGCAATTTAAGTTCTTCAAGTCATCAATCAATCCTTTCATTTATGTGATAGACCTGCATTAAAAATAGACATTTACCATAAATTATAGGTATCTTATATTATTAGATACATTATTATAAAACATATTTTAGTTAAGGAGTTATTGATACTTCAAGTGCAAAATGATGATATAAAACCATAATAAAAATGCACTTTTAAGTACTAATCACTGATGCCTTCATTGCTTTACCAGGTAGTCTAGGCACATTAGAAGAGATCTTTCATATTTCCTCTTGGGTTCAATTGCACATTCACCATAAACCTATAGATTTGTTAAATGTTAATGGTTATTATGATAAGTTGTTGTCTTTTCTTGATCATGCTGTGAAACAGGAATTTCTAACATCTACTTCACGATAAATCATAATCTCTACTACTACTACTGAACAATTGATTGACCAACTACAATCTTTCATTCTTGTAATTTATCCTTACATGAGTCGTATAAATTGGTCAACTAAGAAAAGTCGTAAAAAGCTTAGATTGGATTTGAGCCTTCATTTGTGAATCTTTGTGTCTTTTGGTTTTATTATTGTGTTTTGTTGTTACTTATATTTGTTTCAGTGTGTTTCAGGTTTGTTAGTGTTCATTATTTCAGGTGATATCTTCTATACTCTATCTTTCTACCTTTAAACATTGAGGACAACATTTTGTTTTAGTTGGGGGGGAGGGTAGTAGCTAAAAAAAAACTGTGTTTTCTATTTTATAAAGCATATGCAAAATTGTTGTTACTATGATGGTAGAGTAAGGAGAACTTTTATGACTCTTGAGATGCATCTTAGTAACCATTCTTAACAAGGTCTATTGTAATACTTCTTGAAATATTCAGATTTACAAACTCTCACATTGTTATCACTTAATTCTGCTCATATACTTATTTAACATGTATTTTTAAACCTTAATTTACACACACACACTTTAATATATGATTGTGGGTTGCATATTGGATTATTACATTATTTATATTCTTTTGTTAAAGGTAACAACTAAGAAAAATGGATAATATATAATTACAAAAAAGAAAAATAAGAAAAATAAGAGTTTATATTATACTTGTTTGACATACCATTAGTGGAATCTCTAACCTTGGCATTTGTTATTATCATTGTTTAATCGTTACATTAATATTCCTTCTCAAAGTTCTCATCTTCTTCTCCTTCTTCTCCTTCTTTTTCTTTATTATTATTATTATTATTATTATTATTATTATTATTGTTATTATTATTGTTGTTGTTGTTGTTGTTGTTGTTGTTGTTGTTGTTGTGTTATTGTTATTTATAATTTGTATAATTAACCTCCTTGTGGTTCGACCCTAGTCTTGTTGGGTTATTTATTACTTCGACACTCCAACACTTGGGAGAAGACATCAATCTTTTGGTCATGTCACTGCTGCTACTATTATTATTATTTTATTATTGTTATTGTTATTGTTGTGTTATTGTTATATATAATTTATACAATTAACCTTTTTGTGGTCCGATTCTGGTCTTGCCGGATTAT
Organism: Populus pruinosa; assembly: GCA_026413675.1. Classification (NCBI taxonomy): domain Eukaryota; kingdom Viridiplantae; phylum Streptophyta; class Magnoliopsida; order Malpighiales; family Salicaceae; genus Populus; species Populus pruinosa. The sequence goes on along the minus strand of CM048598.1, from coordinate 13,596,114 downwards.
TTATTACTTTTACACTCTTGCACTTGGGAGAAGACATCAATATTTTGGTAGTGTTAAGTTTTTAGCACTATTGTTGGAGATGATTTTTGCTAGCTCATTTAGATAACCAAGATAAAAGAATGTTTTTGAATGACATGTAAAATGTTTATTGAAATAACCCTTACTTATTCAAATATTATCCTAATCAAATATTTCAAAGTTGTATTCCTAACAATGAGGTAAATAATGTCATTAAATTTTATCACTATGAGATATGTGGGAGTCATTTCTCATCAAAGAAAACAACTATAAAAATCTTATAAAGTGGATTTTATTAGCCCACCATGTTTAAGGATTCACATGCATTCCGCAAAACCTGTGAAAATTATCAAAAGGTAGGATTTATTTCAAAACATAAAGAATCTTTATATAATCTTCTATTGACTCTTAAGTCTCATCATAGTGAAGATAAGCATTGTGCAATTTATGACTTATGAACCTATTTTCATAAAAAAACATGTTTGGCATAGTCTTGAAAATCTGACAAAAAAAACCTTATTTGCTAGTTTTTAAGAAAACTAGATAAGAAGCCTATCCCCGACCTATAGAGGGCGTTTAAGCTGTTCTTGGATGTAAAAATCAAGGGAAGATGTGAGTTGGGCCCTAGAAGAGATATGAAAGATCTCTTTCAATGTGCTTAGACCACCTGGTAAGGCAATGAAGACATCAGCATGGTTAAACATTGCATTTATTCGAGTAGTTATTGTGGAGACCTATAGTTCCTCTCTAATTGTTTTTTTAATAATGTCCCCTTGTATAAAAACTTTAGGCTATGAAAATGTAGATACCATTCCTTCTACATGGTTTGGGTAAAACAAGGATATAGTTATCTCCTAAGTAGCACACTTAATTAAGCATAACTAAAGAAGAAAAACTCCCTTGATTGACTAACTTCGTGGTCACCTTCTTTGATCAAATTAAACCTAGAAAATGAAAAAATGAACCAAAATCCCTATTTCTAAGGAGGTTATGAAATGATGGGAGGAATCTTATCTAAACCACCCTTTTTCATGCAAAACCATCATAGTTTCAGTAACAACTTTTGGATGGATTTTGGATATAAAAAAGTAGTTACTCTTTAAGAAGAGGGGGTGAAAAGAAAGTAGGAGAAAAAAAAGAAAGGAAACACTTAAAGAATTGATAAAGAAATTCTATAAGTGATTATGAGGGAAGGTAGAGAAATAGGGCACCAAATTGAGAGAGAAGGAATCAATTAAAGCCAAACTAGTATCAAGCGAAAAAAGGAGTTGGAAATCAATGGGAAAGAAGCCAATAATCCAGAGAAGAAAACTATATCATTTTAATAAAGTATACCCTTAAACTTTAATGGAGGGGTGAAACTCAATGAGCACACACTCTTTTTTTTTTAGCTTACAAATTCATGTTTAGATCCATTTTTAAGTATATGCTACAGTTGTTAGTTTAGATGCAATAGAGTTTTGTGTTTAGGATATCACTCTATTCCATGATTTACATGTATACACATGTTCATGTTCAGTTAATGTTTAGATTGATGTGTAATGAATGTTAACATAATGATATAACTTAGCTTAAAAGTGCTTCATTAGGTTTTATGATTAGTTTAGTTGTTTTTTAATTGGATCATTTATGAGGTTTAACTTTAAGCCTTTATTTTTTTATTTTTTGTTATTTTGGTGTGTTCCTAGGTCTTAACAAGTATGAGTTCAAGTGTTTAAAATCAAACATGCACAAACTTGATTTTTCTTCAATTGAGTCATTTATTAAATCTTCTTAACCCATGAAAATTTTAGTTAAGTCCTTAAACTTAATTAGTTCTTCTAATTTTTTACCAATTGATCTTTAAACTTATTTTTTCTTCAATTAAATATTTAAATAAGTTAATTAAATTTGTTAGAAGTTTATTTAAGTGTTTAGCTTAATTAATTATTCCAAATTTGGTCAAGTTTGGATTTCAAGCTCAATTCTCTTCTTTTCTCCATCCTATCTTGTCAAAACATCCTAATTTGGTTATTCTTCTAATGTTTTGTTATTTTTATAGCTTAAAATCTTATCTTTTTATGTCCCGAAAATATTTAGTACGAGGCACAAAAACAAGCCAAAATAATATGCAAAGGAAAAGGAGCTTCCAGGCTAGAAAAAGGTGATGGTGTGGAAGGATTTTAGACCATTATATATGTCTCGAAGGCCGTTTGAGTGGAACATATTTAGCATGTGATGTCTAGATTTTTTGTGTCATGATCACACTTTAGAGTGGAAAACCAAAACTATATGTTTATGGTTTTATTACCACGTATACTAGTGGCTTTATTCTATTTATTTTGCATGCAAAATAAATGATAAGATTCTTTTTGAATTACATCCTTTTTTTTTAAAAAAAATATATTTAACTAACAACAATTTTTTCTTGTAAGCTATAATTTTTGGATGCAAACCAAGCTTAGTGAAGCTTTTGTGGAAATGCATATGCAGATTAATGACCATAAAAAAAGGTGCCACAGCTCGCGAATATTGTTGTTTTCAATAATGTTTTTCTTAAATTATTATTATTTTTTAAATTTGCTGACCTTTGTTTTCCAATAATACATATAACATGTGGTTGCAAGGGTGATACGATGATAATACTTCAACCTATAGGATTCTCAATCTGGATTTATAGTTAGAGGTATGATCATTTAATGACTTGTGGTAGACCCTTAGTGTTTTAGCCTTTAGATGCTTACAATTGATTCTGAGCTCTCTGACATGACCAAAAGATTGATGTCTTCTCCCAAGTGTAGGAGTGTCGAAATAATAAATAACCCGGCAAGACCGGGGTCGAACCACAGGGAGGTTAAATGTACAAATTATAAATAACAATAATACAACAATAATAATAATAACAATAAAAACAATAATAATAATAATAATAATAAAGAAAAAAGAACGAAAAGAAGAAGAAGATGATGATGATGATGAGAACTTTGAGAATGAATATTAATGTAACGATTAAACAATGATAATAACAAATGTCAAGGTTAGAGATTTCACTAATGGTATGTGACACGACTAAAAGGTTGATGTCTTCTCCCAAGTGCAGGAGTGTCGAAGTAATAAATAACTCGGCAAGACCGGGGTCGAACCACAGGGAGGTTAATTGTACAAATTATAATAACAATAATACAACAACAATAATAATAACAACAACAATAATAATAATAACAACAATAATAGTAATAGTAGTAGTAGTAGTAGTAATAATAATAATAATAATAATAATAATAATAATAATAATAATAATAATACTAGTAGTAGTAGTAGTAGTAGTAGTAGTAGTAGTAGTAGTAGTAGTAATAAAGAAAGAGAAGAAGAAGATGATGATGAGAACTTGGAGATGGAAAATTAATGTAAGGATTAAACAATAATAATAACAAATGTCAAGGTTAGAGGTTCCACTAATGGTATATCAAACAAGTATAGTATAAACTCTTGTTATTGAATTGGAAACCACACACAAAGGAGGTTCCAATCAGATTATATATTGTTAACATGATTACATTAGTCATCTTATTCAATTAATGCTAATACTTGTAAATCTCGTCAAGCATTCATGATTATAACTTATGTTAACAACAAATCAAGTTCCTTTCATAGCTCAGGTGTCGGTTATACCATACATTATGGGCTATGAAAGTACCAAGCATTTGTTGTACCAAGTGTTATACAACATAAATCAAGATTAGTCATTTAACAAGCAAAGTATTAAAGAGTGAACAAGATAACAAATATAAAACATGTTAGTATCAAACATTAAAGTCCATATTAAGTTTACATTATACTTATTCTCACACCATTAGTGTAGCCTTTTCACCTTGACATAATTAACTTAGCTAGACATAATGAAAGAAAGCAAAATAGATAAACAAAATAAGAACATAAAAGCTAACTAAGTAAAGGAAAGGAAATGAAAAGCATAAACTTAATATTATTGAAAACAAAGCATAAAAAATACAAAGAGAGAAAGGAAGAGCATGATCTTGATCTGAACACCAAGATGCCTAAATGAATGGCAAATGCCTCCTTTTATAGGCCAAAATTGGGAACTATTGATTTGATGACTAATTGATAAGTGGGTGGCCAACTTTTGACTTGGTGACAATCCTTATCTTCTCTTGTCTGCCCAAAACGTCATTGATAACGTCAAAATTGGAGCCAGCTGAAAACATGAAAGTTGTAGGCAATTGTCTCAGCTTTCTTGTGTAAACAATTCAGCTCATTTGGACTTCTAGAACTCCAGATATGGCCAAAATACCGAACAGTGCTCGGGCTGGAAGACAGATTCGGGCTTCTTTGTTGTTGCTACAATTTGGACTTGAAAATAGCCTTTTTAGATCTTGGGCTCCATATAAAAGTTGTAGCCCTATGTCTTACCTTTCCATCCATATAAATTGGACCTAAATCTGAGATATATAGCTCCAGATATGACCCAATTACCGAACAGTGTTCCGGTTTGGATCACACCGACATCTCTTTTCTAAGTTTGGCCATCTCTTTATCCTTGCAATTTAAGTTCTTCAAGTCATCAATCAATCCTTTCATTTATATGATAGCCCTGCATTAAAAATAGACATTTACCATAAATTATAGGTATCTTATATTATTAGATACATTATTATAAAACATATTTTAGTTAAGGAGTTATTGATACTTCAAGTGCAAAATGATGATATAAAACCATGATAAAAATGCACTTTTAAGTACTAATCACACCCCTCAACCAGCTTATTACTAGTCCCTAGTAATCAAAGCGTTACAACAATTTGCAACTTTCACAAAGCAAGGTATTCATCATTTAACTTCCATTAATCTATCCAGATAAACAAACTCTCATTAAATTTATATATCTGCTCAATACCTCTTAACAAGATATTAATAAACCTTTCTTTTGTGCTCAATGTATCAACACATAATTATAGGGCTTTTCTTGGAAGAAAACAAAATTTTTGTTCTAATGTTTAAGGTTAACTTCCTTGGGATGGGATTATTATTTTTGTCGTCTTTCTTTTTTTTTTTTTTACTTTTTTTTTTAAATGTATATACATATAATTTAAAAACATCATGCATCTTTAACCCATGTAACGAGCTTTCAACTAATGACTCCCAGACCAGTTGGTCTTAGGGCATTAGGTGTTAAGACACCCCTACGAGCTTAGTAACTCGGGTCGTAGATACTGATATGTAGATAGTACAATGTTTGATTTCCTTAAGCTTTTCTCCTCAACCCATGTAACAAACGTTGGGCCAATAGCTCCCAAGTCAGTTGACTTTAGGGTATTAGGTGTTAAAACACCCCTTCGGGCTTAATTGCTTAGGTTAGGGAGGCTACAAAACCAAACTTATCTACATTTTTATTATCATCATTTTATTTTTTTTTCTTTTTTTTTTCTCTTTTTTTATGTTTTTTTTTTAATTATATACAATTCCTTTCCCTTAGTTGTTACCTTTAACAAAAGAACATAAATAATGTAATAATCCAATATGCAACCCACAATCATATGTTAAAGTGTGTGTGTGTAAATTAAGGTTTAAGAATACATGTTAAATAAGTATATGAGCAGAATTAAGTGATAACAATACGAGAGTTTGTAAACCTGAATATTTCAGGAAGTATTATAATAGACCTTGTTAAGAATGGTTACTAAGATGCGTCTCAAGAGTCACTTTAACAAAAGAACTCCTTTACTCTGCCATCCTAGTAACAATAATTATGCACATGCTTTATGAAATGAAAAACAATTTTTTTTTTTTATCAACTACTACCCTCTCCCCCCAACCAAAACGAGACATTGTCCTCAATGTTCTAAGGTAGAAAGATAGAGTATAGAAGATATCACTTGAAATAACGAACACTGACAAAACCTGAAACACACTGAAAAAAAAATAAGAAATAACAAAACACAATAATAAAACCAAAATACACAAAAGTTCACAAATGAAGGCTCAAATCCAATCTAAGCTTTTTACGGCTTTCCTTAGATGACCAATTTATGCGACTCATGGAAGGATCAATCACAGGAGTGAAAGATTGTAGTTGGTCAATCAATTGTTCAGCAGTAGTAGCAGAGATTATGATTTGTCGTGCAGAAGATGTTAGAAATTCCTGTTCCACAGCATGATCAAGAAAAGACAACAACTTATCATAATAACCATTAACATTTAACAAACCAATGGGTTTATGGTGAATGTGCAGTTGAGCCCAAGAGGAAATATGAAAGATCTCTTCCAATGTGCCTAGACCACCTGGTAAAGCAATGAAAGCATCAGCATGATTAAACATTGCATTCATTCGAGCCGACATTGTGGAGACCTGAAGTTCCTCTCCAATTGTTTTTCCAATGATGTCCCCTTGTGCCAAAGCTTCAAGGACGATTCCTAAAACTTGACTACCTCCTAAAAATGCAGCTATTGACACACCTCCCATTAACCCAAGACTGCCTCCCCCATACACTAAATGAATCTTTCTCTCAGCTAGCACCTGACCAAGATGGTTTGCTGATTCTAAAAACTCCTTTTCTTTCCCAGGACTAGATCCACCAAAAACACAGATATTTCTTATTTGATGACTTGAGGAACTTGCCATTTCTACACACTTCTGTATTTGTTGAATGTATGGGTTGAGTAGAAATGAAAGGAAGGAAAAGAGGGTTTTATAGATGAGAAAGTAGAAAGGCAATCATAACATCTATATGTAGGCCAGCTAGAGTCTCACACTCTCTCTCTCTCTTTTTATTTATTTATTTATTTACTTTTGAAAAAAACATGTGTATGTACAGGTAGTTGTGATTGTGGCTCACATCTTCCCTTGGTTTTACGTCCAAGAACGACTTAAACGCCCTCTATGGGTCGGGGATAGGCTTCCCATCCAGTTTTCTTAAAAACTGGCAAACAGGGTCTTTTTTAGTCAGATTCCCAAGACTAAGTCGATCATGTTCTTTATGAAATAGTGGCCATAAATCATGAATTGCATGATGCACATCTCCACTAGGATGCATCTCAAGAGTCAATAGAAGATTATCTAAAGACTCCTTACTCAAGCCATCCTTAATGAATTGTATTTTATCTTCACGGTTTATAGATACCATTCCTAAAGAACGACATTGTGTATTACAAGTCCATCTAGCACATCGATGACAGACATCCAGTCGTTTTGCACGACGCTTCTTTGCAAAAGTGCTTTTACCTGTTCCAGGCATGTGTGAAATGAAGTTAGAGGACTCACCTGATAATCGGACATTTGCTTCAATCAACCAGCGAATATCTTCAGGAATTCCATGATTCATTAACAATCTCAATCTTGCACATCTAGCACGGTAAATTTTTGTAATCGCATTCTGAGGTAGAGCAGGAAAATACTTTTTCAATTTTTCAAGATTAATGTCCATTTTCAAATGAGAATTGAAAGAGAGATTCAAAGAATTACACAGATATATACACAGATATCAGTTATTATGGGAAACTGAAAGAACCGACTTAAGTCACGGAGTACCGTTATCCGCCATTTGACCGGGGTGAGAGAAACTAGCAAAAATCACTCAAAAAGAAACACAAAAACAATGTGAGAAAAAAAATAATAATAATCAACCTTTATCTACAAAATCATTCAAACCAGCTGATTCATTTTCACTAGGAAAATTATCAAAGTAAGCTTTCAAACGATGTCCATTTTCCTTAAAATCATTGTCATTCATTGAATTCTCAATATCACAGGCCCCATAAGGATTGGTCCATCTTAATCTTAGCTCTTTAGGGAATGCATAGAGTTGAGAATCATAAAACAAAACTTTTTGACCAGTGTCAATTTTTTGACAATTTTCACAAGTTTTGCAGAATGCATGTGTGTCTTTTAACATGGTGGGCCAATAAAATCCATTTTGAAAGATTTTTGCAGCAGTCTTTTTTGACGAGAAATAACTTCCACATGCTTCAAAATGACAAAGTTTAATGACACGACTTACCTCATTGTCGGGAATGAATCTTTGAAATATTTGATCAGGACAATATTTGAATAAGTTAGGGTCATCACAGTAAAAGCTCTTCACTTCGTTCAAAAACTTTTCTTTGTCTTGCGTACTCCAATCAGCTGGCAAATCTTCTAAGGCAAGAAAATTGATATTTTTATTATACCAAGGCATTGGACTAAGAGAAAGTAAGGATTAGTTACGAAAGCAATCATCGATTGGTGTGATGTTAGATGTCGAATCTGTTGTCAATGTTGACAAAAGATTTGCATCAACATTTTCGGTGCTTGTTTCATCCGTGATTTCTTCCTCAGAATAAATCATTTGCAAATCTTCAGTTTCATCCAATTCATTTTTACTTAAAGTAGATTCAAGTTGATCATAAACTAATTCATCAATATGATCTACTTCTTGTAAATCATTATCATCTCCAGGTTGCTTGCAAATGTTAAAAATATTCATCTCCAATGTCATGTTTCCAAATGATAGCTTCATCAGTCCATTCCTACAATTAATCAATGCGTTAGAGGTTGCAAGAAACGGACGTCCTAAAATAACAGGAAATGAATTACATGCTTCAACAGGTTCTGTGTCCAAGACAATAAAATCCACAGGATAAATGAATTTATCGACTTGTACTAACACATCTTCAATTATTCCTCTAGGCACTTTTACAGATCTATCGGCAAGTAAAAGAGATATAGAAGTTGGTTTTAACTCACCTAGATTGAGACTCTGAAAGACTGAATATGGAAGTAAATTCACACTAGCACCAAGATCAAGTAAGGCTTTTTCAATTTTATGCTCTCCAATAAAGCAAGAAATTGTAGGACAACCAGGGTCTTTATATTTCAAAGCATTATTGTTTTGAAGAATAGCACTTACTTGTTCGGCTAGAAAGGCTTTCTTTTTCACATTCAGTTTCCTCTTCACAGTGCATAGATCTTTCAAAAATTTAGCATAGGAAGGAACCTGTTTAATAGCATCCAGCAAAGGTATATTGATCCTTACCTGTTTGAAAATTTCATAAATTTCAGAATTGTGATTGACTTTTCTTTGTTTGGTCATGGCTTGAGGAAATGGAAGTGCTGGCGGTGAATCAGTCGTTTCTTTGCAATTTTCAGATTCATCCCCTTCCTTACCCTCAGAGATTGACTCATCATCTTTCTCATAAGGTTCAAGAGAGGGTTTTTCAATAACCTTACCACTGCGCAGAGTAGTGACTGATTTGACTTGATCCATGTGTTGGCTTCCGGAACTACTTGCATTTGCATTGTATTGCCCCTTGGGATTTTGTTGTGTTTGAGATGGAAACTTACCTTTCTCTTGGAAACTGAGAGCAGATGTTAATTTTGCAAGAGTATCTTTAAAATCTGTCATGTTTTGAGCAAGTTGAATATTGATTGTCTCTTGCCTTTCAATGAATGCATGCAATGTTTCCTCAAGATTTCTTCTAGGAGGTGGAGCATAAGGAGGTGCATATCCATGAGAATTTTGGAAATTGTGGTGTGCTTGAAATGGTGGTTGTGAAGTTTGTGCATTGTTGTTCTCACTCTTCCAATTGAAATTTGGGTGATTTCTCCAACCAGGGTTGTATGTTTGGGAGTATGGGTTATGGTTAGGCCTTTGGAAACTGTTTAAAGCATGGGCTTGCTCATGGAGACATTCCTTAAAAGAAGGCAAGGTTGGACAATCGTTGGTTGAGTGTTCATTTGTTTCACAAATTTGACACACATTGTTTTCAACAGATTTTAATTGACCACTCTTTTTCAATTCTAGTGCTTCGACTTTTCTAGCTAAAGATGCAAACTTGGCTTGAAGCTCATGATCTTCCCTAAGGTTGTACATACCTCCACTAGATGTATGAGGTTGAGTTTTACTCGGTCCCTCATAAATACCCGTGGTGTCCCAATTTTGAGCATTTTCAGCTAACAAGTCTAAGTACTCCATTGCTTCATCAGGGTCTTTATCTTCAAAAGTTTCATTGCACATCAATTCAACCATTTGCCTATCTTTAGGTGTTAACTCTTCATAGAAATGTGAAACCAATCTCCATGTTTCAAAACCATGATGAGGGCAAGTACTAAGCAAATCTCGATACCTATCCCAACATTTGTAAAATGTTTCTCCTGGTTTTTGAGTGAAAGTGGTGATTTGTCTCTTGAAAGAGTTTGTTCTATGAGATGGGAAAAACTTCTTTAAAAACTGTTGTTGCATTTCATCCCAAGCACGAATGGATCCTGGTCTTAAATTTTGTAGCCATGTTTTAGCTTTATCTTTTAATGAAAAAGGAAAAAGCTTTAATCTGATGGTGTTCATGCTACAATTTAAGTTATTATATGTGTTGCAGACCTCCTCAAATTCTCTTAAATGCAAGTATGGATTTTCCAATTCTAAACCATGAAAAGAAGGTAAAAGTTGAATAATACCTGGTTTAAAATTAAAATGAGATGCATCAGGAGGAAAAACTATGCATGATGGTGCACTTGTTCTTGTGGGATTCATGTGGTCTCTAAGTGTTCTAGCACGGTTATTCTCATTATTCTCATTTTGAAGTGATTGATTATCTTCTTCGGCCATATTTTCTGAAAATGATGAGGATATCCTACAAAGTCTACCACTTGATGTGCGTGACCACACTCTCATGCACGTGTAGGAATAAAATAAAAAGAAGAAGAAAACAAAAGAAGAAGAAACAAGAGAAAAGAAACAAAGTTATATACAAGAAAAGTGAAAAGAGAAAATAAAATAAATACTATAATTTATACAAGAACTTACCTCCCCAGCAACGGCGCCAAAAACTTGACACGACTAAAAGGTTGATGTCTTCTCCCAAGTGCAGGAGTGTCGAAGTAATAAATAACCCGGCAAGACCGGGGTCGAACCACAGGGAGGTTAATTGTACAAATTATAATAACAATAATACAACAACAATAATAATAATAACAACAATAATAATAATAACAACAATAATAGTAATAGTAGTAGTAGTAGTAGTAGTAATAATAATAATAATAATAATAATAATAATACTAGTAGTAGTAGTAGTAGTAGTAGTAGTAGTAGTAGTAGTAGTAGTAATAATAATAAAGAAAGAGAAGAAGAAGATGATGATGAGAACTTGGAGATGGAAAATTAATGTAAGGATTAAACAATAATAATAACAAATGTCAAGGTTAGAGGTTCCACTAATGGTATATCAAACAAGTATAGTATAAACTCTTGTTATTGAATTGGAAACCACACACAAAGGAGGTTCCAATCAGATTATATATTGTTAACATGATTACATTAGTCATCTTATTCAATTAATGCTAATACTTGTAAATCTCGTCAAGCATTCATGATTATAACTTATGTTAACAACAAATCAAGTTCCTTTCATAGCTCAGGTGTCGGTTATACCATACATTATGGGCTATGAAAGTACCAAGCATTTGTTGTACCAAGTGTTATACAACATAAATCAAGATTAGTCATTTAACAAGCAAAGTATTAAAGAGTGAACAAGATAACAAATATAAAACATGTTAGTATCAAACATTAAAGTCCATATTAAGTTTACATTATACTTATTCTCACACCATTAGTGTAGCCTTTTCACCTTGACATAATTAACTTAGCTAGACATAATGAAAGAAAGCAAAATAGATAAACAAAATAAGAACATAAAAGCTAACTAAGTAAAGGAAAGGAAATGAAAAGCATAAACTTAATATTATTGAAAACAAAGCATAAAAAATACAAAGAGAGAAAGGAAGAGCATGATCTTGATCTGAACACCAAGATGCCTAAATGAATGGCAAATGCCTCCTTTTATAGGCCAAAATTGGGAACTATTGATTTGATGACTAATTGATAAGTGGGTGGCCAACTTTTGACTTGGTGACAATCCTTATCTTCTCTTGTCTGCCCAAAACGTCATTGATAACGTCAAAATTGGAGCCAGCTGAAAACATGAAAGTTGTAGGCAATTGTCTCAGCTTTCTTGTGTAAACAATTCAGCTCATTTGGACTTCTAGAACTCCAGATATGGCCAAAATACCGAACAGTGCTCGGGCTGGAAGACAGATTCAGGCTTCTTTGTTGTTGCTACAATTTGGACTTGAAAATAGCCTTTTTAGATCTTGGGCTCCATATAAAAGTTGTAGCCCTATGTCTTACCTTTCCATCCATATAAATTGGACCTAAATCTGAGATATATAGCTCCAGATATGACCCAATTACCGAACAGTGTTCCGGTTTGGATCACACCGACATCTCTTTTCTAAGTTTGGCCATCTCTTTATCCTTGCAATTTAAGTTCTTCAAGTCATCAATCAATCCTTTCATTTATATGATAGCCCTGCATTAAAAATAGACATTTACCATAAATTATAGGTATCTTATATTATTAGATACATTATTATAAAACATATTTTAGTTAAGGAGTTATTGATACTTCAAGTGCAAAATGATGATATAAAACCATGATAAAAATGCACTTTTAAGTACTAATCAGTATGTCAAACAAGTATAATATAAACTCTTATTATTCAATTGAAAACCACACATAAAGGAGGTTCCAATCAGATTGTAGATTGTTAACATGATTACATTAGTCATCTTATTCAATTAATGCTAATACTTGTAAATCTCGTCTAGCATTCATGATTATAACTTATGTTAATAACAATTCAAGTTTCTTTCATAGCACAGGTATCAATTATACCATACAGTATGAGCTATGAAAGTGTCAAGCATTTGTTGTACCAAGTGTTATACAACATAAATCAACATCAGTCATTTAACAAGCAAAGTATTAAAGAGTGAACAAGATAACAAATACAAAACATGTTAGTATCAAACATTAAAGTCCATATTAAGTTTACATTATACTTATTCTTGCATCATTAGTGTAACATTTTCACCTTGACATAATTAACTTAGCTAGACATAATGAAAGAAAGAAAAATAGATAAACAAAATAAGAACATAAAAGTTAACTAAGTAAATGAAAGGAAATGAAAGGCATAAACTTGATATTAATGAAAGCAAAGCATAAACATTACAAAAAATACAAAGAGAGAAAGGAAGAGCATGATCTTGATCTGAAAACCAAGATGCCTAAATGCATGCAAATGCCTCCTTTTATAGGCCAAAATTGGAAACTATTGATTTGATAATTAATTGATAAGTGGGTGGCCAACTCTTGACTTGGTGACAATCCTTATCTTCTCTTGTTTGCCCAAAAAGTCATTGATAACGTCAAAATTAGAGCCACTCAAAAACATGAAAGTTGTAGGCAATTGTCTCATCTTTCTTGTATAAAAACTTCAGTTCATTTGGACTTCTAGAACTCCCGATATGACCAAAATATAGAATAGTGCCCGGGCTAGAGAATAGATTCGGACTTCTTTGTTGTTGCTACAATTTGGACTTGAAAATTGCCTTTTTAGATCTTGGGCTCCATATGAAAGTTATAGGCCTATGTCTTATCTTTCCATCCATATAAAGAAGACCTAAATCTGAGATCTGTAGCTCCAAATATGACTCAATTACCGAACAGTGTTTCGGTTTGGATTGCATCGACATCTCTTTTTTAATTTTGGTCATCTCTTTGCCCTTGCAATTTAAGTTCTTAAAGTCATCAATCAATCCTTTCATTTATGTGATAGGCCTGCATTTAAAATGAACATTTACCATAAATTAAAGATATCTTATATTGTTAGATATATTATTATAAAACATGTTTTAGTTTAGGAGTTATTGATACTTCAAGTGTAAAATGATGATATAAAACCATGATAAAAATACACTTTTAAATACTAATCACTCTCAAACTCTAGAGTTTGAGGTGATTTTAGACTAGCAAGTTCAAACTTGAACGACCCATCTTGCTGCTGATTATAAATAACTCAATGCTGAGATGGTCAAACTCCAACGATTGGTAATGAACATGAGATCATAAATGAGAGATAAATGTGCTCTTTTTTATTGAGATCACAAATGAGAGGTACATGTGCTTACTCTTATTGACCTCACTATCCCAGTGAAAAGCCATCTCCTCCTCCTCCAGCGCCACCTCTATTTTAGATTTATCATATTTGAATGTATAAGTGTTTAAATTTATAATAAATATTTAATTTTTATAATAATTTATTTTATTTTAATTATTTTTCTAGTTTTTCTCAATTTTTTTTAAAAATATTTTTAAAATACAACACAATTTCATTAGTATATTTTAGAGAATTGAAAAATAATTACTGCAAATACCACTATTATTGATGGGGTTATTGACGAAACTAGATCGTCGTTATATTCTAGATAGATAAAAAAAATTATTGTAAATATAACAGCTACTGTTAACATATCAATGAAATTAAAGATGGTATTTTGTCACTAACATGTTATATTTATCGATAGATATACAGACAGAATAAGACGAATAATGTTTTTTGTGCTTTATCCATCTGTAAATCTTTTGATATATTTATTACCGTGGACTCACAAACGGTCCATAAATTGCCCACAAGTGTTTTTTTGATAGACTGTTTCTATCTATAAATCTATTAATAACATATATACTTTTATCTATAAATCTATCAATAACATATATATTAATAGAATGCCACTGTAAATGCTACTGTAAATACCAATAAAAATTTATATGGTTACAAATATTAAATTTGATAGTGATTGGCATCGAGTACTTCTTGAATGTCTTGCCAAGATTCCGTTCTGAACCTTTTATTGCATGTGCGAGACCGACCCAATCAATATCTTGCGATACCTTTTCTTTATTTTCACCTGATTTATGTGATTTTTCTTTGTGTCTTTTCCTCAACAAATTGGTTTGGAGATAGTGTTTATGGTCTTAAAGATAATTACACCTTCTTAATGATCTTTATACAAAAAAAAAAATAAAGAGAGAAAGAAAAGGAATGAGACAATAAGAACGATGATAATTAAGACCACATCTCACTTGTATCCAGGGATGAAAAAGATAAGGATTGTGTCACCGTATAGAAGAGTCAAAGACATAATATTGATATGGCACCCGTGTAAATACTTGTAATGAAACTTATTGGTATTACTATTTTTACATTCTGAAATCCAGTAAGAAACAGGCTGTGCAAGCTGGAGTGCTCAAAAAAGTTCATCTCAAAATAAACATCCGCCCTAATTACCATTCAAGTTCCATCCAAACCTCGCTACTTATTCAATATCTCTAGAGATTAAGCACAATTACAAATACAGGAATTGTTTCAGTGGTTAGAGATCTTTTTAGTTTGTAATCTGCTAGTAGTTTTGAGCTGGACAAAGACTATCCTACAATTAGGCTTATCACTCAACAACATGGCATGAGATGGCATAATGAAAGCAAAAAATCAATGGAGGACAATGAGACACGGAAAAATGTCAAATTTTATCTGCCTATTTTGCTGGCATGAAAACTGTATAAAGCTAGCTTGAGCAATCAATAGTTTGTAATGCATCTGAGATAAACCATTTTTTTGGTCAATCTAGAGGGCAAAAGAAAGTACAATTTAAGATTGCATAGAGATGGCAGGAGGAGGTTTCGTTGCGCAAAGTGGGGGGAGGAACTATGAAGGTAGCGTCACAACGTTCGTTATCATCACCTGTTTGGTGGCTGCAATGGGCGGTCTCATTTTTGGTTATGACATTGGTATCTCAGGTAATAAACGGAACACCTTTTAATTATCTTGTTGTAGTGGCAAATATTGCAGGTGAATCACGTCAATGTCTTAAAAGGACTGATGATTGGATTATTTTGTTGTACAACGTTGCAGGTGGTGTGACTTCTATGGACTCGTTTCTCAAGAAATTCTTCCCATCTGTGTACAATAAAGAGAAGGAAGAACGTCATGACAATATGTACTGCAAGTTTGATAGCCATTTGTTGCAATTGTTCACGTCTTCCCTCTACCTTGCTGCTTTGGTAGCTTCCTTCTTTTCCTCTACGGTAACTAGATTATTCGGCCGTAAAATCTCCATGTTGAGTGGAGGGTTAGTTTTCCTTGCTGGTGCCATTGTTAACGGCGCTGCAAAAAATGTAGCAATGCTTATCATTGGCCGTCTGTTGCTTGGTGTTGGCGTTGGATTTGCCAATCAGGTAACTGTTTCTCTCAGTGTTGTCTTTCTCTACTTGAAATGTTTATAACGTTGAATGTTGATATTCATTTTCTCTGTTCTATGCAGTCTGTTCCAATTTATCTGTCTGAAATGGCACCAGCAAAGATTAGAGGAGCACTTAACATCGGTTTCCAAATGGCCATTACAATCGGTATCCTTGCTGCAAATCTCATTAACTACGGCACATCAAAGATCGAAGACGGATATGGCTGGAGAATTTCTTTGGCTCTTGCGGCTGTCCCCGCTGTAATGATTGTTGTTGGATCTTTTTTCCTTCCAGACACTCCCAATTCTATCCTAGAGAGAGGCTACCCCGAGAAAGCGAAGACAATGTTGCAAAAGATTCGGGGCACGCACAATGTTGAAGCAGAATTCCAAGACCTCGTGGACGCAAGTGAGGCTGCAAAGAAAGTGGAACATCCATGGAAAAACATCTTGCAGCCAAGATATAGGCCTCAACTTGTCTTTTGCGCATTGATTCCATTCTTCCAGCAAATTACTGGAATCAATGTCATCATGTTTTATGCACCTGTTCTCTTTAAGACCTTGGGTTTCGGAGATGATGCTTCACTTATGTCTGCAGTCATCACGGGCATGGTCAATGTTGTCTGTACAGCTGTTTCCATCTACTCAGCTGATAGGTTTGGGAGAAGAATTTTGTTCCTTGAAGGAGGCATTCAGATGATTATTTGCCAGGTATTTAATGATAACCTTAACCAATTTGTTTACTACATTCACGTTGGATCCATGCTGATTCATTGAATATGCTTACTTGATTGCAGATACTTGTAGGAGTCATGGTAGCCATCAACTTTGGAACAAATGGTGTAGGAGAAATGTCAGGTAGCACAGCCAACTTTGTACTGTTCTTGATATGTGCTTACGTTGCAGCATTTGCCTGGTCTTGGGGTCCATTGGGATGGTTGGTGCCTAGTGAAATCTGCCCTCTTGAGATTAGATCAGCAGGGCAAGCCATCAATGTCTCAGTCAACATGTTCTTCACTTTCCTCATTGGCCAGTTCTTCCTAACCATGCTCTGTCACTTCAAGTTTGGTCTCTTCTTTTTCTTTGCTGGCTTCGTTGTTATCATGACCATCTTCATTTACTTCTTCTTGCCCGAGACAAAGAATGTCCCAATTGAAGAAATGAACACTGTCTGGAAGGCACATTGGTTCTGGCGCAAGTACATCCCTGATGATGCCGTCATTGGTGTCGAAACACATACTGCATGAAATCACCATCAGGATGAGAACATTTGTTTTGGACACTTGGGGCTATGTACATATGCTTTTTAATTACATGTTGTGCAACATTTCAAGTTCAAAAAAATTAAATAAAGATCAATGCACTCTGATTTTTTATTTGTTTGTAAGTTTTTGGTCGTCTTTTGAATATCTTCTCTTTTGTATTTTTCCAATTTCACGTTGTTCAAAATGCAAACAACAGAAAACATCCAAACCAATTCTTATCAGTACTCGTCCATATGATTCATAAATTCCATTCTCTATTCTAATTAGATCCAAACTTACACCTCTTGTAAGCTAAAATGTCAAATTTCAAACCATATATATTTGTTGTTTTTTCATTGATTGGCCGGTTATAATGTGCTTTAAATTTCTTATATTTAAAGAATTTTTCAAAAAACTTTATATAAAAATTACTTAACATACTCTGAGTTAGAAGGATATGGAACCAAGAACCATTAAATATATTTGGTCTAAATTTTTTAAATTTAATCAAAGCCAATAAATTTAATTTAAGCTAAAACCCCAATAAATTTAATTTGTTTGGTTGTGAAGATCTTTAGATCACGGGCGAGACTTGTAGAAAATTTTATTTTTTACAAATTTCCTCTCATGATTAATTTACTTTTTTAATTTTGTACAATAAGTAAATTTATTTTGAATTTATATCTTCTAACTTGGAATTGTAGTGGGATCAAAAATATATCAAGTTTAGAAAAGTACTTTTAAAGGGAAGTTTATCCTCTAATATAAAAAGTAAATTTTCTTTATATATACAATATTAATATTCCTAAATAATGCTGAAAATATAGCAAAATTGTATGAAAAAATTAAAATAACTGGGTATAAATCTCACACCATTTTTTTTCTCTCAAACTTTTTTTGTTGGTTTTTTTAGGAGAGAAATTGTTTTTATTTTTTTTCTTTTCTTATTATTTTCTTATCTTTCTCTTTGAATTCCCTCTTTTTTTTTCATGAATCTTAACTTTTAAATTTATGTATCTTGTAGGATTCAAGAATTTGGAAATATATTGAGACACTTCTTAAATAATAAACTTGAAGATTTAGGTAAATCTTTTTAAAGAAATCTGAATAAAAGTTTTAAACATGTGAGATTTTAAGTTGATTTAATTTGAAAAAAATAAAAAATATTTGTATAAATCCAAAAATTTTAATCATGTGAGATCTTAATTTAATTTGATTTGATTTAATATGATATGATTTATATAAAACATGGTAAAATTATCTTTTCAAATATATTAAAAGGAAAAGTTAGTTACCTTTGCTAAATTTCATTTACTTTCCAAATGAAAGAAAGTAAACAAATCTAACAAAATAATATTCATATGCCTCGTCAAATTGCTTTATCTTCACTTAACAAATAACTTGTTTTTTTTTCATATGTCCATACTTTCTTCCTTTATTTCTCATTAAATTGCTTAATTCAATCATTTCTTGTTTAGTTTTGCATCACCGTCAAACTAGGCCTTATCTTCTCCTACAATTCCTTTTCTTTTTAGAACATTCTTACCATAATGCAAAGCCTATTGTTTGGCCAAAAAAAAAAAAAACTAGCCAATTTCATATTTCATGTACAGTTACCTTAACACATTGCTAGCACACTTTGCATTTTTGATCACTTTCTTTCCCAGTTAAGTTCTTTCATATATCAGTATTCAATTGTAAATTATTGTTTTTTTTCTAGAAACATTCAGCAAATAAAGGATACAAAAATACAAATATAATCATCCATTTCATGATGAAGTCAATGTTAACATAATATCCAATATGTCATGATGGCATTAAGCCAAGTATATAACAATTATAATTAAATTACCTAAACATTGATCATCAAACCTTTCTTTTCTTCTACAAGATCTATAAGCCCTTAATTTTCTTATTATAGATTCTTGAGAATTGAAGACAGGAATTGATTCCATATATTCCCCTCACAGCATCTACAGTTTTAACCTTTTATTACCCTAAACCTTTTATTCCATATAATAAACAATGAAACTAACTATGCATGATATATTAAAAAAGTTATCATGGTTATTCACAACATCAAAATGAATTATAGATATAATATTATGTCAAAACATTAATCTAGTAATGTCTTAAGTTGCCATTAGATTTGCACAGATACGATGTGCAAATACTGAAATTATAATGATATACAAAACCTATTAGGGATTGGTTTATTACCAAAATAAAAGAAAGGATACATAAAAGTATGTAGTTGTTTGCAATGAATAAATTGTCAAACATTAGGCAATAATATTTAGGGGTGTTCATGTCATTCATAAAAATAACTCACTCATAATACAATTGGTTGTGTCGCATGTGTGCAGTATCATGATAATCGTCCTTCTAGATTGAAATCCTTGGGTATGGGTGAAAAGAACAAAGAATTCTTGTACTTTATCATGTAAAAAAGGTTTAGACTCGTCATCTAGTATTTTGATTACTAAAAACCTAAAATAGTTTTCAGAGTTGCCCCCTGGTATTTTTTTTTCTATTACAATATGTAATTGTTTTATATTGCAATTTCTCTCATGTTTTTTTCTTCTTATTTTAAGGTTAGTTGGGTTTTAAGCTATATAGATTGGTGGCTCGTGCTACACTGTGGGCTGGACAAAAATATTTTTTAACATTTCCCTTTTTTGTTCAAATCATTCCCTCATTTAGTAGTTTGCAGGTTTGAAATTCAGTCACAAAAGCTTCAATCACTTTAAATCAATGAAATTGAATCTTGTTTTACCAAACCGAGCATCAACCAAGGGTTGGATTTTTTCTTAACATCGTGAAATCCCATGCAAAGCTAGCCAAAACAAACCCTAAGATCCAATCCCAAATAAACTTAATATAAAAATGGATGACATTAAAAGGAAAAAAAATTGAGTAACAAAAAAAAAACATTATGGAACATTATTGCAAACCAAAATATTTTTTATTTAGGACTATTGTCATTTTTGGTATCATAAATTCAAGAATTCTTTTAGTTGTTTTCTTAATTACAAAAATTAAACATATAGTAATATTCATATTACAACAAAAGAACATCATCATTGAGCTACTTATTACGGAGAGCTTTCAAGAGTTTATTGATTGTTAAAAGTAATTTATGTCACTACTTTGAAGGTCCTTCCAAGTCAAAGTTGAAAAGAAAAGCTTAGTAAAGTAACAATGTAGAAAAAGAAATTAGAGAAATGATGGCCTTATATATTATATTTCTTAATGAAAGTAAATTTGGTATTGAAAAAAAAATGTCATCTTTTCCTTTGTCCACACAAAATTTCACATGTTAAAAATATATTAAAAATGGTGTCAAAATTATTGTAATAGATTTGATTACAAGAAACAAAATGAAAACTCTCTCGAGGTGATATTCACGTGCACAAATTCTCTAATTAACAGTCAAATCTAGATCTTGCTTTGGATGAGAAGGTATTCATTCGAGTCTATAAGCTTTAACCATGTGAGTTCTTAACTTGATTTGATTTGATGAAGACAACGATTATTCACACAAACTCGAAAGCTTTAAACATGTGAGATCATAACTTGATTTGATTTCATAAAGATAGATTATTCACACAAGTTTAAAAAATTTAAACATGTGAGATCTTAACTTGATTTAATCGTACAAGATCTTAACTTGATTTGATTTGTTGAAGATGAAGAGTATTCATACAAGCTTAAAAGCTTGAATCATGTAAGATCTTAACTTGATTTGATTTGACAAAGAAGAAAAGTATTTATGTGAGCCTAACATGTGAGATCTTAACTTGATTTGATTTAATAAAGGTGATGAGTATTCACACGAGCCCAGAAGCTTATTCGAGTGAGATCTTAACTTGATTTGATTTGTAAAAGATGAAGAGTATTTATGTAAGCTCAAAAGCTTTAACCATATGAGATCTTAACTTGAATTGATTTGATAAAGAAAAAAAGTATTCACGCGAGCCCGACATATGAGATCTTAACTTGATTTGATTTCATAAAGTTGAAAAGTATTCACTAGAACTTGAAAGCTTTAATCATGTGAAATATTAACTTGATTTAATTTGATTAAAAAAATATTTATATGACTTTAAAAGTTATAAACATGTGAGATGTTAGCTTTATTTTATTTGATGAAGGAACAGACTTTGATTCTTAGTTTTCTTAATTTGATTTGATGAAGGAAAGAACTCGAATCCCTTACTTCCTTGATATCATTTGAATTTCTTAGAAAGCACTTCCAAGTATTTGTATTTGGTCTTCAATCTATTTTTTTTCTTTTTTTATTCGTCTTTTGTACTTGTCTTCTATGTTTATATGCTTGTTCCTTTTGATTTTGTGGCTTTGTTGTCTATGAAATACTAGTCAAGTGTAATTTATTTTAAATTTCCTTCATCTAAAGGATATTTTAGAAAAATTGATATGAAAATTACTTAAAATAAACTAAAAGTTTAAAGGATATGAAAGTAAAAATTATGAAATGTATTTGGATTAGATTTTATTTTATTTTATTTTATTTTGGGCCCTAAACTAACAAATTTTATTTGAACCCAAACCCTAATAAATTTAATTCATTTGGTCATAAAAATCTTTGGATCATGGCCTAGACTTGTAGAAATTTTAATGTTTATAAATTCCCTTTCAAAATTAATTTGCTTTTTTTTTTTAATTTTAGCACAATAAGTAAATTTATTTTCAATTTATCTCTTCTAACTTTGAATTATCATGAGATCAAAAGTATATCTAGTTTAGATAAGTATTTTTAAAAAGAAGTTCATCTTTTATCTCCTAGTTTAGCAAGGAAACTTTCTTTATATATACAACATCAATGTCCTCAAATAGTATTGAAAATTTAGAGAACTTATATGAGAGCATTAAAATAACTATGTATAAATTTTACATTATTTTTTTCTCTTAATTTTTTGGAAGTTTTTCTATAGATTGTTTTTCATTTTTTTTCCTATCTTTTTTTAATTATTTTCTTATCTTTCTCTCTAAATTTTCTCTTATTTTTTCATGAATTTTGACCTTTAGTTTTATATATTTTATTGGATTCAAAAATTTAAAAGTATCTTGGGACATTTCTTAGCCAATAAACTTGGAGATTTAAATGAATATTTTCAAAAAGACCCTTAAAGTCTTCGAGATTTCATGAATCTTTTTAAGAAGGATTCTTGTAAGCTTAAAGATAAAATGGTGATCCTTTCAAGTGCTCCCAAGTGATAGGAAACTTTGGTAAACCTTTTAAAAAGGAATTGCTTGGACACTTGAAACTTTAGTAAATCTTTTTGGAAGATTCTTGAGAACTTGAAAATTTTGTAAATTTTTTTAGAAGAACCTTGAGAACTTGGAACTTTGAGATGGTTTATCAACATTATCTTGGACTATATATATATATAAAAGAAAGATCTTAATCCCTTTTTTATAGGAATGACTTCTCCCAAAATAAACTCTAAGATTGTTATTAAACATTAACATCCATTTAATTGATGAGTTATTAATTGATAAAACACATTTACTTTTCAAAAATTAAAGTGAAATACTATCAAAGTGGCAAGATAAAGAAGCTTAGACATGCAATGCATAAGCCTATAACAAGTCCTTGTAGTGTGGAAGTGATAACTCCACTTTCAGAAGTAGATATGAAGATTGTTAGTGAGTACCCAATATAGAGACAAATGGTGTCTAATGATTGCTATGTCAGATCATCAACCATCTTTATATGTTTCTTCTAACCATAATAATGAACAGAATGCTCTACAAGCCTATGCTGCAAGTTTAATCAATAAAAGTAAAGATATATAAGGGAATAAACTTGATTTATGAGAAGGAATTTAATATCTTAGAGGATTTTAGGATTGGTTTGTAAAAGCCTACCAAATGTTGTTAAAGAAAAACAATGAATTGGCATATGCATTAAACTCAACCTCTTTTGATATCATCACCTAAATAATATGCATTTTGCATTGATAAGGACTTAGTGTCTTTTTAGGAACACCTTTAGGATTTTAATTTGGAAAATGTGCAACATCATTAGTTTGTCTAGTTTAGAAGAGTACTATGAAGAGGTTGTCCCTAATTTTGAAGAGTTCTCATATATTGAAGGTGAATCCCCATTGCCCACGACTTCCCTTTATTTATTCTAGGTTTTTGCTTGTACAAGAAAAGAATTGTGATAGAATTCATCATACAAATTGGCTTAATTTTTAGTTTAATTATGAATCATTCACACAAAATCCTAGTTTGTCATGAAAGTACAAATCTATTTCAAAGCTAAAAATTTATGCATATGGGAAACAAAAAGGATCAAGGATATAAAAATATTTTTTAAAGATATCTTGTATCATACAAGACACTTAAAAAGATCTACTAAAGTGGAAGATCCATTCACTCTTTTAGGCATTGATTGAACACTTGAACATTATGACTACTTGAAACTTGCTACTTACCTAAGTCTTTAGCTTTGGTAATTTCTATTTTTGTAGAATGAAGATTTCATTCGTGTTGACATATTTAAGACTACTTTAAAAATGGCAACATATATCTTTTATAGCCTAATTCATTATATTTTAGCATATATATATATATATATATATATATAGGCCTATCTTAGACTATTAATTATCTATTGTTAGTACATAACATGGGACTACACTAACTTTATTTTCTAAGCATTTTTTCTATGCTTCGGCTGGATTGCACTTTTATCTTTGGTATATGTTATTATTGATAATGATTACCTTTTTAAATTATTAAGAGATTTAAAGGCACTTTAAATGCATTTCAATGTAGGAACCTAATGCTACAAATTATCATAAACTATTACGTGGTCCACTTTAAACTCAAGACTTTTGCTTGGCTTTAGTTCTTTAGCTTAATAATCTTCGACCTTGATAATGGACAAATGAGAAATAAAATTTTAGAGTTTATGATGAGTATTCTTCCTATGTATTTATCATATTGTAAAGGAGGAAAATATATTTTAAAGATGTATAATCCTCATTGTTTTACTCGGCAACATGGGTTTAAAAAACGATTTATAGGTACTTTTATCCTACCATAATGTCTTATTGATCCATCCTCTTTAAAAATAAGCTTAACTTTCTCTTACAAAGTAAGGGAGTAGTGCAACATTCCATGTAAAAGTTAACTTGGTATCCCTAGAAGTTGATCCAAGTTACATAACTTGGTAAGATAACAAAGTGTTTTCTTAATTCATCAATATTTCTGTAAAAGTCCTTTTTTAAAGTGAAAATAATAATTTTTCTTTGAATTTGAATGAAAACACTAGGATAATATCAAGAAAAAAGAAAAAGAAAAGACTCCCACCAAAATGGTTCCACCTCTACCTTTTATTCAAAAGCATGGTTATTCTGAACCATAAAATTAGTCCTCTACAAAGAAAACACAAGGAGGTTGTTATCATATTAAGTCTCTAGTCAATATAGGACAAGTAGTGAAAACAAAGATTCAAATCTCCTTTCTCCACTTTATTGTCCTAGAGAGGTGGATAATCCTTCTATTATGACATATATTATATATCTTGATAACATTTCTTTTTAGATTTCTACTCACATTGGGCATAACAATAGGGATAAGAATTTTGATCTACCTCCTTTATTGTTTTTCTTAAAAAGGTGGTTGATTTTTTCATAATTGTTTTTACTTTTGACAAAGAATTTTTTTTTATTATTTATATGTATATTTCATACTTATCTCATTTAATTTCAACCTCTTTTAACTATTTTAGAGATTTAAGATTCAAATCTTCCAAGTAAGTTGGATAATATCACTAAGGTGATTATAGTAGTTGTAAAATCTTCTACCACACCTTTAACTCCTTATAAAGGTTATACTAGCAACATTGATGGGAGAATTCTGAACTCAAGTTGTATTGCTCATGAAACTAAAGATGATGGTGAAGAAAAAATGACTTTTGAGCTTTACATGTATGATATTGTATCTCAAAGGCATGCATATGTTTCTAAACCCAAGTTGATGCTTTTTTCTTTCTTTAATGTTTGGCCTACCTAAACCTTCTCTCATTTATGATGATATTATAAGATCTATCATGTTAGTTATTAGAGATTTTTTTAGAAAGAATTCAAGCATATTTTATTGAGAGAGCTTTTTTCTCTTAGAGGTTGAAGTACTTTTGTGTTGATCCTATAACTTCTATGAATATGATAAAGATCTTTTTGAAGGATGTGGATTTTTATTTCACATCATTAGAAAATTAGCCAAAGTATGATTGATGTGTAAAAGGATAAGAAAATCACTATTTGTGGAGATCACTCATCTTTATTTAAAGGTAGAAATGATTCCTTGCAACTCAAATTGCATGAGATGACTAATCAAATGAAATTCATAGAGGAATAAATTTCAATATTACAATAATAAAAGATAGTGATAGAATCCTAAATTGACTTAATTTGTGATGAACAATAGAAAACAAATGATGAAATTAAGTTCAAAAAGAAAAAGACTTTTAAAGTTAAAAACATCCAAGGTTTGCAATGCTACTGATATTGAGAAGGGAAACTAAATCAGATGGCATTTAAAGCAAACTTTGTTTGGAATAGCAATCACAAGTGGGGGGGAAATTGTGTTTTTACCTTTCATTTATTTATTTTTATTCTTCTTTTCACTTTATATTCAAAAGTGAATTTTTTTGAGAAAATATTTACTGTTATCTTAAAAATAAAAAATTTTCTTATAAAGATGGTTATAAGCAATAAGATGAATGTATCTTTTCATTTGTTTTCTTTTATAGCTTGAATTGAACTTTTAATATCAAGGATGTAAAAAAACAAACATGAAAATTTTAAATTTTATTTATTTAGGTGTTCATAGTTTATACTTTTACAAGCTAGGAGTAATATAATATAACATGATTTGTTCTTGATTTGATTTGATTTTGTTTTTTTAGAATGACTAAACTTAGGATAAATCCTAAACTACCTAAATATCTCAATAAATGAAGGATTAAGTCTTAACGTAGTTCAAAATGATTTTTTTTTCTTTTATGTCACTCATAGTTTATATTTTTGCAGGTCAAGAGTATTATATTTTTCTATTTCTAATAGTTTAAGCTCATGTGATGTAAAGCTTGAAAAACCTTTGAACATGAAATTTCTTCAAGAGCTTCCCATTGATGGATCTAATTTATTGACTATTTTTGTCAACAATTTTATACATTGTACATTGACTCATTGGAGTTGTAATGGTACACAAGGAAATGACTTTGCTGCACATATCTATGAGTCACATGACGACAAGCTCCTTAACTGAACCTATACTAAGAGATATATTTAAGACTCATGTTAAGGAATTAGGATTATGTAGGTTTTGATCTTTATATTAGTAATCTTATTATGCTTTGTGTTTCTTATACTTAGATGAACATTATTTTTATGAGGTATTTATTTTCACTATATTGTTTAAATACTAAGAAATAATGATATTAATAAACATACTCATATACACACACATGAAGATATATATAACCATATATATAGTATATAAATAGGTTGATTGGTTCACTCACATGAACAATCAATTTAATGCTTAAGTGAGCAAAATGAGACATGAAAAATATTGCCTTAATTAAATACCAACATAAGGTCTTTGTGACTATATTTTGATGATCTTTTAATACATATCAACCTAAAAAAGCTAGGTATGAGTTCAATTATTTGGTGTTAGGCATGGTTGGCATTTAAAAAATTCAAATTGGATACTCTAGGGGTGACCAGATTAAGGCTTATATAGTATTTAGAAAATTATATATACTTTTATTTTATATATAAATTCTCTATCATAATATGAATGTCATACTATATGTGCTAAAGCAATTATAAAAAAAGGTGAGTGAATGGATCCCTACTTCCTCACCATGTAAATTCTTATGGATAATTTTTTTTTGTTTTTTATTTATTAATTTCCTTAGCTATTTTTTATTATATCACGGAGATAAAAGAGTAATGTTTGCTACTTTAGCATATTATATATAATTATAATTGATTCAATCTTATAAGACATTTCTAGAAAAACAATTTAACTTTAACTTGATGATACTAGTATGAAAGGAAAACTTTTGAATTACATTGAGATACTATAACTTAGTGTCAGTAAGTTTTGTTGCTACTAGGTCTGCAACATAATTATAAATATAATATCAATAATATATACAAGAGGTTAGAAAAGCTCTTATAAAGAGTTCCAGGTGCTAATTTTTATAGTGTACAAAAGATCTAGAATACTATGAGTCACTATATTTTTTTAGGTTGATGTCTTTATATTGGCCTTAACAAATTATTAGTGTAGAGCTTTTAAAATTGTAAGAGATTTATTAGTTGCTTATTTTATTAATCATTATAAATAATATTGACAATAAAGTAATATTGAATTACACATTAAATTTTTTTTATCTATTTAATAATTAGGTGTCCATGGTTAAACTTGACTTAAATTCTATGAAAAATAAGAGAATTTAAAAAGTCAAATTATCGAGTGAATTATGATAAATTGACATATTACATGGAGATTTTGTCTTTATCAATAAGATAATATCTCTCTTCTATCCTTATTTTATAAGGAAAATCAACTCTCAGGTTTTAATAATAAAAACTAAGAGAATATTTGTTTTCTTAAAAGAAACACAAGCATATGCAAAAAGCTAAAGAGTCCTAAGTGAGAAGAGTTCACCCTCAAACAAAAAGGCATCCATCAATTATGCTAAGTATTGAAGGATTCATGAAGACTAGAATATTATTTTGACTCACGTAGTCACAATAAATCGATGAAATTGAATCTGGTTTACCAACTATTAGATTTTTTCTTATCATCATAAATCTCATACAAAGCTAACCAAAGCAAACCATTAGATCCAATCTAAAATAAATTTAATATAAAAATAGATGAAATTAAAAGAAAAAAACCTGAATTAAAAAAAAACACGATGGGACGCCATTACAATCTATAATATTTTGTATTTAGGACAGCAACGATTTTTGGTATCATAAATTCAAGAGTTCTTTTAGTGTTTTTTTAATTATAAATTTTAAAAATATAGTAATATTCATATTATAACAAAAAAGCACTATTGTTTAGCTATTTATTTACGTTAACATAAAGAGCTCTTAAGAATTTGTTGGATGATAAAGGTGATTTACGTCACTACTTTGAAAGCCTTTCCAAGTCAGAGTTGAAAAGGAAAGCTTAGTAAAGTAACAATGTAAAAAAAAAAAAAATAGAGGAAGGATGGCCTAATACACTCGTTGATAGAAGTAAATTTGGTATGAAAAATACAAAACACCATCTTTGTCTTTATAAAAATCTCTAATTAATGGTTAAATTTGGATTTTGTTTTGGATCTTAACTTGACTTGATTAGATAAAGACAAAAATTATTTACATGAGCTCTAAAGTTTTAAACGTATGAGATCTTAACTTGATTTGATTTTGACACAACTAAAAGGTTGATGTCTTCTCCCAAGTGTAGGAGTGTCGAAGTAATAAATAACCCGGCAAGACTGGGGTCGAACCATAGGGAGGTTAATTGTACAAATTATAGACAACAATTATAACCAACAATAATAGCAATAATAACAACAAAAATAACAATAACAACAACAACTATAATAATAATAATAATAATAATAATAATAGTAGTAGTAGTAGTAGTAGTAGTAGTAGTAGTAGTAGTAGTAGTAGTAGTAATTATAATAAAGAAAGAGAAGAAGATGAAGATGATGAGAACTTGGAGATGGAAAATTAATGTAAGGATTAAACAATAATAATAACAAATGTCAAGGTTAGAGGTTCCACTAATGGTATGTCAAACAAGTATAATATAAACTGTTATTATTCAATTGGAAACCACATATAAAGGAGGTTCCAATTGGATTATAGATTGTTAACATGATTACATTAGTCATCTTATTCAATTAATGCTAATACTTGTAAATCTCGTCAAGCATTCATGATTATAACTTATGTTAACAACAAATCAAGTTCCTTTCATAGCTCAGGTGTCGATTATACCATACAATATGGGCTATGAAAGTGTCAAGCATTTGTTGTACCAAATGTTATACAACATAAATCAACATTAGTCATTTAACAAGCAAAGTATTAAAGAGTGAACAAGATAACAAATATAAAACATGTTAGTATCAAACATTAAAGTCCATATTAAGTTTATATTATACTTATTCTTACACCATTAGTGTAACCTTTTCACCTTGACATAATTAACTTAGCTAGACATAATGAAAGGAAGAAAAATAGATAAACAAAATAAGAACATAAAAGTTAACTAAATAAAGGAAAGGAAATAAAAGGCATAAACTTAATATTAATGAAAACAAAGCATAAACATTACAAAAAATACAAAGAGAGAAAGGAAGAGCATGATCTTGATCTGAACACCAAGATACCTAAATGCATGGCAAATGCCTCCTTGTATAGGCCAAAATTGGGAACTATTGATTTGATGACTAATTAATAAGTGGGTGGCCAACTTTTAACTTGGTGACAATCCTTATCTTCTCTTGTCTGCCCAAAACGTCATTGATAACGTCAAAATTAGAGCCAATTGCATATAAAAGTTGTAGGCAATTGTCTCAGCTTTTTTGTGTAAAAAATTCAGCTCATTTGGACTTCTAGAACTCCGGATATGGCCAAAATACCGAACAGTGCTTGGGCTGGAAGATAGATTCGGGCTTCTTTGTTGTTGCTATAATTTGGACTTGATAATGGCCTTTTTAGATCTTGGGTTCCATATGGATGTTGTAGGCCTATGTCTTACCTTTCCATCCATATAAATTGGACCTAAATCTGAGATATATAGCTCCAGATATGACCCAATTACCGAACAGTGTTCCGGTTTGGATTGCACCGACATCTCTTTTCTAAGTTTGACCATCTCTTTATCCTTACAATTTAAGTTCTTAAAGTCATCAATCAATCCTTTCATTTATGTGATAGGCCTGCATTTAAAATAAACATTTACCATAAATTAAAGGTATCTTATATTATTATATATATTATTATAAAATATGCTTTAGTTAAGGAGTTATTGATACTTCAAGTGCAAAATGATGATATAAAACCATGATAAAAATACACTTTTAAGTACTAATCAGATTTGATAAAAATAAAGAGTATTC
Organism: Populus pruinosa; assembly: GCA_026413675.1. NCBI lineage: Eukaryota > Viridiplantae > Streptophyta > Magnoliopsida > Malpighiales > Salicaceae > Populus > Populus pruinosa. Next base: position 13,565,548 of record CM048598.1, on the reverse strand, counting down.
ACACGAGTCTAAATGCTTTAATCATATGAGATCTTAACTTTATATGATTTGTTAAAGACAAAAGGTATTCATAGAGCCCAAAAGCTTTAACTATGTGAAATTTTAACTTAATTTGATGAAAATGAATATGAAAAGTATTCATGTATACCCGACGTGTAAGATCTTAGCTTTATTTCATTTGATAAAGATGAAGATTATTCATTAGAACTTCAAAGCTTTAACCATGTGAGATATTAACTTGATTTGATTGGATAAAGAAAAAAAGTATTCACACTATGTTTTTTTTAAAAAAAAAAACATGGTGAAACACTATTACAATTCACAATGTTTTGTATATAGAATTGTAGTGATTTTTGGTATCATAAATTCAAGAATTCTTTTAGTTGTTTTCTTAATTACAAATATTAATTATACAGTAATTTTCATATTGTAACAAAAAAAAAAACATCATTGTTGAGGTGTTTATTTACATTAACATGGAGAGCTCTCAAGAGTTTGTTGGTTGTTAAAATTAATTTGTGTCACTACTTTGAATGTATCTATTGATATGTGTCACTACTTTGAATGTTCCTCCAAGTTAGAGTTGAAAAGGAAAGCTTTGTATAGTAACAATGTAGAAAAAGAAATTAGGGGAAGGATGGCCTAATACATTCCTTGATGGAATTACATTTGGTATGAAAAATACAAAACACCATCTTTGTCTTTGTTCATGCAAAATACATTATAAGAGAATGGTGCAAAACTACAGTAGTGAATTTAACTAAAAGAAAAAGTAAAAACTCTTTTAAGATGCTTTTAACTTGATTTAATTTGATGAAGATGAAGATTATTCATACGAGCTCCAAAGCTTTAAACATGTGAAATCTTCATTGGTTTATGTATTTATTTATTGATGTGTATTTGTAGGTACATGAATTTTAGGTAGTCTTTCAAATAGAAGAGGTGCTATCAATTTTTTTTTTAATAGGAATGTTATTATGTTTTTTTGTTCTTTAATTTGTTTAGATTCGAAGAAGAAGGTCATTAGTAAATAATATAGACAAGAGTGTTGTTAGGTCTTCTAGCAATATTTCTGATGACCTTGAGTCACTAGTACTGACCATGACTAAATACCTAAGGCATAGGCACAAACATGTGTCCATTTTGAGAGGAAAGTATGTTTTAGGAATTATGTTTGTTTTAAAAATCTTGAATGAAAACTTATGATTAATACATTGTTCAAAAAGTTCAAAGTTAGTTTATACATAAATATTTTTTTATTGATTAGTTTTTTTAATTTTAATTAGCTAATTATTTTACAAATTTGATGTAAAAGGAATACTTTTACTAGGATATGGATGACAACACTATTTTCAAGAGGGTTTGGAAGTCTCACTACACAACTAGGTAAGATTGAATTGAAAATGTTATATTTTTTTTATTTAAATGTTAAAATTTTATTTTTCATTACAAACCTTCAAACATCTTGGAGACTATTTGAAAAGCTTATATCTAGTGAGTGATGTTTGAGTGTTTCATGGCATGATGACAATCCAGTACGAAGAACTGAAATAGGGAGACTTATGGTTCAATTACCATTCATATCAATAGATCCATTTTGTTTGTTTCACATGTAAAACAGATGATAAAATTCTTTTTTATTACATCCAACTTTTTAAAATTGTTGTTTTATATAAAAAAAAATATTTAGCTAACAATAGCTTTCTTTTATAGGTTATGGTTCTTCAATGCAAACCAAGCTTGATGAAGCTTTTTGTAGAAACTTATATGAAAAATAATGACCATTAAAAAAGGGTGCAACAACTCATGGATAGCCAAGCTCAGAAATCCATGGATAGTTGGATTTCAACAATATTTTTCTTAAGTTATTATTTTAAAAAAAAATTAGTTGACTAGTTTTTTTAAAAAAAAATATATACCACTTGATTGCATGAGAGATATGGGGACGATCTTTCAACTCATCTGAAACTTAAATTGGACTTGTGGTTAGAGATTGAATCTTCCAATAAACCTATACCTTGTTTGTTTCCAGGAAAACCAATTTCTAGAATTCATTTTTTCTCAGTTTCCCATGTTTGGCACCAATATGAAAAACTAGTCAACGAAAACTTAATTTCGGTCAAACCAGAAAACATAACTTTACCAGAGGAAAGTGTTTTTTTTTTTTATAAGGAAAGGAAAACACTTTCCCTTCTTTCATTGCACATATTTTTCTTAAATTCTCAAATCATGGTTTCTCTCTTTTTATAAACAATTGGGAAGCAGGAACAAGTGCATCATTTCTCTAGAATAATTGAAGATCTTATTTCACGTATTTGTTTTCCTTTATTTCCTTTATATGTTTTATTTTCTTTTCCTTTATATTTGTATCTTCTTCGTTAGATCTGTAAGAATTATGGCATAAATCATTCATCTTCTTGATAAATCTGCTACCTGTCATATTTTTCCCATAACATAACACAATTTTCTTCTTCATCTTTCCTTTCACATTTGGTGTGTTTAAAACAACCCAAATTCATCAAGCATGCCATAAAAAGCACATGTTTTCCATTCTTCCTCACTCACATCCTATAGAACCAGCAGAACCAAACTAACCACAAATCAAAGTAGAATTCAATTATTGTGAATCAATCAAAGAAAAATGCCCAAACTTCCCCAGTAATAAGCAGTCCCTACCCTGTTTCCCTGTCCCTAGATTCAGCCACCATATCCTGGATGGAAGCATAAAAAGAGAGAGGCAATGTGTAGAACTGGAATTAGCCACCATATTAAGGAATTAATCCCCTTGCTCTCTTTTTTTTTTTCAAGTCCTAATAGAAGTAGTTGGGGGAGAGAGGGAAGAGAACTGGGATGGAGGAGCGTGTCTTTAAGGTATAGCCCTCTTGCCCCTTGAAGTAGCGATCTTTGTCCTGCTTTTTGCACACAAAGAGGAAGTTAAGGAATTAGAGAAAGAATAAAAGAATGGCAAGAGAAACCAAGAGGGAACAGGGGAAGGGGAAAGGGAAGGAGAATGAGAGAAACCGAATAGGGAAAGGGCAAGAAGATAACAAAAATTGAACAGGGGAAGGGGAAGGGGATGAGAGAAACTGAACAAAGGGAGGGGAATTAGAGGAAGGGGCATGAAAGTTGATTGTAGGGGAACCCACCGAGACTGAGAGAAAGTTTAATAAGGAGAATTAACAAAATCAAATATAAAAACATTGATAACACTAAAAAACATGATTTTTTTACCATAATTATTGGTTTATTTTGCTATATTTATAAATATGCTTGTTTTATTTTACTTTGATAAATTCATGATTAGTGTTTGATTATATTTGTTACATACAGATAAAATTGTAGGACAATACTGGTAATTATATAGATTTCATTGCACAATATCTATTAATCGTTATGAACTTATGAATTGTATAATTTTCAAAATGGTTTTATTATCGAGAAATTGAATTTTATGGTCTTAAATAATATATTTGAAGACCTTGTTTGTTTAGGGAATCAGATATCATTGTCATAACTATTATATATTGTCATCTTTTTTCAATATAATTTATTGTATTGATTATATAAGTATTTTATATGCTTTTTTTAATATTTATTTCCCCAAATTTTTAGGTTTTGTTATCAGAAAACTTCACTTTCATGTTATGGATAGTAAGATAATTCATGCAGCATATATGAGAGCAGCTGTAACTATGGTAGCAATAGGGATAGCTATTATTGAACAAGAAATAAATAAAATTTATATACCAAGAGAATCACGTATAAATACAATTGCTCAACAAGAATTCTATATTGATAGCATTTTGAATCGAAGTGTAGAGATTACGTTGAACAAATTCATATAAAACCTGTTGTCTTATATAGATTGTGTCATGTTCTCACAAATCATGACCTATTACGATTAACTCAAAATATGTCCATTAGGGAGCAAGTAATTGTGTTTTTACAAATTGTAGGTCAAACCCAAAGATTTCATTTTATTAGTGGTGTATATTATAGGTCTGTTGAAACTATCCATCATTACTTTAGAATTATTTTAAAAACAGTTCTTAAGTTGCACAAACACCTTATTAAAGATCTAGAAGACCCAATTCTAGTAGAGATAACGAATAATCAAAGATTCTATCCTTATTTTAAGGTATGAAAACAATATCAATATTTTTATACATTAATTAATTAGATCTTGAAGAAAAGGTTATAAATTATTTTTTCATGTTTATATAGGATTGTATGGGAGCAATTGATGGTACTCATGTTCCTGCAAATGTTCCTGTTGAGATTAAAGGAAAGTTTTGATATCGAAAAGAAGGAACAACACAAAATGTTTAAGCAACTATAACTTTTGATTTGAAGTTTATATATGTTTTAACTGACTGGGAAGGAAGTGCTCATGATTCACGGGTTTTAGGTGATGCATTATCAAGACCTAATGGTCTAAAAATTCTAGAAGGTATATAATAAAGTATGTATTATATGCAATAAACATATAAAATATCTTATTATATAAAGATAGTAATAGGTGTTTTTTTTAATTTGTAGGGAAATATTATCTCGATGATACTGGTTACAGTATTCGAAAAGGAATCATTTCTCCTTTTCGTGGAGTTCGATATCACTTTAATGAGTTTACAAAATATTCACCAGAAAATGAAAAGGAGTTATTTAATCTTCAATACTCTTCATTGAGAACCACTATTGAGCGAGGGTTTGGTATTTTGAAGAGTTGTTTTAGATCAATTGATTAAAATCTTTTTGGTCTTATAAAACACAAGTAGATGTTGTGTTTGCATGTTGTATTATTCATAATCATATAATGAGAGTTGATCCTTATGACTTTTTTATAGAAGAAATATGTTCGGAAAGTGAACTAGTTAGACGAACAATCAACTTAAGTCAACGAGAGGAAAGGAAAGAGAATAAGGAGTGGATAACAAAAGGAGAAATAATTACATCAACCATGTGGAATGATTAAAACACTCAAAGAAACTAGTAATTGAGTGTTAATTATATATGTTTGTTTTTATTATGTCTTGATTAAGTTTGTATTATCTTTGTTATGTATTTAGAGTAGATGTTGATTTCATTATAAGTTCTTATGTATTTTATGTATTCTCTTTTAAATATTAATTATAGTTTTTATATGAAATTTATTAAATCTAAATATTATATGATTTTATTTTGTATAAATTTATAATTTCTTTTTTGTAAAAATTAGTTCCACCCAGAATGAAAAATGCAAGGGTAAACACTTTACATGGTCTAAGTCTATATCCCACAAATTACTTGAGATATTAGCTAAGGAGGCACTTAAAGGAAGCAAACCTTATTCCACCTTTAAAGCAGAATCTTTTGTTAAGGTGGCTACAGAAATCAGTCAAAAGTTCAACGTGCAATGCGAACCTAAGCATGTGGACAATCATCTCAAGATTGTGAAAAAAGAATGGAGAATAATAACCAAAATTAAAAATAAAAGTGGCTTTGGCTGGGATGATTATCTGAAGATGATTATAGTTTTGAAAGATGTATATGATGAAGAAGTAAAGGTATGATAAATATTATACTCTTTGTAATTTTTATATTTACTTTTATTTCTAAAATGTTATACAATGAACTAAAAAATTGCATATTGTAAATTTTATGAACAGGCACATCCCAATCATGACAAGCATCTTAACAAAAAACTTGATATGTACGAGGTAATGATAATTGTTGTTGGAAAAGACATGGCAACCAGAAATTATATCAAATCATATGTTGATGTCAATATGGAAGAGAACATTAAAAAGCAATCAATTTTAATTGAAAATGAAGGGGAATATAAAGAAACTTCTAAGGGAAAAGAGACATCTTCCTCTAGTACACAAAAGAGGCAACATAAAAAGAGAAATCGCATGTATAAAGATGATGGTATTGAAAAGTTGTCTAAACAGATTGGAGATATAGCACTTGTAATTCAAAACCTCAGCAAAAATCAACTTAATGTTAATGCGTTGTATACGGAAGTGATGAAAATTAAAGGTTTTGATGAGATCACTCTTGGGGATGCATTTAATCACTTGGTCTAAAATGAAATGTTGGCAAAAGCATTTATGGCAAAAAATGCTAATTTGATGAAAATTTGGGTTAAGAATGTTTGTGACTCAACACTATTATAGACCTGCTTGCTAGATGGTTTAACTATGTTCAAAATTTAGGTGCAGACTATGTTTGTTATTTGACAAGTATCTTTACTTATTTAATTCGGTCTAGGATGTTTATGTTTGTAATTTGAATTAATATGTATGTGTATGACATCAAAACTTAATATTTATGCATAACTATGTTTGATGTTAGATATTTATATTTATTTCTTGATGCTTATTTGATATATATTAAAGGGATAATTGTCTTTACCCATAAAAAAATATTTATCCTAAAAACCCATCAAAATATTTTTGTATGTCTTTATCTTTTAAAAAATTCTTCATACCAAAAATAAAAAACCCAAATATATAACTCTTACCATAAACTAATGTGGCTTTCTTCATATGAAAAAAAAACTTATTTTAAGATTTTAAAATTGAAAAAAAAATATTAATAGGTTTTACTTAAAAAATATTTCACAAGCTTATTTCTCTATAATATAATATGACATATATAGTTATATTTTATAAAATAAGCTATGTATGAATATAGGATATAATAAACAAAATTCATCATTAAACTTTTTAGATTTCATTCTTTTATTGTAAGTGATTAAATATTTATATTAAATATTTTTTATATATTAGATAAACTTGAAAAACAAATTAATTCATTAATAAATTATTTTTCAGTTAATTTTTCATAACATAACCAAACGTTAGAAAGTATTTTCCAGTTCATTTTCCATAACACTACTAAATATTAAAAAATACTTTCTCACTTTCTAGGAATTTATTTTCCCCGGAATTCATTTTTCAAAAGGAAACAACTTTCCTACAAACAAACAGAGCCCTAATAGAAATTAAGTTTATGGTATCTGAATGAACTGTAATGTATAGACTATTGGTTCCTCTCAATCCGGTTTAGTCTCTTAATATCTAATCTTATTGGCAATTATATGAGAAAAAGTTCAAGCTTAAATACTCGATTTACTACTAAGATATAATGATTTAATGCTGAGATGACCAAACTTAGGTGATTGTATATGGCATTGTTATATATCAAACCTCGATGGTACATGTCCATCTTCTTGCCCATCCTATCCCAGCATAGATTCACCTTGTCCTCCTCCTTCAGCTTTCGTTTTCTAGTTGAATTGTATTCAAACCGATAATTTTTAAACTTGTAATAAATATTTGGTTTTTCATTTTAGTTTTATTTCTTTTATTTTTTCTTTTTTCTTTTTTCTTTTTTTATATAAATATTTTCAAAAATATTAAATAAATTACTAACAGAATTATCGACGAACTAAATCTATTAAAAAGTTCCAGAGAATTTAAATTTTTTTATAAAATACCACTACTATTACCGACAAAATCAATGATGAATTAAATCTCTCAAAGAAGAAGGGTTTGAAAAAAATAATAAAAAATACCATTAACTCTCTATATATATCATTATCAGGTTAATTTTATCAAAAATATAAATTAAATTATAAATAAAAATACCAATGATGAAATGATGCTAGTCAATATGTTTTTTGTTTAATCTATTTTTTTAATTCATTAATAATTATATTATTAACATAATAAACAAGGAAAAAGATATTATTCCACGTTAAAATTGTTGACAGGCAGGTATTGTCCATGATATCATTGGTAAATGCTTTTCTGACAAAATCAGTATCTAAATATCAGTAGAAAAATCCTTCGGTGGTATGCAAAATTGTGATCGTGAACCATGGCTAGTGATCTTAAGCTTGTTCAATATAACTACAACCCAAAGCCATCAGCTCTCTTGAGCTCTTTCTTCATGTCGACAGTAAACGTGGCTGGAAAAACACTTGTTTCTGTGGCATCAAAGTTAAAAGTAGAGCACCGAAAGAAATGGAGATCAAGTGATCATTTAAGGTTCATGGTTATGTATTACTTGGGTCACTGTTTGGGTACTTAGGGTTTTAACGGATCGTTTCCCTTTTCCCAAGAATTTGTCACCTCATTATCTTCTTCATAGCTTTTCCTCCATTGGATCATCATTTCCTTTGGCACTTCAATCATATCATCAACAACAACATGGTCAACTTCTAGTCCTTCAATGGACTTGATTTCTTTTAAAAGAAAATAATTTATGGTAATTATCAGTTCCTTTTTATGAACAACTGGGATTTATTAATAATTATCTAGTTTTACGTAGGTAAATATACACTTTACGGTATATCTCCATACATGCCATATTTGCTAGAATTAGTACTTTTGGGTTTGTTCTTACTCAATTTGCACGTCTATTGTCGATATAATTAATTAAACTTAATTAACGCCCTAAACTACTCTCTCTCTTTTATGACCCCTTTTTGGGATTGTTGATTTCGTCGACTAAATATTCATTTAAACAGCAAGAGGTTTTGATAAAATATTGGCCATGGTTCCCTCCTCCTATGTTCCATAATCTTCCCCTCTTTTCGCTATCATCCTCTCTTACTGAAGTTTAATGCTCTAATCTGGTTTTTTATATTATTAAGGCCAGTCGGATAAAATAATTAATTGATATTTTGTTCCTCATTTTTTGTTTTCTCGGAAGTCCCGTATCTCATCAATTAGTTTTTTTTTTTAATTTAATAGTTCAAATTGAATTCATGCACTCATGATTATTTAATAGCAAGAGATACATTTGAGATTGTTTATTTAGTTCGAGGCATGCATTTGAATTCATTTCGACCCTCTCTCTTTCAATCATATTTTTTGTAAGAATTTAAAATTAATTGTTTTTTTAATTAAGATTAAATCATTTAAAAAAATTGATAATCAAATTGAAAAATATAAAATATAAAAGGATAAACATCGAAGTACAAGGTAAAAACACCATAACTTTTAAATTATATTTAGGTAATAAGAATCGAAGAGTGATCACATGCAATGACTGCCATTGAATGATGGGTGTCTTAAGATATATTTTGTGTTTTACACATAAATGCCAAGTGGTTTGCATGCAACCTTTTCCTGTTAGAACTATTGCCACGCAACACAATGAGACACCAACTCTCGTAAAATAAACATTCTTTAGGCTCAAAATTCCCACCTCTCATTTCTCCAAAACGGCCTTCAAACACGTTCTGTCCGTCCCTTGTAAAGGAAAATATGTCAATTAATAAGCAGGAGGGGCACCGAACTATATAAAAAAAAAATATTCGGCGGCATGTTTAAGTTCATGTCCTGTCAACTTTTGTCTAGTTCGATATAAAATCCTGAAATATTTAGAAAATAAATAAGGATATGGACTGAGTTCCATCCCTAAAAAGTTAGTGTCACGTATCTTTGGACATGATTCATACAAAATATTGAAGATCATGTACATTTTGTCATAACATTTCAATTCTATGCACCACATTGTTATTGGCTGTTAGATTTTTATAATTGCATTAATGAATGAGATACCGGCAACGTCAAGAAAATAGCAATTTGCAATGGCAATGGTTGTCAAGATCATGGATGGGAACTTCAGAGATGGCCATATGGAACTTGCAGAAGTCAATCGGATGGCCCTTTCTTCCGCATTTGCACGTACACTAAGCCTTCTAAGTTCTATACCAATATGTGCAAAACACTCAAAGGCTCAGATGATTCTTCATCAACTTGGACTTCACGTGTCATTAGGTCACTTCCATTAGGGTCCTACATTGCATCTTATTTTAAGGGCACGAGTAATTGTTTGAGTGCTGTTATGTAAACTGTTGGGAATTGCAGGTGGCAGTTGGAGAAGCAGAGGCCGCGGAGTGCTGGTTTTGAAGAGGCGGATGATGTGGTGGCAGAGAAATTGGCACAGGAACTTCTTTGGATAACTAATAAACTTAGGGATTATGGAGCTGTGGACGAAGCTCTGTTGCAATGGAGTTATGCTTCTGGTCTTGCTTCTCTTGCGCTCAGTACTGCATGCTAACCCTAGGGTTCAAGGTTACATCGCCAAGATCTCAGGAATTTGTTTCCATTCATAAAAAAATTATTGCCGCAACTTTTTTCATGTTATATATTATACTCGCAATGTGATAGATGTCATTCATGAGAACCTTATAATAATTTGAGTATTTAGCGTATGAATTTGGTCTATCTAATAAATTTAGATCTATATATGAGTAAGATCTTGCTCATGAATCTCACAATTCTTGTAAAGTATCCCCAATGAATTAAGAATTTTCTCCAACGATATTAAAATTTCTAATTAATGTAAGCATGATATTAAAATTTCTCATGAAATCTTGCACTACATCACATGCCCCACTACATCACATGTCCTTTGGCAAAATCTTTGTATTACATTTAGTTTTGTTCTTTGTACTTTGTAAGGAGTGGTTTTGCGGTATGATTGTTTTGAGTAGAATGATCTTTGGGATTGGTTTCAAACTGAAAGAGAGGAGATGACCGTTGCACATTTAAATTTTCACTACGCTGTGTTTTGCATATATTGACGTTTTGTTTTTCTTTATGTTTTAGAGTTCATGTGTGGCTTAGTGTCAGGAACTCCTGTTTTATAGGAATTTCCTTTTTACTGCCTGCTGCTGTATGTAACATTATTGCAGAGAGAAAGGGAACGAGAAAACAATGATTGAATCCCGTTAATCTCTCCCTCTCTCGTCTTCTTATTTTTCTTCTTCTATGGTTGCTAAATTCTACCAGCCATTTCTTGCTTTAACAATGAACTCCCAAAGTTCATTAAAATACTTGAAAGAAATTCCTGTAAGAACAATTCCAATTCAGCATGCAACAAGTGGTGTTAGAGCGGTCGATCTTCGGGCCCGTGACATGACAATTGATATTAATCCTCAGCACGTGTTTGAGGAGATTAAAGATCTTCTTCGTGGCATGATAGATCAAAATAGATCTATGTTGTTGAAGTTGGAAGGAGATCACTACCCCTACATGGCTGCTACGGCTACTGAAAAGGCAACAAAGGGCATCACATATTTGAATAATGTTGTGAAGAATTTGGCTTCAGGAAACAATGTTCTGAATGCTTCAATTTCTGCAGTTACAACCACAGGAAGTGGTCCTTTTATTAGCTCCAATGATGGGAGCTAAACTCCAGCTTCTACTAATCAATATCATGGTTTCAATCCTTTTAGTGCTGGAAGTGCTCATGTTTTTGCTGCTGGAACTGGTCTGGGAGCTGCAACACAGACCATGCCGATGCAATTTAGTTCACTTGCAAGTTTCATCCGCCCCTCGATGGTCTATTTGGCATCCAAACAACAGTCCCTGCTGAATATCCCTTGCCACCATCATATATTGTTGTTGCAGCTGCCACACATGCTCCTCACGATCCAGGCAAACAAGGAACCCTATGCATTTTCTTTCAGCAGGGAATATGACTTGAACACAGGACTTTATCGGATCCTGGTCTGTCTGATGTCCCTGCCAACTGGAAACCTGTCTCAACAAGAAACTTATCGGTGCTAGAACTTTTGACAATTCTATATGAGTCCTAGAAGGAGACTTATTGATGAACCAAAGTCTGCATGTCAACAACTGCAGCTGGATTCTTTGATCCATAATGTGAGCCTTTTCCAGTACGCGAGTGAAGAAGATCTTGGTATGGCCTCAAAAGCTAGAATTGCTCCTAACAAAATTTGTTGGAGTTCAGGTTGTTGTAACTCTATTATTCTTCCTGCAATGGATTAGGCTATCTATGATGGAGTCCATGTGATTTCTTTATTTGTTGGTGCTACTGCTCATGCTCCTCAATATGTTCATGATTTGATTGCCATCGGGGCATTTAGTGCATCACAACATGGAATTGTTGTGCCTTGCTCTGCTGGGAACTCAGGACTAAAAGTTCAAAGAAATACAAATTTCTTACTTTATAAGGTTGTGAACAAACATGATAGTGAAAGGAGAGATTAAGGTAGTCTTGAGGAAATCAGTGCCATGATATTGGGAAAGATGAAAGAAATCGTTGAGTAGAAACCTCAGCCTTGCACATATGGCCCATTGAGATGTGCAAATATGGAATTGTTGTGCCTTGCTCTGCTGGGAACTCAGGACTAAAAGTTCAAAGAAATATAAATTTCTTACTTTATAAAGGTTGTGAACAAAGATGATAGTGAAAGGAGAGGCTAAGGTAGTCTTGAGGAAATCAGTGGCATGATACTGGGAAAGATGAAAGAAATCGTTGAGTAGAAACCTCAGCCTTGCACATATGACCCATTGAGATGTGCAAGCCTGCTCTTACCATTGCTGGCTTCAGTACCATATCCTTCGTGCTTGGGGCTGTCACGGTTTTTAGATTTCTTGGAATGAAAATTGCAACCTATGTTTCCAACTAAAACATGTAGTAATTAGCAACTAATCAATTGCAAATAAAATTAAAATTTATACATTTAGTACCGTGATCAACAACGATAAAAATATCAAATGCATTGCTGATTTTACAGCAACGAATTAGTTCGTTTCTGATTTCTCAGAATGGAAATTCTGATGCTCACAAACCAGTAACGCATTTTTCATTGATAGTTTTGTGAATCATCAATGAATTTTTCATTGCTGATTGATGAATTATTTACAATCAGCAACAAAAAATTGGTTGTTGACTATGTTATCTTTATTAAATTTATTTTTTATATAAAAATGACTTTTAATTCTTTTAATGAATTATTTATAGATATTTTGAGAGTTGTAGAATATATATAAACAACATAAATTAATATTAAAAATGACTTTATCACCAATAAAAAATAGAATAAAAATAATATTCATAGTATAAAAGTTTAATTAAACTTGCATTAATACAAATAAGTCAAAACACAATCAAAAGATATAATCATGGTGCTTGTTGTGGAGACGAACCATGATATTGTGGATCAACATAAGATGAATCAGGATATAATGGTCGAGGTGTAGGTCGATAAATTAGTGGAGATGTGAGACCTATACGTGTCATTATCTAGAAAGTCATAAGTGGGGTCATAGGTGCTGGCATACCTTGGCTAATATTTGATGTTCCACCATGGTATCCAAGATTGGTCATAAGATATTCTTTTTTGGAATCCATTTGCTGTTTTGTTTCAAAAATAAAATTATCTTTTTTCTTTATCTCCTCTTATTTATTCTTTATCTCCTTTTGCAATGCTCAATAAGATGAACTAGAATATGATGACTCCATTGAGTAGGAATATGATGAAGAGCTTGTACTAATTATAGATTTTGGCATGCGAGGTGCACCGTATACCCTACCCTTTGTAACTCTTTTTGAAGCCACACACCAAGTTGCTCCATCAAATAAATGATGATTTTCCCGATTAGTTCTATACTTTGAAATCATCTTCTTTTTGTAATTTTCCTACAAATAAAATACATGTCATAATAAATTCATTTGAATGTTAAATAATAGTTAAGTTATGTAAATAAATAATCAAATAAAAATACATGCAACTATTTTTTTAGACTTGTTGTCGATGAAGATGTTAGACTACTTAGTACTTTGATGCAAAGCCGAAAAGACATCATCCCATAAAGGTTTTTTTCCACCAGGTTGCTCTTGCTTTTAAGATTAATAAATATTATAAAAGATAAATATAAAAATTTTAATTCATTATTTTAAGCAAAAACAATCCTTACTATATTAGCTCGATATGAAGCAAATAACACAATTCCTCTAGAATGAGTGCTTATTTTGCCATTTGTTTTGATTAATTGATTCCTCTTAACAGATTCCAACCTCCTTTGAAATTCAGGGGTGGACCAAACATTTTTGATCATTTAATTCCAATCATTATTATTTATCCAAATAGGACCTGTATCAAAGCAATCTATAATATTTATAGTGTTTCCATTTGACATGGCTTACTTACGAACTCATTTCGAGTGTTGATTAACAGTAGTCCTACCCTTATCTTTCTAAATATTATAAACAATCAACTCATATTTCTTATGAAGGGAAAATTTTTTTCTACCAAATAATATATATATACACACACACACACCAAGTAAAAGGAGTGCACAAAATTTTAAAGTATGAAAATGATTAATCATTTTGTGTTATCTTATTCAGAATTTGCAAGATTATGTAATAACTAAAGAAATTAAATGATATTAAAAAGTAAATAAGAAATAAGAACAAATTAGAACACAAATCAATCCCTGCTACAATACTTATATTGGAGCATAAATGCATATGTATGGTTATCGATAAATAAAAAAAAAAGGAATATAACAACTCCTTAATCCATATCTTATTGATTCAACAAACTACGTAAGCTAAACACCCCACAAATAAAATAAAAGGAATATAAAGCAACTAAATCTTGACAAGATTTTTCATTTCATATACAGGTTCAAAAATCAATACCCTTACACATTAATAAAGTAATCTTAATGAAAGAGTTGTTGGGTGCTTAAGCATTTAAAAATATTGTTATTTATCCATTTTATTTTTAATTATTAGAGTAAATTATTATTTTATCCTTATATTCTTAGTGAAATAATGATTAGTCTTTTTGGTTTGAAAAAAAAACTCAATATTAAATTATTATATTTTTTCATATTTTTGTCACTTGTCTTCTCATAACAATTTTTTTTTCTAAGATTAATAAGAAAAATTAAATCTTGAACATATGTTGTTCAATAGCATGATATTTTTAATCATTTCAAATTTTTTCCTATGTTATGTTTCTTACCATTTAAGTTTTATTTGTTTTAGAGTGACCCTATGTTGGTTGGTTACTCGAAAGGAAGAGATGGAACACTTACTGAAGCTTTTTGCATAGAAGTAGTTCTTAATTAATTAAATTTAACATGGATTCCAAAACACACTATTACATTCTAGTTTGAAGTTGCTCAAACATTGGAAGTTTTGTGCCTATATCTCTATATTTTTCTCAACCAAATATGAGTTTTAATGGTTTTACTCCATTTTAATCTCTGTAATTTACCACAGGTTTCACGCATATGATGTTGACACTTAATTTCATAGCATAGATGTAAAGGTAATTCTTTAATAGTCATGTATACTTCTTCCTTTATTTTTGCTCTTTGTTTGGGAAGAAATAGGTTTAATCATGATTTTGTTATTTGTAGTTTATTATTAAAAAAAATTCCCCAACAAAGTTAATTCTCTTTACAAGATAAATATGTTTAGTCAATAATAACTCTCTGTCTAGAGCAACAAGTTAAATGTTTCACCATTCATGCTATTATTATTGAAGTCTTGGTTGGAATTTGCAAGACAAAGTGTAAAGGATCAATTTAATTAAAGAGATAGATGGTCAAATAATTATGGTTTTGATAACGTTGAAAATGTACCACACAACTCAAATGAGAATAAGGAAAAGAAATCCACAATTTATAATGCCTAGGTAACAAAATTAAAATCCTAAAACATAAAAGAAAAATAACATAAAATCTAAGATAACACAAGAAATCCAAATAAAATTAAAATATATTAGTCAAGCATAATCTTTGAAGCCTTATTTTAAATTATCTACATAATAGATGAACCAACAACACAATTACCTATATGATTAGACCTCTTATTCCTAAATTTGACCTTCAAATCTCCAAGTTTAAGCATTGAATGGACTCCTTAAGGGACATGCTTTTATCCTTACTAATATTTTATTATAGGACTAGTTTGGAGGTGGATAATATGTTTCTACGTATAGTAAATGATAGTAATATTATATTCTAAAAATGTTTTTAGTAAAATTTCAAGAGATACACTCATTGAATTTGAGATAAAATTATATAGTTAAACTAGAGACACTCCTTTACACCCTCCCCGTTGAGGATAAATTTTCACTAGATAAAATAAAAAAGTCTCTATAAGTATTTAATTTGATATGAATTTAAACTAGAAAAAAAAATGGAATTAATGGTTGTTCATATTTAGCCCTCAATTCAATAATTAACTTTTTCTTAGTCAGTTAAAGTTTCAAGAAACCTATTGATTAACTATTCTAAATACACAATGAAGCACCAAGTGAGAATAATCTTAGGATAAAATTTTCTATTAATCATGTGGCATTTTTTCTTTATTATGTTTTTGGTAGTGGGGTAAGTGGGGGTTGCTAATATAGTTATGCCTTATATTTATTCCTAATGATATATTTCTATGCAAACAGGAGAGGAAAACTTATGTTCATAAATAGATTTGCATTAACTATAGTTCATAAACCCTTATTTTATCGAATGAATAGCCTAAAATCATTATTCATAGTATCGATAAAAAAATTTTGTTACCTATGTTCTTGAGTTCTGGGTGAGCAAGATAAAATCTATATGGCAGAAGAACACTTGAAATTGAAAAAGTTAGGTGAAAACTTTTTAGTGTAGGTTTAATTGCAATAGAAAAACAAATAAATCCTAAAATTAGTTACATAAATTATTGAATAAAAGAATGCAAAACCCAACCCATATATAAAGCGTAAGGGTAAATCATGATGTTTCATAGTGATAATGATAGGTATAGTGGGATGTTACTATGGGTCTGTGTTTTTAGTGGTTTACGAAGAAAGATTGAAACTGTTAGGGATGTTAAAGACGAATAAAAAGAAGAAAAAGAGAAATCTTGGAGACAAAGAAAAATCAGATCAATAAACACAGAGTGCTAAGTTAATTGTTTTTCTACTATTATGAATGTTATTAAAGGACAAAGGGGATGAAGAGATTAACTGCAAGTTAATTAATTTTCTGGGTTGTTTATTTATTTGCTCTATTTATATTTATGAAGGGGAGAGAGTGTAAGTTTAGGATTACTAATTAACGGTTAAGATTGTCAAAAATAAATACCTCATCAATGATCTGTATAATTTTAGTTTTGGATTAATATTTAGATATTTATTTTTTCAATCAGTAACAGATAGTCCATTGCAAATTTTATGTTGCCTTTAGTAATAGATTTTTTATTGCTAAAGTTTGTTTCTAATATTAAAAAATAATAAATATGCAATCCATTGCAAATCCGTTACTGAATTTAGCAACAGGATTATCCATTGCTAAAATCAAATGTTAATAGTCCCTTTTTTAATAAAAGGAATTAGGAAGGTTTTTATCGTAGTATTTAGATTTGGGGCAGTTATGGATTTTCTCCTTGCTACAAAAGGATTCTTGTTGCTTTATATTAACATCAACATCTTCAAGTTATACTATGGTGATGATTGTGAAGGCCTTTTTGAGTTTATAACTAGTTATCGACTTAGAGGATCTTTCATAGCTCTTCTTGGCAGAGTTGGTAAAGGTATATACACCAAAGTTGTTGATGTTGGTACTGGTCTTATTGGCAAGGTTGAAAAGAACATTCTTTAGGATGACATAAGGAATCCTGTTGTGATTGTTGACAATGAAGGTGATAATGTTCATGATATAGTTGACGTGGGGATCTAATCTTTTTGGCTCATACGCTGAATCCTGTTGTGCTACCCTAGTTGTTGCTTCCATCTTCTTCTTTGGAATCAATCACAAATTGACTCTAATGTTATATCCTTTCATTGTCAATTATGTGGATATTATGATTTGTCTTAAAATCATTTTATTTGCAACTAACCTCATTGAGACCAAGGTTGTGAAGGAAATTGAATTAGCACCGAAGAATCATTAATCATCTTCATTGTTCTAATGACTTTTGGAGTTGCCACTGTTAATTAGATAGCTCTCGGTCATCCTTTACCAGCTTCAGAACCTAAAAGGTTGTCAAGAATCGGCAACTCTTCTTATATGTTATTGTGGTTCTTTAGGCTGGTCTTATTAATTATTAAATTTCTCATAAAATATTATATTAGCAATGCATATTTCCCACTAATGTGAGCTTTGGCTTAGTACTGGGATACAAATCTGCCATCATTTCCATTCTTGCCATTACAGCTCGTATTTATGTTAGTTTTAACTTTGGGTAATGTATGGCATTATAGTGGTTGTTCTTGTAATGCTAAGCACTATTGCTACTGAATCAGCCATTGAGATCTATGATTTGATCAGTGACAATTTTAGGGGAATTATTGATATGTATGATTGGCATGAGTCAATGTATTCATAAGAGAAATAATGTTTTATATGCAGTTGGCAACACCACTGCTACTATTGGAAAGGAATTTACCATTGGATCTGTTACATTAGTGTCCATAGCCTTTTTTGGTGTTTGTATCAGTAACACATCTATTTCAACAATTGATGTATTAAATCCTAGTGTTTTTATTGGTTCAATTACGGATGCAATGCTTATGTATTTCTTTCCTGTCATGATATTAAAAGGAGTGGAAAATATAGCTCTTGAATTGATCAAGGCATATTGCAGGTAATTCAACAACACCCTTAGCTTCATAGAAGGCACTACCACACCTAACTATGTTACATGTGTTATGTTCCCCACTAAGGCTTATATCAAGGAGATGACCCCATCAGAGGCTTACATGGTTGTTAATTATACGATCCGTGACATTAGTTGAAGTGCACGCAAGCTGACCCGAACACTCATGTTAATAAAATTTTAAAAAAAAAAACAGAGATGACCCCATCTGGTGCATTTGTCATACTAACACTCCAACTTGCTGAAACCTTTATGTGTGGCATCCAGACTGTTATATGTGTTTCCAACATTGGAAGTGCATGGGATAATGCCAAAAAAATATATACAATGAGACACCACTAGTGGTTTAAAGCATGTTCTACAAAGATATTTCACCTTCAAATACAACGTGGGAGTTTCTGGATGAATTCTCTTAGAGGTTTTCCCACTTCTTCCTTGAGGATAATAAAGCTTTGATGGAAAGGGAATTTTTGCTAGCAGAATGATCTTTGGGGTTGATTTAAAACTAAAAAAGAGGAGATGACCGTTGCACATTTAAATTTTAACTACACGATGTTTTATTGATAATTACATTTTGTTTTTCTTTATGTTTCAGAGGTCATAGCTTTTTCTTTGGATGTCAAGAATTTCTATTCTAATATTAAAATATTATCCAATTAATTTTGCAAAATCAAACATATTTTTCAAACAATATATTGAATCAAGATGAAATTTTACAATAAAATACTAAACACATGTAATTATATTATTGTAAATTTTTAAATAAAATGGAATTCAGAGACATATTAGTTTATAAGATAGAAGTTACTAGATGAATCTTGCCAAATTTATCAAACTAAACCTTTGTGTACTGTTTAGGACATATTTGGACCTATATGTGTAATTTTGTTACGATTCAAGTTAGGTTAAAGACTAAGCCTTTCAAGATTTCCAATCATTCATGGTAGACTGACACGACTAAAAGATTGGTGTCTTCTCCCAAATGTAGGAGTGTCGAAGTAATAAATAACCCGACAAGATTAGGGTCGAATCATAAAGAGGTTAATTGTACAAATTACAGATAACAATAATACAACAACAACAATAATAATAAAAAATAAAAAGAAGAAGAAGAAGAAGATGATGAGAACTTTGAGATGAAATATTAATGTAAGGATTAAACAATAATAATAACAAATGTCAAGGTTAGAGGTTCCACTAATGATTTGTTAAACAACTATGGTATAAACTCTTATTATTCAAGTGGAAACCACACACAAATGAGGTTCCAATCAGATTATAAATTGTTAACATGATTACAATAGTCATTTTATTCGATTAATGCTAATACTTGTAAATCTCGTCAAATATTCATGATTATAACTTATGTTAACAACAAATCAAGTTCCTTTCATAGCTCAAGTGTCAATTATACCATACAGTATGGGCTATGAAAGTGTCAAGCATTTGTTGTACCAAGTATTATACAACATAAATCAACATTAGTCATTTAACAAGCAAAGTATTAAAGAGTGAACAACATAACAAATACAAAATATGTTAGTATCAAACATTAAAGTCCATATTAAGTTTGCACTATATTTATTCTTACACCATTAGTGTAACCTTTTCACCTTGACATAATAAACTTAGCTAGACATAATGAAAGAAAGAAAAATAAATAAATAAAATAAGAACATGAATAAGATTAAAGTTAACTAAGTAAATGAAAGGAAATGAAAGGTATAAACTTGATATTAATGAAAGCAAAGCATAAACATTACAAAAAATACAAAGAGAGAAAGCAAAAGCATGATCTTGATCTGGAAACCAAAATGCCTAAATGCATGGCAAATACCTCCTTTTATAGGCCAAAATTGAAAACTATTGATTTGATGACTAATTGATGAGTAGGTGGTCAACTCTTGACATTATCTTCTCTTATCTAGCCAAAACATCATTGATAACGTCAAAATTGGAGTCACTTGAAAACATGAAAGTTGTAGGAACTCATCTCAGCTTTCTTGTATAAAACATTCAGATCATTTCGACTTCTAGAACTCTAGATATGGGTCAAATACTAAACAGTGCTCGGGCTAGAGGACAGATTCAGACTTCTTTGTTGTTACTCCAATTTGAACTTGAAAATGGCCTTTTTAGATATTGGGATCCATATGAAAGTTGTAGGCCTATGTCTTACCTTTCCATCCATATAAAATAAACCTAAATCTAAGATCTACAGCTCTAGATATGACCTAATTACCAAACAGTGTTCCGGTTTGGACTACACCAATATCTCTTTTCTAAGTTTGGCCATCTCTTTGTCCTTTCAATTTTAGTTCTTAAATTTATCAATCAATTATTTCATTAATGTGATAGGTCTACATTTAAAATGAACATTTGCCACAAATTAAAGGTATCTTATATTATTAGATATATTATTATAAAACATGTTTTAATTAAGGAGTTATTGATACTTGAAGTGCAGAATGATGATATAAAGCCTTGATAAAAATATACTTTTAAATATTAATCATAGACCCAATAATTCATCCAGATGAGAGAGAACAACATATTTGAAGTCATAACTGAAATCTGTCAAGAATATGCAAAACTTAGAGATTTAAACTATATGGAGGAATTTTAGCATAAAGAGTTTGTTTTTATAATCCTATTTTATTTATTTATTTAATATTTAATAATTATTTTAAATTTAAGTTTGTTCTATCCATTAGATATTGTTTAGGAGTTTATTTTATTATTAAACTTATGTTAGTTGAATAATATTACTAGTTTAGACCTAATAGATTGCAACTCAAAATAGGTCTATTAGGTTCATTAGAAGAGACTATATTATGTTTTTATGAGCTACAAATATGAGCAGCAAGTTAAAGAATAAACATGAGTTTTCCTCTTGTTTATTTGTAGCAAAATAGTTTTTTTTATAAGGACAAATATCATACACTAATTTATTGGAGATTAACTGGATTTGTAGTGTCATTCACATACTTAGGATTCTTAAATATAAAATTATCTATAAGTCCAAGTTTTTTTTCAATATCTTTAATTCTTAAATACAGAATTACTTTGTAAATTGTTATATACTTAATTAAAGTTTTTCTTAACCATAGGATTAAAAGGTTTACTTCATAGAAATAACACAGGAAAATAATGATTCAACCTATTAATCTCTTTTTTTTTTCTTTTTTGGTTGCTAACTCTTACCAACCATGAATGGCCTTAGTAATGAACCCTGGAACAATTCCAATTCAATATGCAATAATGATTCATCCATCAACATGGTTAACAACTACTCGATCTATTAAATATATAGAATTATATAACCATCTAGGTGGTGGCCAAGTGGTAAGAACTTGGGATCAAGGGGTCTGCTCCCTCTGTGGTCTCAGGTTCGAGTCATTGGTTGCTCATATGATGACCAATAAAGGTTTACAAGGTCGTTAACTTCAGGGCCCGTGGAATTAGTCGTGGTGCGTGCAAGCTGACCCAAACACCCATGTTAATCTAAAAAATATATAGAATTATATGCTTCAATCATCTATTTTTATATAAGAAGGTAATCCATTTTTGAGGTTATGTTAATCTCTTAGGTAAAGTTATTTGATATATACCTGTTAGCAAATATATATTAATAAGAAAAGGATAACACAACATTATATATTGTTTAGAAGCAACTCTCGGTAATTATCAAGTATTTGGGATATAAAATCTCAATATTATATTTTCTTATCACAATTAAATATCGATGAATAGTTTTAAATATTTTTAAATAAATAAATTTAAATTAAAAAGAAAAAACAATAGTTGAAAACTTGGGCATACCAATCCAATCCAATTTAAAAATTCTATATTTATAAATAGCAGTAATCAAACATAAAACTCATTTTCACTGTATATCAAATCTCAATAAACATTCTAAAGTTTTAAATTATGATAAAAATAAAAAATTAAAAAAAGGAAGGATTACAATATAAAATATGGAAAAGACACATGACCAATCTCAAACTCTCATAAAAATGCTTTCTAGTCGACCTATTTTACTTTCTCCTCCAATTTAGTCCTTATAGTTGTAAGAATTTTACTTTTTATTCAAAAATTTATTTTTTAATCCTAGATTTAAGAAAAAAAAGAGATTATTGGATTTTTATATTCTAATTAAAAAATAATTAATATTGGTGTCAACAAGTTACAGAGAAATTTTATTGATATAATTTTAAACCTTCCTTGTGCTAGTAAAAATAGACCAAAGTTGATAGAAAATAAATTTTGCAATTTGATTTTATATTTTTGAAACAATTTAGGTGTTTTAAGTTGAAAGATTGATTTAGTTACATGATAAGAATGTTAGTTAGGTATTTTCAAATGAAAATAAATTAAATAATAAAATTTTGAATCCAAATAATCTCAATCTAATTTTTTAACCATTGAAAACTAATTACACACTCTATTTTTTAGCTAATGTATGAACTCTTTGATAAAAAACAAAGAGTCACACATATATGTGTGATTTGTTTTTTAAAAGCTAGGTCTATTAAACTAACTACCCTGGAGTGTTTATCTATTTAGATAATTTTATATTTTTTTATTATATTTCATGCAAATAATAACTTTAAAATATATTAAAAATAATATTTCTAAGAATAAGACATAGTGTTTTTATAAGATTATCAATCTTTTTCTTGTATAGGCCTTTGTGATTTGTATTTGTTTTTTCCTTAGATTTTGGTTTTTAGCTTTTCCACACAAATTGTTTTTATTATCCCATTATTAGATAAAAAAGACTCTAAGTATATTAATTTTTTTGTATTGTTAGTGCGTTTGCGACATAATAAAAAAATATTTTTTTATTAAAATTTTTGTTTTCTGGTTCTAGTAATTTTTATTCAAAAAAAATAAACATTAAAATTTCCAAAAATAAAATTGTTGTGCATGTGTTTTAAATTGATTATCTAAAGTCATTACGGGCATTTAAAAGGACAGAGGACTCCACACGCTTCGTCTATCCGGTCCACAAGCAACCTGACTCCTGTTTTTGTAAATTGACATGGCTGAAATATTTTGGCCTTTTCAACAATTTTCCATTTTGTCCCTAATGAATAATTTAATTTTGGACCGACTTCATTACTTTATGATATGTTTTTCAATCAGCTCTTGAACTTAAAGTTCTTGAATTTTTACCATCCAAATATTTTCAAATTTATTCAAATTATAATAATAATAATTTTTTAAAATATTTTTTTATTTAAAAATATATCAAAATAATATATATTTTTTAAAATATTTTTGACATCAACACTTTAAAATAATCTAAAAACAATAAAAAATTATTAATTAAAATTAAAGGAAAAATTTAAAATTTTATTTTTTTAAAAAATATTTTTGAAACTCAAATATAAATATGCTTGTCATCTAATTTTAATATTAAATCAAATTACATATGATTAATTTAAAAAAATATTTTGAGAGCAAAATTTTTATTGAGGCTAAAATTAGCTTCTTAATATCTATTAGAAAATATCAAATGAAAAAAAGAGGTTAAATTTTTTTCACAAATGGATGATGATTTCCTTTTAATGTTTGGATAGCAATTACAATAATTTAATATAATAAGTGGCTAGAGATGGTATGGCCACCATTTTATGACGAAAACAAATTCAGAGTGAAATTTAATTGAAAAAGCCTGGACACTTGAGAAAATAAAAAATAAATAATGGGAGGTGAAATTGAAAACAATTCATGCTTGGAGGACTTTACCCTTTCAATTATCCGTTTTAATTTTGTATTCAAGTATTTCAACGAATCCCACACCAAAAAGCAATCATACTCTCTCTCTCTCTCCGATTCTTGAATAATTCTTGATTCGATCAAAATCAAACACCCCTTTTGCATCTCAAACTGTAATTAACGAAAGCAGCAGCAGCAGCAAGATTTTAAATCAATCCTTGAAAAAGACAATAATGGACGGCAACAACACCAAATTAGGTTCAGGAGACTCAAAAGACAACACCAACAGTGAACAACAACTTGAAGAGAACCCAAATTTGAGTTCTGATGGAGAACAACAACAGCAACAAGGAGGAGGAGGAGGTGAAGGTGAAGGAGAGAGAGAGCGTGGCGGTCCTCAAAGTCAGACTTCAGGAAGAACTCCATTCACTAATCTTAGTCAAGTTGATGCTGACCTTGCTCTTGCCAGGACCCTTCAAGAACAGGTCTCTTTCTTTTTCTCAATGTTTTTATCTTTTTTATTGAATGGATTGGTTTTTTTAGCTTCTTGGGTCTCTGTAATTTGTGGGTTCTTGTTGTTTTTTGATCTCACAGTCAGTTGTTTTTTTTTTCGAAGTTTCAATTTTGGTTTCAGTTGAGAGAATGAATTGGCTTTTTAGGTTATTGGGTCCGAGTGATTGGTGGATTTTTGTTATTTTTTGTGCTATGTAAAAACTTGAGTGAAAGTTTGGATTTTCAATTTGAGTTTTAGCAGGTGTTATTTTCACTTTTGGCTTAGCCGAGGAGATGAATTTCAGTTTTTAGGTTCTTGGGTCTTTATAATTGGTGTTATAATCTCTTGAATAGACGTTTCAATATCATCGAAATTTGAATTTTAATGGCTTTTTCGTTTTTTGATAAATCAGGGGGGAAATGCTGTTTGGATTTTAGTTTGTTGCTTTTGATAACCCAAATGGAGTGTACTTTGAAATGAATTGGTGCTTGATTGTTTGGCTTAGTTAGTTATTTTATTAATTATGAAAATACACTCAAGTTTCAATCAGCAAAACATTTGGTTGGTTAAGTTCTTCTCT
The DNA here is from genome assembly GCA_026413675.1 of Populus pruinosa. NCBI lineage: Eukaryota > Viridiplantae > Streptophyta > Magnoliopsida > Malpighiales > Salicaceae > Populus > Populus pruinosa. Next base: position 13,540,343 of record CM048598.1, on the reverse strand, counting down.
AATGTGATGAATTGGCTCAGTTGATTCTGTTTTTCCATAGAGGCATTATTATCAAGTTTTAGCCTTTGGTTTCTCTAGCCAAGAAATTTGGTTATGTTCTTTACTTCACATACTATGGTTATCCTTTTCTTCTAACCGTTTGATCTGATGTGCTTGATCATGGAGTAGGAAAGAGCATACATGATGCTAAGAATGAATAATGATGGGAGTGATTATGGAAGTTGGGAAGCTGGAGGTTATTTACATGACTATGGGGATGATTTTGGTGATCCCGATGATGAGACTGATGGAGATGATGATGATGATGATGATGATGAGACTGATGGAGATGATGATGATGTGGACGGTGATGCATTTGACGTGCATGCTCATGCTGAAAATAGAGATGATAATACCGAAGTTGAAATTGACCCTTCCGTGTATTCCAGTGACGAGGCCTATGCTCGAGCCTTGCAGGAAGCTGAGGAAAGGGACATAGCTGCTAGACTGCTGGCCCTTGCTAGCTTAAATGGTAGTAAGTTTGAAAGTTATAAAAGGAACTATTGTTTTTGTATGTCTTTTTGTTGGTGCCCATCTTTTTTCTTTTTGTTTCTTTTTTTTTGAATGAATGAGTGTTGTTTCTTATGCAAGTCTGTCTTTCTGTGGTCTGCGTGTGTGTGTTATGCAACCTCTGCTTCTTTTGCTGATAGCTTGTAGTTACAGGAGATGCTGAGGAGGATAGCGAAGAAGATCTTGGGAATAATTCTCAGGTATCACTATCTGTAACTTGGTATATTATTTTCTTCCTACCTTTTTGGCATAGTAAGGATTTTAGTTTAACAATTTGGCTCTATGGTATGTCATGCGATTACAAATTTCCTTAACTGCATTCTGTGAACATGTCTTTGGCATTGTGTTTTTGCGGGTACAAGCAATGGATTATATATATAAACATATGCTGTGTGTATTTTTCTCCTAAGTAATATGCTCCTTAGTTTAGTGATACTACTGTTGGAAAGGTGAGCAGTCAGTTTCAAAATCATGAAGTTGATATCAGTGATTATTTCTAGTGAGCCCTTTTTGATGGTTTTGTTTTTTTCTCAAAACAGTTCTAACTGCTGCTGCTGACATGCATTATGTGTACATGCATAAAATCATTTCAGATAACTATTAGAAGAACTAAATTAATCTAGACTTAGAAGAACTAAATTAATCTAGACCAAGCCTATAGGCCTATAAGCCTGAAATACTATAGACTAAATTAAACTGAAAAGTAATCACAAGCTACGCTTACAACAACTTAGGTTGTTGCTGTAGTATAAGAGCTCCGACTGGCACTTCTTAAGGGGTTGTTGTCAATGTAGTAAAAGTTTAGGTATAACAAGAGGAGAAGGGTAGATACCATTGTGGTGCAGTGCAACTTGATGAACTAAGAACTGTTCAATTGTTCAGCCAAGGTTTCACTTGCATGATGCTACCAAACAACTTTTAATTCTAACATTTTCCTTTTTGGTTGAAGCAAATAATCATGGAGCACTGCAAATGGCTTTTTGCTTGTTCTTTGTCAAAGATAATATGATTCAGCGGTTTGCTTGATTTTGGTTATTGTCTTGCTCTAGTTTTCATTAATACTTTTATGACATCCAAGTGTCTTGCCAATCTAGAGGCGTTTCATTAGCCATTTCTTTTCTTGTTAAATTTCCAGTCTATTAAGTGGTATTCTCTAGTCCACACTTTAATATGGGTGTTTTAATCTCCATGGAAGGATGCTATTGGATTGGGTTTGTTCCTTGTTTTAGCTTTTCCTCAGGTTTTTATTGGTTGAGTGGGCATGTAAATGCAAATTTTTGTGTTTAGTCTTCTAATTTTTCTTTCATACTTAAATTTTATTGCCCCTTATGGGGCTTAATTGGCTTCTTATATCCCAGGAAACATGGGAGGAGGTTGATCCAGATGAACTTTCATACGAGGTAAGCTGGCTTGGACTGAGTGTTCCCATGATGCTTCTACGTTACTTTATATCTTATAGCGTGATTCATTTATCTCAGGAGTTGCTTGCATTGGGTGAAGTTGTTGGAATTGAAAGCAGAGGCCTTTCAGCTGATATAATTGCTTCTTTGGCTTCGATAAACTACAAGGCAGGAAGCAGTCAGAATGGAAGCAATGATTCGTAAGCACAAATGCCCAATTTTCTTATCAACTTTAGTTATGTGATGATTGAAATGTGTGCTTGTGTTTCAGCTGTGTCATATGTCGATTGGATTACGAGGATGGTGAAACTCTGACTCTGCTATCGTGCAAGCATTCTTACCATTCAGAGTGCATAAACAATTGGTTGAAAATAAACAAGGTAATTTTGTGTGTGTGTGTGTGTGTGAACTGGGTGTGGTTACTTGCCTTTGTCCTTTTTTTTTTTCTTGTTTTGATTCAAACTTCTTTCTGGTGACTGAAATTCTTACCCTACCAACCTAACAGCACCTGGATATCTCAAAATGTCTCAACTGTTTTCGTCTTTGCTTTTGTTTTCACTTCACTACATCGTACATAATTTGTTAGCTATTGATAAAGAACAAATAAACCTTTTCCTTTTCAATCAAACACGGAAAGAATTGGAGCAAACCATATGTTCAAGGGCGCCTATTTTAAAGTGATGCAGGCACCAATCATTTGTTTAAGGGATCTTGCTTTAGACCAACAACATATTTTTGTAATTACAGTTTGAAGGATAGTATGAATCTATTGCTTAATATCTTCCTTATGACTGCAGGTCTGTCCTGTTTGCAGCACCGAGGTCTCCACTGCTGCGCACAGCTAGCATTTGTTGGACCATCCTCTTCTACTAGTGATAGACTGCTGGGTTAAAAAGAAAAGTAGACCGATGTGTGCACCACTTGCATGATTGTTGTGCCAACTTGTATGCCATTTCCCAATAGGGGAAATGCCCAGGTGCGCATGTTTGTATTAATTCATCCTTTGTGTCCATTTAAGAAGCCAACCCTACAAATTGGTTTCGTTTAACGTTACTGTGTGGCCTATATAGCAGAACTTCAGGGATGAATATGGCATCATAGATTTTGTTTTTTTTATAGCAAAACCCGTGTTTTGTTTATTCTCTCTCAGAATCTTCCTTTCAAATGAATATGGCTTCACCCTACCAAATTGAATAACAAATCTATGCTATTTAATTGGGTTTATCTTCCCCTATTCTTTTCTTGTTTTCAGCTCCATACAATCGACCACTCGATTGTATTGAACGTATAGGACTATACTACGGAGCAGTTATGCTATTGTACTCTTTTAGATTTTCTGTTGGGTTTAAGGTTCCTTGCAAGCACAAATGGGAATCTCCAGGGAATTTGCTGTCTAGCCAACAAAGGCAATGATCTTAATGAGCTCTATCCATATCATGAATTTGTTGTCAGCTCTACACCTTGCTCCTTGTAACCTGACATGAATGATGGGGTAAAACTTGAAAGCAAGCAACCTGATAGGATTGGACTTAGGTTATGCCTACATGAAATGTATGGAAAGATAGAGATGATGTTGCTGCTCAGATCTTGAATTGACAGATTGAGAAGAGGCCTAAAACTTTAACGAGTTAACATCCATTATTAGCCCAAAGCCTTCGCGTGCACGTTGTTGTTGTATAATAATAAAGTTCAATCTCATAAATTAGTTACGGATTTAACATTAATTTTAATTGATTTCAGTTATTGAAAGATCATGAACATCTCATATAAGATAGCATATATATTATACGCAACAATAATTTTTAAATTTTTTATTATATTACATATTTATTAAATTATTCCTAATTAGTTTGATTATAACTATAAAAACTAAGTTGAGAATATAAAATAACTCTCATACACTATTTTTTAAAAATATTTTTATGAATAATTTAATTATTTTATTGTACTTTAAAAAACTTGTGAAAATAACTAAATTATTCTTAGTACCTAGTTCAACATTTTTTTTTTTTGTTAAATAACAAAATCATCACTACACTATTTAGTGAATAAGAACTTTCTCTCAAGATAAATAATGTTTTTCCAAAGAAAATTAGTTTTGTTAATGTGGCTCGTGCACTAAAAGAATAAAAATTGAAACAGACAATGTAATTCAAGTAGGGATAGCAATGAGGGGGTCAAATTTTGGCCCCATACCTTATACTTCCAAGGAATCGAATATTGTATACCAGGTTATTGTAGGGGTTTGAAATGGTTATACACATACATACATACATATATATATATATACATATACACATACATACATATATATTAAAGTGAAAAAATAAAAATAAAAAGGAAATAGTTTAGAGGCTTGGGTCTTGCCCTGTCACGTATGAAGTATGAACTCACTTTTCTTCCGAGCCTTTAAAAATAAAATAATGTTCTTACAAGTTTGAGGCTCTTAAGGCCTTCACTGCCCTGTAAATGTGGGATCTTTCATCATGTTACTTAGAAATCCTAATCTAAATTTGAACAGAACCTTAATCACCTTACTTGATAAATGCAAATCAATGCTACAGTTGAACCAACTTCATGCTGTACTAATCACCTTAGGCCTCTCTCAAGATGTCTTTTTTATGTCAAAAATCGTTTCTTTCTCTGCTTTATCTGATTCAAATAACACTGATTATGCTTACAGGGCTTTGTTAAATCTCCAAGACCCAACTGTCTTTGAATGGAACTCAGTCATTAGGGGTTATTCAAAGAGCAAGAACCCTAATAAATCCATTTCAGTTTTTGTCAAAATGTTGCAAGTTGGAATCTACCCTGATCATTTAACATACCCTTTTCTTGCTAAGGCGACATCGCGACTTTTAAGGAAAGAACTAGGGGTTTCAATTCATGGGCATGTAATAAAATCTGGGTTGGAGATAGATAGGTTCGTTGCTAATTCTTTGATTCATATGTATGGTTCTTGTGGTGATATCGTGTATGCTCGGAAGGTGTTTGATGGAACTCCTGTGAAGAACTTGGTGTCGTGGAATTCGATGGTTGATGGGTATGCAAAGTGTGGATATTTGGATTTGGCGCGTGGTTTGTTTGATTTGATGCCTGAAAGAGATGTTAGGTCATGGAGTTGTTTAATTGATGGGTATGCTAAAAGTGGGAATTACGGAGATGCTATGGCAGTTTTTGAGAAGATGCGAACTTCAGGCCCCAACGCTAATGAGGTTACTATGGTTAGTGTGCTATGTGCTTGTGCTCATTTGGGTGCTCTTGATAAAGGGAGGATAATGCATCAATATTTGGTTGATAATGGGTTCGAATTAAATTTGGTTTTGCGGACTTCCCTTATTGACATGTATGCAAAATGTGGGGCAGTTGAGGAGGCTTTCGCTGTGTTTCGTGGGGTCTCGCTGAGAAAGAGCGATGTGTTAATTTGGAATGCTATGATTGGAGGGCTTGCGACTCATGGTTTGGTTAAGGAATCGCTTGATTTGTATACAGAGATGCAAATAGCTGGGATTAAACCGGATGAGATCACGTTTCTGTGCTTGTTAAGTGCTTGTGCTCATGGTGGATTAGTAAAGCAAGCTTCGTATTTCTTCGAGGGTCTTGGTAAAAATGGCATGACACCAAAGACTGAGCATTATGCTTGTATGGTGGATGTTATGGCTCGTGCTGGTCAAGTGGCGGAGGCATATGAGTTTTTGTGTCAAATGCCAGTTGAACCGACGGCTTCAATGTTAGGTGCTTTACTTAGTGGATGCATGAACCATCGAAAATTAGATCTTGCCGAATTAATAGGGAAGAAGCTTATTGAGTTAGATCCAGAGCATGATGGTAGATACATTGGCCTGTCAAATGTTTATGCCATTGGCGAACGCTGGGATGAAGCAAGAATCATGAGAGAAGCCATGGAGCGTAGAGGGGTGAAGAAGACTCCTGGGTATAGTTTTCTCGAGATGTCTGGAGCTCATCATAGATTCAATGCACATGATAAATCACATCCCAGCTCAGAGCAAATTTATACAATGCTAAGTTTTATTGTAAGCCAAATGCAATTTGGTGTACTTAAGGAAGGCCAAGAACACTGTTTGTATGGTATAGAGGGTACTTGAGTTAATTCTTTTAAATAAATCTTATTCAGGTTGCAAAAATTCTAAATGGTGGTTCTTATGTGCAGAATTTGTTACTTTTCTTGGTTGCTTGCCACTACCGTTCTCTCCGTTTTCTTAACCACAAGATTCTCTTTCCCCTCTGAAACTTTTCAATTAACTAACAGAAAGAGCACAAGTGTCAAAGTCTAATTTCATATCCCTCCAGGCCACTAAACATACACTGTCTTAACTTCAAGTTATTATAGAATTCATTTATCCCTTCCTTATGCGACGGCCATAGAGAAAAAAGAGTTGGATCTGAAACACAGCACTGTTCTTCATAAAATAAAACCGTAGTTTCTAGATAAAGTGCATCTTAAGACAGTAGCGCAAACATACAAAGGAATATTAAGCAGAAATTAAGTCTGTCTTAAAACATGGCGAATTAAAATATTATAGGTGCTATGCCCAACACTTCATTGTGAGAAGCCGTTCTCCAAACCTGACAATTCTGCACAAATCACAAAACAACTCGAGTTATAAAAGGGGAACAGCAGCTAAGACTGATAGTGTAACTCTCACTAGCCATTTTTTCCTCACCTAGACACTAGAACCTTGAAGGCAGGGTTGAGCAAGCTGAAGATGGTATGGGTCAATTTGATGAGAGATGGTTGAAAGCTGCAGCACACTACTGGGTTCTCCACAGAATGGGAATTGATCCAGGACTTGCTGAGGTTCCACAGGCTTTGCTTCCATCGCTGCCTGCTGATATTCCAGTGCTACACGATGCTCCTGAATCTAAAATATCATCCATCAACCAAACAAAAAAGATTACACGACGGAGTACAGAAATTAGATGGTCTAGACTGTATAGTTCATAAGATTCCAGCAGCTAAAAAGCCCCTCAATGAAACATAAGGAGAAAAAACCCCTTACCCAGCGGTACATATTGCTGTTTTCCTCCTCCAACATACGCTCCTAACAGTTACAATAACAGTAAAATCAGATCCTGCTGTGGAGTTAATGTGCATCAAAGTGGGATTGTGTTTTTGAGACTAAGAGACTCACCTTCCTGCGAAGATTTTCCAGCTGCTGGTGCAGGAGCTCATTCTGCATGAAAATGAAAGAAACATGTATAAACAACTTTAGAAGGATAAAAATCTAGGAATTCATATCACAAGAGTTGACTTCAAAAAAATATAAGGCATACTTTTTCTCACCATCGCTGGATTGTTTAGTTACCTTGCGATATCGGACCTTGTTAACCGAGCGTTCAAGTTCTTGTTCTAATTCATCCAACTCCTCGAAAGGAATAGAGCTCGTATCTTCACCTGTATAGCGGCGCATGTTAGATTGAAGACGGCGAGTCTCGTTCCTCAGCATCGCCAATTCTCCAAATAGTTGTTCCTAAGAATTAAGAAGGGAAAAGACCATCAAATGTAAAATTCATCTTAGAACTTCATGTCTGTAGAGAATATTAATTTTACCCGGCTATCGTGCTCAGAAATGCGAGTTCCAGACGTCTTCTGGTACCTTTCTATGAGTTGCTCCATCCTGCAACACATTACATTCTTTCCATATGAAACATGTGCGTGTGATTTTATAATTATATGGTAGTAGAACATCACCACCATGAACAAGGACAAGGGTTCAGTCTGTTCTCTCTTTCTGACTATACATAAGGGAATTGATTCAAGGCAGCTCTCAAAAATGGGAAATGAAAAATGACTCCCAATTTAAGGCACACCGCAAGTTACTTTTTTCCTCCTTATATAAATATTAATTAATGACTTCATCAAGGGACTGCAATCATAACCAACCAGTGATGATCTGAGAATGAGATAACATATATTCAACACATTTCATGCACATTCTGTACTATTTTCCGCTCCTTGATGACTAAGATGAACTCTACAGAACAGAAGAAAATTGACAATCAGAAGTGATCATCATAGGTAGACGTCGGTTGGATTTCCAACTCTTTTTCAGGGCTAGCTAGATCACAATTTACAGAGAATTAAGAGACTCAATCATTCCTTAGGATAATCAATTTACAAGATCTTGAACCGGTATTGAAAGGGAAAAAAGGCATCAAAGATAAGCAGCTAGCCCACGAAGGAAAAAGTAAGAAGAAAAGAAAACACTTCGACAGTGGAAAACCCTAGTTTGTCAGAAGCTTGCACAGAAAGTCAAGTCCTACTGATGCTGTTCAATTAAAATCTTTAATTGAAGTTATGGGGCTGGTATTTATCAGTTGGATCAGAATGCTGGTAACAAAAAGGGCCTTCTATGTATGAAACAGATTCAAGTCATCAAATGAAGAAAATCATGAAGATCGGGTACTAGAAAATCTAAGACACAAACATAACGAAACAAAGAAGGGAAAAAAAGAAGTAATTTTTATATGGGACCAGAAGGGGTCCAACATTTTAAGAAAAATCAAGTAGAAGAAACCAGTGTTAACACACAACAAAAGCTGAGAAACATAAAGTTTGGAATGGTAGGGAGTAGTGATGAATAGAGGACCTTAAACCCTCGCTGCAGTACTGACACAACTTTCCAGTGCTGGAAAAGATGATGAGCCCGATTTGAGCATCACATAGCACTGAAAGTTCATGAGTCTTCTTCAAAAGCCCAGCTCGACGCTTTGAGAAGGTGACTTGCCTTGTTGTCTGGTTCTCAATCCTCCTAATGGCTATCTTTCCGCGCCCCATAATTCTTTTGCCTTTTACTAAGGGAAAGAACAGAAGGAAGGAAGTCAGTGACCCTCTTTTCTCACAAACCTGTTTTTCTGGTTTTGCAAGAAATTAACACACAGTTCAGAAATTAGTTCCAAAAACCACAAAAAGGCATGAGAATTATAATGGAAAGTAAATGAAAAGTGAATTTGTAATAATGATGAGGAACTTGTAGCTAGAAGACACAAAGAAATGACAAATGTGAAGTAAGTTTCTGAAACCTAAAATTAATAATAACTTGGCATAATTCTCTAGCCAAGATGATAATCACAGGAGAAAGAAAACTTTCTATATTACCTATCTTTCTTTCTCTTGCTTGTAGAAAATGGAGAGTTTGTTTTTCAGAGTACTGTTGGGATAAAATTTATTAGTACTAATCTATATGCAGACTGGCTCTTTACTTGAGCAAAACTACCAAAATGACCTCATGCATGAACTTCTGCACGATCCTTGACAGACAAGAGTTGAAAAGGACTTGTTAATCTATAAACCTTTTGTTCTGTAATTCAAACCAGTGGTGATGCAATAATTCATTGGTATAGATATGATCAAATCACACAAAGGTTTCATGCGTGGCTAGTGGCATGGATTGTAATTTGATGGAAGGCATTTTCTTCCTTTTATTGTCCTGTAATGGGATCATGGACAAAAGGTTGCTGTGACATTTAACCACTCTCTGAGTCTGATCTGCCAGCCTACCTGAACTTTGCCAATTTGGGATCGTTTTGAAGATGGTCAGAAAACTAGGTTTACTAAGAAAAGAAAGGCAAGAGGTGTTGGCCACAACCCATGACCTAAAAGGTAATTACAAGGTGTAACAATCCCTTGAGAGAGACTTTCTTGCATGGTAATTCGTATTGATGGTTATGGATGTTGAAGTGAAACTGATTTTCTACACTTGATGAGCCTTAGGGTGGCTAGGTGATGATTTTTATGTGCATGATCATGCATGTAGTTGAATTATACGTATATCTTTCAATAATACTGATATGATCTCCACCGAAGGTCTTTTTCCTGATGGTTACAAAGCAAACCCATCTTTAACTTTTGGCTTGAAAATTTCTTATACTACCACACTCGTTTCATATGTATGATCTATTTTATAGGCGTAGGCCACAAGCTTCTATTTTGGCAGATATATACACGGGCACATATTGTGTTGCGTGCATCTAGCTTGGCTACAATGGTGACGAGCCGGACACATTTACAAATCATGCTGAAGAAAATGTTGTCATTCAAGATGTAAAGTACACATGCATGGATTAACTAAATTTTGTACGCTCAAATTTATAATTATGTTTATCATTCTGTTCCATATGATGTTATGACCTTGATATATCATGATTAGCTAATGAACAATGAAGTAAAATTGTGAATGGAAGATAAATTACAATGAGCCAAAATAATTAACCCTGTAAATCTTGGTTGCTTGCAATTTCAGCTTTAGAAAATGATGCTGTAATTTGGATGTTCTTCTCAAGTTTGAGTGATGAACATGCAATAAAATGCCAATAAGCAGTTTGTGGAAGTAACACTATTTCCTGTCATTTTGCAAATGATAACAATAAAATTTTGATAACAGCCCTCGGCCCTGGTTATGATAAGAGATACTGCACAAATGTTAAAATTAATATGCATAATCCATGTTTGATATTATGATAATTTTTATAGTTATAATTTTAAAAATACAAGTTTAAAAAAACATTTATAATTGTTGTTTTTAAAATAATATATATTTAATTAAAACGATTATGAGATAGATTTTTGTATAAAAAATAAAAAAAATATTATTTTAATTTCTACAAAACTTGTAGGAGATCCGGTGCAAAAAAATAAAATAACTAATAGAACAACTTTTTATTAGATACGATAAAAAACAGAAGCTACTATAATACCAACAATACGAAAGATAAACCAAGTTTGCTACAGTTAACAAATGCAAACAAAATGTGTAACATGAAGAAAATAACTACATACTCCACACTCCAGCAATACTTCAAAAAGTGTAAGTGTGATCTCTTAATTTATCTTAATTACTTTTAATGAGAGATTATTGTATAAATGTACTGCTTGGTCCACAGATTTCTGGGCAAGGAAAAGTTGTAGTGAAACATTGATTGGTTTTTCAGTTTAGTGTGGCAATCCTTAGTCAGAAAGCACATGTTATCATTCTAAATATGGAAGACATAGTTTGAGCTACTTGTTGGCCCCCCTGTGCTTGTCTTTCATTGATGTGTGTCAACATCCATTGTATCCCACTTGGGCTAGATGCACCACAGAATTAATGGCCAGCCTACTCATTGATTCCCTCTTTGTTTTCTTTATTCAAGGGAGAGATTCCCATCTATATTTATCAAAGTTATTCTTACCATTTATTTATTTATTATTGCCGAGAAAAAGTGCCCATTTGAGCTGTAAATTTGTAAATATAAAGTTATTTGCAAAACAGCACCATGTTAGATTACTGTATATTAGCTTTATTTCAAGCATAAATACCATTGCCACGCATGTCATAGTCTATGATGATCCTTGACCCCCCTGGAGGCTGGAGCACTATGTATTACTGTATATTTTTAATGAAGGCCATCATCGCCTCAAGAAAAGAAAAAGGCCATGTTATTAGCAGAACTTTCCTAATATCTCAAAATTAACCTTTAATGTTATAAAATTAATAGTAAGAACTACATATTCTATTTCAATCATGTAATTATGTTAAGTAATGGTGTTTAAAAAACTAGTATTTATATTATCTAACCTAACCTAACCTATATAGTTAGATTATATAGATGTTATAAATGATATTGAATAAAAACATTCTAGCAAAATGGATATTATAAATTGTGTGGCAGGTTATAATTTTTGAAACCCAATCAAATTAACTCAATTTGTATATTTTATACTTCTTTCACCTTTATATTTGATAATTTATTAATTAAATATTTATTTTTATTTTACATAGAAATAACTCGAATCCAAAGTTCTTGTTAGTAGGTTTTTTATTAGATTTTTTTAATGTAACAAAAAAAGAACTAGTTTCTTTACTAAAAAAAAAGAGAGAAAGATAACTAAAATTTAATAATGGTGAAATTTATAAAAATCAGATTTAATATTTGAAGTGCCATAACACCTATAATTTATATTAATATAGATCCATCTTTAAATATAAACCCATAAAGATTAAAAAAATATATAACTCATGATACATGTAATATTCACGTAAATACTTTAACCTAATTTAATATATTGACAGAGCTCAGGTCTTTTTTTTTTTTTTGAATGAATCAAGTATGTACTCGATATATACACTAATCTAAGTTGTCTATATTCGGGAATACCCCATGGGCTAAGACAAAAAGGAGTGCAGGACACAATTTATATTCACCAGCCTGAAGTCGTGGATTCGGACATGACATCCTAGACTTCATCAAACATTGTTCTTTGCATGGTGTGTAATGCCTTCCTCATTTTGAGTCGGTCAGCCAATGAGCTGGGGGTGCCCTAATTTTTTTTTAAAATTAATATTAGTGTTCGAATTAGTTTTTATTATAAATAATTTTACAGGTTATAAAATTAATAATTATATAAACTTTTAATAATTATTATAAAAACAATTAATTATTCAAACCTGAAATTATAAAAAAAATAAATTTTTTAATTTTAAGTTATTACTATTTAACTATTTATTAGATAATTCACTTTTAATAAGTGAAGTCATAAATATGCACAGATAGATTCTAAGCTTCGAACAAATAAAATTATAAAAATAAATGTTCTCATTTAATTTTATATTTTAAAATTATTTTTTAGTATTTTTAAATTATTTAATATATTAATTTTAAAAATAATTTTTATAAAATAAAAAAAATTATTTTAATATATTTTTAAATAAAAAATATTTTTAAAACTTACCATACTTTCACACAACTTGGATCAGCTCTCAACAATTTCATTTCAATGGCAAACAGTACTGCATGCAAAAGTGAATTAAAGAAAGTCAGACTCTCTAAAACAACCAGAACTGCAGAAGGATTCTCCATTGCCCTTTGGTCACAATTCCTGTTCTTGCCATGCACATTAAATATATACTTGCATCTAGAATAAGCACTCGTTAGACAAATTCTCAGTATATTTTAAATTATTCGGCATAGAACATTACTAGTCTGTAACCTGCAATTAATTATTAATTCAATAAAAACATGCCCATACTTTTTCAAGCGTTATAATTCTTTTTAATTGAGAAATGTATATATATACATTTCTCAATTAAAAATTATTTCCACTTCATAAGATATATTTAAAAATTTTATGAACTCATAAATAAAAATAATTATTAATGCTAATTAAATACTGAAACAGAGAGTTGATATTTCTTCTAAAAATAAAAAACAATTGCATGTACAAATATTTAACCCTGACTTTTCTTTTTAATCTATATATTTTTGTTTATCTTAGAACTTTTTTTTTCCTTGCTGAGAACTAGTGATTTTTAATTTTATAAATACACCATGGAAATACAATTTATTTATATAAAAATATAAAAGAATAATATCTTTGAAACATTTTTGAAAACTTAACAATGAAAACTAAAACAACATGGACATTTACCATGCAATCACAATCATTTGCACTATTTATTTATTCTAAAAATGACAAATTTGAAATTTTACTAAATCTATTCTACTTTCTTTTCTCTCTGGAAAATCCTATTAAGGTTCGTGAGTCACGTAATCTTTTATCTTTTATGTCTTCAAACATTTTCATTTTTTTTCATTTTTTTCCACAGCATGTCTATTTGTTTATAGACCAACAATTATATATATATAACATAATATTATTTTAGTTTATATAAGATAAATAAACAAAAAAACTTATTTTATATAGAGTTTAATAGAGATGATATATCCTTTCTATATACATCTAATCTTTTCTCTAGACTCTAGAACCAATTAGGATTTCTAGTGATTAAAATACTAGATAGGGACTCAATTCTTTTTTTATTAATAAGAAATAAGAATCTCTTATTCTTTTTTCTAATACCATGAAGATCCTGAACCAAAAAAACGATCGCAACACCGCACACATGCGATAAATATGAATACCATAAAGATAATTATCTTTGATTAGTTCTAAAGAGTTCGATGAAGAACCAAGAATAAGCAACCTTGTTACACATAAAATATTATTTTTGAATAATAAAAAATCTCTAAAAAAATCTAAATACAAAATAAATAACTCTTTTTATGCTAAATAAAACATCCTAACAAAGTTATATATATATAACAAAAGAGTTCTAAATATAATAAAAAAAATCCTAAACCAACTAGAAAAATAATGCAATTCTTGTATAATAGCTTTTAGGCTTTATCATAAAGCCTTCTTGATATTTGATCACTATAAAATTTTAATCTTATAGAAAAAAAAACCTTTATAATCTTATGCAAAATGTTTAGCTTAATCCAATAATTAAATAAAAAAACATGCTTGTTAGTGTAAAACTATGCATTAGAAAAAATAAGTCCAAAATCACCTTTTATATCTAATCTGCAAGCTATCATGATTTCTTACCAAATCTACAAGTTATCAGGCTTTTAAAACTCATGTTCTTATATGGACTATATTAATTAAAGTCTAGTCATCTCTTGAAATCATGTTGGTGTTTGACTTGATCTAATTAGCACTTGTAATAGATTTTGTAGTGATGTTTATTGATTCTCATTAATATGTTTTTTAATAATAATATTAAGAGTGTGAAAACATTAAATAATTCTAAAACAATGGGAGTCTCCATAATTTTTATGTTATTTGTTTGTAGTTATTTTATGTTATTTGTTTGTAGTTATGACTATTGATTGATAAATATTTGATAGTTAGAGTATTTATTGTATTTTTATAAAAATAAATGTCTAAGATGTTTTAAAAATTAAATAAATTACAGAATGATGTGTACTATCCTATAATATTGTTCCTACATTATATATCTAATGATTTGATACCTTGAAGTAGTATAATATCTTATCTGAATGAATTTATGTTATTTAGAGAAATTTTTGATAATTTTATTAAAAAAATAAAATGTTGAGATAAATTACATGATTATTATATATTGTAGATTTCATCAAGTAGGTGTTTGTATTTTTTTAAATAAAATATTTTAGATACCTTAAAACTATTTATTTGATGTTTTGCTCATAGTTTATTAAATAATTATAGTTTTATACTAGTTATATAATATGATTATGAGCTTTACAAATTTTTCTTTATATGACTTGTCTTTTAGTAAAGATTAGTGCTATAAAATCATGTGTGTGTTTGTTTGTAATGTATCTCTTAATCATCTTAGATATGCATTGTTTAAATGTAGTTATTGATGGTCTTAAAACAAGTCATAGCTGACCTTAATAAGATTAAAAAGTTTGATGATGATAACTATTATTCACTACATTGCAAAATCTAGTTTGTGCTAGATGAATATAAGGTGTTAAAGATCTTATCTATTATGATAGTAGAGCCCAAGAAGGATAATACAATAAGGAATTGGAAGCTTATCAAGCATGAACAAAGAATGATTGCATTGCTCACAATACATTGTAAAGTAGTATGCAAAATGATAACATTGTTAAATTTTCTCATTACTACTATGTGATAAGCTTTGAAAGAAAAATATGATGTTATTTCTATAACAATATTGTGTGGATTAAATTGTATTTTGAAACTTACCAAAAATATGTTAATCATACTATGAAACAACACTTTTAGACAATATGAAATATAATTCGAAATTTGAAAATCATAAGAAATAACTTGATTGATGAATAACATGTTTAAGCTATAATTGTCTCTTTTTAAACTCTTAGAATTACATACGAGTTAACATAAAGCACAATAAAAATGTTCAAATATTAAACGATATTATATGTCATTAGAGTTAGAGGATGAATGATTGAAGTTATTAAATTCTCAAAGATTTTTGTTGTTAAATCTAGTTGTACCTAGAAAATAAGGCCAAATACAAGTAGAATAGTAGACTTTCAAAATAAAATATTAGGCCTGTATCTAAACTAAAAAGAAAAGGCACCTAAAAAGGTAAATGAGATGGCAAGAAAGATAAGTCTAAGATGCCTTGCTAAAATTACACAAAACAACAATATTTTTTTCATAAGTGTACTAAATCAAAGCAAGTACATTAATGTTTTCTGATTTCTCACTCTAAATATTTCATTTTTTTCAATTGTATTTGTTATTAAATCTAATCTTTCATAAATTGTAGAAATAAATGTAATAAACCATGTAGCTAGAGATCAAATTAGGTTTGTAGAGTATCGTTGAATTCTGATTGGAAGCAAAATAATATACATGGAGAATAAGTTCAATACTATCATACATGGTATTGACACTTATAAATTGGTCATACAAAGAGGAAACATCTTGTATCTCTATGATATACTTTATGCTTTTAATATTCAATGATATTTATTTTCCATTCTTGTCATGCTTAAATTAGACTTTCATTTTCACTTATAAAATAATTTTGTTAAGATGTATCTCATAACAAATTTTTATAGTTATGGTTATATTCTGAATGTTTTCTAGTTTTAAATGTTGAATATTATGATATTAATAAAAGTTCTGTTTCGCTATTTTTTTAATTAATAAAGCTTATAATGACTTTGTTAAATGGTAGGCTAAGTTTGGGCCATTCATAAAAGTTAATACACCAATTTATGAACTTTTGTTTTTTGGAAAATAAAGTATAAAACCATTTGGAAAAGCAATTAAGGCTAATACGCTTATAATTGATTCATTTAGATATTTTTTGCTCAATAAACATAAAAACAAGGCATGATAAATACTATTTTATTATATTTATAGATGATAATACTTATTTTGGTCATGTTTATTTAATCTCTTAATAAATTTGAAGCACTAAATTGTTTTAGGTGATATATAAATAAGGTTAAAAATCAATTAAATATAACAGTCAAGATTCTCGAAACTAATTGAAAATGCAAGTATTTATTTTAATAATTTAGGGAAATATATGAAGAAAAAAAATTATCAGATAGATAATAATTCTTGAAACTTCATAAAAAAATATTGTAAAGAGGAGGAATCATACCTTGTTAGACATTATTAGATTGATGATGGTGTAAACTAATATACAAATCTCTTTTTGAGGAGATGCAATGTTGACTATTGCCTATATTTTAAACCATGTTCCTTATAAATTAGTACATTTCACACCATAAAAGTTATCAATTGGAACAACCCTAGACTTGAGTTATTTATGGTCTTGAGGTTCAGCTGCTTATGTACATAACATCTCTTATAAATATAGAAATTTAGGCCTTATAGAAAGAAAGAAAAAATCTTTATTAGATATCCCAATCACTTGAAAGTATATGTGTTTGTTGAAGAGACATTAAATGAAAATGTGATTATGTCATGAGATACAAAGTTTCTTCAAAAGTATTTTTCTTTTTAAAACAAGGTTTAAAGAGACATTTCTTGTTATAAAATAGATGATCTATAACTTCACACTCATATTATGCTAGTTGAGATAAAAAAGGTAGTTCTTTAAACTTCTAAAAATAGTGGAAGTATTTATCTGTTAGTTGAAACATTCATTATATAAAAGTTATAAGGAGCCCCAACTTTCAAAAATCATAAATATGCCTCAACTTTCAAAAATCATAAATATGGGCATTCCTTCTCTTTGTTTTTGGACTAAAAAGGAAGTTTCTATTATAGTTATACACGATGAAGAGCTTAAATTTTTTCAAAAGGCTATTTCTTCTTTTTCAAATAAGGAATGAATGAAAACAATAAAAGATGACATGAAGTCTATAAAGACTAATCATATCTAGGACTTAGTTGACCTTTTGCTAGGTCAAAAAACCATTAATAACAAATTGATTCTCAAGGTGAAATTTCAAGTAAACGATTTTATAGAATGATGTAAGGCTTGTTTGGTGAAAAAATGTTATACCCAACAAGAAGGTATAAACTATGAGAAAATATTTCTCTAGTAATCAGGTTTGCCTCAATTCATGGAATCCTAACAATCATTACGAGTTTGTAGTTGAGCTCTATCAAATTGGTGTTAAAACTATATTTTTTTTTAATGGAAAATTGAATGAAAAGATTTATATAGATCAATTAATTGATTTTGTTATCAAAGATCAACAACGCAAACTTTACAGACTCTATTTATCTATTTATGGGTTGAAACAATCATCTAAACTATGAAATCTTTGATTTCATCGAACCGTCATCACTAATGAGTTTATGATGATTGGAGAAGAATATTGTATGTATATTAAAATATAATAAGAGTTTTGTTATCCTTTCATTATATATGGATAACATATTAATTACTTAGAATGACAACAAGATGATTATCATAACAAATTGATGGTTATTCTCAAACTTTGAAATAAAGGACAAAGGTAAAATAAGCTATGTGTTTGATGTAAATATCATTAAATAATCGATCTAAAAGACTTTTAGGTTTTTTCCCCAAAAGACTTATATAAAGAAGGTTTTAAAATGATTTTTTATGCAAAATTATAAGCTCATAAAGATATCTATTATAAAAAATATGAATTTAATTCTTGAAGATTACGCTAAAACTTAAGACAACTGGTAACTTGATAAATGCAATGATATGTACATGATCTAATATTTGTAATTTTGTTGGATTTGTTAATCGATGTTTATCAAATCCAGGATTTTTGTATCGGGAAAAATTCTCTATTACCTTAAAGAAATGATAGATAGTAATGCTATTAAGGATCAAGTTTGTGTTTAATTGGTTATAATATTACTGACCAGGGAGGTGATCTTGATGAGCAAAAATCAACATGTGAGTATGTTTTTATGCGCAGTCATGATGTCATATCTTAGATTAGTTAAAAAAAACATATATAGCTCTGTCAACTATAAAAATAGAGTTTGTAACATGTTCGACTATAATCAAGAAGCAATTTGGCTAATGAGATTTCTACATAATCTTTATTATTATGGCCGATACAACTAACTCGGTATTGCTATACAATGATAGTATGGAAGCATAGGTATACAATAAGACCCTAAGTATTATGATAGAACTAAACATATTAATGTTATATATAACTTCTTTCTAGATATAATAACACAAAATAAAGTGACTTTATGATATATATCTACGAGTGATATAGTGGTAAATCCCTTAACTAAACTTATACCAAGGATTATATAGATTTTGATTTTTATATTAGTGATCTTATTATGCTTTGTGTTGTTTGTATTTAGCTAATCACTGTTTGTGAGATATTTATTTCATCTATATTATTTGAATACTAAGAAATAATGACATAGAAACGCACATTCAAACCATTTATAAGGAAAAGATGTTGGATTTGTTTGGATTTATTTTATAATTGAATATCATTCAAACCATTTATAAGAAAGAGATATTGGATTTGTTTGGATTTATTTTATAATTGAATGTCTATGTTAGGTTTGACCCAAATTATATGCAAAAGAAAAAGAAATTAAAAATCCAAGTTGTCAATATAATTTCTAACAACTTGAGATATTAATAAAAGATTTTATCTATACCGTGGAGAAAATATCTCTCAATCTATTTAGTAAAGTTTCACTGGTGTTAACTACTTGCTATCCTAAAAAACCTTTTAATTATTTTTTTGGAGCATTATCTCACATGTGTATCTTTTTCACCTGTTATGATTTTTTATCATTTTAGAGATTTACAACTTAGTTCCAATAACTGTGTGGACTTTGTAATTAGGTCCAATCATGTAACACTTAGTGGTATTTTAGACTTGGTCTAATTTAGGGTATAACACAAAAATGGTTTAAAAACAAAACAATACATCATTTTTTAAAAAAAAAAATAGAAAAACTAGAGTAAGAAAAAGAAAATCAAATTGAGACTTCATGTTAAAATGCAATATTTCTCCATCTAGAAAAATATTTTTTTAATTTCTCAAAATTGTACTTAGTTTGGAAAACATATTTAGAGATTCTCCATAGGTTTTCAATACAAGTTTTTCACTATTTTCAAAATAAAACAAAATACAGTTTACACACACACCCACACACAAGTATTTTGTTTTTTTAACAGTGTAAGAGATTAAAAAAATTTATATTTATATATTTTGTTAGTGTTATAAATTTAATTTTTGTTATGGATCTAATATAATAATATTTTTTGAGTTAACAATATATATTTTTTATGATATTTTTTAATTTGAATAAAACAAAATTAATAGTTTAAAATCACGAATATAAAATATTAAAATGACTATTATAAACTATGATTTTGATTTTTCATGAAAAATAGTTGTAATTTTAATATATTTCTTATTTTTTTTGGAATTTTTTTTTGTTTTTAAAAAATGATTATGCTTTTTAATTTTTTATTAGAAAAGAAAAACTGAAAAGGGAAAAAATACTGAAAAAAAAAGAGGATTTGATTTTACTAAACACACCCTCAATCTGTTCTCTGCTAACCGTGCTTCTCTGTATGAAAAACTTCCCTGCCAGCATCTTCCAGAAATGCCACCGCTTGCATACATTCCCACTGAGGCAATTAGAAGCCCCACTTTTTACTCACGGATCCATGCTTTCTGTATTTCATGCTCGGCAAACATGCCTGCGTCTAAGGCAATTGCGTAAAAGTTCCATACTGCTTTTGTCCCTTGATAATGGGACTCTCTAGTACTTAGCATACAGAGGCATAAAGAGAGCTTATTATGTTCATCATGGTGTAAGGCGAGGGCCCGAATATCTGTTCAAGTCGGTGTATCCGCAAGTTAATCCTTCCTTCTTAGTTAAGTCTTCAAAAAAGACATTTTATCAAGTGTGCTGAGAATTCAAGACATTCAAACTTGGCATGTCCTCGGTGAAAGGCAGAACATGAGTTGTTAACTTCCCAAATACACCAAACGGGCCTGTGTATCATTAATTTTCTTGCACTTGGGAGACAGTAATGGCAGAAATTGGGAGCATTAAGGATAATGTTTGGAGCACACTGCAAAGCATAAGGCCATTAATCTCAGATCTCTCAGTTCCAGCGGTTCAGCTTGTCCAAGTTACATAGAAGATATGTCAGATGAGTGGCATCGACTGGATGGCGGAGCTTGAAATTGCATCAAATGTGTCTGAAGCATCGCACTGGAAGTGCTCCTAGGGGGTCAGCATTTCAATTTGACCGAGCGCATCTTGCCATGCCGTAGACTTTACATGAGCAACCTAGCTTTCAGGAAGAATAAGGAACTCAGCCATTCCTCAGCCAGGCTGCTGCACATTAAACTATTAGCCATTCCTCAGCCAGGCTTGGATAGAATAGCAGAGCAAGTACACGTATTAGTAGAAACGTCTATGAAGAACAGTTGGCTTATAGCAATTATAACAGGACAAAAAATAGTCAAGGGACTTTGTATTGCTGTCTTTGGCAAGTGACGGAGACTACTTTAGCATGACATTGTTATTCTGTTTATTAGCGCCATCATACAAAGCCTGAAAAAGATTGCGTATCCATCACAACATTTAAAGTGCATATTTCTAACGAAGAAGAAAAAATCACAATTATAGTTCACATGGAAATTCCGAGACAGGCCTATCAAGCAGGCCATTATGAAAATTGAATTTGAAACATCCTTCCAGAATTAAGTTAAAAAAAAAAAACAAAATGATTAGCAAGCTGGAAGAGTGTCCTAACAGAACCAATTCACAAGACATCTCTCTTTTAATACATCAAGCATGCAGGCCGGATCTTTGCTGGACATTCACACAACTTTCACCCCAGCTTCCTTTAGAGTCTTGATATTTGTTTTGGGCATTACCCTTTTCTCCTGCTGCCTAGCTGTAAACAAAAACACAACAGCAATAATTAGCGAGAACCAGTTTACAAATATTTCAAAGAATTATATTTCCCAGATACAATGACAGTACACTAGAATCTTACTTCAAAGCAGCAATTTCTGGAGTTTATCCTTATCCAGACGGGTCTTGCAATGAAACTGAATTTCATATTGAGCTCCAAATATTCGCTGGCGTTTTAACCAAAAATACTTATTGCGCAATTCATGGCTTTGTGTTTTCATGACCAAAAACTGTTTTTTTATTCGCATTTCAAATTGTTCCCTGGACTTTTTATCAACATGAGGTGATCGTAACACAGTATATAAGACACGTGATTCAGGCAATCTAATCTTCCGTGCATCAGCTGGAATCCCTGAAATAGTGTTTCCAGGAACTAGATCTTCAAAAGATCGAATCGCTATGCATATCTTGGTGGTCATTGCTTTTGGTGGTCTTTCTTCTTGGTGTCCTGAGATTCACAGGGTCACAAAAACAATAAGTCCATAGAAAATACCACTCTGCATGAAATGAAGTCCATCCAGGATTCATAAACAGATGAAATTATAATGTTATTGGAATTGAAACTGATTGAGCAGGTCAGAAACCCTAAGGTTCTCAGGATCACAAAGAATGTTCATTGTGAATCCAAAGTTCAGGATGATCCTAAATTTTACATCTACTCTAATCTTGGAAAGTACAAGCATACAGAGGTGGACATGAACCTCCATGCAGACAACCAAAAAAATAAATGGTATAAAAATTAGAACAAGCTGAGATTGACTGTTTGTGAACTTAGAGATAATGTAAGCATATTTATTAAGTGATGGATTCTTCATCAGATTATCCTACAAACAAAGGTTTCTATAAGAGTTACGGCTACAACAAGATTACACATATGATGCTGGTCATATCAATGTTTTTATTTCAATTTTTTATGCATTTGATTAATATCTTAAGAAGTAACAAATGGTAAATGTACTCAACTATAAGAACTAATAAACCAATTCTAGTGATGATGTGGCAAGACATGGATAGGGTGTATTCTATTTCTAAGAGTGGAGGTTAAAATGCATAGAATCAATGTTCTGATTGTGAGCCGGCGAAATGTGAATGAAACATAGAAATTTTCATTCTCTCTTTCTCTTCATAGCTTCTCTATCCTATCGTCTTCTCTTATCAACTAAATTCTCTTCCTTTCTCATCTGAATCTATCCCTTCAAAATTCCTAATTTAATCCTAAGATTGTACAAGGTTCTTTACCCATATCATTCATGCTGATGTGTTTAGGTGCATAGAATATCATATGCATGATCATAAATTAGTAAAACTAGATCTCACTGTAATACCTCCAGCAGTAAGTCCAGATGAAGATGCAACTGTAGGCATTTTAGTACCACTTTCCTGTTTCAGTTGCATAGAATCATAAGAGCAGCAGTCACAATGGGGCAATGAAGATCTCTTAATAAAAAGAACATATCTCTTAGCTAAAATAAAGTTGATAGCGTGCAAACATCTAACACAATGATAAACATATATGTTATCTCATCAAGGTATAAGAATTTGCAATGCCCAATGACCAAAACTCAATGGAGCTGCACATTCCATGTACAAGCACAAAAACCACCAGTAGGTTGACATCAGGAGAAGATTCATGAAACATTAATATAATCTACACACTTTTATAGGCTATCCTAAAAAATTGATGGCTGGAACTTTTAACTCAATCAAATTTCTGACAGTACAACAATTTGTTACATGTAAATGGTGTATTAGCTTCATAACTACATTGAAAAGCAACCTAACTGTTTTGCACAGAAACTTGCATTCACTGCACAATTTGCAATAATAGAACTAAAGTTCATTCAACAAAACACTCAGAAACTCATTAACAGACATGAAAAACCAAACCACCTCCAAAACCATCACAAATATGCATCTATACGAAAAACTATGCCGATTCTGCTCCATTAGAGACCAAAACAGAAAAAACCCATTATCAAACTTAAAAAATAACGCCACCCCACCAACTAAAACTAATAAAAAAACGAAATAAAATCACACAAACACAATCAAGAAAAAAAAAACAAAAAACAAGAAGAAACTTTATAAACCATTTTAGTGCCATATTCAATAGCTTGTTCAGGATAAGAAGTTACATTCTTTCCAGTGATTCCTTGACAATTCTTGTTAACAAACACTGCTGGTGGTGGTGGAGGAGCCGCCGTGAAAGCGCGAGATTGTGAGTAAGAAAAAGATGAAATCTTTGAAGAGAAAAACGATACAAGATTTTTTGCTTGTCTTGACATCTCTCTTTTCTCGGGTTTCTTTCTCTCTTTGATAAGAAAACGCAGCCAAAGATTTCCCAAAGAGAAAGTGAAGTACTTTGTCGGGTTTTTAGTAGTTCTTGTTCGGGTCAAGACATGGAGCTCTTGAACCCGACCCGACGTCGAAACATGGACTCTCATTTGGAAAAATCCCCCGATTTAGCCCATGTGTTTTGTATCCATTCCGGCTCATGACATGGAGCTCTTGAACCGACAAGAACATTGCAATTCGGGTTTCTTTTTTCGAATATCCCACAATTTTAGCCCCTGCTTTCTGTTAATTTGACAAACGAGCCCCTGTAGAGAACATCTCGTCGAATTTATCTTAACTTCTGCACATGTTGTCAATTATACCAGATCGAACAGAATTATAATTTATAAACAATATGGTATTATCCAAAACTGAGTAGATTAATTTTAGACAAGTCAGAATAAATATTTAGTTTATAATCATTTAATATATAAGATCATGATAAAAGAATATCATAATTATTAAGTAAGTATATAAACTAAAAAATATTGAAATACAATCTTAATATGCATATTAATCATACATTGAATTGTGCACAAGAGAATAAAACTAATTTCTAGCATATATTAAGAATATACTTAAGTACAACCTATAAAAGATACTTGTTAATGTACTTAAGATATAATCAATCTTAAAATTGTTGTTGTTGATATTATCAATGATAAAATCATTATACTTAAAGTTCTATTATTTATTAATTAGTTAAAAATGACTAACTTCAATGAATCTTTCATAATTTTATCAACTCCTCTTAATTTAGATGTACTTATAAATAAAGTAAAGTAAGATGAAATCAATATATATATATATATATATATATATATATATATATATATATATATATCAAATATCAAAGCTCAAAATAGAGGAGCAAAACTAAAAATTAAGGTGAAGAAAATTGTCAAAGATTCTACAAAATATATGTAGAAAAACCAATCCTAAAACACTTTTATTCACATTTTTTATAGTGAATTTTAGATACCAAAAATGGTGGAATTCAATACATTATTAGCTTAGGTCCTCTCACCTTAAAAATCCTATATGGTTTTTTTAACTCAATTTTAATTTTTTACATTTCCATTAAATAAACCACTAGAAAAGTTTTTTTTATGTGATAAAGCTTTTAGAGAATTATAAGTTTTTTTTTAAATATGCTAATTAATAATTATTTAAGATCAAGATTTTATTTACCTATAATTTATTGAAATAATATTAATATTTCAAATTAAAGTGTTTATGTTGAAGATTGAACTTTAACAAAGTTCAATCTTCAGAAGTGAGTGAAGAGATTGGCTTGCATTTTTAATTTGAGTTCAAATACACTCACGGTATCTTCTTGTAGAGTAAGTTTATCATAATTTCTCTACACTTGATTTGAATTGACTATATGTGACAAATATAGGGGTAAAATTGATGAGTTTTTTTATAAGGTTTTGTTTACCAAATTGACACAAATACAATCGCTAAATTGGGTTTTTTGTTCTATACTATAAATTTAATTTGAGTTTAGACCGATCTTTTAAAAAAAAAGGAAAGAATTTTGATTTTAAATAATTTCCAATTATTCCAAGTAATTGTACCAGACCAACATATAAACTGCAAAGAAAATCATCAATTTTCAGTAAGCAAAGTCATTAAAATATATAGCTCCAAATCACCCCACTTACATGGAACGAGAATGTTGATAAAGCATAATGGAATATGTTGTAAAACAAAGAAAATAAAAAATAATTGTTAAATGACACTAAACATTTGTTGCATATTATCCTTTCATTGTTTTCCTTGCTATTTATTAAGGTTTAAAAGGTTTATATTTAACTTGATGAATGTAACATGCTTATTATTTCAAAATCTACTAAGTATGATATCTAACTAAATCTAAAAAAAATAAATTTAATATTTTACTAAATATATGATTATTTAGGCTTACCTTTTAATTAAATTCAAAGATATTATATTTAGTTTTTTACCATATTTATAGTGACTTGTATTTAATTCATGGATGAATCTAAATATATGAGATCTGATATTTTATTGAACTCATAATAATTTTGATTCAGCTTATAAATAAGATCTAGTATATTAAATTTGATATCTTGTCTCACCCATAATAATTTAGACTTATATAATTATTAAATACAAATATATTGGTTTTATATTTTATTATACCTATCATAATTTGGGATTAATTTATAATTAAATCTAAATATTAGATTTGATATCTTATGAAAACTATCATAACTTGAGTACAACTAGATTTATATTTTAATCTAACTAACTTAATGACTTAATCTTCAATTTATAAAAAAAATTAAACACTCATCCTTCAGTCCATGTTAGTCAGAAGTACATGTACTGGTACGAAAATACAAATTAAAGACTAATGAAGTTTGCATGACATAACATAAAAGAAAACATGAGGAAAAAAAAATTCAAAACCAATAAATATGCTGAAGCATAAGCAGTTCCTATTGAAAGTTCAATAAAAATCTAAGAAAATTATAAAATAAGCTGCCTTCAATTAAAAAAAAAAAGGAAAGAAAGAAAAGGAAAGAAAGCATTCTTTTCCCCTACTGGTGCCTTGTCATTCTGCCTTCATCATAACACAAAAAAATGTTGTGCTGTCTAGGGTGAGCTGCTCGGCCTGCCAGGGACATCACCGGTAGAGACGTACTTGCTCCAAAACCCATGTTCTTTCCACACTTGATTCATTTCTTCAATTGGGACATTCTTGGTCTCAGGCACAAAATAATATATGAAAATGGTCATGATAATAACAAATCCACCAAAAAACAAGAAGAGACCAAACTTCATATGACAAAGCATGGAGAGGAAGAATTGGCCAATTACAAACGTGAAGAACATGTTAACCGAGACATTGGTTGCTTGTCCTGCCGATCGGATCTCCAGAGGGCAAATTTCACTCGGCACTAGCCATCCCAAAGGACCCCAAGACCATGCAAAAGCTGCGACATACGCACATATCAAAAACAGCACCAAAGAGGATACACTCTTAGACATATCTCCCTCCCCTTCTGTCCCAAAAGCACGCCCTATCATAACTGCAACAAGAACCTGCAATCAAGTTTAACAGCATCCAGTAAGTCGAGCTCAAAGTCAACATTAATGTCGTTTATACAGTAGTGCTAAGACGGACTAGGAGTAATGTCATCAAGGCTGTCGTATACCTGACATATGATCATTTGCACGCCACCTTCAAGAAATAAAGCCTTCCTTCCTAGCTTATCAACGGAATAAACAGATACTATTGTGGCCACGACATTGACTACGCCGGTTATGACAGCAGACATAAGCGAGGCATCGTCACCAAAACCCAAAGTCTTAAAGAGAACAGGTGCATAAAACATGATGACATTAATTCCTGTAAGTTGCTGGAAGAAAGGGATGAAGGTGCAAATGATTAATTGAGGTCTATATTTTCGGCCTGTGAAGTTTTTCCATGGGTGTTCAACTTGCTTTGCAGCCTTACTAGCATCAACAAGATCCTGAAATTCTTCGTCGACATTGTTCGTGCCCCGAATCTTTTGCAACATCCTCTTCGCTTTCTCATGGTTGCCCCTCTCAAGAATGGAGTTGGGGGTATCGGGTAGAAAGAGAGATCCGATAGTGAAAAGAATTGCCGGGGCTGCTGCAAGGCCTAAGGAAATTCTCCATCCCCAACCAGCTTTTATCTTGGAAGTTCCATAATTGATGAGATTGGCTGCCAAAATACCAATTGTGATTGCCATTTGAAATCCAATATTGAGTGCTCCTCTAAGGTTCGCCGGTGCCATTTCTGAGAGATAAACCGGAACAGACTACAAAAACGAAGAGAAACAGATTGAAGACAGTGGCTCATTTATAATATAATATAAAAAATAGCTATAAATGGTTGGAAAAAAGTGTAGTTACACCGTTTTTTAGATCATTCATTTGTGATTATTAAATTTATCAATAATAAATAAGTTTTTTCACTTTCTAGTGAAAGAACATAAAATATCTCTGAAAGTAAAAGAATTTAAATCTAAGTATCAGTAACCATTTTTATATTTTTATAATGATTTTTTTTTGTTATTATAATTTTAGTTTAAGAGAAATTTAATATTTAATGAAATATAAAAAATACATGCACAGTGAAATTATGAAAACACCCTTCAAAGCAAAAAACTTAAACCTAAAGTCAAAGGATTTTTTGATATTTTTATAATGGTTTTTTTATAATTATTAAGTCAGGGACAGTTTGATATTTAACAAAATTTTAAAAAATAAACAATTAAAATGTATAGTAAAACTATAAATATACCCTTGAAGCCAAAAAAATAAAATAAAATCAAGGAGATTTCTGGTAGCCACACCTCTTAATTGGCGTATGCAGTGTCTTCTAGAATTTAAAAATATTTTTCTACCTTGTCATTGGAATTGATATTATAACCTCTTATATATAGAGTAACACATGTTAGTGTAGTAACACATTGACGTATGCATAGTCTAGTTTCTTGACAATAGACCTTTCTTGTTCTTTTTCTTTTTCATTCTTAAAAAAATTTGTATAGGATTCTCTAAATTATTGGTCAAAAGCAATGTTATCAGAACCAAAACGGAGCAATGATCTAATTAGTGAACCAATCACTAAGTTGGTTTGTTTTTTCAACAGGACAGCTTAAGTTTATAACGTAGTCAAAGTTGGTTTGAACTGGTTTGTGAATGACAAGTCTGAGTGTACTGACAATGCATAAAAACCCCTACGCCAGGCCTTGTCCCGTGGGAGCCAGGCTAGGACGCCCCATGACCAGGGAGGGGGCTCCCAATAAAGAGAAATAAATGTGATGACAGTCCTAACATGGATAAACATTACTAGGTCTTAGTATCACCCTGTAAAAGATTTATTTTCTAGGTATTTTAAGCTAAAATTTTGCACAGAGGTTAGGAAAAATTCAATCTAATTTTAGAAAAAAATCCTAGAATTTTTGGAAGCTAGGAAGAGTGTGTGTGTGTGTCACATAGTCAAAAGACTCAGCCAATCCGTAGATCTAGTTCAAGAGAATTCTGTACAATTTATTTATGATGAACATATGACCCGTCACCTTTCCTGGGAAACTGAGGTCTGGTTCAGTTTGGATAACACTGGGAAACCGTTAAATTCCGAGGTAAGTGAAAATTAGAGACTAATGGTGCTTTAACGAATAGTATAATTTACCCTAACATATTCAATATCTATCTATAAGAAACAAAACCCAAAAAAAAAAAACCATACCTGATTAGCAAATCCAACACCCACACCAAGCATCAAACGACCAACAATGAGCATCGCAACATTGACAGCAGCACCATTAAGAATAGCTCCGCCAAGGAAAACCAGGCCTCCAAACATCATAGACATCTTACGGCCAAATCTCCTCGTTGTTGCAGAAGCAAAGAAGGAAGCTATCAAGGCCGCAAGATAGAGGGAAGATGTGAACAGCGTTAGCACATGATCATCAAATTTGCAGTACATGTTTTCCGCATGATTTCCATGCTGTTTCTTGTACACATGGGGGAAAAATGGTTTGAGAAATGAATCCATCGCTGTTACCCCTCCTACAAGATGTTACAGAGCCAACGATCATTATCAAATCAACACAGTATATGTTTGTTCATGAAAATCATCTTTACTGCATCAAGACTCGAGATCTTTTGCTCACCTGAGATGCCAATGTCATAGCCAAACATGAGCCCCCCCATGGCTGCCACCAGACAAGTGATGACCACAAAAGCAGTGACACCACCTTCATATTTTCTCCCGTCACCTTGAGCCGCCACAAAACCTCCTCCTGCCATACTTTCAAAAAGCGAAAGCAATACCTCAAAATATTGAGATGTAGGTCTGTTCTTCACTTATTTATGCTGTTGTCTGGATAACATAAGGGATAACCTTCGTGAAATGATTCCATTTAAGGCCAGCATGCGTGGATATGCGGTTTCCAAATTTGAGCGATTGGATTGATCGATATTGAGAGATTTCCTTTCTGACTCTTGAGATGAAAATTAAAGATTAACACCGTCAAATATTGGATGATACAGAATGGACAAAATAGGAAATTAATGTTATTTAGTATACAGGATAAAAAATAATAATATTGGATACAGAACATGCTTCTAATGGTAACGGAAGTTACAGCTTTTCATTTATACACAAGGATAAATCAAAGTTGACTTTATCAACGGGTGGAATCAAGCAGATCAAGGTCCAGATAGACTTACTCTTTTTCTTTCATGAGTAATAATGCCACTGATCGTCCTGTAAGATTTTTAATTCCCAATATTTTTTAATTATTGGATTTATGGGATTTATTATGAGGATCTACACATAATTCCGCATCGCAAGTTTTTTTAAGAATTAATTCTGGAATGAGGTCGCGTAAACTGTAACTTTTCTTTTACCAAAATAAAATACAATTTCATTATTTTTTTTTATAATTAGAGTGTTTGAATTAATTTATATATACTATAATTAATTTTTTGATCCATTAAACAATCTGTAAATTTAATAAACAAACAAGTAAGATGTTGTGAAGATAACAAACATACACAAAACTGATCAAACCCGAGTATAAAAAAATAAAAGTAAATCCCTTCCTTTACTATACTACCACCTCAAATGCTACAATCTCATTAATTAATTGTTGATTGAGAAGATGAAATACAGATTTATTCATCTAAACATATCTATTCAACATATTTAATTTTTAATTAAATATATTTAAAATAAAATAAATGCTATCCAATTTAAATTCTAATTTAATCTCAATTTATAAAAATATAATACAAACTATACCATTATTTGTTTTGTCAATTGATAAATTAAAATATCAAATAAATGTTTTTTCACACATCTACCATCTAAATATCTATTCAACATAATTAAATATTTACAAAAGAATTTGTTGAATAATACACATCAGCTTGACATATATATATATATATAAATGCAAGATTTGTTTTGGTTGATAATGCAATTTAAGATATTATCTAGAAATTTTATGGTACTTAAATTGTAATTTCTTATAATTTACTACTTGGTCCCATTAATTAATGTGCCATATATTATTATCTTAAATTACATGTTACCGTCTCTAAAAATTCATTAATTCTATCAACTTTTATGTATTTTCTTCTCTTCTTGAAACCTCCACATTCTATAAAAAGATTATGTGACATATTATATAATTAATGAGACCAAATTGCAGCTTATAGATTATTGACTTGTCTAGTTATATTGTGTGAGAATGTTTTTCTTTTCAAATTTGTTCTTAAAAACTTAAGAAAAGGAATTTCCTAAAACAAATTAATGACAAAGGGAATATTAAAAAAAGAAAGTGATATGCACATTAATTTCAATTTAACAAAGAAAAATAAGAAATATTATGTATTAGAAAAGAATAATGAATAATTTCAACTAAATTGTTGGGTTTGTTTTTTTTTTTAAAAAATAGCATAGTTAGAAAAATTAATTAGGAAAAGAGCACAATGATAGGTTGCGCAATTTAAAGGGTTATACTATTCCATTGAAATAGTTTAAAATTTAAAATAATATTTATCATCTATAAATTACAAATCAAAAATTAATTTGATGTTAATTTGTTTTCAATAAAATCTTTAAATTATAATAGGTTTACTCAATTTATTAGTTTAATTAATAATTATTAATAGAATTTGATAACTCTTTGTTTGAAAAAGAGTGTCAAAACTATTATTTTAAAATTTGACCTGATTTAATGATTTAATGGGTATGAATTTAATAGGTATAAATTGATTTAAATCTTAATTAATTTAAAATTGAAATTAAACCGGGTTTATAAAAAAATAATAAAATTAAAAAGTAATCTAGCAATACCAGATCAAAAATCCAGTTATAATTTATTAACTTTTATTTTTTATTTTTTACTAAAATAATATTATTTTAATTTTAAAAAATTTAACTGAAATAACTGGTTAAAATCTATTAACCCAGTCAAAATAAAAAATTCAAACCTTGAAATAAACTATTATCAAGTTAGACATAACTTAATAGGCTTAAATTCACCAAATAATTAGTAATATTTTACCTTCTTTTTTTTTTTTTTGGATAAAAGCAGCGATTCACCTCAACGAATTAAAGTAGAATTCCAAGAGTCTTCCTTGAAATCAGCTGCGCAACCATATCGAATACTGCAGTTCTTTGTTTGAATTTTATGCAACTCGCCCCCAAAATTACAAAAAAAGAACCCAGTAATCAAGAGTGGATTACTGTGAATTGTGAGACCATTACCATTTATAGTGGATTAAAAAATGTTTTATATTTTTTTGTTTTAGTATTTTTTTCTGTTATCAATTGTTTTTTCATTTTTTTTTATGTTGTATTGTATTGATTGGAATTTAAAATTAATAATTTATTTTTATTTATCTTTTTATATAGTTTCTAAGTGCTCAATTTCACAAAAAAAAAAAATCAATTTAGTTGGTTGCAAGAAATTAAAAGTGAAGGGACTAGAAAAGGAAAAAGAAAAAGGATTCCTTTTATTTTTTATGAAAATAGTTATCAGTTATGGGCCTTTTCTTTTTTCCACCCTTTCACCTTTTTTTTTCTTTTCAATTAGATCTTTTAATATTATGTTATTTAATATTTAAAATTACTATTTTTTATAATTATCTCAATTATTAAAACTAGTCACATCATTTCTTTCATGCTTGTGTACACAAAAGATAATCCAATTTTATCGTCTTACAAGGATTGAAAAAAATTAGAGAACCAAAATTATATATTGAAAATTAAAGGACCAAATATTTAAAGGCCCTTTAAAAAAAATAATGTGTCGGCTCCTTTTCTAAATTTATTTCCTTTGGTTTTTGTTAAAAATCATTTTTGATCCATATAGTATTGAAATTATGTGATTAGGTCCAAAACTTCTTCTTCTTCTTTTTTCATTTAAGTTTCTAAATTTGAGAAAGAATAGCCATTTCATTTGTTTCCAATGCCGAGTATAAAGAAGATTTAATTTTCTTAATATTCATCTATTTTTTTAATTAGTTTCCCTTTAATTTTTTTTTCAAAAATTTTAGTTATCAAAACACTTGATTATTATTATCATTTAATTCATAATTATTAATTAATTATTAAATTAATAAATGCTATTAAAATTTAAATTGACTACAACTAACCTCCTAGGAAATCCTACCTATTTAAATTGATAATAATTATAGTTTTTTAACTAGATTTGAGATCCACGTCAGCAAAAGTTGTTTCAGCTTAAAAACAATTGCTAAGAAAAACAAAATCTGGATTCGAGTGATTGGTTCAATTAGTAATTTGAATAATGAGATTAAAAAATGCAACAACAATAAATAAATAAAAATAATTTATATGCTTTTTTTTTATAAAAACATTGATCAGTGAAAATCTTTTTCTTTTAGAAAAGCAGAACTATATGCTCTCCTTTACAAAAGAAACTATAATATTGAAACGCATATTGTATAGTATCTATAATTGCTTGATTTCCTCCACCTGCAGAGGGAAATACCTGTAATTGCTACTGCGTATATTTTCTTTATAATTTCAAAGAAAAGAAGAAAAGGAAAAGGCATAGCTGTCGAATTCACCGCGCGCAAGAGCTGTAGCTTCCATTTCCATTTAAAAGACACGTGGCATCCATTCGTCCAAAATAAAAACATTAATGCATTTCCTTTTTTAATCTGAAACATTAATGCCTGAGGAAATAACTTCATCCCAACTGCCACGTTAACTCTGTGTGCTTGCTCGCTTGTTAGCTAAGCACATGGATAAAAATGGTGTCAGAGTTGCCTTTCTTTTTTTTTGGTGTATTAATTTTGGGATATTTTTGTAAAATAATATTTTTTAAAAAAATATTTTGGGAAAGAATAACATACCAAATTTTTTTTTGAAAAATAAGATGTTTAATAGGTTGTCCTTTACCAGAACCTATTTAAAGGTGATATTTTTTATTTTTTTTAAGTTATTATAAAATTTTAAATAACACTTCTTATCTACAAATCAAAATAAGTGATTTATTGATGTCATTTTATTTTTCACAATGATTAATTTAAATGTCAATACCATTCCTTAACTTATTAGATTAACTTAATATTTTTTAAAAATAATTTTCCTCAAGAAGTAACTTTGTATTAAGAATCAAAATATTATTTATTATAATAGTATAATTGCAAAATTGTTATTAAAAAAGTTCTGAATTAAACATTGGAGCCAATGTGATCTTTCCACCGTAACACTTTTAGAAGTTGTATAGAATTATATTGGTCATTCTTTTATATATATATATATATAGCAAAATTATTAATTTAATCTTAGAATAAAATAATATAATTCCTATTACTCAGGAACATTTATGTCTTTAATTTTTTTTAAATAATATAATTATTTTGATTTCCTTAAAAATAACAACAACAATATAACACCCACCCTAAAGCTTCTTTTTTTTTTTCATTTTTCTTTGTTTTTATTACAAATTTCAATAGTACTTAATGCATTGTTATAATTTACATTAATTAAATATAATTAAAAAAATTATGAATGAGCTAGTTTATGGATGACCCTTGCATTGTCAGGGCAACACATGGGGGATTATTCAACCACTAAAAATTATCTTTCAGAGTAGTGTTTAAAATGTCTTAATTTCTCTAACATAATAGGATGACATGTGTCCTAAACACATGTTGAAATTAGTATTAATAATCATATTTTTTTTTCTCTTTTCCACTTTGAATTTTGTGTCAGTCCCTTTAAAAATTAGACCTGTCCTTGCAATTTCTTTTTTGTTTACATTTGATCTCTTTTATTTTTTTTATTTTGAATATGCCAAATATTTTTCAATTTTATCCCTTTTTATTTTTTAATCTTCTATTGGTTTATTACAATCTTATGATCCAGGTTAACCCAAGTTTACTCAAGTCTTTTTTATTAATTTTTTTATTCTTTAATATTAGATTAATTGAGGATTGACCTTTAATATGTTCTTTTTTTATTTATGTACTTTCAATGAGATTATCATGATTTTATGAGTTAGTTCATAAGTTTTACATGTTATGTAACATCCCCACTACCAAAACCAATGCATCAACCATAAAAAAAAAAACATGATAATTTTTTTACTTCATTTTCTTTATTAAACTCATACAAAGTTCATTGAAATTTCTACTAAATTTTTGGCAGAGTTTTTTCTATATCGAGAGGTCTCAAGTTATTGATAAATCATTTATAAACATCTTGTGTACATTGTTCATACACAATTCAATCATTTTAAGTCTCAAATTGTAACACCCTAAACTTTTAAGATAAAAATTCATACAATTATCAAGTTATAAAAATAAGAAGAATCTTAGGATTTAAAAGATAACCATTAATTAACCATTATAATTGCACTGATACATTAGCATAATGAAGATTCTAAATTTCAAAATAATACTACATAACTTTATACATATAAATTAGATGTATTGTTATAAACAACCTGTAAGAACATTTTTTCATCTTTCTATTAACTTAAGTGATTATACAAAGGGAATATACATGCATCAACTAAGGGTTACGCTGTCGAGATGAACCTATATTAATTTTGCATAAACATAATTAAATTAATTAATATGATCTAGTATATTTTTCATTACATTAAAAATTTGCTTTTTTATTCATTTATTATCAATTTCTATAGTTTTCCACCTATCAGCACACCAATCTTGTCCAATAATAACTAATTCTATTGATCGCCTATTCGTAAGGCACTTGTTCCAAACTAGGACACTGGTCAAACTATCAACCCATTCATAGAGCATTAGTTTCAAATCAAGACATTGATCCAATCATCAGCCCAATATCAAGGCACCGGTTCTAAACTAATAATCAGCTCATTCACTAGGCACCAGTCCCAAATTAGGAATTGGTTCAACCATCATTCAAACATTACATATAAATACAAAAATTTGAACTACATCTTATTAGGGATTAAGTTAAAAAATTAAACAAGAGTGTAAATTAAAGATTTAAGTGTTAGATACCTACCTAAAATCATTGTTTTGCTAGTCATCCCCTGCTCTCGTCTATTTCCCACAATTTCACCTGTAGTAATAGTTACATTAATTTAAATTTTAAGTCTTGAACACACATACACATATATATGTACTACCTTCATAATTCAATATTTTATAATAAAAAAATTTCAAAATAAAGTTATCAATTTACAAGTTTTAGATGGTTCAACATAACAGATTCCAAACACTATTTAATATTTTGAGTGTAACTAAAGTTATAAAGCTCGGTTTTATATGTGGTTTGTTTTCTTAGAACACTATAACATGGATCTACAAATTTTATAAAGATGAATATACCCAGTCTTTCCATATATATGTGACACGATAAAAAGTTTGATGTCTTCTCCTAAGTGTAGAAGTGTCGAAGTAATAAATAATCCGGCAAGACCGGGATCGAACCATAGGGAGGTTAATTGTACAATAACAATAACAACAACAACAACAACAACAACAACAATAATAATAATAAGGAGAAGAAGAAGAAGATGATGAGAACTTTGAGAAGTAATATTAATGTAACGATTAAACAATGATAACAAACAATGTCAAGGTTAGAGGATCCACTAATGGTATGTCAAACAAGTATAGTATAAACTCTTATTATTCAATTGGAAACCACACACAAATGAGGTTCCAATCATATTATAGATTGTTAATATGATTACATTAGTCATTTTATTCGATTAATGCTAATACTTGTAAATCTCGTCAAGCATTCATGATTATAACTTATGTTAACAACAAATCAAGTTCCTTTCATAGCTCAAGTGTCGGTTATACCATACAGTATGGGCTATGAAAGTACCAAGCATTTGTTGTACCAAGTGTTATACAACATAAATCAACATTAGTCATTTAACAAGCATAGTATTAAAGAGTGAATAAGATAACAAATACAAAACATGTTAGTATTAAACATTAAAGTCTATATTAAGTTTACACTATACTTATTCGTACACCATTAGTGTAACCTTTTTACCTTGACATAATAAACTTAGCTAGACATAATGAAAGAAAGAAAAATAAATAAATAAAATAAGAACTTAAATAAGATAAGAGTTAACAAAGCAAAGGTAAGGAATTAAAAGACATAAACTTGATATTAAGGAAAGCAAAGCATAAATATTACAAAAAATACAAAGAGAGAAAGAAAGAGTATGATCTTGATCTGGAAACCAAGATGCCTAAATGCATGGCAAATGCCTCCTTTTATAGGCCAAAATTAGGAACTATTAATTTGATGACTAATTGATAAGTGGGTGGCCAACTCTTTACTTGGTGACAATCCTTATCTTCTCTTGTCTGCCCAAAACGTCATTGATAATGTCAAAATTGGAGCCACTCGAAAACATGAAAGTTGTAGGCAATTGTCTCAGCTATCTTGTGTAAAACATTCAACTCATTTGGACTTCTACAACTCCATATATGGCCAAAATACTGAACAGTGCTCGGGCTAGAGGATAGATTCAGGCTTCTTTGTTGTTGTTACAATTTGGACTTGAAAATGGCCTTTTTAGATTTTGGGCTCCATATAA
Organism: Populus pruinosa; assembly: GCA_026413675.1. Classification (NCBI taxonomy): domain Eukaryota; kingdom Viridiplantae; phylum Streptophyta; class Magnoliopsida; order Malpighiales; family Salicaceae; genus Populus; species Populus pruinosa. Next base: position 13,502,736 of record CM048598.1, on the reverse strand, counting down.
AAGTTGTAGGCCTATGTCTTACCTTTCCATCCATATAAAGTAGATCTAAATCTAAGATCTATAGCTCCAGATATGATCTAATTACCAAACAATATTTAGGTTTGGATTGCACCGACATCTCTTTTCTAAGTTTGGCCATCTCTTTATCCTTGCAATTTAAGTTCTTAAAGTCATCAATCAATCCTTTCATTTATATGATAGGCCTGCATTTAAAATAAAAATTTACCACAAATTAAAGGTATCTTATATTAGTAGATATATTATTATAAAACATGCTTTAGTTAAGGAGTTATTGATACTTCAAGTGCAAAATGATGATATAAAACCATGATTAAAATGTAATTTTAAGTAATAATCACACCTCCTAACTAGCTGATTACTAGTCCCTAGTAATCAAAGCGTTAAAATAGAAAAACAAATTTCCAAATTCCACAAAGCAAGGTATTCATCATTTAACTTCCATTAATCTATCCAGATAAACAAACTCTCATTAAATTTATATATCTGCTCAATACCTCTTAACAAGATATTAATAAACCTTTCTTTTGTGCTCAATGTATCAACACATAATTATGGGGCTTTTCTTGAAAGAAAACAAAATTTTTGTTCTAATGTTTAAGGTTAACTTCCTTGGGTTGAGATTATTATTTTTGTCTTCTTTTTTTTTTCTTTCTTTTTTTTAAATGTATATACATATAATTTAAAAACATCATGCATCTTTAACCCATGTAATGAGCTTTCAGCTAATGATTCCCAGACTAGTTGGTCTTAGGGCATTAGGTGTTAAGACACCCTTACGAGCTTAGTAACTCGGGTCGCAGATACTGATATGTAGATAGTACAATGTTTGATTCCCTTAAGCTTTTCTTCTCAACCCATGTAACAAGCGTTGAGCCAATAGCTTCTAAATCAGTTGACTTTAGGGTAATAGGTGTTAAAACACCCCTTCGGGCTTAATTACTTAGGTTAGGGAGGCTATGAAACCAAACTTATCTACATTTTTATTATCATCATTTTTTTTCTTTTCTTTTCTTAATTATATAGAATCTCTTTCCCTTAGTTGTTACCTTTAACAAAAAAACATAAATAATGTAATAATCCAATACGCAACCCACAATCATATGTTAAAGTGTGTGTGTAAATTAAGGTTTAAGAATACATGTTAAATAAATATATGATTAGAATTAAGTGATAACAATGCGAGAGTTTGTAAACCTGAATATTTTAAGAAGTATTATAATAGACCTTGTTAAGAATGGTTACTAAGATGCGTCTCAAGAGTCACTTTAACAAAAGAGCTCCTTTACTCTGCCATCCTAGTAACAACAATTGTGCACATGCTTTATGAAATGAAAAACAATTTTTTTTTATCAACTACGACCCTCTCCCCCCAACCAAAACGAGACATTGTCCTCAATGTTCTAAGGTAGAAAGATAGAGTATAGAAGATATCACCTAAAATAACGAACACTGATAAACCTGAAACACACTGAAACAAAAATAAGAAATAACAAAACACAATAATAAAACCAAAAGACACAAAAATTCACAAATGAAGGCTCAAATCCAATCTAAGCTTTTTATGGCTTTCCTTAGATGACCAATTTATGCGACTCATGAAAGGATCAATCACAGGAATGAAAGATTGTAGTTGGTCAATCAATTATTCAGTAGTAGCAGCAGAGATTATGATTTGTCATACAGAAGATGTTAGAAATTCTTGTTCCACAGCATGATCAAGAAAAGATAACAACTTATCATAATAACCATTAACATTTAACAAACCTATGGGTTTATGGTGAATGTGCAGTTGAGCCCAAGAGAAAATATGAAAGATCTCTTCCAATGTGCCTAGACCACTTGGTAAAGCAATGAAGATATCAATATGGTTAAACATTGCATTCATTCGAGCCGATATTGTGGAGACCTGAAGTTCCTCTCTAATTTTTTTTTCCAATAATGTCTCCTTGTGCTAAAGCTTCGGGGACGACCCCCAAAACTTGACTACCTCCTAAAAATACAGCTATTGACACACCTCTCATTAACCGAAGAGTGCCTCCCCCACACACTAAATGAATCTTTCTCTTAGCTAGCACTTGACTAAGATGATTTGTTGATTCTAAAAACTCCTTTTCTTTTCCAGGATTAGATCCACCGAAAACACAAATATTTCTTATATGATGACTTGAGGAACTTGCCATTTCTACACACTTCTGTATTTGTTGAATGTATGTGTTGAGTAGAAATAAAAGGAAGGAAGAGAGGGTTTTATAGATGAGAAATTAGAAAGGAAATCACAACACCTATATGTAGGTTAGCTGGAGTCTCACACACACACTCTCTCTCTCTCTCTTTATTTATTTATTTACTTTTAAAAAAGCATGTGTATGTACAGGTAGTTGTGATTGTGGCTCACATCTTCCCTTGGTTTTATATCCAAGAATGGATTAAACACCCTCTATGGGTCGGGGATAGGCTTCCCATCCAGTTTTCTTAAAAACTGGCAAACAGGGTCTTTTTTAGTCAGATTCCCAAGACTAAGTCAATCATGTTCTTTATGAAATAGTGACCATAAATCATGAATTACATGATGCACATCTCTACTAGGATGCGTCTCAAGAGTCAATAGAAGATTATTTAACGACTCCTTACTCAGGCCATCCTTAATGAATTATATTTTATCTTCACGGTTTATAGATACCATTCCTAAAGAACAACATTGTGTATTACAAATTCATCTAACACATCGATGACAGACTTTCAGTCGTTTTGCACAACGCTTCTTTGCAAAAGTGCTTTTACCTATTCCAGACATGTGTGAAATGAAGGAGTTAGAGGACTCACCTGAGAATCGGACCTTTGCTTCAATCAACCATCGAATATTTTCAGGAATTCCATGATTCATTAACAATCTCAATCTTGCACATCTAGCATGGTAAATTTTTGTAATTGCATTCTGAGGTAAAGCGGGAAAATACTTTTTCAATTTTTCAAGATTAGTGTCCATTTTCAAATGAGAATTGGAAGAGAGATTCAAAGAATTGCATAAATATATACACAGATATCAGTTATTGTGGGAAACTAAAAGAACCGACTTAAGTTACGGAGTACCGTTATCCGCCATTTGACTAGGGTGAGAGAAACTAGCAAAAATCACTAAAAAAGAAATAAAGAAATAAAAATCAATCTTTATATAGAGGATCACCCAATTCAATAGTCATGTTCAATTGAAAAATTATCAAAGTAAACTTTCAAACGATGTCCATTTACCTTGAAAACATTGTCATTTGTTGGATTCTCGATGTCATAGGCCCTTTATGGATACACATGTTTCATAATAAAAGGACTGCTCCATCTTGATCTTAATTTTCCAGGAAATAAATGCAGTCGAGAATTAGAAAGTAAGACTTTTTGACCAACATTGAATGTTTTTCTCAGTATTTTCTTGTCATGAACCTCTTTAATTCTTGCTTTATGAATTTTTGAATTTTCATATGCATCATTTCTTATTTCCTCAAGCTCATTTATTTGTAATTTTCATAGTTGACTAGCATCATCCAGATTTGAATTGAAAGCTTTAATAGCCCAATAAGCTTTATGTTCATGTTCCACAGGCAAGTGACAAGGTTTTCCATAGACTACTCTATAAGGTGACATACCTAATGATGTTTTATAAACAGTTCGATAAGCCTAAAGTGCATCATTAAGTCTTAAAGACCAGTCTTTCCTATTAGGGTTCACTGTTTTATCCAAAATATATTTGATCTCCCTATTAGCAAGCTCTACTTGTCCACTTGTTTGAGGGTGATAAGGGGTGGCAACTTTGTGTGTGATTCCATATTTCTTCATTAAAGACTAAAATGACTTGTTGTAGAAATGTGTTCCACCATCACTTATTATGGCTCGAGGGACTCCAAATTGACTCAAACTATTTTCTTTCAAAAACTTTATCATTGTTTTGTGATTATTGTTTCGACTTGGAATTGCCTCTATCAATTTTGAAACATAATCTACTGCGACTAATATGTATAAGAAAGCAAATGATGAAGGGAATGGACCCATGAAATCTATACCCCAGCAATCAAAGATCTCAATGACAATAATAGGTTTTAAAGGCATCATGTGACGTTTTGAAATAGATCCTAACTTTTGATAATTTTCACAAGACTTGTAGAATGCATGTGAGTCTTTGAACATGGTAGGCCAGTAAAATTCACTTTGTAAGATTTTTGCAGTTGTCTTTCTTGACGAGAAATGACCTCTACATGCCTTAGAATGATAAAATTTAATGACACTACTTACCACATTGTCAGGAATGCATCTTTAAAATATTTGATCAGGATAATATTTGAATAAATAAGCATCATCCCAATAAAAGTTCTCCACTTCATTCAACAACTTTCTTTTATAGAAATGAGCTGACAATTGTCTTGAAACAAGAAAATTGACAATATTAGCAAATCAAGACATTGTAGAGACAGAAAATAAAGATTATTCGAGAAAGTAGTCATCGATTGGTATAATGTCAGTTTTCAAATATGTTGTCAATCTTGACAAGTGATCTGCGACAACATTTTCACTGCCTTTTTTATCTTTGATTGTGATATCAAATTCTTGAAGTAATAAAATTCACCGCACCAATCTAGCCTTAGATTCTTTCTTAGAAAGAAGATATTTCAATGTTGCATGATCACTAAAAACAACAACAGGTGAGCCAACAAGATAAAATGTGAATTTTTTACATGCAAATACTACTGTAAGTAATTCTTTTTCAATGGTGGTATAATTCATTTGAGCACTATTTAAAGTTTTACTTACATAGTAAATTACATAAGGTTTCTTATCTTTTCTTTATCCCAAAACAGCACCTACGACATAATCACTAGCATCACACATTATTTCAAAAGGTAATGACCAATCGGGAGGTTGAATGATAGGAGCACAAGTAAGCAAGTTTTTAAGTTTAACAAAGGCTTCTTCACAATGTTCAATCCATTAAAAAATAGTATCCTTTATTAGAAGGTTACTTAAAGGCTTAGATATTACACTAAAATCTTTGATGAACCTTCTATAAAAACCAGCATGTCCCAGGAATGATCTAACATCTTTAAGAGATTTTGGTGTTGGCAAGTTTGCAATTAACTCAATTTTAGATTTGTTAACCTCAATTCTTTTTTATGAAACAATGTGACCAAGTATAATGCCGTTTGTTACCATAAAATCCTAATTCAGCACAAGATTCTTCTCTTCACACCTGGTCAAAACCTTTCCTAAGTTAGTCAAATAATCATCAAATGAATCGCCAAAAACAGAAAAATTATCCATGAAAATCTCAAGAAAATATTCAATCATATCACGAAATATACTAAGCATGCATCTTTGAAATGTGGCTGGTGCATTACATAATCCAAAAGGCATCCTTTGATATGCAAAAATACCAAATAGACATGTGAAAGTAGTCTTCTCTTGATCTTCCAATGCAATTTCAATTTGGTTGTAACCCGAATAGCCATCTAGGAAACAATAAAATTTATGACCTACAACTCTTTCTTGGATTTGATCGATGAAAGGTAAAGGAAAATGATCTTTTCTAGTCATTGAATTAAGTTTCCTATAGTCAATGCACATGCGCCAACCAGTAACAATTCTAGTGGGAATTAACTCATTGTTCTCATTTGTTATCACAGTGACTGCAGACTTCTTGGGTACAACTTGGGTAGGACTTACCCATTTGCTGTCAGAAATAAGATAAATAATTTCATTATCTAGAAGCTTAATGACTTCATTTTTCACTACTTCCTTCATATTAGGATTTAGCCTTCGTTGCATTTCTCTAGAGGGTTTAGCATTTTCCTCTAAATAAATTCTATGTGTAGAAATCAAAGGACTAATTCCTTTTATATCAGCTATGGTCCATCCTAATGCATTTTTGTGTATTTTCAGAGTTTGTAATAACTTACCTTCTTGATGTGCATTAAGTTTGGAAGAGATTATTACCAGAAAAGTTTCATTTTCTCCCATAAATGAGTGTTTGAGATTGGATGGCAATGACTTCAATTCAGGTTTTGGTGGTTGAACATTTGAAGGTATGGACTTAATTGATCGTGATGGCAATTCCTCAATTTGTGGCCTCCAATTACTTGTCTTTGATTCTTCCTAAAAATAAATCATTTACAAATCATCAGATTCATCAATTTCAATTTCACTGGAAGTGGTTGGAAATTGATCATGAATTAGTTTTTCAGTAAAGTCCACTTCGTATAAATCATTATCATCTCTAGGTTGCTTGCAAATGTTGAAAATATTCATCTTCAATGTCATGTTTCCAAATGATAGTTTCATCAATCCATTCCTACAATTAATCAATGCATTAAAAGTTGCAAGAAATGGACGTCCTAAAATAACAAGAAATGAATTACATACTTCAACAGGTTGTGTGTCCAAGATAATAAAATCCACAGGATAAATGAATTTATCGACTTGTACTAACACATCTTCAATTATTCCTCTAGGCACCTTTATAAATCTATCGGCAAGTAAAAGAGTTATAGAAGTTGGTTTTAACTCACCTAGATTGAGACTCTGAAAAACTAAAAATGAAAGTAAATTCACACTAGCACCAAGATCAATTAAGGCTTTTTCAATTTTATGTTCTCCAATAAAGCAAGAAATTGTAGGACAACCAGGGTCTTTATATTTCAAAGCATTATTATTTTGAAGAATGACACTTACTTGTTCAGTTAGAAAGACTTTCTTTTTCACATTCAGTTTCCTCTTCATAGTGTATAGATCTTTCAAAAATTTAGCATAGGAAGGAACCTGTTTAATAGCATCCAACAAAGGTATATTGATTCTTACCTGTTTAAAAATTTTAAAAATTTCAGAGTTGTGATTGACTTTCCTTTGTTTAGTCATGGCATGAGGAAATGGAAGTGCTAGTGGTGAATCAGTCATTTTTTTGAAATTTTCAGATTCAACCCCTTCCTTACCCTAAGAGATTAACTCATCTTTTCCATAAGGTTCAAGAGAGGGTTTTTCAATAACCTTACCACTACGCAGAGTAGTGACTGATTTGACTTGATCCATGTGTTGGCTTTCGGAACTACTTGCATTTGCATTGTATTGCCTCTTGGGATTTTGTTGTGGTTGAGATGGAAACTTACCTTTCTCTTAGAAACTAAGAGCAGATGTTAATTTTACAAGAGTATCTTTAAAATCTGTCATGTTTTGAGTAAGTTAAGTATTGATTGTCTCTTGCTTTTCAATGAATGCATGCAATGTTTCCTCAAGATTTCTTCTAAGAGGTGGAGCATAAGAAGGTGCATATCCATGAGAATTTTAGAAATTATGGTGTGCTTGAAACAGTGGTTGTGAAGTTTGTGCGTTGTTGTTCTCACTCTTCCAACTAAAATTTGGGTGATTTCTCCAACCAGGGTTGTATGTTTGGGAGTATGGGTTGTGGTTGGCCCTTTGGAAACTGTTTAAAGCATGGGCTTGTTCATGGAGACATTCCTTAAAAGAAGGCACGGTTGGACAATTGTTAGTTGAGTATTCATTTGTTTCACATATTTGCATACAATGTTTTCAACAGATTTTAATTGACCACTCGTTTTCAATTCTAGTGCCTCGACTTTTCTAGCTAAATATGAAAACTTGGCTTGAAGGTCATGATCTTCTCTAAGGTTGTACATACCTCCACTAAATGTATGAGGTTGAGTTTTACTCGGTGCCTCATAAGTACCTGCGGTGTCCCAATTTTGAGCACTTTCAGCTAACAAGTCTAAGTACTCCATTGCTTCATCAGGGTCTTTATCTTTAAAAGTTCCATTGCACATCAATTCAACCATTTGCCTATCCCATTGCTCATCCATGTTTCAAAACCATGATGAGGGCAAGTACTAAGTAAGTCTCGATACCTATCCCAACATTGGTAAAATGTTTCTCCTGGTTTTTGAGTGAAAATGATGATTTGTGTTTTAAAAGAGTTTGTTCTATGAGATGCGAAAAACTTCTTTAAAAACTGTTGTTGCATTTCATCCCAAGCACGAATGGATCCTAGTCTTAAATTTTATAGCCATGTTTTAGCTTTATCTTTTAATGAAAAAGGAAAAAGCTTTAATCTGATGGTGTTTATGCTAGAATTTAAATTATTATATGTATTGCAAACCTCCTCAAATTTCCTTAAATGCAAGTATGGATTTTCCAATTCTACGCCATGAAAAGAAGGTAAAAGTTGAATAATACCTGGTTTAAAATTAAAATGAGATGCATCGGGAGGAAAAATTATGCATGATAGTGCACTTGTTCTTGTGGGATTCATGTGGTCTTTAAGTGTTCTAGCATGGTTATTCTCATTATGAAGTGATTGATTATCTTCTTCGGCTATATTTTCTGAAAATGATGAGGATACCCTACAAAGTCTACCACTTGATGTACGTGACCACACTATCATGCACGTGTAGGAATAGAATAAAAGGAAAAAGAAAACAAAAGAAGAAGAAACAAGAGAAAAGAAACAAAGTTATATACAAGAAAAGTGAAAAGAGATAATAAAATAAATATTATAATTTATACAAAATTTACCTCCTCGGCAACGGTGCCAAAAACTTGACACAACCAAAAGATTGATGTCTTCTCCCAAGTGTAGGAGTGTCGAAGTAATAAATAACCCGGTAAGACCGGGGTCGAACCACAGGGAGGTTAATTGTACAAATTATAAATAACAATAATACAACAACAACAACAACAACAACAACAACAACAACAACAATAATAAATAAATACATAAATAAAAAGAAGGAGAAGGAGAAGAAGATGATGAGAACTTTGAAAAGTAATATTAATGTAACGATTAAACAATGATAACAAATAATGTCAAGGTTAGAGGATCCACTAATGGTATATCAAACAAGTATAATATAAACTCTTATTATTCAATTGAAAACCACACATAAAGGAGGTTCCAATCATATTATAGATTGTTAACATGATTACATTAGTCATCTTATTCGATTAATGCTAATACTTGTAAATCTCGTCAAGCATTCATGATTATAACTTATGTTAACAACAAATCAAGTTCCTTTCATAGCTCAGGTGTCGGTTATACCATACAGTATGGGCTATGAAAGTACCAAGCATTTGTTGTACCAAGTGTTATACAACATAAATCAATATTAGTCATTTAACAAGCATAGTATTAAAGAGTGAATAAGATAACAAATACAAAACATGTTAGTATTAAACATTAAAGTCTATATTAAGTTTACACTATATTTATTCGTACACTATTAGCGTAACCTTTTCACCTTGACATAATAAACTTAGCTAGACATAATGAAAGAAAGAAAAATAAATAAATAAAATAAGAACATAAATAAGATAAGAGTTAACAAAGCAAAGGAAAGGAATTGAAAGACATAAACTTGATATTAAGGAAAGCAAAGCATAAATATTACAAAAAATACAAAGAGAGAAAGGAAGAGCATGATCTTAATCTGGAAACCAAGATGCCTAAATGCATGGCAAATGCCTCCTTTTATAGGCCAAAATTGGGAACTATTGATTTGATGACTAATTGATAAGTGGGTGGTCAACTCTTGACTTGGTGACATCCTTATCTTCTCTTGTCTGCCCAAAACGTCATTGATAACGTCAAACTTGGAGCCACTTAAAAACATAAAAGTTGTAGGCAATTGTCTCAAGTATCTTATGTAAACAATTCAGCTCATTTGGACTTCTAGATATGGCCAAAACTCTGAACAGTGCTTTGGTTGGAGGACAGATTTGAGTTTCCTTGTTGTTGCTATAATTTGGACTTGAAAATGGCCTTTTTAAATTTTGGGCTCTATATGAAAGTTGTAGGCCTATATCTTACCTTTCCATCCATATAAAGTGGACCTAAATCTGAGATCTATAGCTCCAGATATGACCTATTTACCAAACAGTATTCCGGTTTGGATTGTACCGACATCTCTTTTCTAATTTTGGTCATCTCTTTATCCTTGCAATTTAAGTTCTTAAAGTCATCAATCAATCCTTTTATTTATGTGATAGGCCTACATTTAAAATGAATATTTATCACAAATTAAAGGTATCTTATATTATTAGATATATTATTATAAAACATGTTTTAGTTAAGGAGTTATTAATACTTCAAGTGCAAAATGATGATATAAAACATGATAAAAATACACTTTTAAGTAATAATCAATATGCCTACATTCATAAGTTTTAGAAACCCAAAAATGTATCTTACTAATTCTCAGTTTTTGACCTATCTTTGGTTTTTCTTCCATATTTAGTGTTTTGTCACTTCAATTTAAGTAAGGTCAATTTCATTTGAAAGGTGACATATGTTAAATAATATTTATGTAGACTTATTTATTAAGGATAGAATAATATTTTTAATTTAATCTATATATACTTTCTTTATATTTAGATTAATACTAAACACTCATAATAAACAGATCATGAGAATTCTAACCTCATTTTATAAAATTAGCTTTGATACCATGTTAAAATAAGTAAGGTCAAACATAAAAAAAAAAGAATAGAATTCTCAATGATCTGTTGTATTATAAGTGCTTATTGTTAACATAAATACAAAGAAAGTATATATAGGTTAAACTGAAATTACTATGATTCTGCTTTGCTTCTATTTTTTATGATTTTGCTCTTTTTATTAAGTGCACCGATGCAGGCCATATCATTTTATCTTTATATATTGATGATATGATTATTATTGGTGATGAAATTGATGGTATTTTAGTTTTGAAGACAAAGCTGGCTAGATGATTTGAAATAAAGGATTTGAGTTATCTTTTATATTTCTTAGGTATTGAGGTAGCATACTCACCTATAAGTTGCCTTATTTTTCAATCAAAATATATTGCATATATTCTTAAGCGGGCTAGACTTACTGATAACAAGACTGTAGATACTCCTATTGAGGTTAACATAATATACTCTTCTTCTGATGATTTATTTATGATAAATCTTACTTTATACCGTACTATTGTTGAAAGCTTGGTATATCTCACCATTACTCATCCAGATATTGTATATGTTATTCATTTTGTTAGTTAGTTTTTTATTTATCCTACTATTTACAATATCTTCGAGGTATAATTTTTTAGAGTCTTTTACTTGCATCCATTTCTTTCTTGGAGTTATGTGCATACTCCGATATTGATCATGATAGTGATTCCACATATTGCAAGTCTGTTATCAGGTTCTGTATCTTTTTAGGTGATTCTTTTTTTTTTTCTTGGAAGAGCAAGAAACAATCTATTATTTCTTAATCATCCATCGAAGCAAAATACCGTGTTATGCCATCTACTACCAAAGAGATTGTTTGGTTACATTGGTTACTTTTTGATATAAGAGTTTCCTTTTCTCATCCTACTCCTATGTATTGTGATAACTAGAGTTCTATTCAGATTGGTCACAACTCGATTTTTCATGAGCAAACTAAGTATATTGAGATTGATTGTTATCTTACTCGTCATCATCTCAAGCATGACACCATTACTTTGCCTTTTGTTGCATCTTCCTCGCAGATTTCTTTACCAAGGTGCATTCCATCTCTCATTTTTGTTTTCTAGTTGACAAACTCTCGATGTTTGTACCTACCGCATCATGAGTTTGAAGGGAGACAATAATTAATATTCATATAAACTGATCTATTAAAGGTAGAATAGTATTTTTAGTTTAACCTATATATACTTTCTCTATATTTAGGTTAACACTAAGCACTCATAATAAACAGATTATTAAGAATTCTAGCCTCTTTTTTTTTGTTTGATCTTACTTATTTCAACAACATCAATGTCTATAACTTTCATGAAGATGACTATACCCAGTTCTTCCATCTATATACCTAAATGCATAAATTTCATAAACCTAAAAATCTGTCATGTTGATTCTTGGTTTTTGACCTATCATTAGTTTTTCTTCCATATTTAGTGTTTTGTCACTTCAATTGAAGAAATGCCAATTTCATTTGAAAGGTAACATCAATTTCTATAATTTTCATGAAGATGAATATATATAGTTTCTCCATCTACATGCCTAAATTCATAAATTTCAGAAACCTAAAAAATTTGTCTTACCGATTCTCGGTTTTTGACCTACCTTTCATTTTTCTTCCATATTTAGTGTCTTGTCACTCCAATTTAAGCAAGGTTAATTTCATTTAAAAAGCAACATCCATGTTTACAACTTTCATAAAAAAAAAAAAAAGTATCTCAAATTTTATCATCTTGGGGTCCAAATTTTTATAAGGAAATTAAGAGTCAATCTGTCCAATTTTGATTTCTAAGCTTAACAAATATAAATTCATTTCCCATGTATTTTTCCATCATTTTTAGCCACTATAAACACAAAATGCCTCTACCTATTATTATTTAATAAAATGTTTAAACCTATACTAAGATATTCTTAAATCTCAATTATTTAAGAAATATACAAATAAATTCAAGTGATTTTATAAGAGAGCTTGTTACTTTGTATTACAAAATAATGAGTCAAGAGATCGAGAACAACCCATTTCCCTCTTCTCTTTCCTTCTTTCTTCTAATCCTTCCCTTCCCACTAGTAAATTCTCTAAGTTTTCTTCTTAAATCTTACTTAAAGCACTCTTAATTCACTTACTCTTATTTTTCTTTGGATTCAAAGGATAAATTTACAAAGTTTCCTCTCAATTTTGCCATTACTTTAGGAATTTCTAGAGATTTCTTGTTATTTATAATTATGTTCTTTTCTTATTTGCATCTTACCTCCCATATTTACTTCTATTTTCACATTGACCCCATCATTCCTTTCATTAATCCATTGACCCCCATTACTTTTCTTTCTCTTTACTCCTTTATTATTGTTTTTAAGTTCACCCTTCTCATTAAATAACTTATCTTTTAATCCAATTACTTTGTCGAATTTAATTATTTCTTTATATTCTTTGTATTTTATTTCATTTTACTAAATCAAAATGAGATTATTATATCCGAGGGTTCATAAGTTAACTTGAGTTAGTCTAAATTTATCTAAATTGTTGTTGTCTCAATATTTGTTTTTAAATATCATCTTAAAATTTGTTTTAGTCAAATTATTTTTTTCTTTCTAATTGTCCCGGTTGCCTTTGAACTTTTCAAGTTGACTAGGTCATCTTTGCACAATTTACTTTTTTTTTTTTAGAAAACACGATAGTAATGTCTATATATTGTTTTTTAATATTTTAAAAAAAATTGATCTAATCTACAACATAGCATGAGTAAATGATCTAGTGCTATCTATATTACCCTCTTTATATAATTAACAAATTATCAATTAACTTATTTTTATTTTCTTTGTTTTATTTTCTTAAAAAAGACTTCTCATAAAGATTTTTTGGAATATTCAATTTCTCTAACTTGTAAAATAGTTTGTGATTGTAATATATTTTTATATTACCATTATCGTAAATCTTGATTAAATCAAATTAAATTATGATAGTAAAATAATATTTAAATTCTTTGTATTTTTAAATATTAATTTAAAAATAAATAATTTGATGATCACTAGAATTGAAAAAGAGTGGTCAATTAAAATCTGTTGAAAACATTGTGTGTCAAATATGTGAAACAAATGAACACTCAACCAAAGATTATCCAACCTTGCCTTCTTTGAAGGAATGTTTCCATGAACAAGCCCATGCTTTAAACAGTTTCCAAAGGCCCAACCACAACCCATACTCCCAAACATACAACCCTGGTTGGAGAAATCACCCAAATTTCAATTGGAAGAGTGTGAACAACAATGCACAAACTTCACAACCACCATTTCAAGCACACCACAATTTCCAAAATTCTCATGGATATGCACCTCCTTATGCTCCACCTCCTAGAAGAAATCTTGAGGAAACATTGCATGCATTCATTGAAAAGCAAGAGACAATCAATACTCAACTTGCTCAAAACATGATAGATTTTAAAGATACTCTTGCAAAATTAACATCTGCTCTCAGTTTCCAAGAGAAAGGTAAGTTTCCATCTCAACCGCAACAAAATCCCAAGGGGCAATACAACGCAAATGCAAGTAGTTCCGGAAGCCAACACATAGATCAAGTCAAATCAGTCACTACTCTATGCAGTGGTAAGGTTATTGAAAAACCCTCTCTTGAACCTTATGAGAAAGATGATGAGTCAATCTCTGAGGGTAAGGAAAGGGTTAAATTTGAAAATTGCAAAGAAAAGACTGATTCACCGCCAGCACTTCCATTTCCTCATGCCATGACCAAACAAAGAAAAGTCAATCACAACTCTGAAATTTATAAAATTTTCAAACAGGTAAGGATCAATATACCTTTGTTGGATGCTATTAAACAGGTTCCTTCCTATGCTAAATTTTTAAAAGATCTATGCATTGTGAAGAGGAAACTGAATGTGAAAAAGAAAGCCTTTCTAGCCGAACAAGTAAGTGCTATTCTTCAAAATAATAATGCTTTGAAATATAAAGACCCTGGTTGTCCTACAATTTCCTGCTTTATTGGAGAGCATAAAATTGAAAGAGCCTTACTTGATCTTGGTGCTAGTGTGAATTTACTTCCATATTCAGTTTTTTAGAGTCTCAATCTAGGTGAGTTAAAACCAACTTCTATAACTCTTTTACTTGCCGATAGATCTATAAAAGTGCATAGAGGAATAATTGAAGATGTGTTAGTACAAGTCGATAAATTCATTTATCCTGTGGATTTTATTGTCTTGGACACACAACCTGTTGAAGTATGTAATTCATTTCCTGTTATTTTAGGACGTCCATTTCTTGCAACTTCTAATGCATTGATTAATTGTAGGAATGGATTGATGAAGCTATCATTTGGAAACATGACGTTGGAGATGAATATTTTCAACATTTCCACCACGATCAATTAAGTCCATACCTTCAAGTGTTCAACCACCAAAACCTGATTTGAAGCTGTTGCCATCCAATCTCAAATACTCATTTTTGGGAGAAAATGAAACTTTTCCGGTAATAATCTCTTCCAAACTTAATGCACATCAAGTAGGTAAGTTATTACAAACTCTGAAAATGCATAAAAATGCATTAGGATGGACCATAGCTGATATAAAAGGAATTAGTCCTTTGATTTGTACACACAGAATTTATTTAGAGGAAAATGCTAAACCCTCTAGAGAAATACAACGAAGGCTAAATCCTAATATGAAAGAAGTAGTGAAAAATGAAGTCATTAAGCTTCTAGATAATGAAATCATTTATCCTATTTCTGACAGCAAATGGGTAAGTCCTTCCCAAGTTGTACCTAAGAAGTCTGGAGTCACTGTGATAACAAATGAGAACAATGAGTTAATTCCCACTAGAACTGTTACTGGTTGACGCATGTGCATTGACTATAGGAAACTTAATTCAATGACTAGAAAAGATCATTTTCCTTTACCTTTCATGGATCAAATCCAAGAAAGAGTTGCAGGTCATGAATTTTATTGTTTCCTAGATGGCTATTCGGGTTACAACCAAATTGAAATTGCATTGGAAGATCAAGAAAAGACTACTTTCACATGTCCATTTGGTACTTTTGCATATCGAAGGATGCCTTTTGGATTATGTAATGCACCAGCCACATTTCAAAGATGCATGCTTAGTATATTTAGCGATATGGTTGAACATTTTCTTGAGATTTTCATGGATGATTTTTCTGTTTTTGGCAATTCATTTGATGATTGTTTGACTAATTTAGGAAAGGTTTTAACCAGGTGTGAAGAGAAGAATCTTGTGCTGAATTGGGAAAAATGTCATTTTATGGTAACAAACGGCATTGTACTTGGTCACATTGTTTCATCAAAAGGAATTGAGGTTGACAAATCTAAAATCGAGTTAATTGCAAACTTGCCAACACCAAAATCTCTTAAAGATGTTAGATCATTCTTGGGACATGCTGGTTTTTATAGAAGGTTCATCAAAGATTTTAGTGTAATATCTAAGCCTTTAAGTAACCTTCTAACAAAGGATACTATTTTTGAATGGACTGAACATTGTGAAGAAGCCTTTGTTAAACTTAAAAAGTTGCTTACTTGTGCTCCTATCATTCAACCTCCCGATTGGTCATTACCTTTTGAAATAATGTGTGATGCTAGTGATTATGTCGTAGGTGCTGTTTTGGGACAAAGAAAAGATAAGAAACCTTATGTAATTTACTATGCAAGTAAAACTTTAAATAGTGCTCAAATGAATTATACCACCACTGAAAAAGAATTACTTGCAGTAGTATTTGCATCTGAAAAATTCAGATCTTATCTTGTTGGCTCACCTATTGTTGTTTTTAGTGATCATGCAGCATTGAAATATCTTCTTTCTAAGAAAGATTCTAAGGCTAAATTGGTGCGGTGGATTTTATTACTTCAAGAATTTGATATCACAATCAAAGATAAGAAAGACAGCGAAAATGTTGTCGCAGATCACTTGTCAAGATTGACAACAGATTCGAAAACTGACATCACACCAATCGATGACTACTTTCCCGATGAATCTTTACTTTCTGTCTCTACAATGCCTTGGTTTGCTAATATTCTCAATTTTCTTGTTTCAGGACAATTGCCAGCTCATTGGAGTACCCAAGATAAAAGAAAGTTCTTGAACGAAGTGAAGAACTTTTATTGGGATGATCCTTATTTATTCAAATATTATCCTGATCAAATATTTCGAATATGCATTCCTGACAATGAGGTAAGTAGTGTCATTAAATTTTGTCATTCTGAGGCATGTGGGGGCCATTTCTCATCAAGAAAGACAACTGCAAAAATCATACAAAGTGGATTTTACTGGCCCACCATGTTCAAAGACTCACATGCATTCTGCAAGTCTTGTGAAAATTGTCAAAAGTTTGAATCTATTTCAAAACGTCACATGATGCCTTTAAACCCTATTATTGTCATTGAGATCTTTGACTGTTGGGGTATAGATTTCATGGGCCCATTCCCTCTATCATTTGGTTTCTTATACATATTAGTCGTAGTAGATTATGTTTCAAAATGGATAGAGGCAATTCCAAGTCAAAACAATGATCACAAAACAGTGATAAAGTTTTTGAAAGAAAATATTTTGAGTCGATTTGGAGTCTCTCGAGCTATAATAAGTGATGGTGGAACACATTTCTACAACAAGCCATTTGAGTCTTTAATGAAGAAATATGGAATCACACATAAAGTTGCCACCCCTTATCACCCTCAAACAAGTGGACAAGTAGAGCTTGCTAATAGGGAGATCAAACATATTTTGGAGAAAACAGTGAACCCTAATAGGAAAGACTGGTCTTTAAGACTTAATGATGCACTTTGGGCTTATCGAACTGCTTATAAAACATCATTAGGTATGTCACCTTATAGACTAATCTATGAAAAACCTTGTCACTTGCTTGTGGAACTTGAACATAAAGCTTATTGGGCTATTAAAGCTTTCAATTCAAATCTGGATGATGCTAGTCAACTGCGAAAATTACAAATAAATGAGCTTAAGGAAATAAGAAATGATGCATATGAAAATTCAAGAATTCATAAAGCAAGAATTAAAGAGTTTCATGACAAGAAAATATAGAGAAAAACCTTCAATGTTGATAAAAAAGTCTTGCTTTATAATTCTCGACTGCATTTATTTCCTGGAAAATTAAGATCAAGATGGAGCGGTCCTTTTATTGTGAAACATGTGTATCCATATAGGGCCTATGACATCGAGAATCCAAAGAATGACAATGTTTTCAAGGTAAATGGACATCGTCTGAAAGTTTACTTTGACAATTTTTCAGTTGAACATAACTCTATTGAATTGGGTGATCATGTATATAAAGATTGATTTATTTTATTTTATTTTATTTTATTTTATTTTATTTTTGTTTCTTTTTGAGTGATTTTTGCAAGTTTCTCTCACCCCGGTCAAATGGCGGATAACGGTACTCCGTGACTTAAGTCGGCTCTTTCAGTTTCCCACAATTACTGATATCTGTGTATATATCTGTGCAATTCTTCGAATCTCTCTTCCAATTCTCATTTGAAAATGGACTCTAATCTTGAAAAATTGAAAAAGTATTTTCCCGCTCTGCCTCAGAATGCGATTACAAAAATTTATCGTGCTAGATGTGCAAGATTGAGATTGTTAATGAATCATGGAATTCCTGAAGATATTCACTGGTTGATTGAAGCAAAGGTCCGATTATCAGGTGAGTCCTCTAATTTCTTTATTTCACACATGCCTGGAACAGGTAAAAGCACTTTTGCAAAGAAGCGTCGTGCAAAACGACTAGAAGTCTGTCATCGATGTGCTAGATGGACTTGTAATACACAATGTTGTTCTTTAGGAATGGTATCTATAAACTGTGAAGATAAAATACAATTCATTAAGGATGGCCTGAGTAAGGAGTCTTTAGATAATCTTCTATTGACTCTTGAGACGCATCCTAGTGGAGATGTGCATTGTGCAATTCATGATTTATGGCCACTATTTCATAAAGAACATGATCGACTTAGTCTTGGGAATCTGACTAAAAAAGACCATGTTTGCCAGTTTTTAAGAAAACTGGATGGGAAGCCTATCCCCTACCCATAGAAAGCGTTTAAGCCGTTCTTGGACGTAAAACCAAGGGAAGATATGAGCCACAATCACAACTACCTGTACATACATATGAGCCACAATCACAACTACGTAAAACCAAGCGTTTAAGCCCTCTTTTCCTTCCTTTCATTTCTACTCAACCCATACATTCAACAAATATAGAAGTGTGTAGAAATGGCAAGTTCCTCAAGTCATCAAATAAGAAATATTTGTGTTTTCGGTGGATCTAGTCCTGGGAAAGAAAAGGAGTTTTTAGAATCAGCAAATCATCTTGGTCAGGTGCTAGCTGAGAGAAAGATTCATTTAGTGTATGGGGGAGGCAATCTTGGGTTAATGGGAGGTGTGTCAATAGCTGCATTTTTAGGAGGTAGTCAAGTTTTGGGGATCGTCCCTGAAGCTTTGGCACAAGGGGACATTATTGGAAAAACAATTGGAGAGGAACTTCAGGTCTCCACAATGTCGGCTTGAATGAATGCAATGTTTAACCATGCTGATGCCTTCATTTCTTTACTAGGTAGTCTAGGCACATTAGAAGAGATCTTTCATATTTCCTCTTGGGCTCAACTGCACATTCACCATAAACCCATAGGTTTGTTAAATGTTAATGGTTATTATGATAAGTTGTAGTCTTTTCTTGATCATGCTATGGAACAGGAATTTCTAACATCTTCTGCACGACAAATCATAATCTCTACTACTACTGCTGAATAATTGATTGACCAACTACAATCTTTCATTCCTGTGATTGATCTTTCCATGAGTCGCATAAATTGGTCATCTACGGGAAGCCATAAAAAGCTTAGATTGGATTTGAGCCTTCATTTGTGAATTTTTGTGTCTTTTGGTTTTATTATTTCTTATTTTTGTTTTAGTGTGTTTCAGGTTTTGTTAGTATTCGTTATTTCAAGTGATATCTTCTATACTCTATCTTTCTACCTTAGAACATTAAGGACAATGTCTTGTTTTGGTTGGGGGGAGAGGGTAGTAGTTGATAAAAAAAAAATTATTTTTTATTTCATAAAGCATGTGCATAATTGTTGTTACTAGGATGGCAGAATAAAGAAGTTCTTTTGTTAAAGTGACTCTTGAGACACATCTTAGTAACCATTCTTAACAAGGTCTATTATAATACTTCCTGAAATATTCAGGTTTACAAACTCTCGTATTGTTACCACTTAATTCTGCTCATATACTTATTTAACATGTATTCTTAAACCTTAATTTACATACATACACTTTAACATATGATTGTGGGTTGCATATTGGATTATTACATTATTTATGTTCTTTTGTTAAAGGTAACAACTAAGGGAAAGGGATTGTATATAATTAAAAAAAAACATGAAAAAAAAAGAAAAAAAATGATGATAATAAAAATGTAGATAAGTTTGGTTTCGTAGCCTCCCTAACCTAAGCAATTAAGCCCGAAGGGGTGTTTTAACACCTAATACCCTAAAGTCAACTAACTTGGGAGCTATTGGCCCAACGCTTGTTACATAGGTTGAGGAGAAAAGCTTAAGGGAATCAAACATTGCACTATCTACATATCAATATCTGCGACCTGAGTTACTAAACTCGTAGGGGTGTCTTAACACCTAATGCCTTAAGATCAACTGGTCTGGGAGTCATTAGCTGAAAGCTCGTTACATGGGTTAAAGATGCATGATGTTTTTAAATTATATGTATATAGATTTTAAAAAGAAAAAAAGAAAAAAAAAGACAAAAATAATAATCCCAACCCAAGGAAGTTAACCTTAAACATTAGAACAAAAATTTTGTTTACTTCCAAGAAAAGCCCCATCATTATATGTTGATACATTGAGCATAAAAGAAAGGTTTATTAATATCTTGTTAAGAGGTATTAAGCAGATATATAAATTTAATGAGAGTTTGTTTATCTAGATAGATTAATGGAAGTTAAATGATGAATACCTTGCTTTGTGAAATTTGCAAATTGTTTTAACGCTTTGATTACTACGGACTAGTAATAAGCTGGTTGAGGGGTGTGATTAGTACTTAAAAGTGTATTTTTATCATGGTTTTATATCATCATTTTGCACTTGAAGTATCAATAACTCCTTAACTAAAGCATGTTTTATAATAATATATATAATAATATAAGATACCTTTAATTTATGGTAAATGTTCATTTTAAATGCAGGCCTATCATATAAATGAAAATATTGATTGATGACTTTAAGAACTTAAATTGCAAAGGCAAAGAGATGATCAAACTTAGAAAAGAGATGTCGGTGCAATCCAAACCAGAACACTGTTCGGTAATTGGGTCATATCTGGAGCTACAGATCTCAGATTTAGGTACAATTTATATGGATGGAAAGGTAAGACATAGGCCTACAACTTTCATATGGAGCCCAAGATCTAAAAAGGCCATTTGCAAGTCCAAATTGTAGCAACAACAAAGAAGCCCGAATCTGTCTTCCAGCCCGAGCACTGTTCGGTATTTTAGCCATATCTGGAGTTCTAGAAGTTCAAATGAGCTGAATTGTTTACACAAGAAAGCTGAGACAATTGCCTACAACTTTCATGTTTTCACATGGCTCCAATTTTGACGTTATCAATGACGTTTTGGGCAGACAAGAGAAGATAAGGATTGTCACCAAGTCAAAAGTTGGCCACCCACTTATCAATTAGTCATCAAATCAATAGTTTCCAATTTTGGCCTATAAAAGGAGGCATTTGCCATGAATTTAGGCATCTTGGTTTCCAGATCAAGATTATGCTTTTCCTTTCTCTCTTTGTATTCTTTGTAATATTTATGCTTTGCTTTCATTAATATCAAGTTTATGCCTTTCATTTCCTTTCCTTTACTTAGTTAGCTTTTATGTTGTTATTTTGTTTATCTATTTTGCTTTCTTTCATTATGTCTAGCTAAGTTAATTATGTCAAGGTGAAAAGGTTACACTAATGGTGTGAGAATAAGTATAATGTAAACTTAATATGGACTTTAATGTTTGATACTAACATGTTTTATATTTGTTATCTTGTTCACTCTTTAATACTTTGCTTGTTAAATGATTAATCTTGATTTATGTTGTATAACACTTGGTACAACAAATACTTGGCACTTTCATAGCCCATAATGTATGGTATAACCGACACTGAGCTATGAAAGGAACTTGATTTGTTGTTAACATAAGTTATAATCATGAATGCTTGACGAGATTTACAAGTATTAGCATTAATTGAATAAGATGACTAATGTAATCATGTTAACAATATATAATCTGATTGGAACCTCCTTTGTGTGTGGTTTCCAATTCAATAATAAGAGTTTATACTATACTTGTTTGATATACCATTAGTGGAACCTCTAACCTTGACATTTGTTATTATTATTGTTTAATCTTTACATTAATTTTCCATCTCCAAGTTCTCATCATCATGTTCTTCTTCTCTTTCTTTATTATTATTATTCTTATTATTAGTACTACTAATACTACTACTACTACTACTACTACTACTACTATTATTATTATTATTATTATTATTATTATTATTATTATTATTATTATTATTATTGCTACTATTATTATTGATATTGTTAGTGGTACTATTATTGTTATTTATAGTTGTTGTTTATAATTTGTGCAATTAACCTCCCTGTGGTTCGACCCCGGTCTTGCCAGGTTATTTATTACTTCGACACTCCTGCACTTAGGAGAAGACATCAACCTTTTAGTCGTGTCAATTATACCTTATATAAAAGTCATATCAGCACATAGTAGTTAAAAAGAAAGCGATCAATCATGACTAATATAATAAATTGATTACATATCATCAAAAGTTTTATAGTTTCCATATGAACATACTATAACATGGATATCTCGATGAATTATATGTAAAAAAAGAAGAAGTTGTCATTTAGTTTTATGATAATTAGAAATCCTAACTGGTTTTCAGAGGTTTTAGGTAAGGGGTTGATTATGATAAAAGAAATATTAAAATCATCCTATAACATATTAGCCAAGGCAAGTTGCTTTATGTTTGTTTTTAATGAAAAAAAAAATATAACTATTATGCTTACTAGCTAAGAATTTCCTTAAACTAATATATTTATCTTTATTGTTAAAGGAAAATGACTATTTAAGATTTAAGATAGTGATTTGAGATTCAAAATCGATAATAAAACTTAATCCTCACTTTTAAAGTACAAGCATTAGACTCAAGATGATGATGGATGATAAATTAGAATATAGCTTTTCTCTTTTGATTATATTCTAAAATGGGCTTAAAGGTTAATACTCGTACTTAATGTACCTTTATATGATTCACCTATATCAAAATAAAAAACATAATAAATAAATTATTATTTTTTATATTTTTATTTTGAATAATAAGGAGATATGTGTTAATAGTTTCTATCATCTATTTATCAACATCCTTAAACCATGATTAAATGATTAATTTATCCTAGGTTGACTTCATTGATAATAAAAATAATAATTATAATACAGTAAAATTAGAGAAAACAAAAGAAAAAAGATATAATGTTTTTATTTAAAATAATTTAGAATGTAGTAAAATCAGATTATACATCAAGCAATTTTGTTATTTATGTATCACTATATTTAAAGAATGACCAATGATAAATCAATTATCCAAGTTGAGTTGACTAGCAGGCTACACAAAATTTATTATACAACTATATGACATAAGACAAATAAAAATATATGATTTTTTTTTAATTAGGTAAAATAAAAAGAAATTTTCAAAATTAAAAAGAAATTAACCCTTCTTTTTCCTTAAAGACCATATGGTATTTTTATTTAAATACATATGATAAAGTTATTTACATAACTTTGATAAGTTTACAATCTTCTTATGATAATAAAATGACCATGAAAGTCTGAAATGTGATGTCAAGGTTGTAGTAAAAAATGAAATATACTTGGATTACATGGAAATATAGAAAACATGAAAAGTATATCCACATTCAATATCACAAATATTTTTACTATAACTCTAGAAATACACACAACATGATTGAATTTTTCTATAAAGCCTCTATTTCTTTATTCATTGTCTTTTTTCATCCTAGGTTAGTTAATATGTGTTAGAAATAGATATAAAGGATAATTAATTAATAACAAATGCATAAAATTCTAACAATCAATAGGCAAACATATAATTACCAATGTGATATATAATCTTAGTTGTAAGGTCAAGATCATTTGTTTTTTAGGACTCCCTTGTTTAACCTATATGTATATTTCAGTTCTAACGTTTCTATGATATCATTTGAACTAGATTCATGAAATATAGGTGTTGTAATTACATCAAAGAAAATATTTTGAACCATTCCTATAAATAATTGTGTCGTCGAATCATTGTCACTTAACACTCAAATGTATTTGTTATAAGAATATCATTAAAAAATCTATATTATCTACGACATTGTCACTAACTACTAGATGATACATATATCACTAATGAACCATAAATGGTCATTAAAGGCTTTAAACTCAGGAAATCCTCCATATATATTCTTATTATAAGTGTTCTCATCATTTTTTTTTATCTTTTATTAAGGAGAATGCATAAACTAATTCTTAAAGCAATAAAGCTCATACTCATGAAAAATACATATAATGTCACATATAATTTATGGGTTCAAGGATCATAATAATGATATCCTTTTTGAAAATCTACAAAACACCTTATGTCAAATGGATCAAGTTTATTATGGTGATGTTTGGAAATATGAACTTAGTCAATAGACACAAATACTAAAGGTCCAAGGTTTGAAATAAATAGCATAGATAAAATAGAGTGAAGCTTCTAATAAAAAGTTTGAAATGAATTAACTCAATATACTAAAGGTCCACTTTTATAATCTAGTAGTTCTTCCTTTCATTTATACCATCCTAATATAGAGTACCTGAATAGGATGCTTGGCAATGAAGAGTATGGAGACATAAGAATCTAGTAATAAATTCCATATAATTGTTTGATTGAAGAACTCTAATTTACTTCTTATTTGAGTTGCCATCATACCATGAAATTCTTGAAAAACTTTATGAATGCCACTTTTGTTTCGAAGAAGAGACACTCATGTCATCTATATACATTTATCAATAAACAACACAAAGTAATGAACACTAAACCAATAAGGGTTTTGATTGGCCTTTAAACATTAGAGTGTATAACCATAAAAATAAATGATCTATTATTAAAACTTGGTAGATAAGAAATATGGTGGCCTTTAGCCAATTCATAGATATTGTAATTAAATTCAAAATCACTAATATACAAGAACAATTATGGTTATACTTTTTATATAATTTAAAGATAAATATTCTAATCGATAATGCCATAACCAAGAAATTGTTATATTAATATCAACTCTACTAGCAAGATGTTCATATCTAAAATTTTAAGTTTTACTAGTTGTCAAATCTAAGAAGTTCAATTACCCTTATCTAACACTATATCCAAGAACCCATTAAGTTAAAAATATCTTGAAAAATAAAAAAATTTCCAAATATCACTTTCATGCTAAAATTTTGAAATTTAGCTATCAAGTAATAAATTATACGAGAGAGATGAAACAACAAGAATATTATTTAAAGTAAATGAGTTACATAATGAAACTGTGTCTTCCCTGATAATTGGGAAGGTACCACCATCACAGGTGAAATACTTTATTAAGATGATAATCAAATCAATTATAATTGATATAGGTTGTTTGTCATATGATTGAATGCATTTGTATCAATAATCTATGTACTATTCGTAGAGTGTACATAGAATATACAAACCTTACCATCATTACCTACGTGAATAACATTAGTTATAACACAAAGAGCAATCATCTTTAGTAATTTCCTTGATAGCCTTACTAATCTACTTGAAAGACTTCTTAGTGAAATCTTATTAATCAAGGTAACTAATAATCTCATAATAACATTATTTTAAATGTTTAGTTTCTTTATAATGAGTACACACAAGCTCACCAACCTTGTTGTGAGGTTTGCTACCTTTTTATGACTAAGATTCTTTCATTGTCTAACATTGGTGATGATCTTTCTAGACATATGTGTAACTTCTCTCTAAATTAAGGGGTAAGTGCTTATGTAAAATTTTACTATGAACTAGATTGCACTTGGGATCTAATTCATTAAGGAATATATGTACTCGAAGTTTTGTGATTATAGAGTACAATTAAATGACTCCCTTAATCATGATTGTTTGTGAGATTGCTATGTCATCAATCTCCTAGAAAATAACTCCAAGGTCATTGTAGTAGATAGATAAGAGTTGATCATCAAAATTAACTTTGAAATCAAAGTGTTCTTTTAGTTTTCCTATATGTCTTCTAGATATATGTGTAACTATTAAAGATGTGTTCATCTTTTAAAGTTCCTTGAATTATCCTATACTAGTATAAATATATATGTTTAAGTATTGTAATCTAAGTTTATTGGGACTTTTTATCATTTTAGATTAATAATATAAGTGTTTTCTTCCTTCTCCCCTGCTTATCTCTAACATGGTATCATAGCAAAATAGAGTGGATAGATAAATGGCATCCAAAGAAAAATATTTTAAGGTTCAAGATGATAACAATTATTACCTTATATCAAAAGGGATAAAAAAAACCCTAAAATAGATTTCATGTAAACTGACAACGTTTTGCATAAGAGAATGTATAATACTAAGTAGATCACACATGAAGAAAAGAAAGATTTTTTTTATGAAGGAGATACGCAATGTGATGAAGAATGTGGTAGTAGCCATCATACAAGAAAATTAATGGTTTAAATGAGCTATGTTTAAGCAAATAAAATTGCTAAAGTAAGAAGATAAGTTGAGTAGTAATAAATTCTTCTTATATGAGCTTTGTAGTAGTAAATCAATAATATGTTGTTTTTCTTTCTTGGGTTAACAAAGTGGTAATAAGGACAAGGGACGATGTGATTCAAGAGAGATCACACATGCAGAAAAGAAGACAAACTCTTTTTGAAGGAGATAAGAAATTTCCAAGGAGCCATTACAAGACAGTTAATTTTTTATCATCAACAAAAGATGAAAATGGTGCAATAATCCTACTAAGATGATCTCTAAACACAATCTAATTTTCAAGAGTTATGAGACTTTCAAAATTAAAAAGGAGTATTGGAATTAATTAATCTTGAAGTAAAAGTGTTTTTTAGATACATGTATAAGTATTAAAAATTTGCTTATGTGTTCAAAGTCGTGTAATCTAAGTCCATTCAAATTCTCACTCATTTGAGATTTACGTAATATAAGAGTTTCCTTCTTCTACCCTACTTATTTCTAACACTTGTTTAGTGTAGAAAGATCATCGGTTCACTTCAAATAAGCAAGTTTCATCAAAGTCATCATAAAAGGTTTTTGACACTACCTCCCGTGTGTCCTTGGTTGTAGGAAGACGGATGAAACCCTGCATCAAGGAGGGGGTCATGGAGTTGATAAGCAAACTCTTGACCCTACTATTCTCAGCAATCCATATGACAACAATGGCTTCTTCCAGGGCTGGTTTCGCCGTAGCATCAGTGAGAAATCTGTTGGGATTTCCGACTGGTGATGTACTGATATTTGCTCATAGAAGGAGAAGCACACTGAGACGGTATTTTACTGGGTTCGGCAAACCGCCTACATCCACGGGAGAAGCCATTGCATTATATAGGGAGAGTACAAGATTTACAACAATAGAGGAGAAGGAATCATCCCCTCTTTGACAACTCTCAACCTCACTCTATTTCTGTCATTTTAGTGCTACACTGACAGCTACTACTTGCTGCTCTTGGCAGCACACTCTCTCCTACATTTCTCACCTCTTTGGCTCTACTTCCTCTCTCATTTTGCTCTCTAACATATGCCTCTATTTATAGGCATTCATGGAGGCTCTTCTTGGTTTATTGTCAACATTAGTGGCCACCAACTCTAGCTCATTCAACAATGGTGGCTACCAATAGTTAATGGTCAATGGTTGGTGCCTTACATGAAATGACAACCAACCTAACAATCACCCTCTTTGCCATTCATATGGGGCAATTGTCCTCTTGCTTCTTCAACACAAGCTTGCATCTTGCAGCTCTTCCAAGCTTTCCATTCTGAGAGCATCTTTGGCCAAGTTTATAAGTACTTGTCAAACCTTTCAATCATCAGAGTAACCAAAGCACACCTTTTCTCACACAAAAGGATCACTATAACCAGATGGTCTACCACATTGACACGACTAAAAGATTGATGTCTTCTCCCAAGTGCAGGAGTGTCGAAGTAATAAATAACTCGGCAAGACCGGGGTCGAACCACAGGGAGGTTAATTGTACAAATTATAAATAACAATAATACAACAACAATAACAATAACAATAATAACAATAATGACAATAACAATAACAATAACAATAATAACAATAATAATAATAATAATAATAATAATAATAATAGTAGTAGTAGTAGTAGTAGTAGTAGTAGTAGTAGTAGTAGTAGTAGTAGTAGTAGTAGTAGTAGTAGTAATAATAATAATAATAATAATAAAGAAAGAGAAGAAGAAGAAGATGATGAGAACGTGAAGATGAAAAATTAATGTAAGGATTAAACAATAATAATAACAAATGTCAAGGTTAGAGGTTCCACTAATGGTATATCAAACAAGTATAGTATAAACTCTTATTATTGAATTGAAAACCACACACAAAGGAGGTGCCAATCAGATTATATATTGTTAACATGATTACATTAGTCATCTTATTCAATTAATGCTAATACTTGTAAATCTCGTCAAGCATTCATGATTATAACTTATGTTAACAACAAATCAAGTTCCTTTCATAGCTCAGGTGTCGGTTATACCATACATTATGGGCTATGAAAGTGCCAAGCATTTGTTGTACCAAGTGTTATACAACATAAATCAAGATTAGTCATTTAACAAGCAAAGTATTAAAGAGTGAACAAGATAACAAATATAAAACATGTTAGTATCAAACATTAAAGTCCATATTAAGTTTACATTATACTTATTCTTACACCATTAGTGTAACCTTTTCACCTTGACATAATTAACTTAGCTAGACATAATGAAAGAAATAAAAATAGATAAACAAAATAAGAACATAAAAGCTAACTAACTAAAGGAAAGGAAATGAAAAGCATAAACTTAATATTAATGAAAGCAAAGCATAAACATTACAAAAAATACAAAGAGACAAAGGAAGAGCATGATCTTGATCTGGAAACCAAGATGCCTAAATGCATGGCAAATGCCTTCTTTTATAGGCTAAAATTGGGAACTATTGATTTGATGACTAATTGATAAGTGGGTGGCTAACTTTTGACTTGGTGACAATCCTTATCTTCTCTTGTCTGTTCAAAACATCATTGATAACGTCACAATTGGAGCCAGTTATACATGAAATTTGTAGACAATTGTCTCAGCTTTCTTGTGTAAAAAATTCAGATCATTTGGACTTCTAGAACTCCAGATATGGCCAACATACCGAACAATGCTCGGGCTGGAAGACAGATTCGGGCTTTTTTATTGTTGCTACAATTTGGACTTGATAATAGCCTTTTTAGATCTTGGGCTCCATATGAAAGTTGTAGGCCTATGTCTTACCTTTCCATCCTTATAAATTAGACCTAAATCTGAGATATATAACTCCACATATGACCCAATTACCGAACAGTGTTCTGGTTTGGATCGCACCGACATCTCTTTTCTAAGTTTGGCCATCTCTTTGCCTTTGCAATTTAAGTTCTTAAAGTCATCAATCAATATTTTCATTTATATGATAGGCCTGCATTTAAAATGAACATTTACTATAAATTAAAGGTATCTTATTGATTAGTACTTAAAAGTGCATTTTTGTCATGGTTTTATATCATCATTTTGCACTTGAAGTATCAATAACTCCTTAACTAAAGCATGTTTTATAATAATGTATCTAATAATATAAGATACCTATAATTTGTGGTAAATGTCTATTTTTAATTCAGGCCTATCACATAAATGAAAGGATTGATTGATGACTTGAAGAACTTAAATTGCAAGGATAAAGAGATGGTCAAACTTAGAGAAGAGATGTCAGTGCAATCCAAACTGGAACATTGTTCGGTAATTGGGTCATATCTGGAGCTACAGATCTCAGATTTAGGTCCAATTTATATGGATGGAAAGGTAAGACATAGGCCTACAACTTTCATATGGAGCCCAAGATCTAAAAAGGCCATTATCAAGTCTAAATTGTAGCAACAACAAAGAAGCCAGAATCTGTCTTCCAACCCGAGCACTGTTCGGTATTTTGGCCATATCTGAAGTTCTAGAAGTCCAAATGAGCTGAAGTTTTTACACAAGAAAGATGAGACAATTGCCTACAACTTTCATGTTTTGGCTCCAATTTTGACGTTATCAATGATGTTTTGGGCAGACAAGAGAAGATAAGGATTGTCACCAAGTCAAAAGTTGGCCACCCACTTATCAATTAGTCATCAAATCAATAGTTCCCAATTTTGGCCTATAAAAGGAGGCATTTGCCATGCATTGAGGCATCTTGGTTTCCAGATCAAGATCATGTTCTTCCTTTCTCTCTTTGTATTCTTTGTAATGTTTATGCTTTGCTTTCATTAATATTAAGTTTATGCCGTTCATTTTTTTTCCTTTACTTAGTTAGCTTTTATGTTCTTATCTTGTTTATCTATGTTGCTTTCTTTCATTATGTCTAGCTAAGTTAATTATGTCAAGGTGAAAAGGTTACACTAATGGTGTAAGAATAAGTATAGTGTAAACTTAATATGGACTTTAATGTTTGATACTAACATGTTTTATATTTGTTATCTTGTTCACTCTTTAATACTTTGTTTGTTAAATGATTAATCTTGATTTATGTTGTATAACACTTGGTACAACAAATGCTTGGCACTTTCATAGCCCATAATGTATGGTATAACCGACACCTGAGCTATGAAAGGAACTTGATTTGTTGTTAACATAAGTTATAATCATGAATGCTTGACGAGATTTACAAGTATTAGCATTAATTGAATAAGATGACTAATGTAATCATGTTAACAATATATAATCTGATTGGAACCTCCTTTGTGTGTGGTTTCCAATTCAATAATAAGAGTTTATACTATACTTGTTTGATATACCATTAGTGGAACCTCTAACCTTGACATTTGTTATTATTATTGTTTAATCCTTACATTAATTTTCCATCTCCAAGTTCTCATTATCTTCTTCTTCTTTATTATTATTATTACTACTACTACTACTACTACTACTATTACTACTACTACTACTACTAGTATTATTATTATTATTATTATTATTATTATTATTATTATTATTATTATTATTATTATTATTATTATTATAGTTGTTGTTGTTATTGTTATTGTTGTTGTTATTATTGCTATTATTGTTGCTTATAATTGTTGTCTATAATTTGTACAATTAACCTCCTTGTGGTTCGACCCCGATCTTGCCGAGTTATTTATTACTTCGACACTCCTGCACTTGGGAGAAGACATCAACCTTTTAGTCGTGTCAAGTTTTTGGCGCCGTTGCCGGGGAGGTAAGTTTTTGTATAAATTATAGTAGTTATTTTATTTCTTTTCACCTTTCTTATATATAACTTTGTTTCTTTTCTCTTGTTTCTTCTTCTTTTGTTTTCTTTTTCCTTTTATTCTATTCCTACACGTGCATGACAGTGTGGTCACGTACATCAAGTGGTAGACTTTGTAGGATATCCTCATCATTTTCAGAAAATATGGCTGAAGAAGATAATCAATCACTTCAAAATGAGAATAATGAGAATAACCGTGCTAGAACACTTAGAGACCACATGAATCCCATACGAACAAGTGCACCATCATGCATAGTTTTTCCTCCTGATGCATCTCATTTTAATTTTAAATCAGGTATTATTCAACTTTTACCTTCTTTTCATGGTTTAGAATTGGAAAATCCATACTTGCATTTAAGGGAATTTGAGGAGGTGTGCAACATATATAATAATTTAAATTGTAGCATGAACACCATCAGATTAAAGCTTTTTCCTTTTTCATTAAAAGATAAAGCTAAAACATGGCTACAAAATTTGAGACCAGGATCCATTCGTGCTTGGGATGAAATGCAACAACAATTTTTAAAGAAGTTTTTCCCATCTCATAGAACAAACTCTTTCAAGAGACAAATCACCACTTTCACTCAAAAACCAGGAGAAACATTTTACAAATATTGGGATAGGTATCGAGACTTGCTAAGTACTTGCCCCCATCATGGTTTTGAAACATGGAGATTGGTTTCACATTTCTATGAAGGGTTAACACCTAAAGATAGGCAAATGGTTGAATTGATGTGCAATGGAACTTTTGAAGATAAAGACCCTGATGAAGCAATGGAGTACTTAGACTTGTTAGCTGAAAATGCTCAAAATTGGGACACTGTAGGTACATATGAGGCACCGAGTAAAACTCAACCTCATACATCTAGTGGAGGTATGTACAACCTTAGGGAAGATCATGACCTTCAAGCCAATTTGCATCTTTAGCTAGAAAAGTCGAGGCACTAGAATTGAAAAAGAGTGGTCAATTAAAATCTGTTGAAAACATTGTGTGTCAAATCTATGAAACAAATGAACACTCTACCAACGATTGTCCAACCTTGCCTTTTTTTAAAGAATGTCTCCATGAACAAGCTCATGCTTTAAACAGTTTTCAAAGGGCCAACTGACACGACTAAAAGGTTGATGTCTTCTCCCAAATGCAGGAGTGTCGAAGTAATAAATAACCCGGCAAGACCGGGGTCGAACCACAGAGAGGTTAATTGTACAAATTATAGACAACAATTATAAACAACAACAAATCAAGTTCCTTTCATAGCTCAAGTGTCGGTTATACCATACATTATGGGCTATGAAAGTGCCAAGCATTTGTTGTACCAAGTGTTATACAACATAAATCAAGATTAGTCATTTAACAAGCAAAGTATTAAAGAGTGAACAAGATAACAAATATAAAACATGTTAGTATCAAACATTAAAGTCCATATTAAGTTTACATTATACTTATTCTCACACCATTAGTGTAACCTTTTCACCTTGACATAATTAACTTAGCTAGACATAATGAAAGAAAGCAAAATAAATAAACAAAATAAGAACATAAAAGCATAAACTTAATATTAATGAAAGCAAAGCATAAACATTACAAAAAATACAAAGAGAGAAAGGAAAAGCATGATCTTGATCTGGAAAACCAAGATGCCTAAATGCATGGCAAATGCCTCCTTTTATAGGCTAAAATTGGGAACTATTGATTTGATGACTAATTGATAAGTGGGTGGCTAACTTTTGACTTGGTGACAATCCTTATCTTCTCTTGTTTGCCCAAAACGTCATTGATAACGTCAAAATTGGAGCCAGTTGTAACATGAAAGTTGTAGGAAATTGTCTCAGCTTTCTTGTGTAAAAAATTCAGCTCATTTGGACTTCTAGAACTCCAGATATGGCCAAAATACCGAACAGTGCTCGGGCTGGAAGACAGATTCGGGCTTCTTTGTTGTTGCTACAATTTGGACTTGATAATGGCCTTTTTAGATCTTGGGCTCCTGAAAGTTGTAGGCCTATGTCTTACCTTTCCATCCATATAAATTGGACCTAAATCTGAGATCTGTAGCTCCAGATATGACTCAATTACCGAACAGTGTTCCGGTTTGGATTGCACCGACATCTCTTCTCTAAGTTTGACCATCTCTTTATCCTTGCAATTTAAGTTCTTCAAGTCATCAATCAATCCTTTCATTTATGTGATAGGCCTGCATTAAAAATAGACATTTACCACAAATTATAGGTATCTTATATTATTAGATACATTATTATAAAATATATTTTAGTTAAGGAGTTATTAATACTTCAAGTGCAAAATGATGATATAAAACCATGATAAAAATGCACTTTTAAGTACTAATCACACCCCCCAACCAGCTTATTACTAGTCCCTAGTAATCAAAGCGTTAACACAATTTGCAAATTTCACAAAGCAAGGTATTCATCATTTAACTTCAATTAATCTATCCAGATAAACAAACTCTCATTAAATTTATATATCTGCTCAATACCTCTTAACAAGATATTAATAAACCTTTCTTTTGTGCTCAATGTATCAACACATAATTATGGGGCTTTTCTTGGAAGAAAACAAAATTTTTGTTCTAATGTTTAAGGTTAACTTCCTTGGGATGAGATTATTATTTTTGTCTTTTTTTTTTACTTCTTTTTTTTTAAATGTATATACATATAATTTAAAAACATCATGCATCTTTAACCCATGTAACGAGCTTTCAGCTAATGACTCCCAGACCAGTTGGTCTTAGGGCATTAGGTGTTAAGACACCCCTACGAGCTTAGTAACTCGGGTCGCAGATACTGATATGTAGATAGTACAATGTTTGATTCTCTTAAGCTTTTCTCCTCAACCCATGTAACAAGCGTTGGGCCAATAGCTCACAAGTCAGTTGAATTTAGGGTATTAGGTGTTAAAACACCCCTTCGGGCTTAATTGTTTAGGTTAGGGAGGTTACGAAACCAAACTTATCTACATTTTTATTATCATCATTTTTTTTCTTTTTTTTTTCTCTTTTTTTATGTTTTTTTTTTAATTATATACAATTCCTTTCCCTTAGTTGTTACCTTTAACAAAAGAACATAAATAATGTAACAATCCAATGTGCAACCCACAATCATATGTTAAAGTGTGTGTGTGTAAATTAAGGTTTAAAAATACATGTTAAATAAGTATATGAGCAGAATTAAGTGGTAACAATACGAGAGTTTGTAAACCTGAATATTTCAGGAAGTATTATAATAGACCTTGTTAAGAATGGTTACTAAAATGCGTCTCAAGAGTCACTTTAACAAAAGAACTCCTTTACTCTACCATCCTAGTAACAATAATTATGCACATGCTTTATGAAATGAAAAATAATTTTTTTTTTATCAACTACTACCCTCTCCCCCCAACCAAAACGAGACATTGTCCTCAATGTTCTAAGGTAGAAAGATAGAGTATAGAAGATATCACCTGAAATAACGAACACTGACAAAACCTGAAACACACTGAAACAAAAATAAGAAATAACAAAACACAATAATAAAACCAAAATACATAAAAATTCACAAATGAAGGCTCAAATCCAATCTAAGCTTTTTACGACTTTCCTTAGATGACCAATTTATGCGACTCATGGAAGGATCAATCACAGGAGTGAAAGATTGTAGTTGGTCAATCAATTGTTCAGCAGTAGTAGCAGAGATTATGATTTGTCGTGCAGAAGATGTTAGAAATTCCTGTTCCACAGCATGATCAAGAAAAGACAATAACTTATCATAATAACCATTAACATTTAACAAACCTATGAGTTTATGGTGAATGTGCAATTGAGCCCAAGAAGAAATATGAAAGATCGTTTCCAATGTGCCTAGACCACCTGGTAAAGCAATGAAAGCATCAGCATGGTTAAACATTGCATTCATTCGAGCCGACATTGTGGAGACCTGAAGTTCCTCTCCAATTGTTTTTCCAATGATGTCCCCTTGTGCCAAAGCTTCAGGGACGACCCCCAAAACTTGACTACCTCCTAAAAATGCAGCTATTGACACACCTCCCATTAACCCAAGACTGCCTCCCCCATACACTAAATGAATCTTTCTCTCAGCTAGCACCTGACCAAGATGGTTTGCTAATTCTAAAAACTCCTTTTCTTTCCCAGGACTAGATCCACCAAAAACACAAATATTTCTTATTTGATGACTTGAGGAACTTGCCATTTCTACACACTTCTGTATTTGTTGAATGTATGGGTTGAGTAGAAATAAAAGGAAGGAAAAGAGGGTTTTATAGATGAGAAATTAGAAAGGCAATCATAACATCTATATGTAGGCCAGCTGGAGTCCCACACTCTCTCTCTCTCTCTCTCTCTTTATTTATTTATTTATTTACTTTTGAAAAAAAAACATGTGTATGTACAAGTAGTTGTGATTGTGGCTCACATCTTCCCTTGGTTTTACGTCCAAGAACGGCTTAAACGCCCTCTATGGGTCGGGGATAGGCTTCCCATCCAGTTTTCTTAAAAACTGGCAAACAGGGTCTTTTTTAGTCAGATTCCCAAGACTAAGTCGATCATGTTCTTTATGAAATAGTGGCCATAAATCATGAATTGCACGATGCACATCTCCACTAGGATGCGTCTCAAGAGTCAATAGAAGATTATCTAAAGACTCCTTACTCAGGCCATCCTTAATGAATTATATTTTATCTTCACGGTTTATAGATACCATTCCTAACGAACGACATTGTGTATTACAAGTCCATCTAGCACATCGATGACAGACTTCTAGTCGTTTTGCACGACGCTTCTTTGCAAAAGTGCTTTTACCTGTTCCAGGCATGTGTGAAATAAAGAAATTAGAGGACTCACCTGATAATTGGACCTTTGCTTCAATCAACCAGCGAATATCTTCAGGAATTCCATGATTCATTAACAATCTCAATCTTGCACATCTAGCATGGTAAATTTTTGTAATCGCATTCTGAGGCAGAGCGGGAAAATACTTTTTCAATTTTTCAAGATTAGTGTCCATTTTCAAATGAGAATTGGAAGAGAGCTTCAAAGAATTGCACAGATATATACACCGATATCAGTTATTGTGGAAACTGAAAGAACCGACTTAAGTCACGGAGTACCATTATCCGCCATTTGACTGGGGTGAGATAAACTAGCAAAAATCACTAAAAAAGAAACACAAAAACAATGTGAGAAAAAAAATAATCAACCTTTATCTATAAGATCATTCCAACCAGTTGATTCATTTTTACTAGGAAAATTATCAAA